>OY282517.1:37716871-40116871 GCA_958296145.1 Hydrotaea cyrtoneurina | reverse complement strand
TTTTTATTATTTCATTAGTGGCATTTGTGAGTGCGTTAATTTTCTCTAGTGACTGATGATTTATTATGATCTGATTGCTATTATTTTCCAAACCGTTATTTATTTTCTTCGAAATGATCTCAAAATCTTGGTGATCTGGATTTCCTGCGATCCACTCCATGCAGTACCGAGGAAATCCAGTGAGCGTTTAGACTTTACTCTTGGTTTTAATCGGGATATGTAGGATTTGATTTGGGATATGGTGTATTCGAGGTAAGGAATTAGGGGATGGTTATGGGCGACTTTCTGAACAAGATTTTCTTCGATTTCATGAATGAGAATTTCGTAACTTCGGAGGTCAATATAGTATATTATTTTAAAATTTCCAGTCTGAACCTTTGCCAGGCCAGAGTGCATTGCAATCAATTTAGAATTGGAATAATCCAAAATTTGTAATTCGCCTGCACAAAGTGCCATCAAAATTAATAGTCCGTAAAAAAATAGGGATAATGAATTAGTTTCTAATATGTCTTTTGTGAACAATTCTTCCACTTTCCGTAACTACGGTGGAATTTTTATTTTCCTTTACTATTTCTTCCTTGAATCTGTCGGATAACTTAGTCCCTAACCTTTTGTTAATTTTAACGAATATTGTCTGTCCAGGAATGTACTCTTTTTCGTCCTGTCTTTTCCTATTGTGATATTCTAAGTTCCTTTTTTTCGTTTCCTGTATTCTTTCCATATTTGATTGTCTAGTCCTGCCATAGCTACCAGGAGAGAAATCGACGGTTCTACCAAAAAACAAGTCAACGGGGTTTTCTTCCAACTGTCGAGTGTATCGAATGGTTGTACTCATTGACGGCTTTTTCGAGAAGTTCTTCAAAATTTCTGCATACCCCCTCCGCCTTTAAACATCTGAGCAATTCTGCAAGAGTCGAATGAAATTTTTCGACTTGCCCATTCGCTTCACTTCTGTAAGGAGGAGTGGTAAAAACGTCAATATTCAGTTCATCCTTCATCATAAACAGAATAGTGGCGGAGTTTAATGACTTCTCGTTGTCAATCACAACTGTCTTGGGAACACCAAAGAAAAATAAGATCTCCCTAAGAGGTTTCCTTACATCTTCGATAGATTTTTCCATTTAGTATCCTGATTTGCGCATATTTTGAAAACTTATCAAGAGCTGTCATTACTAACTTCTTGTCTGTTGAAAATATATCAACATGAACCACCTGTCCTGGGTATGATGGTATAGGTGTCTCCTTTAGTTTTGGGTTGTTGGGATGTCTATCATACTTATTCATTTTGCATATGGAGCATAATTTCACTATCCTCTTAATTTTAGAAAGCATGCTCGGAAAATACCACTTTTCTAAAATTTGCTGTTTATTTTCCACCGCATTCCTGTGAGCTCTACTATGAGTTTCGATGACGATTATTTCCTGATCATTCTCCAAGGTTACATCTTCTACCATTTTTTCCGTAAAACGAATCTTATAGTTCCGTAGATGGAGTGGATAGATTTCTTGAATAGTGCCCATTATGGATTCTTGTGTTATTATGCCATTATTGACGGAAGGGTTTAGGTATCTTTTCAGAAATATGAGCAAGTTGTCCGGATTGTATTCCCTCTCTACAATGGTATGTCTATGATAGCCCGGGAATATGATTTGAAACTGATACGATGCTACCTCTCCGACATTAAAAAATATCTGGTTTTTAAATGCGTTTATAGGTCCTTCAACGCTAGGTATCAAATCTTCAGCTGAGGATTCATGACTATGAACGGTACCTGTCAGGGAGTTTACATTTGTGACTATTGCTCTCGAAAGAGCATCGGCTACTACATTTGATTTCCCCGGTTTGTATTTTATTTCATAGTTATATTCCTCGAGGATAGCTTTCCATCTTTTCATCTTGATGTTACTATTCTTGTTGCTCAATGCGTATGTAAGTGGCTGATGGTCCGTAAATATTATGATTTTAGCAGTTCCGTACAAATAGTTTCTAAATGTATCCAGTGCCCACACAATTGCAAGCATCTCACGTTCGTTCGTCGCATGGTTTTCCTCTGTCTCTGACAGAACTATGGAAATAAATGCTATCGGTCTATCCTCCTGGCTCAGTACAGCTCCCAGGGCAACACTTGAGGCGTCAGTTGTCAGCTGAAATTCTTTCCCATAATCCGGATACGAAATCATGATCTCTGGAGACAATAAAGCATTTTTCAACAAATCTATTGCCTTCGTTTCTTTGCAACCGAGGGTAATCTTTACTTTGCTTGATTCGGTCCTGGAAATTGAACCATTCGGTCCTCTTAGCATATCAGTTAAAGGTTTAGCTATGTCGGCGTACCCTTTCATAAATCTTCTGTAGTAATTGCATAGCCCAAGAAATGATCTTAGTTGACGCAAGTTCGTGGGATATGCGACATTCACTATCGCATCCACTCTTTCTTTAATTGTGCTAATGCCGTGTTCAGATACTGTAAATCCAAGAAATTCTACCTGTTTCTCCAGAAACTTACATTTGTCTAGTTGTACCCTCATATTTGCTGCAGCCAATGTGCTAAAAATTTCCCTTAGATGACCGAAATGTGACTTTTCATTCTTGCTGAATATGATTATATCATCGATATAAACGTAACAAGTTTTTCCAATAAATTTTCTGAGGATGTCATCCAACGCTCTTTGGAATATTGCAGGAGCGTTTTTGAGTCCAAATGGCAGCCTTGTGAATTCGTATTTTCCGTTATTCACGGAGAAGTCTGTTTTTTTATATCCGCTTCCCTAAGGGGAATCTGATGGAATCCACTTTTTAGGTCGATTACCGTAAAAAATTTGTTGCCCCCCAGATGTGCCAATACTTCCGTGATTTCTGGTATCTGCCGTGGTAACCGTGTTTAATTTCCTAAAGTCTACTACAACTCTGTACTTTCTCCTTCCTGATGCATCCGTCTTTTTTGGTACAACCCAAATGGGTGAATTATAGGGAGAACGGGATGGTCTTATTATCCCATCTTTAAGTAATTTGTCTACTTCTTCTTCGACAACATTTTTGAGAGCCATAGGGTAGGGATAGGTTCGCGTATAGACAGGTTCGTCGGTGGTAGTACGAATTTCTCCCACTACTTTCGTTGTATAGGTTAATCTCTCGTCAGGATCCGCAAAAAGATTCTTGAAGGACCCTATTATCTGCATTAAAGACATTGCCTGATGTTTTGAGAGATGCCCGATTTTCATCTCCAAATTATGAACGTCCTGAGACTCATATTGAAATATTGGTATCTTCATACCATTCTGAAGTGTAAAGAAGTTATGGGCCGTGTGAATAACCGCAGAAAGTTTCTTTAGAGTATCGTTACCGAGTATTGCATCGAAAGTTCGTAGTCCGGGTAAAAGATAGAATTTAATAGGGTCGACTGAATCGCCAAATAGCTTTAAAAGGGTGTGGTGAGTAATTGGAACACTGCCTGATATTGTTTTCGCACAAAAGTAATCTCTGTTTTGCATGGAGTTTTCTGCCAGTTCTGATTTAATATAATTTTTATTGCTTCCAGTATCTAAAAGGATTTTTAATATTTCACCGTTCCTCGTTTTACTCTTGAAGTATGGTAACGAGGAACTGTTTAACCAAAAAAATTAAGATCTGCGTTTAAGTCTTCTGCTGAATAACTCTCCACAAGTGTGTCTGAAGATTCTGCAAAGTGGTGTGTCCATTCATCTACGTATTCATTATTAGCAAAATCAACATATTCATCCAGATTCGGCGTACCTCCGATAGCTCCTTCTAGTGCTTCGGCCTCAAAGTTACACTTCGGGTCCTCCGTTCTACTTACTCCTTGATTTGATGTGTTTCCAGTTTCCAAATGAAAGTTTCGCTGATTTTTATTTGCCGGTCCTTGATAACTTCCTGCATGTGGCCTTTTGTAGCCCTGTTGAAGGGGTGGTCTCTTTACATAATTAACCTGTCTGGTTTGAATGGAACGATCAATATCCATTGGTTCTTGGATTTGAGGATATTGTTTCTGATTTGGAGCGTATGATTGTAGCTTCGGGCTTCCATTCGGTTAATATTGTTGGCGTGGTGGATATTGAAAATTTGGTTTATGGATCGGCCTTGGCGGGGCTCGTGGTGGTAAAGGTGGCCTGGTTTGACCTAATACGTGAGCAAGTTCGGGATAAAATGCGCCTCCTGTGGTGTTCTGAAAGTTTTGGTTGTTCTTATATCCAGGAAGTCTAGGAATTTGTCCGTAGGCATGGTGCATTCTAAAGGGTGTTTTTTATTGGGGTATAGAACTTTAAGTTGGCATCACTTTTTTAACTGGCCTCCATTTTGTCAGCTGTCAAGTGATTAATATTTAGTTTGGTTTGCCATTTCATCATGAACAGGTTGACAAAAGAACAACGCTTGCAAATCGTACAAATTTATTTCGAAAGTAATGGTTCAGTTCGCGAAGTTCACCGCAAGCTCCGTCCGAATGAATCGATTCGCCACCGTGCACAGCAATTGGAGCTTTGTCCATCAACTTTATGGAAGATTTTGCGCAAAGATCTTGGCTTGCGACCTTACAATATCCAGCTTGTGCAAGAATTAAAGCCGCGAGACCATGCAATGCGTCGTGATTTTGGTGTATGGGCCGAAAATGAGATTCATCTCGATGCTGATTTTCATCACAAAATTTTGTTCAGTGAAATTGGACCTGTAGAATTGGCTTTATTCGTACCAGCCGCGGCGGCCACATGCCCGAAATCATATTTAAACATTAATGGCATAAAATTATCCTTCCAATAAAGCCAAATTGATGGACATTAAAACGATTTTCTTGTGTTTTATTTCAATTCGAAGTTCTATACCTCAATAAAAAACACCCTTTATATGTCATGTTATCTAATTAACTTAGCAACCTTGGCAAATCTCCTTTCAATCCTCTCACAAAAGTATCGAGTGCTCTATCTATGTATGCGCTTGTCATCGATAACATGCTACTTTCGTCCAGTTTCAAGCAGGCTATTTTAGTCGAGTATCCTGTTACCCTGGAACAATGTTGTCATTTGGTACTCCAAAGTACCGATGTCCCTTTTATCGGAATAATGCATCATCAAACATTTTCTTATTCTGGTCCAATCTAATGGGGTTCTGTAAGAATCCAAGGCGGCATCTGCCTCACCGACTATTTTTGTCCTTATTGTGTGGAGGATAGCGAAGTATCTTCCGCTGCCCCTGATACTTTCTAAAAGTGCGAGCATCCTCTCCACGGATTTCCTCCATGATCCAAACTCGCCGGCTTTCCCCGAAAATGCGTGTATTGATTTCACAACATCAGGGATTTTATCTAACTCTTCTATTCGAATTGTGTCGATGGGCTGGTCTCCCACCTCGTCCGGTATATTAGGTTTAAGAAGGTCCGACACTAACTTCCTTACTTCTTCCTTTTGAACCTGTGAAAGCCCACTTGAACTGGTACTAGGGGTTACTGTTTTGTTCATTGAAAGAAACCTATTCAGTCTTTCTGTAATCTCCTCAATCCCGTCTAATGCCATTTTTTAACTTATAGAATTATCTTGTTCAGAATTTCTCGGGGAATTAAGTTTAAATTATGGATTTTAGTTTAATTTAGAATTAAAATTTGGATTTTTAATAGCAATCGAGAATATGTCTGACACTTACTTCCACATTTCCTTTATATTAGCCACTCACAGTGTCACTTTTTTTTATTCGCAAAAATTTTCAATTTTAACTTTATTCCTTATTTTTTTGTTCCAAAAAAAAAATTTTCTTTTACTTAACTTTTTTATTTGCAAAATTTTTGAATCTTAATTTTATTCCTTATTTTTTTGTTATTAGGATACAATTTCTTTTGTTCCAAAAAAAAATTTTCTTTTACTTAACACTCTTTCTTTCACTAGTATAATCTTTTTGATTCACATTTTTTTCATCTTAATTCTATTTCTTTTTATTTTTTCTTTTATTCTTGTTTTTCTGTAATAGGATATAATTTATTTTGTTTCAAAAACTGTTTTTTTCTTAACACAATCTTCCTTAATTCTAAAGCGAGGCCGCTGATGATCTCGTGGTCACCTTCCGTTTAACGCGTTTGTTTACTAGGGCTCACCGTTTCCCCACTCTAAACGTTGAGTTGATTTTGGTCCTTTTTCTTAGGTTAAACCCATTTGTCCCTACTTACCTAGCGACTCAGGCAATCTTTTATAAGGACTCGGAAAGGAGTCCCTGCTCGGGCGTGAATTAACAAAAATAGTTATTATTTATGTTTTTAAAAAAGGTTGCGTGTTGCTATAGGCAACACGTCTTACTTTATTTAACTTCAAAATCAAACTAAATCTAAATTATTGACATAGAACTTAATAAGGGTTAGCTTAATTCATATAGTGCTGACGTAGTCCACGAGCCTGTTGAATGGTGTGAGAACGTTGCGATCCACCTATTTGCTGACGTAGTCCGCGCCTGCTTAATGGTATGGGAACCAAACAGTTCATCAATTCTTTGCGTATGCAACAAGACACCGCTGGTATGTTGGTGTTGCAGCTCGTGTATGGCAATTGCAATGTATTATGTGTTAACTTATACACTCACCCTCAGTAAAAACATACAGGTCTCATATTCCGCGATATCTAATCTGGTTATTATACTATTTCTAAAGTGGTTGTAATGGTACATTTGTATGGCAGGTACCACAAGTGGAGTTGCCAGACTTCCAAGTTTTTGTTCAAAACTTTGTCTAGCTATAGGGTTACTAAATACAGAATAGAGCGCGTAGGGCATATTTACATTATTTCACGATTTCTAAGGTGGGTGGGATTGTACATTTGTATGGGAGGTACCAGAAGTGGAGTTGCCAGACTTCAAATTTTTTGTCCGAAACTTTGTCCAGTATTCATGTTTTTGTTCAAAACTTGGTCTAGTTATTTCTTTACTAAATACAGAATTTGGGCAAGATCGCGTTGGTCATATTGATAATATTACACGGTTTATAAGGGGAGGATGGTACATTTGTATGGGAGATACCATAAGGGTAGTTGCCAGATTTACACATTTTTGTCCGAAGCTTTTTCTAGCAATAGCTTTACTAAATACAGAATTTGGGCAAGATCGCGTTGGACATATTGATATTATTACACGATTTCTAAAGTGTGCGAAATATACGATTGTATGGGAGGTTCCCGAAGGGGTGTGTCCATATAGCCTATATACAATCCTATAAGCAGTCTTGGAAAATATTAACCCATGGCAAATTTCAAAGTGATTGTTTAATCCTTTCGGATTGTCGTGCGTACCAGCAGGACAGACAGCGGACATGGCTCAAACGATTTAGAAAGTCACGAATCGAATTTGGTTCAAAGACACCTGGAGTGTAATATGAATATTTCTATGTGTTACTTTACACTTTTACAGCCATTTTTTTGTGGGCGGACTAGTACAATGTTTATACACTCGCCCTAATCCTACAGAGTGGTATCATTTACGACCCAGGTGTCTTTCAACCAAATTCGATTCGAAATTGTTTGAGCCATGTCCGTCTGTCCTACTTGTACGCACGATAACTTTCCAAAGAGTTAAACAATCGCTATGAAATTTTAAATGTGTTAATATTTTCCCACAAATACTTATGCGATTGCATATGGACTATATGACCTAACCTTTTCGGGTACCTCCAATACAAATCTTCTATATCTTCCACTTTAGAAATCGTGTAAAAATATCAATACGACCAGCGCGATCATGCCCAAATTCTATACTCAGTAAAGCTTATTTCGGACAAAATCTTGGATGGCTGGCAACTCCCATTCTCGTACCACCCATACAAATGTACCATCCCGCCTCTATAGAAGTCGTGTAATATTGTCAATATGACCAACGCGATCTTGTCCAAATTCATAACTGGACAAATAGTACCTTCTACACAAATGTACCATGCCGCCTACATTAGAAATTATGTAACAATATTACTACGCCCAATCCCAAAATACACATATTTGATAAAGCTGTAAATATTTAAACTTGTCCAGCAAAAATTGGACCCCTTCTGGTACTTCCCATACAAATGTACCATCCCGCCCCTTAGACATCGTGTAATCTTGCCCAAATTTTGGATTTAGTAAATCTATAAATCATTGACCCTGTCCAGCAAAAATTAGAACCCTTGTCGGTCCATTTCGGGTACCTGCCATACAAATGTACCATTCTTCCCACTTTAGAAATCCTGTAATAATATTAATTCGTAAATATATTAATCCTGTAAATATATATTTCGCCATTTTGTAAAACGTGTAATACCAAAATTATACACTCTTCTATCTTCTATTTCGCCCACTTTAGAAATCGTGTAATAATATCAATATGACCAACGCGATCTTGCCCAAATTCTGTATTTAGTAAAGCTATTGCTAGAAAAAGCTTCGGACAAAAATGTGTAAGTCTGGCAACTACACTTATGGTACCTCCCATACAAATGTACCATCCTCCCCTTATAAACCGTGTAATATTATCAATATGACCAACGCGATCTTGCCCAAGTTCTGTATTTAGTAAAGCAATAACTAGACCAAGTTTTGAACAAAAACATGAATACTGGACAAAGTTTCGGACAAAAAATGTGAAGTCTGGCAACTCCCCTTCTGGTAACTCCCATACAAATGTACCATCCCGCCCCTTATAAATCGTGCAATAATATCAATACGGTGAACGCGATCTTGCCCAAATTCTGTACTTAGTAATGCTGTATCTAGACAATGTATCGGACAAAAACTTTGAAGTCTGTCAACTCCCCCTCTGGTACCGACCATACAAATGTACCATTGCATCCACTTTAGAAATCGTGTAATTATATAAACTCGCACAACGAATCTTTTCGAAATTCTATATTTAGTAAAGATTTAACTACATACAATTTTCTAGTAAAAACTCTGCCTTATATTCCGTCCTTTTTGTAAAAACATGTAGTACAATATTTTTCTATAACATTCGGTATTTTGAGATTGCTATTATGACATTTTATCAGAGGTTACATCCAATGATGGTAGCCACGCTCACTTTTGACTTTCCGATACTTTGGAATATGAGACTTGTATGTTTTTACTGAGGGTGAGGGTATATATAAGTCGGTTTACCCGACTGCAACTTTTTCACTGGTTTTTTGTTTATTTTAATATATATTTCACAAAAGTGGTATTGGGTGTTTGGTCAACTTGTAAAATTATAGCCAAACTAATCAATATACATTCGACCAAAACGACTATTTTAAAGCAAAATTAAAAAAAAAAATATCCATAAAATTTTTTTGAATATTATTTGCGAGTTAAAAACTCCAAAATAGAAAACACAGTACTTTTTAAGCCATTTTGAGACATTGACATCTGACACTCCGGCGGAAATACCCATATGATATACGAATTATATTTAGTTTTATATTATATATTTTCTTCGCCAGAACAACTGTTGACTTTAAGAACATCATCGACCCACATATCCATGGAACGGCGTCGTGTTTTTGTGACAAGCCTCTTTCGTGTTGTTGCGGAAACGGCACGATGATGTTGGCTGCGGCTTAGCTCGCCGGAATGGGTGGATTCTTTTCCGCAGAGGTTGCACATTTAAATTTTTTTTTGTTCGTGCCTAAAATATAAATTTAAAATTTAACAGGAAATAATAAAAAAAAACAGTGGCTAAAGAAGGAAATGGAAACGGACGGACACTTGACATTCTTTTGCTGTGTTCGACTCAGCTCGATTTCTGTGAAGGAATGGTGTTGTTGTCCTTCCAGGCTGCCCACCCCTGATATGACTTATTCAGTCATCCATGGTATTTTATATTGCCAGTGACTGATGTCTAAAATACCCCAAATGCAATGACATACCGACTTTAATTCTCCGCTACATCTTCTACCTTACGAGATTTTACACAGACATATTTTTCATTTAGAATTCACATTAAGGACAATTTATTAAACATAATTAACTATAAAAAAAGGCAATAACAAGAATATAAATTATTATTTGGAAAACTTAATTTTTACCTATTCGTTAAACATTATTATTATATATAATAATAATTTTTTTACTATTATTTGGGCATGCTTAATTTTACATATTTTTTTTTTTTTTTAGAGTAACATTTGTATTTTATTTAACACATATATTTTCTTTCTTTTATTTTACAGAGTAGTTTTTAAAATTTTTATTTTTTCTTTTGACTTTAGTTTTAGGAACATAGCATGAATAATTTCTGATACTTTTTAGTATCGCATTTTTTTCTGGTTTTATAATACAATTTTTGTCTTTACACGTCTACGATTTTTTTACACGACACAAAAGCGGGACAACACAGAGGACAAACTTTAACGACACATTAATTAACACTTTTGCCTTTTTTTTTTTTTCTCTTTGAAGGTTTAGTAATTTCCACACGGGTATCGTATATTTCTTTACTTTTCAATGTACTGTACACTACCTTATTTTTGTCGGAACCGCATTACCTCGTGGTGGGTTAGGCGATATTGGTGGTGCCTTGCCACGTTTTCTGGGTTTTTGGTGTGGTTCTTTGCTGATATTGGGTGTGAACTTTGGTCCGGATAAAATTTTCTGCCAGACAAGCTTTTCCCCACACAGATCACCACCACGAGATGATGAGGATGGACGGATTTGTTCCCTTGTTGTCGGTTGTGGTCACTGGTGTCTTGTCTCTTTGTGGGAAGTTTGAGAGGTGAACACATATGTGTCTGACAACAGATGGTGTTTTTTCGGTGTGTTGGTTCTTCTTCGGTAGAGTTGATACGCTACAAAGCGAAATTTCTTATTTGTTATTCCTCCAAGAAAACTAGTGATTTTTCCTAACTTCAAAAAAATAATAAAAAAGAACTGGCTTTAAAAAAAATCGGTGACTTGATTTTTCAAACACCCAAAAAATAAAAAATAACTTTTACGTTATCGCACTGATTGACTTACGTTGTGGAGGTTTCACGTGTTTCGAAAGAAAAGAAAGTTTCTCTCACCTATGTCTTACCACGAAACCTACCCGATCTTTGTGGTAGTGTAACACACATATATATGTTTCCTAAACTTTTCGTCCTTGTGGCAACATTAAAAGTTTTCACTTGCAGTTATCGTCCGGTGTCTATCAGGATTGAAAACAGCTTGCACAACCAACCAGTTCGCCTGATCAGTATGCGCAAAATGTTTGCCCAAAATTAATGTTACCTTTTTTTTTTGACGAGTAACATGACACCCTTGAATAATGAAGTTTTGCCATTATAAACTTAAAAGGGAATATATTTATGGGGATGATTTACACTTCCCTATTCTAAGGAATCGCTGTTCAACGGCGTTAACTTTTAGCGGCGGTACGCCGTTTTTATGGTGGTACGCCGTTGCTTCGCGTCTGAGCGGCTGCGTAGTTAACTAACCACACGGATTCGACCGACTTGCAAATGGCAGCCAGCAGACGGACGGACAACTACAACTCCTCCAACAATAAAAAAATTAAAAAAAATAAACAATAAATTTGTGCATTCTGCCCACACCAATGGCGATGCGATGTTTAATTTATTGTTGGGAGGTAGTTGTATGTCCGCAGGTTTGTGTTTTGCCACACCGTCCTCCAACGATGACTTGTGTATTGCCCACACCAATGGCAATACCAAGTGGATTTATTTAATTTGGAGGGCTGTTGGCATAATGTACTGATGGCCATTGTACATACAATGGCGCCCCACGTTGGGCGCCAAAATGTGACAAGCCTCTTTCGTGTTGTTGCGGAAACGGCACGATGATGTTGGCTGCGGCTTAGCTCGCCGGAATGGGTGGATTATTTTCCGCAGAGGTTGCACATTTAAATTTTTTTTGTTCGTGCCTAAAATATAAATTTAAAATTTAACAGGAAATAATAAAAAAAAAAACAGTGGCTAAAGAAGGAAATGGAAACGGACGGACAATTGACATTCTTTTGCTGTCTTCGACTCAGCTCGATTTCTGTGAAGGAATGGTGTTGTTGTCCTTCCAGGCTGCCCACCCCTGATATGACTTATTCAGTCATCCATGGTATTTTATATTGCCAGTGACTGATGTCTAAAATACCTCAAATGCAATGACATACCGACTTTAATTCTCCGCTACATCTTCTACCTTACGAGATTTTACACAGACATATTTTTCATTTCACATTAAGGACAATTTGTTAAACATAATTAACTATAAAAAAAGGCAATAACAAGAATATAAATTATTATTTGGAAAACTTAATTTTTACCTATTCATATGTACTTATATTATACAACTTATATCAAATATTTCTTTTACATTTTTTTAATTTAATTAATATTGATTTTTTTCTTCTTTTTTTTCGGTTTTTAAATTTCTAGAATATCTTTTTATTTTACGTTAAACATTATTATTATATATAATAATAATTTTTTTACTATTATTTGGGCATGCTTAATTTTACATATTTTTTTTTTTTAGAGTAACATTTGTATTTTATTTAACACATATATTTTCTTTCCTTTCTTTTATTTTACAGAGTAGTTTTTAAAATTTTTCTTTTTTCTTTTGACTTTAGTTTTAGGAACATAGCATGAATAATTTCTGATACTTTTTAGTATCGCATTTTTTTCTGGTTTTATAATACAATTTTTGTCTTTACACGTCTACGATTTTTTTACACGACACAAAAGCGGGACAACACAGAGGAAAAACTTTAACGACACATTAATTAACACTTTTGCCTTTTTTTTCTCTTTGAAGGTTTAGTAATTTCCACACGGGTATCGTATATTTCTTTACTTTTCAATGTACTGTACACTACCTTATTTTTGTCGGAACCGCATTACCTCGTGGTGGGTTAGGCGATATTGGTGGTGCCTTGCCACGTTTTCTGGGTTTTTGGTGTGGTTCTTTGCTGATATTGGGTGTGAACTTTGGTCCGGATAAAATTTTCTGCCAGACAAGCTTTTCCCCACACAGATCACCACCACGAGATGATGAGGATGGACGGATTTGTTCCCTTGTTGTCGGTTGTGGTCACTGGTGTCTTGTCTCTTTGTGGGAAGTTTGAGAGGTGAACACACATGTGAACACAGATGGTGTTTTTTCGGTGTGTTGGTTCTTCTTCGGTAGAGTTGATACGCTACAAAGCGAAATTTCTTATTTGTTATTCCTCCAAGAAAACTAGTGATTTTTCCTCACTTCAAAAAAATAATAAAAAAAACTGGCTTTAAAAAAAATCGGTGACTTGATTTTTCAAACACCCAAAAAATAAAAACTAACTTTTACGTTATCGCACTGATTGACTTACGTTGTGGAGGTTTCACGTGTTTCGAAAGAAAAGAAAGTTTCTCTCACCTATGTCTTACCACATAACCTACCCGATCTTTGTGGTAGTGTAACACACATATATATGTTTCCTAAACTTTTCGTCCTTGTGGCAACATTAAAAGTTTTCACTTGCAGTTATCGTCCGGTGTCTATCAGGATTGAAAACAGCTTGCACAACCAACCAGTTCGCCTGATCAGTATGCGCAAAATGTTTGCCCAAAATTAATGTTACCTTTTTTTTTTTTGACGAGTAACATGACACCCTTGAATAATGAAGTCTTGCCATTATAAACTTAAAAGGGAATATATTTATGGGGATGATTTACACTTCCCTATTCTAAGGAATCGCTGATCAACGGCGTTAACTTTTAGCGGCGGTACGCCGTTTTTATGGTGGTACGCCGTTGCTTCGCGTCTGCGTAGTTAACTAACCACACGGATTCGACCGACTTGCAAATGGCAGCCAGCAGACGGACGGACAACTACAACTCCTCCAACAATAAAAAAATTAAAAAAAATAAACAATAAATTTGTGCATTCTGCCCACAACAATGGCGATGCGATGTTTAATTTATTGTTGGGATGTAGTTGTATGTCCGCAGGTTTGTGTTTTGCCACACCGTCCTCCAACGATGACTTGTGTATTGCCCACACCAATGGCAATACCAAGTGGATTTATTTAATTTGGAGGGCTGTTGGCATAATGTACTGGATGGCCATTATACATGCCCTCAGCGACAGCAAATCGTATGGCTGGCTGTCCTTAGTGACCGTTTTGGGTCAGACCCAGCCTAAACGGAAATTGTCGGACAGACATTTAGGGGTCGCAGTATGCGGCCGTCACATTTTCATAAAAAAGTTTCCAATAGTTGTAGGTTCTAACCCGAGCTGTCGAGCAATTGTCACTTGCATTTCTTTTGAAGGTCTTTTTGTTTCCTAAGCATGTTTTATTATTTATCACACTGTGTGAAATTGCACGAACCTTGAATGGTATCTGTTCAGAAGATATCCGTCGTCTGGTCCCTGACGTTAGAACATTTAGTCGGAATACACGGCTATCCAGGGTCTCTCATCCGTTCATTGTGAAATGGCCGGTTGACCGGACGACGCACTATAGAGAAAATTCGTTCTTTAGCCGAACCGTTCGTATGTGGAATAATCTTCCAGCAAATGTATTTCCTGCCAGTTGTGACATTCAGAAATTCAAAACAAATGTCAACAAACACTACTCCCTCTTTCCTCCTTCCGATACCCTAATTTCCTTCCGCTAACACAATGCATTGCATTTATAGGGGGCTTCCCCTGAGTGTTGTCCTTCAAAAAAAAAACAAAAAAAAAAAAAAAAAGTATGGATTCATCTTTTCCGCAATACAGCACAACAGGCTTAGAGCACAGAACCTCATCTGTAATTTAAATTTTGTTACTATTTAAAGCATTTTCCAATTTTATACTCTGTGAAATAGTTCTTATTCGTATTTGAAATTTCGTAAGTCAACCAGTGTGATAACAATTACCGTCAACACGAAAGTTTATTTGGTAAACATTTTCGAAACCAGTGAAAAAGTTGCAGTCGGGTAAGCCGATTTATATATACCCTCAGTAAAAACATACAAGTCGCATATTAAAAAGTATTGGAAAGACATAAGTGTGGGTGGCTACCATCATTGGATGTAATGTCTGATGAAATGTCATAATAGCAACCTAACATACAGAATGTTATAGAAAACCAGTGAAAAAGTTGCAGTCGGGTAAACTGACTTATATATACACTCACCCTCAGTAAAAACATACAGGTCTCATATTCCACGATATCTAATGTGGTTATTACTAGATTTCTAAAGTGGTTGTAATGGTAAATTTTTATGGGAGGTACCACAAGTTGAGTTGCCAGACTTCCAAGTTTTTGTTCAAAACTTTGTCTAGCTATAGGTTTACTAAATACAGAATAGATCGCGTAGGGCATATTTACATTATTACACGATTTCTAAGGTGGGTGGGATTGTACATTTGTATGGGAGGTACCAGAAGTGGAGTTGCCAGACTTCCAATTTTTTGTCCGAAACTTTGTCCAGTATTCATATCTTTGTTCAAAACTTGGTCTAGTTATTGCTTTACTAAATACAGTATTTGGGCAAGATCCAGTTGGGAATATTGATATTATTACCCGATTTCTAAGGTGGGCTGGATGGTACATTTGTATGGGAGGTACCATAAGGAGAGTTGCCAGACTTCCAAGTTTTTTTCAAAACTTTGTCCAGTATTCATGTTTTTGATCAAAACTTGGTCTAGTTATTGCTTTACTAAATACAGAATTTGGGCAAGATCGCGTTGGTCATATTGATAATATTACACGGTTTATAAGTGACGGGATGGTACATTTGTATGGGAGGTACCAGAAGGGGAGTTTCCAGACTACCATGTTTTTGTTCAAAACATTGTCTAGTTATAGCTCTACTAAATACATAATAGATCGCGTAGGGCATATTTACATTATTACACGATTTCTAAGATGGGTGGGGTTGTACATTTGTATGGGAGGTACCAGAAGACTTGCCAGACTTCCAAGATTTTGTCCGAAACTATTTCCAGCCATAGCTTTACTAAATACTTAATTGGGGCAAGATCGCGTTGGTCATATTGATATTATTACACGATTTCTAATGGGGCGGGATTGTACATTTGTATGGGAGTTACCAGATGGGGAGTTGCCAGACTTACAAGTTTTTCCCAAAACTTTGTCTAGCTATAGCTTTACTAAATACAGAATTTGGGCAAGATCGCATTGGTAATATTGATAATATTACACGGTTTATAAGGGGAGGATGGTACATTTGTATGGGAGTTACCATAAGGGTAGTTGCCAGACTTACAAATTTTTGTCCGAAGCTTTTTCTAGCAATAGCTTTACTAAATACAGAATTTGGGCAAGATCGCGTTGGTCATATTGATATTATTACACGATTTCTAAAGTGTGCGAAATATACAATTTGTATGGGAGGTTCCCGAAGGGGTGTGGCCATATAGCCTATATACAATCCTATAAGCAGTCTTGGGAAAATATTAACCCATGGCAAATTTCAAAGTGATTGTTTAATCCTTTCGGATTGTCGTGCGTACCAGCAGGACAGACAGCGGACATGGCTCAAACGATTTAGAAAGTCACGAATCGAATTTGGTTCAAAGACACCTGGAGTGTAATATGAATATTTCTGTGTTACTTTACACTTTTACAGCCATTTTTTTGCGGGCGGAGTAGTACAATGTTTATACACTCGCCCTTATCCTACAGAGTGGTATCATTTACGACCCAGGTGTCTTTCAACCAAATTCGATTCGAAATTGTTTGAGCCATGTCCGTCTGTCCTGCTTGTACGCACGATAACTTTCCAAAGAGTTAAACAATCGCTATGAAATTTTAAATGTGTTAATATTTTCCCACAAATACTTATGGGATTGCATATATACTATATGACCTAAACTTTTCGGGTACCTCCAATACAAATCTTCTATTTCTCCACTTTAGAATATCATTTACTGAGTTAAATTCTGTTTTGACTTCTCGTAAGGTTAAAGCTCCTGGAGATGACTGTATTAACTGTATTATGATTGAGAAAATGCCATAATATGTAGTTAAAACTAGACAAAATTTTTGAAACTCACATACCTCAATCGTATAAGAAAAGCCTAGTGGTGCCAATTCTAAAACCTCTATCTAACAAGACTTTTCTGGAGTCATATCGCCCAATATCCTTAAATTCATGTTGTTCACAAATTTTGGACAAGGTAATGGCCAACAGGCTCACGTGGTTTACTGATGCTATTAAATTACTCTGTAGTCAGCAGATTGGTTTTATGAAGGGAAAATCTGTAGCAGATAATCTTCTTTTTATAGATAATCTGATTACAGATTCATTATCAAGAAGAAGACATGTTTCATTATTTTCCTTAGATTTTACCAAGGCATTTGATACACATTTTTTCGCATGTCATAATCGACCAGCTAAAGTTATGGAAACTTGGTCCGAATATTGTAAGGTAAGTGGTTAATTTTATGAGGAACCGACAAATAAAAGTCAGGGTTGATAACCATTTTTCAAAAACATATCCACTATTTAATGGAATTCCTCAGGGTTCACCTATCTCTGTAATATTGTTTCTGATTGCATATAATAGATTGTGTGAAAGTGTGAAGGTTTTTAACGACATTTCATTATGTGCTTATGCGGACGATTTTATTGTCGTAAGACAGTTGCCAAAAAATGTTTTCGACTTCGACATGAACCCTATCATTATAAAAATAAATGAATGGCGCCAGTATTCTGGTGCAGATTTATCAATCAATAAATGTAAACATCTGCATGTTGGTCGTAAACACAATTGTAATTTTTCCATCAAGCTAAATATAAATTCTATTGATACAGTTGATAACTTAAAGATACTTGGTGTTGTATTTAATTCTAGATATTCATGGAATTCTCATATAAATCACCTGTTATCTTCATTGTCGAAACGACTTAACGTTATTAAATGTCTAGGTTCAACAAAGTTTAAAACAAATATTTGTACAATTCTGTCTGTAGTTAAAGCATTATTAATCAGCGAGATTGAATATGGTTTATTTTGTACGGACTTTGTACGAGGTAGTTACTTAATAAAATTAAAACTCTATATAACAGTTCTATTCGCTTTGCTTTAAATGCTATTCGTACCGCCACTATCAACAATTTACTATTTGAATAGAATTTACCCTCTATTGAAGACTTAAGAGATTATGTTACTGGCAAATTATAAAAACACATCGTTTTTAATAATAAAACCCCAAATTCCCAGTTAGTTCGTAGAAATCTGTACAGAACTAAAGACTTTAAGGTTCCTTCAGTAAATAGTAGAATTATAAATTCGTGTAAATACCATGACTTACCTTTGAATATTCAGACTTATCCAATTGCAAACACACTCCCTGGACACACACACACTTCTTTCAGCAAGAATTTTACTTCTGCTGCGACTTTCCGAAATTTGTTCAATGAAGTATATAACAGACTCAGTACTTATAAATTCATTTACACTGATGGATCGAAAAACAATGAATCAACTTCTTTTAGTATTACCACAGAAAATTCTATAATAATGACCGGTTTTCTTCCTGATGGGGTTTCTACAATATTTTTTGCGGAAATAATACCTATTTTTCATGTAATCATCACATGTAATCATCACAATTTAAGCAGAACTATGTAATCTGCACCGATTCTTTATCATCTGTCAACGCAATTATTAATCTTGGTAACCATGATCTCTACCCGTTGTATATCAGGAGCATTCTTATTAATTTTTATCCCCTTATTAAATTAATGTGGATTCCAGGACATTCCAATATAAAGGATAATGCTGCCAAAGAAGCCACACTTGGTATAAAAAAATAAACACTGATAAAAATACCATTTATAATTATTTGAATCAAAACGTTAGAGCAAAAATTTAGAGAAAAAGTATATTACCGAACTCATTCGCTTACGACTCGGACATACGAACTTTTCTCATAGCTTATATATCGACAGGACTCATCCTTCGACGTGTATATTTTGAAAAAATTTTGAATTGAACATGTATTAGATAATTGTCCCAAATTTCAAGAAATTAGAATTGGAATTTTTGGAACCATAAAACCGTCTTCTATGGTTAGTTTCCTTGATAATGCATTTCCCAAAAATGTACTGGAATTTAGTAAAAGGACTAAATTGATTGATTTAATCTGATTCATAATGTTTGCCTTCATGTTTCATTTGGCTTAAGACCTAAGTTGTCATGGCCCCTATTTTTTATAATTAGCTTGTAATTTTAATTATAAGTTAATTTTTGTTAAATAAATAAATAAAATAAATATAAAACACAGTACTTTTTAAGCAATTTTAATTTCTTCATCACATTTGACACTCCGGCGGAAATACACATATGATATATGAATTATATTCAGTTTTATATTACATAATTTCTTCGCCAGAACTACTGTTGACTTTATGAACATCATCGACCCACTTATCCATGGAACGGCGTCGTGCATTCATAAAAAAGTTTCCAATAGTTGTAGGTTCTAACCCGAGCTGTCGAGCAATTGTCACTTGCATTTCTTTTGAAGGTCTTTTTGTTTCCTATAAATTGAAGCGTGTTTTATTATTTATCACACTGTGTGAAATTGCACGAACCTTGAATATTGCTTGCAGAGTTCTTCTTTGCAAATCTTTAAACACCAAACGCGATTTCTTTGTGTGAGTCATAGGATCAAGTATGGATTCATCTTTTCCGCAATACTGCACAACAGGCTTAGAGCACAGAACCTCATCTGTAATTTAAATTTTGTTACTATTTAAAGCATTTTCCAATTTTATACTCTGTGAAATAGTTCATATTCGTATTTGAAATTTCGTAAGTCAACGAGTGTCATAACAATTACCGTAAACACGAATGTGTATTTGGTAAACATTTCCAAACCAGTGAAAAACTTGCAGTCGGGTATCCCGAATTATATATACCCTCAGTAAAACATACAAGTTTCATATTCCATATTAGCAACCTCAAAATACCGAATGTTATAGAAAACAAGTGAAAAAGTTGCAGTCGGGTAAGCCCACTTATATATACCCTCACCCTTAGTAAAAACATACAAGTCGAATATTCCAAAGTAACGGAAAGTCAAATGCGTGGGTGGCTACCATCATTGGATGTAACGTCTGATGAAATGTCATAATAGCAACCTAACATACCGAATGTTATAGAAAACCAGTGAAAAAGTTGCAGTCGGGTAAACTGACTTATATATACACTCACTAGGCTGTCCATTACATCTCTTTTAAAGAGAACATGTTCTCTTTTTGTGTTCGTATCTTTTTGTTCACTCTCTTTTTTTGGTGCCGTATTTTTATGTCCAACAGTGCTCTTTATGTACTCTATTTCAAAAAAAATCCTAGATTGATGGAATTTTATTTATGTAGTAGGAATTCGCCACAATTGTTCGCCACTAATTGTTTACTGGGTTAAATATGTTGACAAATTAAAGGCCGGAACACAATTGCGACGTTTCGACGTACGGCGTAAAAATTAGAAATAGATGTAATTGAACGTACGACGTAAATACGCCAATACGTTGTCGTCGTCAATTGTGGGCGAGATCATAGGAACATGTGTGTTTTATTTTTGATAGCGTATCATTTTTTACGCCATACGTCGAAACGTCGCGATTGTGTTCCGGCCTTAAATCTCTCATTATGTCAACAGCAAACCGTTTGCCAAATTGTTTATTGTTATTTGTTTTGCCACGCTGCAGCGTGGTTGCTTTGTGTGAAGCCTTAAAGTTAATGGTTTAGCTAGTTTAATAAGCAATAAGGTAATTTATTTTTTTAACTATGATTATTATTTTATATTAATATAAAAACTTTTTACTTAGCCTAGAGATGAGAAAAAGAAAATGTGTTTTTAACCATGATTTACAAACAAAATATAAAACGTTCATTGCCAAACCAGAACTTGCAAACATGAAGCATTCTGCACGATTTCCAACACCAAAATCTCGATTGCAAATAAAGGACGATATGATTTGGAGCAACATATTGGATCGCAAAGGCACAAACAATCATTACAGGCAGGTGAAATCAAAACTGGAAAAGGATTTAATTGGAATCGGATGCCCAGTTCACATTACTTCTAACTCAGCCAAAACTGGTTATGATTCGTTTCCTGTTGATGTAGAATTGATTTGTATAAAAATCTTTAATTTTTTTTCAATTAAGAAGTAAGAACCGAAAGTTTAAAGGAATTTTGCAGCTTCGCTGAAATAGAATATAAAAATTTGCTAGGACATTCAGGCACACGATGGCTATCATTATTTCCCGCAGTGAATCGAATTCTAGAAGTTTTTCCAGCTCTAAAATCTTATTTTTTATCTATTGATAATTGTCCAGTTATTCTGGAACGATTTTTTAATTCAAACTTAAGTGAGGCGTTTTTGTACTTTGTACATTCATTGCAATATGTATTTCACGAAAGAAGTAAAGAGATGGAAATGGAAACAAATTCAATCTTGGAGGTATCGTCAATCGTAAAATCGTTAAAAACCACTTTAAAGTGTAGAATCGACCAGAACTTTTTGCCAATTTCCACAAATACAATATTACTTGTATTATTACTCAAATATGTATCTTCGAAAGGTGTTGAATTGAGTTTCAATGATTCAAAAGTTTTTGACCAGTTTTGTAACTTAAAAATTTTTGTAGCCGCCAAACTATCTGATACCGATGATGAATTTAAAAAATTATTATCAAGTGCCAAATGGTTAAAGTTTTTTGAAAATAATAATAATTTGGAGTATTATTCGGAACTTCTAAAAATTTGTAAATTTTTTTTTTTGCATACCAGGACAAAATGCAAATGTAGAAAGAATATTTTCTTTAATTGGGGCACAATGGACGAAAGAGCGGAACAAATTCAAAATGTCGACCATCAGATCGATTCTCACGATTGTATACAATCTTAAGGATTTAAAATGTAAATCTTTTAAAGATTTAATTATTAACGATAAAAAATACTTAGCCCTAATAAGTAGCTCAAAAAAGTATAATTCCGATTCATCAGAATCAGATATTGATCTCAATTAATTTTAATATTTTAATTTATTTTGTTTATGTTTTTTTTTAAAGAAAATGTGATTTTTGAATTTATTTTGTTTAGTTTTTAAGAAAATGTGATTCTTTTTGTTTTTTATTGTTTTATTATATATTTATTTCTTTGTTTCTATCATTAGAAACTATTATTATTTTAATTTTAACATCAATAAAATTATTAATTATTTAATAAAGAATTTTTTTATTGTAAACTCTTTTTTAGTTAAAATGTTCTCTTTTTTTAAAGCGAAAGTTCTCTTTTGAAAATTATCCATATGGAAACCCTAACATTCACCCTCAGTAAAAACATACAGGTCTCATATTCCACGATATCTAATGTGGTTATTATACTATTTCTAAAGTGGTTGTAATGGTACATTTGTATGGCAGGTACCACAAGTGGAGTTGCCAGACTTCCAAGTTTTTGTTCAAAACTTTGTCTAGCTATAGGGTTACTAAATACAGAATAGAGCGCGTAGGGCATATTAACATTATTTCACGATTTCTAAGATGGGTGGGGTTGTACATTTGTATGGGAGGTACTAGAAGTGGAGTTGCCAGACTTCAAATTTTTTGTCCGAAACTTTGTCCAGTATTCATGCTTTTGTTCAAAACTTGGTCTAGTTATTGCTTTACTAAATACAGAATTTGGGCAAGATCGCGTTGCTCATATTGATAATATTACACGGTTTATAAGGGGAGGATGGTACATTTGTATGGGAGGTACCATAAGGGTAGTTGTCAGACTTACAAATTTTTGTCCGAAGCTTTTTCTAGCAATAGCTTTACTAAATACAGAATTTGGGCAAGATCGCGTTGGTCATATTGATATTATTACACGAGGTTCCCGAAGGGGTGTGGCCATATAGCCTATATACAATCCTATAAGCAGTCTTTTTTTTATTTTTTTTTTAATAACACTCAGGGGATGCCCAGTATAAATGCAATACACAGTGTTAGCGATGGGAAATAAGGGTATTGGAGGGAGGAAAGAGGGAGTAGTGTTTGTTGACGTTGGCCTTGAATTTGGTAATGTCATAGCAGGCAGGAAAAACAATTGCAGGAAGATTATTCCACAAACGAACAGTCCGGCTGAAGAACGAATTTTCTCTATAGTGCGTCGTCCGGTCATCCGGCCATTTGACAATGAACAGATGAGAGACCCTGGATAGCCGAGTATTCCGGCTAAATGTTCTAACGTCAGGGACCAGACGACGGATATCTTCTGAACAGATACCATTAAAATATCTATAGAATAGCGATATACAACCCACATTTCGGCGATGCTGTAGGGAGACAATAGAGCTGGATACCCTGCCATCCCCTATCATCACCACCGCTCTCCTCTGTACACGGTCCAGAAGCTTCAAAGAGGTTAATGGAGCCCCTGCCCATATATGCGAGTTGTATTCCATTTTAGGCCGGATGTAGGTGGTGTAAATATTGACGAGGTCAGATGGGGTGAAGTATTTCTTGCACCGCTTTAAAAAGCCTAAACACTTGAATGCTTCTTTCGACACTTCGAATATATGGCTAGCCCAGCGAGCATCACCCTGTATCTACATGCCCAGAACATCAAAAGTGTCTGATTCGTCGATATCCACACCACCCATAGATATTGACGGCGATGCTGGATCAGTGGAACGTTTGTGTGACAACAAACAGCACTGGGTCTTTTGTGCATTAAAATCTACTCTGTTCATTTGACCCCACTCACAAATCGTCGCCAAATCGAGGTTAAGTGAGTCGTTCATCGTTCGCCTTTTTTCCTCGACTTCCAGAGGACCTGGCCGATGATCAAATGAGTACGAATGACAGAGGTTGCTGTCATCCGCAAAGGAGTAGATTGGGTTCACAGTCTGCCCCAACAGGTCGTCAATGAAAATAAGAAATAGAGAAGGAGAGAGGACAGAGCCTTGTGGCACTCCTGCGGTCAACCTATGCTCGTTGGATGAGACGCCATATATAACAACTCGTATAGAGCGATCCCTGAGAAAACTCGATATGAATCGAGAGAAGGTATTACCGACACCAAATGCAATAAGTTTTGATATGAGTGCTCCGTGCCAGACCCTATCGAACGCCTTGGAAATATCCAGAGCCACGACCTTACTTTCACCAAGGCGGTGAATGGATCGACTCCATCGCTCCGTAAGGAACGCCATCAGGTCTCCAGTAGATCGATTTCTACGGAAGCCATACTGTCTATCATTCAGAAGGCCGTTAGACTCTAGATACCTTACAAGATGGTGATCAACCATGCTCTCCATAACCTTCGAGAGCGCAGAACATATTGCAATTGGACGGTAATTCGCAGGATTAGTAGCCTCACATTTCTCGGGGATCGGCTGAACATTGGCAACTTTCCAACGTGAAGGGTAAATACCAGTACGGTACGACATGCGGAAAAGATTGCGCAATGGACGAGCTAGCGTCGAAGAGCACTTACATAGGACAAGTGCGGAAATACCATCCGGGCCCGGAGTTTTATTTACGTTAAGATCTGTAAGAACCCTTTTAACGCCACGTGTTCGGAAAAATATCTGATGCATCGAACTAGATACGTTCTCGATCACGGGGAGTGGTTGACTGCTGTCTGGCAAAGATGAATTCTTTGCAAAAATTTCAGCCATAAGGTTAGCTTTGTCAACCGGGTCAGTGAATATCTGGTCACCGTTAACGAGGGTTGAAATAGAAGATGAAGAATTGTTCCTTATCCTTTTAAAGAATGACCAAAAGCTCTTATTTCCCCTGGGAGAAGAAAGAACTTTTGCACGAAGACGCTGTTCGTGAAGAAGTTTTTCGCGCCTAAGTACTCTGGCACAATTTAATCTTGCCTGCTTGCGTAGCAATTCAGTAGTGGTATTTTTATTTAAACGCCATTTTCTGAATGCTTCCTCTTTGGATCTGACAGCTTCCCTGCATGTCTGATTAAACCAACAGTTCTTTGAAGGTTTAATCGAAGTAGTCTTCGAGGGAATAAACATGTTTATGCCAAGAAGAATTATTTTCTCAACCATTTCAGCAGCAGCATCGACATTATTGTCTAGGAAACATAATTTCCAGTTAAATTGCTGATAAAAATTTTTGAGCTCGGCCCAACGTGCCTTTTCGAATATATACATTGTCCGCTTCGTGACTGGTTTTGAAGTGACTCGAAGATCGGAGAACGAAAGGATACTGAAATGGTGCAATGATCCGAGTTACCAAGAGGTGCAAGAATGTTAACCTCATACTTTTCAGGGTGAGAGGTTAAGAAAAGGTCAAGAATATTTTGATGTTGCCCTTCAACACGCGGAATGTGTGTATGTTCATTCACTAATTGCGCCAAGTCATTGTGCGCGGCAAATAACTCAGCGTACTGACCCTCCGGAGATGTATGGCTCGAATGGGAAAGCCAAGAATTATTGTGGACATTGAAATCACCAGCAACTGCAATTTCACTATCCGGATAATCTTCTAAAATTTTTGAAATGGAATCGGAAAGGGCGTCGAAGCCATTTAGGGTAGCCTCCCTTTCCAAACTTGGGCTTCTGTAAAGATATCCGAAATGCAAAGAGTGTGATCCAATCCTGAATTTAACCCAAAGGGAGTTAAATTCTGGATCTTGTGAGTCTAAATGTTGCTGACTCTGAAACACCACACCATTACGTATATAAACCACAAGACCTCTGTGGGAAAAAAAAGAGGATAGCGTGTGATAACCAGGAATGTGAAAATCGTGTGGATCAGAATCCTCACATACCTGGGTCTCACATAGAGCTAGGAGATCCGGTCTATGGAAGTTAACGTGCGAGTATACCGCAAAAAAATTCGTCCTAAGCCCACAAACGTTCGTAAAGTGTATTTTATACCTACCTACCATGACACCACCAAAAAGCAAGACAACATCAAAGCAGAATCACAAATAATAAGTCTTGGGAAAATATTAACCCATGGCAAATTTCAAAGTGATTGTTTAATCCTTTCGGATTGTCGTGCGTACAAGCAGGACAGACAGCGGACATTTAGAAAGTCACGAATCGAATTTGGTTCAAAGACACCTGGAGTGTAATATGAATATTTCTATGTGTTACTTTACACTTTTACAGCCATTTTTTTGTGGGCGGAGTAGTACAATGTTTATACACTCGCCCTTATCCTACAGAGTGGTATCATTTACGACCCAGGTGTCTTTCAACCAAATTCGATTGGAAATTGTTTGAGCCATGTCCGTCTGTCCTGCTTGTACGCACGATAACTTTCCAAAGAGTTAAACAATCGCTTTGAAATTTTAAATGTGTTAATATTTTCCCACAAATACTTATGCGATTGCATATGGACTATATGACCTAACCTTTTCGGGTACTTCCAATACAAATTTTCTATATCTTCCACTTTAGAAATCGTGTAAAAATATCAATACGACCAGCGCGATCATCCCCAAATTCTATACTCAGTAAAGCTTGTTTCGGACAAAATCTTGGAAGTCTGGCAACTCCCATTCTCGTACCACCCATACAAATGTACCATCCCGCCTCTATAGAAGTCGTGTAATATTGTCAATATGACCAACGCGATCTTGTCCAAATTCATAACTGGACAAATAGTACCTTCTACACAAATATACCATGCCGCCTACATTAGAAATTATGTAACAATATTACTACGCCCAATCCCAAAATACCCATATTTGATAAAGCTGTAAATATTTAAACTTGTCCAGCAAAAATTGGACCCCTTCTGGTACTTCCCATACAAATGTACCATCCCGCCCCCTTAGACATCGTGTAATCTTGCCCAAATTTTGGATTTAGTAAATCTATAAATCATTGACCCTGTCCAGCAAAAATTAGAACCCTTGTCGGTCCATTTCGGGTACCTGCCATACAAATGTACCATTCTTCCCACTTTAGAAATCCTGTAATAATATTAATTCGTAAATATATTAATCCTGTAAATATATATTTCGCCATTTTGTAAAACGTGTAATACCAAAATTATACACTCACCCTAGCGGTAGGAGGGTACATTTGATACGACCCAAAAGTGTAACACAAAGAAATAGTCATTCGACCCCAGGTGTCTTTGAACCAAATTCGATTCATGGCTTACTAAATCGTTTAAGCAATGCCGGTCTGTCCTGCTTGAACGGTTTACCCGACTAAAACTTTCTCATTGGTTTTTTGGAATTGATGGTCTTTTATCCATACATATCCCTCAAATACCGCTTGTTTTCTTCTATAGGGCGCTAGTTTTTCAGAAAATAAATAAAATTTGTATACCCTCACCCTACGGGTAGGAGGGTGTATATCATTTGATACGGCTCAAAAGTGTAACACATAGAAATATTCAGATCAGAACCCAGGTGTCTTTGAACAAAATTCGATTCATGACTTTCTGAATCGTTTGAGCCATGTCCGTCTGTCTGTCCTGCTGGTACGCACGATAACTTTCGAAAGAGTTAAACAATCGCTTTGAAATTTAGCATGAGCTAATATTTTCCCAAAACTGCTTATGGGATTGCATATGGGCTATATGGCCACACCCCTTCGGGTACCTCCCATACAAATCTTCTATTTCGCCCACTTTAGAAATCGTGTAATAATATCAATATGACCAACGCGATCTTGCCTAAATTCTGTATTTAGTAAAGCAATAACTAGACCAAGTTTTGAACAAAAACATGAATACTGGACAAAGTTTCGGACAAAAAATGTGAAGTCTGGCAACTCCCCTTCTGGTAACTCCCATACAAATGTACCATCCCGCCCCTTATAAATCGTGCAGTAATATCAATACGGTGAACGCGATCTTGCCCAAATTCTGTACTTAGTAATGCTGTATCTAGACAAAGTATCGGACAAAAACTTGGAAGTCTGCCAACTCCCCCTATGGTACCGACCATACAGATGTACCATTGCATCCACTATAGAAATCGTGTAATTATATAAACTCGTACAACGAATCTTTTCGAAATTCTATATTTAGTAAAGCTTTAACTACATACAATTTTCTAGTAAAAACTCTGTCTTATATTCCGTCCTTTTTGTAAAAACATGTAATACAATATTTTTCTATAACATTCGGTATTTTGAGATTGCTATTATGACATTTCATCAGAGGTTACATCCAATGATGGTAGCCACGCTCACTTTTGACTTTCCGATACTACCATATTCTTTCCGATACTACCTTTCCGGAAATACCCATATGATATATGAATTATATTTAGTTTTATATTATATATTTTCTTCGCCAGAACAACTGTTGACTTTAAGAACATCATCGACCCACTTATCCATGGAACGGCGTCCTGTATTCATAAAAAAGTTTCCAATAGTTGTAGGTTCTAACCCGAGCTGTCGAGCAATTGTCACTTGCATTTCTTTTGAAGGTCTTTTTGTTTCCTATAAATTAAAGCATGTTTTATTATTTATCACACTGTGTGAAATTGCACGAACCTTGAATATTGCTTGCAGAGTTCTTCTTTGCAAATCTGTAAACACCAAACGCGATTTCTTTGTGTGAGTCATAGGATCAAGTATGGATTCATCTTTTCCGCAATGCAGCACAACAGGCTTAGAGCACAGAACCTCATCTGTAATTTAAATTTTGTTACTATTTAAAGCATTTTCCAATTTTATACTCTGTGAAATAGTTCATATTCGTATTTGAAATTCCGTAAGTCAACGAGTGTCATAACAATTACCGTAAACACGAATGTGTATTTGGTAAACATTTCCAAACCAGTGAAACTTGCAGTCGGGTATCCCGAATTATATATACCCTCACCCTCAGTAAAACATACAAGTTTCATATTCCATATTAGCAACCTCAAAATACCGAATGTTATAGAAAACAAGTGAACAAGTTGCAGTCGGGTAAGCCGACTTATATATACCCTCACCCTTAGTAAAAACATACAAGTCGAATATTCCAAAGTAACGGAAAGTCAAATGCGTGGGTGGCTACCATCATTGGATGTAACGTCTGATGAAATGTCATAATAGCAACCTAACATACCGAATGTTATAGAAAACCAGTGAAAAAGTTGCAGTCGAGTAAACTGGCTTATATATAAATTAACAAAAATAGTTATTATTTATGTTTTTAAAAAAGGTTGCGTGTTGCTATATTCAACACGTCTTACTTTATTTAACTTCAAAATCAAACTAAATCTAAATTATTGACATAGAACTTAATAAGGGTTAGCTTAATTCATATAGTGCTGACGTAGTCCACGAGCCTGTTGAACGTTGCGATCCACCTATTTGCTGACGTAGTCCACGCACCTGCTTAATGGTATGGGAACCAAACAGTTCATCAATTCTTTGCGTGTGCAACAAGACACTGCTGGTATGTTGGTGTTGACGTTGCAGCTCGTGTATGGCAATTGCAATGTATTATGTGTTAACTCTTCCCCCTTTAAATTCCATGCGTCCTCGTATGGAACATTAGAAAAATGGTAAGCTGTGGATGCTCCTATTTTTTCCGTTGCCTATCATCCCTGGACGAGAATTTCCTGTATGACCAGTTTGAGATGTTCCTTCGGCATTGGTTTCATTGGATACGTTGGGATTCTCTGGTGTAACATTTTTGCATTTGTTTTTGACCATTATAATCATAAAGCATCCAATTATCAAAAGTATTGCAATCATCATCAAGTTCAATGATATGCTTATTTGATTCATCGAATCCAGCTTACGAATTGACATGGAGTTTTTTAAGTTAATGTCATTTATAAATTCCAAAGATAACGTTTTTTCCTCTACATCTGTTTTCATAGGTTGTATCAAGGCAGGGAGAGATTTTGTTGTAGTGATCTGTTTTGATGAGTAAGTCTTGTTGTTAATTTGTAATGTTGAATTAAAGTGATGGATAACATATGATCCATTGAGCCAGAGGGTTGAGTTATCAACATCAATTTGTCCACTGAATTGATTTAGGAACCATATGCCATCTTCTATCTTTTCTATTGAGTTAATGTGTTGGTTGTTCGTGGTGGTGCATCTTGATGTTTGACTCGCCAAAAGTTTAGGGATGCATGGTGAATCCGAGATGTCTTCATAGGTTTCAGGACTACATATCGATAAAGCATTGTACGTGTTACATTTCTTCCTTAAGCCATAAATTCTGTCTTTACAATCAAGTACATGTTCATAATCTAGTCTAGTTATAATTTCGTTTCTTTTGACAGCTTTAATAACTAACATATTACAATTTTCAGTTTTAGTAGTAGGAATACTTAGAATATAGAGTATATTGAGGCCTTTGATGGCAATTTTAATTTTTGCAAAGTGTAAAAGTTCATCTGTACTTGACAATATTTTTATTATTTCATTAGTGGCATTTGTGAGTGCGTTAATTTTCTCTAGTGACAGACGATTTATTATGATCTGATTGCTATTATTTTCCAAAACGTTATTTATTTTCTTCGAAATGATCTAATCGGGATATGTAGGATTTGATTTGGGATATGGTGTATTCGAGGTAAGGAATTAGGGGATGGTTATGGGCGACTTTCTTAACAAGATTTTCTTCGATTTCATGAATGAGAATTTCGTAACTTCGGAGGTCAATAGTGTGTATTATTTTAAAATTTCCAGTCTTAACCTTTGCCAGGCCAGAGTGCATTGCAATCAATTTAGAATTGGAATAATCCAAAATTTGTATTTCGCCTGCACAAAGTGCCATCAAAATTAATAGTCCGTAAAAAAATAGGGATAATGAATTAGTTTCTAATATGTCTTTTGTGAACAATTCTTCCACTTTCCGTAACTACGGTGGAATTTCTATTTTCCTTTACTATTTCTTCCTTGAATCTGTCGGATAACTTAGTCCCTAACCTTTTGTTAATTTTAACGAATATTGTCTGTCCAGGAATGTACTCTTTTTCGTCCTGTCTTTTCCTATTGTGATATTCTAAGTTCCTTTTTTGCGTTTCCTGTATTCTTTCCATATTTGATTGTCTAGTCCTGTCATAGCTACCAGGAGAGAAATCGACGGTTCTACCAAAAAACAAGTCAACGGGGTTTTCTTCCAACTGTCGAGTGTATCGAATGGTTGTACTCATTGACGGCTTTTTCGAGAAGTTCTTCAAAATTTCTGCATACCCCCTCCGCCTTTAAACATCTGAGCAATTCTGCAAGAGTCGAATGAAATCTTTCGACTTGCCCATTCGCTTCACTTCTGTAAGGAGGAGTGGTAAAAACGTCAATAATCAGTTCATCCTTCATCATAAACAGAATAGTGGCGGAGTTTAATGACTTCTCGTTGTCAATCACAACTGTCTTGGGAACACCAAAGAAAAATAAGATCTCCCTAAGAGGTCTCCTTACATCTTCGATAGATTTTTCCATTTAGTATCCTGATTTGCGCATATTTTGAAAACTTATCAAGAGCTGTCATTACTAACTTCTTGTCTGTTGAAAAGATATCAACATGAACCACCTGTCCTGGGTATGATGGTATAGGTGTCTCCTTTAGTTTTGGGTTGTTGGGATGTCTATCATACTTATTCATTTTGCATATGGAGCATAATTTCACTATCCTCTTAATTTTAGAAAGCATGCTCGGAAAATACCACTTTTCTAAAATTTGCTGTTTATTTTCCACCGCATTCCTGTGAGCTCTACTATGAGTTTCGATGACGATATTTTCCTGATCATTCTCCAAGGTTACATCTTCTACCATTTTTTCCGTAAAACGAATCTTATAGTTCCGTAGATGGAGTGGATAGATTTCTTGAATAGTGCCCATTATGGATTCTTGTGTTATTATGCCATTATTGACGGAAGGGTTTAGGTATCTTTTCAGAAATATGAGCAAGTTGTCCGGATTGTATTCCCTCTCTACAATGGTATGTCTATGATAGCCCGGGAATATGATTTGAAACTGATACGATGCTACCTCTCCGACATTAAAAAATATCTGGTTTTTAAATGCGTTTATAGGTCCTTCAACGCTAGGTATCAAATCTTCAGCTGAGGATTCATGACTATGAACGGTACCTGTCAGGGAGTTTACATTTGTGACTATTGCTCTCGAAAGAGCATCGGCTACTACATTTGATTTCCCCGGTTTGTATTTTATTTCATAGTTATATTCCTCGAGGATAGCTTTCCATCTTTTCATCTTGATGTTACTATTCTTGTTGCTCAATGCATATGTAAGTGGCTGATGGTCCGTAAAGATTATGATTTTAGCAGTTCCGTACAATTGCAAGTATCTCACGTTCGTTCGTCGCATAGTTTTCCTCTGTCTCTGACAGAACTATGGAAATAAATGCTATCGGTCTATCCTCCTGGCTCAGTACAGCTCCCAGAGCAACACTTGAGGCGTCAGTTGTCAGCTGAAATTCTTTCCCATAATCCGGATACGAAAGCATGATCTCTGGAGACAATAAAGCATTTTTCAACAAATCTATTGCCTTCGTTTCTTTGCAACCGAGGGTAATCTTTACTTTGCTTGATTCGGTCCTGGAAATTGAACCATTCGGCCCTCTTAGCATATCAGTTAAAGGTTTAGCTATGTCGGCGTACCCTTTCATAAATCTTCTGTAGTAATTGCATAGCCCAAGAAATGATCTTAGTTGACGCAAGTTCGTGGGATATGCGACATTCACTATCGCATCCACTCTTTCTTTAATTGTGCTAATGCCGTGTTCAGATACTGTAAATCCAAGAAATTCTACCTGTTTCTCCATAAACTTACATTTGTCTAGTTGTACCCTCATATTTGCTGCAGCCAATGTGCTAAAAATTTCCCTTAGATGACCGAAATGTGACTTTTCATCCTTGCTGAATATGATTATATCATCGATATAAACGTAACAAGTTTTTCCAATAAATTTTCTGAGGTTGTCATCCAACGCTCTTTGGAATATTGCAGGAGCGTTTTTGAGTCCAAATGGCAGCCTTGTGAATTCGTATTTTCCGTTATTCACGGAGAAGGCTGTTTTTTTATATCCGCTTCCCTAAGGGGAATCTGATGGAATCCACTTTTTAGGTCGATTACAGTAAAAAATTTGTTGCCCCCCAGATGTGCCAATACTTCCGTGATTTCTGGTATAGGGTATTTATCTGCCGTGGTAACCGTGTTTAATTTCCTAAAGTCTACTACAACTCTGTACTTTCTCCTTCCTGATGCATCCGTCTTTTTTGGTACAACCCAAATGGGTGAATTATAGGGAGAACGGGATGGTCTTATTATCCCATCTTTAAGAAATTTGTCTACTTCTTCTTGGACAACATTTTTGAGAGCCATAGGGTAGGGATAGGTTCGCGTATAGACAGGTTCGTCGGTGGTAGTACGAATTTCTCCCACTACTTTTGTTGTATAGGTTAATCTCTCGTCAGGATCCGCAAAAAGATTCTTGAAGGACCCTATTATCTGCATTAAAGACATTGCCTGATGTTTTGAGAGATGCCCGATTTTCATCTCCAAATTATGAACGTCCTGAGACTCATATTGAAATATTGGTATCTTCATACCATTCTGAAGTGTAAAGAAGTTATGGGCCGTGTGAATAACCGCAGAAAGTTTCTTTAGAGTATCGTTACCGAGTATTGCATCGAAAGTTCGTAGTCCGGGTAAAAGATAGAATTTAATAGGGTCGACTGAATCGCCAAATAGCTTTAAAATGGTGTGGTGAGTAATTGGAACACTGCCTGATATTGTTTTCGCACAAAAGTAATCTCTGTTTTGCATGGAGTTTTCTGCCAGTTCTGATTTAATATAATTTTTATTGCTTCCAGTATCTAAAAGGATTTTTAATATTTCACCGTTCCTCGTTTTACTCTTGAAGTATGGTAACGAGGAACTGTTTAACCAAAGAAATTAAGATCTGCGTTTAAGTCTTCTGCTGAATAACTCTCCACAAGTGTGTCTGAAGATTCTGCAAAGTGGTGTGTCCATTCATCTACGTATTCATTATTAGCAAAATCAACATATTCATCCAGATTCGGCGTACCTCCGATAGCTCCTTCTGGTGCTTCGGCCTCAAAGTTACACTTCGGGTCCTCCGTTCTGCTTACTCCTTGATTTGATGTGTTTCCAGTTTCCAAATGAAAGTTTCGCTGATTTTTATTTGCCGGTCCTTGATAACTTCCTGCATGTGGCCTTTTGTAGCCCTGTTGAAAGGGTGGTCTCTTTACATAATTAACCTGTCTGGTTTGAATGGAACGATCAATATCCATTGGTTCTTGGATTTGAGGATATTGTTTCTGATTTGGAGCGTATGATTGTAGCTTCGGGCTTCCATTCGGGTAATATTGTTGGCGTGGTGGATATTGAAAATTTGGTTTCTGGATCGGCCTTGGCGGGGCTCGTGGTGGTAAAGGTGGCCTGGTTTGACCTAATACGTGAGCAAGTTCGGTATAAAATGCGCCTCCGGTGGTGTTCTGAAAGTTTTGGTTGTTCTTATATCCAGGAAGTCTAGGAATTTGTCCGTAGGCATGGTGCATTCTAAAGGGTGTTTTTTATTGGGGTATAGAACTTTAAGTTGGCATAACTTTTTTAACTGGCCTCCATTTTGTCAGCTGTCAAGTGATTAATATTTAGTTTGGTTTGCCATTTCATCATGAACAGGTTGACAAAAGAACAACGCTTGCAAATCGTGCAAATTTATTTCGAAGGTAATGGTTCAGTTCGCGAAGTTCACCGCAAGCTCCGTCCGAATGAATCGATTCGCCACCGTGCACAGCAATTGGAGCTTTGTCCATCAACTTTATGGAAGATTTTGCGCAAAGATCTTGGCTTGCGACCTTACAAGATCCAGCTTGTGCAAGAATTAAAGCCGCGAGACCATGCAATGCGTCGTGATTTTGGTGTATGGGCCGAAAATGAGATTCATCTCGATGCTGATTTTCATCACAAAATTTTGTTCAGTGAAATTGGACCTGTAGAATTGGCTTTATTCGAGCCAGCCGCGGCGGCCTCATGCCCGAAATCATATTTAAACATTAATGGCATAAAATTATCCTTCCAAAAAAGCCAAATTGATGGACATTAAAACGATTTTCTTGCGTTTTATTTCGATTCGAAGTTCTATACCTCAATAAAAAACACCCTTTATATGTCATGTTATCTAATTTTAGGCATATGTGCAGCGCTTGCGGCAGAGAAGTAGGTTCCCTTACACTTAGCAACCTTGGCAAATCTCCTTTCAATCCTCTCACAAAAGTATCGAGTGCTCTATCTATGTATGCGCTTGTCATCGATAACATGCTACTTTCGTCCAGTTCCAAGCAGGCTATTTTAGTCGAGTATCCTGTTACCCTGGAACAATGTTGTCATTTGGTACTCCAAAGTACCGATGTCCCTTTTATCGGAATAATGCATCATCAAACATTTTCTTATTCTGGTCCAATCTAATGGGGTTCTGTAAGAATCCAAGGCGGCATCTGCCTCACCGACTATTTTTGTCCTTATTGTGTGGAGGATAGCGAAGTATCTTCCGCTGCCCCTGATACTTTCTAAAAGTGCGAGCACCCTCTCCACGGATTTCCTCCATGGTCCAAACTCGGCGGCTTTCCCCGAAAATTCGTGTATTGATTTCACAACATCAGGGATTTTATCTAACTCTTCTATTCGAAGTGTGTCGATGGGCTTGTCTCCCACCTCGTCCGGTATATTAGGTTTAAGAAGGTCCGACACTAACTTCCTTACTTCTTCCTTTTGAACCTGTGAAAGCCCACTTGAACTGGTACTAGGGGTTACTGTTTTGTTCATTGAAAGAAACCTATTCAGTCTTTCTGTAATCTCCTCAATCCCGTCTAATGCCATTTTTTAACCTATAGAATTATCTTGTTCAGAATTTCTCGGGGAATTAAGTTTAAATTATGGATTTTAGTTTAATTTAGAATTAAAATTTGGATTTTTAATAGCAATCGAGAATATGTCTGACACTTACTTCCACATTTCCTTTATAGTAGCCACTCACAGTGTCACTTTTTTTTATTCGCAAAAATTTTCAATTTTAACTTTATTCCTTATTCTTTTGTTATCAGGATACAATTTCTTTTGATCCAAAAAAAATTTTTTCTTTTACTTAACTTTTTTATTTGCAAAATTTTTGAATCTTAATTTTATTCCTTATTTTTTTGTTATTAGGATACAATTGCTTTTGTTCCAAAAAAAATTTTTCTTTTACTTAACACTCTTTCTTTCACTAGTATAATCTTTTTGATTCACATTTTTTTCATCTTAATTCTATTTCTTTTTAATTTTTCTTTTATTCTTGTTTTTCTGTAATAGGATATAATTTATTTTGTTTCAAAAACTGTTTTTAAAAAAGGTTGCGTGTTGCTATAGGCAACACGTCTTACTTTATTTAACTTCAAAATCATACTAAATCTAAATTATTGACATAGAACTTAATAAGGGTTAGCTTAATTCATATAGTGCTGACGTAGTCCACGAGCCTGTTGAATGGTGTGAGAACGTTGCGATCCACCTATTTGCTGACGTAGTCCACGCGCCTGCTTAATGGTATGGGAACCAAACAGTTCATCAATTCTTTGCGTGTGCAACAAGACACCGCTGGTATGTTGGTGTTGCAGCTCGTGTCTGGCAATTGCAATGTATTATGTGTTAACTCTTCCCCCTTTAAATTCCATGCGTCCTCGTATGGAACATTAGAAAAATGGTAAGCTGTGGATGCTCCTATTTTTTCCGTTGCCTATCATCCCTGGACGAGAATTTTCTGTATGACCAGTTTGAGATGTTCCTTCGGCATTGGTTTCATTGGATACGTTGGGATTCTCTGGTGTAACATTTTTGCATTTGTTTTTGACCTTTATAATCATAAAGCATCCAATTATCAAAAGTATTGCAATCATCATCAAGTTCAATGATATGCTTATTTGATTCATCGAATCCAGCTTACGAATTGACATGGAGTTTTTTAAGTTAATGTCATTTATAAATTCCAAAGATAACGTTTTTTCCTGTACATCTGTTTTCATAGGTTGTATCAAGGCAGGGAGAGATTTTGTTGTAGTGATCTGTTTTGATGAGTAAGTCTTGTTGTTAATTTGTAATGTTGAATTAAAGTGATGGATAACATATGATCCATTGAGCCAGAGGGTTGAGTTATCAACATCAATTTGTCCACTGAATTGATTTAGGAACAATATGCCATCTTCTATCTTTTCTATTGAGTTAATGTGTTGGTTGTTCGTGGTGGTGCATCTTGATGTTTGACTCGCCAAAAGTTTAGGGATGCATGGTGAATCCGAGATGTCTTCATAGGTTTCAGGACTACATATCGATAAAGCATTGTACGTGTTACATTTCTTCCTTAAGCCATAAATTCTGTCTTTACAATCAAGTACATGTTCATAATCTAGTCTAGTTATAATTTCGTTTCTTTTGACAGCTTTAATATCTAATATATTACAATTTTCAGTTTTAGTAGTAGGAATACTTAGAATATAGAGTATATTGAGGCCTTCGATGGCAATTTTAATTTTTGCAAAGTGTAAAAGTTCATCTGTACTTGACAATATTTTTATTATTTCATTAGTGGCATTTGTGAGTGCGTTAATTTTCTCTAGTGACTGATGATTTATTATGATCTGATTGCAATTATTTTCCAAACCGTTATTTATTTTCTTCGAAATGATCTCAAAATCTTGGTGATCTGGACTTCCTGCGATCCACTCCATGCAGTACCGAGGAAATCCAGTGAGCGTTTAGACTTTACTCTTGGTTTTAATCGGGATATGTAGGATTTGATTTGGGATATGGTGTATTCGAGGTAAGGAATTAGGGGATGGTTATGGGCGACTTTCTGAACAAGATTTTCTTCGATTTCATGAATGAGAATTTCGTAAATTCGGAGGTCAATAGTGTGTATTATTTTAAAATTTCCAGTCTGAACATTTGCCAGGCCAGAGTGCATTGCAATCAATTTAGAATTGGAATAATCCAAAATTTGTATTTCGCCTGCACAAAGTGCCATCAAAATTAATAGTCCGTAAAAAAATAGGGATAATGAATTAGTTTCTAATATGTCTTTTGTGAACAATTCTTCCACTTTCCGTAACTACGGTGGAATTTTTATTTTCCTTTACTATTTCTTCCTTGAATCTGTCGGATAACTTAGTCCCTAACCTTTTGTTAATTTTAACGAATATTGTCTGTCCAGGAATGTACTCTTTTTCGTCCTGTCTTTTCCTATTGTGATATTCTAAGTTCCTTTTTTGCGTTTCCTGTATTCTTTCCATATTTGATTGTCTAGTCCTGTCATAGCTACAAGGAGAGAAATCGACGGTTCTACCAAAAAACAAGTCAACGGGGTTTTCTTCCAACTGTCGAGTGTATCGAATGGTTGTACTCATTGACGGCTTTTTCGAGAAGTTCTTCAAAATGTCTGCATACCCCCTCCGCCTTTAAACGTCTGAGCAATTCTGCAAGAGTCGAATGAAATCTTTCGACTTGCCCATTCGCTTCACTTCTGTAAGGAGGAGTGGTAAAAACGTCAATATTCAGTTCATCCTTCATCATAAACAGAATAGTGGCGGAGTTTAATGACTTCTCGTTGTCAATCACAACTGTCTTTGGAACACCAAAGAAAAATAAGATTTCCCTAAGAGGTCTCCTTACATCTTCGATAGATTTTTCCATTTAGTATCCTGATTTGCGCATATTTTGAAAACTTATCAAGAGCTGTCATTACTAACTTCTTGTCTGTTGAAAAGATATCAACATGAACCACCTGTCCTGGGTATGATGCTATAGGTGTCTCCTTTAGTTTTGGGTTGTTGGGATGTCTATCATACTTATTCATTTTGCATATGGAGCATAATTTCACTATCCTCTTAATTTTAGAAAGCATGCTCGGAAAATACCACTTTTCTAAAATTTGCTGTTTATTTTCCACCGCATTCCTGTGAGCTCTACTATGAGTTTCGATGACGATATTTTCCTGATCATTCTCCAAGGTTACATCTTCTACCATTTTTTCCGTAAAACGAATCTTATAGTTCCGTAGATGGAGTGGATAGATTTCTTGAATAGTGCCCATTATGGATTCTTGTGTTATTATGCCATTATTGACGGAAGGGTTTAGGTATCTTTTCAGAAATATGAGCAAGTTGTCCGGATTGTATTCCCTCTCTACAATGGTATGTCTATGATAGCCCGGGAATATGATTTGAAACTGATACGATGCTACCTCTCCGACATTAAAAAATATCTGGTATCAAATCTTCAGCTGAGGATTCATGACTATGAACGGTACCTGTCAGGGAGTTTACATTTGTGACTATTGCTCTCGAAAGAGCATCGGCTACTACATTTGATTTCCCCGGTTTGTATTTTATTTCATAGTTATATTCCTCGAGGATAGCTTTCCATCTTTTCATCTTGATGTTACTATTCTTGTTGCTCAATGCATATGTAAGTGGCTGATGGTCCGTAAAGATTATGATTTTAGCAGTTCCGTACAAATAGTTTCTAAATGTATCCAGTGCCCACACAATTGCAAGCATCTCACGTTCGTTCGTCGCATAGTTTTCCTCTGTCTCTGACAGAACTATGGAAATAAATGCTATCGGTCTATCCTCCTGGCTCAGTACAGCTCCCAGGGCAACACTTGAGGCGTCAGTTGTCAGCTGAAATTCTTTCCCGGATACGAAAGCATGATCTCTGGAGACAATAAAGCATTTTTCAACAAATCTATTGCCTTCGTTTCTTTGCAACCGAGGGTAATCTTTACTTTGCTTGATTCGGTCCTGGAAATTGAACCATTCGGTCCTCTTAGCATATCAGTTAAAGGTTTAGCTATGTCGGCGTACCCTTTCATAAATCTTCTGTAGTAATTGCATAGCCCAAGAAATGATCTTAGTTGACGCAAGTTCGTGGGATATGCGACATTCACTATCGCATCCACTCTTTCTTTAATTGTGCTAATGCCGTGTTCAGATACTGTAAATCCAAGAAATTCTACCTGTTTCTCCATAAACTTACATTTGTCTAGTTGTACCCTCATATTTGCGGCAGCCAATGTGCTAAAAATTTCCCTTAGATGACCGAAATGTGACTTTTCATCCTTGCTGAATATGATTATATCATCGATATAAACGTAACAAGTTTTTCCAATAAATTTTCTGAGGTTGTCATCCAACGCTCTTTGGAATATTGCAGGAGCGTTTTTGAGTCCAAATGGCAGCCTTGTGAATTCGTATTTTCCGTTATTCACGGAGAAGGCTGTTTTTTTATATCCGCTTCCCTAAGGGGAATCTGATGGAATCCACTTTTTAGGTCGATTACATTAAAAAATTTGTTGCCCCCCCAGATGTGCCAATACTTCCGTGATTTCTGGTATAGGGTATTTATCTGCCGTGGTAACCGTGTTTAATTTCCTAAAGTCTACTACAACTCTGTACTTTCTCCTTCCTGATGCATCCGTCTTTTTTGGTACAACCCAAATGGGTGAATTATAGGGAGAAAGGGATGGTCTTATTATCCCATCTTTAAGAAATTTGTCTACTTCTTCTTGGACAACATTTTTGAGAGCCATAGGGTAGGGATAGGTTCGCGTATAGACAGGTTCGTCGGTGGTAGTACGAATTTCTCCCACTACTTTTGTTGTATAGGTTAATCTCTCGTCAGGATCCGCAAAAAGATTCTTGAAGGACCCTATTATCTGCATTAAAGACATTGCCTGATGTTTTGAGAGATGCCCGATTTTCATCTCGAAATTATGAACGTCCTGAGACTCATATTGAAATATTGGTATCTTCATACCATTCTGAAGTGTAAAGAAGTTATGGGCCGTGTGAATAACCGCAGAAAGTTTCTTTAGAGTATCGTTACCGAGTATTGCATCGAAAGTTCGTAGTCCGGGTAAAAGATAGAATTTAATAGGGTCGACTGAATCGCCAAATAGCTTTAAAATGATGTGGTGAGTAATTGGAACACTGCCTGATATTGTTTTCGCACAAAAGTAATCTCTGTTTTGCATGGAGTTTTCTGCCAGTTCTGATTTAATATAATTTGTATTGCTTCCAGTATCTAAAAGGATTTTTAATATTTCACCGTTCCTCGTTTTACTCTTGAAGTATGGTAACGAGGAACTGTTTAACCAAAAAAATTAAGATCTGCGTTTAAGTCTTCTGCTGAATAACTCTCCACAAGTGTGTCTGAAGATTCTGCAAAGTGTTGTGTCCATTCATCTACGTATTCATTATTAGCAAAATCAACATATTCATCCAGATTCGGCGTACCTCCGATAGCTCCTTCTGGTGCTTCGGCCTCAAAGTTACACTTCGGGTCCTCCGTTCTGCTTACTCCTTGATTTGATGTGTTTCCAGTTTCCAAATGAAAGTTTCGCTGATTTTTATTTGCCGGTCCTTGATAACTTCCTGCATGTGGCCTTTTGTAGCCCTGTTGAAAGGGTGGTCTCTTTACATAATTAACCTGTCTGGTTTGAATGGAACGATCAACATCCATTGGTTCTTGGATTTGAGGATATTGTTTCTGATTTGGAGCGTATGATTGTAGCTTCGGGCTTCCATTCGGGTAATATTGTTGGCGTGGTGGATATTGAAAATTTGGTTTATGGATCGGCCTTGGCGGGGCTCGTGGTGGTAAAGGTGGCCTGGTTTGACCTAATACGTGAGTTCGGGATAAAATGCGCCTCCGGTGGTGTTCTGAAAGTTTTGGTTGTTCTTATATCCAGGAAGTCTAGGAATTTGTCCGTAGGCATGGTGCATTCTAAAGGGTGTTTTTATTGGGGTATAGAACTTTAAGTTGGCATAACTTTTTTAACTGGCCTCCATTTTGTCAGCTGTCAAGTGATTAATATTTTGTTTGGTTTGCCATTTCATCATGAACAGGTTGACAAAAGAACAACGCTTGCAAATCGTGCAAATTTATTTCGAAGGTAATGGTTCAGTTCGCGAAGTTCACCGCAAGCTCCGTCCGAATGAATCGATTCGCCACCGTGCACAGCAATTGGAGCTTTGTCCATCAACTTTATGGAAGATTTTGCGCAAAGATCTTGGCTTGCGACCTTACAAGATCCAGCTTGTGCAAGAATTAAAGCCGCGAGACCATGCAATGAGTCGTGATTTTGGTGTATGGGCCGAAAATGAGATTCATCTCGATGCTGATTTTCATCACAAAATTTTGTTCAGTGAAATTGGACCTGTAGAATTGGCTTTATTCGAGCCAGCCGCGGCGGCCACATGCCCGAAATCATATTTAAACATTAATGGCATAAAATTATCCTTCCAATAAAGCCAAATTGATGGACATTAAAACGATTTTCTTGCGTTTTATTTCGATTCGAAGTTCTATACCTCAATAAAAAACACCCTTTATATGTCATGTTATCTAATTTTAGGCATATGTGCAGCGCTTGCGGCAGAGAAGTAGGTTCCCTTACACTTAGCAACCTTGGCAAATCTCCTTTCAATCCTCTCACAAAAGTATCGAGTGCTCTATCTATGTATGCGCTTGTCATCGATAACATGCTACTTTCGTCCAGTTCCAAGCAGGCTATTTTAGTCGAGTATCCTGTTACCCTGGAACAATGTTGTCATTTGGTACTCCAAAGTACCGATGTCCCTTTTATCGGAATAATGCATCATCAAACATTTTCTTATTCTGGTCCAATCTAATGGGGTTCTGTAAGAATCCAAGGCGGCATCTGCCTCACCGACTATTTTTGTCCTTATTGTGTGGAGGATAGCGAAGTATCTTCCGCTGCCCCTGATACTTTCTAAAAGTTTCATTGTTTTGTTCATTGAAAGAAACCTATTCAGTCTTTCTGTAATCTCCTCAATCCCGTCTAATGCCATTTTTTAACCTATAGAATTATCTTGTTCAGAATTTCTCGAGGAATTAAGTTTAAATTATGGATTTTAGTTTAATTTAGAATTAAAATTTGGATTTTTAATAGCAATCGAGAATATGTCTGACACTTACTTCCACATTTCCTTTATAGTAGCCACTCACAGTGTCACTTTTTTTTATTCGCAAAAATTTTCAATTTTAACTTTATTCCTTATTTTTTTGTTATCAGGATACAATTTCTTTTGTTTCAAAAAAAATTTTTTCTTTTACTTAACTTTTTTATTTGCAAAATTTTTGAATCTTAATTTTATTCCTTATTTTTTTGTTATTAGGATACAATTGCTTTTGTTCCAAAAAAAAATTTTCTTTTACTTAACACTCTTTCTTTCACTAGTATAATCTTTTTGATTCACATTTTTTTCATCTTAATTCTATTTCTTTTTAATTTTTCTTTTATTCTTGTTTTTCTGTAATAGGATATAATTTATTTTGTTTCAAAAACTGTTTTTAAAAAAGGTTGCGTGTTGCTATAGGCAACACGTCTTACTTTATTTAACTTCAAAATCAAACTAAATCTAAATTATTGACATAGAACTAATAAGGGTTAGCTTAATTCATATAGTGCTGACGTAGTCCACGAGCCTGTTGAATGGTGTGAGAACGTTGCGATCCACCTATTTGCTGACGTAGTCCACGCGCCTGCTTAATGGTATGGGAACCAAACAGTTCATCAATTCTTTGCGTGTGCAACAAGACACCGCTGGCATGTTGGTGTTGCAGCTCGTGTATGGCAAGTGCAATGTATTATGTGTTAACTCTTCCCCCTTTAAATTCCATGCGTCCTCGTATGGAACATTAGAAAAATGGTAAGCTGTGGATGCTCCTATTTTTTCCGTTGCCTATCATCCCTGGACGAGAATTTTCTGTATGACCAGTTTGAGATGTTCCTTCGGCATTGGTTTCATTGGATACGTTGGGATTCTCTGGTGTAACATTTTTGCATTTGTTTTTTACCTTTATAAGCATAAAGCATCCAATTATCAAAAGTATTGCAATCATCATCAAGTTCAATGATATGCTTATTTGATTCATCGAATCCAGCTTACGAATTGACATGGAGTTTTTTAAGTTAATGTCATTTATAAATTCCAAAGATAACGTTTTTTCCTCTACATCTGTTTTCATAGGTTGTATCAAGGCAGGGAGAGATTTTGTTGTAGTGATCTGTTTTGATGAGTAAGTCTTGTTGTTAATTTGTAATGTTGAATTAAAGTGATGGATAACATATGATCCATTGAGCCAGAGGGTTGAGTTATCAACATCAATTTGTCCACTGAATTGATTTAGGAACAATATGCCATCTTCTATCTTTTCTATTGAGTTAATGTGTTGGTTGTTCGTGGTGGTGCATCTTGATGTTTGACTCGCCAAAAGTTTAGGGATGCATGGTGAATCCGAGATGTCTTCATAGGTTTCAGGACTACATATCGATAAAGCATTGTACGTGTTACATTTCTTCCTTAAGCCATAAATTCTGTCTTTACAATCAAGTACATGTTCATAATCTAGTCTAGTTATAATTTCGTTTCTTTTGACAGCTTTAATAACTAACATATTACAATTTTCAGTTTTAGTAGTAGGAATACTTAGAATATATTGAGGCCTTCGATGGCAATTTTAATTTTTGCAAAGTGTAAAAGTTCATCTGTACTTGACAATATTTTTATTATTTCATTAGTGGCATTTGTGAGTGCGTTAATTTTCTCTAGTGACTGATGATTTTTTATGATCTGATTGCTATTATTTTCCAAACCGTTATTTATTTTCTTCGAAATGATCTCAAAATCTTGGTGATCTGGACTTCCTGCGATCCACTCCATGCAGTACCGAGGAAATCCAGTGAGCGTTTAGACTTTACTCTTGGTTTTAATCGGGATATGAAGGATTTGATTTGGGATATGGTGTATTCGAGGTTAGGAATTAGGGGATGGTTATGGGCGACTTTCTGAACAAGATTTTCTTCGATTTCATGAATGAGAATTTCGTAACTTCGGAGGTCAATAGTGTGTATTATTTGAAAATTTCCAGTCTGAACCTTTGCCAGGCCAGAGTGCATTGCAATCAATTTAGAATTGGAATAATCCAAAATTTGTATTTCGCCTGCACAAAGTGCCATCAAAATTAATAGTCCGTAAAAAAATAGGGATAATGAATTAGTTTCTAATATGTCTTTTGTGAACAATTCTTCCACTTTCCGTAACTACGGTGGAATTTTTATTTTCCTTTACTATTTCTTCCTTGATAATTTTAACGAATATTGTCTGTCCAGGAATGTACTCTTTTTCGTCCTGTCTTTTCCTATTGTGATATTCTAAGTTCCTTTTTTGCGTTTCCTGTATTCTTTCCATATTTGATTGTCTAGTCCTGTCATAGCTACCAGGAGAGAAATCGACGGTTCTACCAAAAAACAAGTCAACGGGGTTTTCTTCCAACTGTCAAGTGTATCGAATGGTTGTACTCATTGACGGCTTTTTCGAGAAGTTCTTCAAAATTTCTGCATACCCCCTCCGCCTTTAAACATCTGAGCAATTCTGCAAGAGTCGAATGAAATCTTTCGACTTGCCCATTCGCTTCACTTCTGTAAGGAGGAGTGGTAAAAACGTCAATATTCAGTTCATCCTTCATCATAAACAGAATAGTGGCGGAGTTTAATGACTTCTCGTTGTCAATCACAACTGTCTTGGGAACACCAAAGAAAAATAAGATCTCCCTAAGAGGTCTCCTTACATCTTCGATAGATTTTTCCATTTAGTATCCTGATTTGCGCATATTTTGAAAACTTATCAAGAGCTGTCATTACTAACTTCTTGTCTGTTGAAAAGATATCAACATGAACCACCTGTCCTGGGTATGATGGTATAGGTCTCTCCTTTAGTTTTGGGTTGTTGGGATGTCTATCATACTTATTCATTTTGCATATGGAGCATAATTTCACTATCCTCTTAATTTTAGAAAGCATGCTCGGAAAATACCACTTTTCTAAAATTTGCTGTTTATTTTCCACCGCATTCCTGTGAGCTCTACTATGAGTTTCGATGACGATATTTTCCTGATCATTCTCCAAGGTTACTTCTTCTACCATTTTTTCCGTAAAACGAATCTTATAGTTCCGTAGATGGAGTGGATAGATTTCTTGAATAGTGCCCATTATGGATTCTTGTGTTATTATGCCATTATTGACGGAAGGGTTTAGGTATCTTTTCAGAAATATGAGCAAGTTGTCCGGATTGTATTCCCTCTCTACAATGGTATGTCTATGATAGCCCGGGAATATGATTTGAAACTGATACGATGCTACCTCTCCGACATTAAAAAATATCTGGTTTTTAAATGCGTTTATAGGTCCTTCAACGCTAGGTATCAAATCTTCAGCTGAGGATTCATGACTATGAACGGTACCTGTCAGGGAGTTTACATTTGTGACTATTGCTCTCGAAAGAGCATCGGCTACTACATTTGATTTCCCCGGTTTGTATTTTATTTCATAGTTATATTCCTCGAGGATAGCTTTCCATCTTTTCATCTTGATGTTACTATTCTTGTTGCTCAATGCATATGTAAGTGGCTGATGGTCCGTAAAGATTATGATTTTAGCAGTTCCGTACAATTGCAAGCATCTCACGTTCGTTCGTCGCATAGTTTTCCTCTGTCTCTGACAGAACTATGGAAATAAATGCTATCGGTCTATCTCCTGGCTCAGTACAGCTCCCAGGGCAACACTTGAGGCGTCAGTTGTCAGCTGAAATTCTTTCCCATAATCCGGATACAAAAGCATGATCTCTGGAGACAATAAAGCATGTTTCAACAAATCTATTGCCTTCGTTTCTTTGCAACCGAGGGTAATCTTTACTTTGCTTGATTCGGTCCTGGAAATTGAACCATTCGGCCCTCTTAGCATATCAGTTAAAGGTTTAGCTATGTCGGCGTACCCTTTCATAAATCTTCTGTAGTAATTGCATAGCCCAAGAAATGATCTTAGTTGACGCAAGTTCGTGGGATATGCGACATTCACTATCGCATCCACTCTTTCTTTAATTGTGCTAATGCCGTGTTCAGATACTGTAAATCCAAGAAATTCTACCTGTTTCTCCAGAAACTTACATTTGTCTAGTTGTACCCTCATATTTGCTGCAGCCAATGTGCTAAAAATTTCCCTTAGATGACCGAAATGTGACTTTTCATCCTTGCTGAATATGATTATATCATCGATATAAACGTAACAAGTTTTTCCAATAAATTTTCTGAGGTTGTCATCCAACGCTCTTTGGAATATTGCAAGAGCGTTTTTGAGTCCAAATGGCAGCCTTGTGAATTCGTATTTTCCGTTATTCACGGAGAAGGCTGTTTTTTTATATCCGCTTCCCTAAGGGGAATCTGATGGAATCCACTTTTTAGGTATATTACCGTAAAAAATTTGTTGCTCCCCAGATGTGCCAATACTTCCGTGATTTCTGGTATAGGGTATTTATCTGCCGTGGTAACCGTGTTTAATTTCCTAAAGTCTACTACAACTCTGTACTTTCTCCTTCCTGATGCATCCGTCTTTTTTGGTACAACCCAAATGGGTGAATTATAGGGAGAACGGGATGGTCTTATTATCCCATCTTTAAGTAATTTGTCTACTTCTTCTTGGACAACATTTTTGAGAGCCATAGGGTAGGGATAGGTTCGCGTATAGAAAGGTTCGTCGGTGGTAGTACGAATTTCTCCCACTACTTTTGTTGTATAGGTTAATCTCTCGTCAGGATCCGCAAAAAGATTCTTGAAGGACCCTATTATCTGCATTAAAGACATTGCCTGATGTTTTGAGAGATGCCCGATTTTCATCTCCAAATTATGAACGTCCTGAGACTCATATTGAAATATTGGTATCTTCATACCATTCTGAAGTGTAAAGAAGTTATGGGCCGTGTGAATAACCGCAGAAAGTTTCTTTAGAGTATCGTTACCGAGTATTGCATCGAAAGTTCGTAGTCCGGGTAAAAGATAGAATTTAATAGGGTCGACTGAATCGCCAAATAGCTTTAAAAGGGTGTGGTGAGTAATTGGAACACTGCCTGATATTGTTTTCGCACAAAAGTAATCTCTGTTTTGCATGGAGTTTTCTGCCAGTTCTGATTTAATATAATTTTTATTGCTTCCAGTATCTAAAAGGATTTTTAATATTTCACCGTTCCTCGTTTTACTCTTGAAGTATGGTAACGAGGAACTGTTTAACCAAAAAAATTAAGATCTGCGTTTAAGTCTTCTGCTGAATAACTCTCCACAAGTGTGTCTGAAGATTCTGCAAAGTGGTGTGTCCATTCATCTACGTATTCATTATTAGCAAAATCAACATATTCATCCAGATTCGGCGTACCTCCGATAGCTCCTTCTGGTGCTTCGGCCTCAAAGTTACACTTCGGGTCCTCCGTTCTACTTACTCCTTGATTTGATGTGTTTCCAGTTTCCAAATGAAAGTTTCGCTGATTTTTATTTGCCGGTCCTTGATAACTTCCTGCATGTGGCCTTTTGTAGCCCTGTTGAAGGGGTGGTCTCTTTACATAATTAACCTGTCTGGTTTGAATGGAACGATCAATATCCATTGGTTCTTGGATTTGAGGATATTGTTTCTGATTTGGAGCGTATGATTGTAGCTTCGGGCTTCCATTCGGGTAATATTGTTGGCGTGGTGGATATTGAAAATTTGATTTATGGATCGGCCTTGGCGGGGCTCGTGGTGGTAAAGGTGGCCTGGTTTGACCTAATACGTGAGCAAGTTCGGGATAAAATGCGCCTCCGGTGGTGTTCTGAAAGTTTTGGTTGTTCTTATATCCAGGAAGTCTAGGAATTTGTCCGTAGGCATGGTGCATTCTAAAGGGTGTTTTTTATTGGGGTATAGAACTTTAAGTTGGCATCACTTTTTTAACTGGCCTCCATTTTGTCAGCTGTCAAGTGATTAATATTTAGTTTGGTTTGCCATTTCATCATGAACAGGTTGACAAAAGAACAACGCTTGCAAATCGTTCAAATTTATTTCGAAAGTAATGGTTCAGTTCGCGAAGTTCACCGCAAGCTCCGTCCGAATGAATCGATTCGCCACCGTGCACAGCAATTGGAGCTTTGTCCATCAACTTTATGGAAGATTTTGCGCAAAGATCTTGGCTTGCGACCTTACAAGATCCAGCTTGTGCAAGAATTAAAGCCGCGAGACCATGCAATGCGTCGTGATTTTGGTGTATGGGCCGAAAATGAGATTCATTTCGATGCTGATTTTCATCACAAAATTTTGTTCAGTGAAATTGGACCTGTAGAATTGGCTTTATTCGAGCCAGCCGCGGCGGCCACATGCCCGAAATCATATTTAAACATTAATGGCATAAAATTATCCTTCCAATAAAGCCAAATTGATGGACATTAAAACGATTTTCTTGTGTTTTATTTCAATTCGATGTTCTATACCTCAATAGAAAAACACCCTTTATATGTCATGTTATCTAATTTTAGGCATATGTGCAGCGCTTGCGGCAGAGAAGTAGGTTCCCCTACACTTAGCAACCTTGGCAAATCTCCTTTCAATCCTCTCACAAAAGTATCGAGTGCTCTATCTATGTATGCGCTTGTCATCGATAACATGCTACTTTCGTCCAGTTTCAAGCAAGCTATTTTAGTCGAGTATCCTGTTACCCTGGAACAATGTTGTCATTTGGTACTCCAAAGTACCGATGTCCCTTTTATCGGAATAATGCATCATCAAACATTTTCTTATTCTGGTCCAATCTAATGGGGTTCTGTAAGAATCCAAGGCGGCATCTGCCTCACCGACTATTTTTGTCCTTATTGTGTGGAGGATAGCGAAGTATCTTCCGCTGCCCCTGATACTTTCTAAAAGTGCGAGCACCCTCTCCACGGATTTCCTCCATGATCCAAACTCGCCGGCTTTCCCCGAAAATTCGCGTATTGATTTCACAACATCAGGGATTTTATCTAACTCTTCTATTCGAATTGTGTCGATGGGCTGGTCTCCCACCTCGTCCGGTATATTAGGTTTAAGAAGGTCCGACACTAACTTCCTTACTTCTTCCTTTTGAACCTGTGAAAGCCCACTTGAACTGGTACTAGGGGTTACTGTTTTGTTCATTGAAAGAAACCTATTCAGTCTTTCTGTAATCTCCTCAATCCCGTCTAATGCCATTTTTTAACCTATAGAATTATCTTGTTCAGAATTTCTCGGGGATTATGGATTTTAGTTTAATTTAGAATTAAAATTTGGATTTTTAATAGCAATCGAGAATATGTCTGACACTTACTTCCACATTTCCTTTATAGTAGCCACTCACAGTGTCACTTTTTTTTATTCGCAAAAATTTTCAATTTTAACTTTATTCCTTATTTTTTTGTTATCAGGATACAATTTCTTTTGTTCCAAAAAAAATTTTTTCTTTTACTTAACTTTTTTATTTGCAAAATTTTTGAATCTTAATTTTATTCCTTATTTTTTTGTTATTAGGATACAATTGCTTTTGTTCCAAAAAAAATTTTTCTTTTACTTAACACTCTTTCTTTCACTAGTATAATCTTTTTGATTTTTTTCATCTTAATTCTATTTCTTTTTAATTTTTCTTTTATTCTTGTTTTTCTGTAATAGGATATAATTTATTTTGTTTCAAAAACTGTTTTTAAAAAAGGTTGCGTGTTGCTATAGGCAACACGTCTTACTTTATTTAACTTCAAAATCAAACTAAATCTAAATTATTGACATAGAACTTAATAAGGGTTAGCTTAATTCATATAGTGCTGACGTAGTCCACGAGCCTGTTGAATGGTGTGAGAACGTTGCGATCCACCTATTTGCTGACGTAGTCCACGCGCCTGCTTAATGGTATGGGAACCAAACAGTTCATCAATTCTTTGCGTGTGCAACAAGACACCGCTGGTATGTTGGTGTTGCAGCTCGTGTATGGCAAGTGCAATGTATTATGTGTTAACTCTTCCCCCTTTAAATTCCATGCGTCCTCGTATGGAACATTAGAAAAATGGTAAGCTGTGGATGCTCCTATTTTTTCCGTTGCCTATCATCCCTGGACGAGAATTTTCTGTATGACCAGTTTGAGATGTTCCTTCGGCATTGGCTTCATTGGATACGTTGGGATTCTCTGGTGTAACATTTTTGCATTTGTTTTTGACCTTTATAATCATAAAGCATCCAATTATCAAAAGCATTGCAATCATCATCAAGTTCAATGATATGCTTATTTGATTCATCGAATCCAGCTTACGAATTGACATGGAGTTTTTTAAGTTAATGTCATTTATAAATTCCAAAGATAACGTTTTTTCCTCTACATCTGTTTTCATAGGTTGTATCAAGGCAGGGAGAGATTTTGTTGTAGTGATCTGTTTTGATGAGTAAGTCTTGTTGTTAATTTGTAATGTTGAATTAAAGTGATGGATAACATATGATCCATTGAGCCAGAGGGTTGAGTTATCAACATCAATTTGTCCACTGAATTGATTTAGGAACAATATGCCATCTTCTATCTTTTCTATTGAGTTAATGTGTTGGTTGTTCGTGGTGGTGCATCTTGATGTTTGACTCGCCAAAAGTTTAGGGATGCATGGTGAATCCGAGATGTCTTCATAGGTTTCAGGACTACATATCGATAAAGCATTGTACGTGTTACATTTCTTCCTTAAGCCATAAATTCTGTCTTTACAATCAAGTACATGTTCATAATCTAGTCTAGTTATAATTTCGTTTCTTTTGACAGCTTTAATAACTAACATATTACAATTTTCAGTTTTAGTAGTAGGAATACTTAGAATATATTGAGGCCTTCGATGGCAATTTTAATTTTTGCAAAGTGTAAAAGTTCATCTGTACTTGACAATATTTTTATTATTTCATTAGTGGCATTTGTGAGTGCGTTAATTTTCTCTAGTGACTGATGATTTTTTATGATCTGATTGCTATTATTTTCCAAACCGTTATTTATTTTCTTCGAAATGATCTCAAAATCTTGGTGATCTGGACTTCCTGCGATCCACTCCATGCAGTACCGAGGAAATCCAGTGAGCGTTTAGACTTTACTCTTGGTTTTAATCGGGATATGTAGGATTTGATTTGGGATATGGTGTATTCGAGGTAAGGAATTAGGGGATGGTTATGGGCGACTTTCTGAACAAGATTTTCTTCGATTTCATGAATGAGAATTTCGTAACTTCGGAGGTCAATAGTGTGTATTATTTTAAAATTTCCAGTCTGAACCTTTGCCAGGCCAGAGTGCATTGCAATCAATTTAGAATTGGAATAATCCAAAATTTGTATTTCGCCTGCACAAAGTGCCATCAAAATTAATAGTCCGTAAGAAAATAGGGATAATGAATTAGTTTCTAATATGTCTTTTGTGAACAATTCTTCCACTTTCCGTAACTACGGTGGAATTTTTATTTTCCTTTACTATTTCTTCCTTGAATCTGTCGGATAACTTAGTCCCTAACCTTTTGTTAATTTTAACGAATATTGTCTGTCCAGGAATGTACTCTTTTTCGTCCTGTCTTTTCCTATTGTGATATTCTAAGTTCCTTTTTTGCGTTTCCTGTATTCTTTCCATATTTGATTGTCTAGTCCTGTCATAGCTACCAGGAGAGAAATCGACGGTTCTACCAAAAAACAAGTCAACGGGGTTTTCTTCCAACTGTCAAGTGTATCGAATGGTTGTACTCATTGACGGCTTTTTCGAGAAGTTCTTCAAAATTTCTGCATACCCCCTCCGCCTTTAAACATCTGAGCAATTCTGCAAGAGTCGAATGAAATCTTTCGACTTGCCCATTCGCTTCACTTCTGTAAGGAGGAGTGGTAAAAACGTCAATATTCAGTTCATCCTTCATCATAAACAGAATAGTGGCGGAGTTTAATGACTTCTCGTTGTCAATCACAACTGTCTTGGGAACACCAAAGAAAAATAAGATCTCCCTAAGAGGTCTCCTTACATCTTCGATAGATTTTTCCATTTAGTATCCTGATTTGCGCATATTTTGAAAACTTATCAAGAGCTGTCATTACTAACTTCTTGTCTGTTGAAAAGATATCAACATGAACCACCTGTCCTGGGTATGATGGTATAGGTGTCTCCTTTAGTTTTGGGTTGTTGGGATGTCTATCATACTTATTCATTTTGCATATGGAGCATAATTTCACTATCCTTTTAATTTTAGAAAGCATGCTCGGAAAATACCACTTTTCTAAAATTTGCTGTTTATTTTCCACCGCATTCCTGTGAGCTCTACTATGAGTTTCGATGACGATATTTTCCTGATCATTCTCCAAGGTTACTTCTTCTACCATTTTTTCCGTAAAACGAATCTTATAGTTCCGTAGATGGAGTGGATAGATTTCTTGAATAGTGCCCATTATGGATTCTTGTGTTATTATGCCATTATTGACGGAAGGGTTTAGGTATCTTTTCAGAAATATGAGCAAGTTGTCCGGATTGTATTCCCTCTCTACAATGGTATGTCTATGATAGCCCGGGAATATGATTTGAAACTGATACGATGCTACCTCTCCGACATTAAAAAATATCTGGTTTTTAAATGCGTTTATAGGTCCTTCAACGCTAGGTATCAAATCTTCAGCTGAGGATTCATGACTATGAACGGTACCTGTCAGGGAGTTTACATTTGTGACTATTGCTCTCGAAAGAGCATCGGCTACTACATTTGATTTCCCCGGTTTGTATTTTATTTCATAGTTATATTCCTCGAGGATAGCTTTCCATCTTTTCATCTTGATGTTACTATTCTTGTTGCTCAATGCATATGTAAGTGGCTGATGGTCCGTAAAGATTATGATTTTAGCAGTTCCGTACAATTGCAAGCATCTCACGTTCGTTCGTCGCATAGTTTTCCTCTGTCTCTGACAGAACTATGGAAATAAATGCTATCGGTCTATCCTCCTGGCTCAGTACAGCTCCCAGGGCAACACTTGAGGCGTCAGTTGTCAGCTGAAATTCTTTCCCATAATCCGGATACGAAAGCATGATCTCTGGAGACAATAAAGCATGTTTCAACAAATCTATTGCCTTCGTTTCTTTGCAACCGAGGGTAATCTTTACTTTGCTTGATTCGGTCCTGGAAATTGAACCATTCGGCCCTCTTAGCATATCAGTTAAAGGTTTAGCTATGTCGGCGTACCCTTTCATAAATCTTCTGTAGTAATTGCATAGCCCAAGAAATGATCTTAGTTGACGCAAGTTCGTGGGATATGCGACATTCACTATCGCATCCACTCTTTCTTTAATTGTGCTAATGCCGTGTTCAGATACTGTAAATCCAAGAAATTCTACCTGTTTCTCCAGAAACTTACATTTGTCTAGTTGTACCCTCATATTTGCTGCAGCCAATGTGCTAAAAATTTCCCTTAGATGACCGAAATGTGACTCTTCATCCTTGCTGAATATGATTATATCATCGATATAAACGTAACAAGTTTTTCCAATAAATTTTCTGAGGTTGTCATCCAACGCTCTTTGGAATATTGCAGGAGCGTTTTTGAGTCCAAATGGCAGCCTTGTGAATTCGTATTTTCCGTTATTCACGGAGAAGGCTGTTTTTTTATATCCGCTTCCCTAAGGGGAATCTGATGGAATCCACTTTTTAGGTATATTACCGTAAAAAATTTGTTGCCCCCCAGATGTGCCAATACTTCCGTGATTTCTGGTATAGGGTATTTATCTGCCGTGGTAACCGTGTTTAATTTCCTAAAGTCTACTACAACTCTGTACTTTCTCCTTCCTGATGCATCCGTCTTTTTTGGTACAACCCAAATGGGTGAATTATAGGGAGAACGGGATGGTCTTATTATCCCATCTTTAAGTAATTTGTCTACTTCTTCTTGGACAACATTTTTGAGAGCCATAGGGTAGGGATAGGTTCGCGTATAGAAAGGTTCGTCGGTGGTAGTACGAATTTCTCCCACTACTTTTGTTGTATAGGTTAATCTCTCGTCAGGATCCGCAAAAAGATTCTTGAAGGACCCTATTATCTGCATTAAAGACATTGCCTGATGTTTTGAGAGATGCCCGATTTTCATCTCCAAATTATGAACGTCCTGAGACTCATATTGAAATATTGGTATCTTCATACCATTCTGAAGTGTAAAGAAGTTATGGGCCGTGTGAATAACCGCAGAAAGTTTCTTTAGAGTATCGTTACCGAGTATTGCATCGAAAGTTCGTAGTCCGGGTAAAAGATAGAATTTAATAGGGTCGACTGAATCGCCAAATAGCTTTAAAAGGGTGTGGTGAGTAATTGGAACACTGCCTGATATTGTTTTCGCACAAAAGTAATCTCTGTTTTGCATGGAGTTTTCTGCCAGTTCTGATTTAATATAATTTTTATTGCTTCCAGTATCTAAAAGGATTTTTAATATTTCACCGTTCCTCGTTTTACTCTTGAAGTATGGTAACGAGGAACTGTTTAACCAAAAAAATTAAGATCTGCGTTTAAGTCTTCTGCTGAATAACTCTCCACAAGTGTGTCTGAAGATTCTGCAAAGTGGTGTGTCCATTCATCTACGTATTCATTATTAGCAAAATCAACATATTCATCCAGATTCGGCGTACCTCCGATAGCTCCTTCTGGTGCTTCGGCCTCAAAGTTACACTTCGGGTCCTCCGTTCTACTTACTCCTTGATTTGATGTGTTTCCAGTTTCCAAATGAAAGTTTCGCTGATTTTTATTTGCCGGTCCTTGATAACTTCCTGCATGTGGCCTTTTGTAGCCCTGTTGAAGGGGTGGTCTCTTTACATAATTAACCTGTCTGGTTTGAATGGAACGATCAATATCCATTGGTTCTTGGATTTGAGGATATTGTTTCTGATTTGGAGCGTATGATTGTAGCTTCGGGCTTCCATTCGGGTAATATTGTTGGCGTGGTGGATATTGAAAATTTGATTTATGGATCGGCCTTGGCGGGGCTCGTGGTGGTAAAGGTGGCCTGGTTTGACCTAATACGTGAGCAAGTTCGGGAAAAATGCGCCTCCGGTGGTGTTCTGAAAGTTTTGGTTGTTCTTATATCCAGGAAGTCTAGGAATTTGTCCGTAGGCATGGTGCATTCTAAAGGGTGTTTTTTATTGGGGTATAGAACTTTAAGTTGGCATCACTTTTTTAACTGGCCTCCATTTTGTCAGCTGTCAAGTGATTAATATTTAGTTTGGTTTGCCATTTCATCATGAACAGGTTGACAAAAGAACAACGCTTGCAAATCGTTCAAATTTATTTCGAAAGTAATGGTTCAGTTCGCGAAGTTCACCGCAAGCTCCGTCCGAATGAATCGATTCGCCACCGTGCACAGCAATTGGAGCTTTGTCCATCAACTTTATGGAAGATTTTGCGCAAAGATCTTGGCTTGCGACCTTACAAGATCCAGCTTGTGCAAGAATTAAAGCCGCGAGACCATGCAATGCGTCGTGATTTTGGTGTATGGGCCATCTTTTCATCTTGATGTTACTATTCTTGTTGCTCAATGCATATGTAAGTGGCTGATGGTCCGTAAAGATTATGATTTTAGCAGTTCCGTACAATTGCAAGCATCTCACGTTCGTTCGTCGCATAGTTTTCCTCTGTCTCTGACAGAACTATGGAAATAAATGCTATCGGTCTATCCTCCTGGCTCAGTACAGCTCCCAGGGCAACACTTGAGGCGTCAGTTGTCAGCTGAAATTCTTTCCCATAATCCGGATACGAAAGCATGATCTCTGGAGACAATAAAGCATGTTTCAACAAATCTATTGCCTTCGTTTCTTTGCAACCGAGGGTAATCTTTACTTTGCTTGATTCGGTCCTGGAAATTGAACCATTCGGCCCTCTTAGCATATCAGTTAAAGGTTTAGCTATGTCGGCGTACCCTTTCATAAATCTTCTGTAGTAATTGCATAGCCCAAGAAATGATCTTAGTTGACGCAAGTTCGTGGGATATGCGACATTCACTATCGCATCCACTCTTTCTTTAATTGTGCTAATGCCGTGTTCAGATACTGTAAATCCAAGAAATTCTACCTGTTTCTCCAGAAACTTACATTTGTCTAGTTGTACCCTCATATTTGCTGCAGCCAATGTGCTAAAAATTTCCCTTAGATGACCGAAATGTGACTCTTCATCCTTGCTGAATATGATTATATCATCGATATAAACGTAACAAGTTTTTCCAATAAATTTTCTGAGGTTGTCATCCAACGCTCTTTGGAATATTGCAGGAGCGTTTTTGAGTCCAAATGGCAGCCTTGTGAATTCGTATTTTCCGTTATTCACGGAGAAGGCTGTTTTTTTATATCCGCTTCCCTAAGGGGAATCTGATGGAATCCACTTTTTAGGTATATTACCGTAAAAAAATTGTTGCCCCCCAGATGTGCCAATACTTCCGTGATTTCTGGTATAGGGTATTTATCTGCCGTGGTAACCGTGTTTAATTTCCTAAAGTCTACTACAACTCTGTACTTTCTCCTTCCTGATGCATCCGTCTTTTTTGGTACAACCCAAATGGGTGAATTATAGGGAGAACGGGATGGTCTTATTATCCCATCTTTAAGTAATTTGTCTACTTCTTCTTGGACAACATTTTTGAGAGCCATAGGGTAGGGATAGGTTCGCGTATAGAAAGGTTCGTCGGTGGTAGTACGAATTTCTCCCACTACTTTTGTTGTATAGGTTAATCTCTCGTCAGGATCGGCAAAAAGATTCTTGAAGGACCCTATTATCTGCATTAAAGACATTGCCTGATGTTTTGAGAGATGCCCGATTTTCATCTCCAAATTATGAACGTCCTGAGACTCATATTGAAATATTGGTATCTTCATACCATTCTGAAGTGTAAAGAAGTTATGGGCCGTGTGAATAACCGCAGAAAGTTTCTTTAGAGTATCGTTACCGAGTATTGCATCGAAAGTTCGTAGTCCGGGTAAAAGATAGAATTTAATAGGGTCGACTGAATCGCCAAATAGCTTTAAAAGGGTGTGGTGAGTAATTGGAACACTGCCTGATATTGTTTTCGCACAAAAGTAATCTCTGTTTTGCATGGAGTTTTCTGCCAGTTCTGATTTAATATAATTTTTATTGCTTCCAGTATCTAAAAGGATTTTTAATATTTCACCGTTCCTCGTTTTACTCTTGAAGTATGGTAACGAGGAACTGTTTAACCAAAAAAATTAAGATCTGCGTTTAAGTCTTCTGCTGAATAACTCTCCACAAGTGTGTCTGAAGATTCTGCAAAGTGGTGTGTCCATTCATCTACGTATTCATTATTAGCAAAATCAACATATTCATCCAGATTCGGCGTACCTCCGATAGCTCCTTCTGGTGCTTCGGCCTCAAAGTTACACTTCGGGTCCTCCGTTCTACTTACTCCTTGATTTGATGTGTTTCCAGTTTCCAAATGAAAGTTTCGCTGATTTTTATTTGCCGGTCCTTGATAACTTCCTGCATGTGGCCTTTTGTAGCCCTGTTGAAGGGGTGGTCTCTTTACATAATTAACCTGTCTGGTTTGAATGGAACGATCAATATCCATTGGTTCTTGGATTTGAGGATATTGTTTCTGATTTGGAGCGTATGATTGTAGCTTCGGGCTTCCATTCGGGTAATATTGTTGGCGTGGTGGATATTGAAAATTTGATTTATGGATCGGCCTTGGCGGGGCTCGTGGTGGTAAAGGTGGCCTGGTTTGACCTAATACGTGAGCAAGTTCGGGAAAAATGCGCCTCCGGTGGTGTTCTGAAAGTTTTGGTTGTTCTTATATCCAGGAAGTCTAGGAATTTGTCCGTAGGCATGGTGCATTCTAAAGGGTGTTTTTTATTGGGGTATAGAACTTTAAGTTGGCATCACTTTTTTAACTGGCCTCCATTTTGTCAGCTGTCAAGTGATTAATATTTAGTTTGGTTTGCCATTTCATCATGAACAGGTTGACAAAAGAACAACGCTTGCAAATCGTTCAAATTTATTTCGAAAGTAATGGTTCAGTTCGCGAAGTTCACCGCAAGCTCCGTCCGAATGAATCGATTCGCCACCGTGCACAGCAATTGGAGCTTTGTCCATCAACTTTATGGAAGATTTTGCGCAAAGATCTTGGCTTGCGACCTTACAAGATCCAGCTTGTGCAAGAATTAAAGCCGCGAGACCATGCAATGCGTCGTGATTTTGGTGTATGGGCCGAAAATGAGATTCATTTCGATGCTGATTTTCATCACAAAATTTTGTTCAGTGAAATTGGACCTGTAGAATTGGCTTTATTCGAGCCAGCCGCGGCGGCCACATGCCCGAAATCATATTTAAACATTAATGGCATAAAATTATCCTTCCAATAAAGCCAAATTGATGGACATTAAAACGATTTTCTTGTGTTTTATTTCAATTCGATGTTCTATACCTCAATAGAAAAACACCCTTTATATGTCATGTTATCTAATTTTAGGCATATGTGCAGCGCTTGCGGCAGAGAAGTAGGTTCCCCTACACTTAGCAACCTTGGCAAATCTCCTTTCAATCCTCTCACAAAAGTATCGAGTGCTCTATCTATGTATGTATCTATGTAGTCGAGTATCCTGTTACCCTGGAACAATGTTGTCATTTGGTACTCCAAAGTACCGATGTCCCTTTTATCGGAATAATGCATCATCAAACATTTTCTTATTCTGGTCCAATCTAATGGGGTTCTGTAAGAATCCAAGGCGGCATCTGCCTCACCGACTATTTTTGTCCTTATTGTGTGGAGGATAGCGAAGTATCTTCCGCTGCCCCTGATACTTTCTAAAAGTGCGAGCACCCTCTCCACGGATTTCCTCCATGATCCAAACTCGCCGGCTTTCCCCGAAAATTCGCGTATTGATTTCACAACATCAGGGATTTTATCTAACTCTTCTATTCGAATTGTGTCGATGGGCTGGTCTCCCACCTCGTCCGGTATATTAGGTTTAAGAAGGTCCGACACTAACTTCCTTACTTCTTCCTTTTGAACCTGTGAAAGCCCACTTGAACTGGTACTAGGGGTTACTGTTTTGTTCATTGAAAGAAACCTATTCAGTCTTTCTGTAATCTCCTCAATCCCGTATAATGCCATTTTTTAACTTATAGAATTATCTTGTTCAGAATTTCTCGGGGATTATGGATTTTAGTTTAATTTAGAATTAAAATTTGGATTTTTAATAGCAATCGAGAATATGTCTGACTTCCACATTTCCTTTATATTAGCCACTCACAGTGTCACTTTTTTTTATTCGCAAAAATTTTAAATTTTAGCTTTATTCCTTATTTTTTTGTTATCAGGATACAATTTCTTTTGTTCCAAAAAAAATTTTTTCTTTTACTTAACTTTTTTATTTGCAAAATTTTTGAATCTTAATTTTATTCCTTATTTTTTTGTTATTAGGATACAATTGCTTTTGTTCCAAAAAAAAATTTTCTTTTACTTAACACTCTTTCTTTCACTAGTATAATCTTTTTGATTTTTTTCATCTTAATTCTATTTCTTTTTAATTTTTCTTTTATTCTTGTTTTTCTGTAATAGGATATAATTTATTTTGTTTCAAAAACTGTTTTTAAAAAAGGTTGCGTGTTGCTATAGGCAACACGTCTTACTTTATTTAACTTCAAAATCAAACTAAATCTAAATTATTGACATAGAACTTAATAAGGGTTAGCTTAATTCATATAGTGCTGACGTAGTCCACGAGCCTGTTGAATGGTGTGAGAACGTTGCGATCCACCTATTTGCTGACGTAGTCCACGCGCCTGCTTAATGGTATGGGAACCAAACAGTTCATCAATTCTTTGCGTGTGCAACAAGACACCGCTGGTATGTTGGTGTTGCAGCTCGTGTATGGCAAGTGCAATGTATTATGTGTTAACTCTTCCCCCTTTAAATTCCATGCGTCCTCGTATGGAACATTAGAAAAATTGTAAGCTGTGGATGCTCCTATTTTTTCCGTTGCCTATCATCCCTGGACGAGAATTTTCTGTATGACCAGTTTGAGATGTTCCTTCGGCATTGGTTTCATTGGATACGTTGGGATTCTCTGGTGTAACATTTTTGCATTTGTTTTTGACCTTTATAATCATAAAGCATCCAATTATCAAAAGCATTGCAATCATCATCAAGTTCAATGATATGCTTATTTGATTCATCGAATCCAGCTTACGAATTGACATGGAGTTTTTTAAGTTAATGTCATTTATAAATTCCAAAGATAACGTTTTTTCCTCTACATCTGTTTTCATAGGTTGTATCAAGGCAGGGAGAGATTTTGTTGTAGTGATCTGTTTTGATGAGTAAGTCTTGTTGTTAATTTGTAATGTTGAATTAAAGTGATGGATAACATATGATCCATTGAGCCAGAGGGTTGAGTTATCAACATCAATTTGTCCACTGAATTGATTTAGGAACAATATGCCATCTTCTATCTTTTCTATTGAGTTAATGTGTTGGTTGTTCGTGGTGGTGCATCTTGATGTTTGACTCGCCAAAAGTTTAGGGATGCATGGTGAATCCGAGATGTCTTCATAGGTTTCAGGACTACATATCGATAAAGCATTGTACGTGTTACATTTCTTCCTTAAGCCATAAATTCTGTCTTTACAATCAAGTACATGTTCATAATCTAGTCTAGTTATAATTTCGTTTCTTTTGACAGCTTTAATAACTAACATATTACAATTTTCAGTTTTAGTAGTAGGAATACTTAGAATATATTGAGGCCTTCGATGGCAATTTTAATTTTTTCAAAGTGTAAAAGTTCATCTGTACTTGACAATATTTTTATTATTTCATTAGTGGCATTTGTGAGTGCGTTAATTTTCTCTAGTGACTGATGATTTATTATGATCTGATTGCTATTATTTTCCAAACCGTTATTTATTTTCTTCGAAATGATCTCAAAATCTTGGTGATCTGGACTTCCTGCGATCCACTCCATGCAGTACCGAGGAAATCCAGTGAGCGTTTAGACTTTACTCTTGGTTTTAATCGGGATATGTAGGATTTGATTTGGGATATGGTGTATTCGAGGTAAGGAATTAGGGGATGGTTATGGGCGACTTTCTGAACAAGATTTTCTTCGATTTCATGAATGAGAATTTCGTAACTTCGGAGGTCAATAGTGTGTATTATTTTAAAATTTCCAGTCTGAACCTTTGCCAGGCCAGAGTGCATTGCAATCAATTTAGAATTGGAATAATCCAAAATTTGTATTTCGCCTGCACAAAGTGCCATCAAAATTAATAGTCCGTAAGAAAATAGGGATAATGAATTAGTTTCTAATATGTCTTTTGTGAACAATTCTTCCACTTTCCGTAACTACGGTGGAATTTTTATTTTCCTTTACTATTTCTTCCTTGAATCTGTCGGATAACTTAGTCCCTAACCTTTTGTTAATTTTAACGAATATTGTCTGTCCAGGAATGTACTCTTTTTCGTCCTGTCTTTTCCTATTGTGATATTCTAAGTTCCTTTTTTGCGTTTCCTGTATTCTTTCCATATTTGATTGTCTAGTCCTGTCATAGCTACCAGGAGAGAAATCGACGGTTCTACCAAAAAACAAGTCAACGGGGTTTTCTTCCAACTGTCAAGTGTATCGAATGGTTGTACTCATTGACGGCTTTTTCGAGAAGTTCTTCAAAATTTCTGCATACCCCCTCCGCCTTTAAACCATACAATTTGCTATAAACCAACGAACATTCCACACTAGAAATAACAGTAATTTAAGAGTAGCCAGATGTCGCCTTGAAATTACGAAACAAAGAATTGAATATGTTGGCGCTCATGAATTCAATAACTTGCCTCATAACATAAAAAATATAAATAGAATATCTCTGTTTAAAACTGAATTAAAAACCTATTTACTTGAACATATTGACGAACTTCTTTAGTAAAGTCATGAATAATTTTATTATTTTATAATGTTGTATTGTATCTTAAATCTGTTTATTGAACTTTGCCAACTTGCCTCTACAAAGTCTATTAGACGCTGAGGCTCGAAATTATATTTGTATTACAATATATTACTTTATTTAATATTTAGAATTAGTATTATATTCCATACAATATTATTAATAAAGTTCTGAATGAGAAAAAAAAAAAAAAAAAAAAAAAAAAAAAAACATCTGAGCAATTCTGCAAGAGTCGAATGAAATCTTTCGACTTGCCCATTCGCTTCACTTCTGTAAGGAGGAGTGGTAAAAACGTCAATATTCAGTTCATCCTTCATCATAAACAGAATAGTGGCGGAGTTTAATGACTTCTCGTTGTCAATCACAACTGTCTTGGGAACACCAAAGAAAAATAAGATCTCCCTAAGAGGTCTCCTTACATCTTCGATAGATTTTTCCATTTAGTATCCTGATTTGCGCATATTTTGAAAACTTATCAAGAGCTGTCATTACTAACTTCTTGTCTGTTGAAAAGATATCAACATGAACCACCTGTCCTGGGTATGATGGTATAGGTGTCTCCTTTAGTTTTGGGTTGTTGGGATGTCTATCATACTTATTCATTTTGCATATGGAGCATAATTTCACTATCCTCTTAATTTTAGAAAGCAAGCTCGGAAAATACCACTTTTCTAAAATTTGCTGTTTATTTTCCACCGCATTCCTGTGAGCTCTACTATGAGTTTCGATGACGATATTTTCCTGATCATTCTCCAAGGTTACTTCTTCTACCATTTTTTCCGTAAACAGAATCTTATAGTTCCGTAGATGGAGTGGATAGATTTCTTGAATAGTGCCCATTATGGATTCTTGTGTTATTATGCCATTATTGGCGGAAGGGTTTAGGTATCTTTTCAGAAATATCAGCAAGTTGTCCGGATTGTATTCCCTCTCTACAATGGTATGTCTATGATAGCCCGGGAATATGATTTGAAACTGATACGATGCTACCTCTCCGACATTAAAAAATATCTGGTTTTTAAATGCGTTTATAGGTCCTTCAACGCTAGGTATCAAATCTTCAGCTGAGGATTCATGACTATGAACGGTACCTGTCAGGGAGTTTACATTTGTGACTATTGCTCTCGAAAGAGCATCGGCTACTACATTTGATTTCCCCGGTTTGTATTTTATTTCATAGTTATATTCCTCGAGGATAGCTTTCCATCTTTTCATCTTGATGTTACTATTCTTGTTGCTCAATGCATATGTAAGTGGCTGATGGTCCGTAAAGATTATGATTTTAGCAGTTCCGTACAATTGCAAGCATCTCACGTTCGTTCGTCGCATAGTTTTCCTCTGTCTCTGACAGAACTATGGAAATAAATGCTATCGGTCTATCCTCCTGGCTCAGTACAGCTCCCAGGGCAACACTTGAGGCGTCAGTTGTCAGCTGAAATTCTTTCCCATAATCCGGATACGAAAGCATGATCTCTAGAGACAATAAAGCATTTTTCAACAAATCTATTGCCTTCGTTTCTTTGCAACCGAGGGTAATCTTTACTTTGCTTGATTCGGTCCTGGAAATTGAACCATTCGGCCCTCTTAGCATATCAGTTAAAGGTTTAGCTATGTCGGCGTACCCTTTCATAAATCTTCTGTAGTAATTGCATAGCCCAAGAAATGATCTTAGTTGACGCAAGTTCGTGGGATATGCGACATTCACTATCGCATCCACTCTTTCTTTAATTGTGCTAATGCCGTGTTCAGATACTGTAAATCCAAGAAATTCTACCTGGTTCTCCAGAAACTTACATTTGTCTAGTTGTACCCTCATATTTGCTGCAGCCAATGTGCTAAAAATTTCCCTTAGATGACCGAAATGTGACTCTTCATCCTTGCTGAATATGATTATATCATCGATATAAACGTAACAAGTTTTTCCAATAAATTTTCTGAGGTTGTCATCCAACGCTCTTTGGAATATTGCAGGAGCGTTTTTGAGTCCAAATGGCAGCCTTGTGAATTCGTATTTTCCGTTATTCACGGAGAAGGCTGTTTTTTTATATCCGCTTCCCTAAGGGGAATCTGATGGAATCCACTTTTTAGGTCTATTACCGTAAAAAATTTGTTGCTCCCCAGATGTGCCAATACTTCCGTGATTTCTGGTATAGGGTATTTATCTGCAGTGGTAACCGTGTTTAATTTCCTAAAGTCTACTACAACTCTGTACTTTCTCCTTCCTGATGCATCCGTCTTTTTTGGTACAACCCAAATGGGTGAATTATAGGGAGAACGGGATGGTCTTATTATCCCATCTTTAAGTAATTTGTCTACTTCTTCTTGGACAACATTTTTGAGAGCCATAGGGTAGGGATAGGTTCGCGTATAGAAAGGTTCGTCGGTGGTAGTACGAATTTCTCCCACTACTTTTGTTGTATAGGTTAATCTCTCGTCAGGATCCGCAAAAAGATTCTTGAAGGACCCTATTATCTGCATTAAAGACATTGCCTGATGTTTTGAGAGATGCCCGATTTTCATCTCCAAATTATGAACGTCCTGAGACTCATATTGAAATATTGGTATCTTCATACCATTCTGAAGTGTAAAGAAGTTATGGGCCGTGTGAATAACCGCAGAAAGTTTCTTTAGAGTATCGTTACCGAGTATTGCATCGAAAGTTCGTAGTCCGGGTAAAAGATAGAATTTAATAGGGTCGACTGAATCGCCAAATAGCTTTAAAAGGGTGTGGTGAGTAATTGGAACACTGCCTGATATTGTTTTCGCACAAAAGTAATCTCTGTTTTGCATGGAGTTTTCTGCCAGTTCTGATTTAATATAATTTTTATTGCTTCCAGTATCTAAAAGGATTTTTAATATTTCACCGTTCCTCGTTTTACTCTTGAAGTATGGTAACGAGGAACTGTTTAACCAAAAAAATTAAGATCTGCGTTTAAGTCTTCTGCTGAATAACTCTCCACAAGTGTGTCTGAAGATTCTGCAAAGTGGTGTGTCCATTCATCGTATTCATTATTAACAAAATCAACATATTCATCCAGATTCGGCGTACCTCCGATAGCTCCTTCTGGTGCTTCGGCCTCAAAGTTACACTTCGGGTCCTCCGTTCTACTTACTCCTTGATTTGATGTGTTTCCAGTTTCCAAATGAAAGTTTCGCTGATTTTTATTTGCCGGTCCTTGATAACTTCCTGCATGTAGCCTTTTGTAGCCCTGTTGAAGGGGTGGTCTCGTTACATAATTAACCTGTCTGGTTTGAATGGAACGATCAATATCCATTGGTTCTTGGATTTGAGGATATTGTTTCTGATTTGGAGCGTATGATTGTAGCTTCGGGCTTCCATTCGGGTAATATTGTTGGCGTGGTGGATATTGAAAATTTGATTTATGGATCGGCCTTGGCGGGGCTCGTGGTGGTAAAGGTGGCCTGGTTTGACCTAATACGTGAGCAAGTTCGGGATAAAATGCGCCTCCGGTGGTGTTCTGAAAGTTTTGGTTGTTCTTATATCCAGGAAGACTAGGAATTTGTCCGTAGGCATGGTGCATTCTAAAGGGTGTTTTTTATTGGGGTATAGAACTTTAAGTTGGCATCACTTTTTTAACTGGCCTCCATTTTTTCAGCTGTCAAGTGATTAATATTTAGTTTGGTTTGCCATTTCATCATGAAAAAGTTGACAAAAGAACAACGCTTGCAAATCGTTCAAATTTATTTCGAAAGTAATGGTTCAGTTCGCGAAGTTCACCGCAAGCTCCGTCCGAATGAATCGATTCGCCACCGTGCACAGCAATTGGAGCTTTGTCCATCAACTTTATGGAAGATTTTGCGCAAAGATCTTGGCTTGCGACCTTACAAGATCCAGCTTGTGCAAGAATTAAAGCCGCGAGACCATGCAATGCGTCGTGATTTTGGTGTATGGGCCGAAAATGAGATTCATTTCGATGCTGATTTTCATCACAAAATTTTGTTCAGTGAAATTGGACCTGTAGAATTGGCTTTATTCGAGCCAGCCGCGGCGGCCACATGCCCGAAATCATATTTAAACATTAATGGCATAAAATTATCCTTCCAATAAAGCCAAATTGATGGAATTACAACGATTTTCTTGTGTTTTATTTCAATTCGAAGTTCTATACCTCAATAAAAAACACCCTTTATATGTCATGTTATCTAATTTTAGGCATATGTGCAGCGCTTGCGGCAGAGAAGTAGGTTCCCTTACACTTAGCAACCTTGGCAAATCTCCTTTCAATCCTCTCACAAAAGTATCGAGTGCTCTATCTATGTATGCGCTTGTCATCGATAACATGCTACTTTCGTCCAGTTCCAAGCAGGCTATTTTAGTCGAGTATCCTGTTACCCTGGAACAATGTTGTCATTTGGTACTCCAAAGTACCGATGTCCCTTTTATCGGAATAATGCATCATCAAACATTTTCTTATTCTGGTCCAATCTAATGGGGTTCTGTAAGAATCCAAGGCGGCATCTGCCTCACCGACTATTTTTGTCCTTATTGTGTGGAGGATAGCGAAATATCTTCCGCTGCCCCTGATACTTTCTAAAAGTGCGAGCACCCTCTCCACGGATTTCCTCCATGATCCAAACTCGCCGGCTTTCCCCGAAAATTCGTGTATTGATTTCACAACATCAGGGATTTTATCTAACTCTTCTATTCGAATTGTGTCGATGGGCTGGTCTCCCACCTCGTCCGGTATATTAGGTTTAAGAAGGTCCGACACTAACTTCCTTACTTCTTCCTTTTGAACCTGTGAAAGCCCACTTGAACTGGTACTAGGGGTTACTGTTTTGTTCATTGAAAGAAACCTATTCAGTATTTCTGTAATCTCCTCAATCCCGTCTAATGCCATTTTTTAACTTATAGAATTATCTTGTTCAGAATTTCTCGGGGAATTAAGTTTAAATTATGGATTTTAGTTTAATTTAGAATTAAAATTTGGATTTTTAATAGCAATCGAGAATATGTCTGACTTCCACATTTCCTTTATATTAGCCACTCACAGTGTCACTTTTTTTTATTCGCAAAAATTTTAAATTTTAGCTTTATTCCTTATTTTTTTGTTATCAGGATACAATTTATTTTGTTCCAAAAAAAATTTTTTCTTTTACTTAACTTTTTTATTTGCAAAATTTTTGAATCTTAATTTTATTCCTTATTTTTTTGTTATTAGGATACAATTGCTTTTGTTCCAAAAAAAATTTTTCTTTTACTTAACACTCTTTCTTTCACTAGTATAATCTTTTTGATTCACATTTTTTTCATCTTAATTCTATTTCTTTTTATTTTTTCTTTTATTCTTGTTTTTCTGTAATAGGATATAATTTATTTTGTTTCAAAAACTGTTTTTAAAAAAGGTTGCGTGTTGCTATAGGCAACACGTCTTACTTTATTTAACTTCAAAATCAAACTAAATCTAAATTATTGACATAGAACTTAATAAGGGTTAGCTTAATTCATATAGTTAAGTGTTTTGATGAGTAAGTCTTGTTGTTAATTTGTAATGTTGAATTAAAGTGATGGATAACATATGATCCATTGAGCCAGAGGGTTGAGTTATCAACATCAATTTGTCCACTGAATTGATTTAGGAACAATATGCCATCTTCTATCTTTTCTATTGAGTTAATGTGTTGGTTGTTCGTGGTGGTGCATCTTGATGTTTGACTCGCCAAAAGTTTAGGGATGCATGGTGAATCCGAGATGTCTTCATAGGTTTCAGGATTACATATCGATAAAGCATTGTACGTGTTACATTTCTTCCTTAAGCCATAAATTCTTTACAATCAAGTACATGTTCATAATCTAGTCTAGTTATCATTTCGTTTCTTTTGACAGCTTTAATAACTAACATATTACAATTTTCAGTTTTAGTAGTAGGAATACTTAGAATATAGAGTATATTGAGGCCTTCGATGGCAATATAAATTTTTGCAAAGTGTAAAAGTTCATCTGTACTTGACAATATTTTTATTATTTCATTAGTGGCATTTGTGAGTGCGTTAATTTTCTCTAGTGACTGATGATTTATTATGATCTGATTGCTATTATTTTCCAAACCGTTATTTATTTTCTTCGAAATGATCTCAAAATCTTGGTGATCTGGACTTCCTGCGATCCACTCCATGCAGTACCGAGGAAATCCAGTGAGCGTTTAGACTTTACTCTTGGTTTTAATCGGGATATGTAGGATTTGATTTGGGATATGGTGTATTCGAGGTAAGGAATTAGGGGATGGTTATGGGCGACTTTCTGAACAAGATTTTCTTCGATTTCATGAATGAGAATTTCGTAACTTCGGAGGTCAATAGTGTGTATTATTTTAAAATTTCCAGTCTGAACCTTTGCCAGGCCAGAGTGCATTGCAATCAATTTAGAATTGGAATAATCCAAAATTTGTATTTCGCCTGCACAAAGTGCCATCAAAATTAATAGTCCGTAAAAAAATAGGGATAATGAATTAGTTTCTAATATGTCTTTTGTGAACAATTCTTCCACTTTCCGTAACTACGGTGGAATTTTTATTTTCCTTTACTATTTCTTCCTTGAATCTGTCGGATAACTTAGTCCCTAACCTTTTGTTAATTTTAACGAATATTGTCTGTCCAGGAATGTACTCTTTTTCGTCCTGTCTTTTCCTATTGTGATATTCTAAGTTCCTTTTTTGCGTTTCCTGTATTCTTTCCATATTTGATTGTCTAGTCCTGTCATAGCTACCAGGAGAGAAATCGACGGTTCTACCAAAAAACAAGTCAACGGGGTTTTCTTCCAACTGTCAAGTGTATCGAATGGTTGTACTCATTGACGGCTTTTTCGAGAAGTTCTTCAAAATTTCTGCATACCCCCTCCGCCTTTAAACCATACAATTTGCTATAAACCAACGAACATTCCACACTAGAAATAACAGTAATTTAAGAGTAGCCAGATGTCGCCTTGAAATTACGAAACAAAGAATTGAATATGTTGGCGCTCATGAATTCAATAACTTGCCTCATAACATAAAAAATATAAATAGAATATCTCTGTTTAAAACTGAATTAAAAACCTATTTACTTGAACATATTGACGAACTTCTTTAGTAAAGTCATGAATAATTTTATTATTTTATAATGTTGTATTGTATCTTAAATCTGTTTATTGAACTTTGCCAACTTGCCTCTACAAAGTCTATTAGACGCTGAGGCTCGAAATTATATTTGTATTACAATATATTACTTTATTTAATATTTAGAATTAGTATTATATTCCATACAATATTATTAATAAAGTTCTGAATGAAAAAAAAAAAAAAAAAAAAAAAAAAAAAAAAACATCTGAGCAATTCTGCAAGAGTCGAATGAAATCTTTCGACTTGCCCATTCGCTTCACTTCTGTAAGGAGGAGTGGTAAAAACGTCAATATTCAGTTCATCCTTCATCATAAACAGAATAGTGGCGGAGTTTAATGACTTCTCGTTGTCAATCACAACTGTCTTGGGAACACCAAAGAAAAATAAGATCTCCCTAAGAGGTCTCCTTACATCTTCGATAGATTTTTCCATTTAGTATCCTGATTTGCGCATATTTTGAAAACTTATCAAGAGCTGTCATTACTAACTTCTTGTCTGTTGAAAAGATATCAACATGAACCACCTGTCCTGGGTATGATGGTATAGGTGTCTCCTTTAGTTTTGGGTTGTTGGGATGTCTATCATACTTATTCATTTTGCATATGGAGCATAATTTCACTATCCTCTTAATTTTAGAAAGCATGCTCGGAAAATACCACTTTTCTAAAATTTGCTGTTTATTTTCCACCGCATTCCTGTGAGCTCTACTATGAGTTTCGATGACGATATTTTCCTGATCATTCTCCAAGGTTACATCTTCTACCATTTTTTCCGTAAAACGAATCTTATAGATCCATAGATGGAGAGGATAGATTTCTTGAATAGTGCCCATTATGGATTCTTGTGTTATTATGCCATTATTGGCGGAAGGGTTTAGGTATCTTTTCAGAAATATGAGCAAGTTGTCCGGATTGTATTCCCTCTCTACAATGGTATGTCTATGATAGCCCGGGAATATGATTTGAAACTGAGACGATGCTACCTCTCCGACATTAAAAAATATCTGGTTTTTAAATGCGTTCCTTCAACGCTAGGTATCAAATCTTCAGCTGAGGATTCATGACTATGAACGGTACCTGTCAGGGAGTTTACATTTGTGACTATTGCTCTCGAAAGAGCATCGGCTACTACATTTGATTTCCCCGGTTTGTATTTTATTTCATAGTTATATTCCTCGAGGATAGCTTTCCATCTTTTCATCTTGATGTTACTATTCTTGTTGCTCAATGCATATGTAAGTGGCTGATGGTCCGTAAAGATTATGATTTTAGCAGTTCCGTACAAATAGTTTCTAAATGTATCCAGTGCCCACACAATTGCAAGCATCTCACGTTCGTTCGTCGCATAGTTTTCCTCTGTCTCTGACAGAACTATGGAAATAAATGCTATCGGTCTATCCTCCTGGCTCAGTACAGCTCCCAGGGCAACACTTGAGGCGTCAGTTGTCAGCTGAAATTCTTTCCCATAATCCGGATACGAAATCATGATCTCTGGAGACAATAAAGCATTTTTCAACAAATCTATTGCCTTCGTTTCTTTGCAACCGAGGGTAATCTTTACTTTGCTTGATTCGGTCCTGGAAATTGAACCATTCGGTCCTCCTAGCATATCAGTTAAAGGTTTAGCTATGTCGGCGTACCCTTTCATAAATCTTCTGTAGTAATTGCATAGCCCAAGAAATGATCTTAGTTGACGCAAGTTCGTGGGATATGCGACATTCACTATCGCATCCACTCCTTCTTTAATTGTGCTAATGCCGTGTTCAGATACTGTAAATCCAAGAAATTCTACCTGTTTCTCCAGAAACTTACATTTGTCTAGTTGTACCCTCATATTTGCTGCAGCCAATGTGCTAAAAATTTCCCTTAGATGACCGAAATGTGACTCTTCATCCTTGCTGAATATGATTATATCATCGATATAAACGTAACAAGTTTTTCCAATAAATTTTCTGAGGTTGTCATCCAACGCTCTTTGGAATATTGCAGGAGCGTTTTTGAGTCCAAATGGCAGCCTTGTGAATTCGTATTTTCCGTTATTCACGGAGAAGGCTGTTTTTTTATATCCGCTTCCCTAAGGGGAATCTGATGGAATCCACTTTTTAGGTCTATTACCGTAAAAAATTTGTTGCCCCCCAGATGTGCCAATACTTCCGTGATTTCTGGTATAGGGTATTTATCTGCAGTGGTAACCGTGTTTAATTTCCTAAAGTCTACTACAACTCTGTACTTTCTCCTTCCTGATGCATCCGTCTTTTTTGGTACAACCCAAATGGGTGAATTATAGGGAGAACGGGATGGTCTTATTATCCCATCTTTAAGTAATTTGTCTACTTCTTCTTGGACAACATTTTTGAGAGCCATAGGATAGGGATAGGTTCGCGTATAAAAAGGTTCGTCGGTGGTAGTACGAATTTCTCCCACTACTTTTGTTGTATAGGTTAATCTCTCGTCAGGATCCGCAAAAAGATTCTTGAAGGACCCTATTATCTGCATTAAAGACATTGCCTGATGTTTTGAGAGATGCCCGACTTTCATCTCCAAATTATGAACGTCCTGAGACTCATATTGAAATATTGGTATCTTCATACCATTCTGAAGTGTATCACTATCGCATCCACTCCTTCTTTAATTGTGCTAATGCCGTGTTCAGATACTGTAAATCCAAGAAATTCTACCTGTTTCTCCAGAAACTTACATTTGTCTAGTTGTACCCTCATATTTGCTGCAGCCAATGTGCTAAAAATTTCCCTTAGATGACCGAAATGTGACTCTTCATCCTTGCTGAATATGATTATATCATCGATATAAACGTAACAAGTTTTTCCAATAAATTTTCTGAGGTTGTCATCCAACGCTCTTTGGAATATTGCAGGAGCGTTTTTGAGTCCAAATGGCAGCCTTGTGAATTCGTATTTTCCGTTATTCACGGAGAAGGCTGTTTTTTTATATCCGCTTCCCTAAGGGGAATCTGATGGAATCCACTTTTTAGGTCTATTACCGTAAAAAATTTGTTGCCCCCCAGATGTGCCAATACTTCCGTGATTTCTGGTATAGGGTATTTATCTGCAGTGGTAACCGTGTTTAATTTCCTAAAGTCTACTACAACTCTGTACTTTCTCCTTCCTGATGCATCCGTCTTTTTTGGTACAACCCAAATGGGTGAATTATAGGGAGAACGGGATGGTCTTATTATCCCATCTTTAAGTAATTTGTCTACTTCTTCTTGGACAACATTTTTGAGAGCCATAGGATAGGGATAGGTTCGCGTATAAAAAGGTTCGTCGGTGGTAGTACGAATTTCTCCCACTACTTTTGTTGTATAGGTTAATCTCTCGTCAGGATCCGCAAAAAGATTCTTGAAGGACCCTATTATCTGCATTAAAGACATTGCCTGATGTTTTGAGAGATGCCCGATTTTCATCTCCAAATTATGAACGTCCTGAGACTCATATTGAAATATTGGTATCTTCATACCATTCTGAAGTGTAAAGAAGTTATGGGCCGTGTGAATAACCGCAGAAAGTTTCTTTAGAGTATCGTTACCGAGTATTGCATCGAAAGTTCGTAGTCCGGGTAAAAGATAGAATTTAATAGGGTCGACTGAATCGCCAAATAGCTTTAAAAGGGTGTGGTGAGTAATTGGAACACTGCCTGATATTGTTTTCGCACAAAAGTAATCTCTGTTTTGCATGGAGTTTTCTGCCAGTTCTGATTTAATATAATTTTTATTGCTTCCAGTATCTAAAAGGATTTTTAATATTTCACCGTTCCTCGTTTTACTCTTGAAGTATGGTAACGAGGAACTGTTTAACCAAAAAAATTAAGATCTGCGTTTAAGTCTTCTGCTGAATAACTCTCCACAAGTGTGTCTGAAGATTCTGCAAAGTGGTGTGTCCATTCATCGTATTCATTATTAACAAAATCAACATATTCATCCAGATTCGGCGTACCTCCGATAGCTCCTTCTGGTGCTTCGGCCTCAAAGTTACACTTCGGGTCCTCCGTTCTACTTACTCCTTGATTTGATGTGTTTCCAGTTTCCAAATGAAAGTTTCGCTGATTTTTATTTGCCGGTCCTTGATAACTTCCTGCATGTGGCCTTTTGTAGCCCTGTTGAAGGGGTGGTCTCTTTACATAATTAACCTGTCTGGTTTGAATGGAACGATCAATATCCATTGGTTCTTGGATTTGAGGATATTGTTTCTGATTTGGAGCGTATGATTGTAGCTTCGGGCTTCCATTCGGGTAATATTGTTGGCGTGGTGGATATTGAAAATTTGATTTATGGATCGGCCTTGGCGGGGCTCGTGGTGGTAAAGGTGGCCTGGTTTGACCTAATACGTGAGCAAGTTCGGGATAAAATGCGCCTCCGGTGGTGTTCTGAAAGTTTTGGTTGTTCTTATATCCAGGAAGACTAGGAATTTGTCCGTAGGCATGGTGCATTCTAAAGGGTGTTTTTTATTGGGGTATAGAACTTTAAGTTGGCATCACTTTTTTAACTGGCCTCCATTTTTTCAGCTGTCAAGTGATTAATATTTAGTTTGGTTTGCCATTTCATCATGAACAGGTTGACAAAAGAACAACGCTTGCAAATCGTTCAAATTTATTTCGAAAGTAATGGTTCAGTTCGCGAAGTTCACCGCAAGCTCCGTCCGAATGAATCGATTCGCCACCGTGCACAGCAATTGGAGCTTTGTCCATCAACTTTATGGAAGATTTTGCGCAAAGATCTTGGCTTGCGACCTTACAAGATCCAGCTTGTGCAAGAATTAAAGCCGCGAGACCATGCAATGCGTCGTGATTTTGGTGTATGGGCCGAAAATGAGATTCATTTCGATGCTGATTTTCATCACAAAATTTTGTTCAGTGAAATTGGACCTGTAGAATTGGCTTTATTCGAGCCAGCCGCGGCGGCCACATGCCCGAAATCATATTTAAACATTAATGGCATAAAATTATCCTTCCAATAAAGCCAAATTGATGGAATTACAACGATTTTCTTGTGTTTTATTTCAATTCGAAGTTCTATACCTCAATAAAAAACACCCTTTATATGTCATGTTATCTAATTTTAGGCATATGTGCAGCGCTTGCGGCAGAGAAGTAGGTTCCCTTACACTTAGCAACCTTGGCAAATCTCCTTTCAATCCTCTCACAAAAGTATCGAGTGCTCTATCTATGTATGCGCTTGTCATCGATAACATGCTACTTTCGTCCAGTTCCAAGCAGGCTATTTTAGTCGAGTATCCTGTTACCCTGGAACAATGTTGTCATTTGGTACTCCAAAGTACCGATGTCCCTTTTATCGGAATAATGCATCATCAAACATTTTCTTATTCTGGTCCAATCTAATGGGGTTCTGTAAGAATCCAAGGCGGCATCTGCCTCACCGACTATTTTTGTCCTTATTGTGTGGAGGATAGCGAAATATCTTCCGCTGCCCCTGATACTTTCTAAAAGTGCGAGCACCCTCTCCACGGATTTCCTCCATGATCCAAACTCGCCGGCTTTCCCCGAAAATTCGTGTATTGATTTCACAACATCAGGGATTTTATCTAACTCTTCTATTCGAATTGTGTCGATGGGCTGGTCTCCCACCTCGTCCGGTATATTAGGTTTAAGAAGGTCCGACACTAACTTCCTTACTTCTTCCTTTTGAACCTGTGAAAGCCCACTTGAACTGGTACTAGGGGTTACTGTTTTGTTCATTGAAAGAAACCTATTCAGTATTTCTGTAATCTCCTCAATCCCGTCTAATGCCATTTTTTAACTTATAGAATTATCTTGTTCAGAATTTCTCGGGGAATTAAGTTTAAATTATGGATTTTAGTTTAATTTAGAATTAAAATTTGGATTTTTAATAGCAATCGAGAATATGTCTGACTTCCACATTTCCTTTATATTAGCCACTCACAGTGTCACTTTTTTGTATTCGCAAAAATTTTCAATTTTAGCTTTATTCCTTATTTTTTTGTTATCAGGATACAATTTATTTTGTTCCAAAAAAAATTTTTTCTTTTACTTAGCTTTTTTATTGGCAAAATTTTTGAATCTTAATTTTATTCCTTATTTTTTTGTTATTAGGATACAATTGCTTTTGTTCCAAAAAAATTTTTTCTTTTACTTAACACTCTTTCTTTCACTAGTATAATCTTTTTGATTCACATTTTTTTCATCTTAATTCTATTTCTTTTTATTTTTTCTTTTATTCTTGTTTTTCTGTAATAGGATATAATTTATTTTGTTTCAAAAACTGTTTTTAAAAAAGGTTGCGTGTTGCTATAGGCAACACGTCTTACTTTATTTAACTTCAAAATCAAACTAAATCTAAATTATTGACATAGAACTTAATAAGGGTTAGCTTAATTCATATAGTGCTGACGTAGTCCACGAGCCTGTTGAATGGTGTGAGAACGTTGCGATCCACCTATTTGCTGACGTAGTCCGCGCCTGCTTAATGGTATGGGAACCAAGACATGGAGTTTTTTAAGTTAATGTCATTTACAAATTCCAAAGATAACGTTTTTTCCTCTACATCTGTTTTCATAGGTTGTATCAAGGCAGGCAGAGATTTTGTTGTAGTGATCTGTTTTGATGAGTAAGTCTTGTTGTTAATTTGTAATGTTGAATTAAAGTGATGGATAACATATGATCCATTGAGCCAGAGGGTTGAGTTATCAACATCAATTTGTCCACTGAATTGATTTAGGAACAATATGCCATCTTCTATCTTTTCTATTGAGTTAATGTGTTGGTTGTTCGTGGTGGTGCATCTTGATGTTTGACTCGCCAAAAGTTTATGGATGCATGGTGAATCCGAGATGTCTTCATAGGTTTCAGGATTACATATCGATAAAGCATTGTACGTGTTACATTTCTTCCTTAAGCCATAAATTCTTTACAATCAAGTACATGTTCATAATCTAGTCTAGTTATCATTTCGTTTCTTTTGACAGCTTTAATAACTAACATATTACAATTTTCAGTTTTAGTAGTAGGAATACTTAGAATATAGAGTATATTGAGGCCTTCGATGGCAATATAAATTTTTGCAAAGTGTAAAAGTTCATCTGTACTTGACAATATTTTTATTATTTCATTAGTGGCATTTGTGAGTGCATTAATTTTCTCTAGTGACTGATGATTTATTATGATCTGATTGCTATTATTTTCCAAACCGTTATTTATTTTCTTCGAAATGATCTCAAAATCTTGGTGATCTGGACTTCCTGCGATCCACTCCATGCAGTACCGAGGAAATCCAGTGAGCGTTTAGACTTTACTCTTGGTTTTAATCGGGATATGTAGGATTTGATTTGGGATATGGTGTATTCGAGGTAAGGAATTAGGGGATGGTTATGGGCGACTTTCTGAACAAGATTTTCTTCGATTTCATGAATGAGAATTTCGTAACTTCGGAGGTCAATAGTGTGTATTATTTTAAAATTTCCAGTCTGAACCTTTGCCAGGCCAGAGTGCATTGCAATCAATTTAGAATTGGAATAATCCAAAATTTGTATTTCGCCTGCACAAAGTGCCATCAAAATTAATAGTCCGTAAAAAAATAGGGATAATGAATTAGTTTCTAATATGTCTTTTGTGAACAATTCTTCCACTTTCCGTAACTACGGTGGAATTTTTATTTTCCTTTACTATTTCTTCCTTGAATCTGTCGGATAACTTAGTCCCTAACCTTTTGTTAATTTTAACGAATATTGTCTGTCCAGGAATGTACTCTTTTTCGTCCTGTCTTTTCCTATTGTGATATTCTAAGTTCCTTTTTTGCGTTTCCTGTATTCTTTCCATATTTGATTGTCTAGTCCTGTCATAGCTACCAGGAGAGAAATCGACGGTTCTACCAAAAAACAAGTCAACGGGGTTTTCTTCCAACTGTCAAGTGTATCGAATGGTTGTACTCATTGACGGCTTTTTCGAGAAGTTCTTCAAAATTTCTGCATACCCCCTCCGCCTTTAAACCATACAATTTGCTATAAACCAACGAACATTCCACACTAGAAATAACAGTAATTTAAGAGTAGCCAGATGTCGCCTTGAAATTACGAAACAAAGAATTGAATATGTTGGCGCTCATGAATTCAATAACTTGCCTCATAACATAAAAAATATAAATAGAATATCTCTGTTTAAAACTGAATTAAAAACCTATTTACTTGAACATATTGACGAACTTCTTTAGTAAAGTCATGAATAATTTTATTATTTTATAATGTTGTATTGTATCTTAAATCTGTTTATTGAACTTTGCCAACTTGCCTCTACAAAGTCTATTAGACGCTGAGGCTCGAAATTATATTTGTATTACAATATATTACTTTATTTAATATTTAGAATTAGTATTATATTCCATACAATATTATTAATAAAGTTCTGAATGAAAAAAAAAAAAAAAAAAAAAAAAAAAAAACATCTGAGCAATTCTGCAAGAGTCGAATGAAATCTTTCGACTTGCCCATTCGCTTCACTTCTGTAAGGAGGAGTGGTAAAAACGTCAATATTCAGTTCATCCTTCATCATAAACAGAATAGTGGCGGAGTTTAATGACTTCTCGTTGTCAATCACAACTGTCTTGGGAACACCAAAGAAAAATAAGATCTCCCTAAGAGGTCTCCTTACATCTTCGATAGATTTTTCCATTTAGTATCCTGATTTGCGCATATTTTGAAAACTTATCAAGAGCTGTCATTACTAACTTCTTGTCTGTTGAAAAGATATCAACATGAACCACCTGTCCTGGGTATGATGGTATAGGTGTCTCCTTTAGTTTTGGGTTGTTGGGATGTCTATCATACTTATTCATTTTGCATATGGAGCATAATTTCACTATCCTCTTAATTTTAGAAAGCATGCTCGGAAAATACCACTTTTCTAAAATTTGCTGTTTATTTTCCACCGCATTCCTGTGAGCTCTACTATGAGTTTCGATGACGATATTTTCCTGATCATTCTCCAAGGTTACATCTTCTACCATTTTTTCCGTAAAACGAATCTTATAGTTCCATAGATGGAGTGGATAGATTTCTTGAATAGTGCCCATTATGGATTCTTGTGTTATTATGCCATTATTGGCGGAAGGGTTTAGGTATCTTTTCAGAAATATGAGCAAGTTGTCCGGATTGTATTCCCTCTCTACAATGGTATGTCTATGATAGCCCGGGAATATGATTTGAAACTGAGACGATGCTACCTCTCCGACATTAAAAAATATCTGGTTTTTAAATGCGTTCCTTCAACGCTAGGTATCAAATCTTCAGCTGAGGATTCATGACTATGAACGGTACCTGTCAGGGAGTTTACATTTGTGACTATTGCTCTCGAAAGAGCATCGGCTACTACATTTGATTTCCCCGGTTTGTATTTTATTTCATAGTTATATTCCTCGAGGATAGCTTTCCATCTTTTCATCTTGATGTTACTATTCTTGTTGCTCAATGCATATGTAAGTGGCTGATGGTCCGTAAAGATTATGATTTTAGCAGTTCCGTACAAATAGTTTCTAAATGTATCCAGTGCCCACACAATTGCAAGCATCTCACGTTCGTTCGTCGCATAGTTTTCCTCTGTCTCTGACAGAACTATGGAAATAAATGCTATCGGTCTATCCTCCTGGCTCAGTACAGCTCCCAGGGCAACACTTGAGGCGTCAGTTGTCAGCTGAAATTCTTTCCCATAATCCGGATACGAAATCATGATCTCTGGAGACAATAAAGCATTTTTCAACAAATCTATTGCCTTCGTTTCTTTGCAACCGAGGGTAATCTTTACTTTGCTTGATTCGGTCCTGGAAATTGAACCATTCGGTCCTCCTAGCATATCAGTTAAAGGTTTAGCTATGTCGGCGTACCCTTTCATAAATCTTCTGTAGTAATTGCATAGCCCAAGAAATGATCTTAGTTGACGCAAGTTCGTGGGATATGCGACATTCACTATCGCATCCACTCCTTCTTTAATTGTGCTAATGCCGTGTTCAGATACTGTAAATCCAAGAAATTCTACCTGTTTCTCCAGAAACTTACATTTGTCTAGTTGTACCCTCATATTTGCTGCAGCCAATGTGCTAAAAATTTCCCTTAGATGACCGAAATGTGACTTTTCATTCTTGCTGAATATGATTATATCATCGATATAAACGTAACAAGTTTTTCCAATAAATTTTCTGAGGATGTCATCCAACGCTCTTTGGAATATTGCAGGAGCGTTTTTGAGTCCAAATGGCAGCCTTGTGAATTCGTATTTTCCGTTATTCACGGAGAAGGCTGTTTTTTTATATCCGCTTCCCTAAGGCGAATCTGATGGAATCCACTTTTTAGGTCGATTACCGTAAACAATTTGTTGCCCCCCAGATGTGCCAATACTTCCGTGATTTCTGGTATAGGGTATTTATCTGCCGTGGTAACCGTGTTTAATTTCCTAAAGTCTACTACAACTCTGTACTTTCTCCTTCCTGATGCATCCGTCTTTTTTGGTACAACCCAAATGGGTGAATTATAGGGAGAACGGGATGGTCTTATTATCCCATCTTTAAGTAATTTGTCTACTTCTTCTTCGACAACATTTTTGAGAGCCATAGGGTAGGGATAGGTTCGCGTATAGACAGGTTCGTCGGTGGTAGTACGAATTTCTCCCACTACTTTCGTTGTATAGGTTAATCTCTCGTCAGGATCCGCAAAAAGATTCTTGAAGAACCCTATTATCTGCATTAAAGACATTGCCTGATGTTTTGAGAGATGCCCGATTTTCATCCTCAAATTATGAACGTCCTGAGACTCATATTGAAATATTGGAATCTTCATACCATTCTGAAGTGTAAAGAAGTTATGGGCCGTGTGAATAACCGCAGAAATTTTCTTTAGAGTTTCGTTACCGAGTATTGCATCGAAAGTTCGTAGTCCGGGTAAAAGATAGAATTTAATAGGGTCGACTGAATCTCCAAATAGCTTTAAAAGGGTGTGGTGAGTAATTGGAACACTGCCTGATATTGTTTTCGCACAAAAGTAATCTCTGTTTTGCATGGAGTTTTCTGCCAGTTCTGATTTAATATAATTTTTATTGCATCCAGTATCTAAAAGGATTTTTAATATTTCACCGTTCCTCGTTTTACTCTTGAAGTATGGTAACGAGGAACTGTTTAACCAAAAAAATTAAGATCTGCGTTTAAGTCTTCTGCTGAATAACTCTCCACAAGTGTGTCTGAAGATTCTGCAAAGTGGTGTGTCCATTCATCGTATTCATTATTAACAAAATCAACATATTCATCCAGATTCGGCGTACCTCCGATAGCTCCTTCTGGTGCTTCGGCCTCAAAGTTACACTTCGGGTCCTCCGTTCTACTTACTCCTTGATTTGATGTGTTTCCAGTTTCCAAATGAAAGTTTCGCTGATTTTTATTTGCCGGTCCTTGATAACTTCCTGCATGTGGCCTTTTGTAGCCCTGTTGAAGGGGTGGTCTCTTTACATAATTAACCTGTCTGGTTTGAATGGAACGATCAACATCCATTGGTTCTTGGATTTGAGGATATTGTTTCTGATTTGGAGCGTATGATTGTAGCTTCGGGCTTCCATTCGGGTAATATTGTTGGCGTGGTGGATATTGAAAATTTGGTTTATGGATCGGCCTTGGCGGGGCTCGTGGTGGTAAAGGTGGCCTGGTTTGACCTAATACGTGAGCAAGTTCGGGATAAAATGCGCCTCTGGTGGTGTTCTGAAAGTTTTGGTTGTTCTTATATCCAGGAAGTCTAGAAATTTGTCCGTAGGCATGGTGCATTCTAAAGGGTGTTTTTTATTGGGGTATAGAACTTTAAGCATCACTTTTTTAACTGGCCTCCATTTTGTCAGCTGTCAAGTGATTAATATTTAGTTTGGTTTGCCATTTCATCATGAACAGGTTGACAAAAGAACAACGCTTGCAAATCGTACAAATTTATTTCGAAAGTAATGGTTCAGTTCGCGAAGTTCACCGCAAGCTCCGTCCGAATGAATCGATTCGCCACCGTGCACAGCAATTGGAGCTTTGTCCATCAACTTTATGGAAGATTTTGCGCAAAGATCTTGGCTTGCGACCTTACAAGATCCAGCTTGTGCAAGAATTAAAGCCGCGAGACCATGCAATGCGTCGTGATTTTGGTGTATGGGCCGAAAATGAGATTCATTTCGATGCTGATTTTCATCACAAAATTTTGTTCAGTGAAATTGGACCTGTAGAATTGGCTTTATTCGAGCCAGCCGCGGCGGCCACATGCCCGAAATCATATTTAAACATTAATGGCATAAAATTATCCTTCCAATAAAGCCAAATTGATGGAATTACAACGATTTTCTTGTGTTTTATTTCAATTCGAAGTTCTATACCTCAATAAAAAACACCCTTTATATGTCATGTTATCTAATTTTAGGCATATGTGCAGCGCTTGCGGCAGAGAAGTAGGTTCCCTTACACTTAGCAACCTTGGCAAATCTCCTTTCAATCCTCTCACAAAAGTATCGAGTGCTCTATCTATGTATGCGCTTGTCATCGATAACATGCTACTTTCGTCCAGTTCCAAGCAGGCTATTTTAGTCGAGTATCCTGTTACACTGGAACAATGTTGTCATTTGGTACTCCAAAGTACCGATGTCCCTTTTATCGGAATAATGCATCATCAAACATTTTCTTATTCTGGTCCAATCTAATGGGGTTCTGTAAGAATCCAAGGCGGCATCTGCCTCACCGACTATTTTTGTCCTTATTGTGTGGAGGATAGCGAAGTATCTTCCGCTGCCCCTGATACTTTCTAAAAGTGCGAGCACCCTCTCCACGGATTTCCTCCATGATCCAAACTCGCCCGCTTTCCCCGAAAATTCGCGTATTGATTTCACAACATCAGGGATTTTATCTAACTCTTCTATTCGAATTGTGTCGATGGGCTGGTCTCCCACCTCGTCCGGTATATTAGGTTTAAGAAGGTCCGACACTAACTTCCTTACTTCTTCCTTTTGAACCTGTGAAAGCCCACTTGAACTGGTACTAGGGGTTACTGTTTTGTTCATTGAAAGAAACCTATTCAGTCTTTCTGTAATCTCCTCAATCCCGTCTAATGCCATTTTTTAACTTATAGAATTATCTTGTTCAGAATTTCTCGGGGATTATGGATTTTAGTTTAATTTAGAATTAAAATTTGGATTTTTAATAGCAATCGAGAATATGTCTGACACTTACTTCCACATTTCCTTTATAGTAGCCACTCACAGTGTCACTTTTTTTTATTCGCAAAAATTTTCAATTTTAACTTTATTCCTTATTTTTTTGTTATCAGGATACAATTTCTTTTGTTCCAAAAAAAATTTTTTCTTTTACTTAACTTTTTTATTTGCAAAATTTTTGAATCTTAATTTTATTCCTTATTTTTTTGTTATTAGGATACAATTGCTTTTGTTCCAAAAAAAAATTTTCTTTTACTTAACACTCTTTCTTTCACTAGTATAATCTTTTTGATTTTTTTCATCTTAATTCTATTTCTTTTTAATTTTTCTTTTATTCTTGTTTTTCTGTAATAGGATATAATTTATTTTGTTTCAAAAACTGTTTTTAACCAGTGAAAAAGTTGCAGTCGGGTAAACCGACTTAGATATACCCTCACCCTCAGTAAAAACATACAAGTCTCATACTCGTAAGTATCGGAAAGTCAAATGTGACCGTGGCTACCATCATTTGATGTAACATCTCATGGAATGTCATAATAGCAACCTAAAATACTATAGAAATGCTATAGAAAAAAATATGTATAAAAATATTGGATGGTACATTTGTATGGGAGGTACTAGAAGGGGAGTTGCCAGACTTCCAAGTTTTTGTCCACATTTTTTTCCAGACATATATTTACTAAATACAGAATTTGGGAAAGATCGCGTTGGGCATATTGATATTATTAGACGATTTCTAAGGTAGGCGGGATGGTACATTTCTATGGGAGGTACCAGAAGGGGAGTTGCCAGACTTCCAAGTTTTTGTCCAAAACTTTGTCTAGATATAGCTTTACTAAATACAAAATTTGGGCAGGATCGCGTTGGCATATTGATATTAATACACGATTTCTAATGTAGGCGATATGGTACATTTGTATGGGAGGTACCAGAAGGGGAGTTGCCAGACTTCCAAGTTTTTGTCCGAAACTTTGTCTAGCCATAGCTTTACTAAATACAGAATTTGGGCAAGATCTAATTGGTCATATTTATAATACTACACGGTTTATAATTGGCGGGATGGTACATTTGTATGGGAGGTACCAGAAGGGTAGTTGCCAGACTTCCAAGTTTTTGCCCGAAACTTTGTGCAGTTGTACTTTTACCAAATACGGAATTTGGCCAAGATCGGAGTGGGCGTATTGATATTATTACACGATTACTAAAGTGGGCGAAATAGCAGATTTGTATGGGAGGTACCCGAAGGGGTGTGGCCATATAGCCCATATGCAATCCCATAAGCAGTTTTGGGAAAATATTAAGCCTTGCCAAATTTCATAGTGATTGCTTAACTCTTTCGAAAGTTATCGTGCGTACCAGCAGGACAGACGGACGGACGGACAGACGGACAGACGGACATGGCTCAAACGATTCAGAAAGTCATGAATCGAATTTGGTTCAAAGACACCTGGGTTCTAATCTGAATATTTCTATGTGTTACACTTTTGAGCCGTATCAAATGATATATACCCTCCTACCCGTAGGGTGAGGGTATAAAAAAGGTTGCGTGTTGCTATAGGCAACACGTCTTACTTTATTTAACTTCAAAATCAAACTAAATCTAAATTATTGACATAGAACTTAATAAGGGTTAGCTTAATTCATATAGTGCTGACGTAGTCCACGAGCCTGTTGAATGGTGTGAGAACGTTGCGATCCACCTATTTGCTGACGTAGTCCACGCGCCTGCTTAATGGTATGGGAACCAAACAGTTCATCAATTCTTTGCGTGTGCAACAAGACACCGCTGGTATGTTGGTGTTGACGTTGTAGCTCGTGTATGTATTATAGTATTTCTAAAGTGGTTGTAATGGTACATTTGTATGGCAGGTACCACAAGTGGAGTTGCCAGACTTCCAAGTTTTTGTTCAAAACTTTGTCTAGCTATAGGGTTACTAAATACAGAATAGAGCGCGTAGGGCATATTTACATTATTTCACGATTTCTAAGGTGGGTGGGATTGTACATTTGTATGGGAGGTACCAGAAGTGGAGTTGCCAGACTTCAAATTTTTTGTCCGAAACTTTGTCCAGTATTCATGTTTTTGTTCAAAACTTGGTCTAGTTATTTCTTTACTAAATACAGAATTTGGGCAAGATCGCGTTGGTCATATTGATAATATTACACGGTTTATAAGGGGAGGATGGTACATTTGTATGGGAGATACCATAAGGGTAGTTGCCAGACTTACACATTTTTGTCCGAAGCTTTTTCTAGCAATAGCTTTACTAAATACAGAATTTGGGCAATATCGCGTTGGACATATTGATATTTTTACACGATTTCTAAAGTGTGCGAAATATACGATTGTATGGGAGGTTCCCGAAGGGGTGTGTCCATATAGCCTATATACAATCCTATAAGCAGTCTTGGAAAATATTAACCCATGGCAAATTTCAAAGTGATTGTTTAATCCATTCGGATTGTCGTGCGTACCAGCAGGACAGACAGCGGACATGGCTCAAACGATTTAGAAAGTCACGAATCGAATTTGGTTCAAAGACACCTGGAGTGTAATATGAATATTTCTATGTGTTACTTTACACTTTTACAGCCATTTTTTTGTGGGCGGACTAGTACAATGTTTATACACTCGCCCTTATCCTACAGAGTGGTATTATTTACGACCCAGGTGTCTTTCAACCAAATTCGATTCGAAATTGTTTGAGCCATGTCCGTCTGTCCTGCTTGTACGCACGATAACTTTCCAAAGAGTTAAACAATCGCTTTGAAATTTTAAATGTGTTAATATTTTCCCACAAATACTTGTGCGATTGCATATGGACTATATGACATAACCTTTTCGGGTACCTCCAATACAAATCTTCTATATCTTCCACTTTAGAAATCGTGTAAAAATATCAATACGACCAGCGCGATCATGCCCAAATTCTATACTCAGTAAAGCTTGTTTCGGACAAAATCTTGGATGTCTGGCAACTCCCATTCTCGTACCACCCATACAAATGTACCATCCCGCCTCTATAGAAGTCGTGTAATATTGTCAATATGACCAACGCGATCTTGTCCAAATTCATAACTGGACAAATAGTACCTTCTACACAAATGTACCATGCCGCCTACATTAGAAATTATGTAACAATATTACTACGCCCAATCCCAAAATACACATATTTGATAAAGCTGTAAATATTAAAACTTGTCCAGCAAAAATTGGACCCCTTCTGGTACTTCCCATACAAATGTACCAACCCGCCCCCTTAGACATCGTGTAATCTTGCCCAAATTTTGGATTTAGTAAATCTATAAATCATTGACCCTGTCCAGCAAAAATTAGAACCCTTGTCGGTCCATTTCGGGTACCTGCCATACAAATGTACCATTCATCCCACTTTAGAAATCCTGTAATAATATTAATTCGTAAATATATTAATCCTGTAAATATATATTTCGCCATTTTGTAAAACGTGTAATACCAAAATTATACACTCACCCTAGCGGTAGGAGGGTACATTTGATACGACCCAAAAGTGTAACACAAAGAAATAGTCATTCGACCCCAGGTGTCTTTGAACCAAATTCGATTCATGGCTTACTAAATCGTTTAAGCAATGCCGGTCTGTCCTGCTTGAACGGTTTACCCGACCAAAACTTTCTCATTGGTTTTTTGGAATTGATGGTCTTTTATCCATACATATCCCTCAAATACCGCTTGTTTTCTTCTATAGGGCGCTAGTTTTTCAGAAAATAAATAAAATTTGTATACCCTCACCCTACGGGTAGGAGGGTGTATATCATTTGATACGCCTCAAAAGTGTAACACATAGAAATATTCAGATTAGAACCCAGGTGTCTTTGAACAAAATTCGATTCATGACTTTCTGAATCGTTTGAGCCATGTCCGTCTGTTTGTCCTGCTGGTACGCACGATAACTTTCGAAAGAGTTAAACAATCGCTTTGAAATTTAGCATGAGCTAATATTTTCCCAAAACTGCTTATAGGATTACATATGGGCTATATGGCCACACCCTTTCGGGTACCTCCCATACAAATCTTCTATTTCGCCCACTTTAGAAATCGTGTAATAATATCAATATGACCAACGCGATCTTGCCCAAATTCTGTATTTAGTAAAGCTATTGCTAGAAAAAGCTTCGGACAAAAATGTGTAAGTCTGGCAACTACACTTATGGTACCTCCCATACAAATGTACCATCCTCCCCTTATAAACCGTGTAATATTATCAATATGACCAACGCGATCTTGCCCAAATTCTGTATTTAGTAAAGCAATAACTAGACCAAGTTTTGAACAAAAACATGAATACTGGACAAAGTTTCGGACAAAAAATGAGAAGTCTGGCAACTCCCCTTCTGGTAACTCCCATACAAATGTACCATCCCGCCCCTTATAAATCGTGCAATAATATCAATACGGTGAACGCGATCTTGCCCAAATTCTGTACTTAGTAATGCTGTATCTAGACAAAGTATCGGACAAAAACTTTGAAGTCTGCCAACTCCCCCTCTGGTACCGACCATACAAATGTACCATTGCATCCACTTTAGAAATCGTGTAATTATATAAACTCGCACAACGAATCTTTTCGAAATTCTATATTTAGTAAAGATTTAACTACATACAATTTTCTAGTAAAAACTCTGCCTTATATTCCGTCCTTTTTGTAAAAACATGTAGTACAATATTTTTCTATAAAATTCGGTATTTTGAGATTGCTATTATGACATTTTATCAGAGGTTACATCCAATGATGGTGAGGGTATATATAAGTCGGTTTACCCGACTGCAACTTTTTCACTGGTTTTTTGTTTATTTTAATATATATTTCACAAAAGTGGTATTGGGTGTTTGGTCAACTTGTAAAATTATAGCCAAACTAATAAATATACATTCGACCAAAACGACTATTTTAAAGCAAAATTAAAAAAAAAATATCCATAAAATTTTTTTGAATATTATTTGCGAGTTAAAAACTCCAAAATAGAAAACACAGTACTTTTTAAGCCATTTTGACACATTGACATCTGACACTCCGGCGGAAATACCCATATGATATATGAATTATATTTAGTTTTATATTATATATTTTCTTCGCCAGAACAACTGTTGACTTTAAGAACATTATCGACCCACTTATCCATGGAACGGCGTCGTGCATTCATAAAAAAGTTTCCAATAGTTGTAGGTTCTAACCCGAGCTGTCGAGCAATTGTCACTTGCATTTCTTTTGAAGGCCTTTTTGTTTCCTATAAATTAAAGCATGTTTTATTATTTATCACACTGTGTGGAATTGCACGAACCTTGAATATTGCTTGCAGAGTTCTTCTTTGCAAATCTGTAAACACCAAACGCGATTTCTTTGTGTGAGTCATAGGATCAAGTATGGATTCATCTTTTCCGCAATACAGCACAACAGGCTTAGAGCACTGAATCTCACCTGTAATTTAAATTTTGTTACTATCTAAAGCATTTTCCAATTTTATACTCTGTGAAATAGTTCATATTCATATTTGAAATTTGGTAAGTCAACCAATGTGATAACAATCACCGTAAACACGAAACATTTGGTAAAAATTTTCGAAACCAGTGAAAAAGTTGCAGTCGGGTAAACCGACTTATATATACACTCACCCTCATTAAAAACATACAGGTCTCATATTCCTCGATATCTAATGTGGTTATTACACGATTTCTAAAGTGGTTGTAATGGTACATTTGTATGAGAGGTACCAGAAGTGGAGTTGACAGACTTCCAAGTTATTGTCCAAAACTTTGTCTAGCTATAGATTTACTAAATACAAAATTGGGGCTAATAGATATTATTACACGATTTCTAATGGGCGGGATGGTACATTTGTATGGGAGGTACCAGAAGGGGAGTTGCCAGACTTCCAAGTTTTTATCCAAAACTTTTTCTAGCCATAGCTGTACTAACTACCGAATTTCGGCAAGATCGCGTTGGGCATATTTTTCATTTCATTTATTGAGTCTATGGACAGAAATTCCTTACAGACTAGCAAATAAAAATAATTTAATTATAATTATAATTTACATTAATTAATCAAATTAATCAACAAATGTTTAAACTTAAAACTAGTTAGACTAAAATCTAAATGTTGACAAATAGAATTGTAGAGTATCACAGATTTAAGTAAAGGTTCATTTACAGCATAATTAGTTAAATGTGTATCAATAGAAAAAGGAAAGTAGTGTCTTAATGCTCGCGGTGGCGCGTTAAAACGAATAAGTGATAACAATTCCGAGCAATCAACATTTCCACAGATTAAACCATATAAGAACATGAGAGATGCAAAATCTCTTCTGGATTTCAGTGATTTTAAGGAAAGAAGCAGGCAACGACTTTCGTATGATGGAATTGGTTCTGTAAAATTTAAAGAACTTAAAGCGAATTTCATGAAAGATTTTTGAACTTTTTCAATGCGCTTAATGTGAATAGCAGCGTTTGGACTCCAAATAAAAGATGCATACTCTAATTTAGAACGAACGAAAGAACAATAAATCACTTTTTTTGTGTGAGGATCAGAGAACTCTGAAGTATTTCTCCGAATAAAGTACAGTACAGCATAGGCCTTAGGGATAATATAATTCAAATGGCAATTAAAAGTTAACTTGGAATCAAAGACTACGCCCAAGTCAAGATTTTCACAAATGATATCTAAATTATGATTTAAAATTTTATATTGTGAAATAATTATGTTACGGCAACGGTGAAAAGTCATTTGAAAGCATTTCGATATATTGAGTGGCAAACCATTATAATTACACCAGAAAACAAATCTATCAATATCATTCTGCAACAATTGCGCATCATTTAATGACCTAACATCTTTAAAGATTTTTAAATCATCAGCATATGCTAAATGTCGGGAAAATTTAAAACAATAATAAATATCATTAACATAAAGATTGAATAATAACGGACCCAATACACTTCCTTGTGGAATACCAGAGGTAGGAATGTATACATCGGAATAAACACCATCAATACATACAGAACATTGCCTATTCAATAAGTACGTTCGAAGTCAAGCATTTTAGAGTGAAAGCCAATCTTAGCCAATTTATATATTAGTATATTATGTGGTACTTTATAGAAATGCTTTTGAGAAATCAGTATAAATTGTATCAACCTGGACACCCTTTTCGAAATGATCAAACAATAATGCGTAAATACTTCCAAATTACTTGTAGTTGATCTTCCATTAACAAAACCGTGCTGTGCGGGGCTAATATGACATTTGACATTGAAAATTATTTTATCGTAAACTATATGCTCAAAAAGTTTAGCAATATTTGGCAGTTTAGAAATAGGCCTATAATTTGTAACACAATTTTTATGACCAGATTTGTAAACAGGGACAATAGTAGCTACTTTTCATTTTTGAATAAAGTAGCCACAGTCTAAAGATTTTATAAAAATCATCTTTAGGGGTAATATTAAAGCCGCAGAGCATTTTTTAAGAATAAACGAAGAAATACCGTCAAGGTCATTCCTAAAAGAATTAGAAAGTTTTGCAATACCGGTAACAATATCTTCATCATAAATCTGCAGGGAAGAAATATCGACATATGGTACAATGTTATCAAAAGCAGTTTCATGAAGTTTAGAAGGTTCACAATAAAAATTAGATACAAAGAAATCCTTAAACAGATTCAAATACAGACTTAGAAGTATCATCATTATATATCATAGAGGACGGAAGACTGGAACTTTTCCTTCTTGATTTTACAAAACTCCAAAAACGTTTTGGATTAGATTTAATAGTTACTGTAACCCATTATGAATTGGTTGTAGAGAAATTTATTTAAGAAATTAAATTCTCTCATGTATTGCAAATATAAATTCATATCATTGGCATTACCACTGGATTTAAATTTCCTATAATGCTTATTTCTTAAATTTTTTAGCTTTTTTAAACCTGCAGTGAACCAAGGCAATTTGTAAACCCTTGGTTTGGAGAGTGGAATATTATTTTTGAAAATATTCTTAACAATTTTTAAAAATTCTTCATAACATATGGAGACTATATCACTATCTAAAATAGCTTCCCAATCAATATCAGAAATTAGGGCACTAATGACATCAAAGTTGCATGAATTATAGTCATATTGAAATTCGGACTGACTATGATTACTTAGATATTCATAAAAATCAATTTCAATTTCCAAGGCCACGTGATGTGAACCCGGAGGAGAAATCGCAAAAACGCATTCAGAAACAGAATACTTTAAATCTGAACTTACAAAAACTAAGTCCAACATTCTGTTTAGCTTATTAAAAACTTTATTAACTTGATGTAGATCAAGACTATATAATGAATCAATGAAATTAATCTCAAATGACTTATTGACATTACTAGGAAGAAAATTGCCAGTATTTTTAATTTCGGACCAAATAATTCCATTTAAATTATAATCGCCCAATATACAACATCTATCATCATATTTCATTATTTCAGCCAAATGCGAAATATTTGTAACATGACCCAAATATAACTCATCATTACTATTTGGTGGAATATATGAGGCACAAATATACAAATTACCCTTTTCAGATTCAATTAACACACAGAGTTGATCGAATAATAAATTACAGTCACTTAGAGGGATAACCCTAGAAGTGGCACATCTTTTTACAGCAATTCAAACACCACCACCTCTAGTAAGTCCTGTAGACAATACATCCCTGTCCTTACGATAGACATTATACATACTAGTATTGAAAAATTCTTCATCGAAAAAATCTGAGTTCAACCAAGATTCAATTATGACAAAAACATCATACACAGTTTGAGATGTGAATAATCTAAATAAATTAGATTTGCATACCAGAGACATTATGAAAATATATTTTTATAGTCTTTAACTTCAGGCAACATTTTGCAGAGGCATTTTTCTCTGAAAAACCTTAAACGGACGTACCTTAACATCGGCAGTCCAAAGCTGAGGCTTAAATAACTCTCCATAAAATATAGGTGATATTCCTAACTTAAAGTTTACGAATTTCAACTCATTTACAGAAACATCTTTTTTCACTAACTTAAAACAAGATACATGACTTTCATCTATATCTAAATGTTTGCAAACATAAGAAACAATTTGATGCTCAGTGACAGAAGATTTGAAAGAAGAAAGATGTACCCAGTTCTTCATGACAACAACATCCAATTCAGTGTTGTTATTATCGCCAACAACAGCACGAGGCTTACGTTGTTTTCTTTTTGTAACATTTCTCCAATTAACAGCATCAGAGAACTCATCTAGGGCATCATTCGTACACATTCCACCAGACGTACGAGCATTAATAGCATCAGCATAATCCACAGCCTGAGCACCAACATCACTACTCTCGCTGGCATCAGCACCCACAGCAACAATAGGAACATCAACACAACTTCTCTCATTGACTCCAGTGCCCACAACAACAACAGCATTACGTGAAGCAATCAAAGCAGAATCATTAGCACATGCAGGAACAACAGTCATACTCTCAATAGATGAGATATTGGGAGAGCATTTGGAACGTAATTTAGAATCCAAACCGGTTTTGGGTAAAGGCATACTGCGATGAGAGACACTTTTATTTGCATTATTGTTGTTTATTGCCAATTGCTCAAACATTGATTTTAGCTCTTCAACTTGGTACGAAAGCAAACTAATCCACTTTATGAGTTCACAAGAAGATTCTAAACAATTTTTGCAATTGTAAACAATGTTATCAAAATTTAAAAGAGCATTGACCGCTTGTTCATTGTCTATATTAGCGCACAACTTATGAAATTTGCACTGACAGATATGGCAAACAATTTCAAAATCCTTTGGTATGTTTTTATAACACTTGGCACAAATGCAATTACGCGAAGACATTGCGAACTTGATCGATTGAATGCAAGATGCTGACTGATATTATTACACGGTTTATAAGGTGAGGAATATTACATTTGTACTTGAGGTACCGGAAGGGGAGTTGCCAGACTTCCAAGTTTTTGTCCCAAACTTTGTCTAGCTATACATTTACTAAATACAGAATTTGGGCAAGATCGCGTTGGTAATATTGATAATATTATACGGTTTATAAGGGGCAGGATGATACATTTGTATGGAAGGTACCAGAAGGGGAGTTGTCAGACTTCCAAGTTTTTGTCCAAAACTTTGTCTAGCTATACATTTACTAAATACAGAATTTGGGCAAGATCGCGTTGGCCATATTGATATTTTTGCAGTATTTCTAAATTGGGCGAAATAGACGATTTGTATGGGAGGTACCCGAAGGGTTGTGGCCATATAGCCCATATGCAATCCCATAAGCAGTTTTGGGAAAATATTAACCCATGTTTGTTGTCACACAAACGTTTTACTGATCCAGCACCGTCGTCAATATCTATGGGTGGTGTGGATATCGACGTATCAGATACTCTTGATGTTCTGGGGATGAAGATACAGGGTGATGCTCGCTGGGATAGCCATATATTCGAAGTGTCGAAAGAAGCATTCAATTGTTTAGGCTTTTTAAAGCGGTGCAAGAAATACTTCACCCCATCTGATCTCGTAAATATTTACACCACCTACATAAAATGGAATACAACTCCCATATATGGGCAGGGGCTCCAATGACATATGTGCAGCTTCTGGACCGTGTACAGAGGAGAACGGTGGTGATGATAGGGAATGGTAGGGTATCCAACTCTATTGTCTCCCTGCAGCACCGCGGTAATGTGGGTTGTGTATCGCTATTCTATAGATATTTTAATGGTATCTGTTCACACGATATCCGTCGTCTGGTCCCTGACGTTAGAACATTTAGCCGGAATACACGGCTATCCAGGGTCTCTCATCCGTTCATTGTCAAATGGCCGGTTGACCGGACGACGCACTATAGAGAAAATTCGTTCTTCAGCCGGACTGTTCGTTTGTGGAATAATCTTCCTGCAAGTGTGTTTCCTGCCTGCTATGACATTATCAAATTCAAGGCCAACGTCAACAGACACTACTCCCTCTTTCCCTCCTCCAATAACCTTCCTTCCTATCGCTAACACAGTGCATTGCATTTATAGAGGGCATCCCCTGAGTGTTAGTCAATTAAAAAAAATTAAAAAAGGACAGACGGACATGGCTCAAACAATTCAGAAAGTCATGAATCGAATTTGGTTCAAAGACACCTGGGGTCTAATGTGGATATTTCTATGTGTTACACTTTTGGGCCGTATCAAATGATATACAGTGATGGACAATCGTTTGAGCGCAGCGTACTTTTTGTCTGTTTTGGTGATACAACCCGTTTTTTATATGTTTTTTTACGAAACAGTTAATTTAATTAATATTTAAAATAATTAAGTAAAAAACAGTCATATATTTCATTACTTTGTGGAAAATTTTATTAAAAACTAAAAAATCGTTTGCGCGCACTTTACTTAAAAGGCAAAATAAGAAGTTTACACAATATTTAAACCAATTTTTATAGTAAATTAATATTTAGTATGTCCTCCACTATTCTGTGTGACGGAAAAAATCGATTTGGCATCGATTCTATCATACTTTGAATAGTTGTAAAGCTAATGTCGGCCCGACACTCCTTAATTGTAGACAGTTGTCTTCCAGCTTCGTAAACCTTCGCTGCGAGAATGCCCCATAGGTTTTCTATTGGGTTGCAATAAGTACTGCAAGCCGGCCATGGTAATACTTTGATGTTTTTGTCCAAAAACCAGGCTTTTGTTTCCTTAGATGAATGAATGGAGGCATTATCCTGCTGGAAAATAACTTCTTCATCCTTATTTTCATCCAGATGTGATATCAACACGTCCTCCAACAAATCAATATAATTTTTGGAATTCATTTTTGTTGATATGAAACATATCGGTAACTTTTTTTAAGAAAAGGCACCCCACACCATAAGGTTTCCGCCACCAAAATTACGCTTGGATCTAATTGATTTTTTTTACTTAAATCGTGCCAGTAGCAGCTGTAACAGTCTGGGCCATCCAAACTAAACTTTTTTTCGTCGGAAAATATGACCCGTTTCCATTCATTTGTCCAAGCTATATGCATTTTGGCAAACTCCAGTCGTTTCAGTTTATGGGCCTTTGATAAACGGTGTTTACTTTGTAATTTTGTCCATCTTATGGATGGCGTAGAATCTAAATAACGTGAAATTGTTCTTGTAGTAACAGATAAGTCCAGTTTTTCTTTTATTTTAAAGCAGGTTAGCCGATTTTTGGTTGCTTCCTCACGAATTCGTCCTTTATCCTTCAAGGTTAGTTTTGAATTACCTTTGGTTGGAATAAACCGTATTACCATATTTTTTGCCTTTTCGCAAATAATTTCTGATTACACATTCGGAACGATTAAATAATTTCGCAAGTTTTCTGTTGGATTTTCCATCTTTTTTAAGGGAATCGATGAAATTCTTTTCATATTCATTTAAACGCTTACCCGAGCTCATTTCTGTAAAAACGTAGCATCAAAGAACATTTTTTACTTTGTGATATTTTGTACTTACTTAATTAGCATTTCCTTACCAAAAAATAAATATTTAGTTGCTATTTTACAATAGATAATACTTTTTTTGCTGATGCGTTCAAACGAATGTCACACCAAAATTATATTAGTTTTTGAGACTATGTGATTTTTGCTTAAACAAAAAATGTTCGCCATGTAACGGTTCTTACATTCCATTGCTTACGTAGTGTTGTAATAAAAGAAGAAATAATCACTTCATTTCGGTATCTGATAGCCACACAACAAACAATTTTCAAACATTTTTAAGGTGCGCTCAAACGAATGTCGACCACTGTATACCCTCCTACCCATAGGGTGAGGGTATACAAATATTCAGGGGTACGAACTAATTGTGGGCGGAGTAGTACAATGTTTATACCCTCACCCTTAACCTACAAATATTCTCATAAAACCCTAGGTGTCTTTGAACCAAATTCGGTTCGAAATTGTTTGAGCCATGTCCGTCTGTCCTGCTGGTACGCACGATAACTTTCGAAAGACTTAAACAATCGCTTTGAAATTTTAAATGTGTTAATATTTTCCCACAAATACTTATGGTATTTGACCTAACCTTTTCGGGTACCTCCAATACAAATCTTCTATATCTTCCACTTTAGAAATCGTGTAAAATATCAATACGACCAGCGCGATCATGCCCAAATTCTATACTGAGTAAACCTTGTTTCGGACAAAATCTTGGAAGTCTGGCAACTCCCATTCTCGTACCACCCATACAAATGTACCATTCTTCCCACTTAAGAAATCGTGTAATAATATTAATTCGCACAACGCAATCATGCAGAAATTCTGTATTTAGTAAAGCTTTACTACATACAGTTTTTGAAAAAAAAACTCTGTTCTATACTTCGCCATTTTGTAAAACGTGTAAACCAAAATTATACACTCACCCTAGCGGTAGGAGGGTACATTTGATACGACCCAAAAGTGTAACACAAAGAAATAGTCATTCGACCCCAGGTGTCTTTGAACCAAATTCGATTCATGGCTTACTAAATCGTTTAAGCAATGCCGGTCTGTCCTGCTTGAACGGTTTACGCGACCAAAACTTTCTCATTGGTTTTTTGGAATTGATGGTCTTTTATCCATACATATCCTTCAAATACCGCTTGTTTTCTTCAATAGGGCGCTAGTTTTTCAGAAAATAAATAACATTTTTGTTTTTGTTTATTTTAATATATATTTCACAAAAGTGGTATTGGGTGTTTGGACAACTTGCAAAATTATAGCCAAACTAATAAATATACATTTGACCAAAACGACTATTTTAAAGTAAAATTAAAAATTATCCATAACAATTTTTTGAATATTTTTTGCGAGTTAAAAACTCCAAAATAGAAAACACATAGTACTTTTTAAGCAATTTTAATTTCTTCATCACATTTGACACTCCGGCGGAAATACCCATATGATATATGAATTATATTCAGTTTTATTTATTTATTTATTTATGCATTCATATAGTAATACTAAAGCCTTAATGGCCAAAATATAGTATTACATGGTAAAATTACATACAGAACCTTAGCCTAAAAACTTAACTAATAGCACTTAATATTTCACATATTTGGCTCCCCAGCCATAATTACATTAAATAATCAGAAAAAAGTAATATATGTCCTAATTAGTGACAAAGTACATCAAATCATCAACATGTTCAACAATTTTGATCGTAAAGCAAACAGGGGAACAAAATAACTATGTCAATGTTGGGAAAAATAGTCAATTACTTTTAAACGAAAAGAATTATTCGAATGAGAAAAAACACGCAATTCATGAGGCAATTGATTCCAGACTCGGGCAACTCGAATTAGAAAAGATCTTTCAAATGTTGAATTAAAGATTCTAGGTATTAAAAGTTGTGTATTCCTACTAGAGATAGAGAAGCTGAACAAACTACAAAGCAGAGCAGGCACACCAGACTTTACAACTTTATAAAACAGAAACAAGTTTCTATATCTAACAAAATTACCAAAAGAATTTCCCAAAAAACGTACAACATATTCAGAAATATGTTCACGCCTACGAACATTATATACAAATCGAACGGCAAGGTTAACTACTCGTTTTAATTTCTGCAAGTTATAATTTGTTGTCCCGGTAATCACTTCCAGCCCATAGAGAATTTGTGGCATTAATAGAGCATGACTTAATTTATTCTTTATCCAAGGCGGTAAATAAATATTGGTAGAATATAGTCTTCGCAAAATGCTATAAACTTTTCCATGAACCAAGTTAATATGCGTTTCGAAATTAAGTTTTTTATCAATTATTATACCCAGACATCTATGGTGATCAACAAAATTAACTCTAGACTGCCCCAAAAAGATATTTAACTCAGACGTTTGCCCTCCAAACATAATGGCCTTCGTCTTTCGGGGGTTTATAGCCAAAGAATTGCGAGACGTCCATTCACTAACACGATTAAGACAAAAATTAATGTTACTCTCTAAAACATCTAGAAAATCACGGTCAGCACTAAAAAGAATGAAGACATCATCTGCGAATATAAATAATTCACACATCTCATTACGTAGATACTCAGAAATGTCATTTATATATAGAATAAAAAGAAGAGGTCCCAATACGGACCCCTGAGGTACACCAGAAGTTAGAGCAAGGATACTAGAAGTTCTACCATTCATATGAACAAACTGAGATCTATCAGATAAATAAGACAAAACCAATTTGCATGCTGACCTCGAAAAATTAAATTCGTCCCTAAGCTTCAAAATCATTGAACTATAACAAATAGAATTGAAAGCTTTGGTTAAATCTAAAGAAAGTAAAACACTCAACTTGCCGTGGTTCAAATATTTCCTAACAGTGTCAGTAAGATGTAAAAGCAATGATGTGGTATTATGTCCTTCTCGAAAAGCAAACTGACCTTTAAAGATTTTTGCTTTAGTATGCCTCAAAATTTGTTCCTTCAAAATATGTTCACACATCTTAGACAAGACCGGAAGAATTGAGATTGGTCTTAAATCATCATAACCATTTACCACTTTACTTTTCGGTATCGGCACAACACGAGCAGTTTTCCAAGCATCTGGAAATACTGATGACATCAATATTGAGTTAATCAAATGAAGAATTAAATGCGAAATATAAGGGAATATAATTTTTAAAAACTCAACAGAAACTTCATCAACACCAACAGATTTCGATTTCACTTTACTCAAAGCAATCACAATATCCTCACAAGAAACGCAGCCAAAAGAAAAACTATTCTCAGCATCAACAAAAGTTTCAAAATTGATTTCGTCAACATTCGCATTTGATGATGTACCAAGGGCAAAAAAAGCATTAACAGCATCAACATCACAATCATAGGGTACATCATCATTCCCTAAACAGCCAGAACCTCTAAGAACACGCCATAGTCCATTGGAATCCAAATTACTAAATTGTTTGGAACAAACCCGTCTCTTCACTTTTCGAATAATCGATTTGGCTTTATTACGGTATTTACAGTAAACTTTCCAATTCACACTTGTACTATCTCGTTGATACGCAGTATATGACAAATCTCGCAGAGATCTAGCAAGCCGAATGTCCCTCGAGTTCAACCAGTCATCATCATTACTTAGACGAATTCTTCTTCTAACAATAGGAACAAATGTGAAAAGTTCAGCAATAAGCGAAGCAATAAGACAATATTTAGCATTGACATCAATAGCAGTAAGGAAAATAGAAGTATCAAAGAATGACAAACACCGTAATAGTCCATCCCAGTCAATGTTCCTATAGTCATAATACTCCACAAATTGCTCAGAGTAGTTCACATTTATATCAATTGAAGCAAAGATCAGAGCATGATCAGAAATCGATGGACATTGTGCCTGACCAGAATATTTAATCATAGAGATGTCACTCACTAGAATAAAATCAATTAACGAAGTGGTTCCATGTACAACATCGTAATGAGTGGGCTTGGAATTATGAAAAATAGACAAATTAAGACGAAGAGATAGCGACCGGAGAAGCCCCGCTGAGGATATATTAAACATATTACAGTTAAAATCACCAACAACAATAACGTTACAGTAATTTAAAAATAACTCCAGATGGAGTTCCTCAAAAGTGGAAAGATCAGCAGGAGGAGGTAAATACACGACGCCAAATAATACTTTTGCTGTACCCGAATAAAGCTCAATAAAAAGCGACTCACACTTGCCCAAAATTGAAGTTTTAAACACAGTTTTATGATAAAGATTCCTCGCTACATAAATCCCTACACCTCCCCCTCTCGAATTTCGGCGATCATTACGGACAATTTCATACCCTGGAATTTTAATTGAACAGTTAGAGACATCCGATTTTAACCAGGTCTCAGATAAGCCAATAGCATCAAGATGAGAGTTTGACAAAATAGATTTCAATTCATCAAACTTAGTTGAACCTGAAGACGGTCTAATGCTTCGACAATTTAAGTGAGCAACGTTAAATTTATCAAGATGAGCTCGTAGAGTAGAATTAAGATACATATTGTCACTAATCACCGGACCAATATTCAACTCAGAAGACATCAATGTAAAAAAATGTAATTAATAAGGGGAACCAAATATTATAAAATAAAAGTGTTAAATAACTTTTATTCACAAAATTAAAATTATTAATAAAATTCATTTTTTTACTTTAACACAGCTGATCAAGTCAGTATGATGAGATCAATAATTAATAATACTTTGTTAAACAATTGAGAAACAGAATAAGAAAAAAAAGCAAAAGTAAAAAAAAAGAAAAATCCAATAAAAAAAAATTCATTAAATCACAGTAAGGTTGCTAATATAACCACCTTCGCGATTTTAATTAGAACTATTCAGGAGCAGAGTACACTGACTAGTATCGCGCAGAACCTCCTTTCCATCAGGAAGCAACAACTTGGCTCTAAGCTTATCACCATTTAAAATCTTAAATTTGGTAACAATCTTTTTGAAACGAAGTTCTTTACATATCGCATTAAGATGACCAGCAGCAGGAGAGTAATGGTCATTTAGATATACTCTATTAAGTAGGTCGCTACCAACATCATCAAGAACGTCACAAACACGAAGGGTACGGGTTTTAAAATATTCCCTCATAATAGCATCTCGGGTAAAAACATCATTCAGCTTGACGAGGATTTGCTTACGTTTGTTTATGTAGCAGACATGATTTATATCTTGGCGTGCAACCGGAATCCCGTAAAAGGTACCCAAAGCAATAACAGGCGCAAACAGATCTTTAAGTCCTTCTGGCAAACCACCAATCAGCATATCAGCACGATTTAGTCTCCGATGCAAAATATTATTTTCTACCTCCAGTGCATTTATTTTTGAAGACATGGTGTTTTCAACTGCATCAATACGGTTACTACACGCAACTATGTCATCCTTCATCTCTGTATAACAAGAGCTCACTTCAGCCTTTATATCATCCAAAGCCATTTTAATGGAATCCTGCTCAGTTTGGTATTTAATCATAAAATCTTCCAATTTCTTTGTTAATTGCATCATTGCATTAGCAACTCCACCGCCATTATTTCCATTATTGAGGTTAGACTCACAAGAAATACAAATAAAAGCGCAAGATTTCAGCGACTTCAATGCTTGTAGGTCTTTATCCGACATCTTCACACAAGAAGCATGCAACCAATGGGAACAGATTTTGCACTGGATACTGCCTTGAGTTTTAGTGATGGAGTCATTACAAGCCCCACACTTAGTTGTTTTGGCACCCGGCATTTTGAAGAAGCAGCAGCAACAGCAATATAAACAGCAACAAAGCACAAGCGTACACAATTAAAAATGGCAAACAAACAGTTTGCAACAACAGCAACGACAGCCAAGTACTATGCAAACCAACTTCAGTTTCACAAATATGATTTGCAGTAAATTTATCACAAATTTACATAAAATTTAATTTACTTCAATGTTTTTTAATAAAAGCAGCAACAGATGGCAAAAAGAATTGTTGAAAAACAAAGCAAAAGACAAAATAAAAGAGAAATGACCAGCTGTAATATCACACACGACTATTCAGGCATAGGGTTGCCAAATTTTTGTATTATATAATTTTTTCGCCAGAACTACTGTTGACTTTAAGAACATCATCGACCCACTTATCCATGGAACGGCGTCGTGCATTCATAAAAAAGTTTCCAATAGTTGTAGGTTCTAACCCGAGCTGTCGAGCAATTGTCACTTGCATTTCTTTTGAAGGCCTTTTTGTTTCCTATAAATTAAAGCATGTTTTATTATTTATCACACTGTGTGGAATTGCACGAACCTTGAATATTGCTTGCAGAGTTCTTCTTTGCAAATCTGTAAACACCAAACGCGATTTCTTTGTGTGAGTCATAGGATCAAGTATGGATTCATCTTTTCCGCAATACAGCACAATAGGCTTAGGGCACAGAACCTCACCTGTAATTTAAATTGTGTTACTATTTAAAGCATTTTCCAATTTTATACTCTGTGAAATAGTTCATATTCGTATTTGAAATTTCGGAAGTCAACCAGTGTCATAACAATTACCGTAAACACGAAAGTTTATTTGGTAAACATTTTCGAAACCAGTGAAAAAGTTGCAGTCGGGTATGCCGAATTATATATACCCTCACCCTCAGTAAAACATACAAGTTTCATATTCCATATTAGCAAACTCAAAATACCGAATGTTATAGAAAACCAGTGAAAAAGTTCCAGTCGGTTAAACCGACTTATATATACCCTCACCATCAGTAAAAACATACAAGTCTCATATTCCATAATAGCAACCTCAAAATACCGAATGTTATAGAAAACCAGTGGAAAAGTTGCAGTTGGGTAAACCGTCTTATATATACCCTACCCTCAGTAAAAAAATATAAGTCTTATATACCATAATAGCATCCTCAAAATACCGAATGTTATAGAAAAATATTGTATTACACGTTTTTACAAAACGGGCGGAATATAAAGCAGAGTTTTTACTAGAAAATTGTATATAGCTAAAGCTTTGCTAAATATAGAATTTCGGAAAGATTCGTTGAGCGAAATTATAAAATTACTAGATTTCTAAAGTGGGTGGAATGGTACATTTGTATGGGAGGTACCAGAAGGGGAGTTGCCAGACTTCCCTGTTTTTGTCCAAAACTTTGTCTAGCTATAGATTTACTAAATACAGAATTTGGGCAAGATCGCGTTGGGCATATTGGTATTATTACACGATTTCTAAGGTAGGCGGGATGGTACATTTGTATGGGACGTACCAGAAGGGGAGTTGCCAGACTTCCAAGTTTTTGTCCGAAACTTTGTCCAGTTATACCTTTACTAAATACAGAATTTGGGCAAGATCGCGTTGGGCATATTGGTATTATTACACGATTTCTGAGGTAGGCGGGATGGTACATTTGTATGGGACGTACCAGAAGGGGAGTTGCCAGACTTCCAAGTTTTTGTCCAAAACTTAATGCAGTTATACCTTTACTAAATACGGAATTTGGCCAAGATCGAAGTGGGCGTATTGATATTATTACACGATTTCTAAAGTGGGCGAAATAGCAGATTTGTATGGGAGGTACCCGAAGGTGTGTGGCCATATGCCCATAAGCAGTTTTGGGAAAATATTAAGCCATGCCAAATTTCAGAGTGATTGCTTAACTCTTTCGAAAGTTATCGTGCGTACCAGCAGGACAGACAGACGGACGGACAGACATGGCTCAAACGATTTAGAAATCGTTGCATCGAATTTGGTCCAAAGAGACTTGGGTTCTAAAGTGAATATTTCTAGGTGCTACACTTTTGAGCCGTATCAAATGATATATACCCTCCTACCCGTCGGGTGAGGGTATAACAAGTGAAAAAGTTGCTGTCGGGTAAGCCAACTTATATATACCCTCACCCTTAGTAAAAACATACAAGTCGCGTATTCCATAGTATCGGAAAGTCAAAAATGTGGATGGCTACCATCATTGGATGTAACGTCCGATGAAATGTCATAAGAGCAACCTAACATACCGAATGTTATAGAAAACCAGTGAAAAAGTTTCAGTCGGGTAAACCGACTTATATATACACTCACCCTCAGTAAAAATATACAGGTCTCATATTCCACGATATCTAATGTGGTTATTACACGATTTCTAAAGTGTTTGTAGTGGTACATTTGTATGGGAGGTACCAGAAGTGGAGTTGCTATACTTCAAATTTTTTGTCCGAAACTTTGTCTAGTATTCATGTTTTTGTTCTAGTTATTGCTTAAATACAGAATTTGGGCAAGATCGTGTTGGTCATATTGATATTATTACACCATTTCTAAAGTGGGCGAAATATACGATTTGTATGGGAGGTACCCGAAGGGGTGTGGCCATATAGCTCAAATACAATCCTATAAGCAGTTTTTGGAAAATATTAATACAAAGTGATAATATTATTTCAAAGTGATTGTTTAATCCTTTCGAATGTTGTCGTGCGTACCAGCAGCACAGACAGACGGACATGGCTCAAACGATTTAGAAAGTCACGAATCGAATTTGGTTCAAAGACACCTGGAGTGTAATATGAACATTTCTATGTGTTACACTTTTCAGCCGTATCAAATGATATATACCCTCGAACCCGTATGGTGAGGGTATAATTATATAGTAAACCAGTGAAAAAGTTGCAGTCGGGTAATCCGACTTATATATACCCTCACTCTCAGTAAAAATATACAAGTCTCATATTCCAAAGTATCGGAGTGTCAAAAGTAATCGTGGCTACCATCATTGCATGTAACGTCTGATGAAATGTCATAATAGCAACCTAAAATAACGAATGTTATAGAAAAAAAATATTGTACTACAAGTTTTTATAAAAAGGACGGAATATAAAGCCGAGTTTAGTCTTGAAAATTGTATGTAGTTTAAACTTTACTAAATATCGAATTTCGGAAAGATTCGTTGAGCGAATTTATATAATTACAAGATTTCTAAAGTGGGTGGAATGGTACATTTGTATGGGGTACCAGAAGGGGAGTTGCCAGACTTCCAAGTTTTTGTCCAAAACTTAGCCTAGCTATACATTTACTAAATACAGAATTTGGGCAAGATCGCGTTGGTCATATTGATAGTATTGCACGGTTTATAAGGGGCGGGATGGCACATTTGTATGGCAGGTACCAGAATGGGAGTTGCAGGACTTCCAAATTTTTGTCCAAAACTTTGCCTAGCTATACATTTACTAAATACAGAATTTGGGCAAGATCGCGTTGGTCATATTGATATTATTACACGGTTTATAAGTGCGGGATGGTACATTTGTATGGGAGGTACCGGAAGGGGAGTTGACAGACTTCCAAGATTTTGTCTAATTTTTTCCAAATATCCAAATAGATATTATTACACGATTTCTTATTGGGCGGGATGGTACATTTGTATGGGCGGTACGAGAAGGGGAGTTGCCAGACTTCCAACTTTTTCTCCGAAACTTTGCCTAGCTTTAAATTTACTAAATACAGAATTTGGGAAAGATCGCATTGTTCATATTGATATTATTACAGGATATCTAAAGTGGGCGAAATAGACGATTTGTATGGGAGGTACCCGAAGGGTTGTGGCCATATAGCCCATATGCAATCTCATAAGCAATTTTGGGAAAATATTAACCCATGTTTGTTGTCACACAAACGTTCCACTGATCCAGCACCGTCGACAATATCTTGAAGTTCTGGGTATGAAGATACAGGGTGATACTCGCTGGGCTAGCTATATATTCGAAGTGTCGAAAGAAGCATTCAAGTGTTTAGGCTTTTTAAAGCGGTGCAAAAAATACTTCACCTCATCTGATCTCTTAAATATTTACACCACCTACATACGACGTAAAATGGAATACAACTTCCATATATGGGCAGGGGCTCCAATGACATCTTTGCAGCTTCTGGACCGTGTACAGAGGAGAGCCGTGGTGATGATAGGGGATGGTAGGGTATCCAACTCTATTGTCTTCCTACAGCACCGCCGGAATGTGGGTTGTGTATCGCTATTCTATAGATATTTTAATGGTATCTGTTCACAAGATATCCGTCGTCTGGTCCCTGACGTTGGAACATTTAGCCGGAATACATGGCTATCCAGGGTCTCTCATCCGTTCATTGTCAAATGGACAGAGCTTTATATGTTTGTAGATTTACTAAATACAGAATTTGGGCAAGATCGCGTAGGTCATATTGATCATATTACCCGATTTCAAAGGTAGGCGGGATGGTACATTTGTATGGGAGGTACCAGAATTGGAGTTGCAAGACTTCCATGTTTTTGTTCAAAACTTTGTCTAGCTATAGATTTACTAAATACAGAATTTGGGCAAGATCGCGTTGGGCATATTGGTGTTATTACACTATTTCTAAGGTAGACGGTATAGTACATTTGTATGTGAGGTACCAGAAGGGGAGTTGCCAGACTTCAATGTTTTTGTCTAAAACTTTGTCTAGCTATACCTTTACTAAATACAAAATTTGGACAAGATGTCGTTGGGCATATTGGTGTTATTACACGATTTCTAAGGTAGGCGGGATGGTACATTTGTATGGGAGGTACCAGAAGGGGAGTTGCCAGACTGCCAAGTTTCCAAAAGTCCAAAACTTAATGCAGTTATACCTTTACTAAATACGGAATTTGGCCAAGATCGAAGTGGGCGTATTGATATTATTACACGATTTCTAAAGTGGGCGAAATAGCAGATTTGTATGGAAGGTACCCGAAGGGGTGTGGCCATATAGCCCATAAGCAGTTTTGGGAAAATATTAAGCCATGCCAACTTTCAGAGTGATTGCTTAACTCTTTCGAAAGTTATCGTGCGTACCAGCAGGACAGACAGACGGACGGACAGACGGACATGGCTCAAACGATTTAGAAATCGTTGCATCGAATTTGGTCCAAAGAGACTTGGGTTCTAAAGTGAATATTTCTAGGTGTTACACTTTTGAGCCGTATCAAATTATATATACCCTCCTACCCGTAGGGTGAGGGTATAACAAGTGAAAAAGTTGCAGTCGGGTAAGCCGACTTATATATACCCTCACCCTTAGTAAAAACATACAAGTCGCATATTCCAAAGTATCGGAAAGTCAAAAATGTGGATGGCTACCATCATTGGATGTAACGTCTGATGAAATGTCATAATAGCAACCTAACATACCGAATGTTATAGAAAACCAGTGAAAAAGTTTCAGTCGGGTAAACCGACTTATATATACACTCACCCTCAGTAAAAATATACAGGTCTCATATTCCACGATATCTAATGTGGTTATTACACGATTTCTAAAGTGTTTGTAGTGGTACATTTGTATGGGAGGTACCAGAAGTGGAGTTGCTAGACTTCCAATTTTTTGTCCGAAACTTTGTCTAGTATGCATGTTTTTGTTCTAGTTATTGCTTAAATACAGAATTTGGCCAAGATCGTGTTGGTCATATTGATATTATTACACCATTTCTATAGTGGGCGAAATATACGATTTGTATGGGAGGTACCCGAAGGGGTGTGGCCATATAGCCCAAATACAATCCTATAAGCAGTACCAGCAGCACAGACAGACGGACATGGCTCAAACGATTTAGAAAGTCACGAATCGAATTTGGTTCAAAGACACCTGGAGTGTAATATGAACATTTCTATGTGTTACACTTTTCAGCCGTATCAAATGATATATACCCTCGAACCCGTATGGTGAGGGTATAATTATATAGTAAACCAGTGAAAAAGTTGCAGTCGGGTAATCCGACTTATATATACCCTCACTCTCAGTAAAAATATACAAGTCTCATATTCCAAAGTATCGGAGTGTCAAAAGTAATCGTGGCTACCACCATTGGATAAAACATTTGATGAAATGTCATAATAGCAACCTAAAATAACTAATGTTATAGAAAAAAATATTGTACTACAAGTTTTTACAAAAAGGACGGAATATAAAGCCGAGTTTAATGTTGAAAATTGTATGTAGTTTAAACTTTACTAAATATCGAATTTCGGAAAGATTCGTTGAGCGAATTTATATAATTACAAGATTTCTAAAGTGGGTGGAATGGTACATTTGTATGGGGTACCAGAAGGGGAGTTGCCAGACTTCCAAGTTTTTGTCCAAAACTTTGCCTAGCTATACATTTACTAAATACAGAATTTGGGCAAGATCGCGTTGGTCATATTGATAGTATTGCACGGCTTATAAGGGGCGGGATGGTACATTTGTATGAGAGGTACCAGAAGGGGAGTTGCCAGACTTCCAAGTTTTTGTCCAAAACTTTGCCTAGGTATACATTTACTAAATACAGAATTTGGGCAAGATCGCGTTGGTCATATTGATAGTATTACACGGTTTATAAGGGGCGGGATGGCACATTTGTATGGCAGGTACCAGAAGGGGAGTTGCAGGACTTCCAAATTTTTGTCCAAAACTTTGCATAGCTATACATTTACTAAATACAGAATTTGGGCAAGATCGCGTTGGTCATATTGATAGTATTATACGGTTTATAAGGGGTGGGATGGTACATATGTATGGGAGGTACCAGAAGGGGAGTTGCTAGACTTGTTGCTAGACCAAAACTTGTTCTAGCTGTACTAACTACCGAATTTCGGCAAGATCGCGTTGGGCATATTGATATTATTACACGGTTTATAAGTGCGGGATGGTACATTTGTATGGGAGGTACCGGAAGGGGAGTTGACAGACTTCCAAGATTTTGTCAAATTTTTTCCAAATACAAAATTTGGACAAGATCGCGTTGGGCTAATAGATATTATTACACGATTTCTTATTGGGCGGGATGGTACATTTGTATGGGCGGTACGAGAAGGGGAGTTGCCAGACTTCCAACTTTTTCTCCGAAACTTTGCCTAGCTTTAAATTTACTAAATACAGAATTTGGGCAAGATCGCGTTGGTCATATTGATCATATTACCCGATTTCAAAGGTAGGCGGGATGGTACATTTGTATGGGAGGTACCAGAAGGGGAGTTGCTAGACTTCCAAGATTTTGTCAAATTTTTTCCAAATACAAAATTTGGGCAAGATCGCGTTGGGCTAATAGATATTATTACACGATTTCTTATTGGGCGGGATGGTCCATTTGTATGGGCGGTACCAGAAGGGGAGTTGCCAGACTTCCAAGTTTTTTCCAAAACTTTGTCTAGCTATACATTTACTAAATGCAGAATTTGAGCAAGATCGCGTTGGTCATATTGATAGTATTACACGGTTTATAAGGGGCGGGATGGCACATTTGTATGGCAGGTACCAGAAGGGGAGTTGCAGGACTTCCAAGATTTTGTCAAATTTTTTCCAAATACAAAATTTGGACAAGATCGCGTTGGGCTAATAGATATTATTACACGATTTCTTATTGGGCGGGATGGTACATTTGTATGTGCGGTACCAGAAGGGGAGTTTCCAGACTTCCAAGTTTTTGTCCAAAACTTTGCCTAGCTATACATTTACTAAATACAGAATTTGGGCAAGATCGCGTTGGTCATATTGATAGTACTACACGGTTTATAAGGGGCGGGATGGCACATTTGTGTGGCAGGTACCAGAAGGGGAGTTGCAGGACTTCCAAATTTTTGTCCAAAACTTTCCCTAGCTATACATTTACTAAATACAGGATTTGGGCAAGATCGCGTTGGTCATATTGATAGTATTATACGGTTTATAAGGGGTGGGATGGTACATATGTATGGGAGGTACCAGAAGGGGAGTTGCTAGACTTCCAAGATTTTGTCAAATTTTTTCCAAATACAAAATTGGGGCAAGATCGCGTTGAGCTAATAGATATTATTACACGATTTCTTATTGGGCGGGATGGTACATTTGTATGGGCAGTACGAGAAGGGGAGTTGCCAGACTTCCAACTTTTTCTAGCTTTAAATTTACTAAATACAGAATTTGGGCAAGATCGCATTGTTCATATTGATATTATTACAGGATATCTAAAGTGGGCGAAATAGACGATTTGTATGGGAGGTACCCGAAGGGGAGATTGCATATAGCCCATATGCAATCTCATAAGCAATTTTGGGAAAATATTAACCCATGTTTGTTGTCACACAAACGTTCCACTGATCCAGCACCGTCGACAATATCTTGAAGTTCTGGGTATGAAGATACAGGGTGATGCTCGCTGGGCTAGCTATATATTCGAAGTGTCGAAAGAAGCATTCAAGTGTTTAGGCTTTTTAAAGCGGTGCAAAAAATACTTCACCTCATCTGATCTCTTAAATATTTACACCACCTACATACGACGTAAAATGGAATACAACTCCCATATATGGGCAGGTGCTCCAATGACATCTTTGCAGCTTCTGGACCGTGTAGGGAGGAGAGCGGTGGTGATGATAGGGGATGGTAGAGTATCCAACTCTATTGTCTCCCTACAGCACCGCCGGAATGTGGGTTGTGTATCGCTATTCTATAGATATTTTAATGGTATCTGTTCACAAGATATCCGTCGTCTGGTCCCTGACGTTGGAACATTTAGCCGGAATACATGGCTATCCAGGGTCTCTCATCCGTTCATTGTCAAATGGACAGAGCTTTATATGTTTGTAGATTTACTCAATACAGAATTTGGGCAAGATCGCGTTGGGCATATTGGTGTTATTACACTATTTCTAAGGTAGGCGGTATGACACATTTGTATGGGAGGTACCAGAAGGGGAGTTGCCAGACTTCCATGTTTTTGTCCAAAACTTTGTCTAGCTATAGATTTACAAAATACAGAATTTGGGCAAGAAAGCGTTGGGCACATTGGTGTTATTACACTATTTCTAAGGTAGGCGGTATGGTACATTTGTATGGGAGGTACCAGAAGGGGAGTTGTCAGACTTCAATGTTTTTGTCTAAAACTTTGTCTAGCTATACCTTTACTAAATACAAAATTTGGGCAAGATGTCGTTGGGCATATTGGTGTTATTACACGATTTCTAAGGTAGGCGGGATGGTACATTTGTATGGGAGGTACCAGAAGGGGAGTTGCCAGACTGCCAAGTTTTTGTCCAAAACTTAATGCAGTTATACCTTTACTAAATACGGAATTTGGCCAAGATCGAAGTGGGCGTATTGATATTATTACACGATTTCTAAAGTGGGCGAAATAGCAGATTTGTATGGGAGGTACCCGAAGGGGTGTGGCCATATAGCCCATAAGCAGTTTTGGGAAAATATTAAGCCATGCCAAATTTCAGAGTGATTGCTTAACTCTTTCGAAAGTTATCGTGCGTACCAGCAGGACAGACAGACGGACGGACAGACATGGCTCAAACGATTTAGAAATCGTTGCATCGAATTTGGTCCAAAGAGACTTGGGTTCTAAAGTGAATATTTCTAGGTGTTACACTTTTGAGCCGTATCAAATTATATATACCCTCCTACCCGTAGGGTGAGGGTATAACAAGTGAAAAAGTTGCAGTCGGGTAAGCCGACTTATATATACCCTCACCCTTAGTAAAAACATACAAGTCGCATATTCCAAAGTATCGGAAAGTCAAAAATGTGGATGGCTACCATCATTGGATGTAACGTCTGATGAAATCTCATAATAGCAACCTAACATACCGAATGTTATAGAAAACCAGTGAAAAAGTTTCAGTCCGGTAAACCGACTTATATATACACTCACCCTCAGTAAAAATATACAGGTCTCATATTCCACGATATCTAATGTGGTTATTACACGATTTCTAAAGTGTTTGTAATGGTACATTTGTATGGGAGGTACCAGAAGTGGAGTTGCTAGACTTCCAATTTTTTGTCCGAAACTTTGTCTAGCATTCATGTGTTTGTTCTAGTTATTGCTTAAATACAGAATTTGGGCAAGATCGTGTTGGTCATATTGATATTATTACACCATTTCTAAAGTGGGCGAAATATACGATTTGTATGGAAGGTACCCGAAGGGGTGTGGCCAAATAGCCCATAAGCAGTTTTGGGAAAATATTAAGCCATGCCAAATTTCAGAGTGATTGCTTAACTCTTTCGAAAGTTATCGTGCGTACCAGCAGGACAGACAGACGGACATGGCTCAAACGATTTAGAAATCGTTGCATCGAATTTGGTCCAAAGAGACTTGGGTTCTAAAGTGAATATTTCTAGGTGTTACACTTTTGAGCCGTATCAAATTATATATACCCTCCTACCCGTAGGGTGAGGGTATAACAAGTGAAAAAGTTGCAGTCGGGTAATCCGACTTATATATACCCTCACTCTCAGTAAAAATATACAAGTCTCATATTCCAAAGTATCGGAGTGTCAAAAGTAATCGTGGCTACCACCATTGGATAAAACATTTGATGAAATGTCATAATAGCAACCTAAAATAACTAATGTTATAGAAAAAAATATTGTACTACAAGTTTTTACAAAAAGGACGGAATATAAATCCGAGTTTAGTGTTGAAAATTGTATGTAGTTTAAACTTTACTAAATATCGAATTTCGGAAAGATTCGTTGAGCGAATTTATATAATTACAAGATTTCTAAAGTGGGTGGAATGGTACATTTGTATGGGGTACCAGAAGGGGAGTTGCCAGACTTCCAAGTTTTTGTCCAAAACTTTGCCTAGCTATACATTTACTAAATACAGAATTTGGGCAAGATCGCGTTGGTCATATTGATAGTATTGCACGGCTTATAAGGGGCGGGATGGTACATTTGTATGAGAGGTACCAGAAGGGGAGTTGCCAGACTTCCAAGTTTTTGTCCAAAACTTTGCCTAGCTATACATTTACTAAATACAGAATTTGGGCAAGATCGCGTTGGTCATATTGATAGTATTACACGGTTTATAAGGGGCGGGATGGCACATTTGTATGGCAGTTACCAGAAGGGGAGTTGCAGGATTTCCAAATTTGTTTCCAAAACTTTGCCTAGCTATACATTTACTAAATACAGAATTTGGTCAAGATCGCGTTGGTCATATTGATAGTATTATACGGTTTATAAGGGGTGGGATGGTACATATGTATGGAAGGTACCAGAAGGGGAGTTGCTAGACTTCCAAGTTTTTATCCAAAACTTGTTCTAGCTGTACTAACTACCGAATTTCGGCAAGATCGCGTTGGGCATATTGATATTATTACACGGTTTATAAGTGCGGGATGGTACATTTGTATGGGAGGTACCGGGAGGGGAGTTGACAGACTTCCAAGATTTTGTCAAATTTTTTCCAAATACAAAATTTGGACAAGATCGCGTTGGGCTAATAGATATTATTACACGATTTCTTATTGGGCGGGATGGTACATTTGTATGGGCGGTACGAGAAGGGGAGTTGCCAGACTTCCAACTTTTTCTCCGAAACTTTGCCTAGCTTTAAAATTACTAAATACAGAATTTGGGAAAGATCGCATTGTTCATATTGATATTATTACAGGATATCTAATGTGGGCGAAATAGACGATTTGTATGGGAGGTACCCGAAGGGTTGTGGCCATATAGCCCATATGCAATCTCATAAGCAATTTTGGGAAAATATTAACCCATGTTTGTTGTCACACAAACGTTCCACTGATCCAGCAACGTCGACAATATCTGGAAGTTCTGGGTATGAAGATACAGGGTGATGCTCGCTGGGCTAGCTATATATTCGAAGTGTCGAAAGAAGCATTCAAGTGTTTAGGCTTTTTAAAGCGGTGCAAAAAATACTTCACCTCATCTGATCTCTTAAATATTTACACCACCTACATACGACGTAAAATGGAATACAACTCGCATATATGGGCAGGGGCTCCATTAACATCTTTGAAGCTTCTGGACCGTGTACAGAGGAAGCGGTGGTGATGATAGGGGATGGTAGGTAATCCAGCTCTATTGTCTCCCTACAGCATCGCCGAAATGTGGGTTGTGTATCGCTATTCTATAGATATTTTAATGGTATCTGTTCACACGATATCCGTCGTCTGGTCCCTGACGTTAGAACATTTAGCCGGAATACACGGCTATCCAGGGTCTCTCATCCGTTCATTGTCAAATGGCCGGTTGACCGGACGACGCACTATAGAGAAAATTCGTTCTTCAGCCGGACTGTTCGTTTGTGGAATAATCTTCCTGCAAGTGTGTTTCCTGCCTGCTATGACATTATCAAATTCAAGGCCAACGTCAACAGACACTACTCCCTCTTTCTCTCCTCCAATAACCTTCCTTCCTATCGCTAACACAGTGCATTGCATTTATAGAGGGCATCCCCTGAGTGTTAGTCAATTAAAAAAAAATAAAAAAAAAAGGACAGACGGACATGGCTCAAACGATTCAGAAAGTCATGAATCGAATTTGGTTCAAAGACACCTGGGGTCTAATGTGGATATTTCTATGTGTTACACTTTTGGCTTTTCGGCCGTATCAAATGATATACAGTGATGGACAATCGTTTGAGCGCAGCCTACTTTTTGTCTGTTTTGGTGATACAACCCGTTTTTTATATGTTTTTTTACGAAACAGTTAATTTAATTAATATTTAAAATAATTAAGTAAAAAACAGTCATATATTTCATTACTTTGTGGAAAATTTTATTAAAAACTAAAAAATGGTCGAGAAATTCGTTTGCGCGCACTTTACTTAAAAGGCAAAATAAGAAGTTTACACTATATTTAAACCAATTTTTATAGTAAATTAATATTTAGTATGTCCTCCACTATTCTGTGTGACGGAAAAAATCGATTTGGCATCGATTCTATCATACTTTGAATAGTTGTAAAGCTAATGTCGGCCCGACACTCCTTAATTGTAGACAGTTGTCTTCCAGCTTCGTAAACCTTCGCTGCGAGAATGCCCCATAGGTTTTCTATTGGGTTGCAATAAGTACTGCAAGCCGGCCATGGTAATACTTTGATGTTTTTGTCCAAAAACCAGGCTTTTGTTTCCTTAGATGAATGAATGGAGGCATTATCCTGCTGGAAAATAACTTCTTCATCCTCATTTTCATCCAGATGTGATATCAACACGTCCTCCAACAAATCAATATAATTTTTGGAATTCATTTTTGTTGATATTTTTTTAAGAAAAGGCACCCCACACCATAAGGTTTCCGCCACCAAAATTACGCTTGGATCTAATTGATTTTTTTTACTTAAATCGTGCCAGTACCAGCTGTAACAGTCTGGGCCATCCAGCTGTAACAGTCTGGGCCATCCAAACTAAACTTTTTTTCGTCGGAAAATATGACCCGTTTCCATTCATTTGTCCAAGCTATATGCATTTTGGCAAACTCCAGTCGTTTCAGTTTATGGGCCTTTGATAAACGGTGTTTACTTTGTAATTTTGTCCATCTTATGGATGGTGTAGAATCTAAATAACGTGAAAATGTTCTTGTAGTAACAGATAAGTCCAGTTTTTCTTTTATTTTAAAGCAGGTTAGCCGATTTTTGGTTGCTTCCTCACGAATTCGTCCTTTATCCTTCAAGGTTAGTTTTGAATTACCTTTGGTTGGAATAAACCGTATTACCATATTTTTTGCCTTTTCGCAAATAATTTCTGATTACACATTCGGAACGATTAAATAATTTCGCAAGTTTTCTGTTGGATTTTCCATCTTTTTTAAGGGAATCGATGAAATTCTTTTCATATTCATTTAAACGCTTACCCGAGCTCATTTCTGTAAAAACGTAGCATCAAAGAACATTTTTTACTTTGTGATATTTTGTACTTACTTAATTAGCATTTCCTTACCAAAAAATAAATATTTAGTTGCTATTTTACAATAGATAATACTTTTTTTGCTGATGCGTTCAAACGAATGTCACACCAAAATTATATTAGTTTTTGAGACTATGTGATTTTTGCTTAAACAAAAAATGTTCGCCATGTAACGGTTCTTACATTCCATTGCTTACGTAGTGTTGTAATAAAAGAAGAAATAATCACTTCATTTCGGTATCTGATAGCCACACAACAAACAATTTTCAAACATTTTTAAGGTGCGCTCAAACGAATGTCGACCACTGTATACCCTCCTACCCATAGGGTGAGGGTATACAAATATTCAGGGGTACGAACTAATTGTGGGCGGAGTAGTACAATGTTTATACCCTCACCCTTAACCTACAAATATTCTCATAAAACCCTAGGTGTCTTTGAACCAAATTCGGTTCGAAATTGTTTGAGCCATGTCCGTCTGTCCTGCTGGTACGCACGATAACTTTCGAAAGACTTAAACAATCGCTTTGAAATTTTAAATGTGTTAATATTTTCCCACAAATACTTATGGTATTTGACCTAACCTTTTCGGGTACCTCCAATACAAATCTTCTATATCTTCCACTTTAGAAATCGTGTAAAATATCAATACGACCAGCGCGATCATGCCCAAATTCTATACTGAGTAAACCTTGTTTCGGACAAAATCTTGGAAGTCTGGCAACTCCCATTCTCGTACCACCCATACAAATGTACCATTCTTCCCACTTAAGAAATCGTGTAATAATATTAATTCGCACAACGCAATCATGCAGAAATTCTGTATTTAGTAAAGCTTTACTACATACAGTTTTTAAAAAAAAAAACTCTGTTCTATACTTCGCCATTTTGTAAAACGTGTAAACCAAAATTATACACTCACCCTAGCGGTAGGAGGGTACATTTGATACGACCCAAAAGTGTAACACAAAGAAATAGTAATTCGACCCCAGGTGTCTTTGAACCAAATTCGATTCATGGCTTACTAAATCGTTTAAGCAATGCCGGTTTGTCCTGCTTGAACGGTTTACGCGACCAAAACTTTCTCATTGGTTTTTTGGAATTGATGGTCTTTTATCCATACATATCCTTCAAATACCGCTTGTTTTCTTCAATAGGGCGCTAGTTTTTCAGAAAATAATCAACATTTTTGTTTTTGTTTATTTTAATATATATTTCACAAAAGTGGTATTGGGTGTTTGGACAACTTGCAAAATTATAGCCAAACTAATAAATATACATTTGACCAAAACGACTATTTTAAAGTAAAATTAAAAATTATCCATAACAATTTTTTGAATATTTTTTGCGAGTTAAAAACTCCAAAATAGAAAACACATAGTACTTTTTAAGCAATTTTAATTTCTTCATCACATTTGACACTCCGGCGGAAATACCCATATGATATATGAATTATATTCAGTTTTATATTATATAATTTTTTCGCCAGAACTACTGTTGACTTTAAGAACATCATCGACCCACTTATCCATGGAACGGCGTCGTGCATTCATAAAAAAGTTTCCAATAGTTGTAGGTTCTAACCCGAGCTGTCGAGCAATTGTCACTTGCATTTCTTTTGAAGGCCTTTTTGTTTCCTATAAATTAAAGCATGTTTTATTATTTATCACACTGTGTGGAATTGCACGAACCTTGAATATTGCTTGCAGAGTTCTTCTTTGCAAATCTGTAAACACCAAACGCGATTTCTTTGTGTGAGTCATAGGATCAAGTATGGATTCATCTTTTCCACAATACAGCACAATAGGCTTAGAGCACAGAACCTCACCTGTAATTTAAATTGTGTTACTATTTAAAGCATTTTCCAATTTTATACTCTGTGAAATAGTTCATATTCGTATTTGAAATTTCGGAAGTCAACCAGTGTCATAACAATTACCGTAAACACGAAAGTTTATTTGGTAAACATTTTCGAAACCAGTGAAAAAGTTGCAGTCGGGTATGCCGAATTATATATACCCTCACCCTCAGTAAAACATACAAGTTTCATATTCCATATTAGCAACCTCAAAATACCGAATGTTATAGAAAACCAGTGAAAAAGTTCCAGTCGGTTAAACCGACTTATATATACCCTCACCATCAGTAAAAACATACAAGTCTCATATTCCATAATAGCAACCTCAAAATACCGAATGTTATTGAAAACCAGTGGAAAAGTTGCAGTTGGGTAAACCGTCTTATATATACCCTACCCTCAGTAAAAAAATATAAGTCTTATATACCATAATAGCAACCTCAAAATACCGAATGTTATAGAAAAAAATTGTATTACACGTTTTTACAAAACGAGCGGAATATAAAGCAGAGTTTTTACTAGAAAATTGTATATAGCTAAAGCTTTACTAAATATAGAATTTCGGAAAGATTCGTTGAGCGAAATTATATAATTACTAGATTTCTAAAGTGGGTGGAATGGTACATTTGTATGGGAGGTACCAGAAGGGGAGTTGCCAGACTTCCCTGTTTTTGTCCAAAATTTTGTCACACCCCTTCGGGTACCTCCCATACAAATCTGCTATTTCGCCCACTTTAGAAATCGTGTAATAATATCAATAGGCCCACTTCGATCTTGGCCAAATTCCGTATTTAGTAAAGGTATAACTGCATTAAGTTTTGGACAAAAACTTGGCAGTCTGGCAACTCCCCTTCTGGTACCTCCCATACAAATGTACCATCCCGCCTACCTTAGAAATCGTGTAATAACACCAATATGCCCAACGCGATCTTGCTCAAATTTTGTATTTAGTAAATATATTGCTAGACAAAGTTTTGGCAAAAACTTGGAAGTCTGGCAACTCGTCATCTGGTTCCTCCCATACAAATGTACCATTCCGCCCCTTATAAACCGTGTAATAATATCAATATGCCCAACGCGATCTTGCCGAAATTCGGTAGTTAGTACAGCTAGAACAAGTTTTGGATAAAAACTTGGAAGTCTGGCAACTCGACTTCTGGTACCTCCCATACAAATGTACCATCCCGCTCCATTAGAAATCGTGTAATAATATCTATTAGCCCAACGCGATCTTGCTCAAATTTTGTATTTACTAAATATATAGCTAGACAAAGTTTTGGCAAAAACTTGGAAGTCTGGCAACTCGTCTTCTGGTTCCTCCCATACAAATGTACCATTCCGCCCCTTATAAACCGTGTAATAATATCAATATGCCCAACGCGATCTTGCCGAAATTCGGTAGTTAGTACAGCTAGACAAAGTTTTGGCAAAAACTTGGAAGTCTAGCAACTCCCCTTCTGGTACCTCCCATACATATGTACCATCCCACCCCTTATAAACCGTATAATAATACCAATATGACCAACGCTATCTGGCCCAAATTCTATATTTAGGAAAGTTATTGCTAGACAAAGTTTCGGACAAAACTTGGAAGTCTGGCAACTCGTCTTCTGGTTGCTCCCTTACAAATGTACCATTCAGCCCCTTATAAACCGTGTAATAATATCAATATGACCAACGCGATTTTGCCCAAATTCTGTATTTAGGAAAGCTTTTGCTAGACAAAGTTTCGGACAAATTTGGAAGTCTGGCAACTCCCTTTCTGGTACCTCGCATACAAATGTACCATCCCGGTCCATCAGAAATCGTGAAATAATACCAATATGACAACGCGATCTGGCGCAAATTCTGTAGTTAGTAAATATATATCTAGACAAAGTTTTGGACAAATACTTATAAGTCTGGCAACTAAACTTCTGGTACCTCCCATACAAATGTACCATCCCGCCCCATTAGAAATTGTGTAATAATATCTATTAGCCCAAAGCTATCTTGCCCAAATTTTGTATTTAGTAAATCTATAGCTAGACAAAGTCTCGGACAAAACTTGGAAGTCTGGAAAGACCCCTTCAGGTACCTCCCATACAAAGGTACCATCCCGGCCCATCAGAAATCGTGAAATAATACCAATATGACAACGCGATCTGGCCCAAATTCTGTGTTTAGTAAATATATATCTAGACAAAGTTTTGGACAAATACTTATAAGTCTGGCAACTCCACTTCTGGTACCTCCCATACAAATGTACCATCCCGGCCCATCAGAAATCGTGAAATAATTCCAATATGACAACGCGATCCCAAATTCTGTATTTAGTAAATATATATCTAGACAAAGTTTTGGACAAAAACTTGGAAGTCTGGCAACTCGTCTTCTGGTTCCTCCCATACAAATGTACCATTCCGCCCCTTATAAACCGTGTAATAATATCAATATGACCAACGCGATCTTGCCCAAGTTCTGTAGTTAGTATATCTAAAGCAAGACAAAGTTTTGGACAAAAACTTGGAAGTCTGGCAAACTCCCCTTCTGGTACCTCCCATACAAATGTACCATCCCGCCCCATTAGAAATCGTGTAATAATATCAATTAGCCCAACGCGATCTTGCCCAAATTCTATATTTAGTAAATCTATAGCTAGACAAAGTTTCGGACAAAGCTTGGTAGTCTGGCAACTCCCCTTATGGTACCTCCCATACAAATGTACCATCCCGGCCCATCAGAAATCGTGAAATAATACCATATGACAACGCGATCTGGCCCAAATTCTGTAATTAGTAAATATATATCTAGACAAAGTTTTGGAAAAAACATGGAAGTCTGGCAACTCGTCTTCTGGTTCCTCCCATACAAATGTACCATCCCGCCCTTATAAACCGTGTAATATTATCAATATGATCAAAGCGATCTTCCCCAAATTCTGTATTTAGTAAAACTATAGCCAAACAAAGTTTTCGACTAAAACTTGGTAGTCTGGCAACTACAATTCTGGTACCTCCCATACAAATGTACCATCCCGCCTACCTTAGAAATCGTGTGAAATTATCAATATGACCAACGCGATCTTGCTCAAATTCTGTATTTAGTAAAGCTATAGACAGATAAAGTTTCGTACAAAAACTTGAAAGTCTGGCAACTCCCCTTCTGGTACCTTCCATACAAATGTACCATCCCGGCCCTAATAAACAGTGTACTATTATCAATATGACTAACGCGATCTTGCCCAAATTCTGTAGTTAGTAAAGCTATAGCTAGACAAAGATTTGGAAAAAAACTTGGTAGTCTGGCAACTCCCCTTCTGGTACCTCCCATACAAATGTACCATCTCGCCCTTATAAGCCGTGTAATGTTATCAATATGACCAAAGCGATCTTACCCAAATTCTGTATTTAGTAAAGCTATAGACAGAGAAAGTTTCGTACAAAAACTTGGTAGTCTGGCAACTCCCCTTCTGGTACCTCCCATACAAATGTACCATCCCGCCTACCTTAGAAATCGTGTGAAATTATCAATATGACCAACGCGATCTTGCTCAAATTCTGTATTTAGTAAAGCTATAGACAGACAAAGTTTCGTACAAAAACTTGGTTGTCTGGCAACTCCCCTTCTGGTACCTCCCATACAAATGTACCATCTCGCCCTTATAAACCGTGTAATATTATCAATATGACCAACGCGATCTTGCTCAAATTCTGTATTTAGTAAAGCTATAGACAGAGAAAGTTTCGTACAAAAACTTGGTAGTCTGGCAACTCCCCTTCAGGTACCTCCCATACAAATGTACCATCCCGCCTACCTTAGAAATCGTGTAATAGTAAACCTATATCTACACAAAGTTTTAGACAATAACTTGTTAGTCTGACAACTCTCCTTCTGGTACCTCCCATAAAAATTTACCATCCCGCCACTTATAAACCGTGTATTATTATCAATATTAATAACGCGATCTTGCCCAAATTCTGTAGTTAGTAAAGCTATAGCTAGGCAATGTTTTGGAAAACAACTTGGTAGTCTGGTAACTCCCCTTCTGGTACCTCCCATACAAATGTACCATCCCGCCACTTATAAACCGTGTTTTATTATCAATGTTAATAACGCGATCTTGCCCAAATTCTGTAGTTAGTAAAGCTATAGCTAGGCAAAGTTTTTGAAAACAACTTGGTAGTCTGGTAACTCCCCTTCTGGTACCTCCCATACAAATGTACCATCCCGCCACTTATAAACCGTGTAATATTATCAATATGACCAAAGCGATCTTGCCCAAATTCTGTATTTAGTAAAACTATAGCCAAACAAAGTTTTGGACTAAAACTTGGTAGTCTGGCAACTCCCCTTCTGGTACCTCCCATACAAATGTACCATCCCGCCTACCTTAGAAATCGTGTAATAGTAAACCTATATCTAGACAAAGTTTTAGACAATAACTTGTTATTCTGGTAACTCCCCTTCTGGTACCTCCCATACAAATGTAACATCCCGCCACTTATAAACCGTGTATTATTATCAATATTACCAAAGCGATTTTGCCCAAATTCTGTAGTTAGTAAATCTATAGCTAGACAAAGTTTGGGAAAAAACTTGGTTGTCTGGCAACTCCCCTTCTGGTACCTCCCATACAAATGTACCATCCCGCCTACCTTAGAAATCGTGTGATATTATCAATATGAACAACGGTATCTTGCCCAAATTCTTTATTTAGTAAAGCTATAGACAGACAAAGTTTTGGACAAAAACTTGGTAGTCTGACATCTACAATTCTGGTACCACCCATACAAATGTACCATCCCGCCTACCTTAGAAATCGTGTGATATTATCAATATGACCAACGGTATCTTGCCCAAATTCTTTATTTAGTAAAGCTATAGACAGACAAAGTTTTGGACTAAATCTTGGTAGTCGGGCAACTACAATTCTGGTACCTCCCATACAAATGTACCATCCCGTGTGATATTATCAATATGACCAACGCGATTTTGTTCAAATTCTGTATTTAGTAAAGCTATAGACAGACAAAGTTTCGTACAAAAACGTATCAATATGACTAACGCGATCTTGCCCAAAATCTTTATTTAGTAAAGCTATAGACAGACAAAGTTTTGGACAAAAACTTGGAAGTCTGACAAACTCCCCTTCTGGTACCTCCCATACAAAGGTACCATCCCGGCCCATCAGAAATCGTGAAATAATACCAATATGACAACGCGATCTGGCCCAAATTCTGTAATTAGTAAATATATATCTAGACAAAGTTTTGGAAAAAAACTTGGAAGTCTGGCAACTCGTCTTCTGGTTCCTCCCATACAAATGTACCATCCCGCCTACCTTAGAAATCGTGTGAAATTTTCAATATCACCAACGCGATCTTGCTCAAATTCTGTATTTAGTAAAGCTATAGACAGACAAAGTTTCGTACAAAAACTTGGTAGTCTGGCAACTCCCCTTCTGGAACCTCCCATACAAATGTACCATCTCGCCCTTATAAACCGTGTAATATTATCAATATGACTAACGCGATCTTGCCCAAATTCTTGAACGTCTGGCAACTCTCCTTCTGGTACCTCCCATACAAATGTACCATCCCGCCACTTATAACCCGTGTCTTGATATCAATATTAATAACGCGATCTTGCCCAAATTCTGTATTTAGTAAAACTATAGCCAAACAAAGTTTTGGACTAAAACTTGGTAGTCTGGCAACTACAATTCTGGTACCTCCCATACAAATGTACCATCCCGCCTACCTTAGAAATCGTGTGAAATTATCAATATGACCAACGCGATCTTGCTCAAATTCTGTATTTAGTAAAGCTATGGACAGACAAAGTTTCGTACAAAAACTTGGTAGTCTGGCAACTCCCCTTCTGGTACCTCCCATACAAATGTACCATCCCGGCCCTAATAAACAGTGTACTATTATCAATATGACTAACGCGATCTTGCCCAAATTCTTGAACGTCTGGCAACTCTCCTTCTGGTACCTCCCATACAAATGTACCATCCCGCCACTTATAACCCGTGTCTTGATATCAATATTAATAACGCGATCTTGCCCAAATTCTGTAGTTAGTAAAGCTATAGCTAGGCAAAGTTTTGGAAAACAACTTTGTAGTCTGGTAACTCCCCTTCTGGTACCTCCCATACAAATGTGCCATCCCGCCTACCTTAGAAATCGTGTGATATTATCAATATGACCAACGGTATCTTGCCCAAATTCTTTATTTAGTACAGCTATAGACAGACAAAGTTTTGGACAAAAACTTGGTAGTCTGGCATCTACAATTCTGGTACCACCCATACAAATGTACCATCCCGCCTACCTTAGAAATAGTGTGATATTATCAATATGACCAACGGTATCTTGCCCAAATTCTTTATTTAGTAAAGCTATAGACAGACAAAGTTTTGGACTAAAACTTGGTAGTCTGGCAACTACAATTCTGGTACCTCGCATACAAATGTACCATCCCGGTCCATCAGAAATCGTGAAATAATACCAATATGACAACGTGATCTGGCGCAAATTCTGTAGTTAGTAAATATATATCTAGACAAAGTTTTGGACAAATACTTATAAGTCTGGCAACTAAACTTCTGGTACCTCCCATACAAATGTACCATCCCGCCCCATTAGAAATTGTGTAATAATATCTATTAGCCCAAAGCGATCTTGCCCAAATTTTGTATTTAGTAAATCTATAGCTAGACAAAGTTTCGGACAAAACTTGGAAGTCTGGCAACTCCCCTTCTGGTACCTTCCATACAAATGTACCATCCCGGCCCTAATAAACAGTGTACTATTATCAATATGACTAACGCGATCTTGCCCAAATTCTGTAGTTAGTAAAGCTATAGCTAGACAAAGATTTGGAAAAAAACTTGGTAGTCTGGCAACTCCCCTTCTGGTACCTCCCATACAAATGTACCATCTCGCCCTTATAAACCGTGTAATGTTGTCAATATGACCAAAGCGATCTTGCCCAAATTCTGTATTTAGTAAAGCTATAGACAGAGAAAGTTTCGTACAAAAACTTGGTAGTCTGGCAACTCCCCTTCTGGTACCTCCCATACAAATGTACCATCCCGCCTACCTTAGAAATCGTGTGAAATTATCAATATGACCAACGCGATCTTGCTCAAATTCTGTATTTAGTAAAGCTATAGACAGAAAAAGTTTCGTACAAAAACTTGGTTGTCTGGCAACTCCCCTTCTGGTACCTCCCATACAAATGTACCATCTCGCCCTTATAAACCGTGTAATATTATCAATATGAAAACAACTTGGTAGTCTGGTAACTCCCCTTCTGGTACCTCCCATACAAATGTACCATCCCGCCACTTATAAACCGTGTAATATTATCAATATGACCAAAGCGATCTTGCCCAAATTCTGTATTTAGTAAATCTATAGCCAAACAAAGTTTTGGACTAAAACTTGGTAGTCTGGCAACTCCCCTTCTGGTACCTCCCATACAAATGTACCATCCCGCCTACCTTAGAAATCGTGTAATAGTAAACCTATATCTAGACAAAGTTTTAGACAATAACTTGTTATTCTGGTAACTCCCCTTCTGGTACCTCCCATACAAATGTAACATCCCGCCACTTATAAACCGTGTATTATTATCAATATTACCAAAGCGATTTTGCCCAAATTCTGTAGTTAGTAAATCTATAGCTAGACAAATTTGGGAAAAAACTTGGTAGTCTGGCAACTCCCCTTCTGGTACCTCCCATACAAATGTACCATCCCGCCTACCTTAGAAATCGTGTGATATTATCAATATGAACAACGGTATCTTGCCCAAATTCTTTATTTAGTAAAGCTATAGACAGACAAAGTTTTGGACAAAAACTTGGTAGTCTGACATCTACAATTCTGGTACCACCCATACAAATGTACCATCCCGCCTACCTTAGAAATCGTGTGATATTATCAATATGACCAACGGTATCTTGCCCAAATTCTTTATTTAGTAAAGCTATAGACAGACAAAGTTTTGGACTAAATCTTGGTAGTCTGGCAACTACAATTCTGGTACCTCCCATACAAATGTACCATCCCGTGTGATATTATCAATATGACCAACGCGATTTTGTTCAAATTCTGTATTTAGTAAAGCTATAGACAGACAAAGTTTTGTACAAAAACGTATCAATATGACTAACGCGATCTTGCCCAAAATCTTTATTTAGTAAAGCTATAGACAGACAAAGTTTTGGACAAAAACTTGGAAGTCTGACAAACTCCCCTTCTGGTACCTCCCATACAAAGGTACCATCCCGGCCCATCAGAAATCGTAAAATAATACCAATATGACAACGCGATCCGGCCCAAATTCTGTAATTAGTAAATATATATCTAGACAAAGTTTTGGAAAAAAACTTGGAAGTCTGGCAAACTCCCCTTACCAGCTCCCATACAAATGTACCATCCCGCCCCATTAGAAATCGTGTAATAATATCAATTAGCCCAACGCGATCTTGCCCAAATTTTATATTTAGTAAATCTATAGACAGACAAAGTTTCGTACAAAAACTTGGTAGTCTGGCAACTCCCCTTCCGATACCTCCCATACAAATGTACCATCCCGGCCCTAATAAACAGTGTACTATTATCAATATGACTAACGCGATCTTGCCCAAATTCTGTATTTAGTAAAGCTGTAGACAGACAAAGTTTTGTACATAAACTTCAACGTCTGGCAACTCCTCTTCTGGTACCTCCCATACAAAGGTACCATCCCGGCCCATCAGAAATCGTAAAATAATACCAATATGACAACGCGATCCGGCCCAAATTCTGTAATTAGTAAATATATATCTAGACAAAGTTTTGGAAAAAAACTTGGAAGTCTGGCAAACTCCCCTTACCAGCTCCCATACAAATGTACCATCCCGCCCCATTAGAAATCGTGTAATAATATCAATTAGCCCAACGCGATCTTGCCCAAATTTTATATTTAGTAAATCTATAGACAGACAAAGTTTCGTACAAAAACTTGGTAGTCTGGCAACTCCCCTTCCGATACCTCCCATACAAATGTACCATCCCGGCCCTAATAAACAGTGTACTATTATCAATATGACTAACGCGATCTTGCCCAAAATCTTTATTTAGTAAAGCTATAGACAGACAAAGTTTTGGACAAAAACTTGGAAGTCTGACAAACTCCCCTTCTGGTACCTCCCATACAAAGGTACCATCCCGGCCCATCAGAAATCGTAAAATAATACCAATATGACAACGCGATCCGGCCCAAATTCTGTAATTAGTAAATATATATCTAGACAAAGTTTTGGAAAAAAACTTGGAAGTCTGGCAAACTCCCCTTACCAGCTCCCATACAAATGTACCATCCCGCCCCATTAGAAATCGTGTAATAATATCAATTAGCCCAACGCGATCTTGCCCAAATTTTATATTTAGTAAATCTATAGACAGACAAAGTTTCGTACAAAAACTTGGTAGTCTGGCAACTCCCCTTCCGATACCTCCCATACAAATGTACCATCCCGGCCCTAATAAACAGTGTACTATTATCAATATGACCAAAGCGATCTTGCCCAAATTCTGTATTTAGTAAAACTATAGCCAAACAAAGTTTTGGACTAAAACTTGGTAGTCTGGCAACTACACTTCTGGTACCTCCCATACAAATGTACCATCCCGCCTACCTTAGAAATCGTGTGAAATTTTCAATATCACCAACGCGATCTTGCTCAAATTCTGTATTTAGTAAAGCTATAGACAGACAAAGTTTCGTACAAAAACTTGGTAGTCTGGCAACTCCCCTTCTGGAACCTCCCATACAAATGTACCATCTCGCCCTTATAAACCGTGTAATATTATCAATATGACCAAAGCGATCTTGCCCAAATTCTGTATTTAGTAAAACTATAGCCAAACAAAGTTTTGGACTATAAGTTGGTAGTCTGGCAACTACAATTCTGGTACCTCCCATACAAATGTACCATCCCGCCTACCTTAGAAATCGTGTGAAATTATCAATATGACCAACGCGATCTTGCTCAAATTCTGTATTTAGTAAAGCTATGGACAGACAAAGTTTCGTACAAAAACTTGGTAGTCTGGCAACTCCCCTTCTGGTACCTCCCATACAAATGTACCATCCCGGCCCTAATAAACAGTGTACTATTATCAATATGACTAACGCGATCTTGCCCAAATTCTGTATTTAGTAAAGCTGTAGACAGACAAAGTTTTGTACATAAACTTCAACGTCTGGCAACTCCTCTTCTGGTACCTTCCATACAAATGTACCATCCCGGCCCTAATAAACAGTGTACTATTATCAATATGACTATCGCGATCTTGCCCAAATTCTGTAGTTAGTAAAGCTATAGCTGGACAAAGATTCGAACAAAAACTTGAAAGTCTGGCAACTCCCCTTCTGGTACCTTCCATACAAATGTACCATCCCGGCCCTAATAAACAGTGTACTATTATCAATATGACTAACGCGATCTTGCCCAAATTCTGTATTTAGTAAAGCTATAGACAGACAAAGTTTTGGACAAAAACTTGGAAGTCTGGCAAACTCCCCTTCTGGTACCTCCCATACAAATGTACCACCCCGCCCCATTAGAAATCGTGTAATAATATCAATGAGCCCAACGCGATCTTGCCCAAACTTTATATTTAATAAATCTATAGTTAGACAAAGTTTCGGACAAAGCTTGGTAGTCTGGAAACACCCCTTCTGGTACCCCCCATACAAAGGTACCATCCCGGCCCATCAGAAATCGTGAAATAATACCAATATGACAACGCGATCTGGCCCAAATTCTGTAATTAGTAAATATATATGTATCTAGACAAAGTTTTGGAAAAAAACTTGGAAGTCTGGCAACTCGTCTTCTGGTTCCTCCCATACAAATGTACCATCCCGCCCTTATAAACCGTGTAATATTATCAATATGACCAAAGCGATCTTGGCCAACTTCTGTATTTAGTAAAACTATAGCCAAACAAAGTTTTGGACTAAAACTTGGTAGTCTGGCAACTCCCCTTCTGGTACCTCCCATACAAATGTACCATCCCGGCCCTAATAAACAGTGTACTATTATCAATATGACTAACGCGATCTTGCCCAAATTCTGTAGTTAGTAAAGCTATAGCTGGACAAAGATTTGGACAAAAACTTGGTAGTCTGGCAACTCCCCTTCTGGTACCTCCCATACAGTTGTACCATCCCGCCTACCTTAGAAATCGTGTAATAGTAAAACTATATCTAGACAAAGTTTTAGACAATAACTTGGAAGTCTGGCAACTCGTCTTCTGGTTCCTCCCATACAAATGTACCTTCCCGCCACTTATAAACCGTGTATTATTATCAATATTAATAACGCGATCTTGCCCAAATTCTGTAGTTAGTAAAGCTATAGCTAGGCAAAGTTTTGGAAAACAACTTGGTAGTCTGGTAACTCCCCTTCTGGTACCTCTCATACAAATGTACCATCCCGCCACTTATAAACCGTGTAGTATTATCAATATGACCAAATCGATCTTGCCCAAATTCTGTATTTAGTAAAACTATAGCCAAACAAAGTTTTGGACTAAAACTTGGTAGTCTGGCAACTACAATTCTGGTACCTCTCATACAAATGTACCATCCCGCCTACCTTAGAAATCGTGTGAAATTATCAATATGACAAACGCGATCTTGCTCAAATTCTGTATTTAGTAAAGCTATGGACAGACAAAGTTTCGTACAAAAACTTGGTAGTCTGGCAACTCCCCTTCTGGTACCTCCCATACAAATGTACCATCCCGGCCCTAATAAACAGTGTACTATTATCAATATGACTAACGCGATCTTGCCCAAATTCTGTAGTTAGTAAAGCTATAGCTGGATTTGGACAAAAACTTGGTAGTCTGGCAACTCCCCTTCTGGTACCTCCCATACAGTTGCACCATCCCGCCTACCTTAGAAATCGTGTGATATTATCAATATGACCAACGGTATCTTGCCCAAATTCTTTATTTAGTAAAGCTATGGACAGACAAAGTTTCGTACAAAAACTTGGTAGTCTGGCAACTCCCCTTCTGGTACCTCCCATACAAATGTACCATCCCGGCCCTAATAAACAGTGTACTATTATCAATATGACTAACGCGATCTTGCCCAAATTCTGTAGTTAGTAAAGCTATAGCTGGACAAAGATTTGGACTAAAACTTGGTAGTCTGGCAACTACAATTCTGGTACCTCCCATACAAATGTACCATCCCGCCTACCTTAGAAATCGTGTGAAATTATCAATATGACCAACGCGATTTTGCTCAAATTCTGTATTTAGTAAAGCTATAGACAGACAAAGTTTCGTACAAAAACTTGAAAGTCTGGCAACTCCCCTTCTGGTACCTTCCATACAAATGTACCATCCCGGCCCTAATAAACAGTGTACTATTATCAATATTACTAACGCGATCTTGCTCAAATTCTGTATTTAGTAAAGCTATAGACGGACAAAGTTTCGAACAAAAACTTGAAAGTCTGGCAACTCCCCTTCTGGTACCTTCCATACAAATGTACCATCCCGGCCCTAATAAACAGTGTACTATTATCAATATGACTAACGCGATCTTGCCCAAATTCTGTATTTAGTAAAGCTATAGACAGACAAAGTTTCGTACAAAAACTTGAAAGTCTGGCAACTCCCCTTCTGGTACCTTCCATACAAATGTACCATCCCGGCCCTAACAAACAGTGTACTATTATCAATATGACTAACGCGATCTTGCCCAAATTCTTTATTTAGTAAAGCTATAGACAGACAAAGTTTTGGACAAAAACTTGGAAGTCTGGCAAACTCCCCTTCTGGTACCTCCCATACAAATGTACCACCCCGCCCCATTAGAAATCGTGTAATAATATCAATGAGCCCAACGCGATCTTGCCCAAACTTTATATTTAATAAATCTATAACTAGACAAAGTTTCGGACAAAGCTTGGTAGTCTGGAAACACCCCTTCTGGTACCCCCCATACAAAGGTACCATCCCGGCCCATCAGAAATCGTGAAATAATACCAATATGACAACGCGATCTGGCCCAAATTCTGTAATTAGTAAATATATATGTATCTAGACAAAGTTTTGGGAAAAAAACTTGGAAGTCTGGCAACTCGTCTTCTGGTTCCTCCCATACAAATGTACCATCCCGCCCTTATAAACCGTGTAATATTATCAATATGACCAAAGCGATCCTGCCCAAATTCTGTATTTAGTAAAACTATAGCCAAACAAAGTTTTGGACAAAAAATTGGTAGTCTGGCAACTCCCCTTCTGGTACCTCCCATACAGTTGCACCATCCCGCCTACCTTAGAAATCGTGTGATATTATCAATATGACCAACGGTATCTTGCCCAAATTCTTTATTTAGTAAAGCTATGGACAGACAAAGTTTCGTACAAAAACTTGGTAGTCTGGCAACTCCCCTTCTGGTACCTCCCATACAAATGTACCATCCCGGCCCTAATAAACAGTGTACTATTATCAATATGACTAACGCGATCTTGCCCAAATTCTGTAGTTAGTAAAGCTATAGCTGGACAAAGATTTGGACTAAAACTTGGTAGTCTGGCAACTACAATTCTGGTACCTCCCATACAAATGTACCATCCCGCCTACCTTAGAAATCGTGTGAAATTATCAATGTGACCAACGCGATTTTGCTCAAATTCTGTATTTAGTAAAGCTATAGACAGACAAAGTTTCGTACAAAAACTTGAAAGTCTGGCAACTCCCCTTCTGGTACCTTCCATACAAATGTACCATCCCGGCCCTAATAAACAGTGTACTATTATCAATATTACTAACGCGATCTTGCTCAAATTCTGTATTTAGTAAAGCTATAACCAGACAAAGTTTCGAACAAAAACTTGAAAGTCTGGCAACTCCCCTTCTGGTACCTTCCATACAAATGTACCATCCCGGCCCTAATAAACAGTGTACTATTATCAATATGACTAACGCGATCTTGCCCAAATTCTGTATTTAGTAAAGCTATAGACAGACAAAGTTTTGGACAAAAACTTGGAAGTCTGGCAAACTCCCCTTCTGGTACCTCCCATACAAATGTACCACCCCGCCCCATTAGAAATCGTGTAATAATATCAATGAGCCCAACGCGATCTTGCCCAAACTTTATATTTAATAAATCTATAGCTAGACAAAGTTTCGGACAAAGCTTGGTAGTCTGGAAACACCCCTTCTGGTACCCCCCATACAAAGGTACCATCCCGGCCCATCAGAAATCGTGAAATAATACCAATATGACAACGCGATCTGGCCCAAATTCTGTAATTAGTAAATATATATGTATCTAGACAAAGTTTTGGAAAAAAACTTGGAAGTCTGGCAACTCGTCTTCTGGTTCCTCCCATACAAATGTACCATCCCGCCCTTATAAACCGTGTAATATTATCAATATGACCAAAGCGATCTTGCCCAAATTCTGTATTTAGTAAAACTATAGCCAAACAAAGTTTTGGACTAAAACTTGGTAGTCTGGCAACTCCCCTTCTGGTACCTCCCATACAAATGTACCATCCCGGCCCTAATAAACAGTGTACTATTATCAATATGACTAACGCGATCTTGCCCAAATTCTGTAGTTAGTAAAGCTATAGCTGGACAAAGATTTGGACAAAAACTTGGTAGTCTGGCAACTCCCCTTCTGGTACCTCCCATACAGTTGTACCATCCCGCCTACCTTAGAAATCGTGTAATAGTAAAACTATATCTAGACAGAGTTTTAGACAATAACTTGTTAGTCTGACAACTCTCCTTCTGGTACCTCCCATACAAATGTACCATCCCGCCACTTATAAACCGTGTATTATTAACAATATTAATAACGCGATCTTGCCCAAATTCTGTAGTTAGTAAAGCTATAGCTAGGCAATGTTTTGGAAAACAACTTGGTAGTCTGGTAACTCCCCTTCTGGTACCTCCCATACAAATGTACCTTCCCGCCACTTATAAACCGTGTATTATTATCAATATTAATAACGCGATCTTGCCTAAATTCTGTAGTTAGTAAAGCTATAGCTAGGCAAAGTTTTGGAAAACAACTTGGTAGTCTGGTAACTCCCCTTCTGGTACCTCTCATACAAATGTACCATCCCGCCACTTATAAACCGTGTAGTATTATCAATATGACCAAAGCGATCTTGCCCAAATTCTGTATTTAGTAAAACTATAGCCAAACAAAGTTTTGGACTAAAACTTGGTAGTCTGGCAACTACAATTCTGGTACCTCTCATACAAATGTACCATCCCGCCTACCTTAGAAATCGTGTGAAATTATCAATATGACCAACGCGATTTTGCTCAAATTCTGTATTTAGTAAAGCTATAGACAGACAAAGATTTGGACTAAAACTTGGTAGTCTGGCAACTACAATTCTGGTACCTCTCATACAAATGTACCATCCCGCCTACCTTAGAAACCGTGTAATATTATCAATATGACCAAAGCGATCTTGCCCAAATTCTGTATTTAGTAAAACTATAGCCAAACAAAGTTTTGGACTAAAACTTGGTAGTCTGGCAACTCCCCTTCTGGTACCTCCCATACAAATGTACCATCCCGGCCCTAATAAACAGTGTACTATTATCAATATGACTAACGCGATCTTGCCCAAATTCTGTAGTTAGTAAAGCTATAGCTGGACAAAGATTTGGACTAAAACTTGGTAGTCTGGCAACTACAATTCTGGTACCTCCCATACAAATGTACCATCCCGCCTACCTTAGAAATCGTGTGAAATTATCAATATGACCAACGCGATTTTGCTCAAATTCTGTATTTAGTAAAGCTATAGACAGACAAAGTTTCGAACAAAAACTTGAAAGTCGGGCAACTCCCCTTCTGGTACCTTCCATACAAATGTACCATCCCGCCCACTTTAGAAATCGTGTAATATTATCAATATGACCAACGGTATCTTGCCCAAATTCTTTATTTAGTAAAGCTATAGCCAAACAAAGTTTTGGACTAAAACTTGGTAGTCTGGCAACTACAATTCTGGTACCTCCCATACTAATGTACCATCCCGCCTACCTTAGAAATCGTGTGAAATTATGAATATGACCAACGCGATCTTGCTCAAATTCTGTATTTAGTAAAGCTATAGACAGACAAAGTTTCGTACAAAAACTTGAAAGTCTGGCAACTCCCCTTCTGGTACCTTCCATACAAATGTACCATCCCGGTCCTAATAAAAAGTGTACTATTATCAATATGACTAATGCGATCTTGCCCAAATTCTGTAGTTAGTAAAGCTATAGCCCGACAAAGATTTGGACTAAAACTTGGTAGTCTGGCAACTACAATTCTGGTACCTCCCATACAAATGTACCATCCCGCCTACCTTATAAACCGTGTAATATTATCAATATGACCAACGGTATCTTGCCCAAATTCTTTATTTAGTAAAGCTATAGACAGACAAAGTTTCGTACAAAAACTTGAAAGTCTGGCTACTCCCCTTCTGGTACCTTCCATACAATTGTACCATCCCGGCCCAAATAAACAGTGTACTATTATCAATATGACTAACGCGATCTTGCCCAAATTCTGTAGTTAGTAAAGCTATAGCTAGACAAAGATTTGGACAAAAACTTGGTAGTCTGGCAACTCCCCTTCTGGTACCTCCCATACAAATGTACCATCCCGCCTACCTTAGAAATCGTGTAATAGTAAACCTATATCTAGACAAATTTTAGACAATAACTTGTTAGTCTGACAACTCTCCTTCTGGTACCTTCCATACAATTGTACCATCCCGGCCCAAATAAACAGTGTACTATTATCAATATTAATAATGCGATCTTGCCCTAATTCTGTAGTTAGTAAAGCTATAGCTAGTCAAAGTTTTGGAAAACAACTTGGTAGTCTGGCAACTACAATTCTGGTACCTCCCATACTAGGGATGCCAGATTTTCGAGCAGCAAAAAGAGTACTTTCTGCCCAAAAAAAGAGTACGCAAGACAAAAAAGAGTAAATTTTTCAAACAAAAAAAAAAAACGTTCCAATTTTATTGAAATATGTAATTCATTAACATTAAGGATATAAAAAAAACAAAACAAAAAACATACATTATTTTTTAAAGAAAAAATAACAATTCATTCGAGCAATGAATGAATAAAAAGGTACATAACATATATGTATTATGAGATCAAAAAAAACTTTTTATAATGATACATATTAATAGGAAAAACGAGATTTTTAATAGTATTTTGCACTTTTTTGAATATTTTTGACAATTTTGTATCAGTATTTAAAAAATTATAGAATTCGATGCATGTATAATTAAAATTTGTTTTTATTAAAAGTTCACTTTCCAGATTTCAATAGTAAGTCTATTTCTCTCCTTTCTCCAACTCGCAACCATTAAACTAAATATTCTTTCGCATGCAGCGTTAGAGTGAGGAATAGAAAATACGAAGTTGCAAATTTTTTCAAAGTTTGGATATGTGCCATCATTTAAAAAAGTTTTTCCACTGTTCATCTACAGGCTTGTCTCTGTCTATTGTCTGTGAAAAAGCTTTCAATGAAATAAACTCGTCGAAAAGAAAATCCATATCAACATTTTTAATAGAGAATGATGATATAATCTCCACGAAATCGTTGAACGTAATATTCGGGTTTAAATTAAACTTTTGCAATTTTTCGAATTTATTATTATCGAACTTAAACCTTTTTTCTATATAAGTTGTTATTGATAACAAAACAGCATTCGCTCTTTTTATACACTCCATCATAGGATGGAGTATAAGTTATGTCAACATATTATTGCAAACCAAACAACTACACGTGCCGAGCAACTAAAGCGTCTCACATTGCATCACGCCACTGCGAACGCCAAAAAGAACATATTGCCTCATATTACCGAGAATGTTGGGAACAACTTATTGCTGACGCTATGTCTGGAGACAAGCGTGGGAACCATGCAGTGTCAGCAAGAACGGGAAAACAACATAGGTTACTTTTAATTGAAACGAATATTGTTAAGTTAGTTCTTAAGTTGGATTCATCAATAAAGGGTTAAAACCCCCCCCAAAAAAATAATTAAATATTTTTCATTTAAATAATGTAATAATATTTAACTGGCGCCCAACGTGGTAAAGTCCTTAAGTAGTATCAGCGCGAAATAATACCAGTGTCTATTCGTTTGAAGGACACATCTCGTCGGAAGTTTGTCGAGGAGCCTTAGTAACGCGGAAGTGTAAACCGGATTAACCCAAATCAACGGACGGGAGCGGCAACATAGTTTTAGTTAAGTGAAGACAAAAAGAAACAAATAGAAACAAACAGAAACAAAATCGATCAAATAAGTGAAAAATTAAAAATTAAGAAGGAAAAGAAACTACAATTAACATAAAAATTAACTCAAATAAAAATCAATTAAAAATTAAAAATATTGTTACTCAAAGAATAATTAAATTAAAATTTAAAAATAATTTAAAGAATAATTACCATAAATGAATCAACCATGGAAACAGCAATAATTATTTTAATGTAAGCCAATATTCCCAAAAAAAAAAAAAAAAAAAAAAACTTTTTAACTGGTTATAGAGTAAGAGAACCTTTGAAACTTTTTATTTTGAAACGTTAAATATCATACAAGAAAAATGTCAAATCCTAATAATTTAATTAGACCCCCAGTTTTGCAAAATATTCCTCCACATAATCCCATTCCAAATGCTAATCCCAACAACGACAATCGGATAAATCCTCAAATGGAGGAAATGATAACGGCCCTGATAAGAAGGGTGTGCTTACAGAGAACAAGAACAAGAACAACCAAGAAATTTTAGCAGATCAGGAAATTTTCGAAGAACAGAGAGGTAATTTAGCAGATTTAGAGAAAGTGCCGGATGTAGTGAAAAGTTTAAGGGACTTCTCAGGGAATTGGTCTGAGTTTAGCTCTTGGAAGAAGAGCGTAGAGAGGGTCTTGAAACTTTATGAGCCGCAAAAGGGTACCGCGAAATATTTCGGGATTTTGAACGTGATAAGAAATAAAATAGTTGGTCATGCCTGTACAGCATTGGAATCCTATAATACTCCCTTAAACTGGGATGCTATTTCGAAGTGTCTGACCATGCACTATGCCGATAAAAGGGACTTGGGTACCTTAGAGTACCAAATGACATCTTTGGTTCAGGGACAAAGGAATATTAATGATTATTATCAGGTCGTTTATTCACACTTGTCACTTTTACTAAATAAAGTTGCCTGCATGGACTTAGGACAAGAAGCCTTGATTGTCTTAACTAAGACCTATAGGGATAAGGCTCTGGACACCTTTGTTAGGGGGCTTAATGGAAATCTTCCAAATCTCTTAGGTGTCGCGAGTCCAAAGGACCTTCCGGAAGCCTTGCAATTGTGCTTAAAGATGCAAAATCAGAATTACAGGTCTCACTACGCTCAACAGAAAAATCCTATGCCTAATCCTAGGACTAACTCACAGCAGGGGGCTGCGAAGAATTTCCAATATCAGAATTATGAACAGATACCACTTTACCCTCAACTAGCTCATATCCCAAAAATTCCACAAAATCAACGGATGAACATGCATCAAGATGGTACAGCATCATACCCTTATATGTCACAAAAATACCAGTATCCACAACAACAACGTATTTTACAACCCCCACATCCTCAGCAGTCGCAATATCCACAGTATCCTCCACCTAGGCCAATGGGTCCTAAGCCATTACCAAGGCCTGAGCCTATGGAGATCGATCAGTCAGTCAAACCCAGAGCTGTGAACTATGCAAACAGGCCTCAATTTAATCAATATATCGGGAAAGGACAATCTTCTAATCCTCCACAATATCCCGGCCCCAACAAGGTACAACGAGATGATGGACAAACAGGAAGAATTTTTCGCAATTTCCGAAGGTGGTGAACCAGAGTTTTTAGGTTAAAAACCTCTTCATTACCCAATGCAGAGTGTAAAACGAGTAACGGAGAGGTAATTAAGATATTAATAGATACAGGTTCGAATAAAAACTACATACAGACATCTTTAGTATTGAAGCCCATACCGAATGAACAGACATTCAATGCAAATTCAGTGGCAGGTGATATAAAAATCACTCACCATACAATAGCAACCCTTTTCAATATGCCAGAAATACCGATAAAATTGTTTATACTTCCATCACTCAAATCATTCCACGCGATTTTAGGGAATGACACCTTGAAAGAGCTAGAAGCCGTCATAGACACGAGGAGTAACATCATGACATTGAATAATAAGACAAAAATTAGGTTGAAACAATACGAGTGCACAATATAACCATCAGGGACGGACATATGCCTGGGGAACAGAGACAGATTCTAAAGAATCTAACGAACAAATACGAGGAATTATTTTCAGCACCGGATGAACAATTGACATACACTACTAGAGTAGTGGGTGAAATTAGAACAATGGATGACACACAGGTATACTCGAACTATATATCGTACCCTATGTCGATGAAGGAAGAAGTAGAGAGACAGGTTGAAAAATTATTGGAGGACGGTATAATTAGGCCATCCAGATCACCCTATTGCTCGCCTGTATGGGTGGTGGCAAAGAAACCTGACTCATCTGGAGAAAGAAGATTCAGAATGGTGGTCGATTTTAGGAAGTTGAATAAGATCACGATCCCAGATCGATATCCTCTGCCGGATATAAACTACGTGCTGATGCAACTGAAGGGGGACAAATTGTTCTCGGTCCTAGACCTAAAAAGTGGTTTCCACCAGATTCCATTAAAGGAATCTGACATCGAGAAGACCGCTTTTGCCATTAATAACGGCAAGTATGAATTTGTTAGGCTACCGTTCGGGTTAAAAAATGCCCCCGCCATTTTTCAGAGGACCCTGGACGACATCCTTAGGGAATATTTAGGGAAGATATGTTTCGTGTACATCGACGATATCATAATCTTCAGTAAGGACGAAGTGACTCACGCGGAAAATTTGGAAATGATCTTCAGGACTCTTAAGGAGGCGAACATGAAGATACAGATTGAGAAATGCGAGTTCTACAAGGACAGCGTGGAATGTTTAGGATTCACAGTGTCAATAGAGGGGATTAGGTCTAATCCGAAAAAAGTAGAGGCTATATCGAATTTTCCAATTCCTGCAACCTTGAAGTCACTGCGGTCTTTCCTTGGTATGTCGGGGTACTATCGTCGCTTTGTCAAGGATTACGCAAAAATAGCAAAACCCCTGACAAAGCTTTTAAGAGGGGAGGACGGACGTTTGCCTGAACATTTATCTGCGAGAAAAGAGATAGTATTGAATGAGGAAGCCATAAGGGCCTTTCGGAAGATAATTAATACCTTGGTATCTGAAGATTTGCTATTGATATACCCAGATTTTAACAAGGAGTTCCATCTCACTACTGATGCATCCAATTATGCCCTGGGTGCAGTATTGGAGCCGGACGGCCGACCATTAGCCTTCATTTCAAGGAACTTGAAAAAGAACGAAGAACATTTTGCGACTAACGAAAGAGAGATGCTCGCCATCGTATGGGCCCTCGATGCATTCAAAAAATGTCTCTACGGAACAGCTAAGGTAAAGATATTCACTGACCATCAGCCTTTAACATTCGCTATAAGCAATAAGAACAGTAACTGGAAATTAAAAAGATGGAAGGACAAGTTAGAAGAATACGACTACGAATTGTTTTACAAACCTGGCAAAAGCAATATAGTTGCTGACGCGTTATCAAGAGCACCTACTCAGATAAACAGCATGACAGGCACAGTTCATAGCGACGACAGTTCTGGAGAAGAACTGGTTCCTGCAGTGGAAGCTCCTGTGAATGTATTTAAAAACCAACTATGGATTTTGGAAGGGGAAGAAGATTCCTATAAATTTGAAATCCCTTTCCCTACATACCACCGGCATATAATAATAAAACGAAGATATTCGGAGGAAGATCTGACGGAGTTTCTAAAGAGATACGCCAATCCTTCGGTTTGTAATGGTTTGTTCACCTCGGAGCCTATAATGGGGATGATACAAAAATTTTATGCGGATAATTTTAGAAGTTTTAAAATGAAATTCACGCAAACCAAGGTCAGGGATATAACATCTGAGACGGAGCAGGAGGAACTAATCATATCTGAGCATAGGAGAGCCCATAGGAATGCTAAGGAGAACAAACACCAATTGCTTGAGAAGGTATATTTCCCTAAAATGTCTTCTAAAATAAATAAAACAATAAAGCAGTGCATTACATGTAAACAGAATAAATACGAAAGGCACCCTCCGAACCCGGAAATAAAGGAGACACCTATACCGCAATTTCCAGGCCAAATATTGCATGTAGATATATATCTCGTTGAAAAAAAATATGTTCTGACAGCAGTTGACAAATTTTCCAAGTACGCACAAGTGAAGATAGTTGGCTCACGCGCAGTAGAGGATTTGAAAGAGCCTCTTAGGCAACTGCTTTTCGCATTTGGAGTACCAGAAATGATAGTATTAGACAATGAGAAGTCATTAAATTCGCACTCCATATCCTTTATGTTAGATGACCAGCTAGGTATAAAGATCTATAGAACACCTCCCCATCATAGCACATCGACTGGCCAGGTTGAGAGGTTCCATTCTACACTCACCGAGATAATGAGGTGTCTCAAATCGGAGAACGTTCATAATTCTTTCGAGGAACTTTTGGATAGGTCCGTGTATGAGTACAACTACACCGTACATACTACGACTGGAAAAAGACCATTAGAAGTGTTTTTTGGAAGAAGGGTTAGTATAGATCCTTGTATGTATGAAAAGGCTAGACAGGATAATATACTGAAATTGAGAGATAAACAGCAAAAGGATTTAGAATCGCACAATAAGAATAAAAGGCCATATAGGTCGTACAATGCAGGAGATACCATATATGTCAAGATCAATAAAAGATACGGGACTAAATTAAGTCCCAGGTACAAGTCGGAGATCGTAAGCGAAGATAGTGGCAGTACAGTTTTGACTAATTCAGGGAGGATAATTCATAAAAGCCAAATAAGAAACTAAAATTTTCATTTTAGGATTGTGACAGTGGCCATTTCTGCGGAAACTCAGATATTTGACTACACCCACTCCAGTTTGGTCGCCGTTGAAACGGGCACCGCCAGCATTCAAACGGGGACATTTAGGATTGTTCATGTGTTCGAGCTGGAGAAATATGGCGCGGTACTTGGTCAGATAGAAGGGCGCATATCACAACATATTAATAAAACCCATATCCTATTCCCTTACCTATCCCGTGAAATAACTGTAATAAGGAATAATTTGCACAGATTGAAATTAAATCACAGAATAACAAGGTCAATAAATATTATAGGTACAACATGGAAATGGATAGCTGGCAATCCAGACCATGAAGATTTTCAAATATTAAAAGATAAAACAAATAGAATTTTGGAAAACACAAACTATCAAGTCATAATAAATAAATTAACAAATGATAAGATTGAAGAATTAAAGAATGTAACAAACGAAATTATAAAAGTTGTAAAGAATAACGGCGAAATAGAGAATGAATTGTTTTTGAATTACAAATTTAAACTCGATGTATTAGAAGAAGAAACTAGAAATATAGAGTACGCTATAAATTGGGCAAGGGCAAATGTGGTTAATGCTCACATACTAGCAAATGAAGAAATTAATTTAATAAATAAAATTTTAACAAGAAACGATATACCTTTTATGAACATTGATGAGGCCTTGGAATTCTCAGATGTAAAAATAGCCAGAAACAATAATACTATATTATACATACTATGTCTACCACTATCCGAAGAAGAAAAATGTACAAAACTAATATTAAAACCAGTTAAAAGGGGGAATATAGCCGTTAAAGTGGCATATGAAAAAATATTAAAATGTAAAAGGAACCTGTTTGGAATAAAAGACAATTGTAAAACTGTAAATGACATTTCTATTTGCCATATTCAAAATTTAATAGATTTAAGTAACACTAATTATATCCCTAAGTTACTGCATAGTCAGAAGGCAAACTGTAACACCATCAATAACCAACACATGCCAGCCATGGAAGAGTTAGCTCCAGGATTAATTTTCCTTAACCAATTCAATGGCGCTATTACCATCGATAATGAGACAACGACACTGCAAGGCACGTTTTTAATAAGATTCCATAACACATCCATATTCATCGAATGAAGAAAATACGCCTATCACGAAGTATCCACATTCAATCCAATACCGGCGTTGTTACAACTCACCGATCAAGAAGCAAAGGTAGAGGAAGTACTATCCTTACAAATGATAAAAGAACTGCAGTACAACAACACAGTACTTATTACCGGCATAGATAACAAAAATAGAGCAAATCTCATTACAAACTGGAGTTTCAGATCCCTGCTACTACTCGTCATATTATACGGAATAGCTAAAATAATAATAAAGCAGCGAGCAAAAATAGAAATTACAACAAATGTCAAGAATGAGAATAAATCTAAAAACGCTCCGGAGGAAGTAAACCCTTCATCAGTACAACCTGTGCAACCAAACGAAATTCTCTACTAATAAACAAACAAACGAGAACGTTTGCACTTAAAGGGGGAGGAGTTATGTCAACATATTATTGCAAACCAAATAACTACACGTGCCGAGCAACTAAAGCGTCTCACATTGCATCACGCCACTGCGAACGCCAAAAAGAACATATTGCCTCATATTACCGAGAATGTTGGGAACAACTTATTGCTGACGCTATGTCTGGAGACAAGCGTGGGAACCATGCAGTGTCAGCAAGAACTGGAAAACAACATAGGTTACTTTTAATTGAAACGAATATTGTTAAGTTAGTTCTTAAGTTGGATTCATCAATAAAGGGTTAAAACCCCCCCAAAAAAATAATTAAATATTTTTCATTTAAATAATGTAATAATATTTAACTTATATACTAAGTTTGTCATTCCGTTTGCAACACCTCGAAAGAGTGATCTGCGACCCTATAAAGTATATATACAGTATGCAAAACCCATATTCGTACACCCACTAAAAATTGGAAATTAATGAACTGTTCAATACAATAAGCGCATTTTTCAAAATTTCATATAGATTTATTATTTTTATGGTAAAAAAAAAGCTCATATATTATTAACTCATAAATCAGACGCTAGATGGGGGAGTATTCATATCATGGATGACAAAAGCCGTATTCGTACAGCTGGCAACGCTATATTATTGTTGTAGTTAACGGGAGTTGTAAACGAAATTTTATTTCTGTGCTTCCCCTTTTTTGTTGCTGGAGACTATATTATCAAAAAATAAAAAATTCAGTGCAGTTATTACAAAAACTTCGTGACATGGGTAGAAAATCAAGCGAACTTTCGGACGAACAACGAAAAATAGTAATAGATCTTCACATTGATGGAAAATCTTTACGGGAAATCGCAAAAATAATGAAGCGCAGTGCTTCTACAATACAATACGTCGTTTCTACTTACAAAAAAAGTGGCCAATTTAAAAAAGCGCGACGAAATGTAAACCGTTCCAAGCTCTCAAGAAGACACTGCTCATTTCTACGTCGTCAAATCCGCATCGATCCTTCTATAAGTGGCGTACAACTGGCTGCAAGTTTGGAACAGGACTTTGGAATTCGCGTTACACCTCAAACAGTGCGAAATTACATAAAAAAAATTGGATTTAAAAGTCGGTATGCGGTGAGAAAACCATTTATTAGCAGGATAAATAAGCAAAAACGGATTGTGTTTTCAAAAAAATACCAAAATAAAGACTATAACTTCTGGAAAAGAGTTATTTTTACGGATGAGTCCAAATTTAACATAAAAATATGGGATGGACGTGTAAAAATTTGGCAAGAGAAGAACACGAGATTATCTAGCCACAATCTAGTTCCCACATTCAAGCATGGTGGAGGCTCAGTAATGGTATGGGGGTGCTTTTCAGCAGCAGGAGTTGGAAATCTGCATTTTGTTGATGGAATCATGACAGCAAAGGACTACATAAACATTTTAAAGCAAAACTTGAAGCAAAGTGCAGTAAAAATGGGCATCTCGCGTGATTTTATCTTTCAACAGGATAATGATCCCAAACATACCGCGCTAGATTCCAGACTTTGGATCCTGTATAACTGCCCCAAATACCTAAAAACACCACCTCAAAGCCCAGATCTCAATCCTATTGAGAATTTGTGGTCAATTTTTAAGAAAAAGTTGAAACATTACTACATTAGAAACGTAAAGGATCTAAAAATAGCTTTGAAGACGGAATGGGCTAATATATCACCCCAATTAACATCCAAACTAGTGGAATCCATGCCAAGACGCCTAAGCGCTGTCCTAAAACAAAAAGGATATCCAACAAAATATTAACTTTAATCCTATTGTATAATATTATTAATTTGATTGAACTTTCTACTCTGTACGAATACGGCTTTTGTTATCCATTATATCAATACTACGCCATCTAGCGTCTGATTTATGAGTTAATAATACATGACCTTTTTTTTACCATAAAAATAATAAATCTATATGAAATTTTGAAAAATGCGCTTATTGTATTGAACAGTTCATTAATTTCCAATTTTTAGTGGGTGTACGAATATGGGTTTTGCATACTGTATATTATCGGTCAGTGTAACATTCTAAGACATTCTAGCGATGTCCGTCTGTCCGTCCGTCCGTCTGTTGTCTGTTGAAATCACTATAGAGTGCGAACGACCAACGCTAAGAAGCTGAAATTGTAGGAAGATGTTTTTTGCTCATAAGCAGGTTAAGTTCGAGAATGGGCAATATCGGACCAAAGGGGAAAAAGTTCGCCTTTACGGGACTAAATATATCCCGGCCATAATCAAATTTTTCAAATATTTTTTTCACTACATCTGATTTTATTTGGTAAAATTGTTCTAAGTTTATATAATTTATAGATGGGGAAAAAAATCCCAAAAATGGGCGTGCTCATGGGTTCCGTGGACCCTTGGGGCCCAAAAAAGGGCCCATGATAAACATGCGCATATGGGTATCGAAGTGCAACGAAATTTACTCACGAACCCAAATATGCCTTTATTTTCATGATTTGCCTAAATTTTTTGATCCGGTTTCTGGGACTATCGGGTCACTTTCAAAGCACTTACTTTCTTCATAGTTTTCTTATTTATTGACTTTTTAAGGATCCATGATGGAGGGTATATAAGATTCGGCCCGGCCGAACTTACTATTTGTCCACTTGTTTTAAATAAATTGACTTCTACAATGTTGTCGCATTTGCTGCGTACATTTTCGGCAACGAATCCATAATACCCCTCAGTTCTTTGTTGTATTAGCTTTTCTTTTGTAGTTTTCATTAGTTGATACATATCGATAATTACTAGACTACGTTGCTCTTCCAATTTCTTTATGCTGCAACATAAAGCATGTCCAATGATATGAACAAACCCCAAATACGCTTCGGCGGTCTCAAGTTCAAAAAATTGCCGCAAAATAAGGGAACAATCATTTTTGGAAAGAAAATATGATTTTATGGCTTCATAATTTTTATAAAGTCTTTCAACGGCTGGAGTTAAAGATAACCATCTTGTAGGCACATGACGAAGCATTTCACACCGTTCCAAATCACAAAATAGAAAAATGTCTTTAAAATTGGCTGTTGTTTTAGTTGAAAAACTAAATTCATTAAAAACGTTGATAACGATATCATCAATATCATACTTTAAATTTTTAAAGATAATTTAAAGGCATTACTAATTACGTGACATAAACATCCAACTCCTATAATATCGGGATTCGCTTCGGAAAGTTCTACCATAATACTTTGATGACATCCGAAATTAACGTTAGCGTTATCAGCGGAAAAACTGGTAACGTTAACTAAATTTAAATCGTTAATATTCAAATAGTGTTTCAATGCATCTGCTATAGCTTTAGAATTTTCCGATTCTAAATTAAAAAACTTTAAAAGTTTATTATTTATACCGGTATCTTTTTTAAAGTACCTTAATACTATTGGAAATGTTTTGATATTTCCTTTATTGGAAGCATCAGTAGCAATAGAAAATGTATGGTTGTTCTCCAAGTCGTTTAATATCATCTCAATTGAATACTTCGCCAGAATATTGGTTATGATTTTCGAACATTTTGTTTTCCCACACGAAAAGTTAGCAGCTACACTTGAATCGGAGAACATTGATTTGTAGAGCTTAGCGCTGCAATCTGCAGATTGATAACTATGTGAGTGCATCACAATATGATAGCAAAACGAAGCTTCCGCTATGGCACTGAACGGTCGTGAACTTTCTGCGACATTGGCAGATCCACCAAAAAATTTTGCAATTGATTTATTTTTGCTGCCACCCAAATTTCGGATATGTTTAGAAGAGTTCATATGTTGTTTCACCTTATTTAGACCTCCATTGGCAACCGAAAATGAAATTCCACAAACAGAACACTTAGCCATGTATTTATCTTTTGTTCTGAGTATCCAGTCCAATTGTTTTTTCCAATTTTCATTAAACTTATTTCTTCGGCGTGTACCAATTTTATTTTTTCTTTGTACTGTGTTGGAGCTATCGCTGCTGTTTTCGACGCCAGAATCTGATAAAACGATCGAATCATTTCTGTCTACTTCCATTGTGATCCTCTAAACAAAAATTTAAAGAACATTTTATACGTTTTTGTTAAACATTTAAATAAGCTTCTTACCAGACGACATATATGAAGAAATCCGAGATTCGATGTATTTTTTTTGTACACAGCTTATTTTGACTTTTCTACACCTTTTTTTAGAAGAGTACGAAGGAACTATAAATAAATAGCGGCGTTTGGTATTTTCGTATTCGGCTCTTGGTTCTTGAAGTTTAAAGGCCCAAATAGACGTCACCACATGTTGTGCAATTACCGATTACACAAAAATCGTTAAAAGACTTTCTGAACAAGCAAAATATTTGTGCAATAGCACAACAGTGTATTCGTGAGGTAAATTTAACATATCGTAACGTTTTGTTACAAAATTATTTTTTTTTGAATAAAAAAAGAGTACAAAAGAGTACATTTGCAAAAAAAGAGTACTTTTGCGTACTCTTTTGGGGTCTCTTGATTTAAGAGTACATTTTATAAAAAGGAGTACATGTACTCTTTAAAAGAGTACGTCTGGCACCCCTATCCCATACAAATGTACCATCCCGCCTACCTTAGAAATCGTGTGAAATTATCAATATGACCAACGCGATCTTGCTCAAATTCTGTATTTAGTAAACCTATAACTGTACAAAGTTTCAGTCAAAAACTTGGAAGTCTGGCAACTCTCATTCTGGTACCTCCCATACAAATGTACCATCCCGCCCTTATAAACCGTGTAATATTATCAATATGACCAAAGCGATGTTGCCCAAATTCTGTAGTTAGTAAAGCTATAGCTAGGCAAAGTTTTGGAAAACAACTTAGTAGTCTGGCAGCTACAATTCTAGTTCCTCCCATACAAATGTACCATCTCGCCCTTATAAACCGTGTAATATTATCAATATGACCAACGCGATCTTGCTCAAATTCTGTATTTAGTAAAGACAGACAAAGTTTCGTACAAAAACTTGATAGTCTGGCAACTCCCCTTCTGGTACCTCCCATACAAATGTACCATCCCGGCCCTAATAAAGAGTGTACTATTATCAATATGACTAACGCGATCTTGCCCAAATTCTGTATTTAGTAAAGCTATAGCCAGACAAAGTTTCATACAAAAAGTTGAAAGTCTGGCAACTCCCCTTCTGGTACCTTCCATACAAATGTACCATCCCGGCCCTAATAAAGAGTGTACTATTATCAATATGACTAACGCGATCTTGCCCAAATTCTGTATTTAGTAAAGCTATAGACAGACAAAGTTTCATACAAAAACTTGAAAGTCTGGCAACTCCCCTTCTGGTACCTTCCATACAAATGTACCATCCCGGCCCTAATAAACAGTGTACTATTATCAATATGACTAACGCGATCTTGCCCAAATTCTGTAGTTAGTAAAGCTATAGCTAGACAAAGATTTGGAGAAAAACTTGGTAGTCTGGCAACTCCCCTTCTGGTACCTCCCATACAAATGAACCATCCCGCCTACCTTAGAAATCGTGTGATATTATCAATATGACCAACGGTATCTTGCCCAAATTCTTTATTTAGTAAAGCTATAGACAGACAAAGTTTTGGACTAAAACTTGGTAGTCTGGCAACTACAATTCTGGTACCTCCCATACAAATGTACCATCCCACCTACCTTAGAAATCGTGTGAAATTATCAATATGACCAACGCGATGTTGCTCAAATTCTGTATTTAGTAAAGCTATAGACAGACAAAGTTTCGTACAAAAACTTGAAAGTCTGGCAAATCCCCTTCTGGTACCTTCCATACAAATGTACCATCCCGGCCCTAATAAACAGTGTACTATTATCAATATGACTAACGCGATCTTGCTCAAATTCTGTATTTAGTAAAGCTATAGACAGACAAAGTTTCGTACAAGAACTTGAAAGTCTGGCAACTCCCCTTCTGGTACGTTCCATACAAATGTACCATCCCGGCCCTAATAAACAGTGTACTATTATCAATATGACTAACGCGATCTTGCTCAAATTCTGTATTTAGTAAAGCTATAGACAGACAAAGTTTCGTACAAAAACTTGAAAGTTTGGCAACTTCCATACAAATGTACCATCCCGCCACTTTAGAAATCGTGTAATATTATCAATATGACCAACGGTATCTTGCCCAAATTCTTTATTTAGTAAAGCTATAGCCAAACAAAGTTTCGTACAAAAACTTGAAAGTCTGGCAACTCCCCTTCTGGTACGTTCCATACAAATGTACCATCCCGGCCCTAATAAACAGTGTACTATTATCAATATGACTAACGCGATCTTGCCCAAATTCAGTATTTAGTAAAGCTATAGACAGACAAAGTTTCGTACAAAAACATGAAAGTCTGGCAACTACCCTTCTGGTACCTTCCATACAAATGTACCATCCCGGCCCTAATAAAAAGTGTACTATTATCAATATGACTAACGCGATCTTGCCCAAATTCTGTAGTTAGTAAAGCTATAGCTGAACAAAGATTTGGACTAAAACTTTGTAGTCTGGCAACTACAATTCTGGTACCTCCCATACAAATGTACCATCCCGCCTACCTTATAAACCGTGTAATATTATCAATATGACCAACGGTATCTTGCCCAAATTCTTTATTTAGTAAAGCTATAGACAGACAAAGTTTCGTACAAAAACTTGAAAGTCTGGCAACTCCCCTTCTGGTACCTTCCATACAAATGTACCATCCCGGCCCTAATAAACAGTGTACTATTATCAATATGACTAACGCGATCTTGCTCAAATTCTGTATTTAGTAAAGCTATAGACAGACAAAGTTTCGTACAAAAACTTGAAAGTCTGGCAACTCCCCTTCTGGTACCTTCCATACAATTGTACCATCCCGGCCCAAATAAACAGTGTACTATTATCAATATGACTAACGCGATCTTGCCCAAAATCTGTAGTTAGTAAAGCTATAGCTAGACAAAGATTTGGACAAAAACTTGGTAGTCTGGCAACTCCCCTTCTGGTACCTCCCATACAAATGTACCATCCCGCCTACCTTAGAAATCGTGTAATAGTAAACCTATATCTAGACAAATTTTAGACAATAACTTGTTAGTCTGACAACTCTCCTTCTGGTACCTTCCATACAATTGTACCATCCCGGCCCAAATAAACAGTGTACTATTATCAATATTAATAATGCGATCTTGCCCAAATTCTGTAGTTAGTAAAGCTATAGCTAGTCAAAGTTTTGGAAAACAACTTGGTAGTCTGGCAACTACAATTCTGGTACCTCCCATACTAGGGATGCCAGATTTTCGAGCAGCAAAAAGAGTACTTTCTGCCCAAAAAAAGAGTACGCAAGACAAAAAAAGAGTACATTTTTCAAACAAAAAAAAAAACGTTCCAATTTTATTGAAATATGTAATTCATTAACATTAAGGATATAAAAAAAACAAAACAAAAAACATACATTATTTTTTAAAGAAAAAATAACAATTCATTCGAGCAATGAATGAATAAAAAGGTACATAACATATATGTATTATGAGATCAAAAAAAAACTTTTTATAATGATACATATTAATAGGAAAAACGAGATTTTTAATAGTATTTTGCACTTTTTTGAATATTTTTGACAATTTTGTATCAGTATTTAAAAAATTATAGAATTCGATGCATGTATAATTAAAATTTGTTTTTATTAAAAGTTCACTTTCCAGATTTTCAATAGTAAGTCTATTTCTCTCCTTTCTCCAACTCGCAACCATTAAACTAAATATTCTTTCGCATGCAGTTTGTGTTTGTCCCTCGTTCGGTGTGCACGTACAATTTGTTCCGTCCGTCGCGTTTCTCTGTGTCGTCTGTTTTAAAAATATAAGAAAAAAAAAAACTAAGAAAACTAAAAACATAACAAAAAAAAAAAAAAAAAAAAAAAAAAAACAGCAACAATAATAACAAAACTCCACAATAATAACACACAATAACAATACTCCAATAACAAAACAATAAACCGGCTACCTACAAAACAACAACCACCATCGCCCACGCACATCGACAACAACAACAACTCAAATTTCAACTCCAAACGCATCCAACACAACAGACAACACTAAGGGCTTTTTTATGTTCCCTTTTCTGTCTTGTACTTGTGTTTCCCCCCTTCCCTAACCTTTTCGCTTAATACAAATAATACTGCGCTCTTCTTGTCGCTGTTCTGTTAGTTGTTGTAGGTATAACACTGAACAACTAACAGAAATAACAGCGGCGGGAGGGGTGCAGTAGTATTTGTGTTTTGCTTTGACGTTATCTTGTTATTTGGTAGTGTTATGGCAGGTAGGTTTCGAATTCACTTCGCGAACATACGCGGGTTGAGGACGAATTTTTTTGCGGTATATGCACACATAAATTTCCATAGGCCGGATGTCCTCGCTCTATGTGAGACCCAGGTATGTGAGGATTCTGATCCACAGGATTTTCACATTCCTGGTTATCACACTCTTTCCTCTTTTTCTTCACACAGAGGCCTTGTGGTATTCATACGTAATGGTGTTGTGTTCCAGAGTCAGCAACATTTGAACTCACTAGATCCAGAATTTAACTCCCCTTGGGTTAAGTTCAGGATTGGATCGCACACCTTACATTTCGGGTTTCTTTACAGAAGCCCAAACCTGGAAAGGGAGGCTACCCTGAATGGCTTCGACGCCCTTTCTGACTCAATTTCGAAAATATTAGAATATTATCCGGACAGTGAAATTGTAGTTGCTGGGGATTTCAATGTCCATAATAATTCTTGGCTTTCCCATTCGAGCCATACATCTCCGGAGGGCCTACTGGCCTGAGTTATTTGCCGCGCACAATGACTTGGCGCAATTAGTGAATGAACCAACACACATTCCGCGTGTTGAAGGGCAACATCAAAATATTCTTGACCTTTTCTTAACCTCTCACCCTGAAAAGTATGAGGTTAACATTCTTGCACCTCTTGGTAACTCGGATCATTGCACCATTTCAGCATCCTTTTCGTTCTCCGATCTTCGAGCCACTTCAAAACCAGTCACGAAGCGGACAATGTATATATACGAAAAGGCACGTTGGGCCGAGCTCAACAATTTTTATCAGCAATTTAACTGGAAATTATGTTTCCTAGACAATAATGTCGATGCTGCTGCTGAAATGGTTGAGAAAATAATACTTCTTGGCATAAACATGTTTATTCCCTCGAAGACTACTTCGATTAAACCTCCAAAAAATTGTTGGTTTAATCAGACATGCAAAGAAGCTGTCAGATCCAAAGAGGAAGCATTCAGAAAATGGCGTTTAAATAAAAATACCACTACTGAACTGCTACGCAAGCAGGCTAGATCAAATTGTGCCAAAGTACTTAGGCGCGAAAAACTTCTTCACGAACAGCGTCTTCGTGCAAAAGTTCTTTCTTCTCCCAGGGGAAGTAAGAGCTTTTGGTCATTTGTTAAAAGGGTAAGGAACAATTCTTCATCTTCTATTTCAACCCTCGTTAACGGTGACCAGATATTCACTGACCCGGTTGACAAAGCTAACCTTATGGCTGAAATTTTTGCAAGGAATTCATCTTTGCCAGACAGCAGTCAACCACTCCCCGTGATCGAGAACGTATCTAGTTCGATGCCTCAGATATTTTTTCGAACACGTGGCGTTAAAAGGGTTCTTACAGATCTCAACGTAAATAAAACTCCGGGCCCGGATGGCATTTCAGCACTTGTCCTATGTAAGTGCTCTTCGACGCTAGCTCGTCCATTGCGCAATCTTTTCAGCATGTCGTACCGTGCTGGTATTTACCCTTCACGTTGGAAAGTTGCCAATGTTCAGCCGATCCCCAAGAAAGGTGAGGCTACTAATCCTGCGAATTACCGTCCAATTTCAATATGTTCTGCGCTCTCGAAGGTTATGGAGAGCATGGTTAATCACCATCTTGTAAGGTATCTAGAGTCTAACGGCCTTCTGAATGATAGACAGTATGGCTTCCGTAGAAATCGCTCTACTGGAGACCTGATGGCGTTCCTTACGGAGCGATGGAGTCGATCCATTCACCGCCTTGGTGAAAGTAAGGTCGTGGCTCTGGATATTTCCAAGGCGTTCGATAGGGTCTGGCACGGAGCACTCATATCAAAACTTATTGCATTTGGTGTCGGTAATATCTTCTCTCGATTCATATCGAGTTTTCTCAGGGATCGCTCTATACGAGTTGTTATAGATGGCGTCTCATCCAACGAGCATAGGTTGACCGCAGGAGTGCCACAAGGCTCTGTCCTCTCTCCTTCTCTATTTCTTATTTTCATTGACGACCTGTTGGGGCAGACTGTGAACCCAATCTACTCCTTTGCGGATGACAGCAACCTCTGTCATTCGTACTCATTTGATCATCGGCCAAGTCCCTCGGAGATAGAGGACAAAAGGCGAACGATGAATAACTCACTTAACCGCGATTTGGCGACGATTTGTGAGTGGGGCCAAATGAACAGAGTAGATTTTAATGCACAAAAGACCCAGTGCTGTTTGTTGTCACACAAACGTTCCACTGATCCAGCACCGTCGTCAATATCTATGGGTGGTGTGGATATCGACGTATCAGATACTCTTGATGTTCTGGGCATGAAGATACAGGGTGATGGTCGCTGGGCTAGCCATATATTCGAAGTGTCGAAAGAAGCATTGAAGTGTTTGGGCTTTTTAAAGCGGTGCAAGAAATACTTCACCCCATCTGATCTCGTAAATATTTACACCACCTACATCCGGCCTAAAATGGAATACAACTCGCATATATGGGCAGGGGCTCCATTAACATCTTTGAAGCTTCTGGACCGTGTACAGAGGAGAGCGGTGGTGATGATAGGGGATGGTAGGGTATCCAGCTCTATTGTCTCCCTACAGCATCGCCGAAATGTGGGTTGTGTATCGCTATTCTATAGATATTTTAATGGTATCTGTTCAGAAGATATCCGTCGTCTGGTCCCTGACGTTAGAACATTTAGCCGGAATACTCGGCTATCCAGGGTCTCTCCTCCGTTCATTGTCAAATGGCCGGTTGACCGGACGACGCACTATAGAGAAAATTCGTTCTTCAGCCGGACTGTTCGTTTGTGGAATAATCTTCCTGCAAGTGTTTTTCCTGCCTGTTATGACATTACCAAATTCAAGGCCAACGTCAACAAACACTACTCCCTCTTTCCTCCCTCCAATACCCTTATTTCCCATCTCTAACACAGTGCATTGCATTTATAGGGGGCATCCCCTGAGTGTTAGTCAAAAAAAAAAAAAAAAAAAACAACTACACGTGCCGAGCAACTAAAGCGTCTCACATTGCATCACGCCACTGCGAACGCCAAAAAGAACATATTGCCTCATATTACCGAGAATGTTGGGAACAACTTATTGCTGACGCTATGTCTGGAGACAAGCGTGGGAACCATGCAGTGTCAGCAAGAACGGGAAAACAACATAGGTTACTTTTAATTGAAACGAATATTGTTAAGTTAGTTCTTAAGTTGGATTCATCAATAAAGGGTTAAAACCCCCCCCAAAAAAATAATTAAATATTTTTCATTTAAATAATGTAATAATATTTAACTGGCGCCCAACGTGGTAAAGTCCTTAAGTAGTATCAGCGCGAAATAATACCAGTGTCTATTCGTTTGAAGGACACATCTCGTCGGAAGTTTGACGCGGAGCCTTAGTAACGCGGAAGTGTAAACCGGATTAACCCAAATCAACGGACGGGAGCGGCAACATAGTTTTAGTTAAGTGAAGACAAAAAGAAACAAACAGAAACAAAATCGATCAAATAAGTGAAAAATTAAAAATTAAGAAGGAAAAGAAACTACAATTAACATAAAAATTAACTCAAATAAAAATCAATTAAAAATTAAAAATATTGTTACTCAAAGAATAATTAAATTTAAATTTAAAAATAATTTAAAGAATAATTACCATAAGTGAATCAACCATGGAAACAGCAATAATTATTTTAATGTAAGCCAATATTCCCAAAAAAAAAAAAAAAAAACTTTTTAACTGGTTATAGAGTAAGAGAACCTTTGAAACTTTTTATTTTGAAACGTTAAATATCATACAAGAAAAATGTCAAATCCTAATAATTTAATTAGACCCCCAGTTTTGCAAAATATTCCTCCACATAATCCCATTCCAAATGCTAATCCCAACAACGACAATCGGATAAATCCTCAAATGGAGGAAATGATAACGGCCCTGATAAGAAGGGTGTGCTTACAGAGAACAAGAACAAGAACAACCAAGAAATTTTAGCAGATCAGGAAATTTTCGAAGAACAGAGAGGTAATTTAGCAGATTTAGAGAAAGTGCCGGATGTAGTGAAAAGTTTAAGGGACTTCTCAGGGAATTCGTCTGAGTTTAGCTCTTGGAAGAAGAGCGTAGAGAGGGTCTTGAAACTTTATGAGCCGCAAAAGGGTACCGCGAAATATTTCGGGATTTTGAACGTGATAAGAAATAAAATAGTTGGTCATGCCTGTACAGCATTGGAATCCTATAATACTCCCTTAAACTGGGATGCTATTTCGAAGTGTCTGACCATGCACTATGCCGATAAAAGGGACTTGGGTACCTTAGAGTACCAAATGACATCTTTGGTTCAGGGACAAAGGAATATTAATGATTATTATCAGGTCGTTTATTCACACTTGTCACTTTTACTAAATAAAGTTGCCTGCATGGACTTAGGACAAGAAGCCTTGATTGTCTTAACTAAGACCTATAGGGATAAGGCTCTGGACACCTTTGTTAGGGGGCTTAATGGAAATCTTCCAAATCTCTTAGGTGTCGCGAGTCCAAAGGACCTTCCGGAAGCCTTGCAATTGTGCTTAAAGATGCAAAATCAGAATTACAGGTCTCACTACGCTCAACAGAAAAATCCTATGCCTAATCCTAGGACTAACTCACAGCAGGGGGCTGCGAAGAATTTCCAATATCAGAATTATGAACAGATACCATTTTACCCTCAACTAGCTCATATCCCAAAAATTCCACAAAATCAACGGATGAACATGCATCAAGATGGTACAGCATCATACCCTTATATGTCACAAAAATACCAGTATCCACAACAACAACGTATTTTACAACCCCCACATCCTCAGCAGTCGCAATATCCACAGTATCCTCCACCTAGGCCAATGGGTCCTAAGCCATTACCAAGGCCTGAGCCTATGGAGATCGATCAGTCAGTCAAAACCAGAGCTGTGAACTATGCAAACAGGCCTCAATTTAATCAATATATCGGGAAAGGACAATCTTCTAATCCTCCACAATATCCCGGCCCCAACAAGGTACAACGAGATGATGGACAAACAGGAAGAATTTTTCGCAATTTCCGAAGGTGGTGAACCAGAGTTTTTAGGTTAAAAACCTCTTCATTACCCAATGCAGAGTGTAAAACGAGTAACGGAGAGGTAATTAAGATATTAATAGATACAGGTTCGAATAAAAACTACATACAGACATCTTTAGTATTGAAGCCCATACCGAATGAACAGACATTCAATGCAAATTCAGTGGCAGGTGATATAAAAATCACTCACCATACAATAGCAACCCTTTTCAATATGCCAGAAATACCGATAAAATTGTTTATACATCCATCACTCAAATCATTCCACGCGATTTTAGGGAATGACACCTTGAAAGAGCTAGAAGCCGTCATAGACACGAGGAGTAACATCATGACATTGAATAATAAGACAAAAATTAGGTTGAAACAATACGAGTGCACAATATAACCATCAGGGACGGACATATGCCTGGGGAACAGAGACAGATTCTAAAGAATCTAACGAACAAATACGAGGAATTATTTTCAGCACCGGATGAACAATTGACATACACTACTAGAGTAGTGGGTGAAATTAGAACAATGGATGACACACCGGTATACTCGAACTATATATCGTACCCTATGTCGATGAAGGAAGAAGTAGAGAGACAGGTTGAAAAATTATTGGAGGACGGTATAATTAGGCCATCCAGATCACCCTATTGCTCGCCTGTATGGGTGGTGGCAAAGAAACCTGACTCATCTGGAGAAAGAAGATTCAGAATGGTGGTCGATTTTAGGAAGTTGAATAAGATCACGATCCCAGATCGATATCCTCTGCCGGATATAAACTACGTGCTGATGCAACTGAAGGGGAACAAATTTTTCTCGGTCCTAGACCTAAAAAGTGGTTTCCACCAGATTCCATTAAAGGAATCTGACATCGAGAAGACCGCTTTTGCCATTAATAACGGCAAGTATGAATTTGTTAGGCTACCGTTCGGGTTAAAAAATGCCCCTGCCATTTTTCAGAGGACCCTGGACGACATCCTTAGGGAATATTTAGGGAAGATATGTTTCGTGTACATCGACGATATCATAATCTTCAGTAAGGACGAAGTGACTCACGCGGAAAATTTGGAAATGATCTTCAGGACTCTTAAGGAGGCGAACATGAAGATACAGATTGAGAAATGCGAGTTCTACAAGGACAGCGTGGAATTTTTAGGATTCACAGTGTCAATAGAGGGGATTAGGTCTAATCCGAAAAAAGTAGAGGCTATATCGAATTTTCCAATTCCTGCAACCTTGAAGTCACTGCGGTCTTTCCTTGGTATGTCGGGGTACTATCGTCGCTTTGTCAAGGATTACGCAAAAATAGCAAAACCCCTGACAAAGCTTTTAAGAGGGGAGGACGGACGTTTGCCTAAACATTTATCTGCGAGAAAAGAGATAGTATTGAATGAGGAAGCCATAAGGGCCTTTCGGAAGATAATTAATACCTTGGTATCTGAAGATTTGCTATTGATATACCCAGATTTTAACAAGGAGTTCCATCTCATTACTGATGCATCCAATTATGCCCTGGGTGCAGTATTGGAGCCGGACGGCCGACCATTAGCCTTCATTTCAAGGACCTTGAAAAAGAACGAAGAACATTTTGCGACTAACGAAAGAGAGATGCTCGCCATCGTATGGGCCCTCGATGCATTCAAAAAATGTCTCTACGGAACAGCTAAGGTAAAGATATTCACTGACCATCAGCCTTTAACATTCGCTATAAGCAATAAGATCAGTAACTGGAAATTAAAAAGATGGAAGGACAAGTTAGAAGAATACGACTACGAATTGTTTTACAAACCTGGCAAAAGCAATATAGTTGCTGACGCGTTATCAAGAGCACCTACTCAGAATCCTCAGATAAACAGCATGACAGGCACAGTTCATAGCGACGACAGTTCTGGAGAAGAACTGGTTCCTGCAGTGGAAGCTCCTGTGAATGTATTTAAAAACCAACTATGGATTTTGGAAGGGGAAGAAGATTCCTATAAATTTGAAATCCCTTTCCCTACATACCACCGGCATATAATAATAAAACGAAGATATTCGGAGGAAGATCTGACGGAGTTTCTAAAGAGATACGCCAATCCTTCGGTTTGTAATGGTTTGTTCACCTCGGAGCCTATAATGGGGATGATACAAAAATTTTATGCGGATAATTTTAGAAGTTTTAAAATGAAATTCACGCAAACCAAGGTCAGGGATATAACATCTGAGACGGAGCAGGAGGAACTAATCATATCTGAGCATAGGAGAGCCCATAGGAATGCTAAGGAGAACAAACACCAATTGCTTGAGAAGGTATATTTCCCTAAAATGTCTTCTAAAATAAATAAAACAATAAAGCAGTGCATTACATGTAAACAGAATAAATACGAAAGGCACCCTCCGAACCCGGAAATAAAGGAGACACTTATACCGCAATTTCCAGGCCAAATATTGCATGTAGATATATATCTCGTTGAAAAAAAATATGTTCTGACAGCAGTTGACAAATTTTCCAAGTACGCACAAGTGAAGATAGTTGGCTCACGCGCAGTAGAGGATTTGAAAGAGCCTCTTAGGCAACTGCTTTTCGCATTTGGAGTACCACAAATGATAGTATTAGACAATGAGAAGTCATTAAATTCGCACTCCATATCCTTTATGTTAGATGACCAGCTAGGTATAAAGATCTATAGAACACCTCCCCATCATAGCACATCGACTGGCCAGGTTGAGAGGTTCCATTCTACACTCACCGAGATAATGAGGTGTCTCAAATCGGAGAACGTTCATAATTCTTTCAAGGAACTTTTGGATAGGTCCGTGTATGAGTACAACTAAACCGTACATACTACGACTGGAAAAAGACCATTAGAAGTGTTTTTTGGAAGAAGGGTTAGTATAGATCCTTGTATGTATGAAAAGGCTAGACAGGATAATATACTGAAATTGAGAGATAAACAGCAAAAGGATTTAGAATCGCACAATAAGAATAAAAGGCCATATAGGTCGTACAAGGCAGGAGATGTCAAGATCAATAAAAGATACGGGACTAAATTAAGTCCCAGGTACAAGTCGGAGATCGTAAGCGAAGATAGTGGCAGTACAGTTTTGACTAATTCAGGGAGGATAATTCATAAAAGCCAAATAAGAAACTAAAATTTTCATTTTAGGATTGTGACAGTGGCCATTTCTGCGGAAACTCAGATATTTGACTACACCCACTCCAGTTTGGTCGCCGTTGAAACGGGCACCGCCAGCATTCAAACGGGGACATTTAGGATTGTTCATGTGTTCGAGCTGGAGAAATATGGCGCGGTACTTGGTCAGATAGAAGGGCGCATATCACAACATATTAATAAAACCCATATCCTATTCCCTTACCTATCCCGTGAAATAACTGTAATAAGGAATAATTTGCACAGATTGGAATTAAATCACAGAATAACAAGGTCAATCAATATTATAGGTACAACATGGAAATGGATAGCTGGCAATCCAGACCATGAAGATTTTCAAATATTAAAAGATAAAACAAATAGAATTTTGGAAAACACAAACTATCAAGTCATAATAAATAAATTAACAAATGATAAGATTGAAGAATTAAAGAATGTAACAAACGAAATTATAAAAGTTGTAAAGAATAACGGCGAAATAGAGAATGAATTGTTTTTGAATTACAAATTTAAACTCGATGTATTAGAAGAAGAAACTAGAAATATAGAGTACGCTATAAATTGGGCAAGGGCAAATTTGGTTAATGCTCACATACTAGCAAATGAAGAAATTAATTTAATAAATAAAATTTTAACAAGAAACGATATACCTTTTATGAACATTGATGAGGCCTTGGAATTCTCAGATGTAAAAATAGCCAGAAACAATAATACTATATTATACATACTAAGTCTACCACTATCCGAAGAAGAAAAATGTACAAAACTAATATTAAAACCAGTTAAAAGGGGGAATATAGCCGTTAAAGTGGCATATGAAAAAATATTAAAATGTAAAAGGAACCTGTTTGGAATAAAAGACAATTGTAAAACTGTAAATGACATTTCTATTTGCCATATTCAAAATTTAATAGATTTAAGTAACACTAATTATATCCCTAAGTTACTGCATAGTCAGAAGGCAAACTGTAACACCATCAATAACCAACACATGCCAGCCATGGAAGAGTTAGCTCCAGGATTAATTTTCCTTAACCAATTCAATGGCGCTATTACCATCGATAATGAGACAACGACACTGCAAGGCACGTTTTTAATAAGATTCCATAACACATCCATATTCATCGAATGAAGAAAATACGCCTATCACGAAGTATCCACATTCAATCCAATACCGGCGTTGTTACAACTCACCGATCAAGAAGCAGAGGTAGAGGAAGTACTATCCTTACAAATGATAAAAGAACTGCAGTACAACAACACAGTACTTATTACCGGCATAGATAACAAAAATAGAGCAAATCTCATTACAAACTGGAGTTTCAGATCCCTGCTACTACTCGTCATATTATACGGAATAGCTAAAATAATAATAAAGCAGCGAGCAAAAATAGAAATTACAACAAATGTCAAGAATGAGAATAAATCTAAAAACGCTCCGGAGGAAGTAAACCCTTCATCAGTACAACCTGTGCAACCAAACGAAATTCTCTAGTAATAAACAAACAAACGAGAACGTTTGCACTTAAAGGGGGAGGAGTTATGTCAACATATTATTGCAAACCAAACAACTACACGTGCCGAGCAACTAAAGCGTCTCACATTGCATCACGCCACTGCGAACGCCAAAAAGAACATATTGCCTCATATTACCGAGAATGTTGGGAACAACTTATTGCTGACGCTATGTCTGGAGACAAGCGTGGGAACCATGCTGTGTCAGCAAGAACGGGAAAACAACATAGGTTACTTTTAATTGAAACGAATATTGTTAAGTTAGTTCTTAAGTTGGATTCATCAATAAAGGGTTAAAACCCCCCCAAAAAAATAATTAAATATTTTTCATTTAAATAATGTAATAATATTTAACTTATATACTAAGTTTGTCATTCCGTTTGCAACACCTCGAAAGAGTGATCTGCGACCCTATAAAGTATATATATTATCGGTCAGTGTAACATTCTAAGACATTCTAGCGATGTCCGTCCGTCCGTCTGTTGTCTGTTGAAATCACGATAGAGTGCGAACGACCAACGCTAAGAAGCTGAAATTGTAGGAAGATGTTTTTTGCCCATAAGCAGGTTAAGTTCGAGAATGGGCAATATCGGACCAAAGGGGAAAAAGTTCGCCTTTACGGGACTAAATATATCCCGGCCATAATCAAATTTTTCAAATATTTTTTTCACTACATCTGATTTTATTTGGTAAAATTGTTCTAAGTTTATATAATTTATAGATGGGGAAAAAAATCCCAAAAATGGGCGTACTCATGGGTTCCGTGGACCCTTGGGGCCCAAAAAAGGGCCCATGATAAACATGCGCATATGGGTATCGAAGTGCAACGAAATTTACTCACGAACCCAAATATGCCTTTATTTTCATGATTTGCCTAAATTTTTTGATCCGGTTTCTGGGACTATCGGGTCACTTTCAAAGCACTTACTTTCTTCATAGTTTTCTTATTTATTGACTTTTTAAGGATCCATGATGGAGGGTATATAAGATTCGGCCCGGCCGAACTTACTATTTGTCCACTTGTTTTAAATAAATTGACTTCTACAATGTTGTCGCATTTGCTGCGTACACTTTCGGCAACGAATCCATAATACCCCTCAGTTCTTTGTTGTATTAGCTTTTCTTTTGTAGTTTTCATTAGTTGATACATATCGATAATTACTAGACTACGTTGCTCTTCCAATTTCTTTATGCTGCAACATAAAGCATGTCCAATGATATGAACAAACCCCAAATACGCTTCGGCGGTCTCAAGTTCAAAAAATTGCCGCAAAATAAGTGAACAATCATTTTTGGAAAGAAAATATCATTTTATGGCTTCATAATTTTTATAAAGTCTTTCAACGGCTGGAGTTAAAGATAACCATCTTGTAGGCACATGACGAAGCATTTCACACCGTTCCAAATCACAAAATAGAAAAATGTCTTTAAAATTGGCTGTTGTTTTAGTTGAAAAACTAAATTCATTAAAAACGTTGATAACGATATCATCAATATCATACTTTAAATTTTTTAAAGATAATTTAAAGGCATTACTAATTACGTGACATAAACATCCAACTCCTATAATATCGGGATTCGCTTCGGAAAGTTCTACCATAATACTTTGATGACATCCGAAATTAACGTTAGCGTTATCAGCGGAAAAACTGGTAACGTTAACTAAATTTAAATCGTTAATATTCAAATAGTGTTTCAATGCATCTGCTATAGCTTTAGAATTTTCCGATTCTAAATTAAAAAACTTTAAAAGTTTATTATTTATACCGGTATCTTTTTTAAAGTACCTTAATACTATTGGAAATGTTTTGATATTTCCTTTATTGGAAGCATCAGTAGCAATAGAAAATGGATGGTTGTTCTCCAAGTCGTTTAATATCATCTCAATTGAATACTTCGCCAGAATATTGGTTATGATTTTCGAACATTTTGTTTTCCCACACGAAAAGTTAGCAGCTACACTTGAATCGGAGAACATTGATTTGTAGAGCTTAGCGCTGCAATCTGCAGATTGATAACTATGTGAGTGCATCACAATATGATAGCAAAACGAAGCTTCCGCTATGACACTGAACGGTCGTGAACTTTCTGCGACATTGGCAGATCCACCAAAAAATTTTGCAATTGATTTATTTTTGCTGCCACCCAAATTTCGGATATGTTTAGAAGAGTTCATATGTTGTTTCACCTTATTTAGACCTCCATTGGCAACCGAAAATGAAATTCCACAAACAGAACACTAAGCCATGTATTTATCTTTTGTTCTGAGTATCCAGTCCAATTGTTTTTTCCAATTTTCATTAAACTTATTTCTTCGGCGTGTACCAATTTTATTTTTTCTTTGTACTGTGTTGGAGCTATCGCTGCTGTTTTCGACGCCAGAATCTGATAAAACGATCGAATCATTTCTGTCTACTTCCATTGTGATCCTCTAAACAAAAATTTAAAGAACATTTTATACGTTTTTGTTAAACATTTAAATAAGCTTCTTACCAGACGACATATATGAAGAAATCCGAGATTCGATGTATTTTTTTTGTACACAGCTTATTTTGACTTTTCTACACCTTTTTTTAGAAGAGTACGAAGGAACTATAAATAAATAGCGGCGTTTGGTATTTTCGTATTCGACTCTTGGTTCTTGAAGTTTAAAGGGCCAAATAGACGTCACCACATGTTGTGCAATTACCGATTACACAAAAATCGTTAAAAGACTTTCTGAACAAGCAAAATATTTGTGCAATAGCACAACAGTGTATTCGTGAGGTAAATTTAACATATCGTAACGTTTTGTTACAAAATTATGTTTTTTTGAATAAAAAAAGAGTACATTTGCAAAAAAAGAGTACTTTTGCGTACTCTTTTGGGGTCTCTTGATTTAAGAGTACATTTTATAAAAAAGAGTACATGTACTCTTTAAAAGAGTACGTCTGGCACCCCTATCCCATACAAATGTACCATTCCGCCTACCTTAGAAATCGTGTTAAATTATCAATATGACCAACGCGATCTTGCTCAAATTCTGTATTTAGTAAACCTATAACTGTACAAAGTTTCAGTCAAAAACTTGGAAGTCTGGCAACTCTCATTCTGGTACCTCCCATACAAATGTACCATCCCGCCCTTATAAACCGTGTAATATTATCAATATGACCAAAGCGATGTTGCCCAAATTCTGTAGTTAGTAAAGCTATAGCTAGGCAAAGTTTTGGAAAACAACTTAGTAGTCTGGCAGCTACAATTCTAGTTCCTCCCATACAAATGTACCATCTCGCCCTTATAAACCGTGTAATATTATCAATATGACCAACGCGATCTTGCTCAAATTCTGTATTTAGTAAAGACAGACAAAGTTTCGTACAAAAACTTGATAGTCTGGCAACTCCCCTTCTGGTACCTCCCATACAAATGTACCATCCCGGCCCTAATAAAGAGTGTACTATTATCAATATGACTAACGCGATCTTGCCCAAATTCTGTATTTAGTAAAGCTATAGCCAGACAAAGTTTCATACAAAAAGTTGAAAGTCTGGCAACTCCCCTTCTGGTACCTTCCATACAAATGTACCATCCCGGCCCTAATAAAGAGTGTACTATTATCAATATGACTAACGCGATCTTGCCCAAATTCTGTATTTAGTAAAGCTATAGACAGACAAAGTTTCATACAAAAACTTGAAAGTCTGGCAACTCCCCTTCTGGTACCTTCCATACAAATGTACCATCCCGGCCCTAATAAACAGTGTACTATTATCAATATGACTAACGCGATCTTGCCCAAATTCTGTAGTTAGTAAAGCTATAGCTAGACAAAGATTTGGAGAAAAACTTGGTAGTCTGGCAACTCCCCTTCTGGTACCTCCCATACAAATGAACCATCCCGCCTACCTTAGAAATCGTGTGATATTATCAATATGACCAACGGTATCTTGCCCAAATTCTTTATTTAGTAAAGCTATAGACAGACAAAGTTTTGGACTAAAACTTGGTAGTCTGGCAACTACAATTCTGGTACCTCCCATACAAATGTACCATCCCACCTACCTTAGAAATCGTGTGAAATTATCAATATGACCAACGCGATCTTGCTCAAATTCTGTATTTAGTAAAGCTATAGACAGACAAAGTTTCGTACAAAAACTTGAAAGTCTGGCAAATCCCCTTCTGGTACCTTCCATACAAATGTACCATCCCGGCCCTAATAAACAGTGTACTATTATCAATATGACTAACGCGATCTTGCTCAAATTCTGTATTTAGTAAAGCTATAGACAGACAAAGTTTCGTACAAAAACTTGAAAGTCTGGCAACTCCCCTTCTGGTACGTTCCATACAAATGTACCATCCCGGTCCTAATAAACAGTGTACTATTATCAATATGACTAACGCGATCTTGCTCAAATTCTGTATTTAGTAAAGCTATAGACAGACAAAGTTTCGTACAAAAACTTGAAAGTTTGGCAACTTCCATACAAATGTACCATCCCGCCACTTTAGAAATCGTGTAATATTATCAATATGACCAACGGTATCTTGCCCAAATTCTTTATTTAGTAAAGCTATAGCCAAACAAAGTTTCGTACAAAAACTTGAAAGTCTGGCAACTCCCCTTCTGGTACGTTCCATACAAATGTACCATCCCGGCCCTAATAAACAGTGTACTATTATCAATATGACTAACGCGATCTTGCCCAAATTCTGTAGTTAGTAAAGCTATAGCTAGACAAAGATTTGGAGAAAAACTTGGTAGTCTGGCAACTCCCCTTCTGGTACCTCCCATACAAATGTACCATCCCGCCTACCTTAGAAATCGTGTGATATTATCAATATGACCAACGGTATCTTGCCCAAATTCTTTATTTAGTAAAGCTATAGACAGACAAAGTTTTGGACAAAAACTTGGTAGTCTGGCATCTACAATTCTGGTACCACCCATACAAATGTACCATCCCGCCTACCTTAGAAATCGTGTGATATTATCAATATAACCAACGGTATCTTGCCCAAATTCTTTATTTAGTAAAGCTATAGACAGACAAAGTTTTGGACTAAAACTTGGTAGTCTGGCAACTACAATTCTGGTACCTCCCATACAAATGAACCATCCCACCTACCTTAGAAATCGTGTGAAATTATCAATATGACCAACGCGATCTTTCTCAAATTCTGTATTTAGTAAAGCTATAGACAGACAAAGTTTCGTACAAAAACTTGAAAGTCTGGCAACTCCCCTTCTGGTACCTTCCATACAAATGTACCATCCCGGCCCTAATAAACAGTGTACTATTATCAATATGACTAACGCGATCTTGCTCAAATTCTGTATTTAGTAAAGCTATAGACAGACAAAGTTTCGTACAAAAACTTGAAAGTTTGGCAACTTCCATACAAATGTACCATCCCGCCACTTTAGAAATCGTGTAATATTATCAATATGACCAACGGTATATTGCCCAAATTCTTTATTTAGTAAAGCTATAGCCAAACAAAGTTTTGGACTAAAACTTGGTAGTCTGGCAACTACAATTCTGGTACCTCCCATACAAATGTACCATCCCGCCTACCTTAGAAATCGTGTGAAATTATCAATATGACCAATGCGATCTTGCTCAAATTCTGTATTTAGTAAAGCTATAGACAGACAAAGTTTCGTTCAAAAACTTGAAAGTATGGCAACTCCCCTTCTGGTACCTTCCATACAAATGTACCATCCCGGCCCTAATAAACAGTGTACTATTATCAATATGACTAACGCGATCTTGCCCAAATTCTGTATTTAGTAAAGCTATAGACAGACAAAGTTTCGTACAAAAACATGAAAGTCTGGCAACTACCCTTCTGGTACCTTCCATACAAATGTACCATCCCGGCCCTAATAAACAGTGTACTATTATCAATATGACTAACGCGATCTTGCCCAAATTCTTTATTTAGTAAAGCTATAGACAGACAAAGTTTTGGACAAAAACTTGGAAGTCTGGCAAACTCCCCTTCTGGTACCTCCCATACAAATGTACCATCCCGCCCCATTAGAAATCGTGTAATAATATCAATTAGCCCAACGCGAACTTGCCCAAATTTTATATTTAGTAAATCTATAGCTAGACAAAGTTTCGGACAAAGCTTGGTAGTCTGGAAACACCCCTTCTGGTACCCCCCATACAAAGGTACCATCCCGGCTCATCAGAAATCGTGAAATAATACCAATATGACAACGCGATCTGGCCCAAATTCTGTAATTAGTAAATATATATCTAGACAAAGTTTTGGAAAAAAAACTTGGAAGTCTGGCAACTCTCATTCTGGTACCTCCCATACAAATGTACCATCCCGCCCTTATAAACCGTGTAATATTATCAATATGACCAAAGCGATCTTGCCCAAATTCTGTATTTAGTAAAACTATAGCTAAACAAAGTTTTGGACTAAAACTTGGTAGTCTGGCAACTACAATTCTGGTACCTCCCATACAAATGTACCATCCCGCCTACCTTAGAAATCGTGTGAAATTAACAATATGAACAACGCGATCTTGCTCAAATTCTGTATTTAGTAAAGCTATGGATAGACAAAGTTTTGGACAAAAACTTGGAAGTCTGGCAAACTCCCCTTCTGGTACCTCCCATACAATTGTACCATCCCGGCCCTAATAAACAGTGTACTATTATCAATATGACTAACGCGATCTTGCCCAAATTCTTTATTTAGTAAAGCTATAGACAGACAAAGTTTTGGACAAAAACTTGGAAGTCTGGCAAACTCCCCTTCTGGTACCTCCCATACATATGTACCATCCCGCCCCATTAGAAATCGTGTAATAATATCAATTAGCCCAACGCGATCTTGCCCAAATTTTATATTTAGTAAATCTATAGCTAGACAAAGTTTCGGACAAAGCTTGGTAGTCTGAAAACACCCCCTCTGGTATCCCCATACAAAGGTACCATCCCGGCTCATCAGAAATCGTGAAATAATACCAATATGACAACGCGATCTTGCCCAAATTCTGCATTTAGTAAAACTATAGCCAAACAAAGTTTTGGACTAAAACTTGGTAGTCTGGCAACTACAATTCTGGTACCTCCCATGCACATGTACCATCCCGCCTACCTTAGAAATCGTGTGAAATTATCAATATCACCAACGCGATCTTGCTCAAATTCTGTATTTAGTAAAGCTATAGACAGACAAAGTTTCGTACAAAAACTTGGTAGTCTGGCAACTCCCCTTCTGGTACCTCCCATACAAATGTACCATCTCGCCCTTATAAACCGTGTAATATTATCAATATGACCAAAGCGATCTTGCCCAAATTCTGTATTTAGTAAAACTATAGCCAAACAAAGTTTTGGACTAAAACTTGGTAGTCTGGCAACTACAATTCTGGTACCTCCCATACAAATGTACCATCCCGTCTACCTTAGAAATCGTGTGAAATTATCAACATGAACAACGCGATCTTGCTCAAATTCTGTATTTAGTAAATCTGTAGACAGACAAAGTTTCGTACAAAAACTTGAAAGTCTGGCAACTCCCCTTCTGGTACCTCCCATACAAATGTACCATCCCGCCCCATTAGAAATCGTGTAATAATATCAATTAGCCCAACGCGATCTTGCCCAAATTTTATATTTAGTAAATCTATAGCTAGACAAAGTTTCGGAAAAGCTTTGTAGTCTGGAAACACCCCTTCTGGTACCCCCCATACAAAGGTACCATCCCGGCTCATCAGAAATCGTGAAATAATACCAATATGACAACGCGATCTGGCCCAAATTCTGTAATTAGTAAATATATATCTAGACAAAGTTTTGGAAAAAAAACTTGGAAGTCTGGCAACTCTCATTCTGGTACCTCCCATACAAATGTACCATCCCGCCCTTATAAACCGTGTAATATTATCAATATGACCAAAGCGATCTTGCCCAAATTCTGTATTTAGTAAAACTATAGCCAAACAAAGTTTTGGACTAAAACTTGGTAGTCTGGCAACTACAATTCTGGTACCTCCCATACAAATGTACCATCCCGCCTACCTTAGAAATCGTGTGAAATTATCAATATGACCAATGCGATCTTGCTCAAATTCTGTATTTAGTAAAGCTATAGACAGACAAAGTTTCGTACAAAAACTTGGTAGTCTGGCAACTCCCCTTCTGGTACCTCCCATACAAATGTACCATCTCGCCCTTATAAACCGTGTAATATTATCAATATGACCAAAGCGATCTTGCCCACATTCTGTATTTAGTAAAACTATAGCCAAACAAAGTTTTGGACTAAAACTTGGTAGTCTGGCAACTACAATTCTGGTACCTCCCATACAAATGTACCATCCCGCCTACCTTAGAAATCGTGTGAAATTATCAATATGACCAATGCGATCTTGCTCAAATTCTGTATTTAGTAAAGCTATGGATAGACAAAGTTTCGTACAAAAACTTGGTAGTCTGGCAACTCCCCTTCTGGTACCTCCGATACAAATGTACCATCCCGGCCCTAATAAACAGTGTACTATTATCAATATGACTAACGCGATCTTGCCCAAATTCTTTATTTAGTAAATCTATAGACAGACAAAGTTTTGGACAAAAACTTGGTAGTCTGGCATCTACAATTCTGGTACCACCCATACAAATGTACCATCCCGCCTACCTTAGAAATCGTGTGATATTATCAATATAACCAACGGTATCTTGCCCAAATTCTTTATTTAGTAAAGCTATAGACAGACAAAGTTTTGGACTAAAACTTGGTAGTCTGGCAACTACAATTCTGGTACCTCCCATACAAATGTACCATCCCACCTACCTTAGAAATCGTGTGAAATTATCAAGATGACGAACGCGATCTTGCTCAAATTCTGTACTTAGTAAAGCTATAGACAGACAAAGTTTCGTACAAAAACTTGAAAGTCTGGCAACTCCCCTTCTGGTACCTTCCATACAAATGTACCATCCCGGCCCTAATAAACAGTGTACTATTATCAATATGACTAACGCGATCTTGCCCAAATTCTGTATTTAGTAAAGCTATAGACAGACAAAGTTTCGTACAAAAACTTGAAAGTCTGGCAACTCCCCTTCTGGTACCTTCCATACAAATGTACCATCCCGGCCCTAATAAACAGTGTACTATTATCAATATGACTAACGCGATCTTGCTCAAATTCTGTATTTAGTAAAGCTATAGACAGACAAAGTTTCGTACAAAAACTTGAAAGTTTGGCAACTTCCATACAAATGTACCATCCCGCCACTTTAGAAATCGTGTAATATTATCAATATGACCAACGGTATCTTGCCCAAATTCTTTATTTAGTAAAGCTATAGCCAAACAAAGTTTTGGACTAAAACTTGGTAGTCTGGCAACTACAATTCTGGTACCTCCCATACAAATGTACCATCCCGCCTACCTTAGAAATCGTGTGAAATTATCAATATGACCAATGCGATCTGGTAGTCTGGAAACACCCCTTCTGGTACCCCCCATACAAAGGTACCATCCCGGCTCATCAGAAATCGTGAAATAATACCAATATGACAACGCGATCTGGCCCAAATTCTGTAATTAGTAAATATATATCTAGACAAAGTTTTGGAAAAAAAACTTGGAAGTCTGGCAACTCTCATTCTGGTACCTCCCATACAAATGTACCATCCCGCCCTTATAAACCGTGTAATATTATCAATATGACCAAAGCGATCTTGCCCAAATTCTGTATTTAGTAAAACTATAGCCAAACAAAGTTTTGGACTAAAACTTGGTAGTCTGGCAACTACAATTCTGGTACCTCCCATACAAATGTACCATCCCGCCTACCTTAGAAATCGTGTGAAATTATCAATATGACCAATGCGATCTTGCTCAAATTCTGTATTTAGTAAAGCTATAGACAGACAAAGTTTCGTACAAAAACTTGGTAGTCTGGCAACTCCCCTTCTGGTACCTCCCATACAAATGTACCATCTCGCCCTTATAAACCGTGTAATATTATCAATATGACCAAAGCGATCTTGCCCAAATTCTGTATTTAGTAAAACTATAGCCAAACAAAGTTTTGGACTAAAACTTGGTAGTCTGGCAACTACAATTCTGGTACCTCCCATACAAATGTACCATCCCGCCTACCTTAGAAATCGTGTAAAATTATCAATATGACCAATGCGATCTTGCTCAAATTCTGTATTTAGTAAAGCTATGGATAGACAAAGTTTCGTACAAAAAATTGGTAGTCTGGCAACTCCCCTTCTGGTACCTCCCATACAAATGTACCATCCCGGCCCTAATAAACAGTGTACTATTATCAATATGACTAACGCGATCTTGCCCAAATTCTTTATTTAGTAAATCTATAGACAGACAAAGTTTTGGACAAAAACTTGGTAGTCTGGCATCTACAATTCTGGTACCACCCATACAAATGTACCATCCCGCCTACCTTAGAAATCGTGTGATATTATCAATATAACCAACGGTATCTTGCCCAAATTCTTTATTTAGTAAAGCTATAGACAGACAAAGTTTTGGACTAAAACTTGGTAGTCTGGCAACTACAATTCTGGTACCTCCCATACAAATGTACCATCCCACCTACCTTAGAAATCGTGTGAAATTATCAATATGACCAACGCGATCTTGCTCAAATTCTGTATTTAGTAAAGCTATAGACTGACAAAGTTTCGTACAAAAACTTGAAAGTCTGGCAACTCCCCTTCTGGTACCTTCCATACAAATGTACCATCCCGGCCCTAATAAACAGTGTACTATTATCAATATGACTAACGCGATCTTGCCCAAATTCTGTATTTAGTAAAGCTATAGACAGACAAAGTTTCGTACAAAAACTTGAAAGTCTGGCAACTCCCCTTCTGGTACCTTCCATACAAATGTACCATCCCGGCCCTAATAAACAGTGTACTATTATCAATATGACCAAAGCGATCTTGCCCAAATTCTGTATTTAGTAAAACTATAGCCAAACAAAGTTTTGGACTAAAACTTGGTAGTCTGGCAACTACAATTCTGGTACCTCCCATACAAATGTACCATCCCGCCTACCTTAGAAATCGTGTGAAATTATCAATATGACCAATGCGATCTTGCTCAAATTCTGTATTTAGTAAAGCTATGGATAGACAAAGTTTCGTATAAAAACTTGGTAGTCTGGCAACTCCCCTTCTGGTACCTCCCATACAAATGTACCATCCCGGCCCTAATAAACAGTGTACTATTATCAATATGACTAACGCGATCTTGCCCAAATTCTTTATTTAGTAAATCTATAGACAGACAAAGTTTTGGACAAAAACTTGGTAGTCTGGCATCAACAATTCTGGTACCACCCATACAAATGTACCATCCCGCCTACCTTAGAAATCGTGTGATATTATCAATATAACCAACGGTATCTTGCCCAAATTCTTTATTTAGTAAAGCTATAGACAGACAAAGTTTTGGACTAAAACTTGGTAGTCTGGCAACTACAATTCTGGTACCTCCCATACAAATGTACCATCCCGCCTACCTTAGAAATCGTGTGAAATTATCAATATGACCAATGCGATCTTGCTCAAATTCTGTATTTAGTAAAGCTATAGACAGACAAAGTTTCGTTCAAAAACTTGAAAGTATGGCAACTCCCCTTCTGGTACCTTCCATACAAATGTACCATCCCGGCCCTAATAAACAGTGTACTATTATCAATATGACTAACGCGATCTTGCCCAAATTCTGTATTTAGTAAAGCTATAGACAGACAAAGTTTCGTACAAAAACATGAAAGTCTGGCAACTACCCTTCTGGTACCTTCCATACAAATGTACCATCCCGGCCCTAATAAACAGTGTACTATTATCAATATGACTAACGCGATCTTGCCCAAATTCTTTATTTAGTAAAGCTATAGACAGACAAAGTTTTGGACAAAAACTTGGAAGTCTGGCAAACTCCCCTTCTGGTACCTCCCATACAAATGTACCATCCCGCCCCATTAGAAATCGTGTAATAATATCAATTAGCCCAACGCGATCTTGCCCAAATTTTATATTTAGTAAATCTATAGCCAGACAAAGTTTCGGACAAAGCTTGGTAGTCTGGAAACACCCCTTCTGGTACCCCCCATACAAAGGTACCATCCCGGCTCATCAGAAATCGTGAAATAATACCAATATGACAACGCGATCTGGCCCAAATTCTGTAATTAGTAAAACTATAGCCAAACAAAGTTTTGGACTAAAACTTGGTAGTCTGGCAACTACAATTCTGGTACCTCCCATACAAATGTACCATCCCGCCTACCTTAGAAATCGTGTGAAATTATCAATATGAACAACGCGATCTTGCTCAAATTCTGTATTTAGTAAAGATATGGATAGACAAAGTTTTGGACAAAAACTTGGAAGTCTGGCAAACTCCCCTTCTGGTACCTCCCATACAAATGTACCATCCCGCCCTTATAAACCGTGTAATATTATCAATATGACCAAAGCGATCTTGCCCAAATTCTGTATTTAGTAAAACTATAGCCAAACAAAGTTTTGGACTAAAACTTGGTAGTCTGGCAACTACAATTCTGGTACCTCCCATACAAATGTACCATCCCGCCTACCTTAGAAATCGTGTGAAATTATCAATATGAACAACGCGATCTTGCTCAAATTCTGTATTTAGTAAAGCTATGGATAGACAAAGTTTTGGACAAAAACTTGGAAGTCTGGCAAACTCCCCTTCTGGTACCTCCCATACAAATGTACCATCCCGGCCCTAATAAACAGTGTACTATTATCAATATGACTAACGCGATCTTGCCCAAATTCTTTATTTAGTAAAGCTATAGACAGACAAAGTTTTGGACAAAAACTTGGAAGTCTGGCAAACTCCCCTTCTGGTACCTAACATACAAATGTACCATTCCGCTCCATTAGAAATCGTGTAATAATATCAATTAGCCCAACGCGATCTTGCCCAAATTTTATATTTAGTAAATCTATAGCTAGACAAAGTTTCGGACAAAGCTGGGTAGTCTGAAAACACCAATTCTGGTACCACCCATACAAAGGTACCATCCCGGCTCATCAGAAATCGTGTAATAATATCAATTAGCCCAACGCGATCTGGCCCAAATTCTGTAATTAGTAAATATATATCTAGACAAAGTTTTGGAAAAAGGTACCCCTTCTGGTACCTCCCATACAAATGTACCATCCCGCCCCATTAGAAATCGTGTAATAATATCAATTAGCCCAACGCGATCTTGCCCAAATTTTATATTTAGTAAATCTATAGCTAGACAAAGTTTCGGACAAAGCTTGGTAGTCTGGAAACACCCCTTCTGGTACCCCCCATACAAAGGTACCATCCCGGCTCATGAGAAATCGTGAAATAATACCAATATGACAACGCGATCTTGCCCAAATTCTGCATTTAGTAAAACTATAGCCAAACAAAGTTTTGGACTAAAACTTGGTAGTCTGGCAACTACAATTCTGGTACCTCCAATACAAATGTACCATCCCGCCTACCTTAGAAATCGTGTGAAATTATCAATATGACCAAAGCGATCTTGCCCAAATTCTGTATTTAGTAAAACTATAGCCAAACAAAGTTTTGGACTAAAACTTGGTAGTCTGGCAACTACAATTCTGGTACCTCCCATACAAATGTACCATCCCGCCTACCTTAGAAATCGTGTGAAATTATCAATATGACCAATGCGATCTTGCTCAAATTCTGTATTTAGTAAAGCTATGGATAGACAAAGTTTCGTACAAAAACTTGGTAGTCTGGCAACTCCCCTTCTGGTACCTCCCATACAAATGTACCATCCCGGCCCTAATAAACAGTGTACTATTATCAATATGACTAACGCGATCTTGCCCAAATTCTTTATTTAGTAAATCTATAGACAGACAAAGTTTTGGACAAAAACTTGGTAGTCTGGCATCAACAATTCTGGTACCACCCATACAAATGTACCATCCCGCCTACCTTAGAAATCGTGTGATATTATCAATATAACCAACGGTATCTTGCCCAAATTCTTTATTTAGTAAAGCTATAGACAGACAAAGTTTTGGACTAAAACTTGGTAGTCTGGCAACTACAATTCTGGTACCTCCCATACAAATGTACCATCCCGCCTACCTTAGAAATCGTGTGAAATTATCAATATGACCAATGCGATCTTGCTCAAATTCTGTATTTAGTAAAGCTATAGACAGACAAAGTTTCGTTCAAAAACTTGAAAGTATGGCAACTCCCCTTCTGGTACCTTCCATACAAATGTACCATCCCGGCCCTAATAAACAGTGTACTATTATCAATATGACTAACGCGATCTTGCCCAAATTCTGTATTTAGTAAAGCTATAGACAGACAAAGTTTCGTACAAAAACATGAAAGTCTGGCAACTACCCTTCTGGTACCTTCCATACAAATGTACCATCCCGGCCCTAATAAACAGTGTACTATTATCAATATGACTAACGCGATCTTGCCCAAATTCTTTATTTAGTAAAGCTATAGACAGACAAAGTTTTGGACAAAAACTTGGAAGTCTGGCAAACTCCCCTTCTGGTACCTCCCATACAAATGTACCATCCCGCCCCATTAGAAATCGTGTAATAATATCAATTAGCCCAACGCGATCTTGCCCAAATTTTATATTTAGTAAATCTATAGCCAGACAAAGTTTCGGACAAAGCTTGGTAGTCTGGAAACACCCCTTCTGGTACCCCCCATACAAAGGTACCATCCCGGCTCATCAGAAATCGTGAAATAATACCAATATGACAACGCGATCTGGCCCAAATTCTGTAATTAGTAAATATATATCTAGACAAAGTTTTGGAAAAAAAACTTGGAAGTCTGGCAACTCTCATTCTGGTACCTCCCATACAAATGTACCATCCCGCCCTTATAAACCGTGTAATATTATCAATATGACCAAAGCGATCTTGCCCAAATTCTGTATTTAGTAAAACTATAGCCAAACAAAGTTTTGGACTAAAACTTGGTAGTCTGGCAACTACAATTCTGGTACCTCCCATACAAATGTACCATCCCGCCTACCTTAGAAATCGTGTGAAATTATCAATATGAACAACGCGATCTTGCTCAAATTCTGTATTTAGTAAAGCTATGGATAGACAAAGTTTTGGACAAAAACTTGGAAGTCTGGCAAACTCCCCTTCTGGTACCTCCCATACAAATGTACCATCCCGGCCCTAATAAACAGTGTACTATTATCAATATGACTAACGCGATCTTGCCCAAATTCTTTATTTAGTAAAGCTATAGACAGACAAAGTTTTGGACAAAAACTTGGAAGTCTGGCAAACTCCCCTTCTGGTACCTAACATACAAATGTACCATTCCGCTCCATTAGAAATCGTGTAATAATATCAATTAGCCCAACGCGATCTTGCCCAAATTTTATATTTAGTAAATCTATAGCTAGACAAAGTTTCGGACAAAGCTGGGTAGTCTGAAAACACCAATTCTGGCACCACCCATACAAAGGTACCATCCCGGCTCATCAGAAATCGTGTAATAATATCAATTAGCCCAACGCGATCTGGCCCAAATTCTGTAATTAGTAAATATATATCTAGACAAAGTTTTGGAAAAAGGTACCCCTTCTGGTACCTCCCATACAAATGTACCATCCCGCCCCATTAGAAATCGTGTAATAATATCAATTAGCCCAACGCGATCTTGCCCAAATTTTATATTTAGTAAATCTATAGCTAGACAAAGTTTCGGACAAAGCTTGGTAGTCTGGAAACACCCCTTCTGGTACCCCCCATACAAAGGTACCATCCCGGCTCATGAGAAATCGTGAAATAATACCAATATGACAACGCGATCTTGCCCAAATTCTGCATTTAGTAAAACTATAGCCAAACAAAGTTTTGGACTAAAACTTGGTAGTCTGGCAACTACAATTCTGGTACCTCCAATACAAATGTACCATCCCGCCTACCTTAGAAATCGTGTGAAATTATCAATATCACCAACGCGATCTTGCTCAAATTCTGTATTTAGTAAAGCTATAGACAGACAAAGTTTCGTACAAAAACTTGGTAGTCTGGCAACTCCCCTTCTGGTACCTCCCATACAAATGTACCATCTCGCCCTTATAAACCGTGTAATATTATCAATATGACCAAAGCGATCTTGCCCAAATTCTGTATTTAGTAAAACTATAGCCAAACAAAGTTTTGGACTAAAACTTGGTAGTCTGGCAACTACAATTCTGGTACCTCCCATACAAATGTACCATCCCGGCCCTAATAAACAGTGTACTATTATCAATATGACTGACGCGATCTTGCCCAAATTCTGTATTTAGTAAATCTGTAGACAGACAAAGATTTGGACAAAAACTTGAAAGTCTGGCAACTCCCCTTCTGGTACCTCCCATACAATTGTACCATCCCGCCTACCATAGAAATCGTGTAATAGTAAAACTATATCTAGACAAAGTTTTAGACGATAACTTGTTAGTCTGACAACTCTCCTTCTGGTACCTCCCATACAAATGTACCATCCCGCCACTTATAAACCGTGTATTATTATCAATATTAATAACGCGATCTTGCCCAAATTCTGTAGTTAGTAAAGCTATAGCTAGGCAATGTTTTGGAAAACAACTTGGTAGTCTGGTAACTCCCCTTCTGGTACCTCCCATACAAATGTACCATCCCGCCACTTATAAACCGTGTATTATTATCAATATTAATAACGCGATTTTGCCCAAATTCTGTAGTTAGTAAAGCTATAGCTAGGAAAAGTTTTGGAAAACAACTTGGTAGTCTGGTAACTCCCCTTCTGGTACCTCCCATACAAATGTACCATCCCGCCACTTATAAACCGTGTAATATTATCAATATGACCAAAGCGATCTTGCCCAAATTCTGTATTTAGTAAAACTATAGCCAAACAAAGTTTTGGACTAAAACTTGGTAGTCTGGCAACTCCCCTTCTGGTACCTCCCATACAAATATACCATCCCGCCCTTATAAACCGTGCAATATTATCAATATGACCTACGGTATCTTGCCCAAATTCTTTATTTAGTGAAGCTATAGACAGGCAAAGTTTCGTACAAAAACTTGAAAGTCTGGCAACTCCCCTTCTGGTACCTTCCATACAAATGTACCATCCCTGCCCTAATAAACAGTGTACTATTATCAATATGACTAACGCGATCTTGCTCAAATTCTGTATTTAGTAAAGCTGTAGACTTACAAAGTTTCGTACAAAAACTTGAAAGTCTGGCAACTCCCCTTCTGGTACCTTCCATACAATTGTACCATCCCGGCCCTAATAAACAGTGTACTCTTATCAATATGACTAACGCGATCTTGCCCAAATTCTGTAGTTTGTAAAGCTATAGCTAGACAAAGATTTGGACAAAAACTTGGTAGTCTGGCAACTCCCCTTCTGGTACCTCCCATACAAATGTACCATCCCGCCTACCTTAGAAATCGCGTAATAGTAAACCTATATCTAGACAAAGTTTTAGACAATAACTTGTTAGTCTGACAACTCTCCTTCTGGTACCTCCCATACAAATGTACCATCCCGCCACTTATAAACCATGTATTATTATCAATATTAATAACGCGATCTTGCCCAAATTCTGTAGTTAGTAAAGCTATAGCTAGGCAAAGTTTTGGAAAAAAACTTGGAAGTCTGGCAACTCTCATTCTGGTACCTCCCATACAAATGTACCATACCGCCTACCTTAGAAATCGTGTGAAATTATCAATATGAACAACGCGATCTTGCTCAAATTCTGTATTTAGTAAAGCTATAGACAGACAAAGTTTCGTACAAAAACTTGGTAGTCTGGCAACTCCCCTTCTGGTACCTCCCATACAAATGTACCATCTCGCCCTTATAAACCGTGTAATATTATCAATATGACCAAAGCGATCTTGCCCAAATTCTGTATTTAGTAAAACTATAGCCAAACAAAGTTTTGGACTAAAACTTGGTAGTCTGGCAACTACAATTCTGGTACCTCCCATACAAATGTACCATCCCGGCCCTAATAAACAGTGTACTATTATCAATATGACTGACGCGATCTTGCCCAAATTCTGTATTTAGTAAATCTGTAGACAGACAAAGATTTGGACAAAAACTTGAAAGTCTGGCAACTCCCCTTCTGGTACCTCCCATACAATTGTACCATCCCGCCTACCATAGAAATCGTGTAATAGTAAAACTATATCTAGACAAAGTTTTAGACGATAACTTGTTAGTCTGACAACTCTCCTTCTGGTACCTCCCATACAAATGTACCATCCCGCCACTTATAAACCGTGTATTATTATCAATATTAATAACGCGATCTTGCCCAAATTCTGTAGTTAGTAAAGCTATAGCTAGGCAATGTTTTGGAAAACAACTTGGTAGTCTGGTAACTCCCCTTCTGGTACCTCCCATACAAATGTACCATCCCGCCACTTATAAACCGTGTATTATTATCAATATTAATAACGCGATTTTGCCCAAATTCTGTAGTTAGTAAAGCTATAGCTAGGTAAAGTTTTGGAAAACAACTTGGTAGTCTGGTAACTCCCCTTCTGGTACCTCCCATACAAATGTACCATCCCGCCACTTATAAACCGTGTAATATTATCAATATGACCAAAGCGATCTTGCCCAAATTCTGTATTTAGTAAAACTATAGCCAAACAAAGTTTTGGACTAAAACTTGGTAGTCTGGCAACTCCCCTTCTGGTACCTCCCATACAAATATACCATCCCGCCCTTATAAACCGTGCAATATTATCAATATGACCTACGGTATCTTGCCCAAATTCTTTATTTAGTAAAGCTATAGACAGGCAAAGTTTCGTACAAAAACTTGAAAGTCTGGCAACTCCCCTTCTGGTACCTTCCATACAAATGTACCATCCCTGCCCTAATAAACAGTGTACTATTATCAATATGACTAACGCGATCTTGCTCAAATTCTGTATTTAGTAAAGCTGTAGACTTACAAAGTTTCGTACAAAAACTTGAAAGTCTGGCAACTCCCCTTCTGGTACCTTCCATACAATTGTACCATCCCGGCCCTAATAAACAGTGTACTCTTATCAATATGACTAACGCGATCTTGCCCAAATTCTGTAGTTTGTAAAGCTATAGCTAGACAAAGATTTGGACAAAAACTTGGTAGTCTGGCAACTCCCCTTCTGGTACCTCCCATACAAATGTACCATCCCGCCTACCTTAGAAATCGTGTGAAATTATCAATATGAACAACGCGATCTTGCTCAAATTCTGTATTTAGTAAAGCTATGGATAGACAAAGTTTTGGACAAAAACTTGGAAGTCTGGCAAACACCCCTTCTGGTACCTCCCATACAAATGTACCATCCCGGCCCTAATAAACAGTGTACTATTATCAATATGACTAACGCGATCTTGCCCAAATTCTTTATTTAGTAAAGCTACAGACAGACAAAGTTTTGGACAAAAACTTGGAAGTCTGGCAACTCCCCTTCTGGTACCTTCCATACAATTGTACCATCCCGGCCCTAATAAACAGTGTACTCTTATCAATATGACTAACGCGATCTTGCCCAAATTCTGTATTTAGTAAATCTGTAGACAGACAAAGATTTGGACAAAAACTTGAAAGTCTGGCAACTCCCCTTCTGGTACCTCCCATACAATTGTACCATCCCGCCTACCATAGAAATCGCGTAATAGTAAACCTATATCTAGACAAAGTTTTAGACAATAACTTGTTAGTCTGACAACTCTCCTTCTGGTACCTCCCATACAAATGTACCATCCCGCCACTTATAAACCATGTATTATTATCAATATTAATAACGCGATCTTGCCCAAATTCTGTAGTTAGTAAAGCTATAGCTAGGCAAAGTTTTGGAAAAAAACTTGGAAGTCTGGCAACTCTCATTCTGGTACCTCCCATACAAATGTACCATACCGCCTACCTTAGAAATCGTGTGAAATTATCAATATGAACAACGCGATCTTGCTCAAATTCTGTATTTAGTAAAGCTATGGATAGACAAAGTTTTGGACAAAAACTTGGAAGTCTGGCAAACACCCCTTCTGGTACCTCCCATACAAATGTACCATCCCGGCCCTAATAAACAGTGTACTATTATCAATATGACTAACGCGATCTTGCCCAAATTCTTTATTTAGTAAAGCTACAGACAGACAAAGTTTTGGACAAAAACTTGGAAGTCTGGCAAACTCCCCTTCTGGTACCTAACATACAAATGTACCATCCCGCCCCATTAGAAATCGTGTAATAATATCAATTAGCCCAACGCGATCTTGCCCAAATTTTATATTTAGTAAATCTATAGCTAGACAAAGTTTCGGACAAAGCTTGGTAGTCTGGAAACACCCCTTCTGGTACCACCCATACAATGGTACCATCCCGGCTCATCAGAAATCGTGAAATAATACCAATATGACAACGCGATCTGGCCCAAATTCTGTAATTAGTAAATATATATCTAGACAAAGTTTTGGAAAAAAACTTGGAAGTCTGGCAAACTCCCCTTCTGGTACCTCCCATACAAATGTACCATCCCACCCCATTAGAAATCGTGTAATAATATCAATTAGCCCAACGCGATCTTGCCCAAATTTTATATTTAGTAAATCTATAGACAGACAAAGTTTCGTACAAAAACTTCTAGACAAAGTTTTGGAAAAAAACTTGGTAGTCTGGCAACTCCCCTTCTGATACCTCCCATACAAATGTACCATCCCGGCCCTAATAAACAGTGTACTATTATCAATATGACCAAAGCGATCTTGCCCAAATTCTGTATTTAGTAAAACTATAGCCAAACAAAGTTTTGGACTAAAACTTGGTAGTCTGGCAACTACAATTCTGGTACCTCCCATACAAATGTACCATCCCGCCTACCTTAGAAATCGTGTGAAATTATCAATATAAGCACGCGATCTTGCTCAAATTCTGTATTTAGTAAAGCTATAGACAGACAAAGTTTCGTACAAAAACTTGGTAGTCTGGCAACTCCCCTTCTGATACCTCCCATACAAATGTACCATCCCGGCCCTAATAAACAGTGTACTATTATCAATATGACTAACGCGATCTTGCCCAAATTCTGTATTTAGTAAATCTGTAGACAGACAAAGTTTTGTACAAAAACTTGAAAGTCTGGCAACTCCCATTCTGGTACCTCCCATACAAATGTACCATCTCGCCCTTATAAACCGTGTAATATTATCAATATGACCAACGGTATCTTGCCCAAATTCTGTATTTAGTAAAACTATAGCCAAACAAAGTTTTGGACTAAAACTTGGTTGTCTGGCAACTACAATTCTGGTACCTCCCATACAAATGTACCATCCCGCCTACCTTAGAAATCGCGTGAAATTATCAATATCACCAACGCGATCTTGCTCAAATTCTGTATTTAGTAAAGCTATAGACAGACAAAGTTTCGTACAAAAACTTGGTAGTCTGGCAACTCCCCTTCTGGTACCTCCCATACAAATGTACCATCTCGCCCTTATAAACCGTGTAATATTATCAATATGACCAAAGCGATCTTGCCCAAATTCTGTATTTAGTAAAACTATAGCCAAACAAAGTTTTGGACTAAAACTTGGTAGTCTGGCAACTACAATTCTGGTACCTCCCATACAAATGTACCATCCCGCCTACCTTAGAAATCGTGTGAAATTATCAATATGAACAACGCGATCTTGCTCAAATTCTGTATTTAGTAAAGCTATGGATAGACAAAGTTTCGTACAAAAACTTGGTAGTCTGGCAACTCCCCTTCTGGTACCTCCCATACAAATGTACCATCCCGGCCCTAATAAACAGTGTACTATTATCAATATGACTAACGCGATCTTGCCCAAATTCTGTATTTAGTAAATCTGTAGACAGAAAAAGTTTCGTACAAAAACTTGAAAGTCTGGCAACTCCCCTTCTGGTACCTTCCATACAAATGTACCATCCCGGCCCTAATAAACAGTGTACTATTATCAATATGACTAACGCGATCTTGCCCAAATTCTTTATTTAGTAAAGCTATAGACAGACAAAGTTTTGGACAAAAACTTGGAAGTCTGGCAAACTCCCCTTCTGGTACCTAACATACAAATGTACCATTCCGCTCCATTAGAAATCGTGTAATAATATCAATTAGCCCAACGCGATCTTGCCCAAATTTTATATTTAGTAAATCTATAGCTAGACAAAGTTTCGGACAAAGCTGGGTAGTCTGAAAACACCAATTCTGGTACCACCCATACAAAGGTACCATCCCGGCTCATCAGAAATCGTGTAATAATATCAATTAGCCCAACGCGATCTGGCCCAAATTCTGTAATTAGTAAATATTAGAGCGACTCAAGTTATGTGGAAGCAAAATTCGTGCAAGGTGTACCCCCTCCAAAATGAACATTGGTATTTTTTAAGGTGACATCTAAAATATTTTGGCCCCAGCTTCAACCTCTCGTGAGCTGGACCATTTTGAAAAAGGGTCTATTTTTGCATGTTTTGTTAATTTGAGAGTCTGTTGCATTAACAACATATACAATATGGATATCATAAGAAAGGTTTTTTTAGGACGCGTCCAACTATATATACAATTTGTCAAAGGACGATCACCCATGTCCTATTTTTAAGGATATTCTGCAAAAAAAAGTGGTTTTTGAATTTTTTGTTCGGAGTTGTTTGTAATAAAAATGTCAAATTAACATATTTTAATGTCTAGGCAATTTAAGTAAATACGGGTTTCACCTTTTTTTGAAATTCGTGCTAGTTCGCGTTTTGACAGAAATGCAATGGGGTGGTAACTCTACGTATTAAATAGGGCAATATGGGTATCAATTTTTTTCTTTTCTTTCTTTCTTTCTTCTTTTCTTTCTTTCTTTCTTCTTTTCTTTCTTTCTTTCCTATCTTTCTTTTCTTTTATAAGAAAAAATCACTTGTTTAAAAGAAAATTTTTTTACAGATTATTCAAGACTCATTTAATGCGATTTTGAAAAACGTTACAAGGCGATTTTAAAAACCGTTACAACAAATCTTTGCGTGATTCTATTTTAGTATATTGTTTGCGCGACACGATCTGGTTCGCAATATAAGCCGGACGATTTTTATCGATGACCGATACTTTCCATTGACTGACAACGTGTACAAAACGCTCAGTGCTTTGTGAATGGCAAGGAAATTCTGAAATGAATTCGTTAATAAAACTTATATTTTTGTATGTTATTTTTTCACCTGGAATATTAATAATTTCATCAGAATTTTGAAGACTCAACAAGTATTCTTGTGAGTAGAACTGTGTGCAATACCAGTTTCAATTTCATTCCAATTTATCATAGCTTTGAGCGATTCACAATTAAAATTTATTTTAGGCACAGTAAATTGTCGAATTTGTTGGGTGGTACGTTCACGTGATTTTAAAATTATCTCGTAGGCTTGAAGTCGTATGTCCTTGCTATCATCTGTTATCATTGACAAAATTATGTTTTCCGGATGGGCGAAAAATCCATTTATCTGCACTGATCTTTGGACTATATCTTGCATATGCTCTGGTATCCATTTAATGTAATTAAATAAAGCCATGATAAATTGGAATGAAATTGAAACTGGTATAGAACCACCTTGCACACAGTTCTACTCACAAGAATACTTGTTGAGTCTTCAAAATTCTGATGAAATTATTAATATTCCAGGTGAAAAAATAACATACAAAAATATAAGTTTTATTAACGAATTCATTTCAGAATTTCCTTGCCATTCACAAAGCACTGAGCGTTTTGTACACGTTGTCAGTCAATGGAAAGTATCGGTCATCGATAAAAATCGTCCGGCTTATATTGCGAACCAGATCGTGTCGCGCAAACAATATACTAAAATAGAATCACGCAAAGATTTGTTGTAACGGTTTTTAAAATCGCCTTGTAACGTTTTTCAAAATCGCATTAAATGAGTCTTGAATAATCTGTAAAAAAATTTTCTTTTAAACAAGTGATTTTTTCTTATAAAAGAAAAGAAAGATAGGAAAGAAAGAAAGAAAAGAAGAAAGAAAGAAAGAAAAGAAGAAAGAAAGAAAGAAAAGAAAAAAATTGATACCCATATTGCCCTATTTAATACGTAGAGTTACCACCCCATTGCATTTCTGTCAAAACGCGAACTAGCACGAATTTCAAAAAAAGGTGAAACCCGTATTTACTTAAATTGCCTAGACATTAAAATATGTTAATTTGACATTTTTATTACAAACAACTCCGAACAAAAAATTCAAAAACCACTTTTTTTTGCAGAATATCCTTAAAAATAAGACATGGGTGATCGTCCTTTGACAAATTGTATATATAGTTGGACGCGTCCTAAAAAAACCTTTCTTATGATATCCATATTGTATATGTTGTTAATGCAACAGACTCTCAAATTAACAAAACATGCAAAAATAGACCCTTTTTCAAAATGGTCCAGCTCACGAGAGGTTGAAGCTGGAGCCAAAATATTTTAGATGTCATCTTAAAAATGTCCAAGGTTAATTTTTAGGAGGGAACATCGAACACTTTTTTTGGCGAGTCGCTCTAGTAAATATATATCTAGACAAAGTTTTGGAAAAAGGTACCCCTTCTGGTACCTCCCATACAAATGTACCATCCCGCCCCATTAGAAATCGTGTAATAATATCAATTAGCCCAACGCGATCTTGCCCAAATTTTATATTTAGTAAATCTATAGCTAGACAAAGTTTCGGACAAAGCTTGGTAGTCTGGAAACACCCCTTCTGGTACCCCCCATACAAAGGTACCATCCCGGCTCATGAGAAATCGTGAAATAATACCAATATGACAACGCGATCTTGCCCAAATTCTGCATTTAGTAAAACTATAGCCAAACAAAGTTTTGGACTAAAACTTGGTAGTCTGGCAACTACAATTCTGGTACCTCCAATACAAATGTACCATCCCGCCTACCTTAGAAATCGTGTGAAATTATCAATATCACCAACGCGATCTTGCTCAAATTCTGTATTTAGTAAAGCTATAGACAGACAAAGTTTCGTACAAAAACTTGGTAGTCTGGCAACTCCCCTTCTGGTACCTCCCATACAAATGTACCATCTCGCCCTTATAAACCGTGTAATATTATCAATATGACCAAAGCGATCTTGCCCAAATTCTGTATTTAGTAAAACTATAGCCAAACAAAGTTTTGGACTAAAACTTGGTAGTCTGGCAACTACAATTCTGGTACCTCCCATACAAATGTACCATCCCGGCCCTAATAAACAGTGTACTATTATCAATATGACTGACGCGATCTTGCCCAAATTCTGTATTTAGTAAATCTGTAGACAGACAAAGTTTCGTACAAAAACTTGAAAGTCTGGCAACTCCCCTTCTGGTACCTTCCATACAAATGTACCATCCCGGCCCTAATAAACAGTGTACTATTATCAATATGACTAACGCGATCTTGCCCAAATTCTGTAGTTAGTAAAGCTATAGCTGGACAAAGATTTGGACAAAAACTTGGTAGTCTGGCAACTCCCCTTCTGGTACCTCCCATACAATTGTACCATCCCGCCTACCATAGAAATCGTGTAATAGTAAAACTATATCTAGACAAAGTTTTAGACGATAACTTGTTAGTCTGACAACTCTCCTTCTGGTACCTCCCATACAAATGTACCATCCCGCCACTTATAAACCGTGTATTATTATCAATATTAATAACGCGATCTTGCCCAAATTCTGTAGTTAGTAAAGCTATAGCTAGGCAATGTTTTGGAAAACAACTTGGTAGTCTGGTAACTCCCCTTCTGGTACCTCCCATACAAATGTACCATCCCGCCACTTATAAACCGTGTATTATTATCAATATTAATAACGCGATTTTGCCCAAATTCTGTAGTTAGTAAAGCTATAGCTAGGTAAAGTTTTGGAAAACAACTTGGTAGTCTGGTAACTCCCCTTCTGGTACCTCCCATACAAATGTACCATCCCGCCACTTATAAACCGTGTAATATTATCAATATGACCAAAGCGATCTTGCCCAAATTCTGTATTTAGTAAAACTATAGCCAAACAAAGTTTTGGACTAAAACTTGGTAGTCTGGCAACTCCCCTTCTGGTACCTCCCATACAAATATACCATCCCGCCCTTATAAACCGTGCAATATTATCAATATGACCTACGGTATCTTGCCCAAATTCTTTATTTAGTAAAGCTATAGACAGGCAAAGTTTCGTACAAAAACTTGAAAGTCTGGCAACTCCCCTTCTGGTACCTTCCATACAAATGTACCATCCCTGCCCTAATAAACAGTGTACTATTATCAATATGACTAACGCGATCTTGCTCAAATTCTGTATTTAGTAAAGCTGTAGACTTACAAAGTTTCGTACAAAAACTTGAAAGTCTGGCAACTCCCCTTCTGGTACCTTCCATACAATTGTACCATCCCGGCCCTAATAAACAGTGTACTCTTATCAATATGACTAACGCGATCTTGCCCAAATTCTGTAGTTTGTAAAGCTATAGCTAGACAAAGATTTGGACAAAAACTTGGTAGTCTGGCAACTCCCCTTCTGGTACCTCCCATACAAATGTACCATCCCGCCTACCTTAGAAATCGCGTAATAGTAAACCTATATCTAGACAAAGTTTTAGACAATAACTTGTTAGTCTGACAACTCTCCTTCTGGTACCTCCCATACAAATGTACCATCCCGCCACTTATAAACCATGTATTATTATCAATATTAATAACGCGATCTTGCCCAAATTCTGTAGTTAGTAAAGCTATAGCTAGGCAAAGTTTTGGAAAAAAACTTGGAAGTCTGGCAACTCTCATTCTGGTACCTCCCATACAAATGTACCATACCGCCTACCTTAGAAATCGTGTGAAATTATCAATATGAACAACGCGATCTTGCTCAAATTCTGTATTTAGTAAAGCTATGGATAGACAAAGTTTTGGACAAAAACTTGGAAGTCTGGCAAACACCCCTTCTGGTACCTCCCATACAAATGTACCATCCCGGCCCTAATAAACAGTGTACTATTATCAATATGACTAACGCGATCTTGCCCAAATTCTTTATTTAGTAAAGCTACAGACAGACAAAGTTTTGGACAAAAACTTGGAAGTCTGGCAAACTCCCCTTCTGGTACCTAACATACAAATGTACCATCCCGCCCCATTAGAAATCGTGTAATAATATCAATTAGCCCAACGCGATCTTGCCCAAATTTTATATTTAGTAAATCTATAGCTAGACAAAGTTTCGGACAAAGCTTGGTAGTCTGGAAACACCCCTTCTGGTACCACCCATACAATGGTACCATCCCGGCTCATCAGAAATCGTGAAATAATACCAATATGACAACGCGATCTGGCCCAAATTCTGTAATTAGTAAATATATATCTAGACAAAGTTTTGGAAAAAAAACTTGGAAGTCTGGCAAACTCCCCTTCTGGTACCTCCCATACAAATGTACCATCCCACCCCATTAGAAATCGTGTAATAATATCAATTAGCCCAACGCGATCTTGCCCAAATTTTATATTTAGTAAATCTATAGACAGACAAAGTTTCGTACAAAAACTTCTAGACAAAGTTTTGGAAAAAAACTTGGTAGTCTGGCAACTCCCCTTCTGATACCTCCCATACAAATGTACCATCCCGGCCCTAATAAACAGTGTACTATTATCAATATGACCAAAGCGATCTTGCCCAAATTCTGTATTTAGTAAAACTATAGCCAAACAAAGTTTTGGACTAAAACTTGGTAGTCTGGCAACTACAATTCTGGTACCTCCCATACAAATGTACCATCCCGCCTACCTTAGAAATCGTGTGAAATTATCAATATAACCACGCGATCTTGCTCAAATTCTGTATTTAGTAAAGCTATAGACAGACAAAGTTTCGTACAAAAACTTGGTAGTCTGGCAACTCCCCTTCTGATACCTCCCATACAAATGTACCATCCCGGCCCTAATAAACAGTGTACTATTATCAATATGACTAACGCGATCTTGCCCAAATTCTGTATTTAGTAAATCTGTAGACAGACAAAGTTTTGTACAAAAACTTGAAAGTCTGGCAACTCCCATTCTGGTACCTCCCATACAAATGTACCATCTCGCCCTTATAAACCGTGTAATATTATCAATATGACCAACGGTATCTTGCCCAAATTCTGTATTTAGTAAAACTATAGCCAAACAAAGTTTTGGACTAAAACTTGGTTGTCTGGCAACTACAATTCTGGTACCTCCCATACAAATGTACCATCCCGCCTACCTTAGAAATCGCGTGAAATTATCAATATCACCAACGCGATCTTGCTCAAATTCTGTATTTAGTAAAGCTATAGACAGACAAAGTTTCGTACAAAAACTTGGTAGTCTGGCAACTCCCCTTCTGGTACCTCCCATACAAATGTACCATCTCGCCCTTATAAACCGTGTAATATTATCAATATGACCAAAGCGATCTTGCCCAAATTCTGTATTTAGTAAAACTATAGCCAAACAAAGTTTTGGACTAAAACTTGGTAGTCTGGCAACTACAATTCTGGTACCTCCCATACAAATGTACCATCCCGCCTACCTTAGAAATCGTGTGAAATTATCAATATGAACAACGCGATCTTGCTCAAATTCTGTATTTAGTAAAGCTATGGATAGACAAAGTTTCGTACAAAAACTTGGTAGTCTGGCAACTCCCCTTCTGGTACCTCCCATACAAATGTACCATCCCGGCCCTAATAAACAGTGTACTATTATCAATATGACTAACGCGATCTTGCCCAAATTCTGTATTTAGTAAATCTGTAGACAGAAAAAGTTTCGTACAAAAACTTGAAAGTCTGGCAACTCCCCTTCTGGTACCTCCCATACAATTGTACCATCCCGCCTACCATAGAAATCGTGTAATAGTAAACCTATATCTAGACAAAGTTTTAGCCAATAACTTGTTAGTCTGACAACTCTCCTTCTGGTACCTCCCATACAAATGTACCATCCCGCCACTTATAAACCGTGTATTATTATCAATATTAATAACGCGATCTTGCCCAAATTCTGTAGTTAGTAAAGCTATAGCTGGACAAAGATTTGGACAAAAGCTTGGTAGTCTGGCAACTCCCCTTCTGGTACCTCCCATACAATTGTACCATCCCGCCTACCATAGAAACCGTGTAATAGTAAAACTATATCTAGACAAAGTTTTAGACGATAACTTGTTATTCTGACAACTCTCCTTCTGGAACCTCCCATACAAATGTACCATCCCGCCACTTATAAACCGTGTATTATTATCAATATTAATAACGCGATCTTGCCCAAATTCTGTAGTTAGTAAAGCTATAGCTAGGCAATGTTTTGGAAAACAACTTGGTAGTCTGGTAACTCCCCTTCTGGTACCTCCCATACAAATGTACCATCCCGCCACTTATAAACCGTGTAATATTATCAATATGACCAAAGCGATCTTGCCCAAATTCTGTATTTAGTAAAACTATAGCCAAACAAAGTTTTGGACTAAAACTTGGTAGTCTGGCAACTCCCCTTCTGGTACCTCCCATACAAATATACCATCCCGCCCTTATAAACCGTGCAATATTATCAATATGACCTACGGTATCTTGCCCAAATTCTTTATTTAGTAAAGCTATAGACAGGCAAAGTTTCGTACAAAAACTTGAAAGTCTGGCAACTCCCCTTCTGGTACCTTCCATACAAATGTACCATCCCGGCCCTAATAAACAGTGTACTATTATCAATATGACTAACGCGATCTTGCTCAAATTCTGTATCTAGTAAAGCTGTAGACAGACAAAGTTTCGTACAAAAACTTGAAAGTCTGGCAACTCCCCTTCTGGTACCTCCCATACAAATGTACCATCTCGCCCTTATAAACCGTGTAATATTATCAATATGACCAACGGTATCTTGCCCAAATTCTGTATTTAGTAAAACTATAGCCAAACAAAGTTTTGGACTAAAACTTGGTAGTCTGGCAACTACAATTCTGGTACCTCCCATACAAATGTACCATCCCGCCTACCTTAGAAATCGTGTGAAATTATCAATATGAACAACGCGATCTTGCTCAAATTCTGTATTTAGTAAAGCTATGGATAGACAAAGTTTCGTACAAAAACTTGGTAGTCTGGCAACTCCCCTTCTGGTACCTCCCATACAAATGTACCATCCCGGCCCTAATAAACAGTGTACTATTATCAATATGACTAACGCGATCTTGCCCAAATTCTGTATTTAGTAAATCTGTAGACATACAAAGTTTCGTACAAAAACTTGAAAGTCTGGCAACTCCCCTTCTGGTACCTTCCATACAAATGTACCATCCCGGCCCTAATAAACAGTGTACTATTATCAATATGACTAACGCGATCTTGCCCAAATTCTGTTGTTAGTAAAGCTATAGGTGGACAAAGATTTAGACGATAACTTGTTATTCTGACAACTCTCCTTCTGGTACCTCCCATAGAAATGTACCATCCCGCCACTTATAAACCGTGTATTATTATCAATATTAATAACGCGATCTTGCCCAAATTCTGTAGTTAGTAAAGCTATAGCTAGGCAATGTTTTGGAAAACAACTTGGTAGTCTGGTAACTCCCCTTCTGGTACCTCCCATACAAATGTACCATCCCGCCACTTATAAACCGTGTATTATTATCAATATTAATAACGCGATCTTGCCCAAATTCTGTATTTAGTAAAACTATAGCCAAACAAAGTTTTGGACTAAAACTTGGTAGTCTGGCAACTCCCCTTCTGGTACCTCCCATACAAATATACCATCCCGCCCTTATAAACCGTGCAATATTATCAATATGACCAAAGCGATCTTGCCCAACTTCTTCATTTAGTAAAGCTATAGACAGGCAAAGTTTCGTACAAAAACTTGAAAGTCTGGCAACTCCCCTTCTGGTACCTTCCATACAAATGTACCATCCCGGCCCTAATAAACAGTGTACTATTATCAATATGACTAACGCGATCTTGCTTAAATTCTGTATTTAGTAAAGCTGTAGACAGACAAAGTTTCGTACAAAAACTTGAAAGTCTGGCAACTCCCCTTCTGGTACCTTCCATACAATTGTACCATCCCGGCCCTAATAAACAGTGTACTATTATCAATATGACTAACGCGATCTTGCCCAAATTCTGTAGTTAGTAAAGCTATAGCTAGAAAAAGATTTGGACAAAAACTTGGTAGTCTGGCAACTCCCCTTCTGGTACCTCCCACACAAATGTACCATCCCGCCTACCTTAGAAATCGCGTAATAGTAAACCTATATCTAGACAAAGTTTTAGACAATAACTTGTTAGTCTGACAACTCTCCTTCTGGTACCTCCCATACAAATGTACCATCCCGCCACTTATAAACCGTGTATTATTATCAATATTAATAACGCGATCTTGCCCAAATTCTGTAGTTAGTAAAGCTATAGCTAGGCAAAGTTTTGGAAAAAAACTTGGAAGTCTGGCAACTCTCATTCTGGTACCTCCCATACAAATGTACCATCCTGCCCTTATAAACCGTGTAATATTATCAATATGACCAAAGCGATCTTGCCCAAATTCTGTATTTAGTAAAACTATAGCCAAACAAAGTTTTGGACTAAAACTTGGTAGTCTGGCAACTACAATTCTGGTACCTCCCATACAAATGTACCATCCCGCCTTCCTTAGAAATCGTGTGAAATTATCAATATGAACAACGCGATCTTGCTCAAATTCTGTATTTAGTAAAGCTATGGATAGACAAAGTTTTGGACAAAAACTTGGAAGTCTGGCAAACTCCCCTTCTGGTACCTCCCATACAAATGTACCATCCCGGCCCTAATAAACAGTGTACTATTATCAATATGACTAACGCGATCTTGCCCAAATTCTTTATTTAGTATAGCTATAGACAGACAAAGTTTTGGACAAAAACTTGGAAGTCTGGCAAACTCCCCTTCTGGTACCTAACATACAAATGTACCATCCCGCCCCAATAGAAATCGTGTAATAATATCAATTAGCCCAACGCGATCTTGCCCAAATTTTATATTTAGTAAATCTATAGCTAGACAAAGTTTCGGACAAAGCTTGGTAGTCTGGAAACACCCCTTCTGGTACCACCCATACAAAGGTACCATCCCGGCTCATCAGAAATCGTGAAATAATACCAATATGACAACGCGATCTGGCCCAAATTCTGTAATTAGTAAATATATATCTAGACAAAGTTTTGGAAAAAACTTGGAAGTCTGGCAAACTCCCCTTCTGGTACCTCCCATACAAATGTACCATCCCGCCCCAAATTTTATATTTAGTAAATCTATAGACAGACAAAGTTTCGTACAAAAACATGGTAGTCTGGCAACTCCCCTTCTGATACCTCCCATACAAATGTACCATCCCGGCCCTAATAAACAGTGTACTATTATCAATATGACCAAAGCGATCTTGCCCAAATTCTGTATTTAGTAAAACTATAGCCAAGCAAAGTTTTGGACTAAAACTTGGTAGTCTGGCAACTACACTTCTGGTACCTCCCATACAAATGTACCATCCCGCCTACCTTAGAAATCGTGTGAAATTATCAATATCACCAACGCGATCTTGCTCAAATTCTGTATTTAGTAAAGCTATAGACAGACAAAGTTTCGTACAAAAACTTGGTAGTCTGGCAACTCCCCTTCTGATACCTCCCATACAAATGTACCATCCCGGCCCTAATAAACAGAGTACTATTATCAATATGACTAACGCGATCTTGCCCAAATTCTGTATTTAGTAAATCTGTAGACAGACAAAGTTTCGTACAAAAACTTGAAAGTCTGGCAACTCCCCTTCTGGTACCTCCCATACAAATGTACCATCTCGCCCTTATATACCGTGTAATATTATCAATATGACCAAAGCGATCTTGCCCAAATTCTGTATTTAGTAAAACTATAGCCAAACAAAGTTTTGGACTAAAACTTGGTAGTCTGGCAACTACAATTCTGGTACCTCCCATACAAATGTACCATCCCGCCTACCTTAGAAATCGTGTGAAATTATCAATATGAACAACGCGATTCTGTATTTAGTAAATCTGTAGACAGACAAAGTTTCGTACAAAAACTTGAAAGTCTGGCAACTCCCCTTCTGGTACCTTCCATACAAATGTACCATCCCGGCCCTAATAAACAGTGTACTATTATAAATATGACTAACCCGATCTTGCCCAAATTCTGTAGTTAGTAAAGCTATAGCTGGACAAAGATTTGGACAAAAACTTGGTAGTCTGGCAACTCCCCTTCTGGTACCTCCCATACAATTGTACCATCCCGCCTACCATAGAAATCGTGTAATAGTAAAACTATATCTAGACAAAGTTTTAGACGATAACTTATTAGTCTGACAACTCTCCTTCTGGTACCTCCCATACAAATGTACCATCCCGCCTCTTATAAACCGTGTATTATTATCAATATTAATAACGCGATCTTGCCCAAATTCTGTAGTTAGTAAAGCTATAGCAAGACAAAGATTTGGACAAAAACTTGGTAGTCTGGCAACTCCCCTTCTGGTACCTCCCATACAAATGTACCATCCCGCCTACCTTAGAAATCGCGTAATAGTAAACCTATATCTAGACAAAGTTTTAGACAATAACTTGTTAGTCTGACAACTCTCCTTCTGGTACCTCCCATACAAATGTACCATCCCGCCACTTATAAACCGTGTATTATTATCAATATTAATAACGCGATCTTGCCCAAATTCTGTAGTTAGTAAAGCTATAGCTAGGCAAAGTTTTGGAAAACAACTTGGTAGTCTGGTAACTCCCCTTCTGGTACCTCCCATACAAATGTACCATCCCGCCACTTATAAACCGTGTATTATTATCAATATTACCAACGCGATCTTGCCCAAATTCTGTATTTAGTAAAGCTATAGACAGACAAAGTTGTGGACAAATACTTGGTAGTCTGGCATCTACAATTCTGGTACCACCCATACAAATGTACCATCCCGCCTACCTTAGAAATCGTGTGATATTATCAATACGACTAACGCGATCTTGCTCAAATTCTGTATTTGGTAAAGCTATAGACAGACAAAGTTTCGTACAAAAACTTGAAAGTCTGGTAACTCCCCTTCTGGTACCTCCCATACAAATGTACCATCCCGCCACTTATAAACCGTGTATTATTATCAATATTACCAACGCGATCTTGCCCAAATTCTGTATTTAGTAAAGCTATAGACAGACAAAGTTGTGGACAAAAACTTGGTAGTCTGGCATCTACAATGCTGGTACCACCCATACAAATGTACCATCCCGCCTACCTTAGAAATCGTGTGATATTATCAATACGACTAACGCGATCTTGCTCAAATTCTGTATTTGGTAAAGCTATAGACAGACAAAGTTTCGTACAAAAACTTGAAAGTCTGGCAACTCCCCTTCTGGTACCTTCCATACAAATGTAACACCCCGGCCCTAATAAACAGTGTACTATTATCAATATGACTAACGCGATCTTGCCCAAATTCTGTAGTTAGTAAAGCTATAGCTGGACAAAGATTTGGACAAAAACTTGGTAGTCTGGCAACTCCCCTTCTGGTACCTCCCATACAATTGTACCATCCCGCCTACCATAGAAATCGTGTAATAGTAAAACTATATCTAGACAAAGTTTTAGACGATAACCTGTTATTCTGACAACTCTCCTTCTGGTACCTCCCATACAAATGTACCATCCCGCCACTTATAAACCGTGTATTATTATCAATATTAATAACGCGATCTTGCCCAAATTCTGTAGTTAGTAAAGCTATAGCTAGGCAATGTTTTGGAAAACAACTTGGTAGTCTGGTAACTCCCCTTCTGGTACCTCCCATACAAATGTACCATCCCGCCACTTATAAACCGTGTATTATTATCAATATTAATAACGCGATTTTGCCCAAATTCTGTAGTTAGTAAAGCTATAGCTAGGTAAAGTTTTGGAAAACAACTTGGTAGTCTGGTAACTCCCCTTCTGGTACCTCCCATACAAATGTACCATCCCGCCACTTATAAACCGTGTAATATTATCAATATGACCAAAGCGATCTTGCCCAAATTCTGTATTTAGTAAAACTATAGCCAATCAAAGTTTTGGACTAAAACTTGGTAGTCTGGCAACTCCCCTTCTGGTACCTCCCATACAAATATACCATCCCGCCCTTATAAACCGTGCTATATTATCAATATGACCTACGGCATCTTGCCCAAATTCTTTATTTAGTAAAGCTATAGACAGGCAAAGTTTCGTCAAAAACTTGAAAGTCTGGCAACTCCCCTTCTGGTACCTTCCATACAAATGTACCATCCCGGCCCTAATAAACAGTGTACTATTATCAATATGACTAACGCGATCTTGCCCAAATTCTGTAGTTAGTAAAGCTATAGCTAGACAAAGATTTGGACAAAAACTTGGTAGTCTGGCAACTCCCCTTCTGGTACCTCCCATACAATTGTACCATCCCGCCTACCATAGAAATCGTGTAATAGTAAAACTATATCTAGACAAAGTTTTAGACGATAACTTGTTATTCTGACAACTCTCCTTCTGGTACCTCCCATACAAATGTACCATCCCGCCACTTATAAACCGTGTATTATTATCAATATTAATAACGCGATCTTGCCCAAATTCTGTAGTTAGTAAAGCTATAGCTAGGCAATGTTTTGGAAAACAACTTGGTAGTCTGGTAACTCCCCTTCTGGTACCTCCCATACAAATGTACCATCCCGCCACTTATAAACCGTGTATTATTATCAATATTAATAACGCGATTTTGCCCAAATTCTGTAGTTAGTAAAGCTATAGCTAGGTAAAGTTTTGGAAAACAACTTGGTAGTCTGGTAACTCCCCTTCTGGTACCTCCCATACAAATGTACCATCCCGCCACTTATAAACCGTGTAATATTATCAATATGACCAAAGCGATCTTGCCCAAATTCTGTATTTAGTAAAACTATAGCCAAACAAAGTTTTGGACTAAAACTTGGTAGTCTGGCAACTCCCCTTCTGGTACCTCCCATACAAATATACCATCCCGCCCTTATAAACCGTGCTATATTATCAATATGACCTACGGCATCTTGCCCAAATTCTTTATTTAGTAAAGCTATAGACAGGCAAAGTTTCGTCAAAAACTTGAAAGTCTGGCAACTCCCCTTCTGGTACCTTCCATACAAATGTACCATCCCGGCCCTAATAAACAGTGTACTATTATCAATATGACTAACGCGATCTTGCCCAAATTCTGTAGTTAGTAAAGCTATAGCTAGACAAAGATTTGGACAAAAACTTGGTAGTCTGGCAACTCCCCTTCTGGTACCTCCCATACAAATGTACCATCCCGCCTACCTTAGAAATCGCGTAATAGTAAACCTATATCTAGACAAAGTTTTAGACAATAACTTGTTAGTCTGACAACTCTCCTTCTGGTACCTCCCATACAAATGTACCATCCCGCCACTTATAAACCGTGTATTATTATCAATATTAATAACGCGATCTTGCCCAAATTCTGTAGTTAGTAAAGCTATAGCTAGGCAAAGTTTTGGAAAAAAACTTGGAAGTCTGGCAACTCTCATTCTAGTACCTCCCATACAAATGTACCATCCCGGCCCTAATAAACAGTGTACTATTATCAATATGACTAACGCGATCTTGCCCAAATTCTTTATTTAGTAAAGCTATAGACAGACAAAGTTTTGGACTAAAACTTGGTAGTCTGGCAACTACAATTCTGGTACCTCCCATACAAATGTACCATCCCGGCCCTTATAAACCGTGTAATATTATCAATATGACCAAAGCGATCTTGCCCAAATTCTGTATTTAGTAAAACTATAGCCAAACAAAGTTTTGGACTAAAACTTGGTAGTCTGGCAACTACAATTCTGGTACCTCCCATACAAATGTACCATCCCGCCTACCTTAGAAATCGTGTGAAATTATCAATATGAACAACGCGATCTTGCTCAAATTCTGTATTTAGTAAAGCTATGGATAGACAAAGTTTTGGACAAAAACTTGGAAGTCTGGCAAACTCCCCTTCTGGTACCTCCCATACAAATGTACCATCCCGGCCCTAATAAACAGTGTACTATTATCAATATGACTAACGCGATCTTGCCCAAATTCTTTATTTAGTAAAGCTATAGACAGACAAAGTTGTGGACAAAAACTTGGTAGTCTGGCATCTACAATTCTGGTACCACCCATACAAATGTACCATCCCGCCTACCTTAGAAATCGTGTGATATTATCAATATGACTAACGCGATCTTGCTCAAATTCTGTATTTGGTAAAGCTATAGACAGACAAAGTTTCGTACAAAAACTTGAAAGTCTGGCAACTCCCCTTTTGGTACCTTCCATACAATTGTACCATCCCGGCCCTAATAAACAGTGTACTATTATCAATATGACTAACGCGATCTTGCCCAAATTCTGTAGTTAGTAAAGCTATAGCTAGACAAAGATTTGGACAAAAACTTGGTAGTCTGGCAACTCTCCTTCTGGTACCTCCCATACAATTGTACCATCCCGCCTACCATAGAAATCGTGTAATAGTAAAACTATATCTAGACAAAGTTTTAGACGATAACTTATTAGTCTGACAACTCTCCTTCTGGTACCTCCCATACAAATGTACCATCCCGCCACTTATAAACCGTGTATTATTATCAATATTAATAACGCGATCTTGCCCAAATTCTGTAGTTAGTAAAGCTATAGCTAGGCAAAGTTTTGGAAAACAACTTGGTAGTCTGGTAACTCCCCTTCTGGTACCTCCCATACAAATGTACCATCCCGCCACTTATAAACCGTGTATTATTATCAATATTACCAACGCGATCTTGCCCAAATTCTGTATTTAGTAAAGCTATAGACAGACAAAGTTGTGGACAAATACTTGGTAGTCTGGCATCTACAATTCTGGTACCACCCATACAAATGTACCATCCCGCCTACCTTAGAAATCGTGTGATATTATCAATACGACTAACGCGATCTTGCTCAAATTCTGTATTTGGTAAAGCTATAGACAGACAAAGTTTCGTACAAAAACTTGAAAGTCTGGTAACTCCCCTTCTGGTACCTCCCATACAAATGTACCAACCCGCGACTTATAAACCGTGTATTATTATCAATATTACCAACGCGATCTTGCCCAAATTCTGTATTTAGTAAAGCTATAGACAGACAAAGTTGTGGACAAAAACTTGGTAGTCTGGCATCTACAATTCTGGTACCACCGATACAAATGTACCATCCCGGCTACCTTAGAAATCGTGTGATATTATCAATATGACTAACGCGATCTTGCCCAAATTCTGTATTTAGTAAATCTGTAGACAGACAAAGTTTCGTACAAAAACTTGAAAGTCTGCCAACTCCCCTTCTGGTACCTTCCATACAAATGTACCATCCCGGCCCTAATAAACAGTGTACTATTATCAATATGACTAACGCGATCTTGCCCAAATTCTGTAGTTAGTAAAGCTATAGCTGGACAAAGATTTGGACAAAAACTTGGTAGTCTGGCAACTCCCCTTCTGGTACCTCCCATACAATTGTACCATCCCGCCTACCATAGAAATCGTGTAATAGTAAAACTATATCTAGACAAAGTTTTAGACGATAACTTGTTATTCTGACAACTCTCCTTCTGGTACCTCCCATACAAATGTACCATCCCGCCACTTATAAACCGTGTATTATTATCAATATTAATAACGCGATCTTGCCCAAATTCTGTAGTTAGTAAAGCTATAGCTAGGCAATGTTTTGGAAAACAACTTGGTAGTCTGGTAACTCCCCTTCTGGTACCTCCCATACAAATGTACCATCCCGCCACTTATAAACCGTGTATTATTATCAATATTAATAACGCGATTTTGCCCAAATTCTGTAGTTAGTAAAGCTATAGCTAGGTAAAGTTTTGGAAAACAACTTGGTAGTCTGGTAACTCCCCTTCTGGTACCTCCCATACAAATGTACCATCCCGCCACTTATAAACCGTGTAATATTATCAATATGACCAAAGCGATCTTGCCCAAATTCTGTATTTAGTAAAACTATAGCCAAACAAAGTTTTGGACTAAAACTTGGTAGTCTGGCAACTCCCCTTCTGGTACCTCCCATACAAATATACCATCCCGCCCTTATAAACCGTGCAATATTATCAATATGACCTACGGCATCTTGCCCAAATTCTTTATTTAGTAAAGCTATAGACAGGCAAAGTTTCGTACAAAAACTTGAAAGTCTGGCAACTCCCCTTCTGGTACCTTCCATACAAATGTACCATCCCGGCCCTAATAAACAGTGTACTATTATCAATATGACTAACGCGATCTTGCTCAAATTCTGTATTTAGTAAAGCTGTAGACAGACAAAGTTTCGTACAAAAACTTGAAAGTCTGGCAACTCCCCTTCTGGTACCTTCCATACAATTGTACCATCCCGGCCCTAATAAACAGTGTACTATTATCAATATGACTAACGCGATCTTGCCCAAATTCTGTAGTTAGTAAAGCTATAGCTAGGCAAAGTTTTGGAAAAAAACTTGGAAGTCTGGCAACTCTCATTCTAGTACCTCCCATACAAATGTACCATCCCGGCCCTAATAAACAGTGTACTATTATCAATATGACTAACGCGATCTTGCCCAAATTCTTTATTTAGTAAAGCTATAGACAGACAAAGTTTTGGACTAAAACTTGGTAGTCTGGCAACTACAATTCTGGTACCTCCCATACAAATGTACCATCCCGGCCCTTATAAACCGTGTAATATTATCAATATGACCAAAGCGATCTTGCCCAAATTCTGTATTTAGTAAAACTATAGCCAAACAAAGTTTTGGACTAAAACTTGGTAGTCTGGCAACTACAATTCTGGTACCTCCCATACAAATGTACCATCCCGCCTACCTTAGAAATCGTGTGAAATTATCAATATGAACAACGCGATCTTGCTCAAATTCTGTATTTAGTAAAGCTATGGATAGACAAAGTTTTGGACAAAAACTTGGAAGTCTGGCAAACTCCCCTTCTGGTACCTCCCATACAAATGTACCATCCCGGCCCTAATAAACAGTGTACTATTATCAATATGACTAACGCGATCTTGCCCAAATTCTTTATTTAGTAAAGCTATAGACAGACAATGTTGTGGACAAAAACTTGGTAGTCTGGCATCTACAATTCTGGTACCACCCATACAAATGTACCATCCCGCCTACCTTAGAAATCGTGTGATATTATCAATATGACTAACGCGATCTTGCTCAAATTCTGTATTTGGTAAAGCTATAGACAGACAAAGTTTCGTACAAAAACTTGAAAGTCTGGCAACTCCCCTTTTGGTACCTTCCATACAATTGTACCATCCCGGCCCTAATAAACAGTGTACTATTATCAATATGACTAACGCGATCTTGCCCAAATTCTGTAGTTAGTAAAGCTATAGCTAGACAAAGATTTGGACAAAAACTTGGTAGTCTGGCAACTCTCCTTCTGGTACCTCCCATACAATTGTACCATCCCGCCTACCATAGAAATCGTGTAATAGTAAAACTATATCTAGACAAAGTTTTAGACGATAACTTATTAGTCTGACAACTCTCCTTCTGGTACCTCCCATACAAATGTACCATCCCGCCACTTATAAACCGTGTATTATTATCAATATTAATAACGCGATCTTGCCCAAATTCTGTAGTTAGTAAAGCTATAGCTAGACAAAGATTTGGACAAAAACTTGGTAGTCTGGCAACTCCCCTTCTGGTACCTCCCATACAAATGTACCATCCCGCCTACCTTAGAAATCGCGTAATAGTAAACCTATATCTAGACAAAGTTTTAGACAATAACTTGTTAGTCTGACAACTCTCCTTCTGGTACCTCCCATACAAATGTACCATCCCGCCACTTATAAACCGTGTATTATTATCAATATTAATAACGCGATCTTGCCCAAATTCTGTAGTTAGTAAAGCTATAGCTAGGCAAAGTTTTGGAAAACAACTTGGTAGTCTGGTAACTCCCCTTCTGGTACCTCCCATACAAATGTACCATCCCGCCACTTATAAACCGTGTATTATTATCAATATTACCAACGCGATCTTGCCCAAATTCTGTATTTAGTAAAGCTATAGACAGACAAAGATGTGGACAAATACTTGGTAGTCTGGCATCTACAATTCTGGTACCACCCATACAAATGTACCATCCCGCCTACCTTAGAAATCGTGTGATATTATCAATACGACTAACGCGATCTTGCTCAAATTCTGTATTTGGTAAAGCTATAGACAGACAAAGTTTCGTACAAAAACTTGAAAGTCTGGTAACTCCCCTTCTGGTACCTCCCATACAAATGTACCATTCCGCCACTTATAAACCGTGTGATATTATCAATATGACTAACGCGATCTTGCTCAAATTCTGTATTTGGTAAAGCTATAGACAGACAAAGTTTCGTACAAAAACTTGAAAGTCTGGCAACTCCCCTTTTGGTACCTTCCATACAATTGTACCATCCCGGCCCTAATAAACAGTGTACTATTATCAATATGACTAACGCGATCTTGCCCAAATTCTGTATTTAGTAAAGCTATAGACAGACAAAGTTGTGGACAAAAACTTGGTAGTCTGGCATCTACAATTCTGGTACCACCGATACAAATGTACCATCCCGCCTACCTTAGAAATCGTGTGATATTATCAATATGACTAACGCGATCTTGCCCAAATTCTGTATTTAGTAAATCTGTAGACAGACAAAGTTTCGTACAAAAACTTGAAAGTCTGGCAACTCCCCTTCTGGTACCTTCCATACAAATGTACCATCCCGGCCCTAATAAACAGTGTACTATTATTAATATGACTAACGCGATCTTGCCCAAATTCTGTAGTTAGTAAAGCTATAGCTGGACAAAGATTTGGACAAAAACTTGGTAGTCTGGCAACTCCCCTTCTGGTACCTCCCATACAATTGTACCATCCCGCCTACCATAGAAATCGTGTAATAGTAAAACTATATCTAGACAAAGTTTTAGACGATAACTTATTATTCTGACAACTCTCCTTCTGGTACCTCCCATACAAATGTACCATCCCGCCACTTATAAACCGTGTATTATTATCAATATTAATAACGCGATCTTGCCCAAATTCTGTAGTTAGTAAAGCTATAGCTAGGCAATGTTTTGGAAAACAACTTGGTAGTCTGGTAACTCCCCTTCTGGTACCTCCCATACAAATGTACCATCCCGCCACTTATAAACCGTGTATTATTATCAATATTAATAACGCGATTTTGCCCAAATTCTGTAGTTAGTAAAGCTATAGCTAGGTAAAGTTTTGGAAAACAACTTGGTAGTCTGGTAACTCCCCTTCTGGTACCTCCCATACAAATGTACCATCCCGCCACTTATAAACCGTGTAATATTATCAATATGACCAAAGCGATCTTGCCCAAATTCTGTATTTAGTAAAACTATAGCCAAACAAAGTTTTGGACTAAAACTTGGTAGTCTGGCAACTCCCCTTCTGGTACCTCCCATACAAATATACCATCCCGCCCTTATAAACCGTGCAATATTATCAATATGACCTACGGCATCTTGCCCAAATTCTTTATTTAGTAAAGCTATAGACAGGCAAAGTTTCGTACAAAAACTTGAAAGTCTGGCAACTCCCCTTCTGGTACCTTCCATACAAATGTACCATCCCGGCCCGAATAAACAGTGTACTATTATCAATATGACTAACGCGATCTTGCTCAAATTCTGTATTTAGTAAAGCTGTAGACAGACAAAGTTTCGTACAAAAACTTGAAAGTCTGGCAACTCCCCTTCTGGTACCTTCCATACAATTGTACCATCCCGGCCCTAATAAACAGTGTACTATTATCAATATGACTAACGCGATCTTGCCCAAATTCTGTAGTTAGTAAAGCTATAGCTAGACAAAGATTTGGACAAAAACTTGGTAGTCTGGCAACTCCCCTTCTGGTACCTCCCATACAAATGTACCATCCCGCCTACCTTAGAAATCGCGTAATAGTAAACCTATATCTAGACAAAGTTTTAGACAATAACTTGTTAGTCTGACAAGTCTCCTTCTGGTACCTCCCATACAAATGTACCATCCCGCCACTTATAAACCGTGTATTATTATCAATATTAATAACGCGATCTTGCCCAAATTCTGTAGTTAGTAAAGCTATAGCTAGGCAAAGTTTTGGAAAAAAACTTGGAAGTCTGGCAACTCTCATTCTAGTACCTCCCATACAAATGTACCATCCCGCCCTTATAAACCGTGTAATATTATCAATATGACCAAAGCGATTTTGCCCAAATTCTGTATTTAGTAAAACTATAGCCAAACAAAGTTTTGGACTAAAACTTGGTAGTCTGGCAACTACAATTCTGGTACCTCCCATACAAATGTACCATCCCGCCTACCTTAGAAATCGTGTGAAATTATCAATATGAACAACGCGATCTTGCTCAAATTCTGTATTTAGTAAAGCTATGGATAGACAAAGTTTTGGACAAAAACTTGGAAGTCTGGCAAACTCCCCTTCTGGTACCTCCCATACAAATTTACCATCCCGGCCCTAATAAACAGTGTACTATTATCAATATGACTAACGCGATCTTGCCCAAATTCTTTATTTAGTAAAGCTATAGACAGACAAAGTTGTGGACAAAAACTTGGTAGTCTGGCATCTACAATTCTGGTACCACCCATACAAATGTACCATCCCGCCTACCTTAGAAATCGTGTGATATTATCAATATGACTAACGCGATCTTGCTCAAATTCTGTATTTGGTAAAGCTATAGACAGACAAAGTTTCGTACAAAAACTTGAAAGTCTGGCAACTCCCCTTTTGGTACCTTCCATACAATTGTACCATCCCGGCCCTAATAAACAGTGTACTATTATCAATATGACTAACGCGATCTTGCCCAAATTCTGTAGTTAGTAAAGCTATAGCTAGACAAAGATTTGGACAAAAACTTGGTAGTCTGGCAACTCTCCTTCTGGTACCTCCCATACAAATGTACCATCCCGCCACTTATAAACCGTGTATTATTATCAATATTAATAACGCGATCTTGCCCAAATTCTGTAGTTAAAGAGTACTTTCTGCCCAAAAAAGAGTACGCAAGACAAAAAAAGAGTAAATTTTTCAAACAAAAAAAATCGTTCCAACTTTATTGAAATATGTAATTCATTAACATTAAGGATATAAAAAAAAACAAAACAAAAAACATACATTATTTTTTAAAGAAAAAATAACAATTCATTCGAGCAATGAATGAATAAAAAGGTACATAACATATATGTATTATGAGATCATAAAAAACTTTTTATAATGATACATATTAATAGGAAAAACGAGATTTTTAATAGTATTTTGCACTTTTTTGAATATTTTTGACAATTTTGTATCAGTATTTAAAAAATTATAGAATTCGATGCATGTATAATTAAAATTTGTTTTTATTAAAAGTTCACTTTCCAGATTTTCAATAGTAGGTTTATTTCTCTCCTTTCTCCAACTCGCAACCATTAAACTAAATATTCTTTCGCATGCAGCGTTAGAGTGAGGAATAGAAAATACGAAGTTGCAAATTTTTTCAAAGTTTGGATATGTGCCATCATTTAAAAAGTCCTTCCACTGTCCATATACAGGCTTGTCTTTGTCTATTGTCTGTGAAAAAGCTTTCAATGAAATAAACTCGTCGAAAAGAAAATCCATATCAAAATTTTTAATAGAGAATGATGATATAATCTCCACAAAATCGTTGAACGTAATATTCGGGTTTAAATGAAACTTTTGCAATTTTTCGAATTTATTATTATCGAACTTAAACCTTTTTTCTATGTAAGTTGTTATTGATAACAAAACAGCATTCGCTCTTTTTTTAAATAAATTGACTTCTACAATGTTGTCGCATTTGCTGCATACATTTTCGGCAACGAATCCATAATACCCCTCAGTTCTTTGTTGTATTAGCTTTTCTTTTGTAGTTTTCATTAGTTGATACATATCGATAATTACTAGACTACGTTGCTCTTCCAATTTCTTTATGCTGCAACATAAAGCATGTCCAATGATATGAACAAACCCCAAATACGCTTCGGCGGTCTCAAGTTCAAAAAATTGCCGCAAAATAAGGGAACAATCATTTTTGGAAAGAAAATATGATTTTATGGCTTCATAATTTTTATAAAGTCTTTCAACGGCTGGAGTTAAAGATAACAATCTTGTAGGCACATGACGAAGCATTTCACACCGTTCCAAATCACAAAATAGAAAAATGTCTTTAAAATTGGCGGTTGTTTTGGTTGAAAAACTAAATTCATTAAAAACGTTGATAACGATATCATCAATATCATACTTTAAATTTTTTAAAGATAATTTAAAGGCATTACTAATTACGTGACATAAACATCCAACTCCTATAATATCGGGATTCGCTTCGGAAAGTTCTACCATAATACTTTGATGACATCCGAAATTAACGTTAGCGTTATCAGCGGAAAAACTGGTAACGTTAACTAAATTTAAATCGTTAATATTCAAATAGTGTTTCAATGCATCTGCTATAGCTTTAGAATTTTCCGATTCTAAATTAAAAAACTTTAAAAGTTTATTATTTATACCGGTATCTTTTTTAAAGTACCTTAATACTATTGGAAATGTTTTGATATTTCCTTTATTGGAAGCATCAGAAGTGAGTGTTTGTCTTTTGTTCCGTGCACACGCACATTTTGTCCGTCCGTCGCGTTTTCGTGTTTTCAGTGTTTTTTTTTTTCTTTCCCTCTCTAAAAAAAAAAATGCTAAAATTATAAACAACTAATCCAATTACCAACAAATAAAATCAACAATATAATGTGCAACACAAATTAAACAAAACAAAATAGAAAAAAAAAAAAAAAAGAGAGAATATAACATTACAATAACCACAACATAACAACAACAGCAATACCCAAAACGACGAAAAACAAACAAACAACCAAACAATAACCAAACCGCGCGCACACGTCAACAACAACAATAATAACCAGCTCCACGCGTCAACACAACAAAAGACAACACTAAGGGCTTTTCTATGCCTCCCTCGTTGTCTTCCCATATCACAAATAATTCTGCATTCTTCTTGTCGCTGTTCTGTTAGTTGTTGTAGGTATAACACTGAACAACTAACAGAAATAACAGCGGCGGGAGGGGTGCAGAGTTATTTGTGTTTTGCTTTGATGTTGTTTTGTTTTTGGTAGTGTTATGGTAGGTAGATTTAAAATTCACTTTGCGAACATTCGCGGATTAAGAACGAATTTTTTTGCGGTATACGCACACACTAATTTCCATAGGCCGGATGTGCTCGCTCTATGTGAGACCCAGGTGTGTGAGGATTCTGATCCACAGGATTTTCACATTCCTGGTTATCACACTCTCTCCTCTTTCTCTTCTCACAGAGGCCTTGTGATATATATACGTAATGGTGTTGTATTCCAGAGTCAGCAACATTTGAACTCACAAGATCCAGAATTTAACTCTCTCTGGGTTAAATTCAGGATTGGAACACATCTATTACACTTCGGGTTTCTTTATAGAAGTCCAAACTTGGAAAGGGAGGCTACCCTAAATGGTTTCGACGCCCTTTCCGACTCTATTTCTAAAGTCTTAGAAGATTATCCGGACAGTGAAATTGTAGTTGCTGGGGATTTCAATGTCCATAATAATTCTTGGCTTTCCCATTCGAGCCATACATCTCCGGAGGGCCAGTACGCTGAGCTTTTTGCCGCGCACAATGACTTGGCGCAATTAGTGAATGAACCAACACACATTCCGCGTGTTGAAGGGCAACAACAAAATATTCTTGACCTTTTTTTAACCTCCCACCCTGGAAAGTATGAGGTTAACATTCTTGCACCTCTTGGTAACTCGGATCACTGCACCATTTCAGCATCCTTTTCGTTCTCCGATCTTCGAGCCACTTCAAAACCAGTCACGAAGCGGACAATGTATATATACGAAAAGGCACGTTGGGCCGAGCTCAACAATTTTTATCAGCAATTTAACTGGAAATTATGTTTCCTAGACAATAATGTCGATGCTGCTGCTGAAATGGTTGAGAAAATAATTCTTCTTGGCATAAACATGTTTATTCCCTCGAAGACTACTTCGATTAAACCTCCAAAAAATTGTTGGTTTAATCAGACATGCAAAGAAGCTGTCAGATCCAAAGAGGAAGCATTCAGAAAATGGCATTAAAATAAAATACCACTACTGAACTGCTACGCAAGCAGGCAAGATCAAATTGTGCCAGAGTACTTAGGCGCGAAAAACTTCTTCACGAACAGCGTCTTCGTGCAAAAGTTCTTTCTTCTCCCAGGGGAAGTAAGAGCTTTTGGTCATTCGTTAAAAGGGTAAGGAACAATTCTTCATCTTCTATTTCAACCCTTGTTAACGGTGACCAGATATTCACTGACCCGGTTGACAAAGCTAATCTTATGGCTGAAATATTTGCAAAGAATTCATCTTTGCCAGACAGCAGTCAACCACTCCCTGTGATCGAGAACGTATCTAGTTCGATGCCTCAGATATTTTTTCGAACACGTGGAGTCAGGGTCGCCGTGTTTAACGTGAGTACCTGCCACGTTGGCCTAAACTCACGGTGGTCTTAGCACCGGGTGAAATACAATGCGTCTACCAACGCCCCTATATGCAGCACAGCTGTACATGAGTACCAATTCGAAAAACCATGTATTTGGCATGGGATCCCCCTTGGTTAGGGTCGGAGCCTATCTAACACTCCTACCGGTCTATGGGTCCCGGCGCCCGGTTGAAAACAATGCAACTCCACATCGAGCTAGAGCTCTCCCCGCGATTTGGGTCTAAACCACAGCCACCACGATACTCCCCGAGGGGCCGCACCAACAGTCAGGCTGGACAAAGTCCAGGGGCTCCTGACTCCCGTGGTACCAGAAAGTCTCCGGTCAGACTTCGTAGTCAAAACTACTACCAGTTGAACTCCAAACAGTTCTGGACTGGTGGCCAACATCGTCTCCTCCATGCCAATGAAATTGGCAACAAAAACAACACCAACAATTAACAATAGCCCTCACGGGCTATTCGTTGGCCATATAACCTGGCCCTGCAGGACAGGACGCACAAAAACAACGGACACAGTCCCCCTCACGGGTGACTGGGACAACATAAAACAAAAACAAAAATGGACTTCACTAGTTTGGCGGCTATTCTACGGCACCAGGTCTACGAGACGGCATGTGTAGGGAAAACTACCTCCACTACGTCTGCCTAAGTCGCCTCCTACTAAAAACCCCACGGGCAAATTGCCCCAACCTCCCAAATGTCCGATCGTCCTCTAAAGCCCTACTACAGTCATACCCCCCAGCCCCCGTCTGGGTAATACCCATCCCTACTAAATCCCTAATGCCCTGGTAAAGGAGACACGTAGTCAGTACATGCCTCCAGTCCTCAAGTCCCCCACCACACATGCAGTCCGGTGTGTCGGACAGGCCCCTCTGATGCAAAAATGCATTGAGCGAGCCATGCCCCGTCAGTAAAAATCCCAGACTTAGACCGAAGCCGAAGTCTGGCCGCCCCCGTACGAAGTCCGCGTCACGTATGAATTCATACGTTACCCGCCCATTGTCGCTGTTCGTCCATCTCGTCCTCCACCTCGAGACAAGGCACTCGTCGAGTAGTGCCATGCTCTCCCTACACTCCCTATCTACCACATCAGATGCAGAAATCCAATCTGCCGCGGAAAGCGTTAGCCCCTTTTTGACCTTGAAAGCAATACCTCGACGTATTACTTCAAGGTCAAGAGGTGGCACGCCTAGCAATACCTGCAAAGCATCCGTCGATACTGTCCTGCATACTGGCATACACGCCAGCAAAGCGACTCTATGACATGAAAGGACCTTCTTTTTTCCTGCAACAGACATGACTGTTTCGTACCATACCGGAGCACCATACGCTGCGCAAGCAACGAATAGCCCACCGTATATGGTACGGACAGCCCGCCTGCCAAGTCCCCAGCCACTCCGAAGAATGCGTCTGACTGTGCAAACAACAGCAGAAAGCTTGTCCCGGACGTAGGTGAGATGAACTAAAAAGTTCATACGCTCACCCATCTTTACTCCCAAGTATTTGACCTCGGTCGCATACTGGAGACTAAAGTCGCCACAGCGTATAAGTGGTGGACGAGCATGTGACAATCTGCCCTTGAGCAGCATTGTCGCACTCTTGCAGATCTCAATGTAAACAAAACTCCGGGCCCGGATGGTATCTCAGCACTTGTCCTATGTAAGTGCTCTTCGACGCTAGCTCGTCCATTGCGCAATCTTTTCAACATGTCGTACCGTGCTGGTATTTACCCTTCACGTTGGAAAGTTGCCAATGTTCAGCCGATCCCCAAGAAAAGTGAGGCTACCAATCCTGCGAATTACCGTCCAATTGCAATATGTTCTGCGCTCTCGAAGGTTATGGAGAGCATGGTTAACCACCATCTTGTCAAATATTTAGAGTCTAACGGCCTTCTCAATGATCGACAGTATGGCTTCCGTAGAAATCGATCTACTGGAGACCTGATGGCGTTCCTTTCGGAACGATGGAGTCGATCCATTCACCGACTTGGCGAAAGCAAGGTCGTGGCTCTGGATATTTCCAAGGCGTTCGATAGGGTCTGGCACGGAGCACTCATATCAAAACTTATTGCATTTGGTGTCGGTAATACCTTCTCTCGATTCATATCGAGTTTTCTCAGGGATCGCTCTATACGAGTTGTTATAGATGGGGTCTCATCCAACGAGCATAGGTTGACCGCAGGAGTGCCACAAGGCTCTGTCCTCTCTCCTTCTCTGTTTCTTATTTTCATTGACGACCTGTTGGGTCAGACTGTGAACCCAATCTACTCCTTTGCAGATGACAGCAACCTCTGTCATTCGTACTCATTTGATCATCGGCCAGGTCCTCTGGAAGTCGAGGAAAAAAGGCGAACGATGAACGACTCACTTAACCGCGATTTGGCGACGATTTGTGAGTGGGGCCAAATGAACAGAGTAGATTTTAATGCACAAAAGACCCAGTGCTGTTTGTTGTCACACAAACGTTCACCAGATCCAGCATCGTCGTCAATTTCTATGGGTGGTGTGGATATCGACGAATCAGACACTCTTGATGTTCTGGGCATGAAGATACAGGGTGATGCTCGTTGGGCTAGCCATATATTCGAAGTGTCGAAAGAAGCATTCAAGTGTTTAGGCTTTTTAAAGCGGTGCAAGAAATACTTCACCCCATCTGATCTCGTAAATATTTACACCACTTACATCCGGCCTAAAATGGAATACAACTCGCATATATGGGCAGGGGCTCCATTAACATCTTTGAAGCTTCTGGACCGTGTACAGAGGAGAGCGGTGGTGATGATAGGGGATGGTAGGGTATCCAGCTCTATTGTCTCCCTACAGCATCGCCGAAATGTGGGTTGTGTATCGCTATTCTATAGATATTTTAATGGTATCTGTTCAGAAGATATCCGTCGTCTGGTCCCTGACGTTAGAACATTTAGCCGGAATACTCGGCTATCCAGGGTCTCTCATCCGTTCATTGTCAAATGGCCGGTTGACCGGACGACGCACTATAGAGAAAATTCGTTCTTTAGCCGTACTGTTCGTTTGTGGAATAATCTTCCTGAAAGTGTTTTTCCTGCCTGCTATGACATTATTCAAGGCCAACGTCAACAAACACTACTTCCTCTTTCCTCCCTCCAATACCCTTATTTCCCATCGCTAACACAGTGCATTGCATTTATAGGGGGCATCCCCTGAGTGTTAGTCAAAAAAAAAAAAAAAAAAAAAAATATCATCTCAATTGAATACTTCGCCAGAATATTGGTTATGATTTTCGAACATTTTGTTTTCCCACACGAAAAGTTAGCAGCTACACATGAATCGGAGAACATTGATTTGTAGAGCTTAGCGCTGCAATCTGCAGATTGATAACTATGTGAGTGCATCACAATATGATAGCAAAACGAAGCTTCCGCTACGGCACTGAACGGTCGTGAACTTTCTGCGACATTGGCCGATCCACCAAAAAAATTTGCAATTGATTTATTTTTGCTGCCACCCAAATTTCGGATATGTTTAGAAGAGTTCATATGTTGTTTCACCTTATTTAGACCTCCATTGGCAACCGAAAATGAAATTCCACAAACAGAACACTTAGCCATGTATTTATCTTTTGTTCTGAGTATCCAGTCCAATTGTTTTTTCCAATTTTCATTAAACTTATTTCTTCGGCGTGTACCAATTTTATTTTTTCTTTGTACTGTGTTGGAGCTATCGCTGCTGTTTTCGACGTCAGAATCTGATAAAACGATCGAATCATTTCTGTCTACTTCCATTGTGATCCTCTAAACAAAAATTTAAAGAACATTTTATACGTTTTTGTTAAACATTTAAATAAGCTTCTTACCAGACGACATATATGAAGAAATCCGATATTCGATGTATTTTTTTTGTACACAGCTTATTTTGACTTTTCTACACCTTTTTTTAGAAGAGTACGAAGGAACTAAAAATAAATAGCGGCGTTTAGTATTTTCGTATTCGGCTCTTGGTTCTTGATGTTTAAAGGGCCAAATAGACGTCACCACATGTTGTGCAATTACCGATTACACAAAAATCGTTAAAAGACTTTCTGAACAAGCAAAATATTTGTGCAATAGCACAACAGTGTATTCGTGAGGTAAATTTAACATGTCGTAACGTTTTGTTACAAAATTATGTTTTTTTGAATAAAAAAAGAGTACAAAAGAGTACATTTGCGTACTCTTTTGGGGTCTCTTGATTTAAGAGTACATTTTATAAAAAAAAAAGTACATGTACTCTTTAAAAGAGTACGCCTGGCACCCCTATCCCATACAAATGTACCATCCCGCCTACCTTAGAAATCGTGTGAAATTATCAATATGACCAACGCGGTGTTGCTCAAATTCTGTATTTAGTAAACATATAACTGTACAAAGTTTCAGTCAAAAACTTGGAAGTCTGGCAACTCTCATTCTGGTACCTCCCATACAAATGTACCATCCCGCCTACCTTAGAAATCGTGTGAAATTATCAATATGACCAACGCGATCTTGCTCTAATTCTGTATTTAGTAAAGCTATAGACAGACAAAGTTTCGTACAAAAACTTGAAAGTCTGGCAACTCCCCTTCTGGTACCTTCCATACAAATGTACCATCCCGGCCCTAATAAACAGTGTACTATTATCAATATGACTAACGCGATCTTGCTCAAATTCTGTATTTAGTAAAGCTATAGACAGACAAAGTTTCGTACAAAAACTTGAAAGTCTAGCAACTCCCCTTCTGGTACCTTCCATACAAATGTACCATCCCGGCCCTAATAAACAGTGTACTATTATCAATATGACTAACGCGATCTTGCTCAAATTCTGTGTTTAGTAAAGCTATAGACAGACAAAGTTTCGTACAAAAACTTGAAAGTTTGGCAACTCCCCTTCTGGTACCTCACATACAAATGTACCATCCCGCCCACTTTAGAAATCGTATAATATTATCAATATGACCAACGGTATATTGCCCAAATTCTTTATTTAGTAAAGCTATAGCCAAACAAAGTTTTGGACTAAAACTTGGTAGTCTGGCAACTACAATTCTGGTACCTCCCATACAAATGTATGTACCTTAGAAATCGTGTGAAATTATCAATATGACCAATGCGATCTTGCTCAAATTCTGTATTTAGTAAAGCTATAGACAGACAAAGTTTCGTTCAAAAACTTGAAAGTATGGCAACTCCCCTTCTGGTACCTTCCATACAAATGTACCCTCCCGGCCCTAATAAACAGTGTACTATTATCAATATGACTAACGCGATCTTGCCCAAATTCTGTATTTAGTAAAGCTATAGACAGACAAAGTTTCGTACAAAAACATGAAAGTCTGGCAACTACCCTTCTGGAACCTTCCATACAAATGTACCATCCCGGCCCTATTAAACAGTGTACTATTATCAATATGACTAACGCGATCTTGCCCAAATTCTTTATTTAGTAAAGCTATAGACAGACAAAGTTTTGGACAAAAACTTGGAAGTCTGGCAAACTCCCCTTCTGGTACCTCCCATACAAATGTACCATCCCGCCCCATTAGAAATCGTGTAATAATATTAATTAGCCCAACGCGATCTTGCCCAAATTCTTTATTTAGTAAATCTATAGCTAGACAAAGTTTCGGACAAAAACTTGGAAGTCTGGCAAACTCCCCTTCTGGTACCTCCCATACAAATGTACCATCCCGCCCCATTAGAAATCGTTTAATAATATAAATTAGCCCAACGCGATCTGGCCCAAATTCTGTAATTAGTAAATATATATCTAGACAAAGTTTTGGAAAAAAAACTTGGAAGTCTGGCAACTCTCATTCTGGTACCTCCCATACAAATGTACCATCCCGCCCTTATAAACCGTGTAATATTATCAATATGACCAAAGCGATCTTGCCCAAATTCTGTATTTAGTAAAACTATAGCCAAACAAAGTTTTGGACTAAAACTTGGTAGTCTGGCAACTACAATTCTGGTACCTCCCATACAAATGTACCATCCCGCCTACCTTAGAAATCGTGTGAAATTATCAATATGAACAACGCGATCTTGCTCAAATTCTGTATTTAGTAAAGCTATGGATAGACAAAGTTTTGGACAAAAACTTGGAAGTCTGGCAAACTCCCCTTCTGGTACCTCCCATACAAATGTACCATCCCGGCCCTAATAAACAGTGTACTATTATCAATATGACTAACGCGATCTTGCCCAAATTCTTTATTTAGTAAAGCTATAGACAGACAAAGTTTTGGACAAAAACTTGGAAGTCTGGCAAACTCCCCTTCTGGTACCTCCCATACAAATGTACCATCCCGCCCCATTAGAAATCGTGTAATAATATCAATTAGCCCAACGCGATCTTGCCCAAATTTTATATTTAGTAAATCTATAGCTAGACAAAGTTCCGGACAAAGCTTGGTAGTCTGGAAACACCCCTTCTGGTACCACCCATACAAAGGTACCATCCCGGCTCATCAGAAATCGTGAAATAATACCAATATGACAACGCGATCTGGCCCAAATTCTGTAATTAGTAAATACATATCTAGACAAAGTTTTGGAAAAAAAACTTGGAAGTCTGGCAAACTCCCCTTCTGGTACCTCCCATACAAATGTACCATCCCGCCCCATTAGAAATCGTGTAATAATATCAATTAGCCCAACGCGATCTTGCGCAAATTTTATATTTAGTAAATCTATAGCTAGACAAAGTTTCGGACAAAGCTTGGTAGTCTGGAAACACCCCTTCTGGTACCCCCCATACAAAGGTACCATCCCGGCTCATCAGAAATCGTGAAATAATACCAATATGACAACGCGATCTTGCCCAAATTCTGGATTTAGTAAAACTATAGCCAAACAAAGTTTTGGACTAAATCTTGGTAGTCTGGCAACTACAATTCTGGTACCTCCCATACAAATGTACCATCCCGCCTACCTTAGAAATCGTGTGAAATTATCAATATCAACAACGCGATCTTGCTGAAATTCTGTATTTAGTAAAGCTATAGACAGACAAAGATTCGTACAAAAACTTGGTAGTCTGGCAACTCCCCTTCTGGTACCTCCCATACAAATGTACCATCTCGCCTTTATAAACCGTGTAATATTATCAATATGACCAAAGCGATCTTGCCCAAATTCTGTATTTAGTAAAACTATAGCCAAACATAGTTTTGGACTAAAACTTGGTAGTCTGGCAACTACAATTCTGGTACCTCCCATACAAATGTACCATCCCGCCTACCTTAGAAATCGTGTGAAATTATCAATATGAACAACGCGATCTTGCTCAAATTCTGTATTTAGTAAAGCTATGGATAGACAAAGTTTCGTACAAAAACTTGGTAGTCTGGCAACTCCCCTTCTGGTACCTCCCATACAAATGTACCATCCCGGCCCTAATAAACAGTGTACTATTATCAATATGACTAACGCGATCTTGCCCAAATTCTGTATTTAGTAAATCTGTAGTCAGACAAAGTTTCGTACAAAAACTTGAAAGTCTGGCAACTCCCCTTCTGGTACCTTCCATACAAATGTACCATCCCGGCCCTAATAAACAGTGTACTATTAGCAATATGACCAAAGCGATCTTGCCCAAATTCTGTATTTAGTAAAACTATAGCCAAACAAAGTTTTGGACTAAAACTTGGTAGTCTGGCAACTACAATTCTGGTACCTCCCATACAAATGTACCATCCCGCCTACCTTAGAAATCGTGTGAAATTATCAATATCACCAACGCGATCTTGCTCAAATTCTGTATTTAGTAAAGCTATAGACAGACAAAGTTTCGTACAAAAACTTGAAAGTTTGGCAACTCCCCTTCTGGTACCTTCCATACAAATGTACCATCCCGCCCACTTTAGAAATCGTGTAATATTATCAATATGACCAACGGTATCTTGCCCAAATTCTTTATTTAGTAAAGCTATAGCCAAACAAAGTTTTGGACTAAAACTTGGTAGTCTGGCAACTACAATTCTGGTACCTCCCATACAAATGTACCATCCCGCCTACCTTAGAAATCGTGTGAAATTATCAATATGGCCAATGCGATCTTGCTCAAATTCTGTATTTAGTAAAGCTATAGACAGACAAAGTTTCGTTCAAAAACTTGAAAGTATGGCAACTCCCCTTCTGGTACCTTCCATACAAATGTACCATTCCGGCCCTAATAAACAGTGTACTATTATCAATATGACTAACGCGATCTTGCCCAAATTCTTTATTTAGTAAAGCTATAGACAGACAAAGTTTTGGACAAAAACTTGGAAGTCTGGCAAACTCCCCTTCTGGTACCTCCCATACAAATGTACCATCCCGCCCCATTAGAAATCGTGTAATAATATCAATTAGCCCAACGCGATCTTGCCCAAATTTTATATTTAGTAAATCTATAGCTAGACAAAGTTTCGGACAAAGCTTGATAGTCTGGAAACACCCCTTCTGGTACCCCCCATACAAAGGTACCATCCCGGCTCATCAGAAATCGTGAAATAATACCAATATGACAACGCGATCTGGCCCAAATTCTGTAATTAGTAAATACATATCTAGACAAAGTTTTGGAAAAAAAACTTGGAAGTCTGGCAAACTCCCCTTCTGGTACCTCCCATACAAATGTACCATCCCGCCCCATTAGAAATCGTGTAATAATATCAATTAGCCCAACGCGATCTTGCGCAAATTTTATATTTAGTAAATCTATAGCTAGACAAAGTTTCGGACAAAGCTTGGTAGTCTGGAAACACCCCTTCTGGTACCCCCCATACAAAGGTACCATCCCGGCTCATCAGAAATCGTGAAATAATACCAATATGACAACGCGATCTTGCCCAAATTCTGCATTTAGTAAAACTATAGCCAAACAAAGTTTTGGATTAAATCTTGGTAGTCTGGCAACTACAATTCTGGTACCTCCCATACAAATGTACCATCCCGCCTACCTTAGAAATCGTGTGAAATTATCAATATCAACAACGCGATCTTGCTCAAATTCTGTGTTTAGTAAAGCTATAGACAGACAAAGATTCGTACAAAAACTTGGTAGTCTGGCAACTCCCCTTCTGGTACCTCCCATACAAATGTACCATCTCGCCTTTATAAACCGTGTAATATTATCAATATGACCAAAGCGATCTTGCCCAAATTCTGTATTTAGTAAAACTATAGCCAAACATAGTTTTGGACTAAAACTTGGTAGTCTGGCAACTACAATTCTGGTACCTCCCATACAAATGGACCATCCCGCCTACCTTAGAAATCGTGTAATATTATCAATATGACCAACGGTATCTTGCCCAAATTCTTTATTTAGTAAAGCTATAGCCAAACAAAGTTTTGGACTAAAACTTGGTAGTCTGGCAACTACAATTCTGGTACCTTCCATACAAATGTACCATCCCGGCCCTAATAAACAGTGTACTATTAGCAATATGACCAAAGCGATCTTGCCCAAATTCTGTATTTAGTAAAACTATAGCCAAACAAAGTTTTGGACTAAAACTTGGTAGTCTGGCAACTACAATTCTGGTACCTCCCATACAAATGTACCATCCCGCCTACCTTAGAAATCGTGTGAAATTATCAATATCACCAACGCGATCTTGCTCAAATTCTGTATTTAGTAAAGCTATAGACAGACAAAGTTTCGTACAAAAACTTGAAAGTTTGGCAACTCCCCTTCTGGTACCTTCCATACAAATGTACCATCCCGCCCACTTTAGAAATCGTGTAATATTATCAATATGACCAACGGTATCTTGCCCAAATTCTTTATTTAGTAAAGCTATAGCCAAACAAAGTTTTGGACTAAAACTTGGTAGTCTGGCAACTACAATTCTGGTACCTCCCATACAAATGTACCATCCCGCCTACCTTAGAAATCGTGTGAAATTATCAATATGGCCAATGCGATCTTGCTCAAATTCTGTATTTAGTAAAGCTATAGACAGACAAAGTTTCGTTCAAAAACTTGAAAGTATGGCAACTCCCCTTCTGGTACCTTCCATACAAATGTACCATTCCGGCCCTAATAAACAGTGTACTATTATCAATATGACTAACGCGATCTTTCCCAAATTCTTTATTTAGTAAAGCTATAGACAGACAAAGTTTTGGACAAAAACTTGGAAGTCTGGCAAACTCCCCTTCTGGTACCTCCCATACAAATGTACCATCCCGCCCCATTAGAAATCGTGTAATAATATCAATTAGCCCAACGCGATCTTGCCCAAATTTTATATTTAGTAAATCTATAGCTAGACAAAGTTTCGGACAAAGCTTGATAGTCTGGAAACACCCCTTCTGGTACCCCCCATACAAAGGTACCATCCCGGCTCATCAGAAATCGTGAAATAATACCAATATGACAACGCGATCTGGCCCAAATTCTGTAATTAGTAAATATATATCTAGACAAAGTTTTGGAAAAAAACTTGGAAGTCTGGCAACTCTCATTCTGGTACCTCCCATACAAATGTACCATCCCGCCCTTATAAACCGTGTAATATTATCAATATGACCAAAGCGATCTTGCCCAAATTCTGTATTTAGTAAAACTATAGCCAAACAAAGTTTGGGACTAAAACTTGGTAGTCTGGCAACTACAATTCTGGTACCTCCCATACAAATGTACCATCCCGCCTACCTTAGAAATCGTGTGAAATTATCAATATGAACAACGCGATCTTGCTCAAATTCTGTATTTAGTAAAGCTATGGATAGACAAAGTTTTGGACAAAAACTTGGAAGTCTGGCAAACTCCTCTTCTGGTACCTCCCATACAAATGTACCATCTCGCCCTTATAAACCGTGTAATATTATCAATATGACCAAAGTGATCTTGCCCAAATTCTGTAAGTAGTAAAACTATAGCCAAACAAAGTTTTGGACTAAAACTTGGTAGTCTGGCAACTACAATTCTGGTACCTCCCATACAAATGTACCATCCCGCCTACCTTAGAAATCGTGTGAAATTATCAATATGAACAACGCGATCTTGCTCAAATTCTGTATTTAGTAAAGCTATGGATAGACAAAGTTTCGTACAAAAACTTGGTAGTCTGGCAACTCCCCTTCTGGTACCTCCCATACAAATGTACCATCCTGGCCCTAATAAACAGTGTACTATTATCAATATGACTAACGCGATCTTGCCCAAATTCTGCAGTTAGTAAAGCTATAGCTGGACAAAGATTTGGACAAAAACTTGGTAGTCTGGCAACTCCCCTTCTGGTACCTCCCATACAATTGTACCATCCCGCCTACCATAGAAATCGTGTAATAGTAAAACTATATCTAGACAAAGTTTTAGACAATAACTTGTTAGTCTGACAACTCTCCTTCTGGTACCTCCCATACAAATGTACCATCCCGCCACTTATAAACCGTGTATTATTATCAATATTAATAACGCGATCTTGCCCAAATTCTGTAGTTAGTAAAGCTATAGCTAGGCAATGTTTTGGAAAATAACTTGGTAGTCTGGTAACTCCCCTTCTGGTACCTCCCATACAAATGTACCATCCCGCCACTTATAAACCGTGTATTATTATCAATATTAATAACGCGATTTTGCCCAAATTCTGTAGTTAGTAAAGCTATAGCTAGGCAAAGTTTTGGAAAACAACTTGGTAGTCTGGTAACTCCCCTTCTGGTACCTCACATACAAATGTACCATCCCGGCCCTAATAAACAGTGTACTATTATCAATATGACTAACGCGATCTTGCCCAAATTCTTTATTTAGTAAAGCTATAGACAGACAAAGTTTTGGACAAAAACATGGAAGTCTGGCAAACTCCCCTTCTGGTACCTCCCATACAAATGTACCATCCCGGCCCTAATAAACAGTGTACTATTATCAATATGACTAACGCGATCTTACCCAAATTCTTTATTTAGTAAAGCTATAGACAGACAAAGTTTTGGACAAAAACATGGAAGTCTGGCAAACTCCCCTTCTGGTACCTCCCATACAAATGTACCATCCCGGCCCTAATAAACAGTGTACTATTATCAATATGACTAACGCGATCTTGCCCAAATTCTTTATTTAGTAAAGCTATGGATAGACAAAGTTTTGGACAAAAACTTGGAAGTCTGGCAAACTCCCCTTCTGGTACCTCCCATACAAATGTACCATCCCGGCCCTAATAAACAGTGTACTATTAACAATATGACTAACGCGATCTTGCCCAAATTCTTTATTTAGTAAAGCTATAGACAGACAAAGTTTTGGACAAAAACATGGAAGTCTGGCAAACTCCCCTTCTGGTACCTCCCATACAAATGTACCATCCCGCCCCATTAGAAATCGTGTAATAATATCAATTAGCCCAACGCGATCTTGCCCAAATTTTATATTTAGTAAATCTATAGCTAGACAAAGTTCCGGACAAAGCTTGGTAGTCTGGAAACACCCCTTCTGGTACCACCCATACAAAGGTACCATCCCGGCTCATCAGAAATCGTGAAATAATACCAATATGACAACGCGATCTGGCCCAAATTCTGTAATTAGTAAATATATATCTAGACAAAGTTTTGGAAAAAAACTTGCAAGTCTGGCAAACTCCCCTTCTGGTACCTCCCATACAAATGTACCATCCCACCCCATTAGAAATCGTGTAATAATATCAATTAGCCCAACGCGATCTTGCCCAAATTCTGCATTTAGTAAAACTATAGCCAAACAAGGTTTTGGACTAAAACTTGGTAGTCTGGCAAATACAATTCTGGAACCTCCCATACAAATGTACCATCCCGCCTACCTTAGAAATCGTGTGAAATTATCAATATCACCAACGCGATCTTGCTCAAATTCTGTATTTAGTAAAGCTATAGACAGACAAAGTTTCGCACAAAAACTTGGTAGTCTGGCAACTCCCCTTCTGGTACCTCCCATACAAATGTACCATCTCGCCCTTATAAACCGTGTAATATTATCAATATGACCAAAGCGATCTTGCCCAAATTCTGTAAGTAGTAAAACTATAGCCAAACAAAGTTTTGGACTAAAACTTGGTAGTCTGGCAACTACAATTCTGGTACCTCCCATACAAATGTACCATCCCGCCACTTATAAACCGTGTATTATTATCAATATTAATAACGCGATCTTGCCCAAATTCTGTAGTTAGTAAAGCTATAGCTAGGCAATGTTTTGGAAAACAACTTGGTAGTCTGGTAACTCCCCTTCTGGTACCTCCCATACAAATGTACCATCCTGGCCCTAATAAACAGTGTACTATTATCAATATGACTAACGCGATCTTGCCCAAATTCTTTATTTAGTAAAGCTATAGACAGACAAAGTTTTGGACAAAAACATGGAAGTCTGGCAAACTCCCCTTCTGGTACCTCCCATACAAATGTACCATCCCGCCCCATTAGAAATCGTGTAATAATATCAATTAGCCCAACGCGATCTTGCCCAAATTTTATATTTAGTAAATCTATAGCTAGACAAAGTTCCGGACAAAGCTTGGTAGTCTGGAAACACCCCTTCTGGTACCACCCATACAAAGGTACCATCCCGGCTCATCAGAAATCGTGAAATAATACCAATATGACAACGCGATCTGGCCCAAAGTCTGTAATTAGTAAATATATATCTAGACAAAGTTTTGGAAAAAAAACTTGGAAGTCTGGCAAACTCCCCTTCTGGTACCTCCCATACAAATGTACCATCCCGCCCCATTAGAAATCGTGTAATAATATCAATTAGCCCAACGCGATCATGCCCAAATTCTGCATTTAGTAAAACTATAGCCAAACGAAGTTTTGGACTAAAACTTGGTAGTCTGGCAACTACAATTCTGGTACCTCCAATACAATTGTACCATCCCGCCTACCTTAGAAATCGTGTGAAATTATCAATATGAACAACGCGATCTTGCTCAAATTCTGTAGTTAGTAAAGCTATGGATAGACAAAGTTTCGTACAAAAAGTTGGTAGTCTGGCAACTCCCCTTCTGGTACCTCCCATACAAATGTACCATCCCGGCCCTAATAAACAGTGTACTATTATCAGTATGACTAACGCGATCTTGCCCAAATTCTGTATTTAGTAAAACTATAGCCAAACGAAGTTTTGGACTAAAACTTGGTAGTCTGGCAACTACAATTCTGGTACCTCCCATACAATTGTACCATCCCGCCTACCTTAGAAATCGTGTGAAATTATCAATATGAACAACGCGATCTTGCTCAAATTCTGTATTTAGTAAAGCTATGGAGAGACAAAGTTTCGTACAAAAACTTGGTAGTCTGGCAACTCCCCTTCTGGTACCTCCCATACAAATGTACCATCCCGGCCCTAATAAACAGTGTACTATTATCAATATGACTAACGCGATCTTGCCCAAATTCTGTATTTAGTAAATCTGTAGACAGACAAAGTTTCGTACAAAAACTTGAAAGTCTGGCAACTCCCCTTCTGGTACCTTCCATACAAATGTACCAACCCGGCCCTAATAAACAGTGTACTATTATCAATATGACTAACGCGATCTTGCCCAAATTCTGTAGTTAGTAAAGCTATAGCTGGACAAAGATTTGGACAAAAACTTGGTAGTCTGGCAACTCCCCTTCTGGTACCTCCCATACAATTGTACCATCCCGCCTACCATAGAAATCGTGTAATAGTAAAACTATATCTAGACAAAGTTTTAGACAATAACTTGTTAGTCTGACAACTCTCCTTCTGGTACCTCCCATACAAATGTACCATCCCGCCACTTATAAACCGTGTATTATTATCAATATTAATAACGCGATCTTGCCCAAATTCTGTAGTTAGTAAAGCTATAGCTAGGCAATGTTTTGGAAAACAACTTGGTAGTCTGGTAACTCCCCTTCTGGTACCTCCCATACAAATGTACCATCCCGCCACTTATAAACCGTGTATTATTATCAATATTAATAACGCGATTTTGCCCAAATTCTGTAGTTAGTAAAGCTATAGCTAGGCAAAGTTTTGGCAAACAACTTGGTAGTCTGGTAACTCCCCTTCTGGTACCTCACATACAAATGTACCATCCCGCCACTTATAAACCGTGTAATATTATCAATATGACCAAAGCGATCTTGCCCAAATTCTGTATTTAGTAAAACTATAGCCAAACAAAGTTTTGGACTAAAACTTGGTAGTCTGGCAACTCCCCTTCTGGTACCTCCCATACAAATATACCATCCCGCCCTTATAAACCGTGCAATATTATCAATATGACCTACGGTATCTTGCCCAAATTCTTTATTTAGTAAAGCTATAGACAGGCAAAGTTTCGTACAAAAACTTGAAAGTCTGGCAACTCCCCTTCTGGTACCTTCCATACAAATGTACCATCCCGGCCCTAATAAACAGTGTACTATTACTAAACTAATACTATTACTGGACTAAAACTTGGTAGTCTGGCAACTCCCCTTCTGGTACCTCCCATACAAATATACCATCCCGCCCTTATAAACCGTGCAATATTATCAATATGACCTACGGTATCTTGCCCAAATTCTTTATTTAGTAAAGCTATAGACAGGCAAAGTTTCGTACAAAAACTTGAAAGTCTGGCAACTCCCCTTCTGGTACCTTCCATACAAATGTACCATCCCGGCCCTAATAAACAGTGTACTATTATCAATATGACTAACGCGATCTTGCTCAAATTCTGTATTTAGTAAAGCTGTAGACAGACAAAGTTTCGTACAAAAACTTGAAAGTCTGGCAACTCCCCTTCTGGTACCTTCCATACAATTGTACCATCCCGGCCCTAATAAACAGTGTACTATTATCAATATGACTAACGCGATCTTGCCCAAATTCTGTAGTTAGTAAAGCTATAGCTAGACAAAGATTTGGACAACTACAATTCTGGTACCTCCCATACAAATGTACCATCCCGCCTACCTTAGAAATCGTGTGAAATTATCAATATCACCAACGCGATCTTGCTCAAATTCTGTATTTAGTAAAGCTATAGACAGACAAAGTTTCGTACAAAAACTTGGTAGTCTGGCAACTCCCCTTCTGATACCTCCCATACAAATGTACCATCTCGCCCTTATAAACCGTGTAATATTATCAATATGACCAAAGCGATCTTGCCCAAATTCTGTATTTAGTAAAACTATAGCCAAACGAAGTTTTGGACTAAAACTTGGTAGTCTGGCAACTACAATTCTGGTACCTCCCATACAATTGTACCATCCCGCCTACCTTAGAAATCGTGTGAAATTATCAATATGAACAACGCGATCTTGCTCAAATTCTGTATTTAGTAAAGCTATGGATAGACAAAGTTTCGTACAAAAACTTGGTAGTCTGGCAACTCCCCTTCTGGTACCTCCCATACAAATGTACCATCCCGGCCCTAATAAACAGTGTACTATTATCAATATGACTAACGCGATCTTGCCCAAATTCTGTATTTAGTAAATCTGTAGACAGACAAAGTTTCGTACAAAAACTTGAATGTCTGGCAACTCCCCTTCTGGTACCTTCCATACAAATGTACCAACCCGGCCCTAATAAACAGTGTCCTATTATCAATATGACTAACGCGATCTTGCCCAAATTCTGTAGTTAGTAAAGCTATAGCTGGACAAAGATTTGGACAAAAACTTGAAAGTCTGGCAACTCCCCTTCTAGTACCTTCCATACAATTGTACCATCCCGGCCCTAATAAACAGTGTACTATTATCAATATGACTAACGCGATCTTGCCCAAATTCTGTAGTTAGTAAAGCTATAGCTAGACAAAGATTTGGACAACTACAATTCTGGTACCTCCCATACAAATGTACCATCCCGCCACTTATAAACCGTGTATTATTATCAATATTAATAACGCGATCTTGCCCAAATTCTGTAGTTAGTAAAGCTATAGCTAGGCAATGTTTTGGAAAACAACTTGGTAGTCTGGTAACTCCCCTTCTGGTACCTCCCATACAAATGTACCATCCCGCCACTTATAAACCGTGTATTATTATCAATATTAATAACGCGATTTTGCCCAAATTCTGTAGTTAGTAAAGCTATAGACAGACAAAGTTTCGTACAAAAACTTGGTAGTCTGGCAACTCCCCTTCTGATACCTCCCATACAAATATACCATCTCGCCCTTATAAACCGTGTAATATTATCAATATGACCAAAGCGATCTTGCCCAAATTCTGTATTTAGTAAAACTATAGCCAAACGAAGTTTTGGACTAAAACTTGGTAGTCTGGCAACTACAATTCTGGTACCTCCCATACAATTGTACCATCCCGCCTACCTTAGAAATCGTGTGAAATTATCAATATGAACAACGCGATCTTGCTCAAATTCTGTATTTAGTAAAGCTATGGATAGACAAAGTTTCGTACAAAAACTTGGTAGTCTGGCAACTCCCCTTCTGGTACCTCCCATACAAATGTACCATCCCGGCCCTAATAAACAGTGTACTATTATCAATATGACTAACGCGATCTTGCCCAAATTCTGTATTTAGTAAAACTATAGCCAAACGAAGTTTTGGACTAAAACTTGGTAGTCTGGCAACTACAATTCTGGTACCTCCCATACAATTGTACCATCCCGCCTACCTTAGAAATCGTGTGAAATTATCAATATGAACAACGCGATCTTGCTCAAATTCTGTATTTAGTAAAGCTATGGATAGACAAAGTTTCGTACAAAAACTTGGTAGTCTGGCAACTCCCCTTCTGGTACCTCCCATACAAATGTACCATCCCGGCCCTAATAAACAGTGTACTATTATCAATATGACTAACGCGATCTTGCCCAAATTCTGTATTTAGTAAATCTGTAGACAGACAAAGTTTCGTACAAAAACTTGAAAGTCTGGCAACTCCCCTTCTGGTACCTTCCATACAAATGTACCAACCCGGCCCTAATAAACAGTGTACTATTATCAATATGACTAACGCGATCTTGCCCAAATTCTGTAGTTAGTAAAGCTATAGCTGGACAAAGATTTGGACAAAAACTTGGTAGTCTGGCAACTCCCCTTCTGGTACCTCCCATACAATTGTACCATCCCGCCTACCATAGAAATCGTGTAATAGTAAAACTATATCTAGACAAAGTTTTAGACAATAACTTGTTAGTCTGACAACTCTCCTTCTGGTACCTCCCATACAAATGTACCATCCCGCCATTTATAAACCGTGTATTATTATCAATATTAATAACGCGATCTTGCCCAAATTCTGTAGTTAGTAAAGCTATAGCTAGGCAATGTTTTGGAAAACAACTTGGTAGTCTGGTAACTCCCCTTCTGGTACCTCCCATACAAATGTACCATCCCGCCACTTATAAACCGTGTATTATTATCAATATTAATAACGCGATTTTGCCCAAATTCTGTAGTTAGTAAAGCTATAGCTAGGCAAAGTTTTGGCAAACAACTTGGTAGTCTGGTAACTCCCCTTCTGGTACCTCACATACAAATGTACCATCCCGCCACTTATAAACCGTGTAATATTATCAATATGACCAAAGCGATCTTGCCCAAATTCTGTATTTAGTAAAACTATAGCCAAACAAAGTTTTGGACTAAAACTTGGTAGTCTGGCAACTCCCCTTCTGGTACCTCCCATACAAATGTACCATCCCGGCCCTAATAAACAGTGTACTATTATCAATATGACTAACGCGATCTTGCCCAAATTCTGTATTTAGTAAATCTGTAGACAGACAAAGTTTCGTACAAAAACTTGAAAGTCTGGCAACTCCCCTTCTGGTACCTTCCATACAAATGTACCAACCCGGCCCTAATAAACAGTGTACTATTATCAATATGACTAACGCGATCTTGCCCAAATTCTGTAGTTAGTAAAGCTATAGCTGGACAAAGATTTGGACAAAAACTTGGTAGTCTGGCAACTCCCCTTCTGGTACCTCCCATACAATTGTACCATCCCGCCTACCATAGAAATCGTGTAATAGTAAAACTATATCTAGACAAAGTTTTAGAAAATAACTTGTTAGTCTGACAACTCTCCTTCTGGTACCTCCCATACAAATGTACCATCCCGCCACTTATAAACCGTGTATTATTATCAATATTAATAACGCGATCTTGCCCAAATTCTGTAGTTAGTAAAGCTATAGCTAGGCAATGTTTTGGAAAACAACTTGGTAGTCTGGTAACTCCCCTTCTGGTACCTCCCATACAAATGTACCATCCCGCCACTTATAAACCGTGTATTATTATCAATATTAATAACGCGATTTTTCCCAAATTCTGTAGTTAGTAAAGCTATAGCTAGGCAAAGTGTTGGCAAACAACTTGGTAGTCTGGTAACTCCCCTTCTGGTACCTCACATACAAATGTACCATCCCGCCACTTATAAACCGTGTAATATTATCAATATGACCAAAGCGATCTTGCCCAAATTCTGTATTTAGTAAAACTATAGCCAAACAAAGTTTTGGACTAAAACTTGGTAGTCTGGCAACTCCCCTTCTGGTACCTCCCATACAAATATACCATCCCGCCCTTATAAACCGTGCAATATTATCAATATGACCTACGGTATCTTGCCCAAATTCTTTATTTAGTAAAGCTATAGACAGGCAAAGTTTCGTACAAAAACTTGAAAGTCTGGCAACTCCCCTTCTAGTACCTTCCATACAATTGTACCATCCCGGCCCTAATAAACAGTGTACTATTATCAATATGACTAACGCGATCTTGCCCAAATTCTGTAGTTAGTAAAGCTATAGCTAGACAAAGATTTGGACAACTACAATTCTGGTACCTCCCATACAAATGTACCATCCCGCCTACCTTAGAAATCGTGTGAAATTATCAATATCACCAACGCGATCTTGCTCAAATTCTGTATTTAGTAAAGCTATAGACAGACAAAGTTTCGTACAAAAACTTGGTAGTCTGGCAACTCCCCTTCTGATACCTCCCATACAAATGTTCTATCTCGCCCTTATAAACCGTGTAATATTATCAATATGACCAAAGCGATCTTGCCCAAATTCTGTATTTAGTAAAACTATAGCCAAACGAAGTTTTGGACTAAAACTTGGTAGTCTGGCAACTACAATTCTGGTACCTCCCATACAATTGTACCATCCCGCCTACCTTAGAAATCGTGTGAAATTATCAATATGAACAACGCGATCTTGCTCAAATTCTGTATTTAGTAAAGCTATGGATAGACAAAGTTTCGTACAAAAACTTGGTAGTCTGGCAACTCCCCTTCTGGTACCTCCCATACAAATGTACCATCCCGGCCCTAATAAACAGTGTACTATTATCAATATGACTAACGCGATCTTGCCCAAATTCTGTATTTAGTAAATCTGTAGACAGACAAAGTTTCGTACAAAAACTTGAAAGTCTGGCAACTCCCCTTCTGGTACCTTCCATACAAATGTACCAACCCGGCCCTAATAAACAGTGTACTATTATCAATATGACTAACGCGATCTTGCCCAAATTCTGTAGTTAGTAAAGCTATAGCTGGACAAAGATTTGGACAAAAACTTGGTAGTCTGGCAACTCCCCTTCTGGTACCTCCCATACAATTGTACCATCCCGCCTACCATAGAAATCGTGTAATAGTAAAACTATATCTAGACAAAGTTGTAGACAATAACTTGTTAGTCTGACAACTCTCCTTCTGGTACCTCCCATACAAATGTACCATCCCGCCACTTATAAACCGTGTATTATTATCAATATTAATAACGCGATCTTGCCCAAATTCTGTAGTTAGTAAAGCTATAGCTAGGCAATGTTTTGGAAAACAACTTGGTAGTCTGGTAACTCCCCTTCTGGTACCTCCCATACAAATGTACCATCCCGCCACTTATAAACCGTGTATTATTATCAATATTAATAACGCGATTTTGCCCAAATTCTGTAGTTAGTAAAGCTATAGCTAGGCAAAGTTTTGGCAAACAACTTGGTAGTCTGGTAACTCCCCTTCTGGTACCTCACATACAAATGTACCATCCCGCCACTTATAAACCGTGTAATATTATCAATATGACCAAAGCGATCTTGCCCAAATTCTGTATTTAGTAAAACTATAGCCAAACAAAGTTTTGGACTAAAACTTGGTAGTCTGGCAACTCCCCTTCTGGTACCTCCCATACAAATATACCATCCCGCCCTTATAAACCGTGCAATATTATCAATATGACCTACGGTATCTTGCCCAAATTCTTTATTTAGTAAAGCTATAGACAGGCAAAGTTTCGTACAAAAACTTGAAAGTCTGGCAACTCCCCTTCTGGTACCTTCCATACAAATGTACCATCCCGGCCCTAATAAACAGTGTACTATTATCAATATGACTAACGCGATCTTGCTCAAATTCTGTATTTAGTAAAGCTGTAGACAGACAAAGTTTCGTACAAAAACTTGAAAGTCTGGCAACTCCCCTTCTGGTACCTTCCATACAATTGTACCATCCCGGCCCTAATAAACAGTGTACTATTATCAATATGACTAACGCGATCTTGCCCAAATTCTGTAGTTAGTAAAGCTATAGCTAGACAAAGATTTGGACAAAAACTTGGTAGTCTGGCAACTCCCCTTCTGGTACCTCCCATACAAATGTACCATCCCGCCACTTATAAACCGTGTATTATTATCAATATTACCAACGCGATCTTGCCCAAATTCTGTATTTAGTAAAGCTATAGACAGACAAAGTTTTGGACAAAAACTTGGTAGTCTGGCATCTACAATTCTGGTACCACCCATACAAATGTACCATCCCGCCTACCTTAGAAATCGTGTGAAATTATCAATATGACTAACGCGATCTTGCTCAAATTCTGTATTTAGTAAAGCTATAGACAGACAAAGTTTCGTACAAAAACTTGAAAGTCTGGCAACTCCCCTTCTGGTACCTTCCATACAAATGTACCATCCCGTCCCTAATAAACAGTGTACTATTATCAATATTACCAACGCCATCTTGCCCAAATTCTGTATTTAGTAAAGCTATATACAGACAAAGTTTTGGACAAAAACTTGGTAGTCTGGCATCTACAATTCTGGTACCACCCATACAAATGTACCATCCCGCCTACCTTAGAAATCGTGTGATATTATCAATATGACCAACGGTATCTTGCCCAAATTCTTTATTTAGTAAAGCTATAGACAGACAAAGTTTTGGACTAAAACTTGGTAGTCTGGCAACTACAATTCTGGTACCTCCCATACAAATGTACCATCCCGCCTACCTTAGAAATCGTGTGAAATTATCAATATGACCAACGCGATCTTGCTCAAATTCTGTATTTAGTAAAGCTATAGACAGACAAAGTTTCGTACAAAAACTTGAAAGTCTGGCAACTCCCCTTCTGGTACCTTCCATACAAATGTACCATCCCGGCCCTAATAAACAGTGTACTATTATCAATATGACTAACGCCATCTTGCTCAAATTCTGTATTTAGGAAAGCTATAGACAGACAAAGTTTCGTACAAAAACTTGAAAGTCTGGCAACTCCCCTTCTGGTACCTTCCATACAAATGTACCAACCCAGCCCTAATAAACAGTGTACTATTATCAATATGACTAACGCGATCTTGCTCAAATTCTGTATTTAGTAAAGCTATAGACAGACAAAGTTTCGTACAAAAACTTGAAAGTCTGGCAACTCCCCTTCTGGTACCTTCCATACAAATGTACCATCCCGCCCACTTCAGAAATCGTGTAATATTATCAATATGACCAACGGTATCTTGCCCAAATTCTTTATTTAGTAAAGCTATAGCCAAACAAAGTTTTGGACTAAAACTTGGTAGTCTGGCAACTACAATTATGGTACCTCCCATACAAATGTACCATCCCGCCTACCTTAGAAATCGTGTGAAATTATCAATATGACTAACGCGATCTTGCTCAAATTCTGTATTTAGTAAAGCTATAGACAGACAAAGTTTCGTACAAAAACTTGAAAGTCTGGCAACTCCCCTTCTGGTACCTTCCATACAAATGTACCAACCCGGCCCTAATAAACAGTGTACTATTATCAATATGACTAACGCGATCTTGCCCAAATTCTGTATTTAGTAAATCTGTAGACAGACAAAGTTTCGTACAAAAACTTGAAAGTCTGGCAACTCCCCTTCTGGTACCTTCCATACAAATGTACCAACCCGGCCCTAATAAACAGTGTACTATTATCAATATGACTAACGCGATCTTGCCCAAATTCTGTAGTTAGTAAAGCTATAGCTGGACAAAGATTTGGACAAAAACTTGGTAGTCTGGCAACTCCCCTTCTGGTACCTCCCATACAATTGTACCATCCCGCCTACCATAGAAATCGTGTAATAGTAAAACTATATCTAGACAAAGTTTTAGAAAATAACTTGTTAGTCTGACAACTCTCCTTCTGGTACCTCCCATACAAATGTACCATCCCGCCACTTATAAACCGTGTATTATTATCAATATTAATAACGCGATCTTGCCCAAATTCTGTAGTTAGTAAAGCTATAGCTAGGCAATGTTTTGGAAAACAACTTGGTAGTCTGGTAACTCCCCTTCTGGTACCTCCCATACAAATGTACCATCCCGCCACTTATAAACCGTGTATTATTATCAATATTAATAACGCGATTTTTCCCAAATTCTGTAGTTAGTAAAGCTATAGCTAGGCAAAGTGTTGGCAAACAACTTGGTAGTCTGGTAACTCCCCTTCTGGTACCTCACATACAAATGTACCATCCCGCCACTTATAAACCGTGTAATATTATCAATATGACCAAAGCGATCTTGCCCAAATTCTGTATTTAGTAAAACTATAGCCAAACAAAGTTTTGGACTAAAACTTGGTAGTCTGGCAACTCCCCTTCTGGTACCTCCCATACAAATATACCATCCCGCCCTTATAAACCGTGCAATATTATCAATATGACCTACGGTATCTTGCCCAAATTCTTTATTTAGTAAAGCTATAGACAGGCAAAGTTTCGTACAAAAACTTGAAAGTCTGGCAACTCCCCTTCTAGTACCTTCCATACAATTGTACCATCCCGGCCCTAATAAACAGTGTACTATTATCAATATGACTAACGCGATCTTGCCCAAATTCTGTAGTTAGTAAAGCTATAGCTAGACAAAGATTTGGACAACTACAATTCTGGTACCTCCCATACAAATGTACCATCCCGCCTACCTTAGAAATCGTGTGAAATTATCAATATCACCAACGCGATCTTGCTCAAATTCTGTATTTAGTAAAGCTATAGACAGACAAAGTTTCGTACAAAAACTTGGTAGTCTGGCAACTCCCCTTCTGATACCTCCCATACAAATGTTCTATCTCGCCCTTATAAACCGTGTAATATTATCAATATGACCAAAGCGATCTTGCCCAAATTCTGTATTTAGTAAAACTATAGCCAAACGAAGTTTTGGACTAAAACTTGGTAGTCTGGCAACTACAATTCTGGTACCTCCCATACAATTGTACCATCCCGCCTACCTTAGAAATCGTGTGAAATTATCAATATGAACAACGCGATCTTGCTCAAATTCTGTATTTAGTAAAGCTATGGATAGACAAAGTTTCGTACAAAAACTTGGTAGTCTGGCAACTCCCCTTCTGGTACCTCCCATACAAATGTACCATCCCGGCCCTAATAAACAGTGTACTATTATCAATATGACTAACGCGATCTTGCCCAAATTCTGTATTTAGTAAATCTGTAGACAGACAAAGTTTCGTACAAAAACTTGAAAGTCTGGCAACTCCCCTTCTGGTACCTTCCATACAAATGTACCAACCCGGCCCTAATAAACAGTGTACTATTATCAATATGACTAACGCGATCTTGCCCAAATTCTGTAGTTAGTAAAGCTATAGCTGGACAAAGATTTGGACAAAAACTTGGTAGTCTGGCAACTCCCCTTCTGGTACCTCCCATACAATTGTACCATCCCGCCTACCATAGAAATCGTGTAATAGTAAAACTATATCTAGACAAAGTTGTAGACAATAACTTGTTAGTCTGACAACTCTCCTTCTGGTACCTCCCATACAAATGTACCATCCCGCCACTTATAAACCGTGTATTATTATCAATATTAATAACGCGATCTTGCCCAAATTCTGTAGTTAGTAAAGCTATAGCTAGGCAATGTTTTGGAAAACAACTTGGTAGTCTGGTAACTCCCCTTCTGGTACCTCCCATACAAATGTACCATCCCGCCACTTATAAACCGTGTATTATTATCAATATTAATAACGCGATTTTGCCCAAATTCTGTAGTTAGTAAAGCTATAGCTAGGCAAAGTTTTGGCAAACAACTTGGTAGTCTGGTAACTCCCCTTCTGGTACCTCACATACAAATGTACCATCCCGCCACTTATAAACCGTGTAATATTATCAATATGACCAAAGCGATCTTGCCCAAATTCTGTATTTAGTAAAACTATAGCCAAACAAAGTTTTGGACTAAAACTTGGTAGTCTGGCAACTCCCCTTCTGGTACCTCCCATACAAATATACCATCCCGCCCTTATAAACCGTGCAATATTATCAATATGACCTACGGTATCTTGCCCAAATTCTTTATTTAGTAAAGCTATAGACAGGCAAAGTTTCGTACAAAAACTTGAAAGTCTGGCAACTCCCCTTCTGGTACCTTCCATACAAATGTACCATCCCGGCCCTAATAAACAGTGTACTATTATCAATATGACTAACGCGATCTTGCTCAAATTCTGTATTTAGTAAAGCTGTAGACAGACAAAGTTTCGTACAAAAACTTGAAAGTCTGGCAACTCCCCTTCTGGTACCTTCCATACAATTGTACCATCCCGGCCCTAATAAACAGTGTACTATTATCAATATGACTAACGCGATCTTGCCCAAATTCTGTAGTTAGTAAAGCTATAGCTAGACAAAGATTTGGACAAAAACTTGGTAGTCTGGCAACTCCCCTTCTGGTACCTCCCATACAAATGTACCATCCCGCCACTTATAAACCGTGTATTATTATCAATATTACCAACGCGATCTTGCCCAAATTCTGTATTTAGTAAAGCTATAGACAGACAAAGTTTTGGACAAAAACTTGGTAGTCTGGCATCTACAATTCTGGTACCACCCATACAAATGTACCATCCCGCCTACCTTAGAAATCGTGTGAAATTATCAATATGACTAACGCGATCTTGCTCAAATTCTGTATTTAGTAAAGCTATAGACAGACAAAGTTTCGTACAAAAACTTGAAAGTCTGGCAACTCCCCTTCTGGTACCTTCCATACAAATGTACCATCCCGTCCCTAATAAACAGTGTACTATTATCAATATTACCAACGCCATCTTGCCCAAATTCTGTATTTAGTAAAGCTATATACAGACAAAGTTTTGGACAAAAACTTGGTAGTCTGGCATCTACAATTCTGGTACCACCCATACAAATGTACCATCCCGCCTACCTTAGAAATCGTGTGATATTATCAATATGACCAACGGTATCTTGCCCAAATTCTTTATTTAGTAAAGCTATAGACAGACAAAGTTTTGGACTAAAACTTGGTAGTCTGGCAACTACAATTCTGGTACCTCCCATACAAATGTACCATCCCGCCTACCTTAGAAATCGTGTGAAATTATCAATATGACCAACGCGATCTTGCTCAAATTCTGTATTTAGTAAAGCTATAGACAGACAAAGTTTCGTACAAAAACTTGAAAGTCTGGCAACTCCCCTTCTGGTACCTTCCATACAAATGTACCATCCCGGCCCTAATAAACAGTGTACTATTATCAATATGACTAACGCCATCTTGCTCAAATTCTGTATTTAGGAAAGCTATAGACAGACAAAGTTTCGTACAAAAACTTGAAAGTCTGGCAACTCCCCTTCTGGTACCTTCCATACAAATGTACCAACCCAGCCCTAATAAACAGTGTACTATTATCAATATGACTAACGCGATCTTGCTCAAATTCTGTATTTAGTAAAGCTATAGACAGACAAAGTTTCGTACAAAAACTTGAAAGTCTGGCAACTCCCCTTCTGGTACCTTCCATACAAATGTACCATCCCGCCCACTTCAGAAATCGTGTAATATTATCAATATGACCAACGGTATCTTGCCCAAATTCTTTATTTAGTAAAGCTATAGCCAAACAAAGTTTTGGACTAAAACTTGGTAGTCTGGCAACTACAATTATGGTACCTCCCATACAAATGTACCATCCCGCCTACCTTAGAAATCGTGTGAAATTATCAATATGACTAACGCGATCTTGCTCAAATTCTGTATTTAGTAAAGCTATAGACAGACAAAGTTTCGTACAAAAACTTGAAAGTCTGGCAACTCCCCTTCTGGTACCTTCCATACAAATGTACCATCCCGGCCCTAATAAACAGTGTACTATTATCAATATAGCTAGACAAAGATTTGGACAAAAACTTGGTAGTCTGGCAACTCCCCTTCTGGTACCTCCCATACAAATGTACCATCCCGGCCCTAATAAACAGTGTACTATTATCAGTGTACGCGATCTTGCTCAAATTCTGTATTTAGTAAAGCTATAGACAGACAAAGTTTCGTACAAAAACTTGAAAGTCTGGCAACTCCCCTTCTGGTACCACCCATACAAATGTACCATCCCGCCTACCTTAGAAATCGTGTGATATTATCAATATGACCAACGGTATCTTGCCCAAATTCTTTATTTAGTAAAGCTATAGACAGACAAAGTTTTGGACTAAAACTTGGTAGTCTGCAACTACAATTCTGGTACCTCCCATACAAATGTACCATCCCGCCTACCTTAGAAATCGTGTGAAATTATCAATATGACCAACGCGATCTTGCTCAAATTCTGTATTTAGTAAAGCTATAGACAGACAAAGTTTCGTACAAAAACTTGAAAGTCTGGCAACTCCCCTTCTGGTACCTTCCATACAAATGTACCATCCCGGCCCTAATAAACAGTGTACTATTATCAATATGACTAACGCCATCTTGCTCAAATTCTGTATTTAGGAAAGCTATAGACAGACAAAGTTTCGTACAAAAACTTGAAAGTCTGGCAACTCCCCTTCTGGTACCTTCCATACAAATGTACCAACGCAGCCCTAATAAACAGTGTACTATTATCAATATGACTAACGCGATCTTGCTCAAATTCTGTATTTAGTAAAGCTATAGACAGACAAAGTTTCGTACAAAAACTTGAAAGTCTGGCAACTCCCCTTCTGGTACCTTCCATACAAATGTACCATCCCGCCCACTTTAGAAATCGTGTAATATTATCAATATGACCAACGGCATCTTGCCCAAATTCTTTATTTAGTAAAGCTATAGCCAAACAAAGTTTTGGACTATAACTTGGTAGTCTGGCAACTACAATTATGGTACCTCCCATACAAATGTACCATCCCGCCTACCTTAGAAATCGTGGGAAATTATCAATATGACTAACGCGATCTTGCTCAAATTCTGTATTTAGTAAAGCTATAGACAGACAAAGTTTCGTACAAAAACTTGAAAGTCTGGCAACTCCCCTTCTGGTACCTTCCATACAAATGTACCAACCCAGCCCTAATAAACAGTGTACTATTATCAATATGACTAACGCGATCTTGCTCAAATTCTGTATTTAGTAAAGCTATAGACAGACAAAGTTTCGTACAAAAACTTGAAAGTCTGGCAACTCCCCTTCTGGTACCTTCCATACAAATGTACCATCCCGCCCACTTCAGAAATCGTGTAATATTATCAATATGACCAACGGTATCTTGCCCAAATTCTTTATTTAGTAAAGCTATAGCCAAACAAAGTTTTGGACTAAAACTTGGTAGTCTGGCAACTACAATTATGGTACCTCCCATACAAATGTACCATCCCGCCTACCTTAGAAATCGTGTGAAATTATCAATATGACTAACGCGATCTTGCTCAAATTCTGTATTTAGTAAAGCTATAGACAGACAAAGTTTCGTACAAAAACTTGAAAGTCTGGCAACTCCCCTTCTGGTACCTTCCATACAAATGTACCATCCCGGCCCTAATAAACAGTGTACTATTATCAATATACAGTGCCGGATTAACAGTCTGTGAGGCTCTAAGCAGTGAAAGATATGAGGCCCCATAATTTTTTTAAATTCTTTATATTAACTCGTACTCTCTGTCTGCCGGTCTGTACCAAAACTTTGGGTCGATTTTTAACCCTTTTCCCGTTATCCAATCCAGCTGAAATTTTGCAGGCAGACTCGTGGCGACGACAAATCAAAATCTCAGGCCCCTAGGGTCACAGACTATGGTACCTCCCATACAGTTTTTTTTTTCTTTAATTTTTTAAAGAATTTATAGTCAAAAACTGTGTTTTTACATTTATACAAAGTTACATGAAAACAATCGCTTAAAAATTTAACATTCTTTTTCGTGCACTTTTGACGAGCAAACTTTTCGATTAAATTGTCAAAATTCATGCGACGCGTAACATCTGATTCAATTGACAGAAGAGCCAACGAACTTAGTCGATCTTGTCGTCCTCAGAGGATTTTTTATTCGTTTCAACTGCGAAAAAGATCGTTCTCCCGAACAGTTTGTTATCATTAATGATAAAAATATTTTGAGGCAGATTTCCACGTTAGGAAAGACTGTTTGAAGTTGGTCATTTACAATGATGTTATAAAAATCAGTAAAATTTGCACTAATATTTTTATCTTTTTCCATTTTCAAACGAACGTACTGATGAAATTGTTCTAATTCATCAGAGAGATTTGAATTTAAATCCTCAGGATACGATTCGACAAGCGACTTAACTTTTGATAGTATCTCATCGTTGGTTAAATTCATGTTTAATAAAAATGAAAACTTTTCTGCCAGATTCTGATAAACGTCGCCTCTTCTTTTCATCTCGACTTCAAGAATGTCGACGATGCCATAAAAAGTCGAAATGCGAAATTTGTCCTTTGCAGATAAAATAGCATCTTCTGCTGGACCATAATTGACTTGTACTCTCCGAGTACGTATTCGATTACTATTTCCTCTATAATCACCGTCGGGTAAAATTTCTTTACACTTGTTTTCGAATTCTTCTAATCTTTCCCTGAGATTTTGCAAGTAAATAGTCAACGTTTTATACAAATCAGCGCACACTTGCAAATTAACTTCTGAACTCTGAAGGGCTTGTGATGTCCGATGAAATTGTTGCAAAATGTCATTCCACATCGTAACCATAAAAACAAACTCAAACTCTTGCATTTTGTTTGCAATATTCATTGCTTCTTGTCTAGTTTCTCCTTTTTGATTCCTATCTTCAGAAATAGAATCTAACGCGTCGAGAATTTGAGAATACGAATTTAAAATTGCATCTGTGGCAACAGCGTGTGCTTCCCACCGCGTGTTTGAGAGTTTCTTTAACTGTTTTTCATCCTTGATATGATCCTTTAGTACCTTCCATCTGTATGTAGAAGCAGAAAAAAATACGTAAAGTGTTTGCACTATTGAACAAAAATTGACAGCCTCCAAACAACAATCGACTGCACTACGACCGACAAGATTCAATGAATGTGCTGCACATGCAATGTATATTGCATAAGGGTAGAGTTGTAAAATAACACTTTGAATCCCTTTATAAATACCGGACATATTTGCTGCGTTATCATGGGATTGCCCTCTGCACTTCGAAAAGTCAATGTTGCAGTCTTCGATCAAGAATTTCAAAACTGCGTCAGCCATTTCTTTTCCAACGTGACTTTTCAATTCTAAAAATTTTAAAAAACGTTCTACTGGCAAATTATCAAAGGGCGAAACGTATCTTATGACGCACAACTGATCAATGTGAGAAAGATCAGGGGTTGAATCGACGGACAAACTAAAATATCCAGCAGCTTTTATTTCATCTAAAATCGCAGACCGGACTTCCTGACTCATTAGTTCAATTAGCTCTTCGCAAATAGTTTTCGACAAGTACGACACATTTCCTTTAAAACACAGAAAGTATGCTATTAGTAAATGTTGAATTTTCTTGAAAAAGGTCACATATTAACAATACATTGGTAATATATTAATAATATATTGACAATTCATTGATAATTAAAAAGTCATTTTCCCAACTTCTTTTAACTGGCAACGAAAGAGTTATTTCAGTTTCATTCATAGAAATTAGGTTTTTGTTTTGTGTAAAAATTTATTTTTAAAACTTAGAAAAAATTATACGCCTGATATTGGGGGCCCCAATTTTACGGGGGCCCTAAGCAGCTGCTTAGTTTGCTTATGGGTTAATACGGCACTGTCAATATAGCTAGACAAAGATTTGGACAAAAACTTGGTAGTCTGGCAACTCCCCTTCTGGTACCTCCCATACAAATGTACCATCCCGCCTACCTTAGAAATCGTGTAATAGTAAACCTATATCTAGACAAAGTTTAAGACAATAACTTGTTAGTCTGACAACTCTCCTTCTGGTACCTCCCATACAAATGTACCATCCCGGCCCTAATAAACAGTGTACTATTATCAGTGTACGCGATCTTGCTCAAATTCTGTATTTAGTAAAGCTATAGACAGACAAAGTTTCGTACAAAAACTTGAAAGTCTGGCAACTCCCCTTCTGGTACCACCCATACAAATGTACCATCCCGCCTACCTTAGAAATCGTGTGATATTATCAATATGACCAACGGTATCTTGCCCAAATTATTTATTTAGTAAAGCTATAGACAGACAAAGTTTTGGACTAAAACTTTGTAGTCTGCAACTACAATTCTGGTACCTCCCATACAAATGTACCATCCCGCCTACCTTAGAAATCGTGTGAAATTATCAATATGACCAACGCGATCTTGCTCAAATTCTGTATTTAGTAAAGCTATAGACAGACAAAGTTTCGTACAAAAACTTGAAAGTCTGGCAACTCCCCTTCTGGTACCTTCCATACAAATGTACCATCCCGGCCCTAATAAACAGTGTACTATTATCAATATGACTAACGCCATCTTGCTCAAATTCTGTATTTAGGAAAGCTATAGACAGACAAAGTTTCGTACAAAAACTTGAAAGTCTGGCAACTCCCCTTCTGGTACCTTCCATACAAATGTACCAACGCAGCCCTAATAAACAGTGTACTATTATCAATATGACTAACGCGATCTTGCTCAAATTCTGTATTTAGTAAAGCTATAGACAGACAAAGTTTCGTACAAAAACTTGAAAGTCTGGCAACTCCCCTTCTGGTACCTTCCATACAAATGTACCATCCCGCCCACTTTAGAAATCGTGTAATATTATCAATATGACCAACGGCATCTTGCCCAAATTCTTTATTTAGTAAAGCTATAGCCAAACAAAGTTTTGGACTAAAACTTGGTAGTCTGGCAACTACAATTATGGTACCTCCCATACAAATGTACCATCCCGCCTACCTTAGAAATCGTGGGAAATTATCAATATGACTAACGCGATCTTGCTCAAATTCTGTATTTAGTAAAGCTATAGACAGACAAAGTTTCGTACAAAAACTTGAAAGTCTGGCAACTCCCCTTCTGGTACCTTCCATACAAATGTACCATCCCGGCCCTAATAAACAGTGTACTATTATCAATATCACTAACGCGATCTTGCTCAAATTCTGTATTTAGTAAAGCTATAGACAGACAAAGTTTCGTACAAAAACTTGAAAGTCTGGCAACTCCCCTTCTTGTACCTCCCATACAAATGTACCATCCCGCCCACTTTAGAAATCGTGTAATATTATCAATATGACCAACGGTATCTTGCCCAAATTCTTTATTTAGTAAAGCTATAGCCAAACAAAGTTTTGGACTAAAACTTGGTAGTCTGGCAACTACAATTATGGTACCTTCCATACAAATGTACCATCCCGCCCACTTTAGAAATCGTGTAATATTATCAATATGACCAACGGTATCTTGCCCAAATTCTTTATTTAGTAAAGCTATAGCCAAACAAAGTTTTGGACTAAAACTTGGTAGTCTGGCAACTCCCCTTCTGGTACCTCCCATACAAATATACCATCCCGCCCTTATAAACCGTGCAATATTATCAATATGACCAACGGTATCTTGCCCAAATTCTTTATTTAGTAAAGCTATAGACAGGCAAAGTTTCGTACAAAAACTTGAAAGTCTGGCAACTCCCCTTCTGGTACCTTCCATACAAATGAACCATCCCGGCCCTAATAAACAGTGTACTATTATCAATATGATTAACGCGATCTTGCTAAAATTCTGTATTTAGTAAAGCTATAGACAGACAAAGTTTCGTACAAAAACTTGAAAGTCTGGCAACTCCCCTTCTGGTACCTTCCATACAAATGTACCATCCCGGCCCTAATAAACAGTGTACTATTATCAATATAGCTAGACAAAGATTTGGACAAAAACTTGGTAGTCTGGCAAACTCCCCTTCTGGTACCTCCCATACAAATGTACCATCCCGCCTACCTTAGAAATCGTGTAATAGTAAACCTATATCTAGACAAAGTTTTAGACAATAACTTGTTAGTCTGACAACTCTCCTTCTGGTACCTCCCATACAAATGTACCATCCCGCCACTTATAAACCGTGTATTATTATCAATATTAATAACACGATCTTGCCCAAATTCTGTAGTTAGTAAAGCTATAGCTAGGCAAAGTTTTGGAAAACAACTTGGTAGTCTGGCATCTACAATTCTGGTACCACCCATACAAATGTACCATCCCGCCTACCTTAGAAATCGTGTGATATTATCAATATGACCAACGGTATCTTGCCCAAATTCTTTATTTAGTAAAGCTTTAGACAGACAAAGTTTTGGACTAAAACTTGGTAGTCTGGCAACTACAATTCTGGTACCTCCCATACAAATGTACCATCCCGCCTACCTTAGAAATCGTGTGAAATTATCAATATTACCAACGCGATCTTGCTCAAATTCTGTATTTAGTAAAGCTATAGACAGACAAAGTTTCGTACAAAAACTTGAAAGTCTGGCAACTCTCCTTCTGGTACCTTCCATACAAATGTACCATCCCGGCCCTAATAAACAGTGTACTATTATCAATATGATTAACGCCATCTTGCTCAAATTCTGTATTTAGGAAAGCTATAGACAGACAAAGTTTCGTACAAAAACTTGAAAGTCTGGCAACTCCCCTTCTGGTACCTTCCATACAAATGTACCAACCCAGCCCTAATAAACAGTGTACTATTATCAATATGACTAACGCGATCTTGCTCAAATTCTGTATTTAGTAAAGCTATAGACAGACAAAGTTTCGTACAAAAACTTGAAAATCTGGCAACTCCCCTTCTGGTACCTTCCATACAAATGAACCATCCCGGCCCTAATAAACAGTGTACTATTATCAATATGACTAACGCGATCTTGCTCAAATTCTGTATTTAGTAAAGCTGTAGACAGACAAAGTTTCGTACAAAAACTTGAAAGTCTGGCAACTCCCCTTCTGGTACCTTCCATACAATTGTACCATCCCGGCCCTAATAAACAGTGTACTATTATCAATATGACTAACGCGATCTTGCTCAAATTCTGTATTTAGTAAAGCTATAGACAGACAAAGTTTCGTACAAAAACTTGAAAGTCTGGCAACTCCCCTTCTGGTACCTTCCATACAAATGTACCATCCCGCTCACTTTAGAAATCGTGTAATATTATCAATATGACCAACGGTATCTTGCCCAAATTCTTTATTTAGTAAAGCTATAGCCAAACAAAGTTTTGGACTAAAACTTGGTAGTCTGGCAACTACAGTTCTGGTACCTCCCATACAAATGTACCATCCCGCCTACCTTAGAAATCGTGTGAAATTATCAATATGACCAACGCGATCTTGCTCAAATTCTGTATTTAGTAAAGCTATAGACAGACAAAGTTTCGTACAAAAACTTGAAAGTTTGGCAACTCCCCGTCTGGTACCTTCCATACAAATTTACCATCCCGGCCCTAATAAACAGTGTACTATTATCAATATGACTAACGCGATCTTGCCCAAATTCTGTATTTAGTAAAGCTATAGACAGACAAAGTTTTGGACTATTATCAATATGACTAACGCGATCTTGCTCAAATTCTGAATTTAGTAAAGCTATAGACAGACAAAGTTTCGTACAAAAACTTGAAAGTCTGGCAACTCCCCTTCTGGTACCTTCCATACAAATGTACCATCCCGCCTACCTTAGAAATCGTGTAATAGTAAACCTATATCTAGACAAAGTTTTAGACAATAACTTGTTGGTCTGACAACTCTCCTTCTGGTACCGCCCATACAAATGTACCATCCCGCCACTTATAAACCGTGTATTATTATCAATATTAATAACGCGATCTTGCCCAAATTCTGTACTTAGTAAAGCTATAGCTAGATTTGGACAAAAACTTGGTAGTCTGGCAACTCCCCTTCTGGTACCTCCCATACAAATGTACCATCCCGCCTACCTTAGAAATCGTGTAATAGTAAACCTATATCTAGACAAAGTTTTAGACAATAACTTGTTAGTCTGACAACTCTCCTTCTGGTACCGCCCATACAAATGTACCATCCCGCCACTTATAAACCGTGTATTATTATCAATATTAATAACGCGATCTTGCCCAAATTCTGTAGTTAGTAAAGCTATAGCTAGGCAAAGTTTTGGAAAACAACTTGGTAGTCTGGTAACTCCCCTTTTGGTACCTCCCATACAAATGTACCATCCCGCCACTTATAAACCGTGTATTATTATCAATATTACCAACGCGATCTTGCCCAAATTCTGTATTTAGGAAACCTATAGACAGACAAAGTTTCGTACAAAAACTTGAAAGTCTGGCAACTCCCCTTCTGGTACCTTCCATACAAATGTACCATCCCGGCCCTAATAAACAGTGTACTATTATCAATATGACTAACGCGATCTTGCTCAAATTCTGTATTTAGTAAACCTATAGACAGACAAAGTTTCGTACAAAAACTTGAAAGTCTGGCAACTCCCCTTCTGGTACCTTCCATACAAATGTACCATCCCGCCCACTTTAGAAATCGTGTAATATTATCAATATGACCAAGGGTATCTTGCCCAAATTCTTTATTTAGTACAGCTATAGCCAAACAAAGTTTTGGACTAAAACTTTGTAGTCTGGCAACTACAATTCTGGTACCTCCCATACAAATGTACCATCCCGCCTACCTTAGAAATCGTGTGAAATTATCAATATGACCAACGCGATCTTGCTCAAATTCTGTATTTAGTAAAGCTATAGACAGACAAAGTTTCCTACAAAATCTTGAAAGTTTGGCAACTCCCCGTCTGGTACCTTCCATACAAATGTACCATCCCGGCAATAATAAACAGTGTACTATTATCAATATGACTAACGCGATCTTGCCCAAATTCTGTAGTTAGTAAAGCTATAGACAGACAAAGTTTTGGACTATTATCAATATGACTAACGCGATCTTGCTCAAATTCTGTATTTAGTAAAGCTATAGACAGACAAAGTTTTGGACAAAAACTTGGTAGTCTGGCATCTACAATTCTGGTACCACCCATACAAATGTACCATCCCGCCTACCTTAGAAATCGTGTGAAATTATCAATATGACCAACGCGATCTTGCTCAAATTCTTTATTTAGTAAAGCTATAGACAGACAAAGTTTCGTACAAAAACTTGAAAGTTTGGCAACTCCCCGTCTGGTACCTTCCATACAAATGTACCATCCCGGCAATAATAAACAGTGTACTATTATCAATATGACTAACGCGATCTTGCCCAAATTCTGTAGTTAGTAAAGCTATAGCTAGACAAAGATTTGGACAAAAACTTGGTAGTCTGGCAACTCCCCTTCTGGTACCTCATATACAAATTTACCATCCCGCCTACCTTAGAAATCGTGTAATAGTAAACCTATATCTAGACAAAGTTTTAGACAATAACTTGTTAGTCTGACAACTCTCCTTCTGGTACCTCCCATACAAATGTACCATCCCGCCACTTATAAACCGTGTATTATTATCAATATTAATAACGCCATCTTGCCCAAATTATGTAGTTAGTAAAGCTATAGCTAGGCAAAGTTTTGAAAACAACTTGGTAGTCTGGTAACTCCCCTTCTGGTACCTCCCATACAAATGTACCATCCCGCCACTTATAAACCGTGTATTATTATCAATATTACCAACGCGATCTTGCCCAAATTCTGTATTTAGTAAAGCTATAGACAGACAAAGTTTTGGACAAAAACTTGGTAGTCTGGCATCTACAATTCTGGTACCACCCATACAAATGTACCATCCCGCCTACCTTAGAAATCGTGTGATATTATCAATATGACCAACGCTATCTTGCCCAAATTCTTTATTTAGTAAAGCTATAGACAGACAAAGTTTCGTACAAAAACTTGAAAGTCTGGCAACTCCCCTTCTGGTACCTTCCATACAAATGTACCATCCCGGCCCTAATAAACAGTGTACTATTATCAATATGACTAACGCGATCTTTCCCAAATTCTTTATTTAGTAAAGCTATGGACAGACAAAGTTTTAGACAAAAACTTGGTAGTCTGGCAACTCCCCTTCTGGTACCTTCCATACAAATATACCATCCCGGCCCTAATAAACACTGTACTATTATCAATATGATTAACGCGATCTTTCCCAAATTCTTTATTTAGTAAAGCTATAGACAGACAAAGTTTTGGACAAAAACTTGGTAGTCTGGCAACTCCCCTTCTGGTACCTCCATACAAATGTACCATCCCGCCCTTATAAACCGTGCAATATTATCAATATGACCAACGGTATATTGCCCAAATTCTTTATTTAGTAAAGCTATAGACAGACAAAGTTTAGTACAAAAACTTGAAAGTCTGGCAACTCCCCTTCTGCTACCTTCCATACAAAAATACCATCCCGGCCCTAATAAGCAGTGTACTATTATCAATATGACCAACGCGATCTTGCTCAAATTCTGTATTTAGTAAAGTTATAGACAGACAAAGTTTCGTACATAAACTTGAAAGTTTGGCAACTCCCCGTCTGGTACCTTCCATACAAATGTACCATCCCGGCCCTAATAAACAGTGTACTATTATCAATATGACTAACGCGATCTTGCCCAAATTCTGTATTTAGTAAAGCTATAGACAGACAAAGTTTCGTACAAAAACTTGAAAGTCTGGCAACTACCCTTCTGGTACCTTCCATACAAATGTACCATCCCGGCCCTAATAAACAGTTTACTATTATCAATATGACTAACGCGATCTTGCCCAAATTCTGTAGTTAGTAAAGCTATAGACAGACAAAGTTTTGGACTATTATCAATATGACTAACGCGATCTTGCTCAAATTCTGTATTTAGTAAAGCTATAGACAGACAAAGTTTCGTACAAAAACTTGAAAGTCTGGCAATTCCCCTTCTGGTACCTTCCATACAATTGTACCATCCCGGCCCTAATAAACAGTGTACTATTATCAATATGACTAACGCGATCTTGCCCAAATTCTGTAGTTAGTAAAGCTATAGCTAGACAAAGATTTGGACAAAAACTTGGTAGTCTGGCAACTCCCCTTCTGGTACCTCCCATACAAATTTACCATCCCGCCTACCTTAGAAATCGTGTAATAGTAAACCTACATCTAGACAAAGTTTTAGACAATAACTTGTTAGTCTGACAACTCTACTTCTGGTACCTCCCATACAAATGTACCATCCCGCCACTTATAAACCGTGTATTATTATCAATATTAATAACGGCATCTTGCCCAAATTCTGTAGTTAGTAAAGCTATAGCTAGACAAAGATTTGGAAAAAAAAACTTGGTAGTCTGGCAACTCCCCTTCTGGTACCTCCCATACAAATTTACCATCCCGCCTACCTTAGAAATCGTGTAATAGTAAACCTATAGCTAGACAAAGATTTGGACAAAAACTTGGTAGTCTGGCAACTCCCCTTCTGGTACCTCCCATACAAATTTACCATCCCGCCTACCTTAGAAATCGTGTAATAGTAAACCTATAGCTAGACAAAGATTTGGACAAAAACTTGGTAGTCTGGCAACTCCCCTTCTGGTACCTCCCATACAAATTTACCATCCCGCCTACCTTAGAAATCGTGTAATAGTAAAGCTATAGCTAGGCAAAGTTTTGAAAACAACTTGGTAGTCTGGTAACTCCCCTTCTGGTACCTCCCATACAAATGTACCATCTCGCCACTTATAAACCGTGTATTATTATCAATATTACCAACGCGATCTTGCCCAAATTCTGTATTTAGTAAAGCTATAGACAGACAAAGTTTTGGACAAAAACTTGGTAGTCTGGCATCTACAATTCTGGTACCACCCATACAAATGTACCATCCCGCCTACCTTAGAAATCGTGTGATATTATCAATATGACCAACGCGATCTTGCCCAAATTCTTTATTTAGTAAAGCTATAGACAGACAAAGTTTCGTACAAAAACTTGAAAGTCTGGCAACTCCCCTTCTGGTACCTTCCATACAAATGTACCATCCCGGCCCTAATAAACAGTGTACTATTATCAATATGACTAACGCGATCTTGCTCAAATTCTGTATTTAGTAAAGCTATAGACAGACAAAGTTTCGTACAAAAACTTGAAAGTCTGGCAACTCCCCTTCTGGTACCTTCCATACAAATGTACCATCCCGCCCACTTTAGAAATCGTGTAATATTATCAATATGACCAACGGTATCTTGCCCAAATTCTTTATTTAGTAAAGCTATAGCCAAACAAAGTTTTGGACTAAAACTTGGTAGTCTGGCAACTACAATTATGGTACCTCCCATACAAATGTACCATCCCGCCTACCTTAGAAATTGTGTGAAATTATCAATATGACTAACGCGATCTTGCTCAAATTCTGTATTTAGTAAAGCTATAGACAGACAAAGTTTCGTACAAAAACTTGAAAGTCTGGCAACTCCCCTTCTGGTACCTTCCATACAAATGTACCATCCCGGCCCTAATAAACAGTGTACTATTATCAATATGACTAACGCGATCTTGCTCAAATTTTGTATTCAGTAAAGCTATAGACAGACAAAGTTTCGTACAAAAACTTGAAAGTCTGGCAACTCCCCTTCTGGTACCTTCCATACAAATGTACTATCCCGCCCACTTTAGAAATCGTGTAATATTATCAATATGACCAACGGTATCTTGCCCAAATTCTGTATTTAGTAAAGCTATAGCCAAACAAAGTTTTGGACTAAAACTTGGTAGTCTGGCAACTACAATTATGGTACCTTCCATACAAATGTACCATCCCGCACACTTTAGAAATCGTGTAATATTATCAATATGACCAACGGTATCTTGCCCAAATTCTTTATTTAGTAAAGCTATAGCCAAACAAAGTTTTGGACTAAAACTTGGTAGTCTGGCAACTCCCCTTCTGGTACCTCCCATACAAATATACCATCCCGCCCTTATAAACCGTACAATATTATCAATATGACCAACGGTATCTTGCCCAAATTCTTTATTTAGTAAAGCTATAGACAGGCAAAGTTTCGTACAAAAACTTGAAAGTCTGGAAACTCCCCTTCTGGTACCTTCCATACAAATGAACCATCCCGGCCCTAATAAACAGTGTACTATTATCAATATGACTAACGCGATCTTGCTCAAATTCTGTATTTAGTAAAGCTGTAGACAGACAAAGCTTCGTACAAAAACTTGAAAGTCTGGCAACTCCCCTTCTGGTACCTTCCATACAATTGTACCATCCCGGCCCTAATAAACAGTGTACTATTATCAATATGACTAACGCGATCTTGCTCAAATTCTGTATTTAGTAAAGCTATAGACAGACAAAGTTTCGTACAAAAACTTGAAAGTCTGGCAACTCCCCTTCTGGTACCTTCCATACAAATGTACCATCCCGGCCCTAATAAACAGTGTACTATTATCAATATGACTAACGCGATCTTGCTCAAATTCTGTATTTAGTAAAGCTATAGACAGACAAAGTTTCGTACAAAAACTTGAAAGTCTGGCAACTCCCCTTCTGGTACCTTCCATACAAATGTACCATCCCGCTCACTTTAGAAATCGTGTGAAATTATCAATATGACCAACGCGATCTTGCTCAAATTCTGTATTTAGTAAAGCTATAGACAGACAAAGTTTCGTACAAAAACTTGAAAGTTTGGCAACTCCCCGTCTGGTACCTTCCATACAAATTTACCATCCCGGCCCTAATAAACAGTATACTATTATCAATATGACTAACGCGATCTTGCCCAAATTCTGTATTTAGTAAAGCTATAGACAGACAAATTTTCTTACAAAAACTTGAAAGTCTGGCAACTCCCCTTCGGGTACCTTCCATACAAATGTACCATCCCGGCCCTAATAAACAGTGTACTATTATCAATATGACTAACGCGATCTTGCTCAAATTCTGAATTTAGTAAAGCTATAGACAGACAAAGTTTCGTACAAAAACTTGAAAGTCTGGCAACTCCCCTTCTGGTACCTTCCATACATATGTACCATCCCGCCTACCTTAGAAATCGCGTAATAGTAAACCTATATCTAGACAAAGTTTTAGACAATAACTTGTTAGTCTGACAACTCTCCTTCTGGTACCGCCCATACAAATGTACCATCCCGCCACTTATAAACCGTGTATTATTATCAATATTAATAACGCGATCTTGCCCAAATTCTGTAGTTAGTAAAGCTATAGCTAGATTTGGACAAAAACTTGGTAGTCTGGCAACTCCCCTTCTGGTACCTCCCATACAAATGTACCATCCCGCCTACCTTAGAAATCGTGTAATAGTAAACCTATATCTAGACAAAGTTTTAGACAATAACTTGTTAGTCTGACAACTCTCCTTCTGGTACCGCCCATACAAATGTACCATCCCGCCACTTATAAACCGTGTATTATTATCAATATTACCAACGCGATCTTTCCCAAATTCTGTATTTAGTAAAGCAATAGACAGACAAAGTTTTGGACAAAAACTTGGTAGTCTGGCATCTACAATTCTGGTACCACCCATACAAATGTACCATCCCGACTACCTTAGAAATCTTGTGATATTATCAATATGACCAACGCGATCTTGCTCAAATTCTGTATTTAGTAAAGCTATAGACAGACAAAGTTTCGTAAAAAAACTTGAAAGTCTGGCAACTCCCCTTCTGGTACCTTCCATACAAATGTACCATCCCGGCGCTAATAAACAGTGTACTATTATCAATATGACTAACGCGATCTTGCTCAAATTCAGTATTTAGGAAAGCTATAGACAGACAAAGTTTCGTACAAAAACTTGAAAGTCTGGCAACTCCCCTTCTGGTACCTTCCATACAAATGTACCATCCCGGCCCTAATAAACAGTGTACTATTATCAATATGACTAACGCGATCTTGCTCAAATTCTGTATTTAGTAAAGCTATAGACAGACAAAGTTTCGTACAAAAACTTGAAAGTCTGGCAACTCCCCTTCTGGTACCTTCCATACAAATGTACCATCCCGCCCACTTTAGAAATCGTGTAATATTATCAATATGACCAACGGTATCTTGCCCAAATTCTTTATTTAGTAAAGCTATAGCCAAACAAAGTTTTGGACTAAAACTTGGTAGTCTGGCAACTACAATTCTGGTACCTCCCATACAAATGTACCATCCCACCTACCTTAGAAATCGTGTGAAATTATCAATATGACCAACGCGATCTTGCTCAAATTCTGTATTTAGTAAAGCTATAGACAGACAAAGTTTCGTACAAAAACTTGAAAGTTTGGCAACTACCCGTCTGGTACCTTCCATACAAATGTACCATCCCGGCCCTAATAAACAGTGTACTATTATCAATATGACTAACGCGATCGTGCCCAAATTCTGTAGTTAGTAAAGCTATAGACAGACAAAGTTTTGGACTATTATCAATATGACTAACGCGATCTTGCTCAAATTCTGTATTTAGTAAAGCTATAGACAGACAAAGTTTCGTACAAAAACTTGAAAGTCTGGCAATTCCCCTTCTGGTACCTTCCATACAATTGTACCATCCCGGCCCTAATAAACAGTATACTATTATCAATATGACTAACGCGATCTTGCCCAAATTCTGTAGTTAGTAAAGCTATAGCTAGACAAAGATTTGGACAAAAACTTGGTAGTCTGGCAACTCCCCTTCTGGTACCTCCCATACAAATTTACCATCCCGCCTACCTTAGAAATCGTGTAATAGTAAACCTATATCTAGACAAAGTTTTAGACAATAACTTGTTAGTCTGACAACTCTCCTTCTGGTACCTCCCATACAAATGTACCATCCCGCCACTTATAAACCGTGTATTATTATCAATATTAATAACGCCATCTTGCCCAAATTCTGTAGTTAGTAAAGCTATAGCTAGGCAAAGTTTTGAAAACAACTTGGTAGTCTGGCAACTCCCCTTCTGGTACCTTCCATACAAATGTACCATCCCGGCCCTAATAAACACTGTACTATTATCAATATGACTAACGCGATCTTTCCCAAATTCTTTATTTAGTAAAGCTATAGACAGACAAAGTTTTAGACAAAAACTTGGTAGTCTGGCAACTCCCCTTCTGGTACCTCCCATACAAATGTACCATCCCGCCCTTATAAACCGTGCAATATTATCAATATGACCAACGGTATCTTGCCCAAATTCTTTATTTAGTAAAGCTATAGACAGGCAAAGTTTAGTACAAAAACTTGAAAGTCTGGCAACTCCCCTTCTGCTACCTTCCATACAAAAATACCATCCCGGCCCTAATAAACAGTGTACTATTATCAATATGACTAACGCGATCTTGCTCAAATTCTGTATTTAGTAAAGCTATAGACAGACAAAGTTTTGGACTATTATCAATATGACTAACGCGATCTTGCCCAAATTCTGTAGTTATTAAAGCTATAGACAGACAAAGTTTTGGACTATTATCAATATGACTAACGCGATCTTGCTCAAATTCTGTATTTAGTAAAGCTATAGACAGACAAAGTTTCGTACAAAAACTTGAAAGTCTGGCAATTCCCCTTCTGGTACCTTCCATACAATTGTACCATCCCGGCCCTAATAAACAGTGTACTATTATCAATATGACTAACGCGATCTTGCCCAAATTCTGTAGTTAGTAAAGCTATAGCTAGACAAAGATTTGGACAAAAACTTGGTAGTCTGGCAACTCCCCTTCTGGTACCTCCCATACAAATTTACCATCCCGCCTACCTTAGAAATCGTGTAATAGTAAACCTATATCTAGACAAAGTTTTAGACAATAACTTGTTAGTCTGACAACTCCCCTTCTGGTACCTCCCATACAAATGTACCATCTCGCCACTTATAAACCGTGTATTATTATCAATATTACCAACGCGATCTTGCCCAAATTCTGTATTTAGTAAAGCTATAGACAGACAAAGTTTTGGACAAAAACTTGGTAGTCTGGCATCTACAATTCTGGTACCACCCATACAAATGTACCATCCCGCCTACCTTAGAAATCGTGTGATATTATCAATATGACCAACGCTATCTTGCCCATATTCTTTATTTAGTAAAGCTATAGACAGACAAAGTTTCGTACAAAAAGTCTGGCAACTCCCCTTCTGGTACCTTCCATACAAATGTACCATCCCGGCCCTAATAAACAGTGTACTATTATCAATATGACTAACGCGATCTTTCCCAAATTCTTTATTTAGTAAAGCTATAGACAGACAAAGTTTTAGACAAAAACTTGGTAGTCTGGCAACTCCCCTTCTGGTACCTTCCATACAAATGTACCATCCCGGCCCTAATAAACAGTGTACTATTATCAATATGACTAACGCGATCTTGCTCAAATTCTGTATTTAGTAAAGCTATAGACAGACAAAGTTTCGTACAAAAACTTGAAAGTCTGGCAACTCCCCTTCTGGTACCTTCCATACAAATGTACCATCCCGCCCACTTTAGAAATCGTGTAATATTATCAATATGACCAACGGTATCTTGCCCAAATTCTTTATTTAGTAAAGCTATAGCCAAACAAAGTTTTGGACTAAAACTTGGTAGTCTGGCAACTACAATTGTGGTACCTCCCATACAAACGTACCATCCCGCCTACCTTAGAAATCGTGTGAAATTATCAATATGACCAACGCGATCTTGCTCAAATTCTGTATTTAGTAAAGCTATAGACAGACAAAGTTTCGTACAAAAACTTGAAAGTTTGGCAACTCCCCGTCTGGTATCTTCCATACAAATGTACCATCCCGGCCCTAATAAACAGTGTACTATTATCAATATGACTAACGCGATCTTGCCCAAATTCTGTATTTAGTAAAGCTATAGACAGACAAAGTTTCTTACAAAAACTTGAAAGTCTGGCAACTCCCCTTCTGGTACCTTCCATACAAATGTACCATCCCGGCCCTAATAAACAGTGTACTATTATCAATATGACTAACGCGATCTTGCCCAAATTGTGTAGTTAGTAAAGCTATAGACAGACAAAGTTTTGGACTATTATCAATATGACTAACGCGATCTTGCTCAAATTCTGTATTTAGTAAAGCTATAGACAGACAAAGTTTCGTACAAAAACTTGAAAGTCTGGCAACTCCCCTTCTGGTACCTTCCATACAAATGTACCATCCCGGCCCTAATAAACAGTGTACTATTATCAATATGACTAACGCGATCTTTCCCAAATTCTTTATTTAGTAAAGCTATAGACAGACAAAGTTTTGGACAAAAACTTGGTAGTCTGGCAACTCCCCTTCTGGTAACTCCCATACAAATGTACCATCCCGCCCTTATAAACCGTGCAATATTATCAATATGACCAACGGTATCTTGCCCAAATTCTTTATTTAGTAAAGCTATAGACAGACAAAGTTTCGTACAAAAACTTGAAAGTCTGGCAACTCCCCGTCTGGTACCTTCCATACAAATGTACCATCCCGGCCCTAATAAACAGTGTACTATTATCAATATGACTAACGCGATCTTGCCCAAATTATGTATGTAGTAAAGCTATAGACAGACAAAGTTTCGTACAAAAACTTGAAAGTCTGGCAACTCCCCTTCTGGTACCTCCCATACAAATGTACCATCCCGCCTACCTTAGAAATCGCGTGATAGTAAACCTATATCTAGACAAAGTTTTAGACAATAACTTGTTAGTCTGACAACTCTCCTTCTGGTACCTCCCATACAAATGTACCATCCCGCCACTTATAAACCGTGTATTATTATCAATATTACCAGCGCGATCTTGCCCAAATTCTGTATTTAGTAAAGCTATAGCTAGGCAAAGTTTTGGAAAACAACTTGGTAGTCTGGTAACTCCCCTTCTGGTACCTCCCATACAAATGTACCATCCCGCCACTTATAAACCGTGTATTATAATCAATATTACCAGCGCGATCTTGCCCAAATTCTGTATTTAGTAAAGCTATAGACAGACAAAGTTTTGGACAAAAACTTGGTAGTCTGGCATCTACAATTCTGGTACCACCCATACAAATGTACCATCCCGCCTACCTTAGAAATCGTGTGATATTATCAATATGACCAACGGTATCTTGCCCAAATTCTATATTTAGTAAAGCTATAGACAGACAAAGTTTTAGACAAAAACTTGGTAGTCTGGCATCTACAATTCTGGTACCACCCATACAAATGTACCATTCCGCCTACCTTAGAAATCGTGTAATAGTTAACCTATATCTAGACAAAGTTCTTGACAACAACTTTGTAGTCTGATAACTCTCCTTCTGGTACCTCCCATACAAATGTACCTTCCCGCCACTTATAAACCGTGTATTATTATCAATATTACCAACGCGATCTTGCCCAAATTCTGTAGTTAGTAAAGCTATAGCTAGACAAAGTTTTTGAAAAAAACTTGGTAGTCTGGTAACTCCCCTTCTAGTACCTCCCATACAAATGTACCATCCCGCCTACCTTAGAAATCGTGTGAAATTATCAATATGACCAACGCGATCTTGCTCAAATTCTGTATTTAGTAAAGCTATAGACAGACAAAGTTTCGTACAAAAACTTGAAAGTTTGGCAACTCCCCGTCTGGTATCTTCCATACAAATGTACCATCCCGGCCCTAATAAACAGTGTACTATTATCAATATGACTAACGCGATCTTGCCCAAATTCTGTATTTAGTAAAGCTATAGACAGACAAAGTTTTAGACAAAAACTTGAATGTCTGGCAACTCCCCTTCTGGTACCTTCCATACAAATGTACCATCCCGGCCCTAATAAACAGTGTACTATTATCAATATGACTAACGCGATCTTGCCCAAAATCTGTATTTAGTAAAGCTATAGCTAGGCAAAGTTTTGAAAACAACTTGGTAGTCTGGTAACTCCCCTTCTGGTACCTCCCATACAAATGTACCATCTCGCCACTTATAAACCGTGTATTATTATCAATATTACCAACGCGATCTTGCCCAAAATCTGTATTTAGTAAAGCTATAGACAGACAAAGTTTTGGACAAACACTTGGTAGTCTGGCATCTACAATTCTGGTACCACCCATACAAATGTGCCATCCCGCCTACCTTAGAAATCGTGTGATATTATCAATATGACCAACGCTATCTTGCCCAAATTCTTTATTTAGTAAAGCTATAGACAGACAAAGTTTCGTACAAAAACTTGAAAGTCTGGCAACTCCCCTTCTGGTACCTTCCATACAAATGTACCATCCCGGCCCTAATAAACAGTGTACTATTATCAATATGAATAACGCGATCTTGCTCAAATTCTGTATTTAGTAAAGCTATAGACAGACAAAGTTTCGTACAAAAACTTGAAAGTCTGGTAACTCCCCTTCTGGTACCTTCCATACAAATGTACCATCCCGGCCCTAATAAACAGTGTACTATTATCAATATGACTAACGCGATCTTTCCCAAATTCTTTATTTAGTAAAGCTATAGACAGACAAAGTTTTGGACAAAAACTTGGTAGTCTGGCAACTCCCCTTCTGGTAACTCCCATACAAATGTACCATCCCGCCCTTATAAACCGTGCAATATTATCAATATGACCAACGGTATCTTGCCCAAATTCTTTATTTAGTAAAGCTATAGACAGACAAAGTTTCGTACAAAAACTTGAAAGTCTGGCAACTCCCCTTCTGGTACCTTCCATACAAATGTACCATCCCGGCCCTAATAAACAGTGTACTATTATCAATATGACTAACGCGATCTTGCCCAAATTCTGTATGTAGTAAAGCTATAGACAGACAAAGTTTCGTACAAAAACTTGAAAGTCTGGCAACTCCCCTTCTGGTACCTCCCATACAAATGTACCATCCCGCCTACCTTAGAAATCGCGTAATAGTAAACCTATATCTAGACAAAGTTTTAGACAATAACTTGTTAGTCTGACAACTCTCCTTCTGGTACCTCCCATACAAATGTACCATCCCGCCACTTATAAACCGTGTATTATTATCAATATTACCAGCGCGATCTTGCCCAAATTCTGTATTTAGTAAAGCTATAGCTAGGCAAAGTTTTGGAAAACAACTTGGTAGTCTGGTAACTCCCCTTCTGGTACCTCCCATACAAATGTACCATCCCGCCACTTATAAACCGTGTATTATAATCAATATTACCAGCGCGATCTTGCCCAAATTCTGTATTTAGTAAAGCTATAGACAGACAAAGTTTTGGACAAAAACTTGGTAGTCTGGCATCTACAATTCTGGTACCACCCATAAAAATGTACCATCCCGCCTACCTTAGAAATCGTGTGATATTATCAATATGACCAACGGTATCTTGCCCAAATTCTATATTTAGTAAAGCTATAGACAGACAAAGTTTTGGACAAAAACTTGGTAGTCTGGCATCTACAATTCTGGTACCACCCATACAAATGTACCATTCCGCCTACCTTAGAAATCGTGTAATAGTAAACCTATATCTAGACAAAGTTCTTGACAACAACTTTGTAGTCTGATAACTCTCCTTCTGGTACCTCCCATACAAATGTACCTTCCCGCCACTTATAAACCGTGTATTATTATCAATATTACCAACGCGATCTTGCCCAAATTCTGTAGTTAGTAAAGCTATAGCTAGACAAAGTTTTTGAAAAAAACTTGGTAGTCTGGCAACTCCCCTTTTGGTACCTCTCATACAAATGTACCGTCCCGCCTACCTTAGAAATCGTGTAATAGTAAACCTATATCTAGACTAAGTTTTAGACAACAACTTGATAGTCTGACAACTCTCCTGCTGGTACCTACCATACAAATGTACTATCCCGCCACTTATAAACCGTGTATTACTATCAATATTAATAACGCGATCTTGCCCAAATTCTGTAGTTAGTAAAGCTATAGCTAGCCAAAGTCTTGGAAAACAACTTGGTAGTCTGGTAACTCCCCTTCTAGTACCTCCCATACAAATGTACCATCCCGCCACTTATAAACCGTGTATTATTATCAATATTACCAACGCGATCTTGCCCAAATTCTGTATTTAGTAAAGCTATAGACAGACAAAGTTTTGGACAAAAACTTGGTAGTCTGGCAACTACAATTGTGGTACCTCCCATACAAACGTACCATCCCGCCTACCTTAGAAATCGTGTGAAATTATCAATATGACCAACGCGATCTTGCTCAAATTCTGTATTTAGTAAAGCTATAGACAGACAAAGTTTCGTACAAAAACTTGAAAGTTTGGCAACTCCCCGTCTGGTACCTTCCATACAAATGTACCATCCCGGCCCTAATAAACAGTGTACTATTATCAATATGACTAACGCGATCTTTCCCAAATTCTTTATTTAGTAAAGCTTTAGACAGACAAAGTTTTAGACAAAAACTTGGTAGTCTGGCAACTCCCCTTCTGGTACCTTCCATACAAATGTACCATCCCGGCCCTAATAAACAGTGTACTATTATCAATATGACTAACGCGATCTTGCTCAAATTCTGTATTTAGTAAAGCTATAGACAGACAAAGTTTCGTACAAAAACTTGAAAGTCTGGCAACTCCCCTTCTGGTACCTTCCATACAAATGTACCATCCCGCCCACTTTAGAAATCGTGTAATATTATCAATATGACCATCGGTATCTTGCCCAAATTCTTTATTTAGTAAAGCTATAGCCAAACAAAGTTTTGGACTAAAATTTGGTAGTCTGGCAACTACAATTGTGGTACCTCCCATACAAACGTACCATCCCGCCTACCTTAGAAATCGTGTGAAATTATCAATATGACCAACGCGATCTTGCTCAAATTCTGTATTTAGTAAAGCTATAGACAGACAAAGTTTCGTACAAAAACTTGAAAGTTTGGCAACTCCCCGTCTGGTATCTTCCATACAAATGTACCATCCCGGCCCTAATAAACAGTGTACTATTATCAATATGACTAACGCGATCTTGCCCAAATTCTGTATTTAGTAAAGCTATAGACAGACAAAGTTTCTTACAAAAACTTGAAAGTCTGGCAACTCCCCTTCTGGTACCTTCCATACAAATGTACCATCCCGGCCCTAATAAACAGTGTACTATTATCAATATGACTAACGCGATCTTGCCCAAATTGTGTAGTTAGTAAAGCTATAGACAGACAAAGTTTCGTACAAAAACTTGAAAGTCTGGCAATTCCCCTTCTGGTACCTTCCATACAATTGTACCATCCCGGCCCTAATAAACAGTGTACTATTATCAATATGACTAACGCGATCTTGCCCAAATTCTGTAGTTAGTAAAGCTATAGCTAGACAAAGATTTGGACAAAAACTTGGTAGTCTGGCAACTCCCCTTCTGGTACCTTCCATACAATTGTACCATCCCGGCCCTAATAAACAGTGTACTATTATCAATATGACTAACGCGATCTTGCCCAAATTCTGTAGTTAGTAAAGCTATAGCTAGACAAAGATTTGGACAAAAACTTGGTAGTCTGGCAACTCCCCTTCTGGTACCTCCCATACAAATTTACCATCCCGCCTACCTTAGAAATCGTGTAATAGTAAACCTATATCTAGACAATGTTTTAGACAATAACTTGTTAGTCTGACAACTCTCCTTCTGGTACCTCCCATACAAATGTACCATCCCGCCACTTATAAACCGTGTATTATTATCAATATTAATAACGCCATCTTGCCCAAATTCTGTAGTTAGTAAAGCTATAGCTAGGCAAAGTTTTGAAAACAACTTGGTAGTCTGGTAACTCCCCTTCTGGTACCTCCCATACAAATGTACCATCTCGCCACTTATAAACAGTGTATTATTATCAATATTACCAACGCGATCTTGCCCAAAATCTGTATTTAGTAAAGCTATAGACAGACAAAGTTTTGGACAAAAACTTGGTAGTCTGGCATCTACAATTCTGGTACCACCCATACAAATGTGCCATCCCGCCTACCTTAGAAATCGTGTGATATTATCAATATGACCAACGCTATCTTGCCCAAATTCTTTATTTAGTAAAGCTATAGACAGACAAAGTTTCGTACAAAAACTTGAAAGTCTGGCAACTCGCCTTCTGGTACCTTCCATACAAATGTACCATCCCGGCCCTAATAAACAGTGTACTATTATCAATATGAATAACGCGATCTTGCTCAAATTCTGTATTTAGTAAAGCTATAGACAGACAAAGTTTCGTACAAAAACTTGAAAGTCTGGCAACTCCCCTTCTGGTACCTTCCATACAAATGTACCATCCCGGCCCTAATAAACAGTGTACTATTATCAATATGACTAACGCGATCTTTCCCAAATTCTTTATTTAGTAAAGCTATAGACAGACAAAGTTTTGGACAAAAACTTGGTAGTCTGGCAACTCCCCTTCTGGTAACTCCCATACAAATGTACCATCCCGCCCTTATAAACCGTGCAATATTATCAATATGACCAACGGTATCTTGCCCAAATTCTTTATTTAGTAAAGCTATAGACAGACAAAGTTTCGTACAAAAACTTGAAAGTCTGGCAACTCCCCTTCTTTTACCTTCCATACAAATGTACCATCCCGGCCCTAATAAACAGTGTACTATTATCAATATGACTAACGCGATCTTGCCCAAATTCTGTATTTAGTAAAGCTATAGACAGACAAAGTTTCGTACAAAAACTTGAAAGTCTGGCAACTCCCCTTCTGGTACCTCCCATACAAATGTACCATCCCGCCTACCTTAGAAATCGCGTAATAGTAAACCTATATCTAGACAAAGTTTTAGACAATAACTTGTTAGTCTGACAACTCTCCTTCTGGTACCTCCCATACAAATGTACCATCCCGCCACTTATAAACCGTGTATTATTATCAATATTACCAGCGCGATCTTGCCCAAATTCTGTATTTAGTAAAGCTATAGCTAGGCAAAGTTTTGGAAAACAACTTGGTAGTCTGGTAACTCCCCTTCTGGTACCTCCCATACAAATGTACCGTCCCGCCTACCTTAGAAATCGTGTAATAGTAAACCTATATCTAGACTAAGTTTTAGACAACAACTTGATAGTCTGACAACTCTCCTGCTGGTACCTACCATACAAATGTACTATCCCGCCACTTATAAACCGTGTATTATTATCAATATTAATAACGCGATCTTGCCCAAATTCTGTAGTTAGTAAAGCTATACGCGACCTTAGGACAACAAGGTTCTAACATACATTTTTTTCAAAAATGAGTTATATATCACATCGCTCTAAAGCGGCTCTGCTCTTTCGATTGGCGTTCTCAGTTTTTTTCTATCTCTTACAGTTTCTGAGATATTCAATAGAAGTAGGTTCTAACTACGCGTTTTTGGTTTGAGATTCAGTTAAAAAGGTTCTAACAGACTGATAGAACCTTGCATATATTATTTTGCAGATAGAACCATGTGGAAACCATGTGCGTGAGGAACTATTTAAGGATTTCTACTCCTTAAATCAAGAAGGAAAGTCAGGTTATATTTTGAAATCAACTAAGAGAATTGGAAGTGTTCGAAAAAGCAATAAATGGGGAAATTCGCGACGAAACTACTCTTTTAGCTATTTTGTAGAATTGTCTGGAAACATGATTCGGGTTTGTAAGCCATTTTGGCTTGGAACTTTTGCGATTTCCCAAAAACCAGTTTACAACGCACACGAAAAGAAAAATAGTGTAACTGGGTAGCTAAAAAATGCGATAAGGGGTTGCAATCCAAAAACCGAATTCCTGAAGACAAGGTTTCTGAAGTAAAAACACATATTACATCATTCCCAAGGATAGAATCCCAATATTGCCGTGCCAAAACTTCGAAGCATTACCTTGATCCAAATCTCAATATTACTAAAATGTACAACTTGTACAAAGAAACAGTTCAAAACCCTGTCAAAGAAAGCTTCTACAGGTATATTTTTAACACTAACTTCAGTTTGGGTTTTCATCAACCCAAATCTGACAGGTGTGGAAAGTGCGAAGCATTTTCTGTAGCTGAAAAAGAAAATAATTTGTCCAATGAAATGAAAAAAGAAAATGAGGTCCACCTTAAACTAAAGCAAATGATGAGAGATGCAAAGGCTTTGGATAAGGCTTCAGGTACTCCAATATTAACTTTTGATCTTCAAAATGTGTTATCCTGCCCCCGAGCGGAAATTGGGCCCATGTTTTACAATTCAAAACTTAACGTTTATAACTTAACAGCACACTTGTTAACATCAAGAAAAGTATACTGTGCTTTGTGGACAGAGTATACTGGCGGAAGAAGTGGGAACGATATTGCATCAGCCTTACAAAAAATTCTCGAAAAAGTATTCGAAGACAACAATATCACTAAGCTGATAACATGGAGCGATTCCTGCGTGCCTCAAAACAAAAACTCAATTATGGCCCTAGCAATGTAGTATTTTATGAAAACTCATTCCGACGTTGAAAGTATTACTATGAAATACTCATTACCGGGACACTCAGCGCTCCAAGAAGTTGATAATGCTCACAGCCAAATTGAAAAACATCTCTCAGTCAATGAATACTTCTCACCAATGGGGCTCATAAGGTTACTGAAAAATGTAAACATCAGAAACCCATTTGTTGTCATACAGATGCAACCGTGTGATTTTAAGAATTTTGGAAAATATTCAAAAATTTGCTTTGAATACAAAAGTGTACCTTTTTCCAAATTAAAAATGTTGAGATTCACGCAAATACAGTATGAATTGCAATACTCGTTGGATTATGAAACACTGAACATGACCAGTACCGTGATAAGACGAACAGTAACACGACTTCGGAAAAAGAAAGGAGAAAAGCAGGAAGTTCCAATACTGCAGGACATTGAGACTGTTACTTTGAAGACGGGTGGTATATTCCAAGAAAAATCGAAACACCTACTGTCTATGTTTAAATACATGAGCTCTGCTGACCAAGCATATTATAAAGTCATCCTTAAATTGGGTATGTATTACAATGATTTTCATAAAATTTAACTATATCAAAAAAAATATTTTTCTTGTGTTTTTCAGATGACGAAACCGCAGAATAGTCCAGTCGTTTTATATCAGATATATTCGAATTTAAGTTCCTTTTTTTGTCTAATTATAATATAGGTTAACTTAATTTACTAAAAACTATAATATTTATGAATTTAATTTAAACACCTTTATTTATTTTATTTATTTTAAACACCTTTTTTAAAAATACAAAATAAAACCATAAAATATATTAAAAAACATTGAAACTCTTATTTCATTATCCTTATGTTTATTACTTTTTTAGCATTTAGAATTAGACACATGGTTCTATATGCAAAAAAATATTTCTTACCGTCACACAAAGTTCTATTAGGTACTTAGAACCATATTCTCCTACATTCATGTGCCTCATCGTTGAGCATCAGAGTTCTATCTGTTTTTTGAGACTCAAATTGTGGCAAAGCTAATATAGTAGCTTAGATATTTTTAAAAACATAATAATATTTCAGGTCTAAATTCAAATTTTTCAAAAACAGTTTTTAAGTTAAGTGGAAATCGACTAAGTAAAACGATTAACAATATTCAACCTTAGTTCCCTCAAAAGTAGTGTTGGTGCAAATAGAACCTTCTTGTCCTAAGGTCGCGTATAGCTAGGCAAAGTTTTGGAAAACAACTTGGTAGTCCGGTAACTCCCCTTCTGGTACCTCCCATACAAATGTACCATTCCGCCACTTATAAACCGTGTATTATTATCAATATTACCAACGCGATCTTGCCCAAATTCTGTAGTTAGTAAAGCTATAGACAAACAACGTTTTGGACAAAAACTTGGTAGTCTGGCATCTACAATTCTGGTACCACCCATACAAATGTACCATTCCGCCTACCTTAGAAATCGTGTAATAGTAAACCTATATCTAGACAAAGTTCTAGACAACAACTTTGTAGTCTGATAACTCTCCTTCTGGTACCTCCCATACAAATGTACCATCCCGCCACTTATAAACCGTGTATTATTATCAATATTACCAACGCGATCTTGCCCAAATTCTGTAGTTAGTAAAGCTATAGCTAGACAAAGTTTTTGAAAAAAAACTTGGTAGTCTGGCAACTCCCCTTTTGGTACCTCTCATACAAATATACCGTCCCGCCTACCTTAGAAATCGTGTAATAGTAAACCTATATCTAGACTAAGTTTTAGACAACAACTTGATAGTCTGACAACTCTCCTGCTGGTACCTACCATACAAATGTACCATCCGCCACTTATAAACCGTGTATTATTATCAATATTAATAACGCGATCTTGCCCACATTCTGTATTTAGTAAAGCTATAGACAGACAAAATTTTGGACAAAAACTTGGTAGTCTGGCATCTACAATTCTGGTACCACCCATACAAATGTACCATCCGGCCTACCTTAGAAATCGTGTGATATTATCAATATGACCAACGGTATCTTGCCCAAATTATTTATTTAGTAAAGCTATAGACAGACAAAGTTTTGGACTAAAACTTGGTAGTCTGGCAACTACAATTCTGGTACCTCCCATACAAATGTACCATCCCGCCTACCTTAGAAATCGTGTGAAATTATCAATATGACCAACGCGATCTTGCTCAAATTCTGTATTTAGTAAAGCTATAGACAGACAAAGTTTCGTACAAAAACTTGAAAGTCTGGCAACTCCCCTTCTGGTACCTTCCATACAAATGTACCATCCCGGCCCTAATAAACAGTGTACTATTATCAATATGACTAACGCGATCTTGCTCAAATTCTGTATTTAGGAAAGCTATAGACAGAAAAAGTTTCGTACAAAAACTTGAAAGTCTGGCAAGACATAGTTTTGGACAAAAACTTGGTAGTCTGCCATCTACAATTCTGGTACCACCCATACAAATGTACCATCCGACCTACCTTAGAAATCGTGTGATATTATCAATATGACCAACGGTATCTTGCCCAAATTATTTATTTAGTAAAGCTATAGACAGACAAAGTTTTGGACTAAAACTTGGTAGTCTGGCAACTACAATTCTGGTACCTCCCATACAATTGTACCATCCCGGCCCTAATAAACAGTGTACTATTATCAATATGACTAACGCGATCTTGCTCAAATTCTGTATTTAGGAAAGCTATAGACAGAAAAAGTTTCGTACAAAAACTTGAAAGTCTGGCAAGACAAAGTTTTGGACAAAAACTTGGTAGTCTGGCATCTACAATTCTGGTACCACCCATACAAATGTACCATCCGGCCTACCTTAGAAATCGTGTGAAATTATCAATATGACCAACGCGATCTTGCTCAAATTCTGTATTTAGTAAAGCTATAGACAGACAAAGTTTCGTACAAAAACTTGAAAGTCTGGCAACTCCCCTTCTGGTACCTTCCATACAAATGTACCATCCCGGCCCTAATAAACAGTGTACTATTATCAATATGACTAGCGCGATCTTGCTCAAATTCTGTATTTAGGAAAGCTATAGACAGACAAAGTTTCGTAAAAAAACTTGAAAGTCTGGCAACTCCCCTTCTGGTACCTTCCATACAAATGTACCATCCCGGCCCTAATAAACAGTGTACTATTATCAATATGTCTAACGCGATCTTGCTCAAATTCTGTATTTAGTAAAGCTATAGACAGACAAAGTTTCGTACAAAAACTTGAAAGTCTGGCAACTCCCCTTCTGGTACCTTCCATACAAATGTACCATCCCGCCCACTTTAGAAATCGTGTAATATTATCAATATGACCAACGGTATCTTGCCCAAATTCTTTATTTAGTAAAGCTATAGCCAAACAAAGTTTTGGACTAAAACTTGGTAGTCTGGCAACTACAATTCTGGTACCTCCCATACAAATGTACCATCCCGCCTAACTTAGAAATCGTGTGAAATTATCAATATGACCAACGCGATCTTGCTCAAATTCTGTATTTAGTAAAGCTATAGACAGACAAAGTTTCGTACAAAAACTTGAAAGTTTGGCGACTCCCCGTCTGGTACCTTCCATACAAATGAACCATCCCGGCCCTAATAAACAGTGTACTATTATCAATATGACTAACGCGATCTTGCCCAAATTCTGTATTTAGTAAAGCTATAGACAGACAAAGTTTCTTACAAAAACTTGAAAGTCTGGCAACTCCCCTTCTGGTACCTTCCATACAAATGTACCATCCCGGCCCTAATAAACAGTGTACTATTATCAATATGACTAACGCGATCTTGCCCAAATTCTGTAGTTAGTAAAGCTATAGCTAGACAAAGATTTGGACAAAAACTTGGTAGTTTGGCAACTCCCCTTCTGGTACCTCCCATACAAATGTACCATCCCGCCTACCTTAGAAATCGTGTAATAGTAAACCTATATCTAGACAAAGTTTTAGACAATAACTTGTTAGTCTGACAACTCTCCTTCTGGTACCTCCCATACAAATGTACCATCCCGCCACTTATAAACCGTGTATTATTATCAATATTAATAACGCGATCTTGCCCAAATTCTGTAGTTAGTAAAGCAATAGCTAGGCAAAGTTTTGGAAAACAACTTGGTAGTCTGGTAATTCCCCTTCCGGTACCTCCCATACAAATGTACCATCCCCCCACTTATAAACCGTGTATTATTATCAATATTACCATCGCGATCTTGCCCAAATTCTGCATTTAGTAAAGCTATAGACAGACAAAGTTTTGGACAAAAACTTGGTAGTCTGGCATCTACAATTCTGGTACCACCCATACAAATGTACCATCCCGCCTACCTTAGAAATCGTGTGATATTATCAATATGACCAACGGTATCTTGCCCAAATTCTTTATTTAGTAAAGCTATAGACAGACAAAGTTTTGGACTAAAACTTGGTAGTCTGGCAACTACAATTCTGGTACCTCCCATACAAATGTACAATCCCGCCTACCTTAGAAATCGTGTGAAATTATCAATATGACCAACGCGATCTTGCTCAAATTCTGTATTTAGTAAAGCTATAGACAGACAAAGTTTCGTACAAAAACTTGAAAGTCTGGCAACTCCCCTTCTGGTACCTTCCATTCAAATGTACCATCCCGGCCCTAATAAACAGTGTACTATTATCAATATGACTAACGCGATCTTGCTCAAATTCTGTATTTAGGAAAGCTATAGACAGACAAAGTTTCGTACAAAAACTTGAAAGTCTGGCAACTCCCCTTCTGGTACCTTCCATACAAATGTACCATCCCGGCCCTAATAAACAGTGTACTATTATCAATATGACTAACGCGATCTTGCTCAAATTCTGTATTTAGTAAAGCTATAGACAGACAAAGTTTCGTACAAAAACTTGAAAGTCTGGCAACTCCCCTTCTGGTACCTTCCATACAAATGTACAATCCCGCCCACTTTAGAAATCGTGTAATATTATCAATATGACCAACGGTATCTTGCCCAAATTCTTTATTTAGTAAAGCTATAGCCAAACAAAGTTTTGGACTAAAACTTGGTAGTCTGGCAACTACAATTCTGGTACCTCCCATACAAATGTACCATCCCGCCTACCTTAGAAATCGTGTGAAATTATCAATATGACCAACGCGATCTTGCTCAAATTCTGTATTTAGTAAAGCTATAGACAGACAAAGTTTCGTACAAAAACTTGAAAGTTTGGCAACTCCCCGTCTGGTACCTTCCATACAAATGTACCATTCCGGCCCTAATAAACAGTGTACTATTATCAATATGACTAACGCGATCTTGCCCAAATTCTGTATTTAGTAAAGCTATAGACAGACAAAGTTTCTTACAAAAACTTGAAAGTCTGGCAACTCCCCTTCTGGTACCTTCCATACAAATGTTCCATCCCGGCCCTAATAAACAGTGTACTATTATCAAAATGACTAACGCGATCTTGCCCAAATTCTTTATTTAGTAAAGCTATAGACAGACAAAGTTTTGGACTATTATCAATATGACTAACGCGATCTTGCTCAAATTCTGTATTTAGTAAAGCTATAGACAGACAAAGTTTCGTACAAAAACTTGAAAGTCTGGCAATTCCCCTTCTGGTACCTTCTATACAATTGTACCATCCCGGCCCTAATAAACAGTGTACTATTATCATTATGACTAACGCGATCTTGCCCAAATTCTGTAGTTAGTAAAGCTATAGCTAGACAAAGATTTGGACAAAAACTTGGTAGTCTGGCAACTCCCCTTCTGGTACCTCCCATACAAATGTACCATCCCGCCTACCTTAGAAATCGTGTAATAGTAAACCTATATCTAGACAAAGTTTTAGACAATAACTTGTTAGTCTGACAACTCTCCTTCTGGTACCTCCCATACAAATGTACCATCCCGCCACTTATAAACCGTGTATTATTATCAATATTAATAACGCCATCTTGCCCAAATTCTGTAGTTAGTAAAGCTATAGCTAGGCAAAGTTTTGAAAACAACTTGGTAGTCTGGTAACTCCCCTTCTGGTACCTCCCATACAAATGTACCATCCCGCCACTTATAAACCGTGTATTATTATCAATATTACCAACGCGATCTTGCCCAAATTCTGTATTTAGTAAAGCTATAGACAGACAAAGTTTTGGACAAAAACTTGGTAGTCTGGCATCTACAATTCTGGTACCACCCATACAAATGTACCATCCCGCCTACCTTAGAAATCGTGTGATATTATCAATATGACCAACGCTATCTTGCCCAAATTCGTTATTTAGTAAAGCTATAGACAGACAAAGTTTCGTACAAAAACTTGAAAGTCTGGCAACTCCCCTTCTGGTACCTTCCATACAAATGTCCCATCACGCCCTTATAAACCGTGCAATATTATCAATATAAGCGCCCCGGTAGGCGAGTTGGTAGCGTGCTTGCCTATCAGCGTGGGGGTTGTGGGTTCGATTCCCACCAGAGGCTTTGGTCTGTCGCTGCAAAAATCTAAACATATGGTCTTTGTCACCCGGTTTACCCTTGGACCCAAAATTAGAATATAAATTTACTTTGTATTGTAATTAATAATAAATAAATAAATAAAATTATCAATATGACCAACGGTATCTTGCCCAAATTCTTTATTTAGTAAAGCTATAGACAGACAAAGTTTCGTACAAAAACTTGAAAGTCTGGCAACTCCCCTTCTGGTACCTTCCATACAAATGTACCATCCCGGCCCTAATAAACAGTGTACTATTATCAATATGACTAACGCGATCTTGCCCAAATTCTGTATTTAGTAAAGCTATAGACAGACAAAGTTTCGTACAAAAACTTGAATGTCTGGCAACTCCCCTTCTGGTACCTTCCATACAAATGTGCCATTCCGGCCCTAATAAACAGTGTACTATTATCAATATCACTAACGCGATCTTGCCCAAATTCTGTAGTTAGTAAAGCTATAGCTAGACAAAGATTTGGACAAAAACTTGGTAGTCTGGCAACTCCCCTTCTGGTACCTCCCATACAAATGTACCATCCCGCCTACCTTAGAAATCGCGTAATAGTAAACCTATATCTAGACAAAGTTTTAGACAATAACTTGTTAGTCTGACAACTCTCCTTCTGGTACCTCCCATACAAATGTACCATCCCGCCACTTATAAACCGTGTATTATTATCAATATTACCAGCGCGATCTTGCCCAAATTCTGTATTTAGTAAAGCTATAGCTAGGCAAAGTTTTGGAAAACAACTTGGTAGTCTGGTAACTCCCCTTCTGGTACCTCCCATACAAATGTACCATCCCGCCACTTATAAACCGTGTATTATTATCAATATTACCAGCGCGATCTTGCCCAAATTCTGTATTTAGTAAAGCTATAGACAGACAAAGTTTTGGACAAAAACTTGGTAGTCTGGCATCTACAATTCTGGTACCACCCATACAAATGTACCATCCCGCCTACCTTAGAAATCGTGCGATATTATCAATATGACCAACGGTATCTTGCCCAAATTCTTTATTTAGTAAAGCTATAGACAGACAAAGTTTCGAAAAAAAAACTTGAAAGTCTGGCAACTCCCCTTCTGGTACCTTCCATACAAATGTACCATCCCGGCCTTAATAAACAGTGTACTATTATCAATATGACTAACGCGATCTTGCCCAAATTCTGTAGTTAGTAAAGCTATAGCTAGGCAAAGTTTTGGAAAACAACTTGGTAGTCTGGTAACTCAATATTACCAACGCGATCTTGCCCAAATTCTGTAGTTAGTAAAGCTATAGACAGACAATAATAGTATACCTATATCCAGCCAAAGTTTTAGGCAACAACTTGGTAGTCTGACAACTCACCTTCTAGTACCTCCCATACAAATGAACCATCCCGCCACCTATAAACCGTGTATTATTATATTACAATATTACCAAGGCGATCTTGCCCAAATTCTGTAGTTAGTAAAACTATAGCTAGACAAAGTTAGAGCCGAAGGCCTCGTAGCCAGTGCTCTCTTCTTAGATTGTATTGTAATTTATTATAATATAATTTTTACAAATAAATAAATAAATAGACAAAGTTTTGAAAAAAAAACTTGGTAGTCTGGCAACTCCCCTTCTGGTACCTCCCATACAAATGTACCATCCCGCCTACCTTAGAAATCGTGTATTAGTAAACCTATATCTAGACAAAGTTTCGGACAAAAACTTGAAAGTCTGGCAACTCCCCTTGTGGTTTTCTATAGCATTCGGTATTTTGAGGTTGCTATTATGGAATAAGTCGGCTTACCCGACTGCAACTTTTTCACTGTTTTTTTTTTAATTCAAAACTGTTTTTTTTTCTCAAATTGTAATAACGTTTTAATGGCATGAATGTGCATGTACAATTATGATCGTCGTCGTCGGGTGATATATACACAAAAAAACGTAAATGCGAATAGGGACAAAACGCATTAAAGGTAACGTTGATGTTGGCAACTGATATACAGTCTAGTGCGAAACTATACGGACATTCCAAATGTATAAATAGTATGTATATACAGGGTCCGCCAAATAACTTTTTTTTTTGGAAAATTCTATAAAAAAAAATTTCTCAAATTTCTTTTTTTATTTGAAATTACAATCCTTCCGGTTAATAATGGAAAATAATTTCATTCAAATGGCTGCCTCGGCTGGCCATGCAGTAGCCTAACGACATCAGCTCTGCGGCTGATAATGCGATCTTCAAAAACAGGACGCAAAACAACGAGTGTAGCTTCGGCTGTGTGGCACGTGACGCCGTCCTGTTGAAACCAAATGATGCCAATATCCTCATCTTCAATTTTTGTAAACAAAAGTTCGTTCGTAACGAAAACGAAATAAGCAATAGTTAAAAAAAAACGTTATATGGAGGACCCTTTACATGTGTATATGTATATATACATATAACTAGTAATCTCTGAGCCATGTACAACTTATCTAGAGCAACATTAGCAGTTCGGAGCCGGCTTTCAACAGTAGATACCAGTCAGTGAGTGTACAAATGGCTCAATGATTCGAGAGAGTTCCCCGGCTTTTCTTTCAAGGAATGTTAAGGGAAATAAGTAAGTACTATGTTCCTTTATTATATGTATGTTAAATATTCTAATATATTTGATAATATTTAGTAAACAATTTTCTAAAGTTACTATATTTACCACGAATATCGTTGCTTCTAACTTTAGAGTTAACCACGGAGCCACTTCTCTGAGGAATTTGTGCCGCAGCATTTCTTAGAGAAGACATTCTTTAATATTCGGGCTCTTGGAGACATTTTAGCATACGTCTGAATGTTTCCCGACCTGACTTAAGTTTTGACCATGGTTTTGGATTACGTAGAAGGTCAGATAACGTTCCTTGAGAACGACATAAAACTCTTTGAGCAAAAATGGCTTGAGGTATGCTATAGTGCTTAAGTTCAGATGATATACGCTGCGCCAATTCCATTTAGTTCGTCTATTTCTTTGTTATGTACCGCAGAATCGCATTCCTCAGCAAATTTGTTTCTACGTATGGGTGTTTTAAGCCAAGAAATTTCGTCTAGTTGTGGGTTGTGATGAGTATGAGTAAGATAAACTCAGTTGTTGTTTGTATTCCTTTCTTAATGGACAATTAACTAGATCTATATTTACGTTTTTTTTTAATGGAGACGACGTACTGTCATTGGTCTCATGTATAGACACCTCTGTCTCGGCGCAAATTATTAGTTATTCTCTGACTTTGTAATTCCTCTGTCTCAAATTTTTGCGGACTTGTTATTCTCTCTCTCTCGAGAAATCAGAGTAATTTTCGCTTGGTGGTTTCGGGCTACAATTTGTTCTCTCCTGATGTTGGGTTAAAGTAGAATATTGAAGATCGCAGTGGAAGTTAATTTTACTAAGTACGTCAGTATTTTTTTGGCTATTAAAAGTGTATTCTAAGTCCTGGATCAATGTTTCATCTTCATCTTCACCATCATCGTTATTTTTATTTTCAGACGTCATACATGCTACGTGTCGCATCCGTGAGAATAAAGTGATATTATTCGTACCGCTTTTACTGAACTGTACAAAGTTTCGTACAAAAACTCGAAAGTCTGGCAACTCGCCTTCTGGTACCTTCCATACAAATGTACCATCCCGGCCCTAATAAATAGTGTACTATTATCAATATGACTAACGCGATCTTGCCCAAATTCTGTAGTTAGTAAAGCTATAGCTAGGCAAAGATTTGGACAAAAACTTGGTAGTCTGGCAACTGCCCTTCTGGTACCTTCCATACCAATGTACCATCCCGGCCCTAATAAACAGTGTACTATTATCAATATGACTAACGCGATCTGGCCCAAATTCTGTATTTAGTAAAGCTATAGACAGACAAAGTTTCGTACAAAAACTTGAAAGTCTGGCAACTCCCCTTCTGGTACCTTCCATACAAATGTACCATCCCGGCCGTAATAAACAGTGTACTATTATCAATATGACTAACGCGATCTTTCCCAAATTCTTTATTTAGTAAAGCTATAGACAGACAAAGTTTCGTACAAAAACTTGGTTTTCTGGCAACTCCCCTTCTGGTACCTCCCATACAAATGTACCATCCCGTCCTTATAAACCGTGCAATATTATCAATATGACCAACGGTATCTTGCCCAAATTCTTTATTTAGTAAAGCTATAGACAGACAAAGTTTCGTACAAAAACTTGAAAGTCTGGCAACTGCCCTTCTGGTACCTTCCATACCAATGTACCATCCCGGCCCTAATAAACAGTGTACTATTATCAATATGACTAACGCGATCTTGCTCAAATTCTGTATTTAGTAAAGCTATAGACAGACAAAGTTTCGTACAAAAACTTGAAAGTCTGGCAACTCCCCTTCTGGTACCTCCCATACAAATGTACCATCCCGCCTACCTTAGAAATCGCGAAATAGTAAACCTATATCTAGACAAAGTTTTAGACAATAACTTGGTAGTATGACAACTCTCCCTCTGGTACCTCCCATACAAATGTACCATCCCGCCACTTATAAACCGTGTATTATTATCAATATTACCAGCGCGATCTTGCCCAAATTCTGTATTTATTCTATTTCAACCCTCGTTAACGGTGACCAGATATTCACTGACCCGGTTGACAAAGCTAACCTTATGGCTGAAATTTTTGCAAAGAATTCATCTTTGCCAGACAGCAGTCAACCACTCCCCGTGATCGAGAACGTATCTAGTTCGATGCCTCAGATATTTTTTCGAACACGTGGCGTTAAAAGGGTACTTACAGATCTCAACGTAAATAAAACTCCGGGCCCGGATGGTATTTCCGCACTTGTCCTATGTAAGTGCTCTTCGACGCTAGCTCGTCCATTGCGCAATCTTTTCAACATGTCGTACCGTGCTGGTATTTACCCTTCACGTTGGAAAGTTGCCAATGTTCAGCCGATCCCCAAGAAAGGTGAGGCTACTAATCCTGCGAATTACCGTCCAATTGCAATATGTTCTGCGCTCTCGAAGGTTATGGAGAGCATGGTTAATCACCATCTTGTAAGGTATCTAGAGTCTAACGGCCTCCTGAATGATCGACAGTATGGCTTCCGTAGAAATCGATCTACTGGAGACCTGATGGCGTTCCTTACGGAGCGATGGAGTCGATCCATTCACCGCCTTGGTGAAAGTAAGGTCGTGGCTCTGGATATTTCCAAGGCGTTCGATAGGGTCTGGCACGGAGCACTCATATCAAAACTTATTGCATTTGGTGTCGGTAGTACCTTCTCTCGATTCATATCGAGTTTTCTCAGGGATCGCTCTATACGAGTTGTTATAGATGGGGTCTCATCCAACGAGCATAGGTTGACCGCAGGAGTGCCACAAGGCTCTGTCCTCTCTCCCTCTCTATTTCTTATTTTCATTGACGACCTGTTGGGGCAGACTGTGAACCCAATCTACTCCTTTGCGGATGACAGCAACCTCTGTCATTCGTACTCATTTGATCATCGGCCATGTCCTCTGGAAGTCGAGGAAAAAAGGCGAACGATGAACGACTCACTTAACCGCGATTTGGCGACGATTTGTGAGTGGGGCCAAATGAACAGAGTAGATTTTAATGCACAAAAGACCCAGTGCTGTTTGTTGTCACACAAACGTTCCACTGATCCAGCATCGCCGTCAATATCTATGGGTGGTGTGGATATCGACGAATCAGACACTCTTGATGTTCTGGGCATGAAGATACAGGGTGATGCTCGCTGGGCTAGCCATATATTCGAAGTGTCGAAAGAAGCATTCAAGTGTTTAGGCTTTTTGAAGCGGTGCAAGAAATACTTCACTCCATCTGATCTCGTAAATATTTACACCACCTACATCCGGCCTAAAATGGAATACAACTCGCATATATGGGCAGGGGCTCCATTAACATCTTTGAAGCTTCTGGACCGTGTACAGAGGAGAGCGGTGGTGATGATAGGGGATGGTAGGGTATCCAGCTCTATTGTCTCCCTACAGCATCGCCGAAATGTGGGTTGTGTATCGCTATTCTATAGATATTTTAATGGTATCTGTTCAGAAGATATCCGTCGTCTGGTCCCTGACGTTAGAACATTTAGCCGGAATACTCGGCTATCCAGGGTCTCTCCTCCGTTCATTGTCAAATGGCCGGTTGACCGGACGACGCACTATAGAGAAAATTCGTTCTTCAGCCGGACTGTTCGTTTGTGGAATAATCTTCCTGCAAGTGTTTTTCCTGCCTGTTATGACATTACCAAATTCAAGGCCAACGTCAACAATCACTACTCCCTCTTTCCTCCCTCCAATACCCTTATTTCCCATCTCTAACACAGTGCATTGCATTTATAGGGGGCATCCCCTGAGTGTTAGTCAAAAAAAAAAAAAAAAAAACAACTACACGTGCCGAGCAACTAAAGCGTCTCACATTGCATCACGCCACTGCGAACGCCAAAAAGAACATATTGCCTCATATTACCGAGAATGTTGGGAACAACTTATTGCTGACGCTATGTCTGGAGACAAGCGTGGGAACCATGCAGTGTCAGCAAGAACGGGAAAACAACATAGGTTACTTTTAATTGAAACGAATATTGTTAAGTTAGTTCTTAAGTTGGATTCATCAATAAAGGGTTAAAACCCCCCCAAAAAAATAATTAAATATTTTTCATTTAAATAATGTAATAATATTTAACTGGCGCCCAACGTGGTAAAGTCCTTAAGTAGTATCAGCGCGAAATAATACCAGTGTCTATTCGTTTGAAGGACACATCTCGTCGGAAGTTTGACGCGGAGCCTTAGTAACGCGGAAGTGTAAACCGGATTAACCCAAATCAACGGACGGGAGCGGCAACATAGTTTTAGTTAAGTGAAGACAAAAAGAAACAAACAGAAACAAAATCGATCAAATAAGTGAAAAATTAAAAATTAAGAAGGAAAAGAAACTACAATTAACATAAAAATTAACTCAAATAAAAATCAATTAAAAATTAAAAATATTGTTACTCAAAGAATAATTAAATTTAAATTTAAAAATAATTTAAAGAATAATTACCATAAGTGAATCAACCATGGAAACAGCAATAATTATTTTAATGTAAGCCAATATTCCCAAAAAAAAAAAAAAAAAAAAAAAAAACTTTTTAACTGGTTATAGAGTAAGAGAAACTTTGAAACTTTTTATTTTGAAACGTTAAATATCATACAAGAAAAATGTCAAATCCTAATAATTTAATTAGACCCCCAGTTTTGCAAAATATTCCTCCACATAATCCCATTCCAAATGCTAATCCCAACAACGACAATCGGATAAATCCTCAAATGGAGGAAATGATAACGGCCCTGATAAGAAGGGTGTGCTTACAGAGAACAAGAACAGAGAGGTAGAACAGAGAAGAACAACAGAGAGGTAATTTAGCAGATTTAGAGAAAGTGCCGGATGTAGTGAAAAGTTTAAGGGACTTCTCAGGGAATTCGTCTGAGTTTAGCTCTTGGAAGAAGAGCGTAGAGAGGGTCTTGAAACTTTATGAGCCGCAAAAGGGTACCGCGAAATATTTCGGGATTTTGAACGTGATAAGAAATAAAATAGTTGGTCATGCCTGTACAGCATTGGAATCCTATAATACTCCCTTAAACTGGGATGCTATTTCGAAGTGTCTGACCATGCACTATGCCGATAAAAGGGACTTGGGTACCTTAGAGTACCAAATGACATCTTTGGTTCAGGGACAAAGGAATATTAATGATTATTATCAGGTCGTTTATTCACACTTGTCACTTTTACTAAATAAAGTTGCCTGCATGGACTTAGGACAAGAAGCCTTGATTGTCTTAACTAAGACCTATAGGGATAAGGCTCTGGACACCTTTGTTAGGGGGCTTAATGGAAATCTTCCAAATCTCTTAGGTGTCGCGAGTCCAAAGGACCTTCCGGAAGCCTTGCAATTGTGCTTAAAGATGCAAAATCAGAATTACAGGTCTCACTACGCTCAACAGAAAAATCCTATGCCTAATCCTAGGACTAACTCACAGCAGGGGGCTGCGAAGAATTTCCAATATCAGAATTATGAACAGATACCATTTTACCCTCAACTAGCTCATATCCCAAAAATTCCACAAAATCATACCCTTATATGTCACAAAAATACCAGTATCCACAACAACAACGTATTTTACAACCCCCACATCCTCAGCAGTCGCAATATCCACAGTATCCTCCACATAGGCCAATGGGTCCTAAGCCATTACCAAGGCCTGAGCCTATGGAGATCGATCAGTCAGTCAAAACCAGAGCTGTGAACTATGCAAACAGGCCTCAATTTAATCAATATATCGGGAAAGGACAATCTTCTAATCCTCCACAATATCCCGGCCCCAACAAGGTACAACGAGATGATGGACAAACAGGAAGAATTTTTCGCAATTTCCGAAGGTGGTGAACCAGAGTTTTTAGGTTAAAAACCTCTTCATTACCCAATGCAGAGTGTAAAACGAGTAACGGAGAGGTAATTAAGATATTAATAGATACAGGTTCGAATAAAAACTACATACAGACATCTTTAGTATTGAAGCCCATACCGAATGAACAGACATTCAATGCAAATTCAGTGGCAGGTGATATAAAAATCACTCACCATACAATAGCAACCCTTTTCAATATGCCAGAAATACCGATAAAATTGTTTATACTTCCATCACTCAAATCATTCCACGCGATTTTAGGGAATGACACCTTGAAAGAGCTAGAAGCCGTCATAGACACGAGGAGTAACATCATGACATTGAATAATAAGACAAAAATTAGGTTGAAACAATACGAGTGCACAATATAACCATCAGGGACGGACATATGCCTGGGGAACAGAGACAGATTCTAAAGAATCTAACGAACATATACGAGGAATTATTTTCAGCACCGGATGAACAATTGACATACACTACTAGAGTAGTGGGTGAAATTAGAACAATGGATGACACACCGGTATACTCGAACTATATATCGTACCCTATGTCGATGAAGGAAGAAGTAGAGAGACAGGTTGAAAAATTATTGGAGGACGGTATAATTAGGCCATCCAGATCACCCTATTGCTCGCCTGTATGGGTGGTGGCAAAGAAACCTGACTCATCTGGAGAAAGAAGATTCAGAATGGTGGTCGATTTTAGGAAGTTGAATAAGATCACGATCCCAGATCGATATCCTCTGCCGGATATAAACTACGTGCTGATGCAACTGAAGGGGAACACATTTTTCTCGGTCCTAGACCTAAAAAGTGGTTTCCACCAGATTCCATTAAAGGAATCTGACATCGAGAAGACCGCTTTTGCCATTAATAACGGCAAGTATGAATTTGTTAGGCTACCGTTCGGGTTAAAAAATGCCCCTGCCATTTTTCAGAGGACCCTGGACGACATCCTTAGGGAATATTTAGGGAAGATATGTTTCGTGTACATCGACGATATCATAATCTTCAGTAAGGACGAAGTGACTCACGCGGAAAATTTGGAAATGATCTTCAGGACTCTTAAGGAGGCGAACATGAAGATACAGATTGAGAAATGCGAGTTCTACAAGGACAGCGTGGAATTTTTAGGATTCACAGTGTCAATAGAGGGGATTAGGTCTAATCCGAAAAAAGTAGAGGCTATATCGAATTTTCCAATTCCTGCAACCTTGAAGTCACTGCGGTCTTTCCTTGGTATGTCGGGGTACTATCGTCGCTTTGTCAAGGATTACGCAAAAATAGCAAAACCCCTGACAAAGCTTTTAAGAGGGGAGGACGGACGTTTGCCTAAACATTTATCTGCGAGAAAAGAGATAGTATTGAATGAGGAAGCCATAAGGGCCTTTCGGAAGATAATTAATACCTTGGTATCTGAAGATTTGCTATTGATATACCCAGATTTTAACAAGGAGTTCCATCTCATTACTGATGCATCCAATTATGCCCTGGGTGCAGTATTGGAGCCGGACGGCCGACCATTAGCCTTCATTTCAAGGACCTTGAAAAAGAACGAAGAACATTTTGCGACTAACGAAAGAGAGATGCTCGCCATCGTATGGGCCCTCGATGCATTCAAAAAATGTCTCTACGGAACAGCTAAGGTAAAGATATTCACTGACCATCAGCCTTTAACATTCGCTATAAGCAATAAGATCAGTAACTGGAAATTAAAAAGATGGAAGGACAAGTTAGAAGAATACGACTACGAATTGTTTTACAAACCTGGCAAAAGCAATATAGTTGCTGACGCGTTATCAAGAGCACCTACTCAGAATCCTCAGATAAACAGCATGACAGGCACAGTTCATAGCGACGACAGTTCTGGAGAAGAACTGGTTCCTGCAGTGGAAGCTCCTGTGAATGTATTTAAAAACCAACTATGGATTTTGGAAGGGGAAGAAGATTCCTATAAATTTGAAATCCCTTTCCCTACATACCACCGGCATATAATAATAAAACGAAGATATTCGGAGGAAGATCTGACGGAGTTTCTAAAGAGATACGCCAATCCTTCGGTTTGTAATGGTTTGTTCACCTCGGAGCCTATAATGGGGATGATACAAAAATTTTATGCGGATAATTTTAGAAGTTTTAAAATGAAATTCACGCAAACCAAGGTCAGGGATATAACATCTGAGACGGAGCAGGAGGAACTAATCATATCTGAGCATAGGAGAGCCCATAGGAATGCTAAGGAGAACAAACACCAATTGCTTGAGAAGGTATATTTCCCTAAAATGTCTTCTAAAATAAATAAAACAATAAAGCAGTGCATTACATGTAAACAGAATAAATACGAAAGGCACCCTCCGAACCCGGAAATAAAGGAGACACCTATACCGCAATTTCCAGGCCAAATATTGCATGTAGATATATATCTCGTTGAAAAAAAATATGTTCTGACAGCAGTTGACAAATTTTCCAAGTACGCACAAGTGAAGATAGTTGGCTCACGCGCAGTAGAGGATTTGAAAGAGCCTCTTAGGCAACTGCTTTTCGCATTTGGAGTACCACAAATGATAGTATTAGACAATGAGAAGTCATTAAATTCGCACTCCATATCCTTTATGTTAGATGACCAGCTAGGTATAAAGATCTATAGAACACCTCCCCATCATAGCACATCGACTGGCCAGGTTGAGAGGTTCCATTCTACACTCACCGAGATAATGAGGTGTCTCAAATCGGAGAACGTTCATAATTCTTTCAAGGAACTTTTGGATAGGTCCGTGTATGAGTACAACTAAACCGTACATACTACGACTGGAAAAAGACCATTAGAAGTGTTTTTTGGAAGAAGGGTTAGTATAGATCCTTGTATGTATGAAAAGGCTAGACAGGATAATATACTGAAATTGAGAGATAAACAGCAAAAGGATTTAGAATCGCACAATAAGAATAAAAGGCCATATAGGTCGTACAATGCAGGAGATGTCAAGATCAATAAAAGATACGGGACTAAATTAAGTCCCAGGTACAAGTCGGAGATCGTAAGCGAAGATAGTGGCAGTACAGTTTTGACTAATTCAGGGAGGATAATTCATAGAAGCCAAATAAGAAACTAAAATTTTCATTTTAGGATTGTGACAGTGGCCATTTCTGCGGAAACTCAGATATTTGACTACACCCACTCCAGTTTGGTCGCCGTTGAAACGGGCACCGCCAGCATTCAAACGGGGACATTTAGGATTGTTCATGTGTTCGAGCTGGAGAAATATGGCGCGGTACTTGGTCAGATAGAAGGGCGCATATCACAACATATTAATAAAACCCATATCCTATTCCCTTACCTATCCCGTGAAATAACTGTAATAAGGAATAATTTGCACAGATTGAAATTAAATCACAGAATAACAAGGTCAATAAATATTATAGGTACAACATGGAAATGGATAGCTGGCAATCCAGACCATGAAGATTTTCAAATATTAAAAGATAAAACAAATAGAATTTTGGAAAACACAAACTATCAAGTCATAATAAATAAATTAACAAATGATAAGATTGAAGAATTAAAGAATGTAACAAACGAAATTATAAAAGTTGTAAAGAATAACGGCGAAATAGAGAATGAATTGTTTTTGAATTACAAATTTAAACTCGATGTATTAGAAGAAGAAACTAGAAATATAGAGTACGCTATAAATTGGGCAAGGGCAAATGTGGTTAATGCTCACATACTAGCAAATGAAGAAATTAATTTAATAAATAAAATTTTAACAAGAAACGATATACCTTTTATGAACATTGATGAGGCCTTGGAATTCTCAGATGTAAAAATAGCCAGAAACAATAATACTATATTATACATACTATGTCTACCACTATCCGAAGAAGAAAAATGTACAAAACTAATATTAAAACCAGTTAAAAGGGGGAATATAGCCGTTAAAGTGGCATATGAAAAAATATTAAAATGTAAAAGGAACCTGTTTGGAATAAAAGACAATTGTAAAACTGTAAATGACATTTCTATTTGCCATATTCAAAATTTAATAGATTTAAGTAACACTAATTATATCCCTAAGTTACTGCATAGTCAGAAGGCAAACTGTAACACCATCAATAACCAACACATGCCAGCCATGGAAGAGTTAGCTCCAGGATTAATTTTCCTTAACCAATTCAATGGCGCTATTACCATCGATAATGAGACAACGACACTGCAAGGCACGTTTTTAATAAGATTCCATAACACATCCATATTCATCGAATGAAGAAAATACGCCTATCACGAAGTATCCACATTCAATCCAATACCGGCGTTGTTACAACTCACCGATCAAGAAGCAGAGGTAGAGGAAGTACTATCCTTACAAATGATAAAAGAACTGCAGTACAACAACACAGTACTTATTACCGGCATAGATAACAAAAATAGAGCAAATCTCATTACAAACTGGAGTTTCAGATCCCTGCTACTACTCGTCATATTATACGGAATAGCTAAAATAATAATAAAGCAGCGAGCAAAAATAGAAATTACAACAAATGTCAAGAATGAGAATAAATCTAAAAACGCTCCGGAGGAAGTAAACCCTTCATCAGTACAACCTGTGCAACCAAACGAAATTCTCTACTAATAAACAAACAAACGAGAACGTTTGCACTTAAAGGGGGAGGAGTTATGTCAACATATTATTGCAAACCAAACAACTACACGTGCCGAGCAACTAAAGCGTCTCACATTGCATCACGCCACTGCGAACGCCAAAAAGAACATATTGCCTCATATTACCGAGAATGTTGGGAACAACTTATTGCTGACGCTATGTCTGGAGACAAGCGTGGGAACCATGCTGTGTCAGCAAGAACGGGAAAACAACATAGGTTACTTTTAATTGAAACGAATATTGTTAAGTTAGTTCTTAAGTTGGATTCATCAATAAAGGGTTAAAACCCCCCCAAAAAAATAATTAAATATTTTTCATTTAAATAATGTAATAATATTTAACTTATATACTAAGTTTGTCATTCCGTTTGCAACACCTCGAAAGAGTGATCTGCGACCCTATAAAGTATATATATTATCGGTCAGTGTAACATTCTAAGACATTCTAGCGATGTCCGTCTGTCCGTCCGTCCGTCTGTTGTCTGTTGAAATCACGATAGAGTGCGAACGACCAACGCTAAGAAGCTGAAATTGTAGGAAGATGTTTTTTGCCCATAAGCAGGTTAAGTTCGAGAATGGGCAATATCGGACCAAAGGGGAAAAAGTTCGCCTTTACGGGACTAAATATATCCCGGCCATAATCAAATTTTTCAAATATTTTTTTCACTACATCTGATTTTATTTGGTAAAATTGTTCTAAGTTTATATAATTTATAGATGGGGAAAAAAATTCCAAAAATGGGCGTACTCATGGGTTCCGTGGACCCTTGGGGCCCAAAAAAGGGCCCATGATAAACATGCGCATATGGGTATCGAAGTGCAACGAAATTTACTCACGAACCCAAATATGCCTTTATTTTCATGATTTGCCTAAATTTTTTGATCCGGTTTCTGGGACTATCGGGTCACTTTCAAAGCACTTACTTTCTTCATAGTTTTCTTATTTATTGACTTTTTAAGGATCCATGATGGAGGGTATATAAGATTCGGCCCGGCCGAACTTACTATTTGTCCACTTGTTTTAAATAAATTGACTTCTACAATGTTGTCGCATTTGCTGCGTACATTTTCGGCAACGAATCCATAATACCCCTCAGTTCTTTGTTGTATTAGCTTTTCTTTTGTAGTTTTCATTAGTTGATACATATCGATAGACTACTTTGCTAGACTACGTTGCTCTTCCAATTTCTTTATGCTGCAACATAAAGCATGTCCAATGATATGAACAAACCCCAAATACGCTTCGGCGGTCTCAAGTTCAAAAAATTGCAGCAAAATAAGTGAACAATCATTTTTGGAAAGAAAATATCATTTTATGGCTTCATAATTTTTATAAAGTCTTTCAACGGCTGGAGTTAAAGATAACCATCTTGTAGGCACATGACGAAGCATTTCACACCGTTCCAAATCACAAAATAGAAAAATGTCTTTAAAATTGGCTGTTGTTTTAGTTGAAAAACTAAATTCATTAAAAACGTTGATAACGATATCATCAATATCATACTTTAAATTTTTTAAAGATAATTTAAAGGCATTACTAATTACGTGACATAAACATCCAACTCCTATAATATCGGGATTCGCTTCGGAAAGTTCTACCATAATACTTTGATGACATCCGAAATTAACGTTAGCGTTATCAGCGGAAAAACTGGTAACGTTAACTAAATTTAAATCGTTAATATTCAAATAGTGTTTCAATGCATCTGCTATAGCTTTAGAATTTTCCGATTCTAAATTAAAAAACTTTAAAAGTTTATTATTTATACCGGTATCTTTTTTAAAGTACCTTAATACTATTGGAAATGTTTTGATATTTCCTTTATTGGAAGCATCAGTAGCAATAGAAAATGGATGGTTGTTCTCCAAGTCGTTTAATATCATCTCAATTGAATACTTCGCCAGAATATTGGTTATGATTTTCGAACATTTTGTTTTCCCACACGAAAAGTTAGCAGCTACACTTGAATCGGAGAACATTGATTTGTAGAGCTTAGCGCTGCAATCTGCAGATTGATAACTATGTGAGTGCATCACAATATGATAGCAAAACGAAGCTTCCGCTATGACACTGAACGGTCGTGAACTTTCTGCGACATTGGCAGATCCACCAAAAAATTTTGCAATTGATTTATTTTTGCTGCCACCCAAATTTCGGATATGTTTAGAAGAGTTCATATGTTGTTTCACCTTATTTAGACCTCCATTGGCAACCGAAAATGAAATTCCACAAACAGAACACTAAGCCATGTATTTATCTTTTGTTCTGAGTATCCAGTCCAATTGTTTTTTCCAATTTTCATTAAACTTATTTCTTCGGCGTGTACCAATTTTATTTTTTCTTTGTACTGTGTTGGAGCTATCGCTGCTGTTTTCGACGCCAGAATCTGATAAAACGATCGAATCATTTCTGTCTACTTCCATTGTGATCCTCTAAACAAAAATTTAAAGAACATTTTATACGTTTTTGTTAAACATTTAAATAAGCTTCTTACCAGACGACATATATGAAGAAATCCGAGATTCGATGTATTTTTTTTGTACACAGCTTATTTTGACTTTTCTACACCTTTTTTTAGAAGAGTACGAAGGAACTATAAATAAATAGCGGCGTTTGGTATTTTCGTATTCGACTCTTGGTTCTTGAAGTTTAAAGGGCCAAATAGACGTCACCACATGTTGTGCAATTACCGATTACACAAAAATCGTTAAAAGACTTTCTGAACAAGCAAAATATTTGTGCAATAGCACAACAGTGTATTCGTGAGGTAAATTTAACATATCGTAACGTTTTGTTACAAAATTATGTTTTTTTGAATAAAAAAAGAGTACATTTACAAAAAAAGAGTACTTTTGCGTACTCTTTTGGGGTCTCTTGATTTAAGAGTACATTTTATAAAAAAGAGTACATGTACTCTTTAAAAGAGTACGTCTGGCACCCCTATCCCATACAAATGTACCATCCCGCCTACCTTAGAAATCGTGTTAAATTATCAATATGACCATCGCGATCTTGCTCAAATTCTGTATTTAGTAAACCTATAACTGTACAAAGTTTCAGTCAAAAACTTGGAAGTCTGGCAACTCTCATTCTGGTACCTCCCATACAAATGTACCATCCCGCCCTTATAAACCGTGTAATATTATCAATATGACCAAAGCGATGTTGCCCAAATTCTGTAGTTAGTAAAGCTATAGCTAGGCAAAGTTTTGGAAAACAACTTAGTAGTCTGGCAGCTACAATTCTAGTTCCTCCCATACAAATGTACCATCTCGCCCTTATAAACCGTGTAATATTATCAATATGACCAACGCGATCTTGCTCAAATTCTGTATTTAGTAAAGACAGACAAAGTTTCGTACAAAAACTTGATAGTCTGGCAACTCCCCTTCTGGTACCTCCCATACAAATGTACCATCCCGGCCCTAATAAAGAGTGTACTATTATCAATATAACTAACGCGATCTTGCCCAAATTCTGTATTTAGTAAAGCTATAGCCAGACAAAGTTTCATACAAAAAGTTGAAAGTCTGGCAACTCCCCTTCTGGTACCTTCCATACAAATGTACCATCCCGGCCCTAATAAAGAGTGTACTATTATCAATATGACTAACGCGATCTTGCCCAAATTCTGTATTTAGTAAAGCTATAGACAGACAAAGTTTCATACAAAAACTTGAAAGTCTGGCAACTCCCCTTCTGGTACCTTCCATACAAATGTACCATCCCGGCCCTAATAAACAGTGTACTATTATCAATATGACTAACGCGATCTTGCCCAAATTCTGTAGTTAGTAAAGCTATAGCTAGACAAAGATTTGGAGAAAAACTTGGTAGTCTGGCAACTCCCCTTCTGGTACCTCCCATACAAATGAACCATCCCGCCTACCTTAGAAATCGTGTGATATTATCAATATGACCAACGGTATCTTGCCCAAATTCTTTATTTAGTAAAGCTATAGACAGACAAAGTTTTGGACTAAAACTTGGTAGTCTGGCAACTACAATTCTGGTACCTCCCATACAAATGTACCATCCCACCTACCTTAGAAATCGTGTGAAATTATCAATATGACCAACGCGATCTTGCTCAAATTCTGTATTTAGTAAAGCTATAGACAGACAAAGTTTCGTACAAAAACTTGAAAGTCTGGCAAATCCCCTTCTGGTACCTTCCATACAAATGTACCATCCCGGCCCTAATAAACAGTGTACTATTATCAATATGACTAACGCGATCTTGCTCAAATTCTGTATTTAGTAAAGCTATAGACAGACAAAGTTTCGTACAAAAACTTGAAAGTCTGGCAACTCCCCTTCTGGTACGTTCCATACAAATGTACCATCCCGGCCCTAATAAACAGTGTACTATTATCAATATGACTAACGCGATCTTGCTCAAATTCTGTATTTAGTAAAGCTATAGACAGACAAAGTTTCGTACAAAAACTTGAAAGTTTGGCAACTTCCATACAAATGTACCATCCCGCCACTTTAGAAATCGTGTAATATTATCAATATGACCAACGGTATCTTGCCCAAATTCTTTATTTAGTAAAGCAATAGCCAAACAAAGTTTCGTACAAAAACTTGAAAGTCTGGCAACTCCCCTTCTGGTACGTTCCATACAAATGTACCATCCCGGCCCTAATAAACAGTGTACTATTATCAATATGACTAACGCGATCTTGCCCAAATTCTGTAGTTAGTAAAGCTATAGCTAGACAAAGATTTGGAGAAAAACTTGGTAGTCTGGCAACTCCCCTTCTGGTACCTCCCATACAAATGTACCATCCCGCCTACCTTAGAAATCGTGTGATATTATCAATATGACCAACGGTATCTTGCCCAAATTCTTTATTTAGTAAAGCTATAGACAGACAAAGTTTTGGACAAAAACTTGGTAGTCTGGCATCTACAATTCTGGTACCACCCATACAAATGTACCATCCCGCCTACCTTAGAAATCGTGTGATATTATCAATATAACCAACGGTATCTTGCCCAAATTCTTTATTTAGTAAAGCTATAGACAGACAAAGTTTTGGACTAAAACTTGGTAGTCTGGCAACTACAATTCTGGTACCTCCCATACAAATGAACCATCCCACCTACCTTAGAAATCGTGTGAAATTATCAATATGACCAACGCGATCTTGCTCAAATTCTGTATTTAGTAAAGCTATTGACAGACAAAGTTTCGTACAAAAACTTGAAAGTCTGGCAACTCCCCTTCTGGTACCTTCCATACAAATGTACCATCCCGGCCCTAATAAACAGTGTACTATTATCAATATGACTAACGCGATCTTGCTCAAATTCTGTATTTAGTAAAGCTATAGACAGACACAGTTTCGTACAAAAACTTGAAAGTCTGGCAACTCCCCTTCTGGTACCTTCCATACAAATGTACCATCCCGGCCCTAATAAACAGTGTACTATTATCAATATGACTAACGCGATCTTGCTCAAATTCTGTATTTAGTAAAGCTATAGACAGACAAAGTTTCGTACAAAAACTTGAAAGTTTGGCAACTTCCATACAAATGTACCATCCCGCCACTTTAGAAATCGTGTAATATTATCAATATGACCAACGGTATATTGCCCAAATTCTTTATTTAGTAAAGCTATAGCCAAACAAAGTTTTGGACTAAAACTTGGTAGTCTGGCAACTACAATTCTGGTACCTCCCATACAAATGTACCATCCCGCCTACCTTAGAAATCGTGTGAAATTATCAATATGACCAATGCGATCTTGCTCAAATTCTGTATTTAGTAAAGCTATAGACAGACAAAGTTTCGTTCAAAAACTTGAAAGTATGGCAACTCCCCTTCTGGTACCTTCCATACAAATGTACCATCCCGGCCCTAATAAACAGTGTACTATTATCAATATGACTAACGCGATCTTGCCCAAATTCTGTATTTAGTAAAGCTATAGACAGACAAAGTTTCGTACAAAAACATGAAAGTCTGGCAACTACCCTTCTGGTACCTTCCATACAAATGTACCATCCCGGCCCTAATAAACAGTGTACTATTATCAATATGACTAACGCGATCTTGCCCAAATTCTTTATTTAGTAAAGCTATAGACAGACAAAGTTTTGGACAAAAACTTGGAAGTCTGGCAAACTCCCCTTCTGGTACCTCCCATACAAATGTACCATCCCGCCCCATTAGAAATCGTGTAATAATATCAATTAGCCCAACGCGAACTTGCCCAAATTTTATATTTAGTAAATCTATAGCTAGACAAAGTTTCGGACAAAGCTTGGTAGTCTGGAAACACCCCTTCTGGTACCCCCCATACAAAGGTACCATCCCGGCTCATCAGAAATCGTGAAATAATACCAATATGACAACGCGATCTGGCCCAAATTCTGTAATTAGTAAATATATATCTAGACAAAGTTTTGGAAAAAAAACTTGGAAGTCTGGCAACTCTCATTCTGGTACCTCCCATACAAATGTACCATCCCGCCCTTATAAACCGTGTAATATTATCAATATGACCAAAGCGATCTTGCCCAAATTCTGTATTTAGTAAAACTATAGCTAAACAAAGTTTTGGACTAAAACTTGGTAGTCTGGCAACTACAATTCTGGTACCTCCCATACAAATGTACCATCCCGCCTACCTTAGAAATCGTGTGAAATTAACAATATGAACAACGCGATCTTGCTCAAATTCTGTATTTAGTAAAGCTATGGATAGACAAAGTTTTGGACAAAAACTTGGAAGTCTGGCAAACTCCCCTTCTGGTACCTCCCATACAAATGTACCATCCCGGCCCTAATAAACAGTGTACTATTATCAATATGACTAACGCGATCTTGCCCAAATTCTTTATTTAGTAAAGCTATAGACAGACAAAGTTTTGGACAAAAACTTGGAAGTCTGGCAAACTCCCCTTCTGGTACCTCCCATACAAATGTACCATCCCGCCCCATTAGAAATCGTGTAATAATATCAATTAGCCCAACGCGATCTTGCCCAAATTTTATATTTAGTAAATCTATAGCTAGACAAAGTTTCGGACAAAGCTTGGTAGTCTGAAAACACCCCCTCTGGTACCCCCCATACAAAGGTACCATCCCGGCTCATCAGAAATCGTGAAATAATACCAATATGACAACGCGATCTTGCCCAAATTCTGCATTTAGTAAAACTATAGCCAAACAAAGTTTTGGACTAAAACTTGGTAGTCTGGCAACTACAATTCTGGTACCTCCCATACACATGTACCATCCCGCCTACCTTAGAAATCGTGTGAAATTATCAATATCACCAACGCGATCTTGCTCAAATTCTGTATTTAGTAAAGCTATAGACAGACAAAGTTTCGTACAAAAACTTGGTAGTCTGGCAACTCCCCTTCTGGTACCTCCCATACAAATGTACCATCTCGCCCTTATAAACCGTGTAATATTATCAATATGACCAAAGCGATCTTGCCCAAATTCTGTATTTAGTAAAACTATAGCCAAACAAAGTTTTGGACTAAAACTTGGTAGTCTGGCAACTACAATTCTGGTACCTCCCATACAAATGTACCATCCCGTCTACCTTAGAAATCGTGTGAAATTATCAATATGAACAACGCGATCTTGCTCAAATTCTGTATTTAGTAAATCTGTAGACAGACAAAGTTTCGTACAAAAACTTGAAAGTCTGGCAACTCCCCTTCTGGTACCTCCCATACAAATGTACCATCCCGCCCCATTAGAAATCGTGTAATAATATCAATTAGCCCAACGCGATCTTGCCCAAATTTTATATTTAGTAAATCTATAGCTAGACAAAGTTTCGGAAAAGCTTTGTAGTCTGGAAACACCCCTTCTGGTACCCCCCATACAAAGGTACCATCCGGGCTCATCAGAAATCGTGAAATAATACCAATATGACAACGCGATCTGGCCCAAATTCTGTAATTAGTAAATATATATCTAGACAAAGTTTTGGAAAAAAAACTTGGAAGTCTGGCAACTCTCATTCTGGTACCTCCCATACAAATGTACCATCCCGCCCTTATAAACCGTGTAATAATATTACAAAGCGATCTTGCCCAAATTCTGTATTTAGTAAAACTATAGCCAAACAAAGTTTTGGACTAAAACTTGGTAGTCTGGCAACTACAATTCTGGTACCTCCCATACAAATGTACCATCCCGCCTACCTTAGAAATCGTGTGAAATTATCAATATGACCAATGCGATCTTGCTCAAATTCTGTATTTAGTAAAGCTATAGACAGACAAAGTTTCGTACAAAAACTTGGTAGTCTGGCAACTCCCCTTCTGGTACCTCCCATACAAATGTACCATCTCGCCCTTATAAACCGTGTAATATTATCAATATGACCAAAGCGATCTTGCCCACATTCTGTATTTAGTAAAACTATAGCCAAACAAAGTTTTGGACTAAAACTTGGTAGTCTGGCAACTACAATTCTGGTACCTCCCATACAAATGTACCATCCCGCCTACCTTAGAAATCGTGTGAAATTATCAATATGACCAATGCGATCTTGCTCAAATTCTGTATTTAGTAAAGCTATGGATAGACAAAGTTTCGTACAAAAACTTGGTAGTCTGGCAACTCCCCTTCTGGTACCTCCGATACAAATGTACCATCCCGGCCCTAATAAACAGTGTACTATTATCAATATGACTAACGCGATCTTGCCCAAATTCTTTATTTAGTAAATCTATAGACAGACAAAGTTTTGGACAAAAACTTGGTAGTCTGGCATCTACAATTCTGGTACCACCCATACAAATGTACCATCCCGCCTACCTTAGAAATCGTGTGATATTATCAATATAACCAACGGTATCTTGCCCAAATTCTTTATTTAGTAAAGCTATAGACAGACAAAGTTTTGGACTAAAACTTGGTAGTCTGGCAACTACAATTCTGGTACCTCCCATACAAATGTACCATCCCACCTACCTTAGAAATCGTGTGAAATTATCAATATGACGAACGCGATCTTGCTCAAATTCTGTATTTAGTAAAGCTATAGACAGACAAAGTTTCGTACAAAAACTTGAAAGTCTGGCAACTCCCCTTCTGGTACCTTCCATACAAATGTACCATCCCGGCCCTAATAAACAGTGTACTATTATCAATATGACTAACGCGATCTTGCCCAAATTCTGTATTTAGTAAAGCTATAGACAGACAAAGTTTCGTACAAAAACTTGAAAGTCTGGCAACTCCCCTTCTGGTACCTTCCATACAAATGTACCATCCCGGCCCTAATAAACAGTGTACTATTATCAATATGACTAACGCGATCTTGCTCAAATTCTGTATTTAGTAAAGCTATAGACAGACAAAGTTTCGTACAAAAACTTGAAAGTTTGGCAACTTCCATACAAATGTACCATCCCGCCACTTTAGAAATCGTGTAATATTATCAATATGACCAACGGTATCTTGCCCAAATTCTTTATTTAGTAAAGCTATAGCCAAACAAAGTTTTGGACTAAAACTTGGTAGTCTGGCAACTACAATTCTGGTACCTCCCATACAAATGTACCATCCCGCCTACCTTAGAAATCGTGTGAAATTATCAATATGACCAATGCGATCTGGTAGTCTGGAAACACCCCTTCTGGTACCCCCCATACAAAGGTACCATCCCGGCTCATCAGAAATCGTGAAATAATACCAATATGACAACGCGATCTGGCCCAAATTCTGTAATTAGTAAATATATATCTAGACAAAGTTTTGGAAAAAAAACTTGGAAGTCTGGCAACTCTCATTCTGGTACCTCCCATACAAATGTACCATCCCGCCCTTATAAACCGTGTAATATTATCAATATGACCAAAGCGATCTTGCCCAAATTCTGTATTTAGTAAAACTATAGCCAAACAAAGTTTTGGACTAAAACTTGGTAGTCTGGCAACTACAATTCTGGTACCTCCCATACAAATGTACCATCCCGCCTACCTTAGAAATCGTGTGAAATTATCAATATGACCAATGCGATCTTGCTCAAATTCTGTATTTAGTAAAGCTATAGACAGACAAAGTTTCGTACAAAAACTTGGTAGTCTGGCAACTCCCCTTCTGGTACCTCCCATACAAATGTACCATCTCGCCCTTATAAACCGTGTAATATTATCAATATGACCAAAGCGATCTTGCCCAAATTCTGTATTTAGTAAAACTATAGCCAAACAAAGTTTTGGACTAAAACTTGGTAGTCTGGCAACTACAATTCTGGTACCTCCCATACAAATGTACCATCCCGCCTACCTTAGAAATCGTGTAAAATTATCAATATGACCAATGCGATCTTGCTCAAATTCTGTATTTAGTAAAGCTATGGATAGACAAAGTTTCGTACAAAAAATTGGTAGTCTGGCAACTCCCCTTCTGGTACCTCCCATACAAATGTACCATCCCGGCCCTAATAAACAGTGTACTATTATCAATATGACTAACGCGATCTTGCCCAAATTCTTTATTTAGTAAATCTATAGACAGACAAAGTTTTGGACAAAAACTTGGTAGTCTGGCATCTACAATTCTGGTACCACCCATACAAATGTACCATCCCGCCTACCTTAGAAATCGTGTGAAATTATCAATATGACCAACGCGATCTTGCTCAAATTCTGTATTTAGTAAAGCTATAGACTGACAAAGTTTCGTACAAAAACTTGAAAGTCTGGCAACTCCCCTTCTGGTACCTTCCATACAAATGTACCATCCCGGCCCTAATAAACAGTGTACTATTATCAATATGACTAACGCGATCTTGCCCAAATTCTGTATTTAGTAAAGCTATAGACAGACAAAGTTTCGTACAAAAACTTGAAAGTCTGGCAACTCCCCTTCTGGTACCTTCCATACAAATGTACCATCCCGGCCCTAATAAACAGTGTACTATTATCAATATGACCAAAGCGATCTTGCCCAAATTCTGTATTTAGTAAAACTATAGCCAAACAAAGTTTTGGACTAAAACTTGGTAGTCTGGCAACTACAATTCTGGTACCTCCCATACAAATGTACCATCCCGCCTACCTTAGAAATCGTGTGAAATTATCAATATGACCAATGCGATCTTGCTCAAATTCTGTATTTAGTAAAGCTATGGATAGACAAAGTTTCGTACAAAAACTTGGTAGTCTGGCAACTCCCCTTCTGGTACCTCCCATACAAATGTACCATCCCGGCCCTAATAAACAGTGTACTATTATCAATATGACTAACGCGATCTTGCCCAAATTCTTTATTTAGTAAATCTATAGACAGACAAAGTTTTGGACAAAAACTTGGTAGTCTGGCATCAACAATTCTGGTACCACCCATACAAATGTACCATCCCGCCTACCTTAGAAATCGTGTGATATTATCAATATAACCAACGGTATCTTGCCCAAATTCTTTATTTAGTAAAGCTATAGACAGACAAAGTTTTGGACTAAAACTTGGTAGTCTGGCAACTACAATTCTGGTACCTCCCATACAAATGTACCATCCCGCCTACCTTAGAAATCGTGTGAAATTATCAATATGACCAATGCGATCTTGCTCAAATTCTGTATTTAGTAAAGCTATAGACAGACAAAGTTTCGTTCAAAAACTTGAAAGTATGGCAACTCCCCTTCTGGTACCTTCCATACAAATGTACCATCCCGGCCCTAATAAACAGTGTACTATTATCAATATGACTAACGCGATCTTGCCCAAATTCTGTATTTAGTAAAGCTATAGACAGACAAAGTTTCGTACAAAAACATGAAAGTCTGGCAACTACCCTTCTGGTACCTTCCATACAAATGTACCATCCCGGCCCTAATAAACAGTGTACTATTATCAATATGACTAACGCGATCTTGCCCAAATTCTTTATTTAGTAAAGCTATAGACAGACAAAGTTTTGGACAAAAACTTGGAAGTCTGGCAAACTCCCCTTCTGGTACCTCCCATACAAATGTACCATCCCGCCCCATTAGAAATCGTGTAATAATATCAATTAGCCCAACGCGATCTTGCCCAAATTTTATATTTAGTAAATCTATAGCCAGACAAAGTTTCGGACAAAGCTTGGTAGTCTGGAAACACCCCTTCTGGTACCCCCCATACAAAGGTACCATCCCGGCTCATCAGAAATCGTGAAATAATACCAATATGACAACGCGATCTGGCCCAAATTCTGTAATTAGTAAATATATATCTAGACAAAGTTTTGGAAAAAAAACTTGGAAGTCTGGCAACTCTCATTCTGGTACCTCCCATACAAATGTACCATCCCGCCCTTATAAACCGTGTAATATTATCAATATGACCAAAGCGATCTTGCCCAAATTCTGTATTTAGTAAAACTATAGCCAAACAAAGTTTTGGACTAAAACTTGGTAGTCTGGCAACTACAATTCTGGTACCTCCCATACAAATGTACCATCCCGCCTACCTTAGAAATCGTGTGAAATTATCAATATGAACAACGCGATCTTGCTCAAATTCTGTATTTACTAAAGCTGTGGATAGACAAAGTTTTGGACAAAAACTTGGAAGTCTGGCAAACTCCCCTTCTGGTACCTCCCATACAAATGTACCATCCCGGCCCTAATAAACAGTGTACTATTATCAATATGACTAACGCGATCTTGCCCAAATTCTTTATTTAGTAAAGCTATAGACAGACAAAGTTTTGGACAAAAACTTGGAAGTCTGGCAAACTCCCCTTCTGGTACCTAACATACAAATGTACCATTCCGCTCCATTAGAAATCGTGTAATAATATCAATTAGCCCAACGCGATCTTGCCCAAATTTTATATTTAGTAAATCTATAGCTAGACAAAGTTTCGGACAAAGCTGGGTAGTCTGAAAACACCAATTCTGGTACTACCCATACAAAGGTACCATCCCGGCTCATCAGAAATCGTGTAATAATATCAATTAGCCCAACGCGATCTGGCCCAAATTCTGTAATTAGTAAATATATATCTAGACAAAGTTTTGGAAAAAGGTACCCCTTCTGGTACCTCCCATACAAATGTACCATCCCGCCCCATTAGAAATCGTGTAATAATATCAATTAGCCCAACGCGATCTTGCCCAAATTTTATATTTAGTAAATCTATAGCTAGACAAAGTTTCGGACAAAGCTTGGTAGTCTGGAAACACCCCTTCTGGTACCCCCCATACAAAGGTACCATCCCGGCTCATGAGAAATCGTGAAATAATACCAATATGACAACGCGATCTTGCCCAAATTCTGCATTTAGTAAAACTATAGCCAAACAAAGTTTTGGACTAAAACTTGGTAGTCTGGCAACTACAATTCTGGTACCTCCAATACAAATGTACCATCCCGCCTACCTTAGAAATCGTGTGAAATTATCAATATGACCAAAGCGATCTTGCCCAAATTCTGTATTTAGTAAAACTATAGCCAAACAAAGTTTTGGACTAAAACTTGGTAGTCTGGCAACTACAATTCTGGTACCTCCCATACAAATGTACCATCCCGCCTACCTTAGAAATCGTGTGAAATTATCAATATGACCAATGCGATCTTGCTCAAATTCTGTATTTAGTAAAGCTATGGATAGACAAAGTTTCGTACAAAAACTTGGTAGTCTGGCAACTCCCCTTCTGGTACCTCCCATACAAATGTACCATCCCGGCCCTAATAAACAGTGTACTATTATCAATATGACTAACGCGATCTTGCCCAAATTCTTTATTTAGTAAATCTATAGACAGACAAAGTTTTGGACAAAAACTTGGTAGTCTGGCATCAACAATTCTGGTACCACCCATACAAATGTACCATCCCGCCTACCTTAGAAATCGTGTGATATTATCAATATAACCAACGGTATCTTGCCCAAATTCTTTATTTAGTAAAGCTATAGACAGACAAAGTTTTGGACTAAAACTTGGTAGTCTGGCAACTACAATTCTGGTACCTCCCATACAAATGTACCATCCCGCCTACCTTAGAAATCGTGTGAAATTATCAATATGACCAATGCGATCTTGCTCAAATTCTGTATTTAGTAAAGCTATAGACAGACAAAGTTTCGTTCAAAAACTTGAAAGTATGGCAACTCCCCTTCTGGTACCTTCCATACAAATGTACCATCCCGGCCCTAATAAACAGTGTACTATTATCAATATGACTAACGCGATCTTGCCCAAATTCTGTATTTAGTAAAGGTATAGACAGACAAAGTTTCGTACAAAAACTTGAAAGTCTGGCAACTCCCCTTCTGGTACCTTCCATACAAATGTACCATCCCGGCCCTAATAAACAGTGTACTATTATCAATATGACCAAAGCGATCTTGCCCAAATTCTGTATTTAGTAAAACTATAGCCAAACAAAGTTTTGGACTAAAACTTGGTAGTCTGGCAACTACAATTCTGGTACCTCCCATACAAATGTACCATCCCGCCTACCTTAGAAATCGTGTGAAATTATCAATATGACCAATGCGATCTTGCTCAAATTCTGTATTTAGTAAAGCTATGGATAGACAAAGTTTCGTACAAAAACTTGGTAGTCTGGCAACTCCCCTTCTGGTACCTCCCATACAAATGTACCATCCCGGCCCTAATAAACAGTGTACTATTATCAATATGACTAACGCGATCTTGCCCAAATTCTTTATTTAGTAAATCTATAGACAGACAAAGTTTTGGACAAAAACTTGGTAGTCTGGCATCAACAATTCTGGTACCACCCATACAAATGTACCATCCCGCCTACCTTAGAAATCGTGTGATATTATCAATATAACCAACGGTATCTTGCCCAAATTCTTTATTTAGTAAAGCTATAGACAGACAAAGTTTTGGACTAAAACTTGGTAGTCTGGCAACTACAATTCTGGTACCTCCCATACAAATGTACCATCCCGCCTACCTTAGAAATCGTGTGAAATTATCAATATGACCAATGCGATCTTGCTCAAATTCTGTATTTAGTAAAGCTATAGACAGACAAAGTTTCGTTCAAAAACTTGAAAGTATGGCAACTCCCCTTCTGGTACCTTCCATACAAATGTACCATCCCGGCCCTAATAAACAGTGTACTATTATCAATATGACTAACGCGATCTTGCCCAAATTCTGTATTTAGTAAAGCTATAGACAGACAAAGTTTCGTACAAAAACATGAAAGTCTGGCAACTACCCTTCTGGTACCTTCCATACAAATGTACCATCCCGGCCCTAATAAACAGTGTACTATTATCAATATGACTAACGCGATCTTGCCCAAATTCTTTATTTAGTAAAGCTATAGACAGACAAAGTTTTGGACAAAAACTTGGAAGTCTGGCAAACTCCCCTTCTGGTACCTCCCATACAAATGTACCATCCCGCCCCATTAGAAATCGTGTAATAATATCAATTAGCCCAACGCGATCTTGCCCAAATTTTATATTTAGTAAATCTATAGCCAGACAAAGTTTCGGACAAAGCTTGGTAGTCTGGAAACACCCCTTCTGGTACCCCCCATACAAAGGTACCATCCCGGCTCATCAGAAATCGTGAAATAATACCAATATGACAACGCGATCTGGCCCAAATTCTGTAATTAGTAAATATATATCTAGACAAAGTTTTGGAAAAAAAACTTGGAAGTCTGGCAACTCTCATTCTGGTACCTCCCATACAAATGTACCATCCCGCTCTTATAAACCGTGTAATATTATCAATATGACCAAAGCGATCTTGCCCAAATTCTGTATTTAGTAAAACTATAGCCAAACAAAGTTTTGGACTAAAACTTGGTAGTCTGGCAACTACAATTCTGGTACCTCCCATACAAATGTACCATCCCGCCTACCTTAGAAATCGTGTGAAATTATCAATATGAACAACGCGATCTTGCTCAAATTCTGTATTTAGTAAAGCTATGGATAGACAAAGTTTTGGACAAAAACTTGGAAGTCTGGCAAACTCCCCTTCTGGTACCTAACATACAAATGTACCATTCCGCTCCATTAGAAATCGTGTAATAATATCAATTAGCCCAACGCGATCTTGCCCAAATTTTATATTTAGTAAATCTATAGCTAGACAAAGTTTCGGACAAAGCTGGGTAGTCTGAAAACACCAATTCTGGTACCACCCATACAAAGGTACCATCCCGGCTCATCAGAAATCGTGTAATAATATCAATTAGCCCAACGCGATCTGGCCCAAATTCTGTAATTAGTAAATATATATCTAGACAAAGTTTTGGAAAAAGGTACCCCTTCTGGTACCTCCCATACAAATGTACCATCCCGCCCCATTAGAAATCGTGTAATAATATCAATTAGCCCAACGCGATCTTGCCCAAATTTTATATTTAGTAAATCTATAGCTAGACAAAGTTTCGGACAAAGCTTGGTAGTCTGGAAACACCCCTTCTGGTACCCCCCATACAAAGGTACCATCCCGGCTCATGAGAAATCGTGAAATAATACCAATATGACAACGCGATCTTGCCCAAATTCTGCATTTAGTAAAACTATAGCCAAACAAAGTTTTGGACTAAAACTTGGTAGTCTGGCAACTACAATTCTGGTACCTCCAATACAAATGTACCATCCCGCCTACCTTAGAAATCGTGTGAAATTATCAATATGACCATAGCGATCTTGCCCAAATTCTGTATTTAGTAAAACTATAGCCAAACAAAGTTTTGGACTAAAACTTGGTAGTCTGGCAACTACAATTCTGGTACCTCCCATACAAATGTACCATCCCGCCTACCTTAGAAATCGTGTGAAATTATCAATATGACCAATGCGATCTTGCTCAAATTCTGTATTTAGTAAAGCTATGGATAGACAAAGTTTCGTACAAAAACTTGGTAGTCTGGCAACTCCCCTTCTGGTACCTCCCATACAAATGTACCATCCCGGCCCTAATAAACAGTGTACTATTATCAATATGACTAACGCGATCTTGCCCAAATTCTTTATTTAGTAAATCTATAGACAGACAAAGTTTTGGACAAAAACTTGGTAGTCTGGCATCAACAATTCTGGTACCACCCATACAAATGTACCATCCCGCCTACCTTAGAAATCGTGTGATATTATCAATATAACCAACGGTATCTTGCCCAAATTCTTTATTTAGTAAAGCTATAGACAGACAAAGTTTTGGACTAAAACTTGGTAGTCTGGCAACTACAATTCTGGTACCTCCCATACAAATGTACCATCCCGCCTACCTTAGAAATCGTGTGAAATTATCAATATGACCAATGCGATCTTGCTCAAATTCTGTATTTAGTAAAGCTATAGACAGACAAAGTTTCGTTCAAAAACTTGAAAGTATGGCAACTCCCCTTCTGGTACCTTCCATACAAATGTACCATCCCGGCCCTAATAAACAGTGTACTATTATCAATATGACTAACGCGATCTTGCCCAAATTCTGTATTTAGTAAAGCTATAGACAGACAAAGTTTCGTACAAAAACATGAAAGTCTGGCAACTACCCTTCTGGTACCTTCCATACAAATGTACCATCCCGGCCCTAATAAACAGTGTACTATTATCAATATGACTAACGCGATCTTGCCCAAATTCTTTATTTAGTAAAGCTATAGACAGACAAAGTTTTGGACAAAAACTTGGAAGTCTGGCAAACTCCCCTTCTGGTACCTCCCATACAAATGTACCATCCCGCCCCATTAGAAATCGTGTAATAATATCAATTAGCCCAACGCGATCTTGCCCAAATTTTATATTTAGTAAATCTATAGCCAGACAAAGTTTCGGACAAAGCTTGGTAGTCTGGAAACACCCCTTCTGGTACCCCCCATACAAAGGTACCATCCCGGCTCATCAGAAATCGTGAAATAATACCAATATGACAACGCGATCTGGCCCAAATTCTGTAATTAGTAAATATATATCTAGACAAAGTTTTGGAAAAAAAACTTGGAAGTCTGGCAACTCTCATTCTGGTACCTCCCATACAAATGTACCATCCCGCCCTTATAAACCGTGTAATATTATCAATATGACCAAAGCGATCTTGCCCAAATTCTGTATTTAGTAAAACTATAGCCAAACAAAGTTTTGGACTAAAACTTGGTAGTCTGGCAACTACAATTCTGGTACCTCCCATACAAATGTACCATCCCGCCTACCTTAGAAATCGTGTGAAATTATCAATATGAACAACGCGATCTTGCTCAAATTCTGTATTTAGTAAAGCTATGGATAGACAAAGTTTTGGACAAAAACTTGGAAGTCTGGCAAACTCCCCTTCTGTTACCTCCCATACAAATGTACCATCCCGGCCCTAATAAACAGTGTACTATTATCAATATGACTAACGCGATCTTGCCCAAATTCTTTATTTAGTAAAGCTATAGACAGACAAAGTTTTGGACAAAAACTTGGAAGTCTGGCAAACTCCCCTTCTGGTACCTAACATACAAATGTACCATTCCGCTCCATTAGAAATCGTGTAATAATATCAATTAGCCCAACGCGATCTTGCCCAAATTTTATATTTAGTAAATCTATAGCTAGACAAAGTTTCGGACAAAGCTGGGTAGTCTGAAAACACCAATTCTGGTACCACCCATACAAAGGTACCATCCCGGCTCATCAGAAATCGTGTAATAATATCAATTAGCCCAACGCGATCTGGCCCAAATTCTGTAATTAGTAAATATATATCTAGACAAAGTTTTGGAAAAAGGTACCCCTTCTGGTACCTCCCATACAAATGTACCATCCCGCCCCATTAGAAATCGTGTAATAATATCAATTAGCCCAACGCGATCTTGCCCAAATTTTATATTTAGTAAATCTATAGCTAGACAAAGTTTCGGACAAAGCTTGGTAGTCTGGAAACACCCCTTCTGGTACCCCCCATACAAAGGTACCATCCCGGCTCATGAGAAATCGTGAAATAATACCAATATGACAACGCGATCTTGCCCAAATTCTGCATTTAGTAAAACTATAGCCAAACAAAGTTTTGGACTAAAACTTGGTAGTCTGGCAACTACAATTCTGGTACCTCCAATACAAATGTACCATCCCGCCTACCTTAGAAATCGTGTGAAATTATCAATATCACCAACGCGATCTTGCTCAAATTCTGTATTTAGTAAAGCTATAGACAGACAAAGTTTCGTACAAAAACTTGGTAGTCTGGCAACTCCCCTTCTGGTACCTCCCATACAAATGTACCATCTCGCCCTTATAAACCGTGTAATATTATCAATATGACCAAAGCGATCTTGCCCAAATTCTGTATTTAGTAAAACTATAGCCAAACAAAGTTTTGGACTAAAACTTGGTAGTCTGGCAACTACAATTCTGGTACCTCCCATACAAATGTACCATCCCGGCCCTAATAAACAGTGTACTATTATCAATATGACTGACGCGATCTTGCCCAAATTCTGTATTTAGTAAATCTGTAGACAGACAAAGTTTCGTACAAAAACTTGAAAGTCTGGCAACTCCCCTTCTGGTACCTTCCATACAAATGTACCATCCCGGCCCTAATAAACAGTGTACTATTATCAATATGACTAACGCGATCTTGCCCAAATTCTGTAGTTAGTAAAGCTATAGCTGGACAAAGATTTGGACAAAAACTTGGTAGTCTGGCAACTCCCCTTCTGGTACCTCCCATACAATTGTACCATCCCGCCTACCATAGAAATCGTGTAATAGTAAAACTATATCTAGACAAAGTTTTAGACGATAACTTGTTAGTCTGACAACTCTCCTTCTGGTACCTCCCATACAAATGTACCATCCCGCCACTTATAAACCGTGTATTATTATCAATATTAATAACGCGATCTTGCCCAAATTCTGTAGTTAGTAAAGCTATAGCTAGGCAATGTTTTGGAAAACAACTTGGTAGTCTGGTAACTCCCCTTCTGGTACCTCCCATACAAATGTACCATCCCGCCACTTATAAACCGTGTATTATTATCAATATTAATAACGCGATTTTGCCCAAATTCTGTAGTTAGTAAAGCTATAGCTAGGCAAAGTTTTGGAAAACAACTTGGTAGTCTGGTAACTCCCCTTCTGGTACCTCCCATACAAATGTACCATCCCGCCACTTATAAACCGTGTAATATTATCAATATGACCAAAGCGATCTTGCCCAAATTCTGTATTTAGTAAAACTATAGCCAAACAAAGTTTTGGACTAAAACTTGGTAGTCTGGCAACTCCCCTTCTGGTACCTCCCATACAAATATACCATCCCGCCCTTATAAACCGTGCAATATTATCAATATGACCTACGGTATCTTGCCCAAATTCTTTATTTAGTAAAGCTATAGACAGGCAAAGTTTCGTACAAAAACTTGAAAGTCTGGCAACTCCCCTTCTGGTACCTTCCATACAAATGTACCATCCCTGCCCTAATAAACAGTGTACTATTATCAATATGACTAACGCGATCTTGCTCAAATTCTGTATTTAGTAAAGCTGTAGACTTACAAAGTTTCGTACAAAAACTTGAAAGTCTGGCAACTCCCCTTCTGGTACCTTCCATACAATTGTACCATCCCGGCCCTAATAAACAGTGTACTCTTATCAATATGACTAACGCGATCTTGCCCAAATTCTGTAGTTTGTAAAGCTATAGCTAGACAAAGATTTGGACAAAAACTTGGTAGTCTGGCAACTCCCCTTCTGGTACCTCCCATACAAATGTACCATCCCGCCTACCTTAGAAATCGCGTAATAGTAAACCTATATCTAGACAAAGTTTTAGACAATAACTTGTTAGTCTGACAACTCTCCTTCTGGTACCTCCCATACAAACGTACCATCCCGCCACTTATAAACCATGTATTATTATCAATATTAATAACGCGATCTTGCCCAAATTCTGTAGTTAGTAAAGCTATAGCTAGGCAAAGTTTTGGAAAAAAACTTGGAAGTCTGGCAACTCTCATTCTGGTACCTCCCATACAAATGTACCATACCGCCTACCTTAGAAATCGTGTGAAATTATCAATATGAACAACGCGATCTTGCTCAAATTCTGTATTTAGTAAAGCTATGGATAGACAAAGTTTTGGACAAAAACTTGGAAGTCTGGCAAACACCCCTTCTGGTACCTCCCATACAAATGTACCATCCCGGCCCTAATAAACAGTGTACTATTATCAATATGACTAACGCGATCTTGCCCAAATTCTTTATTTAGTAAAGCTACAGACAGACAAAGTTTTGGACAAAAACTTGGAAGTCTGGCAAACTCCCCTTCTGGTACCTAACATACAAATGTACCATCCCGCCCCATTAGAAATCGTGTAATAATATCAATTAGCCCAACGCGATCTTGCCCAAATTTTATATTTAGTAAATCTATAGCTAGACAAAGTTTCGGACAAAGCTTGGTAGTCTGGAAACACCCCTTCTGGTACCACCCATACAATGGTACCATCCCGGCTCATCAGAAATCGTGAAATAATACCAATATGACAACGCGATCTGGCCCAAATTCTGTAATTAGTAAATATATATCTAGACAAAGTTTTGGAAAAAAACTTGGAAGTCTGGCAAACTCCCCTTCTGGTACCTCCCATACAAATGTACCATCCCACCCCATTAGAAATCGTGTAATAATATCAATTAGCCCAACGCGATCTTGCCCAAATTTTATATTTAGTAAATCTATAGACAGACAAAGTTTCGTACAAAAACTTCTAGACAAAGTTTTGGAAAAAAACTTGGTAGTCTGGCAACTCCCCTTCTGATACCTCCCATACAAATGTACCATCCCGGCCCTAATAAACAGTGTACTATTATCAATATGACCAAAGCGATCTTGCCCAAATTCTGTATTTAGTAAAACTATAGCCAAACAAAGTTTTGGACTAAAACTTGGTAGTCTGGCAACTACAATTCTGGTACCTCCCATACAAATGTACCATCCCGCCTACCTTAGAAATCGTGTGAAATTATCAATATAACCACGCGATCTTGCTCAAATTCTGTATTTAGTAAAGCTATAGACAGACAAAGTTTCGTACAAAAACTTGGTAGTCTGGCAACTCCCCTTCTGATACCTCCCATACAAATGTACCATCCCGGCCCTAATAAACAGTGTACTATTATCAATATGACTAACGCGATCTTGCCCAAATTCTGTATTTAGTAAATCTGTAGACAGACAAAGTTTTGTACAAAAACTTGAAAGTCTGGCAACTCCCATTCTGGTACCTCCCATACAAATGTACCATCTCGCCCTTATAAACCGTGTAATATTATCAATATGACCAACGGTATCTTGCCCAAATTCTGTATTTAGTAAAACTATAGCCAAACAAAGTTTTGGACTAAAACTTGGTTGTCTGGCAACTACAATTCTGGTACCTCCCATACAAATGTACCATCCCGCCTACCTTAGAAATCGCGTGAAATTATCAATATCACCAACGCGATCTTGCTCAAATTCTGTATTTAGTAAAGCTATAGACAGACAAAGTTTCGTACAAAAACTTGGTAGTCTGGCAACTCCCCTTCTGGTACCTCCCATACAAATGTACCATCTCGCCCTTATAAACCGTGTAATATTATCAATATGACCAAAGCGATCTTGCCCAAATTCTGTATTTAGTAAAACTATAGCCAAACAAAGTTTTGGACTAAAACTTGGTAGTCTGGCAACTACAATTCTGGTACCTCCCATACAAATGTACCATCCCGCCTACCTTAGAAATAGTGTGAAATTATCAATATGAACAACGCGATCTTGCTCAAATTCTGTATTTAGTAAAGCTATGGATAGACAAAGTTTCGTACAAAAACTTGGTAGTCTGGCAACTCCCCTTCTGGTACCTCCCATACAAATGTACCATCCCGGCCCTAATAAACAGTGTACTATTATCAATATGACTAACGCGATCTTGCCCAAATTCTGTATTTAGTAAATCTGTAGACAGAAAAAGTTTCGTACAAAAACTTGAAAGTCTGGCAACTCCCCTTCTGGTACCTTCCATACAAATGTACCATCCCGGCCCTAATAAACAGTGTACTATTATCAATATGACTAACGCGATCTTGCCCAAATTCTTTATTTAGTAAAGCTATAGACAGACAAAGTTTTGGACAAAAACTTGGAAGTCTGGCAAACTCCCCTTCTGGTACCTAACATACAAATGTACCATTCCGCTCCATTAGAAATCGTGTAATAATATCAATTAGCCCAACGCGATCTTGCCCAAATTTTATATTTAGTAAATCTATAGCTAGACAAAGTTTCGGACAAAGCTGGGTAGTCTGAAAACACCAATTCTGGTACCACCCATACAAAGGTACCATCCCGGCTCATCAGAAATCGTGTAATAATATCAATTAGCCCAACGCGATCTGGCCCAAATTCTGTAATTAGTAAATATATATCTAGACAAAGTTTTGGAAAAAGGTACCCCTTCTGGTACCTCCCATACAAATGTACCATCCCGCCCCATTAGAAATCGTGTAATAATATCAATTATCCCAACGCGATCTTGCCCAAATTTTATATTTAGTAAATCTATAGCTAGACAAAGTTTCGGACAAAGCTTGGTAGTCTGGAAACACCCCTTCTGGTACCCCCCATACAAAGGTACCATCCCGGCTCATGAGAAATCGTGAAATAATACCAATATGACAACGCGATCTTGCCCAAATTCTGCATTTAGTAAAACTATAGCCAAACAAAGTTTTGGACTAAAACTTGGTAGTCTGGCAACTACAATTCTGGTACCTCCAATACAAATGTACCATCCCGCCTACCTTAGAAATCGTGTGAAATTATCAATATCACCAACGCGATCTTGCTCAAATTCTGTATTTAGTAAAGCTATAGACAGACAAAGTTTCGTACAAAAACTTGGTAGTCTGGCAACTCCCCTTCTGGTACCTCCCATACAAATGTACCATCTCGCCCTTATAAACCGTGTAATATTATCAATATGACCAAAGCGATCTTGCCCAAATTCTGTATTTAGTAAAACTATAGCCAAACAAAGTTTTGGACTAAAACTTGGTAGTCTGGCAACTACAATTCTGGTACCTCCCATACAAATGTACCATCCCGGCCCTAATAAACAGTGTACTATTATCAATATGACTGACGCGATCTTGCCCAAATTCTGTATTTAGTAAATCTGTAGACAGACAAAGTTTCGTACAAAAACTTGAAAGTCTGGCAACTCCCCTTCTGGTACCTTCCATACAAATGTACCATCCCGGCCCTAATAAACAGTGTACTATTATCAATATGACTAACGCGATCTTGCCCAAATTCTGTAGTTAGTAAAGCTATAGCTGGACAAAGATTTGGACAAAAACTTGGTAGTCTGGCAACTCCCCTTCTGGTACCTCCCATACAATTGTACCATCCCGCCTACCATAGAAATCGTGTAATAGTAAAACTATATCTAGACAAAGTTTTAGACGATAACTTGTTAGTCTGACAACTCTCCTTCTGGTACCTCCCATACAAATGTACCATCCCGCCACTTATAAACCGTGTATTATTATCAATATTAATAACGCGATCTTGCCCAAATTCTGTAGTTAGTAAAGCTATAGCTAGGCAATGTTTTGGAAAACAACTTGGTAGTCTGGTAACTCCCCTTCTGGTACCTCCCATACAAATGTACCATCCCGCCACTTATAAACCGTGTATTATTATCAATATTAATAACGCGATTTTGCCCAAATTCTGTAGTTAGTAAAGCTATAGCTAGGTAAAGTTTTGGAAAACAACTTGGTAGTCTGGTAACTCCCCTTCTGGTACCTCCCATACAAATGTACCATCCCGCCACTTATAAACCGTGTAATATTATCAATATGACCAAAGCGATCTTGCCCAAATTCTGTATTTAGTAAAACTATAGCCAAACAAAGTTTTGGACTAAAACTTGGTAGTCTGGCAACTCCCCTTCTGGTACCTCCCATACAAATATACCATCCCGCCCTTATAAACCGTGCAATATTATCAATATGACCTACGGTATCTTGCCCAAATTCTTTATTTAGTAAAGCTATAGACAGGCAAAGTTTCGTACAAAAAGTTGAAAGTCTGGCAACTCCCCTTCTGGTACCTTCCATACAAATGTACCATCCCTGCCCTAATAAACAGTGTACTATTATCAATATGACTAACGCGATCTTGCTCAAATTCTGTATTTAGTAAAGCTGTAGACTTACAAAGTTTCGTACAAAAACTTGAAAGTCTGGCAACTCCCCTTCTGGTACCTTCCATACAATTGTACCATCCCGGCCCTAATAAACAGTGTACTCTTATCAATATGACTAACGCGATCTTGCCCAAATTCTGTAGTTTGTAAAGCTATAGCTAGACAAAGATTTGGACAAAAACTTGGTAGTCTGGCAACTCCCCTTCTGGTACCTCCCATACAAATGTACCATCCCGCCTACCTTAGAAATCGCGTAATAGTAAACCTATATCTAGACAAAGTTTTAGACAATAACTTGTTAGTCTGACAACTCTCCTTCTGGTACCTCCCATACAAATGTACCATCCCGCCACTTATAAACCATGTATTATTATCAATATTAATAACGCGATCTTGCCCAAATTCTGTAGTTAGTAAAGCTATAGCTAGGCAAAGTTTTGGAAAAAAACTTGGAAGTCTGGCAACTCTCATTCTGGTACCTCCCATACAAATGTACCATACCGCCTACCTTAGAAATCGTGTGAAATTATCAATATGAACAACGCGATCTTGCTCAAATTCTGTATTTAGTAAAGCTATGGATAGACAAAGTTTTGGACAAAAACTTGGAAGTCTGGCAAACACCCCTTCTTGTACCTCCCATACAAATGTACCATCCCGGCCCTAATAAACAGTGTACTATTATCAATATGACTAACGCGATCTTGCCCAAATTCTTTATTTAGTAAAGCTACAGACAGACAAAGTTTTGGACAAAAACTTGGAAGTCTGGCAAACTCCCCTTCTGGTACCTAACATACAAATGTACCATCCCGCCCCATTAGAAATCGTGTAATAATATCAATTAGCCCAACGCGATCTTGCCCAAATTTTATATTTAGTAAATCTATAGCTAGACAAAGTTTCGGACAAAGCTTGGTAGTCTGGAAACACCCCTTCTGGTACCACCCATACAATGGTACCATCCCGGCTCATCAGAAATCGTGAAATAATACCAATATGACAACGCGATCTGGCCCAAATTCTGTAATTAGTAAATATATATCTAGACCAAGTTTTGGAAAAAAAACTTGGAAGTCTGGCAAACTCCCCTTCTGGTACCTCCCATACAAATGTACCATCCCACCCCATTAGAAATCGTGTAATAATATCAATTAGCCCAACGCGATCTTGCCCAAATTTTATATTTAGTAAATCTATAGACAGACAAAGTTTCGTACAAAAACTTCTAGACAAAGTTTTGGAAAAAAACTTGGTAGTCTGGCAACTCCCCTTCTGATACCTCCCATACAATTGTACCATCCCGGCCCTAATAAACAGTGTACTATTATCAATATGACCAAAGCGATCTTGCCCAAATTCTGTATTTAGTAAAACTATAGCCAAACAAAGTTTTGGACTAAAACTTGGTAGTCTGGCAACTACAATTCTGGTACCTCCCATACAAATGTACCATCCCGCCTACCTTAGAAATCGTGTGAAATTATTAATATAACCACGCGATCTTGCTCAAATTCTGTATTTAGTAAAGCTATAGACAGACAAAGTTTCGTACAAAAACTTGGTAGTCTGGCAACTCCCCTTCTGATACCTCCCATACAAATGTACCATCCCGGCCCTAATAAACAGTGTACTATTATCAATATGACTAACGCGATCTTGCCCAAATTCTGTATTTAGTAAATCTGTAGACAGACAAAGTTTTGTACAAAAACTTGAAAGTCTGGCAACTCCCATTCTGGTACCTCCCATACAAATGTACCATCTCGCCCTTATAAACCGTGTAATATTATCAATATGACCAACGGTATCTTGCCCAAATTCTGTATTTAGTAAAACTATAGCCAAACAAAGTTTTGGACTAAAACTTGGTTGTCTGGCAACTACAATTCTGGTACCTCCCATACAAATGTACCATCCCGCCTACCTTAGAAATCGCGTGAAATTATCAATATCACCAACGCGATCTTGCTCAAATTCTGTATTTAGTAAAGCTATAGACAGACAAAGTTTCGTACAAAAACTTGGTAGTCTGGCAACTCCCCTTCTGGTACCTCCCATACAAATGTACCATCTCGCCCTTATAAACCGTGTAATATTATCAATATGACCAAAGCGATCTTGCCCAAATTCTGTATTTAGTAAAACTATAGCCAAACAAAGTTTTGGACTAAAACTTGGTAGTCTGGCAACTACAATTCTGGTACCTCCCATACAAATGTACCATCCCGCCTACCTTAGAAATCGTGTGAAATTATCAATATGAACAACGCGATCTTGCTCAAATTCTGTATTTAGTAAAGCTATGGATAGACAAAGTTTCGTACAAAAACTTGGTAGTCTGGCAACTCCCCTTCTGGTACCTCCCATACAAATGTACCATCCCGGCCCTAATAAACAGTGTACTATTATCAATATGACTAACGCGATCTTGCCCAAATTCTGTATTTAGTAAATCTGTAGACAGAAAAAGTTTCGTACAAAAACTTGAAAGTCTGGCAACTCCCCTTCTGGTACCTTCCATACAAATGTACCATCCCGGCCCTAATAAACAGTGTACTATTATCAATATGACTAACGCGATCTTGCCCAAATTCTGTAGTTAGTAAAGCTATAGCTGGACAAAGATTTGGACAAAAACTTGGTAGTCTGGCAACTCCCCTTCTGGTACCTCCCATACAAATGTACCATCCCGGCCCTAATAAACAGTGTACTATTATCAATATGACTAACGCGATCTTGCCCAAATTCTGTATTTAGTAAATCTGTAGACAGAAAAAGTTTCGTACAAAAACTTGAAAGTCTGGCAACTCCCCTTCTGGTACCTCCCATACAATTGTACCATCCCGCCTACCATAGAAATCGTGTAATAGTAAACCTATATCTAGACAAAGTTTTAGCCAATAACTTGTTAGTCTGACAACTCTCCTTCTGGTACCTCCCATACAAATGTACCATCCCGCCACTTATAAACCGTGTATTATTATCAATATTAATAACGCGATCTTGCCCAAATTCTGTAGTTAGTAAAGCTATAGCTGGACAAAGATTTGGACAAAAGCTTGGTAGTCTGGCAACTCCCCTTCTGGTACCTCCCATACAATTGTACCATCCCGCCTACCATAGAAACCGTGTAATAGTAAAACTATATCTAGACAAAGTTTTAGACGATAACTTGTTATTCTGACAACTCTCCTTCTGGTACCTCCCATACAAATGTACCATCCCGCCACTTATAAACCGTGTATTATTATCAATATTAATAACGCGATCTTGCCCAAATTCTGTAGTTAGTAAAGCTATAGCTAGGCAATGTTTTGGAAAACAACTTGGTAGTCTGGTAACTCCCCTTCTGGTACCTCCCATACAAATGTACCATCCCGCCACTTATAAACCGTGTAATATTATCAATATGACCAAAGCGATCTTGCCCAAATTCTGTATTTAGTAAAACTATAGCCAAACAAAGTTTTGGACTAAAACTTGGTAGTCTGGCAACTCCCCTTCTGGTACCTCCCATACAAATATACCATCCCGCCCTTATAAACCGTGCAATATTATCAATATGACCTACGGTATCTTGCCCAAATTCTTTATTTAGTAAAGCTATAGACAGGCAAAGTTTCGTACAAAAACTTGAAAGTCTGGCAACTCCCCTTCTGGTACCTTCCATACAAATGTACCATCCCGGCCCTAATAAACAGTGTACTATTATCAATATGACTAACGCGATATTGCTCAAATTCTGTATCTAGTAAAGCTGTAGACAGACAAAGTTTCGTACAAAAACTTGAAAGTCTGGCAACTCCCCTTCTGGTACCTCCCATACAAATGTACCATCTCGCCCTTATAAACCGTGTAATATTATCAATATGACCAACGGTAACTTGCCCAAATTCTGTATTTAGTAAAACTATAGCCAAACAAAGTTTTGGACTAAAACTTGGTAGTCTGGCAGCTACAATTCTGGTACCTCCCATACAAATGTACCATCCCGCCTACCTTAGAAATCGTGTGAAATTATCAATATGAACAACGCGATCTTGCTCAAATTCTGTATTTAGTAAAGCTATGGATAGACAAAGTTTCGTACAAAAACTTGGTAGTCTGGCAACTCCCCTTCTGGTACCTCCCATACAAATGTACCATCCCGGCCCTAATAAACAGTGTACTATTATCAATATGACTAACGCGATCTTGCCCAAATTCTGTATTTAGTAAATCTGTAGACAGACAAAGTTTCGTACAAAAACTTGAAAGTCTGGCAACTCCCCTTCTGGTACCTTCCATACAAATGTACCATCCCGGCCCTAATAAACAGTGTACTATTATCAATATGACTAACGCGATCTTGCCCAAATTCTGTAGTTAGTAAAGCTATAGGTGGACAAAGATTTAGACGATAACTTGTTATTCTGACAACTCTCCTTCTGGTACCTCCCATAGAAATGTACCATCCCGCCACTTATAAACCGTGTATTATTATCAATATTAATAACGCGATCTTGCCCAAATTCTGTAGTTAGTAAAGCTATAGCTAGGCAATGTTTTGGAAAACAACTTGGTAGTCTGGTAACTCCCCTTCTGGTACCTCCCATACAAATGTACCATCCCGCCACTTATAAACCGTGTATTATTATCAATATTAATAACGCGATTTTGCCCAAATTCTGTAGTTAGTAAAGCTATAGCTAGGTAAAGTTTTGGAAAACAACTTGGTAGTCTGGTAACTCCCCTTCTGGTACCTCCCATACAAATGTACCATCCCGCCACTTATAAACCGTGTAATATTATCAATATGACCAAAGCGATCTTGCCCAAATTCTGTATTTAGTAAAACTATAGCCAAACAAAGTTTTGGACTAAAACTTGGTAGTCTGGCAACTCCCCTTCTGGTACCTCCCATACAAATATACCATCCCGCCCTTATAAACCGTGCAATATTATCAATATGACCAAAGCGATCTTGCCCAACTTCTTCATTTAGTAAAGCTATAGACAGGCAAAGTTTCGTACAAAAACTTGAAAGTCTGGCAACTCCCCTTCTGGTACCTTCCATACAAATGTACCATCCCGGCCCTAATAAACAGTGTACTATTATCAATATGACTAACGCGATCTTGCTTAAATTCTGTATTTAGTAAAGCTGTAGACAGACAAAGTTTCGTACAAAAACTTGAAAGTCTGGCAACTCCCCTTCTGGTACCTTCCATACAATTGTACCATCCCGGCCCTAATAAACAGTGTACTATTATCAATATGACTAACGCGATCTTGCCCAAATTCTGTAGTTAGTAAAGCTATAGCTAGAAAAAGATTTGGACAAAAACTTGGTAGTCTGGCAACTCCCCTTCTGGTACCTCCCATACAAATGTACCATCCCGGCCCTAATAAACAGTGTACTATTATCAATATGACTAACGCGATCTTGCCCAAATTCTGTATTTAGTAAATCTGTAGACAGAAAAAGTTTCGTACAAAAACTTGAAAGTCTGGCAACTCCCCTTCTGGTACCTCCCATACAATTGTACCATCCCGCCTACCATAGAAATCGTGTAATAGTAAACCTATATCTAGACAAAGTTTTAGCCAATAACTTGTTAGTCTGACAACTCTCCTTCTGGTACCTCCCATACAAATGTACCATCCCGCCACTTATAAACCGTGTATTATTATCAATATTAATAACGCGATCTTGCCCAAATTCTGTAGTTAGTAAAGCTATAGCTGGACAAAGATTTGGACAAAAGCTTGGTAGTCTGGCAACTCCCCTTCTGGTACCTCCCATACAATTGTACCATCCCGCCTACCATAGAAACCGTGTAATAGTAAAACTATATCTAGACAAAGTTTTAGACGATAACTTGTTATTCTGACAACTCTCCTTCTGGTACCTCCCATACAAATGTACCATCCCGCCACTTATAAACCGTGTATTATTATCAATATTAATAACGCGATCTTGCCCAAATTCTGTAGTTAGTAAAGCTATAGCTAGGCAATGTTTTGGAAAACAACTTGGTAGTCTGGTAACTCCCCTTCTGGTACCTCCCATACAAATGTACCATCCCGCCACTTATAAACCGTGTAATATTATCAATATGACCAAAGCGATCTTGCCCAAATTCTGTATTTAGTAAAACTATAGCCAAACAAAGTTTTGGACTAAAACTTGGTAGTCTGGCAACTCCCCTTCTGGTACCTCCCATACAAATATACCATCCCGCCCTTATAAACCGTGCAATATTATCAATATGACCTACGGTATCTTGCCCAAATTCTTTATTTAGTAAAGCTATAGACAGGCAAAGTTTCGTACAAAAACTTGAAAGTCTGGCAACTCCCCTTCTGGTACCTTCCATACAAATGTACCATCCCGGCCCTAATAAACAGTGTACTATTATCAATATGACTAACGCGATATTGCTCAAATTCTGTATCTAGTAAAGCTGTAGACAGACAAAGTTTCGTACAAAAACTTGAAAGTCTGGCAACTCCCCTTCTGGTACCTCCCATACAAATGTACCATCTCGCCCTTATAAACCGTGTAATATTATCAATATGACCAACGGTATCTTGCCCAAATTCTGTATTTAGTAAAACTATAGCCAAACAAAGTTTTGGACTAAAACTTGGTAGTCTGGCAACTACAATTCTGGTACCTCCCATACAAATGTACCATCCCGCCTACCTTAGAAATCGTGTGAAATTATCAATATGAACAACGCGATCTTGCTCAAATTCTGTATTTAGTAAAGCTATGGATAGACAAAGTTTCGTACAAAAACTTGGTAGTCTGGCAACTCCCCTTCTGGTACCTCCCATACAAATGTACCATCCCGGCCCTAATAAACAGTGTACTATTATCAATATGACTAACGCGATCTTGCCCAAATTCTGTATTTAGTAAATCTGTAGACAGACAAAGTTTCGTACAAAAACTTGAAAGTCTGGCAACTCCCCTTCTGGTACCTTCCATACAAATGTACCATCCCGGCCCTAATAAACAGTGTACTATTATCAATATGACTAACGCGATCTTGCCCAAATTCTGTAGTTAGTAAAGCTATAGGTGGACAAAGATTTAGACGATAACTTGTTATTCTGACAACTCTCCTTCTGGTACCTCCCATAGAAATGTACCATCCCGCCACTTATAAACCGTGTATTATTATCAATATTAATAACGCGATCTTGCCCAAATTCTGTAGTTAGTAAAGCTATAGCTAGGCAATGTTTTGGAAAACAACTTGGTAGTCTGGTAACTCCCCTTCTGGTACCTCCCATACAAATGTACCATCCCGCCACTTATAAACCGTGTATTATTATCAATATTAATAACGCGATTTTGCCCAAATTCTGTAGTTAGTAAAGCTATAGCTAGGTAAAGTTTTGGAAAACAACTTGGTAGTCTGGTAACTCCCCTTCTGGTACCTCCCATACAAATGTACCATCCCGCCACTTATAAACCGTGTAATATTATCAATATGACCAAAGCGATCTTGCCCAAATTCTGTATTTAGTAAAACTATAGCCAAACAAAGTTTTGGACTAAAACTTGGTAGTCTGGCAACTCCCCTTCTGGTACCTCCCATACAAATATACCATCCCGCCCTTATAAACCGTGCAATATTATCAATATGACCAAAGCGATCTTGCCCAACTTCTTCATTTAGTAAAGCTATAGACAGGCAAAGTTTCGTACAAAAACTTGAAAGTCTGGCAACTCCCCTTCTGGTACCTTCCATACAAATGTACCATCCCGGCCCTAATAAACAGTGTACTATTATCAATATGACTAACGCGATCTTGCTTAAATTCTGTATTTAGTAAAGCTGTAGACAGACAAAGTTTCGTACAAAAACTTGAAAGTCTGGCAACTCCCCTTCTGGTACCTTCCATACAATTGTACCATCCCGGCCCTAATAAACAGTGTACTATTATCAATATGACTAACGCGATCTTGCCCAAATTCTGTAGTTAGTAAAGCTATAGCTAGAAAAAGATTTGGACAAAAACTTGGTAGTCTGGCAACTCCCCTTCTGGTACCTCCCACACAAATGTACCATCCCGCCTACCTTAGAAATCGCGTAATAGTAAACCTATATCTAGACAAAGTTTTAGACAATAACTTGTTAGTCTGACAACTCTCCTTCTGGTACCTCCCATACAAATGTACCATCCCGCCACTTATAAACCGTGTATTATTATCAATATTAATAACGCGATCTTGCCCAAATTCTGTAGTTAGTAAAGCTATAGCTAGGCAAAGTTTTGGAAAAAAACTTGGAAGTCTGGCAACTCTCATTCTGGTACCTCCCATACAAATGTACCATCCTGCCCTTATAAACCGTGTAATATTATCAATATGACCAAAGCGATCTTGCCCAAATTCTGTATTTAGTAAAACTATAGCCAAACAAAGTTTTGGACTAAAACTTGGTAGTCTGGCAACTACAATTCTGGTACCTCCCATACAAATGTACCATCCCGCCTTCCTTAGAAATCGTGTGAAATTATCAATATGAACAACGCGATCTTGCTCAAATTCTGTATTTAGTAAAGCTATGGATAGACAAAGTTTTGGACAAAAACTTGGAAGTCTGGCAAACTCCCCTTCTGGTACCTCCCATACAAATGTACCATCCCGGCCCTAATAAACAGTGTACTATTATCAATATGACTAACGCGATCTTGCCCAAATTCTTTATTTAGTATAGCTATAGACAGACAAAGTTTTGGACAAAAACTTGGAAGTCTGGCAAACTCCCCTTCTGGTACCTAACATACAAATGTACCATCCCGCCCCAATAGAAATCGTGTAATAATATCAATTAGCCCAACGCGATCTTGCCCAAATTTTATATTTAGTAAATCTATAGCTAGACAAAGTTTCGGACAAAGCTTGGTAGTCTGGAAACACCCCTTCTGGTACCACCCATACAAAGGTACCATCCCGGCTCATCAGAAATCGTGAAATAATACCAATATGACAACGCGATCTGGCCCAAATTCTGTAATTAGTAAATATATATCTAGACAAAGTTTTGGAAAAAACTTGGAAGTCTGGCAAACTCCCCTTCTGGTACCTCCCATACAAATGTACCATCCCGCCCCATTAGAAATCGTGTAATAATATCAATTAGCCCAACTCGATCTTGCCCAAATTTTATATTTAGTAAATCTATAGACAGACAAAGTTTCGTACAAAAACTTGGTAGTCTGGCAACTCCCCTTCTGATACCTCCCATACAAATGTACCATCCCGGCCCTAATAAACAGTGTACTATTATCAATATGACCAAAGCGATCTTGCCCAAATTCTGTATTTAGTAAAACTATAGCCAAGCAAAGTTTTGGACTAAAACTTGGTAGTCTGGCAACTACACTTCTGGTACCTCCCATACAAATGTACCATCCCGCCTACCTTAGAAATCGTGTGAAATTATCAATATCACCAACGCGATCTTGCTCAAATTCTGTATTTAGTAAAGCTATAGACAGACAAAGTTTCGTACAAAAACTTGGTAGTCTGGCAACTCCCCTTCTGATACCTCCCATACAAATGTACCATCCCGGCCCTAATAAACAGAGTACTATTATCAATATGACTAACGCGATCTTGCCCAAATTCTGTATTTAGTAAATCTGTAGACAGACAAAGTTTCGTACAAAAACTTGAAAGTCTGGCAACTCCCCTTCTGGTACCTCCCATACAAATGTACCATCTCGCCCTTATATACCGTGTAATATTATCAATATGACCAAAGCGATCTTGCCCAAATTCTGTATTTAGTAAAACTATAGCCAAACAAAGTTTTGGACTAAAACTTGGTAGTCTGGCAACTACAATTCTGGTACCTCCCATACAAATGTACCATCCCGCCTACCTTAGAAATCGTGTGAAATTATCAATATGAACAACGCGATTCTGTATTTAGTAAATCTGTAGACAGACAAAGTTTCGTACAAAAACTTGAAAGTCTGGCAACTCCCCTTCTGGTACCTTCCATACAAATGTACCATCCCGGCCCTAATAAACAGTGTACTATTATAAATATGACTAACCCGATCTTGCCCAAATTCTGTAGTTAGTAAAGCTATAGCTGGACAAAGATTTGGACAAAAACTTGGTAGTCTGGCAACTCCCCTTCTGGTACCTCCCATACAATTGTACCATCCCGCCTACCATAGAAATCGTGTAATAGTAAAACTATATCTAGACAAAGTTTTAGACGATAACTTATTAGTCTGACAACTCTCCTTCTGGTACCTCCCATACAAATGTACCATCCCGCCACTTATAAACCGTGTATTATTATCAATATTAATAACGCGATCTTGCCCAAATTCTGTAGTTAGTAAAGCTATAGCAAGACAAAGATTTGGACAAAAACTTGGTAGTCTGGCAACTCCCCTTCTGGTACCTCCCATACAAATGTACCATCCCGCCTACCTTAGAAATCGCGTAATAGTAAACCTATATCTAGACAAAGTTTTAGACAATAACTTGTTAGTCTGACAACTCTCCTTCTGGTACCTCCCATACAAATGTACCATCCCGCCACTTATAAACCGTGTATTATTATCAATATTAATAACGCGATCTTGCCCAAATTCTGTAGTTAGTAAAGCTATAGCTAGGCAAAGTTTTGGAAAACAACTTGGTAGTCTGGTAACTCCCCTTCTGGTACCTCCCATACAAATGTACCATCCCGCCACTTATAAACCGTGTATTATTATCAATATTACCAACGCGATCTTGCCCAAATTCTGTATTTAGTAAAGCTATAGACAGACAAAGTTGTGGACAAATACTTGGTAGTCTGGCATCTACAATTCTGGTACCACCCATACAAATGTACCATCCCGCCTACCTTAGAAATCGTGTGATATTATCAATACGACTAACGCGATCTTGCTCAAATTCTGTATTTGGTAAAGCTATAGACAGACAAAGTATCGTACAAAAACTTGAAAGTCTGGTAACTCCCCTTCTGGTACCTCCCATACAAATGTACCATCCCGCCACTTATAAACCGTGTATTATCAATATTACCAACGCGATCTTGCCCAAATTCTGTATTTAGTAAAGCTATAGACAGACAAAGTTGTGGACAAAAACTTGGTAGTCTGGCATCTACAATTCTGGTACCACCCATACAAATGTACCATCCCGCCTACCTTAGAAATCGTGTGATATTATCAATACGACTAACGCGATCTTGCTCAAATTCTGTATTTGGTAAAGCTATAGACAGACAAAGTTTCGTACAAAAACTTGAAAGTCTGGCAACTCCCCTTCTGGTACCTTCCATACAAATGTAACACCCCGGCCCTAATAAACAGTGTACTATTATCAATATGACTAACGCGATCTTGCCCAAATTCTGTAGTTAGTAAAGCTATAGCTGGACAAAGATTTGGACAAAAACTTGGTAGTCTGGCAACTCCCCTTCTGGTACCTCCCATACAATTGTACCATCCCGCCTACCATAGAAATCGTGTAATAGTAAAACTATATCTAGACAAAGTTTTAGACGATAACCTGTTATTCTGACAACTCTCCTTCTGGTACCTCCCATACAAATGTACCATCCCGCCACTTATAAACCGTGTATTATTATCAATATTAATAACGCGATCTTGCCCAAATTCTGTAGTTAGTAAAGCTATAGCTAGGCAATGTTTTGGAAAACAACTTGGTAGTCTGGTAACTCCCCTTCTGGTACCTCCCATACAAATGTACCATCCCGCCACTTATAAACCGTGTATTATTATCAATATTAATAACGCGATTTTGCCCAAATTCTGTAGTTAGTAAAGCTATAGCTAGGTAAAGTTTTGGAAAACAACTTGGTAGTCTGGTAACTCCCCTTCTGGTACCTCCCATACAAATGTACCATCCCGCCACTTATAAACCGTGTAATATTATCAATATGACCAAAGCGATCTTGCCCAAATTCTGTATTTAGTAAAACTATAGCCAAACAAAGTTTTGGACTAAAACTTGGCAGTCTGGCAACTCCCCTTCTGGTACCTCCCATACAAATATACCATCCCGCCCTTATAAACCGTGCTATATTATCAATATGACCTACGGCATCTTGCCCAAATTCTTTATTTAGTAAAGCTATAGACAGGCAAAGTTTCGTCAAAAACTTGAAAGTCTGGCAACTCCCCTTCTGGTACCTTCCATACAAATGTACCATCCCGGCCCTAATAAACAGTGTACTATTATCAATATGACTAACGCGATCTTGCCCAAATTCTGTAGTTAGTAAAGCTATAGCTAGACAAAGATTTGGACAAAAACTTGGTAGTCTGGCAACTCCCCTTCTGGTACCTCCCATACAATTGTACCATCCCGCCTACCATAGAAATCGTGTAATAGTAAAACTATATCTAGACAAAGTTTTAGACGATAACTTGTTATTCTGACAACTCTCCTTCTGGTACCTCCCATACAAATGTACCATCCCGCCACTTATAAACCGTGTATTATTATCAATATTAATAACGCGATCTTGCCCAAATTCTGTAGTTAGTAAAGCTATAGCTAGGCAATGTTTTGGAAAACAACTTGGTAGTCTGGTAACTCCCCTTCTGGTACCTCCCATACAAATGTACCATCCCGCCACTTATAAACCGTGTATTATTATCAATATTAATAACGCGATTGTGCCCAAATTCTGTAGTTAGTAAAGCTATAGCTAGGTAAAGTTTTGGAAAACAACTTGGTAGTCTGGTAACTCCCCTTCTGGTACCTCCCATACAAATGTACCATCCCGCCACTTATAAACCGTGTAATATTATCAATATGACCAAAGCGATCTTGCCCAAATTCTGTATTTAGTAAAACTATAGCCAAACAAAGTTTTGGACTAAAACTTGGTAGTCTGGCAACTCCCCTTCTGGTACCTCCCATACAAATATACCATCCCGCCCTTATAAACCGTGCTATATTATCAATATGACCTACGGCATCTTGCCCAAATTCTTTATTTAGTAAAGCTATAGACAGGCAAAGTTTCGTCAAAAACTTGAAAGTCTGGCAACTCCCCTTCTGGTACCTTCCATACAAATGTACCATCCCGGCCCTAATAAACAGTGTACTATTATCAATATGACTAACGCGATCTTGCCCAAATTCTGTAGTTAGTAAAGCTATAGCTAGACAAAGATTTGGACAAAAACTTGGTAGTCTGGCAACTCCCCTTCTGGTACCTCCCATACAAATGTACCATCCCGCCTACCTTAGAAATCGCGTAATAGTAAACCTATATCTAGACAAAGTTTTAGACAATAACTTGTTAGTCTGACAACTCTCCTTCTGGTACCTCCCATACAAATGTACCATCCCGCCACTTATAAACCGTGTATTATTATCAATATTAATAACGCGATCTTGCCCAAAATCTGTAGTTAGTAAAGCTATAGCTAGGCAAAGTTTTGGAAAAAAACTTGGAAGTCTGGCAACTCTCATTCTAGTACCTCCCATACAAATGTACCATCCCGGCCCTAATAAACAGTGTACTATTATCAATATGACTAACGCGATCTTGCCCAAATTCTTTATTTAGTAAAGCTATAGACAGACAAAGTTTTGGACTAAAACTTGGTAGTCTGGCAACTACAATTCTGGTACCTCCCATACAAATGTACCATCCCGGCCCTTATAAACCGTGTAATATTATCAATATGACCAAAGCGATCTTGCCCAAATTCTGTATTTAGTAAAACTATAGCCAAACAAAGTTTTGGACTAAAACTTGGTAGTCTGGCAACTACAATTCTGGTACCTCCCATACAAATGTACCATCCCGCCTACCTTAGAAATCGTGTGAAATTATCAATATGAACAACGCGATCTTGCTCAAATTCTGTATTTAGTAAAGCTATGGATAGACAAAGTTTTGGACAAAAACTTGGAAGTCTGGCAAACTCCCCTTCTGGTACCTCCCATACAAATGTACCATCCCGGCCCTAATAAACAGTGTACTATTATCAATATGACTAACGCGATCTTGCCCAAATTCTTTATTTAGTAAAGCTATAGACAGACAAAGTTGTGGACAAAAACTTGGTAGTCTGGCATCTACAATTCTGGTACCACCCATACAAATGTACCATCCCGCCTACCTTAGAAATCGTGTGATATTATCAATATGACTAACGCGATCTTGCTCAAATTCTGTATTTGGTAAAGCTATAGACAGACAAAGTTTCGTACAAAAACTTGAAAGTCTGGCAACACCCCTTTTGGTACCTTCCATACAATTGTACCATCCCGGCCCTAATAAACAGTGTACTATTATCAATATGACTAACGCGATCTTGCCCAAATTCTGTAGTTAGTATAGCTATAGCTAGACAAAGATTTGGACAAAAACTTGGTAGTCTGGCAACTCTCCTTCTGGTACCTCCCATACAATTGTACCATCCCGCCTACCATAGAAATCGTGTAATAGTAAAACTATATCTAGACAAAGTTTTAGACGATAACTTATTAGTCTGACAACTCTCCTTCTGGTACCTCCCATACAAATGTACCATCCCGCCACTTATAAACGGTGTATTATTATCAATATTAATAACGCGATCTTGCCCAAATTCTGTAGTTAGTAAAGCTATAGCTAGGCAAAGTTTTGGAAAACAACTTGGTAGTCTGGTAACTCCCCTTCTGGTACCTCCCATACAAATGTACCATCCCGCCACTTATAAACCGTGTATTATTATCAATATTACCAACGCGATCTTGCCCAAATTCTGTATTTAGTAAAGCTATAGACAGACAAAGTTGTGGACAAATACTTGGTAGTCTGGCATCTACAATTCTGGTACCACCCATACAAATGTACCATCCCGCCTACCTTAGAAATCGTGTGATATTATCAATACGACTAACGCGATCTTGCTCAAATTCTGTATTTGGTAAAGCTATAGACAGACAAAGTTTCGTACAAAAACTTGAAAGTCTGGTAACTCCCCTTCTGGTACCTCCCATACAAATGTACCAACCCGCGACTTATAAACCGTGTATTATTATCAATATTACCAACGCGATCTTGCCCAAATTCTGTATTTAGTAAAGCTATAGACAGACAAAGTTGTGGACAAAAACTTGGTAGTCTGGCATCTACAATTCTGGTACCACCGATACAAATGTACCATCCCGGCTACCTTAGAAATCGTGTGATATTATCAATATGACTAACGCGATCTTGCCCAAATTCTGTATTTAGTAAATCTGTAGACAGACAAAGTTTCGTACAAAAACTTGAAAGTCTGCCAACTCCCCTTCTGGTACCTTCCATACAAATGTACCATCCCGGCCCTAATAAACAGTGTACTATTATCAATATGACTAACGCGATCTTGCCCAAATTCTGTAGTTAGTAAAGCTATAGCTGGACAAAGATTTGGACAAAAACTTGGTAGTCTGGCAACTCCCCTTCTGGTACCTCCCATACAATTGTACCATCCCGCCTACCATAGAAATCGTGTAATAGTAAAACTATATCTAGACAAAGTTTTAGACGATAACTTGTTATTCTGACAACTCTCCTTCTGGTACCTCCCATACAAATGTACCATCCCGCCACTTATAAACCGTGTATTATTATCAATATTAATAACGCGATCTTGCCCAAATTCTGTAGTTAGTAATGCTATAGCTAGGCAATGTTTTGGAAAACAACTTGGTAGTCTGGTAACTCCCCTTCTGGTACCTCCCATACAAATGTACCATCCCGCCACTTATAAACCGTGTATTATTATCAATATTAATAACGCGATTTTGCCCAAATTCTGTAGTTAGTAAAGCTATAGCTAGGTAAAGTTTTGGAAAACAACTTGGTAGTCTGGTAACTCCCCTTCTGGTACCTCCCATACAAATGTACCATCCCGCCACTTATAAACCGTGTAATATTATCAATATGACCAAAGCGATCTTGCCCAAATTCTGTATTTAGTAAAACTATAGCCAAACAAAGTTTTGGACTAAAACTTGGTAGTCTGGCAACTCCCCTTCTGGTACCTCCCATACAAATATACCATCCCGCCCTTATAAACCGTGCAATATTATCAATATGACCTACGGCATCTTGCCCAAATTCTTTATTTAGTAAAGCTATAGACAGGCAAAGTTTCGTACAAAAACTTGAAAGTCTGGCAACTCCCCTTCTGGTACCTTCCATACAAATGTACCATCCCGGCCCTAATAAACAGTGTACTATTATCAATATGACTAACGCGATCTTGCTCAAATTCTGTATTTAGTAAAGCTGTAGACAGACAAAGTTTCGTACAAAAACTTGAAAGTCTGGCAACTCCCCTTCTGGTACCTTCCATACAATTGTACCATCCCGGCCCTAATAAACAGTGTACTATTATCAATATGACTAACGCGATCTTGCCCAAATTCTGTAGTTAGTAAAGCTATAGCTAGGCAAAGTTTTGGAAAAAAAACTTGGAAGTCTGGCAACTCTCATTCTAGTACCTCCCATACAAATGTACCATCCCGGCCCTAATAAACAGTGTACTATTATCAATATGACTAACGCGATCTTGCCCAAATTCTTTATTTAGTAAAGCTATAGACAGACAAAGTTTTGGACTAAAACTTGGTAGTCTGGCAACTACAATTCTGGTACCTCCCATACAAATGTACCATCCCGGCCCTTATAAACCGTGTAATATTATCAATATGACCAAAGCGATCTTGCCCAAATTCTGTATTTAGTAAAACTATAGCCAAACAAAGTTTTGGACTAAAACTTGGTAGTCTGGCAACTACAATTCTGGTACCTCCCATACAAATGTACCATCCCGCCTACCTTAGAAATCGTGTGAAATTATCAATATGAACAACGCGATCTTGCTCAAATTCTGTATTTAGTAAAGCTATGGATAGACAAAGTTTTGGACAAAAACTTGGAAGTCTGGCAAACTCCCCTTCTGGTACCTCCCATACAAATGTACCATCCCGGCCCTAATAAACAGTGTACTATTATCAATATGACTAACGCGATCTTGCCCAAATTCTTTATTTAGTAAAGCTATAGACAGACAAAGTTGTGGACAAAAACTTGGTAGTCTGGCATCTACAATTCTGGTACCACCCATACAAATGTACCATCCCGCCTACCTTAGAAATCGTGTGATATTATCAATATGACTAACGCGATCTTGCTCAAATTCTGTATTTGGTAAAGCTATAGACAGACAAAGTTTCGTACAAAAACTTGAAAGTCTGGCAACTCCCCTTTTGGTACCTTCCATACAATTGTACCATCCCGGCCCTAATAAACAGTGTACTATTATCAATATGACTAACGCGATCTTGCCCAAATTCTGTAGTTAGTAAAGCTATAGCTAGACAAAGATTTGGACAAAAACTTGGTAGTCTGGCAACTCTCCTTCTGGTACCTCCCATACAATTGTACCATCCCGCCTACCATAGAAATCGTGTAATAGTAAAACTATATCTAGACAAAGTTTTAGACGATAACTTATTAGTCTGACAACTCTCCTTCTGGTACCTCCCATACAAATGTACCATCCCGCCACTTATAAACCGTGTATTATTATCAATATTAATAACGCGATCTTGCCCAAATTCTGTAGTTAGTAAAGCTATAGCTAGACAAAGATTTGGACAAAAACTTGGTAGTCTGGCAACTCCCCTTCTGGTACCTCCCATACAAATGTACCATCCCGCCTACCTTAGAAATCGCGTAATAGTAAACCTATATCTAGACAAAGTTTTAGACAATAACTTGTTAGTCTGACAACTCTCCTTCTGGTACCTCCCATACAAATGTACCATCCCGCCACTTATAAACCGTGTATTATTATCAATATTAATAACGCGATCTTGCCCAAATTCTGTAGTTAGTAAAGCTATAGCTAGGCAAAGTTTTGGAAAACAACTTGGTAGTCTGGTAACTCCCCTTCTGGTACCTCCCATACAAATGTACCATCCCGCCACTTATAAACCGTGTATTATTATCAATATTACCAACGCGATCTTGCCCAAATTCTGTATTTAGTAAAGCTATAGACAGACAAAGTTGTGGACAAATACTTGGTAGTCTGGCATCTACAATTCTGGTACCACCCATACAAATGTACCATCCCGCCTACCTTAGAAATCGTGTGATATTATCAATACGACTAACGCGATCTTGCTCAAATTCTGTATTTGGTAAAGCTATAGACAGACAAAGTTTCGTACAAAAACTTGAAAGTCTGGTAACTCCCCTTCTGGTACCTCCCATACAAATGTACCATTCCGCCACTTATAAACCGTGTGATATTATCAATATGACTAACGCGATCTTGCTCAAATTCTGTATTTGGTAAAGCTATAGACAGACAAAGTTTCGTACAAAAACTTGAAAGTCTGGCAACTCCCCTTTTGGTACCTTCCATACAATTGTACCATCCCGGCCCTAATAAACAGTGTACTATTATCAATATGACTAACGCGATCTTGCCCAAATTCTGTATTTAGTAAAGCTATAGACAGACAAAGTTGTGGACAAAAACTTGGTAGTCTGGCATCTACAATTCTGGTACCACCGATACAAATGTACCATCCCGCCTACCTTAGAAATCGTGTGATATTATCAATATGACTAACGCGATCTTGCCCAAATTCTGTATTTAGTAAATCTGTAGACAGACAAAGTTTCGTACAAAAACTTGAAAGTCTGGCAACTCCCCTTCTGGTACCTTCCATACAAATGTACCATCCCGGCCCTAATAAACAGTGTACTATTATTAATATGACTAACGCGATCTTGCCCAAATTCTGTAGTTAGTAAAGCTATAGCTGGACAAAGATTTGGACAAAAACTTGGTAGTCTGGCAACTCCCCTTCTGGTACCTCCCATACAATTGTACCATCCCGCCTACCATAGAAATCGTGTAATAGTAAAACTATATCTAGACAAAGTTTTAGACGATAACTTGTTATTCTGACAACTCTCCTTCTGGTACCTCCCATACAAATGTACCATCCCGCCACTTATAAACCGTGTATTATTATCAATATTAATAACGCGATCTTGCCCAAATTCTGTAGTTAGTAAAGCTATAGCTAGGCAATGTTTTGGAAAACAACTTGGTAGTCTGGTAACTCCCCTTCTGGTACCTCCCATACAAATGTACCATCCCGCCACTTATAAACCGTGTATTATTATCAATATTAATAACGCGATTTTGCCCAAATTCTGTAGTTAGTAAAGCTATAGCTAGGTAAAGTTTTGGAAAACAACTTGGTAGTCTGGTAACTCCCCTTCTGGTACCTCCCATACAAATGTACCATCCCGCCACTTATAAACCGTGTAATATTATCAATATGACCAAAGCGATCTTGCCCAAATTCTGTATTTAGTAAAACTATAGCCAAACAAAGTTTTGGACTAAAACTTGGTAGTCTGGCAACTCCCCTTCAGGTACCTCCCATACAAATATACCATCCCGCCCTTATAAACCGTGCAATATTATCAATATGACCTACGGCATCTTGCCCAAATTCTTTATTTAGTAAAGCTATAGACAGGCAAAGTATCGTACAAAAACTTGAAAGTCTGGCAACTCCCCTTCTGGTACCTTCCATACAAATGTACCATCCCGGCCCGAATAAACAGTGTACTATTATCAATATGACTAACGCGATCTTGCTCAAATTCTGTATTTAGTAAAGCTGTAGACAGACAAAGTTTCGTACAAAAACTTGAAAGTCTGGCAACTCCCCTTCTGGTACCTTCCATACAATTGTACCATCCCGGCCCTAATAAACAGTGTACTATTATCAATATGACTAACGCGATCTTGCCCAAATTCTGTAGTTAGTAAAGCTATAGCTAGACAAAGATTTGGACAAAAACTTGGTAGTCTGGCAACTCCCCTTCTGGTACCTCCCATACAAATGTACCATCCCGCCTACCTTAGAAATCGCGTAATAGTAAACCTATATCTAGACAAAGTTTTAGACAATAACTTGTTAGTCTGACAAGTCTCCTTCTGGTACCTCCCATACAAATGTACCATCCCGCCACTTATAAACCGTGTATTATTATCAATATTAATAACGCGATCTTGCCCAAATTCTGTAGTTAGTAAAGCTATAGCTAGGCAAAGTTTTGGAAAAAAACTTGGAAGTCTGGCAACTCTCATTCTAGTACCTCCCATACAAATGTACCATCCCGCCCTTATAAACCGTGTAATATTATCAATATGACCAAAGCGATCTTGCCCAAATTCTGTATTTAGTAAAACTATAGCCAAACAAAGTTTTGGACTAAAACTTGGTAGTCTGGCAACTACAATTCTGGTACCTCCCATACAAATGTACCATCCCGCCTACCTTAGAAATCGTGTGAAATTATCAATATGAACAACGCGATCTTGCTCAAATTCTGTATTTAGTAAAGCTATGGATAGACAAAGTTTTGGACAAAAACTTGGAAGTCTGGCAAACTCCCCTTCTGGTACCTCCCATACAAATGTACCATCCCGGCCCTAATAAACAGTGTACTATTATCAATATGACTAACGCGATCTTGCCCAAATTCTTTATTTAGTAAAGCTATAGACAGACAAAGTTGTGGACAAAAACTTGGTAGTCTGGCATCTACAATTCTGGTACCACCCATACAAATGTACCATCCCGCCTACCTTAGAAATCGTGTGATATTATCAATATGACTAACGCGATCTTGCTCAAATTCTGTATTTGGTAAAGCTATAGACAGACAAAGTTTCGTACAAAAACTTGAAAGTCTGGCAACTCCCCTTTTGGTACCTTCCATACAATTGTACCATCCCGGCCCTAATAAACAGTGTACTATTATCAATATGACTAACGCGATCTTGCCCAAATTCTGTAGTTAGTAAAGCTATAGCTAGACAAAGATTTGGACAAAAACTTGGTAGTCTGGCAACTCTCCTTCTGGTACCTCCCATACAAATGTACCATCCCGCCACTTATAAACCGTGTATTATTATCAATATTAATAACGCGATCTTGCCCAAATTCTGTAGTTAAAGAGTACTTTCTGCCCAAAAAAGAGTACGCAAGACAAAAAAAGAGTAAATTTTTCAAACAAAAAAAATCGTTCCAACTTTATTGAAATATGTAATTCATTAACATTAAGGATATAAAAAAAAACAAAACAAAAAACATACATTATTTTTTAAAGAAAAAATAACAATTCATTCGAGCAATGAATGAATAAAAAGGTACATAACATATATGTATTATGAGATCATAAAAAACTTTTTATAATGATACATATTAATAGGAAAAACGAGATTTTTAATAGTATTTTGCACTTTTTTGAATATTTTTGACAATTTTGTATCAGTATTTAAAAAATTATAGAATTCGATGCATGTATAATTAAAATTTGTTTTTATTAAAAGTTCACTTTCCAGATTTTCAATAGTAGGTTTATTTCTCTCCTTTCTCCAACTCGCAACCATTAAACTAAATATTCTTTCGCATGCAGCGTTAGAGTGAGGAATAGAAAATACGAAGTTGCAAATTTTTTCAAAGTTTGGATATGTGCCATCATTTAAAAAGTCCTTCCACTGTCCATCTACAGGCTTGTCTTTGTCTATTGTCTGTGAAAAAGCTTTCAATGAAATAAACTCGTCGAAAAGAAAATCCATATCAAAATTTTTAATAGAGAATGATGATATAATCTCCACAAAATCGTTGAACGTAATATTCGGGTTTAAATGAAACTTTTGCAATTTTTCGAATTTATTATTATCGAACTTAAACCTTTTTTCTATGTAAGTTGTTATTGATAACAAAACAGCATTCGCTCTTTTTTTAAATAAATTGACTTCTACAATGTTGTCGCATTTGCTGCATACATTTTCGGCAACGAATCCATAATACCCCTCAGTTCTTTGTTGTATTAGCTTTTCTTTTGTAGTTTTCATTAGTTGATACATATCGATAATTACTAGACTACGTTGCTCTTCCAATTTCTTTATGCCGCAACATAAAGCATGTCCAATGATATGAACAAACCCCAAATACGCTTCGGCGGTCTCAAGTTCAAAAAATTGCCGCAAAATAAGGGAACAATCATTTTTGGAAAGAAAATATGATTTTATGGCTTCATAATTTTTATAAAGTCTTTCAACGGCTGGAGTTAAAGATAACCATCTTGTAGGCACATGACGAAGCATTTCACACCGTTCCAAATCACAAAATAGAAAAATGTCTTTAAAATTGGCGGTTGTTTTGGTTGAAAAACTAAATTCATTAAAAACGTTGATAACGATATCATCAATATCATACTTTAAATTTTTTAAAGATAATTTAAAGGCATTACTAATTACGTGACATAAACATCCAACTCCTATAATATCGGGATTCGCTTCGGAAAGTTCTACCATAATACTTTGATGACATCCGAAATTAACGTTAGCGTTATCAGCGGAAAAACTGGTAACGTTAACTAAATTTAAATCGTTAATATTCAAATAGTGTTTCAATGCATCTGCTATAGCTTTAGAATTTTCCGATTCTAAATTAAAAAACTTTAAAAGTTTATTATTTATACCGGTATCTTTTTTAAAGTACCTTAATACTATTGGAAATGTTTTGATATTTCCTTTATTGGAAGCATCAGAAGTGAGTGTTTGTCTTTTGTTCCGTGCACAGGCACATTTTGTCCGTCCGTCGCGTTTTCGTGTTTTCAGTGTTTTTTTTTTCTTTCCCTCTCTAAAAAAAAAAATGCTAAAATTATAAACAACTAATCCAATTACCAACAAATAAAATCAACAATATAATGTGCAACACAAATTAAACAAAACAAAATAGAAAAAAAAAAAAAAAAAAAGAGAGAATATAACATTACAATAACCACAACATAACAACAACAGCAATACCCAAAACGACGAAAAACAAACAAACAACCAAACAATAACCAAACCGCGCGCACACGTCAACAACAACAATAATAACCAGCTCCACGCGTCAACACAACAAAAGACAACACTAAGGGCTTTTCTATGCCTCCCTCGTTGTCTTCCCATATCACAAATAATTCTGCATTCTTCTTGTCGCTGTTCTGTTAGTTGTTGTAGGTATAACACTGAACAACTAACAGAAATAACAGCGGCGGGAGGGGTGCAGAGTTATTTGTGTTTTGCTTTGATGTTGTTTTGTTTTTGGTAGTGTTATGGTAGGTAGATTTAAAATTCACTTTGCGAACATTCGCGGATTAGGAACGAATTTTTTTGCGGTATACGCACACACTAATTTCCATAGGCCGGATGTGCTCGCTCTATGTGAGACCCAGGTGTGTGAGGATTCTGATCCACAGGATTTTCACATTCCTGGTTATCACACTCTCTCCTCTTTCTCTTCTCACAGAGGCCTTGTGATATATATACGTAATGGTGTTGTATTCCAGAGTCAGCAACATTTGAACTCACAAGATCCAGAATTTAACTCTCTCTGGGTTAAATTCAGGATTGGAACACATCTATTACACTTCGGGTTTCTTTATAGAAGTCCAAACTTGGAAAGGGAGGCTACCCTAAATGGCTTCGACGCCCTTTCCGACTCTATTTCTAAAGTCTTAGAAGATTATCCGGACAGTGAAATTGTAGTTGCTGGGGATTTCAATGTCCATAATAATTCTTGGCTTTCCCATTCGAGCCATACATCTCCGGAGGGCCAGTACGCTGAGCTTTTTGCCGCGCACAATGACTTGGCGCAATTAGTGAATGAACCAACACACATTCCGCGTGTTGAAGGGCAACAACAAAATATTCTTGACCTTTTTTTAACCTCCCACCCTGGAAAGTATGAGGTTAACATTCTTGCACCTCTTGGTAACTCGGATCACTGCACCATTTCAGCATCCTTTTCGTTCTCCGATCTTCGAGCCACTTCAAAACCAGTCACGAAGCGGACAATGTATATATACGAAAAGGCACGTTGGGCCGAGCTCAACAATTTTTATCAGCAATTTAACTGGAAATTATGTTTCCTAGACAATAATGTCGATGCTGCTGCTGAAATGGTTGAGAAAATAATTCTTCTTGGCATAAACATGTTTATTCCCTCGAAGACTACTTCGATTAAACCTCCAAAAAATTGTTGGTTTAATCAGACATGCAAAGAAGCTGTCAGATCCAAAGAGGAAGCATTCAGAAAATGGCATTAAAATAAAATACCACTACTGAACTGCTACGCAAGCAGGCAAGATCAAATTGTGCCAGAGTACTTAGGCGCGAAAAACTTCTTCACGAACAGCGTCTTCGTGCAAAAGTTCTTTCTTCTCCCAGGGGAAGTAAGAGCTTTTGGTCATTCGTTAAAAGGGTAAGGAACAATTCTTCATCTTCTATTTCAACCCTTGTTAACGGTGACCAGATATTCACTGACCCGGTTGACAAAGCTAATCTTATGGCTGAAATATTTGCAAAGAATTCATCTTTGCCAGACAGCAGTCAACCACTCCCTGTGATCGAGAACGTATCTAGTTCGATACCTCAGATATTTTTTCGAACACGTGGAGTCAGGGTCGCCGTGTTTAACGTGAGTACCTGCCACGTTGGCCTAAACTCACGGTGGTCTTAGCACCGGGTGAAATACAATGCGTCTACCAACGCCCCCATATGCAGCACAGCTGTACATGAGTACCAATTCGAAAAACCATGTATTTGGCATGGGATCCCCCTTGGTTAGGGTCGGAGCCTATCTAACACTCCTACCGGTCTATGGGTCCCGGCGCCCGGTTGAAAACAATGCAACTCCACATCGAGCTAGAGCTCTCCCCGCGATTTGGGTCTAAACCACAGCCACCACGATACTCCCCGAGGGGCCGCACCAACAGTCAGGCTGGACAAAGTCCAGGGGCTCCTGACTCCCGTGGTACCAGAAAGTCTCCGGTCAGACTTCGTAGTCAAAACTACTACCAGTTGAACTCCAAACAGTTCTGGACTGGTGACCAACATCGTCTCCTCCATGCCAATGAAATTGGCAACAAAAACAACACCAACAATTAACAATAGCCCTCACGGGCTATTCGTTGGCCATATAACCTGGCCCTGCAGGACAGGACGCACAAAAACAACGGACACAGTCCCCCTCACGGGTGACTGGGACAACATAAAACAAAAACAAAAATGGACTTCACTAGTTTGGCGGCTATTCTACGGCACCAGGTCTACGAGACGGCATGTGTAGGGAAAACTACCTCCACTACGTCTGCCTAAGTCGCCTCCTACTAAAAACCCCACGGGCAAATTGCCCCAACCTCCCAAATGTCCGATCGTCCTCTAAAGCCCTACTACAGTCATACCCCCCAGCCCCCGTCTGGGTAATACCCATCCCTACTAAATCCCTAATGCCCTGGTAAAGGAGACACGTAGTCAGTACATGCCTCCAGTCCTCAAGTCCCCCACCACACATGCAGTCCGGTGTGTCGGACAGGCCCCTCTGATGCAAAAATGCATTGAGCGAGCCATGCCCCGTCAGTAAAAATCCCAGACTTAGACCGAAGCCGAAGTCTGGCCGCCCCCGTACGAAGTCCGCGTCACGTATGAATTCATACGTTACCCGCCCATTGTCGCTGTTCGTCCATCTCGTCCTCCACCTCGAGACAAGGCACTCGTCGAGTAGTGCCATGCTCTCCCTACACTCCCTATCTACCACATCAGATGCAGAAATCCAATCTGCCGCGGAAAGCGTTAGCCCCTTTTTGACCTTGAAAGCAATACCTCGACGTATTACTTCAAGGTCAAGAGGTGGCACGCCTAGCAATACCTGCAAAGCATCCGTCGATACTGTCCTGCATACTGGCATACACGCCAGCAAAGCGACTCTCTGACATGAAAGGACCTTCTTTTTTCCTGCAACAGACATGACTGTTTCGTACCATACCGGAGCACCATACGCTGCGCAAGCAACGAATAGCCCACCGTATATGGTACGGACAGCCCGCCTGCCAAGTCCCCAGCCACTCCGAAGAATGCGTCTGACTGTGCAAACAACAGCAGAAAGCTTGTCCCGGACGTAGGTGAGATGAACTAAAAAGTTCATACGCTCACCCATCTTTACTCCCAAGTATTTGACCTCGGTCGCATACTGGAGACTAAAGTCGCCACAGCGTATAAGTGGTGGACGAGCATGTGACAATCTGCCCTTGAGCAGCATTGTCGCACTCTTGCAGATCTCAATGTAAACAAAACTCCGGGCCCGGATGGTATCTCAGCACTTGTCCTATGTAAGTGCTCTTCGACGCTAGCTCGTCCATTGCGCAATCTTTTCAACATGTCGTACCGTGCTGGTATTTACCCTTCACGTTGGAAAGTTGCCAATGTTCAGCCGATCCCCAAGAAAAGTGAGGCTACCAATCCTGAGAATTACCGTCCAATTGCAATATGTTCTGCGCTCTCGAAGGTTATGGAGAGCATGGTTAACCACCATCTTGTCAAATATTTAGAGTCTAACGGCCTTCTCAATGATCGACAGTATGGCTTCCGTAGAAATCGATCTACTGGAGACCTGATGGCGTTCCTTTCGGAACGATGGAGTCGATCCATTCACCGACTTGGCGAAAGCAAGGTCGTGGCTCTGGATATTTCCAAGGCGTTCGATAGGGTCTGGCACGGAGCACTCATATCAAAACTTATTGCATTTGGTGTCGGTAATACCTTCTCTCGATTCATATCGAGTTTTCTCAGGGATCGCTCTATACGAGTTGTTATAGATGGGGTCTCATCCAACGAGCATAGGTTGACCGCAGGAGTGCCACAAGGCTCTGTCCTCTCTCCTTCTCTGTTTCTTATTTTCATTGACGACCTGTTGGGTCAGACTGTGAACCCAATCTACTCCTTTGCAGATGACAGCAACCTCTGTCATTCGTACTCATTTGATCATCGGCCAGGTCCTCTGGAAGTCGAGGAAAAAAGGCGAACGATGAACGACTCACTTAACCGCGATTTGGCGACGATTTGTGAGTGGGGCCAAATGAACAGAGTAGATTTTAATGCACAAAAGACCCAGTGCTGTTTGTTGTCACACAAACGTTCACCAGATCCAGCATCGTCGTCAATTTCTATGGGTGGTGTGGATATCGACGAATCAGACACTCTTGATGTTCTGGGCATGAAGATACAGGGTGATGCTCGTTGGGCTAGCCATATATTCGAAGTGTCGAAAGAAGCATTCAAGTGTTTAGGCTTTTTAAAGCGGTGCAAGAAATACTTCACCCCATCTGATCTCGTAAATATTTACACCACTTACATCCGGCCTAAAATGGAATACAACTCGCATATATGGGCAGGGGCTCCATTAACATCTTTGAAGCTTCTGGACCGTGTACAGAGGAGAGCGGTGGTGATGATAGGGGATGGTAGGGTATCCAGCTCTATTGTCTCCCTACAGCATCGCCGAAATGTGGGTTGTGTATCGCTATTCTATAGATATTTTAATGGTATCTGTTCAGAAGATATCCGTCGTCTGGTCCCTGACGTTAGAACATTTAGCCGGAATACTCGGCTATCCAGGGTCTCTCATCCGTTCATTGTCAAATGGCCGGTTGACCGGACGACGCACTATAGAGAAAATTCGTTCTTTAGCCGTACTGTTCGTTTGTGGAATAATCTTCCTGAAAGTGTTTTTCCTGCCTGCTATGACATTATTCAAGGCCAACGTCAACAAACACTACTTCCTCTTTCCTCCCTCCAATACCCATATTTCCCATCGCTAACACAGTGCATTGCATTTATAGGGGGCATCCCCTGAGTGTTAGTCAAAAAAAAAAAAAAAAAAAAAAAATATCATCTCAATTGAATACTTCGCCAGAATATTGGTTATGATTTTCGAACATTTTGTTTTCCCACACGAAAAGTTAGCAGCTACACATGAATCGGAGAACATTGATTTGTAGAGCTTAGCGCTGCAATCTGCAGATTGATAACTATGTGAGTGCATCACAATATGATAGCAAAACGAAGCTTCCGCTACGGCACTGAACGGTCGTGAACTTTCTGCGACATTGGCCGATCCACCAAAAAAATTTGCAATTGATTTATTTTTGCTGCCACCCAAATTTCGGATATGTTTAGAAGAGTTCATATGTTGTTTCACCTTATTTAGACCTCCATTGGCAACCGAAAATGAAATTCCACAAACAGAACACTTAGCCATGTATTTATCTTTTGTTCTGAGTATCCAGTCCAATTGTTTTTTCCAATTTTCATTAAACTTATTTCTTCGGCGTGTACCAATTTTATTTTTTCTTTGTACTGTGTTGGAGCTATCGCTGCTGTTTTCGACGTCAGAATCTGATAAAACGATCGAATCATTTCTGTCTACTTCCATTGTGATCCTCTAAACAAAAATTTAAAGAACATTTTATACGTTTTTGTTAAACATTTAAATAAGCTTCTTACCAGACGACATATATGAAGAAATCCGATATTCGATGTATTTTTTTTGTACACAGCTTATTTTGACTTTTCTACACCTTTTTTTAGAAGAGTACGAAGGAACTAAAAATAAATAGCGGCGTTTAGTATTTTCGTATTCGGCTCTTGGTTCTTGAAGTTTAAAGGGCCAAATAGACGTCACCACATGTTGTGCAATTACCGATTACACAAAAATCGTTAAAAGACTTTCTGAACAAGCAAAATATTTGTGCAATAGCACAACAGTGTATTCCTGAGGTAAATTTAACATGTCGTAACGTTTTGTTACAAAATTATGTTTTTTTGAATAAAAAAAGAGTACAAAAGAGTACATTTGCAAAAAAGAGTACTTTTGCGTACTCTTTTGGGGTCTCTTGATTTAAGAGTACATTTTATAAAAAAAAAGTACATGTACTCTTTAAAAGAGTACGCCTGGCACCCCTATCCCATACAAATGTACCATCCCGCCTACCTTAGAAATCGTGTGAAATTATCAATATGACCAACGCGGTGTTGCTCAAATTCTGTATTTAGTAAACATATAACTGTACAAAGTTTCAGTCAAAAACTTGGAAGTCTGGCAACTCTCATTCTGGTACCTCCCATACAAATGTACCATCCCGCCTACCTTAGAAATCGTGTGAAATTATCAATATGACCAACGAGATCTTGCTCAAATTCTGTATTTAGTAAAGCTATAGACAGACAAAGTTTCGTACAAAAACTTGGTAGTCTGGCAACTCCCCTTCTAGTTCCTCCCATACAAATGTACCATCTCGCCCTTATAAACCGTGTAATATTATCAATATGACCAACGCGATCTTGCTCAAATTCTGTATTTAGTAAAGACAGACAAAGTTTCGTACAAAAACTTGATAGTCTGGCAACTCCCCTTCTGGTACCTCCCATACAAATGTACCATCCCGGCCCTAATAAAGAGTGTACTATTATCAATATGACTAACGCGATCTTGCCCAAATTCTGTATTTAGTAAAGCTATAGACAGAAAAAGTTTCATACAAAAAGTTGAAAGTCTGGCAACTCCCCTTCTGGTACCTTCCATACAAATGTACCATCCCGGCCCTAATAAAGAGTGTACTATTATCAACATGACTAACGCGATCTTGCCCAAATTCTGTATTTAGTAAAGCTATAGACAGACAAAGTTTCATACAAAAACTTGAAAGTCTGGCAACTCCCCTTCTGGTACCTTCAATACAAATGTACCATCCCGGCCCTAATAAACAGTGTACTATTATCAATATGACTAACGCGATCTTGCCCAAATTCTGTAGTTAGTAAAGCTATAGCTAGACAAAGATTTGGAAAAAAACTTGGTAGTCTGGCAACTCCCCTTCTGGTACCTCCCATACAAATGTACCATCCCGCCTACCTTAGAAATCGTGTGATATTATCAATATGACCAACGGTATCTTGCCCAAATTCTTTATTTAGTAAAGCTATAGACAGACAAAGTTTTGGACAAAAACTGGGTAGTCTGGCATCTACAATTCTGGTACCACCCATACAAATGTACCATCCCGCCTACCTTAGAAATCGTGTGATATTATCAATATGACCAACGGTATCTTGCCCAAATTCTTTATTTAGTAAAGCTATAGACAGACAAAGTTTTGGACTAAAACTTGGTAGTCTGGCAACTACAATTCTGGTACCTCCCATACAAATGTACCATCCCGCCTACCTTAGAAATCGTGTGAAATTATCAATATGACCAACGCGATCTTGCTCAAATTCTGTATTTAGTAAAGCTATAGACAGACAAAGTTTCGTACAAAAACTTGAAAGTCTGGCAACTCCCCTTCTGGTACCTTCCATACAAATGTACCATCCCGGCCCTAATAAACAGTGTACTATTATCAATATGACTAACGCGATCTTGCTCAAATTCTGTATTTAGTAAAGCTATAGACAGACAAAGTTTCGTACAAAAACTTGAAAGTCTAGCAACTCCCCTTCTGGTACCTTCCATACAAATGTACCATCCCGGCCCTAATAAACAGTGTACTATTATCAATATGACTAACGCGATCTTGCTCAAATTCTGTGTTTAGTAAAGCTATAGACAGACAAAGTTTCGTACAAAAACTTGAAAGTTTGGCAACTCCCCTTCTGGTACCTCACATACAAATGTACCATCCCGCCCACTTTAGAAATCGTATAATATTATCAATATGACCAACGGTATCTTGCCCAAATTCTTTATTTAGTAAAGCTATAGCCAAACAAAGTTTTGGACTAAAACTTGGTAGTCTGGCAACTACAATTCTGGTACCTCCCATACAAATGTATGTACCTTAGAAATCGTGTGAAATTATCAATATGACCAATGCGATCTTGCTCAAATTCTGTATTTAGTAAAGCTATAGACAGACAAAGTTTCGTTCAAAAACTTGAAAGTATGGCAACTCCCCTTCTGGTACCTTCCATACAAATGTACCATCCCGGCCCTAATAAACAGTGTACTATTATCAATATGACTAACGCGATCTTGCCCAAATTCTGTATTTAGTAAAGCTATAGACAGACAAAGTTTCGTACAAAAACATGAAAGTCTGGCAACTACCCTTCTGGAACCTTCCATACAAATGTACCATCCCGGCCCTATTAAACAGTGTACTATTATCAATATGACTAACGCGATCTTGCCCAAATTCTTTATTTAGTAAAGCTATAGACAGACAAAGTTTTGGACAAAAACTTGGAAGTCTGGCAAACTCCCCTTCTGGTACCTCCCATACAAATGTACCATCCCGCCCCATTAGAAATCGTGTAATAATATTAATTAGCCCAACGCGATCTTGCCCAAATTCTTTATTTAGTAAATCTATAGCTAGACAAAGTTTCGGACAAAAACTTGGAAGTCTGGCAAACTCCCCTTCTGGTACCTCCCATACAAATGTACCATCCCGCCCCATTAGAAATCGTTTAATAATATAAATTAGCCCAACGCGATCTGGCCCAAATTCTGTAATTAGTAAATATATATCTAGACAAAGTTTTGGAAAAAAAACTTGGAAGTCTGGCAACTCTCATTCTGGTACCTCCCATACAAATGTACCATCCCGCCACTTATAAACCGTGTACTATTATCAATATGACCAACGCGATCTTGACCAAATTCTTTATTTAGTAAAGCTATAGTCAGACAAAATTTTTGGACAAAAAAATTTGGTAGTCTGGCGACTCCCCTTCTGGTACCTTCCATACAAATGTACCATCCCGCCCTTATAAACCGTGTAATATTATCAATATGACCAAAGCGATCTTGCCCAAATTCTGTATTTAGTAAAACTATAGCCAAACAAAGTTTTGGACTAAAACTTGGTAGTCTGGCAACTACAATTCTGGTACCTCCCATACAAATGTACCATCCCGCCTACCTTAGAAATCGTGTGAAATTATCAATATGAACAACGCGATCTTGCTCAAATTCTGTATTTAGTAAAGCTATGGATAGACAAAGTTTTGGACAAAAACTTGGAAGTCTGGCAAACTCCCCTTCTGGTACCTCCCATACAAATGTACCATCCCGGCCCTAATAAACAGTGTACTATTATCAATATGACTAACGCGATCTTGCCCAAATTCTTTATTTAGTAAAGCTATAGACAGACAAAGTTTTGGACAAAAACTTGGAAGTCTGGCAAACTCCCCTTCTGGTACCTCCCATACAAATGTACCATCCCGCCCCATTAGAAATCGTGTAATAATATCAATTAGCCCAACGCGATCTTGCCCAAATTTTATATTTAGTAAATCTATAGCTAGACAAAGTTCCGGACAAAGCTTGGTAGTCTGGAAACACCCCTTCTGGTACCACCCATACAAAGGTACCATCCCGGCTCATCAGAAATCGTGAAATAATACCAATATGACAACGCGATCTGGCCCAAATTCTGTAATTAGTAAATACATATCTAGACAAAGTTTTGGAAAAAAAACTTGGAAGTCTGGCAAACTCCCCTTCTGGTACCTCCCATACAAATGTACCATCCCGCCCCATTAGAAATCGTGTAATAATATCAATTAGCCCAACGCGATCTTGCGCAAATTTTATATTTAGTAAATCTATAGCTAGACAAAGTTTCGGACAAAGCTTGGTAGTCTGGAAACACCCCTTCTGGTACCCCCCATACAAAGGTACCATCCCGGCTCATCAGAAATCGTGAAATAATACCAATATGACAACGCGATCTTGCCCAAATTCTGCATTTAGTAAAAATATAGCCAAACAAAGTTTTGGACTAAATCTTGGTAGTCTGGCAACTACAATTCTGGTACCTCCCATACAAATGTACCATCCCGCCTACCTTAGAAATCGTGTGAAATTATCAATATCAACAACGCGATCTTGCTCAAATTCTGTATTTAGTAAAGCTATAGACAGACAAAGATTCGTACAAAAACTTGGTAGTCTGGCAACTCCCCTTCTGGTACCTCCCATACAAATGTACCATCTCGCCTTTATAAACCGTGTAATATTATCAATATGACCAAAGCGATCTTGCCCAAATTCTGTATTTAGTAAAACTATAGCCAAACATAGTTTTGGACTAAAACTTGGTAGTCTGGCAACTACAATTCTGGTACCTCCCATACAAATGTACCATCCCGCCTACCTTAGAAATCGTGTGAAATTATCAATATGAACAACGCGATCTTGCTCAAATTCTGTATTTAGTAAAGCTATGGATAGACAAAGTTTCGTACAAAAACTTGGTAGTCTGGCAACTCCCCTTCTGGTACCTCCCATACAAATGTACCATCCCGGCCCTAATAAACAGTGTACTATTATCAATATGACTAACGCGATCTTGCCCAAATTCTGTATTTAGTAAATCTGTAGTCAGACAAAGTTTCGTACAAAAACTTGGTAGTCTGGCAACTCCCCTTCTAGTTCCTCCCATACAAATGTACCATCTCGCCCTTATAAACCGTGTAATATTATCAATATGACCAACGCGATCTTGCTCAAATTCTGTATTTAGTAAAGACAGACAAAGTTTCGTACAAAAACTTGATAGTCTGGCAACTCCCCTTCTGGTACCTCCCATACAAATGTACCATCCCGGCCCTAAAAAAGAGTGTACTATTATCAATATGACTAACGCGATCTTGCCCAAATTCTGTATTTAGTAAAGCTATAGACAGAAAAAGTTTCATACAAAAAGTTGAAAGTCTGGCAACTCCCCTTCTGGTACCTTCCATACAAATGTACCATCCCGGCCCTAATAAAGAGTGTACTATTATCAACATGACTAACGCGATCTTGCCCAAATTCTGTATTTAGTAAAGCTATAGACAGACAAAGTTTCATACAAAAACTTGAAAGTCTGGCAACTCCCCTTCTGGTACCTTCAATACAAATGTACCATCCCGGCCCTAATAAACAGTGTACTATTATCAATATGACTAACGCGATCTTGCCCAAATTCTGTAGTTAGTAAAGCTATAGCTAGACAAAGATTTGGAAAAAAACTTGGTAGTCTGGCAACTCCCCTTCTGGTACCTCCCATACAAATGTACCATCCCGCCTACCTTAGAAATCGTGTGATATTATCAATATGACCAACGGTATCTTGCCCAAATTCTTTATTTAGTAAAGCTATAGACAGACAAAGTTTTGGACAAAAACTGGGTAGTCTGGCATCTACAATTCTGGTACCACCCATACAAATGTACCATCCCGCCTACCTTAGAAATCGTGTGATATTATCAATATGACCAACGGTATCTTGCCCAAATTCTTTATTTAGTAAAGCTATAGACAGACAAAGTTTTGGACTAAAACTTGGTAGTCTGGCAACTACAATTCTGGTACCTCCCATACAAATGTACCATCCCGCCTACCTTAGAAATCGTGTGAAATTATCAATATGACCAACGCGATCTTGCTCAAATTCTGTATTTAGTAAAGCTATAGACAGACAAAGTTTCGTACAAAAACTTGAAAGTCTGGCAACTCCCCTTCTGGTACCTTCCATACAAATGTACCATCCCGGCCCTAATAAACAGTGTACTATTATCAATATGACTAACGCGATCTTGCTCAAATTCTGTATTTAGTAAAGCTATAGACAGACAAAGTTTCGTACAAAAACTTGAAAGTCTAGCAACTCCCCTTCTGGTACCTTCCATACAAATGTACCATCCCGGCCCTAATAAACAGTGTACTATTATCAATATGACTAACGCGATCTTGCTCAAATTCTGTGTTTAGTAAAGCTATAGACAGACAAAGTTTCGTACAAAAACTTGAAAGTTTGGCAACTCCCCTTCTGGTACCTCACATACAAATGTACCATCCCGCCCACTTTAGAAATCGTATAATATTATCAATATGACCAACGGTATCTTGGCCAAATTCTTTATTTAGTAAAGCTATAGCCAAACAAAGTTTTGGACTAAAACTTGGTAGTCTGGCAACTACAATTCTGGTACCTCCCATACAAATGTATGTACCTTAGAAATCGTGTGAAATTATCAATATGACCAATGCGATCTTGCTCAAATTCTGTATTTAGTAAAGCTATAGACAGACAAAGTTTCGTTCAAAAACTTGAAAGTATGGCAACTCCCCTTCTGGTACCTTCCATACAAATGTACCATCCCGGCCCTAATAAACAGTGTACTATTATCAATATGACTAACGCGATCTTGCCCAAATTCTGTATTTAGTAAAGCTATAGACAGACAAAGTTTCGTACAAAAACATGAAAGTCTGGCAACTACCCTTCTGGAACCTTCCATACAAATGTACCATCCCGGCCCTATTAAACAGTGTACTATTATCAATATGACTAACGCGATCTTGCCCAAATTCTTTATTTAGTAAAGCTATAGACAGACAAAGTTTTGGACAAAAACTTGGAAGTCTGGCAAACTCCCCTTCTGGTACCTCCCATACAAATGTACCATCCCGCCCCATTAGAAATCGTGTAATAATATTAATTAGCCCAACGCGATCTTGCCCAAATTCTTTATTTAGTAAATCTATAGCTAGACAAAGTTTCGGACAAAAACTTGGAAGTCTGGCAAACTCCCCTTCTGGTACCTCCCATACAAATGTACCATCCCGCCCCATTAGAAATCGTTTAATAATATAAATTAGCCCAACGCGATCTGGCCCAAATTCTGTAATTAGTAAATATATATCTAGACAAAGTTTTGGAAAAAAAACTTGGAAGTCTGGCAACTCTCATTCTGGTACCTCCCATACAAATGTACCATCCCGCCCTTATAAACCGTGTAATATTATCAATATGACCAAAGCGATCTTGCCCAAATTCTGTATTTAGTACAACTATAGCCAAACAAAGTTTTGGACTAAAACTTGGTAGTCTGGCAACTACAATTCTGGTACCTCCCATACAAATGTACCATCCCGCCTACCTTAGAAATCGTGTGAAATTATCAATATGAACAACGCGATCTTGCTCAAATTCTGTATTTAGTAAAGCTATGGATAGACAAAGTTTTGGACAAAAACTTGGAAGTCTGGCAAACTCCCCTTCTGGTACCTCCCATACAAATGTACCATCCCGGCCCTAATAAACAGTGTACTATTATCAATATGACTAACGCGATCTTGCCCAAATTCTTTATTTAGTAAAGCTATAGACAGACAAAGTTTTGGACAAAAACTTGGAAGTCTGGCAAACTCCCCTTCTGGTACCTCCCATACAAATGTACCATCCCGCCCCATTAGAAATCGTGTAATAATATCAATTAGCCCAACGCGATCTTGCCCAAATTTTATATTTAGTAAATCTATAGCTAGACAAAGTTCCGGACAAAGCTTGGTAGTCTGGAAACACCCCTTCTGGTACCACCCATACAAAGGTACCATCCCGGCTCATCAGAAATCGTGAAATAATACCAATATGACAACGCGATCTGGCCCAAATTCTGTAATTAGTAAATACATATCTAGACAAAGTTTTGGAAAAAAAACTTGGAAGTCTGGCAAACTCCCCTTCTGGTACCTCCCATACAAATGTACCATCCCGCCCCATTAGAAATCGTGTAATAATATCAATTAGCCCAACGCGATCTTGCGCAAATTTTATATTTAGTAAATCTATAGCTAGACAAAGTTTCGGACAAAGCTTGGTAGTCTGGAAACACCCCTTCTGGTACCCCCCATACAAAGGTACCATCCCGGCTCATCAGAAATCGTGAAATAATACCAATATGACAACGCGATCTTGCCCAAATTCTGCATTTAGTAAAACTATAGCCAAACAAAGTTTTGGACTAAATCTTGGAAGTCTGGCAACTACAATTCTGGTACCTCCCATACAAATGTACCATCCCGCCTACCTTAGAAATCGTGTGAAATTATCAATATCAACAACGCGATCTTGCTCAAATTCTGTATTTAGTAAAGCTATAGACAGACAAAGATTCGTACAAAAACTTGGTAGTCTGGCAACTCCCCTTCTGGTACCTCCCATACAAATGTACCATCCCGGCCCTAATAAACAGTGTACTATTATCAATATGACTAACGCGATCTTGCCCAAATTCTGTATTTAGTAAATCTGTAGTCAGACAAAGTTTCGTACAAAAACTTGAAAGTCTGGCAACTCCCCTTCTGGTACCTTCCATACAAATGTACCATCCCGGCCCTAATAAACAGTGTACTATTAGCAATATGACCAAAGCGATCTTGCCCAAATTCTGTATTTAGTAAAACTATAGCCAAACAAAGTTTTGGACTAAAACTTGGTAGTCTGGCAACTACAATTCTGGTACCTCCCATACAAATGTACCATCCCGCCTACCTTAGAAATCGTGTGAAATTATCAATATCACCAACGCGATCTTGCTCAAATTCTGTATTTAGTAAAGCTATAGACAGACAAAGTTTCGTACAAAAACTTGAAAGTTTGGCAACTCCCCTTCTGGTACCTTCCATACAAATGTACCATCCCGCCCACTTTAGAAATCGTGTAATATTATCAATATGACCAACGGTATCTTGCCCAAATTCTTTATTTAGTAAAGCTATAGCCAAACAAAGTTTTGGACTAAAACTTGGTAGTCTGGCAACTACAATTCTGGTACCTCCCATACAAATGTACCATCCCGCCTACCTTAGAAATCGTGTGAAATTATCAATATGGCCAATGCGATCTTGCTCAAATTCTGTATTTAGTAAAGCTATAGACAGACAAAGTTTCGTTCAAAAACTTGAAAGTATGGCAACTCCCCTTCTGGTACCTTCCATACAAATGTACCATTCCGGCCCTAACAAACAGTGTACTATTATCAATATGACTAACGCGATCTTGCCCAAATTCTTTATTTAGTAAAGCTATAGACAGACAAAGTTTTGGACAAAAACTTGGAAGTCTGGCAAACTCCCCTTCTGGTACCTCCCATACAAATGTACCATCCCGCCCCATTAGAAATCGTGTAATAATATCAATTAGCCCAACGCGATCTTGCCCAAATTTTATATTTAGTAAATCTATAGCTAGACAAAGTTTCGGACAAAGCTTGATAGTCTGGAAACACCCCTTCTGGTACCCCCCATACAAAGGTACCATCCCGGCTCATCAGAAATCGTGAAATAATACCAATATGACAACGCGATCTAGCCCAAATTCTGTAATTAGTAAATATATATCTAGACAAAGTTTTGGAAAAAAACTTGGAAGTCTGGCAACTCTCATTCTGGTACCTCCCATACAAATGTACCATCCCGCCCTTATAAACCGTGTAATATTATCAATATGACCAAAGCGATCTTGCCCAAATTCTGTATTTAGTAAAACTATAGCCAAACAAAGTTTGGGACTAAAACTTGGTAGTCTGGCAACTACAATTCTGGTACCTCCCATACAAATGTACCATCCCGCCTACCTTAGAAATCGTGTGAAATTATCAATATGAACAACGCGATCTTGCTCAAATTCTGTATTTAGTAAAGCTATGGATAGACAAAGTTTTGGACAAAAACTTGGAAGTCTGGCAAACTCCCCTTCTGGTACCTCCCATACAAATGTACCATCTCGCCCTTATAAACCGTGTAATATTATCAATATGACCAAAGTGATCTTGCCCAAATTCTGTAAGTAGTAAAACTATAGCCAAACAAAGTTTTGGACTAAAACTTGGTAGTCTGGCAACTACAATTCTGGTACCTCCCATACAAATGTACCATCCCGCCTACCTTAGAAATCGTGTGAAATTATCAATATGAACAACGCGATCTTGCTCAAATTCTGTATTTAGTAAAGCTATGGATAGACAAAGTTTCGTACAAAAACTTGGTAGTCTGGCAACTCCCCTTCTGGTACCTCCCATACAAATGTACCATCCTGGCCCTAATAAACAGTGTACTATTATCAATATGACTAACGCGATCTTGCCCAAATTCTGCAGTTAGTAAAGCTATAGCTGGACAAAGATTTGGACAAAAACTTGGTAGTCTGGCAACTCCCCTTCTGGTACCTCCCATACAATTGTACCATCCCGCCTACCATAGAAATCGTGTAATAGTAAAACTATATCTAGACAAAGTTTTAGACAATAACTTGTTAGTCTGACAACTCTCCTTCTGGTACCTCCCATACAAATGTACCATCCCGCCACTTATAAACCGTGTATTATTATCAATATTAATAACGCGATCTTGCCCAAATTCTGTAGTTAGTAAAGCTATAGCTAGGCAATGTTTTGGAAAATAACTTGGTAGTCTGGTAACTCCCCTTCTGGTACCTCCCATACAAATGTACCATCCCGCCACTTATAAACCGTGTATTATTATCAATATTAATAACGCGATTTTGCCCAAATTCTGTAGTTAGTAAAGCTATAGCTAGGCAAAGTTTTGGAAAACAACTTGGTAGTCTGGTAACTCCCCTTCTGGTACCTCACATACAAATGTACCATCCCGGCCCTAATAAACAGTGTACTATTATCAATATGACTAACGCGATCTTGCCCAAATTCTTTATTTAGTAAAGCTATAGACAGACAAAGTTTTGGACAAAAACATGGAAGTCTGGCAAACTCCCCTTCTGGTACCTCCCATACAAATGTACCATCCCGGCCCTAATAAACAGTGTACTATTATCAATATGACTAACGCGATCTTACCCAAATTCTTTATTTAGTAAAGCTATAGACAGACAAAGTTTTGGACAAAAACATGGAAGTCTGGCAAACTCCCCTTCTGGTACCTCCCATACAAATGTACCATCCCGGCCCTAATAAACAGTGTACTATTATCAATATGACTAACGCGATCTTGCCCAAATTCTTTATTTAGTAAAGCTATGGATAGACAAAGTTTTGGACAAAAACTTGGAAGTCTGGCAAACTCCCCTTCTGGTACCTCCCATACAAATGTACCATCCCGGCCCTAATAAACAGTGTACTATTATCAATATGACTAACGCGATCTTGCCCAAATTCTTTATTTAGTAAAGCTATAGACAGACAAAGTTTTGGACAAAAACATGGAAGTCTGGCAAACTCCCCTTCTGGTACCTCCCATACAAATGTACCATCCCGCCCCATTAGAAATCGTGTAATAATATCAATTAGCCCAACGCGATCTTGCCCAAATTTTATATTTAGTAAATCTATAGCTAGACAAAGTTCCGGACAAAGCTTGGTAGTCTGGAAACACCCCTTCTGGTACCACCCATACAAAGGTACCATCCCGGCTCATCAGAAATCGTGAAATAATACCAATATGACAACGCGATCTGGCCCAAATTCTGTAATTAGTAAATATATATCTAGACAAAGTTTTGGAAAAAAACTTGCAAGTCTGGCAAACTCCCCTTCTGGTACCTCCCATACAAATGTACCATCCCACCCCATTAGAAATCGTGTAATAATATTAATTAGCCCAACGCGATCTTGCCCAAATTCTGCATTTAGTAAAACTATAGCCAAACAAGGTTTTGGACTAAAACTTGGTAGTCTGGCAAATACAATTCTGGAACCTCCCATACAAATGTACCATCCCGCCTACCTTAGAAATCGTGTGAAATTATCAATATCACCAACGCGATCTTGCTCAAATTCTGTATTTAGTAAAGCTATAGACAGACAAAGTTTCGCACAAAAACTTGGTAGTCTGGCAACTCCCCTTCTGGTACCTCCCATACAAATGTACCATCTCGCCCTTATAAACCGTGTAATATTATCAATATGACCAAAGCGATCTTGCCCAAATTCTGTAAGTAGTAAAACTATAGCCAAACAAAGTTTTGGACTAAAACTTGGTAGTCTGGCAACTACAATTCTGGTACCTCCCATACAAATGTACCATCCCGCCACTTATAAACCGTGTATTATTATCAATATTAATAACGCGATCTTGCCCAAATTCTGTAGTTAGTAAAGCTATAGCTAGGCAATGTTTTGGAAAACAACTTGGTAGTCTGGTAACTCCCCTTCTGGTACCTCCCATACAAATGTACCATCCTGGCCCTAATAAACAGTGTACTATTATCAATATGACTAACGCGATCTTGCCCAAATTCTTTATTTAGTAAAGCTATAGACAGACAAAGTTTTGGACAAAAACATGGAAGTCTGGCAAACTCCCCTTCTGGTACCTCCCATACAAATGTACCATCCCGCCCCATTAGAAATCGTGTAATAATATCAATTAGCCCAACGCGATCTTGCCCAAATTTTATATTTAGTAAATCTATAGCTAGACAAAGTTCCGGACAAAGCTTGGTAGTCTGGAAACACCCCTTCTGGTACCACCCATACAAAGGTACCATCCCGGCTCATCAGAAATCGTGAAATAATACCAATATGACAACGCGATCTGGCCCAAAGTCTGTAATTAGTAAATATATATCTAGACAAAGTTTTGGAAAAAAAACTTGGAAGTCTGGCAAACTCCCCTTCTGGTACCTCCCATACAAATGTACCATCCCGCCCCATTAGAAATCGTGTAATAATATCAATTAGCCCAACGCGATCATGCCCAAATTCTGCATTTAGTAAAACTATAGCCAAACGAAGTTTTGGACTAAAACTTGGTAGTCTGGCAACTACAATTCTGGTACCTCCAATACAATTGTACCATCCCGCCTACCTTAGAAATCGTGTGAAATTATCAATATGAACAACGCGATCTTGCTCAAATTCTGTAGTTAGTAAAGCTATGGATAGACAAAGTTTCGTACAAAAACTTGGTAGTCTGGCAACTCCCCTTCTGGTACCTCCCATACAAATGTACCATCCCGGCCCTAATAAACAGTGTACTATTATCAGTATGACTAACGCGATCTTGCCCAAATTCTGTATTTAGTAAAACTATAGCCAAACGAAGTTTTGGACTAAAACTTGGTAGTCTGGCAACTACAATTCTGGTACCTCCCATACAATTGTACCATCCCGCCTACCTTAGAAATCGTGTGAAATTATCAATATGAACAAAGCGATCTTGCTCAAATTCTGTATTTAGTAAAGCTATGGAGAGACAAAGTTTCGTACAAAAACTTGGTAGTCTGGCAACTCCCCTTCTGGTACCTCCCATACAAATGTACCATCCCGGCCCTAATAAACAGTGTACTATTATCAATATGACTAACGCGATCTTGCCCAAATTCTGTATTTAGTAAATCTGTAGACAGACAAAGTTTCGTACAAAAACTTGAAAGTCTGGCAACTCCCCTTCTGGTACCTTCCATACAAATGTACCAACCCGGCCCTAATAAACAGTGTACTATTATCAATATGACTAACGCGATCTTGCCCAAATTCTGTAGTTAGTAAAGCTATAGCTGGACAAAGATTTTGACAAAAACTTGGTAGTCTGGCAACTCCCCTTCTGGTACCTCCCATACAATTGTACCATCCCGCCTACCATAGAAATCGTGTAATAGTAAAACTATATCTAGACAAAGTTTTAGACAATAACTTGTTAGTCTGACAACTCTCCTTCTGGTACCTCCCATACAAATGTACCATCCCGCCACTTATAAACCGTGTATTATTATCAATATTAATAACGCGATCTTGCCCAAATTCTGTAGTTAGTAAAGCTATAGCTAGGCAATGTTTTGGAAAACAACTTGGTAGTCTGGTAACTCCCCTTCTGGTACCTCCCATACAAATGTACCATCCCGCCACTTATAAACCGTGTATTATTATCAATATTAATAACGCGATTTTGCCCAAATTCTGTAGTTAGTAAAGCTATAGCTAGGCAAAGTTTTGGCAAACAACTTGGTAGTCTGGTAACTCCCCTTCTGGTACCTCACATACAAATGTACCATCCCGCCACTTATAAACCGTGTAATATTATCAATATGACCAAAGCGATCTTGCCCAAATTCTGTATTTAGTAAAACTATAGCCAAACAAAGTTTTGGACTAAAACTTGGTAGTCTGGCAACTCCCCTTCTGGTACCTCCCATACAAATATACCATCCCGCCCTTATAAACCGTGCAATATTATCAATATGACCTACGGTATCTTGCCCAAATTCTTTATTTAGTAAAGCTATAGACAGGCAAAGTTTCGTACAAAAACTTGAAAGTCTGGCAACTCCCCTTCTGGTACCTTCCATACAAATGTACCATCCCGGCCCTAATAAACAGTGTACTATTATCAATAAGACTAACGCGATCTTGCTCAAATTCTGTATTTAGTAAAGCTGTAGACAGACAAAGTTTCGTACAAAAACTTGAAAGTCTGGCAACTCCCCTTCTGGTACCTTCCATACAATTGTACCATCCCGGCCCTAATAAACAGTGTACTATTATCAATATGACTAACGCGATCTTGCCCAAATTCTGTAGTTAGTAAAGCTATAGCTAGACAAAGATTTGGACAACTACAATTCTGGTACCTCCCATACAAATGTACCATCCCGCCTACCTTTGAAATCGTGTGAAATTATCAATATCACCAACGCGATCTTGCTCAAATTCTGTATTTAGTAAAGCTATAGACAGACAAAGTTTCGTACAAAAACTTGGTAGTCTGGCAACTCCCCTTCTGATACCTCCCATACAAATGTACCATCTCGCCCTTATAAACCGTGTAATATTATCAATATGACCAAAGCGATCTTGCCCAAATTCTGTATTTAGTAAAACTATAGCCAAACGAAGTTTTGGACTAAAACTTGGTAGTCTGGCAACTACAATTCTGGTACCTCCCATACAATTGTACCATCCCGCCTACCTTAGAAATCGTGTGAAATTATCAATATGAACAACGCGATCTTGCTCAAATTCTGTATTTAGTAAAGCTATGGATAGACAAAGTTTCGTACAAAAACTTGGTAGTCTGGCAACTCCCCTTCTGGTACCTCCCATACAAATGTACCATCCCGGCCCTAATAAACAGTGTACTATTATCAATATGACTAACGCGATCTTGCCCAAATTCTGTATTTAGTAAATCTGTAGACAGACAAAGTTTCGTACAAAAACTTGAATGTCTGGCAACTCCCCTTCTGGTACCTTCCATACAAATGTACCAACCCGGCCCTAATAAACAGTGTACTATTATCAATATGACTAACGCGATCTTGCCCAAATTCTGTAGTTAGTAAAGCTATAGCTGGACAAAGATTTGGACAAAAACTTGAAAGTCTGGCAACTCCCCTTCTAGTACCTTCCATACAATTGTACCATCCCGGCCCTAATAAACAGTGTACTATTATCAATATGACTAACGCGATCTTGCCCAAATTCTGTAGTTAGTAAAGCTATAGCTAGACAAAGATTTGGACAACTACAATTCTGGTACCTCCCATACAAATGTACCATCCCGCCACTTATAAACCGTGTATTATTATCAATATTAATAACGCGATCTTGCCCAAATTCTGTAGTTAGTAAAGCTATAGCTAGGCAATGTTTTGGAAAACAACTTGGTAGTCTGGTAACTCCCCTTCTGGTACCTCCCATACAAATGTACCATCCCGCCACTTATAAACCGTGTATTATTATCAATATTAATAACGCGATTTTGCCCAAATTCTGTAGTTAGTAAAGCTATAGACAGACAAAGTTTCGTACAAAAACTTGGTAGTCTGGCAACTCCCCTTCTGATACCTCCCATACAAATATACCATCTCGCCCTTATAAACCGTGTAATATTATCAATATGACCAAAGCGATCTTGCCCAAATTCTGTATTTAGTAAAACTATAGCCAAACGAAGTTTTGGACTAAAACTTGGTAGTCTGGCAACTACAATTCTGGTACCTCCCATACAATTGTACCATCCCGCCTACCTTAGAAATCGTGTGAAATTATCAATATGAACAACGCGATCTTGCTCAAATTCTGTATTTAGTAAAGCTATGGATAGACAAAGTTTCGTACAAAAACTTGGTAGTCTGGCAACTCCCCTTCTGGTACCTCCCATACAAATGTACCATCCCGGCCCTAATAAACAGTGTACTATTATCAATATGACTAACGCGATCTTGCCCAAATTCTGTATTTAGTAAAACTATAGCCAAACGAAGTTTTGGACTAAAACTTGGTAGTCTGGCAACTACAATTCTGGTACCTCCCATACAATTGTACCATCCCGCCTACCTTAGAAATCGTGTGAAATTATCAATATGAACAACGCGATCTTGCTCAAATTCTGTATTTAGTAAAGCTATGGATAGACAAAGTTTCGTACAAAAACTTGGTAGTCTGGCAACTCCCCTTCTGGTACCTCCCATACAAATGTACCATCCCGGCCCTAATAAACAGTGTACTATTATCAATATGACTAACGCGATCTTGCCCAAATTCTGTATTTAGTAAATCTGTAGACAGACAAAGTTTCGTACAAAAACTTGAAAGTCTGGCAACTCCCCTTCTGGTACCTTCCATACAAATGTACCAACCCGGCCCTAATAAACAGTGTACTATTATCAATATGACTAACGCGATCTTGCCCAAATTCTGTAGTTAGTAAAGCTATAGCTGGACAAAGATTTGGACAAAAACTTGGTAGTCTGGCAACTCCCCTTCTGGTACCTCCCATACAATTGTACCATCCCGCCTACCATAGAAATCGTGTAATAGTAAAACTATATCTAGACAAAGTTTTAGACAATAACTTGTTAGTCTGACAACTCTCCTTCTGGTACCTCCCATACAAATGTACCATCCCGCCATTTATAAACCGTGTATTATTATCAATATTAATAACGCGATCTTGCCCAAATTCTGTAGTTAGTAAAGCTATAGCTAGGCAATGTTTTGGAAAACAACTTGGTAGTCTGGTAACTCCCCTTCTGGTGCCTCCCATACAAATGTACCATCCCGCCACTTATAAACCGTGTATTATTATCAATATTAATAACGCGATTTTGCCCAAATTCTGTAGTTAGTAAAGCTATAGCTAGGCAAAGTTTTGGCAAACAACTTGGTAGTCTGGTAACTCCCCTTCTGGTACCTCACATACAAATGTACCATCCCGCCACTTATAAACCGTGTAATATTATCAATATGACCAAAGCGATCTTGCCCAAATTCTGTATTTAGTAAAACTATAGCCAAACAAAGTTTTGGACTAAAACTTGGTAGTCTGGCAACTCCCCTTCTGGTACCTCCCATACAAATGTACCATCCCGGCCCTAATAAACAGTGTACTATTATCAATATGACTAACGCGATCTTGCCCAAATTCTGTATTTAGTAAATCTGTAGACAGACAAAGTTTCGTACAAAAACTTGAAAGTCTGGCAACTCCCCTTCTGGTACCTTCCATACAAATGTACCAACCCGGCCCTAATAAACAGTGTACTATTATCAATATGACTAACGCGATCTTGCCCAAATTCTGTAGTTAGTAAAGCTATAGCTGGACAAAGATTTGGACAAAAACTTGGTAGTCTGGCAACTCCCCTTCTGGTACCTCCCATACAATTGTACCATCCCGCCTACCATAGAAATCGTGTAATAGTAAAACTATATCTAGACAAAGTTTTAGACAATAACTTGTTAGTCTGACAACTCTCCTTCTGGTACCTCCCATACAAATGTACCATCCCGCCACTTATAAACCGTGTATTATTATCAATATTAATAACGCGATCTTGCCCAAATTCTGTAGTTAGTAAAGCTATAGCTAGGCAATGTTTTGGAAAACAACTTGGTAGTCTGGTAACTCCCCTTCTGGTACCTCCCATACAAATGTACCATCCCGCCACTTATAAACCGTGTATTATTATCAATATTAATAACGCGATTTTTCCCAAATTCTGTAGTTAGTAAAGCTATAGCTAGGCAAAGTGTTGGCAAACAACTTGGTAGTCTGGTAACTCCCCTTCTGGTACCTCACATACAAATGTACCATCCCGCCACTTATAAACCGTGTAATATTATCAATATGACCAAAGCGATCTTGCCCAAATTCTGTATTTAGTAAAACTATAGCCAAACAAAGTTTTGGACTAAAACTTGGTAGTCTGGCAACTCCCCTTCTGGTACCTCCCATACAAATATACCATCCCGCCCTTATAAACCGTGCAATATTATCAATATGACCTACGGTATCTTGCCCAAATTCTTTATTTAGTAAAGCTATAGACAGGCAAAGTTTCGTACAAAAACTTGAAAGTCTGGCAACTCCCCTTCTAGTACCTTCCATACAATTGTACCATCCCGGCCCTAATAAACAGTGTACTATTATCAATATGACTAACGCGATCTTGCCCAAATTCTGTAGTTAGTAAAGCTATAGCTAGACAAAGATTTGGACAACTACAATTCTGGTACCTCCCATACAAATGTACCATCCCGCCTACCTTAGAAATCGTGTGAAATTATCAATATCACCAACGCGATCTTGCTCAAATTCTGTATTTAGTAAAGCTATAGACAGACAAAGTTTCGTACAAAAACTTGGTAGTCTGGCAACTCCCCTTCTGATACCTCCCATACAAATGTACCATCTCGCCCTTATAAACCGTGTAATATTATCAATATGACCAAAGCGATCTTGCCCAAATTCTGTATTTAGTAAAACTATAGCCAAACGAAGTTTTGGACTAAAACTTGGTAGTCTGGCAACTACAATTCTGGTACCTCCCATACAATTGTACCATCCCGCCTACCTTAGAAATCGTGTGAAATTATCAATATGAACAACGCGATCTTGCTCAAATTCTGTATTTAGTAAAGCTATGGATAGACAAAGTTTCGTACAAAAACTTGGTAGTCTGGCAACTCCCCTTCTGGTACCTCCCATACAAATGTACCATCCCGGCCCTAATAAACAGTGTACTATTATCAATATGACTAACGCGATCTTGCCCAAATTCTGTATTTAGTAAATCTGTAGACAGACAAAGTTTCGTACAAAAACTTGAAAGTCTGGCAACTCCCCTTCTGGTACCTTCCATACAAATGTACCAACCCGGCCCTAATAAACAGTGTACTATTATCAATATGACTAACGCGATCTTGCCCAAATTCTGTAGTTAGTAAAGCTATAGCTGGACAAAGATTTGGACAAAAACTTGGTAGTCTGGCAACTCCCCTTCTGGTACCTCCCATACAATTGTACCATCCCGCCTACCATAGAAATCGTGTAATAGTAAAACTATATCTAGACAAAGTTGTAGACAATAACTTGTTAGTCTGACAACTCTCCTTCTGGTACCTCCCATACAAATGTACCATCCCGCCACTTATAAACCGTGTATTATTATCAATATTAATAACGCGATCTTGCCCAAATTCTGTAGTTAGTAAAGCTATAGCTAGGCAATGTTTTGGAAAACAACTTGGTAGTCTGGTAACTCCCCTTCTGGTACCTCCCATACAAATGTACCATCCCGCCACTTATAAACCGTGTATTATTATCAATATTAATAACGCGATTTTGCCCAAATTCTGTAGTTAGTAAAGCTATAGCTAGGCAAAGTTTTGGCAAACAACTTGGTAGTCTGGTAACTCCCCTTCTGGTACCTCACATACAAATGTACCATCCCGCCACTTATAAACCGTGTAATATTATCAATATGACCAAAGCGATCTTGCCCAAATTCTGTATTTAGTAAAACTATAGCCAAACAAAGTTTTGGACTAAAACTTGGTAGTCTGGCAACTCCCTTCTGGTACCTCCCATACAAATATACCATCCCGCCCTTATAAACCGTGCAATATTATCAATATGACCTACGGTATCTTGCCCAAATTCTTTATTTAGTAAAGCTATAGACAGGCAAAGTTTCGTACAAAAACTTGAAAGTCTGGCAACTCCCCTTCTGGTACCTTCCATACAAATGTACCATCCCGGCCCTAATAAACAGTGTACTATTATCAATATGACTAACGCGATCTTGCTCAAATTCTGTATTTAGTAAAGCTGTAGACAGACAAAGTTTCGTACAAAAACTTGAAAGTCTGGCAACTCCCCTTCTGGTACCTTCCATACAATTGTACCATCCCGGCCCTAATAAACAGTGTACTATTATCAATATGACTAACGCGATCTTGCCCAAATTCTGTAGTTAGTAAAGCTATAGCTAGACAAAGATTTGGACAAAAACTTGGTAGTCTGGCAACTCCCCTTCTGGTACCTCCCATACAAATGTACCATCCCGCCACTTATAAACCGTGTATTATTATCAATATTACCAACGCGATCTTGCCCAAATTATGTATTTAGTAAAGCTATAGACAGACAAAGTTTTGGACAAAAACTTGGTAGTCTGGCATCTACAATTCTGGTACCACCCATACAAATGTACCATCCTGCCTACCTTAGAAATCGTGTGAAATTATCAATATGACTAACGCGATCTTGCTCAAATTCTGTATTTAGTAAAGCTATAGACAGACAAAGTTTCGTACAAAAACTTGAAAGTCTGGCAACTCCCCTTCTGGTACCTTCCATACAAATGTACCATCCCGGCCCTAATAAACAGTGTACTATTATCAATATTACCAACGCCATCTTGCCCAAATTCTGTATTTAGTAAAGCTATATACAGACAAAGTTTTGGACAAAAACTTGGTAGTCTGGCATCTACAATTCTGGTACCACCCATACAAATGTACCATCCCGCCTACCTTAGAAATCGTGTGATATTATCAATATGACCAACGGTATCTTGCCCAAATTCTTTATTTAGTAAAGCTATAGACAGACAAAGTTTTGGACTAAAACTTGGTAGTCTGGCAACTACAATTCTGGTACCTCCCATACAAATGTACCATCCCGCCTACCTTAGAAATCGTGTGAAATTATCAATATGACCAACGCGATCTTGCTCAAATTCTGTATTTAGTAAAGCTATAGACAGACAAAGTTTCGTACAAAAACTTGAAAGTCTGGCAACTCCCCTTCTGGTACCTTCCATACAAATGTACCAACCCAGCCCTAATAAACAGTGTACTATTATCAATATGACTAACGCGATCTTGCTCAAATTCTGTATTTAGTAAAGCTATAGACAGACAAAGTTTCGTACAAAAACTTGAAAGTCTGGCAACTCCCCTTCTGGTACCTTCCATACAATTGTACCATCCCGGCCCTAATAAACAGTGTACTATTATCAATATGACTAACGCGATCTTGCCCAAATTCTGTAGTTAGTAAAGCTATAGCTAGACAAAGATTTGGACAAAAACTTGGTAGTCTGGCAACTCCCCTTCTGGTACCTCCCATACAAATGTACCATCCCGCCACTTATAAACCGTGTATTATTATCAATATTACCAACGCGATCTTGCCCAAATTCTGTATTTAGTAAAGCTATAGACAGACAAAGTTTTGGACAAAAACTTGGTAGTCTGGCATCTACAATTCTGGTACCTCCCATACAAATGTACCATCCCGCCACTTATAAACCGTGTATTATTATCAATATGACTAACGCCATCTTGCTCAAATTCTGTATTTAGGAAAGCTATAGACAGACAAAGTTTCGTACAAAAACTTGAAAGTCTGGCAACTCCCCTTCTGGTACCTTCCATACAAATGTACCAACCCAGCCCTAATAAACAGTGTACTATTATCAATATGACTAACGCGATCTTGCTCAAATTCTGTATTTAGTAAAGCTATAGACAGACAAAGTTTCGTACAAAAACTTGAAAGTCTGGCAACTCCCCTTCTGGTACCTTCCATACAAATGTACCATCCCGCCCACTTCAGAAATCGTGTAATATTATCAATATGACCAACGGTATCTTGCCCAAATTCTTTATTTAGTAAAGCTATAGCCAAACAAAGTTTTGGACTAAAACTTGGTAGTCTGGCAACTACAATTATGGTACCTCCCATACAAATGTACCATCCCGCCTACCTTAGAAATCGTGTGAAATTATCAATATGACTAACGCGATCTTGCTCAAATTCTGTATTTAGTAAAGCTATAGACAGACAAAGTTTCGTACAAAAACTTGAAAGTCTGGCAACTCCCCTTCTGGTACCTTCCATACAAATGTACCATCCCGGCCCTAATAAACAGTGTACTATTATCAATATAGCTAGACAAAGATTTGGACAAAAACTTGGTAGTCTGGCAACTCCCCTTCTGGTACCTCCCATACAAATGTACCATCCCGCCTACCTTAGAAATCGTGTAATAGTAAACCTATATCTAGACAAAGTTTAAGACAATAACTTGTTAGTCTGACAACTCTCCTTCTGGTACCTCCCACACAAATGTACCATCCCGGCCCTAATAAACAGTGTACTATTATCAGTGTACGCGATCTTGCTCAAATTCTGTATTTAGTAAAGCTATAGACAGACAAAGTTTCGTACAAAAACTTGAAAGTCTGGCAACTCCCCTTCTGGTACCACCCATACAAATGTACCATCTCGCCTACCTTAGAAATCGTGTGATATTATCAATATGACCAACGGTATCTTGCCCAAATTCTTTATTTAGTAAAGCTATAGACAGACAAAGTTTTGGACTAAAACTTGGTAGTCTGCAACTACAATTCTGGTACCTCCCATACAAATGTACCATCCCGCCTACCTTAGAAATCGTGTGAAATTATCAATATGACCAACGCGATCTTGCTCAAATTCTGTATTTAGTAAAGCTATAGACAGACAAAGTTTCGTACAAAAACTTGAAAGTCTGGCAACTCCCCTTCTGGTACCTTCCATACAAATGTACCATCCCGGCCCTAATAAACAGTGTACTATTATCAATATGACTAACGCCATCTTGCTCAAATTCTGTATTTAGGAAAGCTATAGACAGACAAAGTTTCGTACAAAAACTTGAAAGTCTGGCAACTCCCCTTCTGGTACCTTCCATACAAATGTACCAACGCAGCCCTAATAAACAGTGTACTATTATCAATATGACTAACGCGATCTTGCTCAAATTCTGTATTTAGTAAAGCTATAGACAGACAAAGTTTCGTACAAAAACTTGAAAGTCTGGCAACTCCCCTTCTGGTACCTTCCATACAAATGTACCATCCCGCCCACTTTAGAAATCGTGTAATATTATCAATATGACCAACGGCATCTTGCCCAAATTCTTTATTTAGTAAAGCTATAGCCAAACAAAGTTTTGGACTATAACTTGGTAGTCTGGCAACTACAATTATGGTACCTCCCATACAAATGTACCATCCCGCCTACCTTAGAAATCGTGGGAAATTGTCAATATGACTAACGCGATCTTGCTCAAATTCTGTATTTAGTAAAGCTATAGACAGACAAAGTTTCGTACAAAAACTTGAAAGTCTGGCAACTCCCCTTCTGGTACCTTCCATACAAATGTACCAACCCAGCCCTAATAAACAGTGTACTATTATCAATATGACTAACGCGATCTTGCTCAAATTCTGTATTTAGTAAAGCTATAGACAGACAAAGTTTCGTACAAAAACTTGAAAGTCTGGCAACTCCCCTTCTGGTACCTTCCATACAAATGTACCATCCCGCCCACTTCAGAAATCGTGTAATATTATCAATATGACCAACGGTATCTTGCCCAAATTCTTTATTTAGTAAAGCTATAGCCAAACAAAGTTTTGGACTAAAACTTGGTAGTCTGGCAACTACAATTATGGTACCTCCCATACAAATGTACCATCCCGCCTACCTTAGAAATCGTGTGAAATTATCAATATGACTAACGCGATCTTGCTCAAATTCTGTATTTAGTAAAGCTATAGACAGACAAAGTTTCGTACAAAAACTTGAAAGTCTGGCAACTCCCCTTCTGGTACCTTCCATACAAATGTACCATCCCGGCCCTAATAAACAGTGTACTATTATCAATATACAGTGCCGGATTAACAGTCTGTGAGGCTCTAAGCAGTGAAAGATATGAGGCCCCATAATTTTTTTAAATTCTTTATATTAACTCGTACTCTCTGTCTGCCGGTCTGTACCAAAACTTTGGGTCGATTTTTAACCCTTTTCCCGTTATCCAATCCAGCTGAAATTTTGCAGGCAGACTCGTGGCGACGACAAATCAAAATCTCAGGCCCCTAGGGTCACAGACTATGGTACCTCCCATACAGTTTTTTTTTTCTTTAATTTTTTAAAGAATTTATAGTCAAAAACTGTGTTTTTACATTTATACAAAGTTACATGAAAACAATCGCTTAAAAATTTAACATTCTTTTTCGTGCACTTTTGACGAGCAAACTTTTCGATTAAATTGTCAAAATTCATGCGACGCGTAACATCTGATTCAATTGACAGAAGAGCCAACGAACTTAGTCGATCTTGTCGTCCTCAGAGGATTTTTTATTCGTTTCAACTGCGAAAAAGATCGTTCTCCCGAACAGTTTGTTATCATTAATGATAAAAATATTTTGAGGCAGATTTCCACGTTAGGAAAGACTGTTTGAAGTTGGTCATTTACAATGATGTTATAAAAATCAGTAAAATTTGCACTAATATTTTTATCTTTTTCCATTTTCAAACGAACGTACTGATGAAATTGTTCTAATTCATCAGAGAGATTTGAATTTAAATCCTCAGGATACGATTCGACAAGCGACTTAACTTTTGATAGTATCTCATCGTTGGTTAAATTCATGTTTAATAAAAATGAAAACTTTTCTGCCAGATTCTGATAAACGTCGCCTCTTCTTTTCATCTCGACTTGAAGAATGTCGACGATGCCATAAAAAGTCGAAATGCGAAATTTGTCCTTTGCAGATAAAATAGCATCTTCTGCTGGACCATAATTGACTTGTACTCTCCGAGTACGTATTCGATTACTATTTCCTCTATAATCACCGTCGGGTAAAATTTCTTTACACTTGTTTTCGAATTCTTCTAATCTTTCCCTGAGATTTTGCAAGTAAATAGTCAACGTTTTATACAAATCAGCGCACACTTGCAAATTAACTTCTGAACTCTGAAGGGCTTGTGATGTCCGATGAAATTGTTGCAAAATGTCATTCCACATCGTAACCATAAAAACAAACTCAAACTCTTGCATTTTGTTTGCAATATTCATTGCTTCTTGTCTAGTTTCTCCTTTTTGATTCCTATCTTCAGAAATAGAATCTAACGCGTCGAGAATTTGAGAATACGAATTTAAAATTGCATCTGTGGCAACAGCGTGTGCTTCCCACCGCGTGTTTGAGAGTTTCTTTAACTGTTTTTCATCCTTGATATGATCCTTTAGTACCTTCCATCTGTATGTAGAAGCAGAAAAAAATACGTAAAGTGTTTGCACTATTGAACAAAAATTGACAGCCTCCAAACAACAATCGACTGCACTACGACCGACAAGATTCAATGAATGTGCTGCACATGCAATGTATATTGCATAAGGGTAGAGTTGTAAAATAACACTTTGAATCCCTTTATAAATACCGGACATATTTGCTGCGTTATCATGGGATTGCCCTCTGCACTTCGAAAAGTCAATGTTGCAGTCTTCGATCAAGAATTTCAAAACTGCGTCAGCCATTTCTTTTCCAACGTGACTTTTCAATTCTAAAAATTTTAAAAAACGTTCTACTGGCAAATTATCAAAGGGCGAAACGTATCTTATGACGCACAACTGATCAATGTGAGAAAGATCAGGGGTTGAATCGACGGACAAACTAAAATATCCAGCAGCTTTTATTTCATCTAAAATCGCAGACCGGACTTCCTGACTCATTAGTTCAATTAGCTCTTCGCAAATAGTTTTCGACAAGTACGACACATTTCCTTTAAAACACAGAAAGTATGCTATTAGTAAATGTTGAATTTTCTTGAAAAAGGTCACATATTAACAATACATTGGTAATATATTAATAATATATTGACAATTCATTGATAATTAAAAAGTCATTTTCCCAACTTCTTTTAACTGGCAACGAAAGAGTTATTTCAGTTTTATTCATAGAAATTAGGTTTTTGTTTTGTGTAAAAATTTATTTTTAAAACTTAGAAAAAATTATACGCCTGATATTGGGGGCCCCAATTTTACGGGGGCCCTAAGCAGCTGCTTAGTTTGCTTATGGGTTAATACGGCACTGTCAATATAGCTAGACAAAGATTTGGACAAAAACTTGGTAGTCTGGCAACTCCCCTTCTGGTACCTCCCATACAAATGTACCATCCCGCCTACCTTAGAAATCGTGTAATAGTAAACCTATATCTAGACAAAGTTTAAGACAATAACTTGTTAGTCTGACAACTCTCCTTCTGGTACCTCCCATACAAATGTACCATCCCGGCCCTAATAAACAGTGTACTATTATCAGTGTACGCGATCTTGCTCAAATTCTGTATTTAGTAAAGCTATAGACAGACAAAGTTTCGTACAAAAACTTGAAAGTCTGGCAACTCCCCTTCTGGTACCACCCATACAAATGTACCATCCCGCCTACCTTAGAAATCGTGTGATATTATCAATATGACCAACGGTATCTTGCCCAAATTCTTTATTTAGTAAAGCTATAGACAGACAAAGTTTTGGACTAAAACTTGGTAGTCTGCAACTACAATTCGGGTACCTCCCATACAAATGTACCATCCCGCCTACCTTAGAAATCGTGTGAAATTATCAATATGACCAACGCGATCTTGCTCAAATTCTGTATTTAGTAAAGCTATAGACAGACAAAGTTTCGTACAAAAACTTGAAAGTCTGGCAACTCCCCTTCTGGTACCTTCCATACAAATGTACCATCCCGGCCCTAATAAACAGTGTACTATTATCAATATGACTAACGCCATCTTGCTCAAATTCTGTATTTAGGAAAGCTATAGACAGACAAAGTTTCGTACAAAAACTTGAAAGTCTGGCAACTCCCCTTCTGGTACCTTCCATACAAATGTACCAACGCAGCCCTAATAAACAGTGTACTATTATCAATATGACTAACGCGATCTTGCTCAAATTCTGTATTTAGTAAAGCTATAGACAGACAAAGTTTCGTACAAAAACTTGAAAGTCTGGCAACTCCCCTTCTGGTACCTTCCATACAAATGTACCATCCCGCCCACTTTAGAAATCGTGTAATATTATCAATATGACCAACGGCATCTTGCCCAAATTCTTTATTTAGTAAAGCTATAGCCAAACAAAGTTTTGGACTAAAACTTGGTAGTCTGGCAACTACAATTATGGTACCTCCCATACAAATGTACCATCCCGCCTACCTTAGAAATCGTGGGAAATTATCAATATGACTAACGCGATCTTGCTCAAATTCTGTATTTAGTAAAGCTATAGACAGACAAAGTTTCGTACAAAAACTTGAAAGTCTGGCAACTCCCCTTCTGGTACCTTCCATACAAATGTACCATCCCGGCCCTAATAAACAGTGTACTATTATCAATATCACTAACGCGATCTTGCTCAAATTCTGTATTTAGTAAAGCTATAGACAGACAAAGTTTCGTACAAAAACTTGAAAGTCTGGCAACTCCCCTTCTTGTACCTCCCATACAAATGTACCATCCCGCCCACTTTAGAAATCGTGTAATATTATCAATATGACCAACGGTATCTTGCCCAAATTCTTTATTTAGTAAAGCTATAGCCAAACAAAGTTTTGGACTAAAACTTGGTAGTCTGGCAACTACAATTATGGTACCTTCCATACAAATGTACCATCCCGCCCACTTTAGAAATCGTGTAATATTATCAATATGACCAACGGTATCTTGCCCAAATTCTTTATTTAGTAAAGCTATAGCCAAACAAAGTTTTGGACTAAAACTTGGTAGTCTGGCAACTCCCCTTCTGGTACCTCCCATACAAATATACCATCCCGCCCTTATAAACCGTGCAATATTATCAATATGACCAACGGTATCTTGCCCAAATTCTTTATTTAGTAAAGCTATAGACAGGCAAAGTTTCGTACAAAAACTTGAAAGTCTGGCAACTCCCCTTCTGGTACCTTCCATACAAATGAACCATCCCGGCCCTAATAAACAGTGTACTATTATCAATATGATTAACGCGATCTTGCTCAAATTCTGTATTTAGTAAAGCTATAGACAGACAAAGTTTCGTACAAAAACTTGAAAGTCTGGCAACTCCCCTTCTGGTACCTTCCATACAAATGTACCATCCCGGCCCTAATAAACAGTGTACTATTATCAATATAGCTAGACAAAGATTTGGACAAAAACTTGGTAGTCTGGCAAACTCCCCTTCTGGTACCTCCCATACAAATGTACCATCCCGCCTACCTTAGAAATCGTGTAATAGTAAACCTATATCTAGACAAAGTTTTAGACAATAACTTGTTAGTCTGACAACTCTCCTTCTGGTACCTCCCATACAAATGTACCATCCCGCCACTTATAAACCGTGTATTATTATCAATATTAATAACACGATCTTGCCCAAATTCTGTAGTTAGTAAAGCTATAGCTAGGCAAAGTTTTGGAAAACAACTTGGTAGTCTGGCATCTACAATTCTGGTACCACCCATACAAATGTACCATCCCGCCTACCTTAGAAATCGTGTGATATTATCAATATGACCAACGGTATCTTGCCCAAATTCTTTATTTAGTAAAGCTATAGACAGACAAAGTTTTGGACTAAAACTTGGTAGTCTGGCAACTACAATTCTGGTACCTCCCATACAAATGTACCATCCCGCCTACCTTAGAAATCGTGTGAAATTATCAATATTACCAACGCGATCTTGCTCAAATTCTGTATTTAGTAAAGCTATAGACAGACAAAGTTTCGTACAAAAACTTGAAAGTCTGGCAACTCTCCTTCTGGTACCTTCCATACAAATGTACCATCCCGGCCCTAATAAACAGTGTACTATTATCAATATGACTAACGCCATCTTGCTCAAATTCTGTATTTAGGAAAGCTATAGACAGACAAAGTTTCGTACAAAAACTTGAAAGTCTGGCAACTCCCCTTCTGGTACCTTCCATACAAATGTACCAACCCAGCCCTAATAAACAGTGTACTATTATCAATATGACTAACGCGATCTTGCTCAAATTCTGTATTTAGTAAAGCTATAGACAGACAAAGTTTCGTACAAAAACTTGAAAATCTGGCAACTCCCCTTCTGGTACCTTCCATACAAATGAACCATCCCGGCCCTAATAAACAGTGTACTATTATCAATATGACTAACGCGATCTTGCTCAAATTCTGTATTTAGTAAAGCTGTAGACAGACAAAGTTTCGTACAAAAACTTGAAAGTCTGGCAACTCCCCTTCTGGTACCTTCCATACAATTGTACCATCCCGGCCCTAATAAACAGTGTACTATTATCAATATGACTAACGCGATCTTGCTCAAATTCTGTATTTAGTAAAGCTATAGACAGACAAAGTTTCGTACAAAAACTTGAAAGTCTGGCAACTCCCCTTCTGGTACCTTCCATACAAATGTACCATCCCGCTCACTTTAGAAATCGTGTAATATTATCAATATGACCAACGGTATCTTGCCCAAATTCTTTATTTAGTAAAGCTATAGCCAAACAAAGTTTTGGACTAAAACTTGGTAGTCTGGCAACTACAGTTCTGGTACCTCCCATACAAATGTACCATCCCGCCTACCTTAGAAATCGTGTGAAATTATCAATATGACCAACGCGATCTTGCTCAAATTCTGTATTTAGTAAAGCTATAGACAGACAAAGTTTCGTACAAAAACTTGAAAGTTTGGCAACTCCCCGTCTGGTACCTTCCATCCAAATTTACCATCCCGGCCCTAATAAACAGTGTACTATTATCAATATGACTAACGCGATCTTGCCCAAATTCTGTATTTAGTAAAGCTATAGACAGACAAAGTTTTGGACTATTATCAATATGACTAACGCGATCTTGCTCAAATTCTGAATTTAGTAAAGCTATAGACAGACAAAGTTTCGTACAAAAACTTGAAAGTCTGGCAACTCCCCTTCTGGTACCTTCCATACAAATGTACCATCCCGCCTACCTTAGAAATCGTGTAATAGTAAACCTATATCTAGACAAAGTTTTAGACAATAACTTGTTGGTCTGACAACTCTCCTTCTGGTACCGCCCATACAAATGTACCATCCCGCCACTTATAAACCGTGTATTATTATCAATATTAATAACGCGATCTTGCCCAAATTCTGTAGTTAGTAAAGCTATAGCTAGATTTGGACAAAAACTTGGTAGTCTGGCAACTCCCCTTCTGGTACCTCCCATACAAATGTACCATCCCGCCTACCTTAGAAATCGTGTAATAGTAAACCTATATCTAGACAAAGTTTTAGACAATAACTTGTTAGTCTGACAACTCTCCTTCTGGTACCGCCCATACAAATGTACCATCCCGCCACTTATAAACCGTGTATTATTATCAATATTAATAACGCGATCTTGCCCAAATTCTGTAGTTAGTAAAGCTATAGCTAGGCAAAGTTTTGGAAAACAACTTGGTAGTCTGGTAACTCCCCTTTTGGTACCTCCCATACAAATGTACCATCCCGCCACTTATAAACCGTGTATTATTATCAATATTACCAACGCGATCTTGCCCAAATTCTGTATTTAGGAAACCTATAGACAGACAAAGTTTCGTACAAAAACTTGAAAGTCTGGCAACTCCCCTGCTGGTACCTTCCATACAAATGTACCATCCCGGCCCTAATAAACAGTGTACTATTATCAATATGACTAACGCGATCTTGCTCAAATTCTGTATTTAGTAAACCTATAGACAGACAAAGTTTCGTACAAAAACTTGAAAGTCTGGCAACTCCCCTTCTGGTACCTTCCATACAAATGTACCATCCCGCCCACTTTAGAAATCGTGTAATATTATCAATATGACCAACGGTATCTTGCCCAAATTCTTTATTTAGTAAAGCTATAGCCAAACAAAGTTTTGGACTAAAACTTTGTAGTCTGGCAACTACAATTCTGGTACCTCCCATACAAATGTACCATCCCGCCTACCTTAGAAATCGTGTGAAATTATCAATATGACCAACGCGATCTTGCTCAAATTCTGTATTTAGTAAAGCTATAGACAGACAAAGTTTCCTACAAAATCTTGAAAGTTTGGCAACTCCCCGTCTGGTACCTTCCATACAAATGTACCATCCCGGCAATAATAAACAGTGTACTATTATCAATATGACTAACGCGATCTTGCCCAAATTCTGTAGATAGTAAAGCTATAGACAGACAAAGTTTTGGACTATTATCAATATGACTAACGCGATCTTGCTCAAATTCTGTATTTAGTAAAGCTATAGACAGACAAAGTTTTGGACAAAAACTTGGTAGTCTGGCATCTACAATTCTGGTACCACCCATACAAATGTACCATCCCGCCTACCTTAGAAATCGTGTGAAATTATCAATATGACCAACGCGATCTTGCTCAAATTCTTTATTTAGTAAAGCTATAGACAGACAAAGTTTCGTACAAAAACTTGAAAGTTTGGCAACTCCCCGTCTGGTACCTTCCATACAAATGTACCATCCCGGCAATAATAAACAGTGTACTATTATCAATATGACTAACGCGATCTTGCCCAAATTCTGTAGTTAGTAAAGCTATAGCTAGACAAAGATTTGGACAAAAACTTGGTAGTCTGGCAACTCCCCTTCTGGTACCTCATATACAAATTTACCATCCCGCCTACCTTAGAAATCGTGTAATAGTAAACCTATATCTAGACAAAGTTTTAGACAATAACTTGTTAGTCTGACAACTCTCCTTCTGGTACCTCCCATACAAATGTACCATCCCGCCACTTATAAACCGTGTATTATTATCAATATTAATAACGCCATCTTGCCCAAATTATGTAGTTAGTAAAGCTATAGCTAGGCAAAGTTTTGAAAACAACTTGGTAGTCTGGTAACTCCCCTTCTGGTACCTCCCATACAAATGTACCATCCCGCCACTTATAAACCGTGTATTATTATCAATATTACCAACGCGATCTTGCCCAAATTCTGTATTTAGTAAAGCTATAGACAGACAAAGTTTTGGACAAAAACTTGGTAGTCTGGCATCTACAATTCTGGTACCACCCATACAAATGTACCATCCCGCCTACCTTAGAAATCGTGTGATATTATCAATATGACCAACGCTATTTTGCCCAAATTCTTTATTTAGTAAAGCTATAGACAGACAAAGTTTCGTACAAAAACTTGAAAGTCTGGCAACTCCCCTTCTGGTACCTTCCATACAAATGTACCATCCCGGCCCTAATAAACAGTGTACTATTATCAATATGACTAACGCGATCTTTCCCAAATTCTTTATTTAGTAAAGCTATGGACAGACAAAGTTTTAGACAAAAACTTGGTAGTCTGGCAACTCCCCTTCTGGTACCTTCCATACAAATATACCATCCCGGCCCTAATAAACACTGTACTATTATCAATATGACTAACGCGATCTTTCCCAAATTCTTTATTTAGTAAAGCTATAGACAGACAAAGTTTTGGACAAAAACTTGGTAGTCTGGCAACTCCCCTTCTGGTACCTCCATACAAATGTACCATCCCGCCCTTATAAACCGTGCAATATTATCAATATGACCAACGGTATCTTGCCCAAATTCTTTATTTAGTAAAGCTATAGACAGACAAAGTTTAGTACAAAAACTTGAAAGTCTGGCAACTCCCCTTCTGCTACCTTCCATACAAAAATACCATCCCGGCCCTAATAAACAGTGTACTATTATCAATATGACCAACGCGATCTTGCTCAAATTCTGTATTTAGTAAAGTTATAGACAGACAAAGTTTCGTACAAAAACTTGAAAGTTTGGCAACTCCCCGTCTGGTACCTTCCATACAAATGTACCATCCCGGCCCTAATAAACAGTGTACTATTATCAATATGACTAACGCGATCTTGCCCAAATTCTGTATTTAGAAAAGCTATAGACAGACAAAGTTTCGTACAAAAACTTGAAAGTCTGGCAACTACCCTTCTGGTACCTTCCATACAAATGTACCATCCCGGCCCTAATAAACAGTTTACTATTATCAATATGACTAACGCGATCTTGCCCAAATTCTGTAGTTAGTAAAGCTATAGACAGACAAAGTTTTGGACTATTATCAATATGACTAACGCGATCTTGCTCAAATTCTGTATTTAGTAAAGCTATAGACAGACAAAGTTTCGTACAAAAACTTGAAAGTCTGGCAATTCCCCTTCTGGTACCTTCCATACAATTGTACCATCCCGGCCCTAATAAACAGTGTACTATTATCAATATGACTAACGCGATCTTGCCCAAATTCTGTAGTTAGTAAAGCTATAGCTAGACAAAGATTTGGACAAAAACTTGGTAGTCTGGCAACTCCCCTTCTGGTACCTCCCATACAAATTTACCATCCCGCCTACCTTAGAAATCGTGTAATAGTAAACCTACATCTAGACAAAGTTTTAGACAATAACTTGTTAGTCTGACAACTCTACTTCTGGTACCTCCCATACAAATGTACCATCCCGCCACTTATAAACCGTGTATTATTATCAATATGACTATCAATATGACTAACGCGATCTTGCCCAAATTCTGTATTTAGTAAAGCTATAGACAGACAAAGTTTCGTACAAAAACTTGAAAGTCTGGCAACTACCCTTCTGGTACCTTCCATACAAATGTACCATCCCGGCCCTAATAAACAGTTTACTATTATCAATATGACTAACGCGATCTTGCCCAAATTCTGTAGTTAGTAAAGCTATAGACAGACAAAGTTTTGGACTATTATCAATATGACTAACGCGATCTTGCTCAAATTCTGTATTTAGTAAAGCTATAGACAGACAAAGTTTCGTACAAAAACTTGAAAGTCTGGCAACTCCCCTTCTGGTACCTTCCATACAAATGTACCATCCCGCCCACTTTAGAAATCGTGTAATATTATCAATATGACCAACGGTATCTTGCCCAAATTCTTTATTTAGTAAAGCTATAGCCAAACAAAGTTTTGGACTAAAACTTGGTAGTCTGGCAACTACAATTATGGTACCTCCCATACAAATGTACCATCCCGCCTACCTTAGAAATTGTGTGAAATTATCAATATGACTAACGCGATCTTGCTCAAATTCTGTATTTAGTAAAGCTATAGACAGACAAAGTTTCGTACAAAAACTTGAAAGTCTGGCAACTCCCCTTCTGGTACCTTCCATACAAATGTACCATCCCGGCCCTAATAAACAGTGTACTATTATCAATATGACTAACGCGATCTTGCTCAAATTCTGTATTCAGTAAAGCTATAGACAGACAAAGTTTCGTACAAAAACTTGAAAGTCTGGCAACTCCCCTTCTGGTACCTTCCATACAAATGTACCATCCCGCCCACTTTAGAAATCGTGTAATATTATCAATATGACCAACGGTATCTTGCCCAAATTCTTTATTTAGTAAAGCTATAGCCAAACAAAGTTTTGGACTAAAACTTGGTAGTCTGGCAACTACAATTATGGTACCTTCCATACAAATGTACCATCCCGCACACTTTAGAAATCGTGTAATATTATCAATATGACCAACGGTATCTTGCCCAAATTCTTTATTTAGTAAAGCTATAGCCAAACAAAGTTTTGGACTAAAACTTGGTAGTCTGGCAACTCCCCTTCTGGTACCTCCCATACAAATATACCATCCCGCCCTTATAAACCGTACAATATTATCAATATGACCAACGGTATCTTGCCCAAATTCTTTATTTAGTAAAGCTATAGACAGGCAAAGTTTCGTACAAAAACTTGAAAGTCTGGAAACTCCCCTTCTGGTACCTTCCATACAAATGAACCATCCCGGCCCTAATAAACAGTGTACTATTATCAATATGACTAACGCGATCTTGCTCAAATTCTGTATTTAGTAAAGCTGTAGACAGACAAAGTTTCGTACAAAAACTTGAAAGTCTGGCAACTCCCCTTCTGGTACCTTCCATACAATTGTACCATCCCGGCCCTAATAAACAGTGTACTATTATCAATATGACTAACGCGATCTTGCTCAAATTCTGTATTTAGTAAAGCTATAGACAGACAAAGTTTCGTACAAAAACTTGAAAGTCTGGCAACTCCCCTTCTGGTACCTTCCATACAAATGTACCATCCCGGCCCTAATAAACAGTGTACTATTATCAATATGACTAACGCGATCTTGCTCAAATTCTGTATTTAGTAAAGCTATAGACAGACAAAGTTTCGTACAAAAACTTGAAAGTCTGGCAACTCCCCTTCTGGTACCTTCCATACAAATGTACCATCCCGCTCACTTTAGAAATCGTGTGAAATTAGCAATATGACCAACGCGATCTTGCTCAAATTCTGTATTTAGTAAAGCTATAGACAGACAAAGTTTCGTACAAAAACTTGAAAGTTTGGCAACTCCCCGTCTGGTACCTTCCATACAAATTTACCATCCCGGCCCTAATAAACAGTATACTATTATCAATATGACTAACGCGATCTTGCCCAAATTCTGTATTTAGTAAAGCTATAGACAGACAAATTTTCTTACAAAAACTTGAAAGTCTGGCAACTCCCCTTCGGGTACCTTCCATACAAATGTACCATCCCGGCCCTAATAAACAGTGTACTATTATCAATATGACTAACGCGATCTTGCTCAAATTCTGAATTTAGTAAAGCTATAGACAGACAAAGTTTCGTACAAAAACTTGAAAGTCTGGCAACTCCCCTTCTGGTACCTTCCATACATATGTACCATCCCGCCTACCTTAGAAATCGTGTAATAGTAAACCTATATCTAGACAAAGTTTTAGACAATAACTTGTTAGTCTGACAACTCTCCTTCTGATACCGCCCATACAAATGTACCATCCCGCCACTTATAAACCGTGTATTATTATCAATATTAATAACGCGATCTTGCCCAAATTCTGTAGTTAGTAAAGCTATAGCTAGATTTGGACAAAAACTTGGTAGTCTGGCAACTCCCCTTCTGGTACCTCCCATACAAATGTACCATCCCGCCTACCTTAGAAATCGTGTAATAGTAAACCTATATCTAGACAAAGTTTTAGACAATAACTTGTTAGTCTGACAACTCTCCTTCTGGTACCGCCCATACAAATGTACCATCCCGCCACTTATAAACCGTGTATTATTATCAATATTAATAACGCGATCTTGCCCAAATTCTGTAGTTAGTAAAGCTATAGCTAGGCAAAGTTTTGGAAAACAACTTGGTAGTCTGGTAACTCCCCTTCTGGTACCTCCCATACAAATGTACCATCCCGCCACTTATAAACCGTGTATTATTATCAATATTACCAACGCGATCTTGCCCAAATTCTGTATTTAGTAAAGCAATAGACAGACAAAGTTTTGGACAAAAACTTGGTAGTCTGGCATCTACAATTCTGGTACCACCCATACAAATGTACCATCCCGACTACCTTAGAAATCTTGTGATATTATCAATATGACCAACGCGATCTTGCTCAAATTCTGTATTTAGTAAAGCTATAGACAGACAAAGTTTCGTAAAAAAACTTGAAAGTCTGGCAACTCCCCTTCTGGTACCTTCCATACAAATGTACCATCCCGGCGCTAATAAACAGTGTACTATTATCAATATGACTAACGCGATCTTGCTCAAATTCAGTATTTAGGAAAGCTATAGACAGACAAAGTTTCGTACAAAAACTTGAAAGTCTGGCAACTCCCCTTCTGGTACCTTCCATACAAATGTACCATCCCGGCCCTAATAAACAGTGTACTATTATCAATATGACTAACGCGATCTTGCTCAAATTCTGTATTTAGTAAAGCTATAGACAGACAAAGTTTCGTACAAAAACTTGAAAGTCTGGCAACTCCCCTTCTGGTACCTTCCATACAAATGTACCATCCCGCCCACTTTAGAAATCGTGTAATATTATCAATATGACCAACGGTATCTTGCCCAAATTCTTTATTTAGTAAAGCTATAGCCAAACAAAGTTTTGGACTAAAACTTGGTAGTCTGGCAACTACAATTCTGGTACCTCCCATACAAATGTACCATCCCGCCTACCTTAGAAATCGTGTGAAATTATCAATATGACCAACGCGATCTTGCTCAAATTCTGTATTTAGTAAAGCTATAGACAGACAAAGTTTCGTACAAAAACTTGAAAGTTTGGCAACTACCCGTCTGGTACCTTCCATACAAATGTACCATCCCGGCCCTAATAAACAGTGTACTATTATCAATATGACTAACGCGATCGTGCCCAAATTCTGTAGTTAGTAAAGCTATAGACAGACAAAGTTTTGGACTATTATCAATATGACTAACGCGATCTTGCTCAAATTCTGTATTTAGTAAAGCTATAGACAGACAAAGTTTCGTACAACAACTTGAAAGTCTGGCAATTCCCCTTCTGGTACCTTCCATACAATTGTACCATCCCGGCCCTAATAAACAGTATACTATTATCAATATGACTAACGCGATCTTGCCCAAATTCTGTAGTTAGTAAAGCTATAGCTAGACAAAGATTTGGACAAAAACTTGGTAGTCTGGCAACTCCCCTTCTGGTACCTCCCATACAAATTTACCATCCCGCCTACCTTAGAAATCGTGTAATAGTAAACCTATATCTAGACAAAGTTTTAGACAATAACTTGTTAGTCTGACAACTCTCCTTCTGGTACCTCCCATACAAATGTACCATCCCGCCACTTATAAACCGTGTATTATTATCAATATTAATAACGCCATCTTGCCCAAATTCTGTAGTTAGTAAAGCTATAGCTAGGCAAAGTTTTGAAAACAACTTGGTAGTCTGGCAACTCCCCTTCTGGTACCTTCCATACAAATGTACCATCCCGGCCCTAATAAACACTGTACTATTATCAATATGACTAACGCGATCTTTCCCAAATTCTTTATTTAGTAAAGCTATAGACAGACAAAGTTTTGGACAAAAACTTGGTAGTCTGGCAACTCCCCTTCTGGTACCTCCCATACAAATGTACCATCCCGCCCTTATAAACCGTGCAATATTATCAATATGACCAACGGTATCTTGCCCAAATTCTTTATTTAGTAAAGCTATAGACAGGCAAAGTTTAGTACAAAAACTTGAAAGTCTGGCAACTCCCCTTCTGCTACCTTCCATACAAAAATACCATCCCGGCCCTAATAAACAGTGTACTATTATCAATATGACTAACGCGATCTTGCTCAAATTCTGTATTTAGTAAAGCTATAGACAGACAAAGTTTTGGACTATTATCAATATGACTAACGCGATCTTGCCCAAATTCTGTAGTTATTAAAGCTATAGACAGACAAAGTTTTGGACTATTATCAATATGACTAACGCGATCTTGCTCAAATTCTGTATTTAGTAAAGCTATAGACAGACAAAGTTTCGTACAAAAACTTGAAAGTCTGGCAATTCCCCTTCTGGTACCTTCCATACAATTGTACCATCCCGGCCCTAATAAACAGTGTACTATTATCAATATGACTAACGCGATCTTGCCCAAATTCTGTAGTTAGTAAAGCTATAGCTAGACAAAGATTTGGACAAAAACTTGGTAGTCTGGCAACTCCCCTTCTGGTACCTCCCATACAAATTTACCATCCCGCCTACCTTAGAAATCGTGTAATAGTAAACCTATATCTAGACAAAGTTTTAGACAATAACTTGTTAGTCTGACAACTCCCCTTCTGGTACCTCCCATACAAATGTACCATCTCGCCACTTATAAACCGTGTATTATTATCAATATTACCAACGCGATCTTGCCCAAATTCTGTATTTAGTAAAGCTATAGACAGACAAAGTTTTGGACAAAAACTTGGTAGTCTGGCATCTACAATTCTGGTACCACCCATACAAATGTACCATCCCGCCTACCTTAGAAATCGTGTGATATTATCAATATGACCAACGCTATCTTGCCCATATTCTTTATTTAGTAAAGCTATAGACAGACAAAGTTTCGTACAAAAAGTCTGGCAACTCCCCTTCTGGTACCTTCCATACAAATGTACCATCCCGGCCCTAATAAACAGTGTACTATTATCAATATGACTAACGCGATCTTTCCCAAATTCTTTATTTAGTAAAGCTATAGACAGACAAAGTTTTAGACAAAAACTTGGTAGTCTGGCAACTCCCCTTCTGGTACCTTCCATACAAATGTACCATCCCGGCCCTAATAAACAGTGTACTATTATCAATATGACTAACGCGATCTTGCTCAAATTCTGTATTTAGTAAAGCTATAGACAGACAAAGTTTCGTACAAAAACTTGAAAGTCTGGCAACTCCCCTTCTGGTACCTTCCATACAAATGTACCATCCCGCCCACTTTAGAAATCGTGTAATATTATCAATATGACCAACGGTATCTTGCCCAAATTCTTTATTTAGTAAAGCTATAGCCAAACAAAGTTTTGGACTAAAACTTGGTAGTCTGGCAACTACAATTGTGGTACCTCCCATACAAACGTACCATCCCGCCTACCTTAGAAATCGTGTGAAATTATCAATATGACCAACGCGATCTTGCTCAAATTCTGTATTTAGTAAAGCTATAGACAGACAAAGTTTCGTACAAAAACTTGAAAGTTTGGCAACTCCCCGTCTGGTATCTTCCATACAAATGTACCATCCCGGCCCTAATAAACAGTGTACTATTATCAATATGACTAACGCGATCTTGCCCAAATTCTGTATTTAGTAAAGCTATAGACAGACAAAGTTTCTTACAAAAACTTGAAAGTCTGGCAACTCCCCTTCTGGTACTTTCCATACAAATGTACCATCCCGGCCCTAATAAACAGTGTACTATTATCAATATGACTAACGCGATCTTGCCCAAATTGTGTAGTTAGTAAAGCTATAGACAGACAAAGTTTTGGACTATTATCAATATGACTAACGCGATCTTGCTCAAATTCTGTATTTAGTAAAGCTATAGACAGACAAAGTTTCGTACAAAAACTTGAAAGTCTGGCAACTCCCCTTCTGGTACCTTCCATACAAATGTACCATCCCGGCCCTAATAAACAGTGTACTATTATCAATATGACTAACGCGATCTTTCCCAAATTCTTTATTTAGTAAAGCTATAGACAGACAAAGTTTTGGACAAAAACTTGGTAGTCTGGCAACTCCCCTTCTGGTAACTCCCATACAAATGTACCATCCCGCCCTTATAAACCGTGCAATATTATCAATATGACCAACGGTATCTTGCCCAAATTCTTTATTTAGTAAAGCTATAGACAGACAAAGTTTCGTACAAAAACTTGAAAGTCTGGCAACTCCCCGTCTGGTACCTTCCATACAAATGTACCATCCCGGCCCTAATAAACAGTGTACTATTATCAATATGACTAACGCGATCTTGCCCAAATTATGTATGTAGTAAAGCTATAGACAGACAAAGTTTCGTACAAAAACTTGAAAGTCTGGCAACTCCCCTTCTGGTACCTCCCATACAAATGTACCATCCCGCCTACCTTAGAAATCGCGTGATAGTAAACCTATATCTAGACAAAGTTTTAGACAATAACTTGTTAGTCTGACAACTCTCCTTCTGGTACCTCCCATACAAATGTACCATCCCGCCACTTATAAACCGTGTATTATTATCAATATTACCAGCGCGATCTTGCCCAAATTCTGTATTTAGTAAAGCTATAGCTAGGCAAAGTTTTGGAAAACAACTTGGTAGTCTGGTAACTCCCCTTCTGGTACCTCCCATACAAATGTACCATCCCGCCACTTATAAACCGTGTATTATAATCAATATTACCAGCGCGATCTTGCCCAAATTCTGTATTTAGTAAAGCTATAGACAGACAAAGTTTTGGACAAAAACTTGGTAGTCTGGCATCTACAATTCTGGTACCACCCATACAAATGTACCATCCCGCCTACCTTAGAAATCGTGTGATATTATCAATATGACCAACGGTATCTTGCCCAAATTCTATATTTAGTAAAGCTATAGACAGACAAAGTTTTAGACAAAAACTTGGTAGTCTGGCATCTACAATTCTGGTACCACCCATACAAATGTACCATTCCGCCTACCTTAGAAATCGTGTAATAGTAAACCTATATCTAGACAAAGTTCTTGACAACAACTTTGTAGTCTGATAACTCTCCTTCTGGTACCTCCCATACAAATGTACCTTCCCGCCACTTATAAACCGTGTATTATTATCAATATTACCAACGCGATCTTGCCCAAATTCTGTAGTTAGTAAAGCTATAGCTAGACAAAGTTTTTGAAAAAAACTTGGTAGTCTGGTAACTCCCCTTCTAGTACCTCCCATACAAATGTACCATCCCGCCTACCTTAGAAATCGTGTGAAATTATCAATATGACCAACGCGATCTTGCTCAAATTCTGTATTTAGTAAAGCTATAGACAGACAAAGTTTCGTACAAAAACTTGAAAGTTTGGCAACTCCCCGTCTGGTATCTTCCATACAAATGTACCATCCCGGCCCTAATAAACAGTGTACTATTATCAATATGACTAACGCGATCTTGCCCAAATTCTGTATTTAGTAAAGCTATAGACAGACAAAGTTTTAGACAAAAACTTGAAAGTCTGGCAACTCCCCTTCTGGTACCTTCCATACAAATGTACCATCCCGGCCCTAATAAACAGTGTACTATTATCAATATGACTAACGCGATCTTGCCCAAAATCTGTATTTAGTAAAGCTATAGCTAGGCAAAGTTTTGAAAACAACTTGGTAGTCTGGTAACTCCCCTTCTGGTACCTCCCATACAAATGTACCATCTCGCCACTTATAAACCGTGTATTATTATCAATATTACCAACGCGATCTTGCCCAAAATCTGTATTTAGTAAAGCTATAGACAGACAAAGTTTTGGACAAACACTTGGTAGTCTGGCATCTACAATTCTGGTACCACCCATACAAATGTGCCATCCCGCCTACCTTAGAAATCGTGTGATATTATCAATATGACCAACGCTATCTTGCCCAAATTCTTTATTTAGTAAAGCTATAGACAGACAAAGTTTCGTACAAAAACTTGAAAGTCTGGCAACTCCACTTCTGGTACCTTCCATACAAATGTACCATCCCGGCCCTAATAAACAGTGTACTATTATCAATATGAATAACGCGATCTTGCTCAAATTCTGTATTTAGTAAAGCTATAGACAGACAAAGTTTCGTACAAAAACTTGAAAGTCTGGTAACTCCCCTTCTGGTACCTTCCATACAAATGTACCATCCCGGCCCTAATAAACAGTGTACTATTATCAATATGACTAACGCGATCTTTCCCAAATTCTTTATTTAGTAAAGCTATAGACAGACAAAGTTTTGGACAAAAACTTGGTAGTCTGGCAACTCCCCTTCTGGTAACTCCCATACAAATGTACCATCCCGCCCTTATAAACCGTGCAATATTATCAATATGACCAACGGTATCTTGCCCAAATTCTTTATTTAGTAAAGCTATAGACAGACAAAGTTTCGTACAAAAACTTGAAAGTCTGGCAACTCCCCTTCTGGTACCTTCCATACAAATGTACCATCCCGGCCCTAATAAACAGTGTACTATTATCAATATGACTAACGCGATCTTGCCCAAATTCTGTATGTAGTAAAGCTATAGACAGACAAAGTTTCGTACAAAAACTTGAAAGTCTGGCAACTCCCCTTCTGGTACCTCCCATACAAATGTACCATCCCGCCTACCTTAGAAATCGCGTAATAGTAAACCTATATCTAGACAAAGTTTTAGACAATTACTTGTTAGTCTGACAACTCTCCTTCTGGTACCTCCCATACAAATGTACCATCCCGCCACTTATAAACCGTGTATTATTATCAATATTACCAGCGCGATCTTGCCCAAATTCTGTATTTAGTAAAGCTATAGCTAGGCAAAGTTTTGGAAAACAACTTGGTAGTCTGGTAACTCCCCTTCTGGTACCTCCCATACAAATGTACCATCCCGCCACTTATAAACCGTGTATTATAATCAATATTACCAGCGCGATCTTGCCCAAATTCTGTATTTAGTAAAGCTATAGACAGACAAAGTTTTGGACAAAAACTTGGTAGTCTGGCATCTACAATTCTGGTACCACCCATACAAATGTACAATCCCGCCTACCTTAGAAATCGTGTGATATTATCAATATGACCAACGGTATCTTGCCCAAATTCTATATTTAGTAAAGCTATAGACAGACAAAGTTTTGGACAAAAACTTGGTAGTCTGGCATCTACAATTCTGGTACCACCCATACAAATGTACCATTCCGCCTACCTTAGAAATCGTGTAATAGTAAACCTATATCTAGACAAAGTTCTTGACAACAACTTTGTAGTCTGATAACTCTCCTTCTGGTACCTCCCATACAAATGTACCTTCCCGCCACTTATAAACCGTGTATTATTATCAATATTACCAACGCGATCTTGCCCAAATTCTGTAGTTAGTAAAGCTATAGCTAGACAAAGTTTTTGAAAAAAACTTGGTAGTCTGGCAACTCCCCTTTTGGTACCTCTCATACAAATGTACCGTCCCGCCTACCTTAGAAATCGTGTAATAGTAAACCTATATCTAGACTAAGTTTTAGACAACAACTTGATAGTCTGACAACTCTCCTGCTGGTACCTACCATACAAATGTACTATCCCGCCACTTATAAACCGTGTATTATTATCAATATTAATAACGCGATCTTGCCCAAATTCTGTAGTTAGTAAAGCTATAGCTAGCCAAAGTCTTGGAAAACAACTTGGTAGTCTGGTAACTCCCCTTCTAGTACCTCCCATACAAATGTACCATCCCGCCACTTATAAACCGTGTATTATTATCAATATTACCAACGCGATCTTGCCCAAATTCTGTATTTAGTAAAGCTATAGACAGACAAAGTTTTGGACAAAAACTTGGTAGTCTGGCAACTACAATTGTGGTACCTCCCATACAAACGTACCATCCCGCCTACCTTAGAAATCGTGTGAAATTATCAATATGACCAACGCGATCTTGCTCAAATTCTGTATTTAGTAAAGCTATAGACAGACAAAGTTTCGTACAAAAACTTGAAAGTTTGGCAACTCCCCGTCTGGTACCTTCCATACAAATGTACCATCCCGGCCCTAATAAACAGTGTACTATTATCAATATGACTAACGCGATCTTTCCCAAATTCTTTATTTAGTAAAGCTTTAGACAGACAAAGTTTTAGACAAAAACTTGGTAGTCTGGCAACTCCCCTTCTGGTACCTTCCATACAAATGTACCATCCCGGCCCTAATAAACAGTGTACTATTATCAATATGACTAACGCGATCTTGCTCAAATTCTGTATTTAGTAAAGCTATAGACAGACAAAGTTTCGTACAAAAACTTGAAAGTCTGGCAACTCCCCTTCTGGTACCTTCCATACAAATGTACCATCCCGCCCACTTTAGAAATCGTGTAATATTATCAATATGACCAACGGTATCTTGCCCAAATTCTTTATTTAGTAAAGCTATAGCCAAACAAAGTTTTGGACTAAAATTTGGTAGTCTGGCAACTACAATTGTGGTACCTCCCATACAAACGTACCATCCCGCCTACCTTAGAAATCGTGTGAAATTATCAATATGACCAACGCGATCTTGCTCAAATTCTGTATTTAGTAAAGCTATAGACAGACAAAGTTTCGTACAAAAACTTGAAAGTTTGGCAACTCCCCGTCTGGTATCTTCCATACAAATGTACCATCCCGGCCCTAATAAACAGTGTACTATTATCAATATGACTAACGCGATCTTGCCCAAATTCTGTATTTAGTAAAGCTATAGACAGACAAAGTTTCTTACAAAAACTTGAAAGTCTGGCAACTCCCCTTCTGGTACCTTCCATACAAATGTACCATCCCGGCCCTAATAAACAGTGTACTATTATCAATATGACTAACGCGATCTTGCCCAAATTGTGTAGTTAGTAAAGCTATAGACAGACAAAGTTTCGTACAAAAACTTGAAAGTCTGGCAATTCCCCTTCTGGTACCTTCCATACAATTGTACCATCCCGGCCCTAATAAACAGTGTACTATTATCAATATGACTAACGCGATCTTGCCCAAATTCTGTAGTTAGTAAAGCTATAGCTAGACAAAGATTTGGACAAAAACTTGGTAGTCTGGCAACTCCCCTTCTGGTACCTTCCATACAATTGTACCATCCCGGCCCTAATAAACAGTGTACTATTATCAATATGACTAACGCGATCTTGCCCAAATTCTGTAGTTAGTAAAGCTATAGCTAGACAAAGATTTGGACAAAAACTTGGTAGTCTGGCAACTCCCCTTCTGGTACCTCCCATACAAATTTACCATCCCGCCTACCTTAGAAATCGTGTAATAGTAAACCTATATCTAGACAATGTTTTAGACAATAACTTGTTAGTCTGACAACTCTCCTTCTGGTACCTCCCATACAAATGTACCATCCCGCCACTTATAAACCGTGTATTATTATCAATATTAATAACGCCATCTTGCCCAAATTCTGTAGTTAGTAAAGCTATAGCTAGGCAAAGTTTTGAAAACAACTTGGTAGTCTGGTAACTCCCCTTCTGGTACCTCCCATACAAATGTACCATCTCGCCACTTATAAACAGTGTATTATTATCAATATTACCAACGCGATCTTGCCCAAAATCTGTATTTAGTAAAGCTATAGACAGACAAAGTTTTGGACAAAAACTTGGTAGTCTGGCACCTACAATTCTGGTACCACCCATACAAATGTGCCATCCCGCCTACCTTAGAAATCGTGTGATATTATCAATATGACCAACGCTATCTTGCCCAAATTCTTTATTTAGTAAAGCTATAGACAGACAAAGTTTCGTACAAAAACTTGAAAGTCTGGCAACTCCCCTTCTGGTACCTTCCATACAAATGTACCATCCCGGCCCTAATAAACAGTGTACTATTATCAATATGAATAACGCGATCTTGCTCAAATTCTGTATTTAGTAAAGCTATAGACAGACAAAGTTTCGTACAAAAACTTGAAAGTCTGGCAACTCCCCTTCTGGTACCTTCCATACAAATGTACCATCCCGGCCCTAATAAACAGTGTACTATTATCAATATGACTAACGCGATCTTTCCCAAATTCTTTATTTAGTAAAGCTATAGACAGACAAAGTTTTGGACAAAAACTTGGTAGTCTGGCAACTCCCCTTCTGGTAACTCCCATACAAATGTACCATCCCGCCCTTATAAACCGTGCAATATTATCAATATGACCAACGGTATCTTGCCCAAATTCTTTATTTAGTAAAGCTATAGACAGACAAAGTTTCGTACAAAAACTTGAAAGTCTGGCAACTCCCCTTCTTTTACCTTCCATACAAATGTACCATCCCGGCCCTAATAAACAGTGTACTATTATCAATATGACTAACGCGATCTTGCCCAAATTCTGTATTTAGTAAAGCTATAGACAGACAAAGTTTCGTACAAAAACTTGAAAGTCTGGCAACTCCCCTTCTGGTACCTCCCATACAAATGTACCATCCCGCCTACCTTAGAAATCGCGTAATAGTAAACCTATATCTAGACAAAGTTTTAGACAATAACTTGTTAGTCTGACAACTCTCCTTCTGGTACCTCCCATACAAATGTACCATCCCGCCACTTATAAACCGTGTATTATTATCAATATTACCAGCGCGATCTTGCCCAAATTCTGTATTTAGTAAAGCTATAGCTAGGCAAAGTTTTGGAAAACAACTTGGTAGTCTGGTAACTCCCCTTCTGGTACCTCCCATACAAATGTACCGTCCCGCCTACCTTAGAAATCGTGTAATAGTAAACCTATATCTAGACTAAGTTTTAGACAACAACTTGATAGTCTGACAACTCTCCTGCTGGTACCTACCATACAAATGTACTATCCCGCCACTTATAAACCGTGTATTATTATCAATATTAATAACGCGATCTTGCCCAAATTCTGTAGTTAGTAAAGCTATACGCGACCTTAGGACAACAAGGTTCTAACATACATTTTTTTCAAAAATGAGTTATATATCACATCGCTCTAAAGCGGCTCTGCTCTTTCGATTGGCGTTCTCAGTTTTTTTCTATCTCTTACAGTTTCTGAGATATTCAATAGAAGTAGGTTCTAACTACGCGTTTTTGGTTTGAGATTCAGTTAAAAAGGTTCTAACAGACTGATAGAACCTTGCATATATTATTTTGCAGATAGAACCATGTGGAAACCATGTGCGTGAGGAACTATTTAAGGATTTCTACTCCTTAAATCAAGAAGGAAAGTCAGGTTATATTTTGAAATCAACTAAGAGAATTGGAAGTGTTCGAAAAAGCAATAAATGGGGAAATTCGCGACGAAACTACTCTTTTAGCTATTTTGTAGAATTGTCTGGAAACATGATTCGGGTTTGTAAGCCATTTTGGCTTGGAACTTTTGCGATTTCCCAAAAACCAGTTTACAACGCACACGAAAAGAAAAATAGTGTAACTGGGTAGCTAAAAAATGCGATAAGGGGTTGCAATCCAAAAACCGAATTCCTGAAGACAAGGTTTCTGAAGTAAAAACACATATTACATCATTCCCAAGGATAGAATCCCAATATTGCCGTGCCAAAACTTCGAAGCATTACCTTGATCCAAATCTCAATATTACTAAAATGTACAACTTGTACAAAGAAACAGTTCAAAACCCTGTCAAAGAAAGCTTCTACAGGTATATTTTTAACACTAACTTCAGTTTGGGTTTTCATCAACCCAAATCTGACAGGTGTGGAAAGTGCGAAGCATTTTCTGTAGCTGAAAAAGAAAATAATTTGTCCAATGAAATGAAAAAAGAAAATGAGGTCCACCTTAAACTAAAGCAAATGATGAGAGATGCAAAGGCTTTGGATAAGGCTTCAGGTACTCCAATATTAACTTTTGATCTTCAAAATGTGTTATCCTGCCCCCGAGCGGAAATTGGGCCCATGTTTTACAATTCAAAACTTAACGTTTATAACTTAACAGCACACTTGTTAACATCAAGAAAAGTATACTGTGCTTTGTGGACAGAGTATACTGGCGGAAGAAGTGGGAACGATATTGCATCAGCCTTACAAAAAATTCTCGAAAAAGTATTCGAAGACAACAATATCACTAAGCTGATAACATGGAGCGATTCCTGCGTGCCTCAAAACAAAAACTCAATTATGGCCCTAGCAATGTAGTATTTTATGAAAACTCATTCCGACGTTGAAAGTATTACTATGAAATACTCATTACCGGGACACTCAGCGCTCCAAGAAGTTGATAATGCTCACAGCCAAATTGAAAAACATCTCTCAGTCAATGAATACTTCTCACCAATGGGGCTCATAAGGTTACTGAAAAATGTAAACATCAGAAACCCATTTGTTGTCATACAGATGCAACCGTGTGATTTTAAGAATTTTGGAAAATATTCAAAAATTTGCTTTGAATACAAAAGTGTACCTTTTTCCAAATTAAAAATGTTGAGATTCACGCAAATACAGTATGAATTGCAATACTCGTTGGATTATGAAACACTGAACATGACCAGTACCGTGATAAGACGAACAGTAACACGACTTCGGAAAAAGAAAGGAGAAAAGCAGGAAGTTCCAATACTGCAGGACATTGAGACTGTTACTTTGAAGACGGGTGGTATATTCCAAGAAAAATCGAAACACCTACTGTCTATGTTTAAATACATGAGCTCTGCTGACCAAGCATATTATAAAGTCATCCTTAAATTGGGTATGTATTACAATGATTTTCATAAAATTTAACTATATCAAAAAAAATATTTTTCTTGTGTTTTTCAGATGACGAAACCGCAGAATAGTCCAGTCGTTTTATATCAGATATATTCGAATTTAAGTTCCTTTTTTTGTCTAATTATAATATAGGTTAACTTAATTTACTAAAAACTATAATATTTTTAAATTTAATTTAAACACCTTTATTTATTTTATTTATTTTAAACACCTTTTTTAAAAATACAAAATAAAACCATAAAATATATTAAAAAACATTGAAACTCTTATTTCATTATCCTTATGTTTATTACTTTTTTAGCATTTAGAATTAGACACATGGTTCTATATGCAAAAAAATATTTCTTACCGTCACACAAAGTTCTATTAGGTACTTAGAACCATATTCTCCTACATTCATGTGCCTCATCGTTGAGCATCAGAGTTCTGTTTTTTGATCTGTTTTTTGAGACTCAAATTGTGGCAAAGCTAATATAGTAGCTTAGATATTTTTAAAAACATAATAATATTTCAGGTCTAAATTCAAATTTTTCAAAAACAGTTTTTAAGTTAAGTGGAAATCGACTAAGTAAAACGATTAACAATATTCAACCTTAGTTCCCTCAAAAGTAGTGTTGGTGCAAATAGAACCTTCTTGTCCTAAGGTCGCGTATAGCTAGGCAAAGTTTTGGAAAACAACTTGGTAGTCCGGTAACTCCCCTTCTGGTACCTCCCATACAAATGTACCATTCCGCCACTTATAAACCGTGTATTATTATCAATATTACCAACGCGATCTTGCCCAAATTCTGTAGTTAGTAAAGCTATAGACAAACAACGTTTTGGACAAAAACTTGGTAGTCTGGCATCTACAATTCTGGTACCACCCATACAAATGTACCATTCCGCCTACCTTAGAAATCGTGTAATAGTAAACCTATATCTAGACAAAGTTCTAGACAACAACTTTGTAGTCTGATAACTCTCCTTCTGGTACCTCCCATACAAATGTACCATCCCGCCACTTATAAACCGTGTATTATTATCAATATTACCAACGCGATCTTGCCCAAATTCTGTAGTTAGTAAAGCTATAGCTAGACAAAGTTTTTGAAAAAAAACTTGGTAGTCTGGCAACTCCCCTTTTGGTACCTCTCATACAAATATACCGTCCCGCCTACCTTAGAAATCGTGTAATAGTAAACCTATATCTAGACTAAGTTTTAGACAACAACTTGATAGTCTGACAACTCTCCTGCTGGTACCTACCATACAAATGTACCATCCGCCACTTATAAACCGTGTATTATTATCAATATTAATAACGCGATCTTGCCCAAATTCTGTAGTTAGTAAAGCTATAGCTAGGAAAAGTTTTGGAAAACAACTTGGTTGTCTGGTAACTCCCCTTCTGGTACCTCCCATACAAATGTACCATCCCGCCACTTATAAACCGTGTATTATTATCAATATTAATAACGCGATCTTGCCCACATTCTGTATTTAGTAAAGCTATAGACAGACAAAATTTTGGACAAAAACTTGGTAGTCTGGCATCTACAATTCTGGTACCACCCATACAAATGTACCATCCGGCCTACCTTAGAAATCGTGTGATATTATCAATATGACCAACGGTATCTTGCCCAAATTATTTATTTAGTAAAGCTATAGACAGACAAAGTTTTGGACTAAAAGTTGGTAGTCTGGCAACTACAATTCTGGTACCTCCCATACAAATGTACCATCCCGCCTACCTTAGAAATCGTGTGAAATTATCAATATGACCAACGCGATCTTGCTCAAATTCTGTATTTAGTAAAGCTATAGACAGACAAAGTTTCGTACAAAAACTTGAAAGTCTGGCAACTCCCCTTCTGGTACCTTCCATACAAATGTACCATCCCGGCCCTAATAAACAGTGTACTATTATCAATATGACTAACGCGATCTTGCTCAAATTCTGTATTTAGGAAAGCTATAGACAGAAAAAGTTTCGTACAAAAACTTGAAAGTCTGGCAAGACATAGTTTTGGACAAAAACTTGGTAGTCTGCCATCTACAATTCTGGTACCACCCATACAAATGTACCATCCGACCTACCTTAGAAATCGTGTGATATTATCAATATGACCAACGGTATCTTGCCCAAATTATTTATTTAGTAAAGCTATAGACAGACAAAGTTTTGGACTAAAACTTGGTAGTCTGGCAACTACAATTCTGGTACCTCCCATACAATTGTACCATCCCGGCCCTAATAAACAGTGTACTATTATCAATATGACTAACGCGATCTTGCTCAAATTCTGTATTTAGGAAAGCTATAGACAGAAAAAGTTTCGTACAAAAACTTGAAAGTCTGGCAAGACAAAGTTTTGGACAAAAACTTGGTAGTCTGGCATCTACAATTCTGGTACCACCCATACAAATGTACCATCCGGCCTACCTTAGAAATCGTGTGAAATTATCAATATGACCAACGCGATCTTGCTCAAATTCTGTATTTAGTAAAGCTATAGACAGACAAAGTTTCGTACAAAAACTTGAAAGTCTGGCAACTCCCCTTCTGGTACCTTCCATACAAATGTACCATCCCGGCCCTAATAAACAGTGTACTATTATCAATATGACTAGCGCGATCTTGCTCAAATTCTGTATTTAGGAAAGCTATAGACAGACAAAGTTTCGTAAAAAAACTTGAAAGTCTGGCAACTCCCCTTCTGGTACCTTCCATACAAATGTACCATCCCGGCCCTAATAAACAGTGTACTATTATCAATATGACCAACGCGATCTTGCTCAAATTCTGTATTTAGTAAAGCTATAGACAGACAAAGTTTCGTACAAAAACTTGAAAGTTTGGCGACTCCCCGTCTGGTACCTTCCATACAAATGAACCATCCCGGCCCTAATAAACAGTGTACTATTATCAATATGACTAACGCGATCTTGCCCAAATTCTGTATTTAGTAAAGCTATAGACAGACAAAGTTTCTTACAAAAACTTGAAAGTCTGGCAACTCCCCTTCTGGTACCTTCCATACAAATGTACCATCCCGCCCACTTTAGAAATCGTGTAATATTATCAATATGACCAACGGTATCTTGCCCAAATTCTTTATTTAGTAAAGCTATAGCCAAACAAAGTTTTGGACTAAAACTTGGTAGTCTGGCAACTACAATTCTGGTACCTCCCATACAAATGTACCATCCCGCCTACCTTAGAAATCGTGTAATAGTAAACCTATATCTAGACAAAGTTTTAGACAATAACTTGTTAGTCTGACAACTCTCCTTCTGGTACCTCCCATACAAATGTACCATCCCGCCACTTATAAACCGTGTATTATTATCAATATTAATAACGCGATCTTGCCCAAATTCTGTAGTTAGTAAAGCTATAGCTAGGCAAAGTTTTGGAAAACAACTTGGTAGTCTGGTAATTCCCCTTCCGGTACCTCCCATACAAATGTACCATCCCCCCACTTATAAACCGTGTATTATTATCAATATTACCATCGCGATCTTGCCCAAATTCTGCATTTAGTAAAGCTATAGACAGACAAAGTTGTGGACAAAAACTTGGTAGTCTGGCATCTACAATTCTGGTACCACCCATACAAATGTACCATCCCGCCTACCTTAGAAATCGTGTGATATTATCAATATGACCAACGGTATCTTGCCCAAATTCTTTATTTAGTAAAGCTATAGACAGACAAAGTTTTGGACTAAAACTTGGTAGTCTGGCAACTACAATTCTGGTACCTCCCATACAAATGTACAATCCCGCCTACCTTAGAAATCGTGTGAAATTATCAATATGACCAACGCGATCTTGCTCAAATTCTGTATTTAGTAAAGCTATAGACAGACAAAGTTTCGTACAAAAACTTGAAAGTCTGGCAACTCCCCTTCTGGTACCTTCCATTTAAATGTACCATCCCGGCCCTAATAAACAGTGTACTATTATCAATATGACTAACGCGATCTTGCTCAAATTCTGTATTTAGGAAAGCTATAGACAGACAAAGTTTCGTACAAAAACTTGAAAGTCTGGCAACTCCCCTTCTGGTACCTTCCATACAAATGTACCATCCCGGCCCTAATAAACAGTGTACTATTATCAATATGACTAACGCGATCTTGCTCAAATTCTGTATTTAGTAAAGCTATAGACAGACAAAGTTTCGTACAAAAACTTGAAAGTCTGGCAACTCCCCTTCTGGTACCTTCCATACAAATGTACAATCCCGCCCACTTTAGAAATCGTGTAATATTATCAATATGACCAACGGTATCTTGCCCAAATTCTTTATTTAGTAAAGCTATAGCCAAACAAAGTTTTGGACTAAAACTTGGTAGTCTGGCAACTACAATTCTGGTACCTCCCATACAAATGTACCATCCCGCCTACCTTAGAAATCGTGTGAAATTATCAATATGACCAACGCGATCTTGCTCAAATTCTGTATTTAGTAAAGCTATAGACAGACAAAGTTTCGTACAAAAACTTGAAAGTTTGGCAACTCCCCGTCTGGTACCTTCCATACAAATGTACCATTCCGGCCCTAATAAACAGTGTACTATTATCAATATGACTAACGCGATCTTGCCCAAATTCTGTATTTAGTAAAGCTATAGACAGACAAAGTTTCTTACAAAAACTTGAAAGTCTGGCAACTCCCCTTCTGGTACCTTCCATACAAATGTTCCATCCCGGCCCTAATAAACAGTGTACTATTATCAAAATGACTAACGCGATCTTGCCCAAATTCTTTATTTAGTAAAGCTATAGACAGACAAAGTTTTGGACTATTATCAATATGACTAACGCGATCTTGCTCAAATTCTGTATTTAGTAAAGCTATAGACAGACAAAGTTTCGTACAAAAACTTGAAAGTCTGGCAATTCCCCTTCTGGTACCTTCTATACAATTGTACCATCCCGGCCCTAATAAACAGTGTACTATTATCATTATGACTAACGCGATCTTGCCCAAATTCTGTAGTTAGTAAAGCTATAGCTAGACAAAGATTTGGACAAAAACTTGGTAGTCTGGCAACTCCCCTTCTGGTACCTCCCATACAAATGTACCATCCCGCCTACCTTAGAAATCGTGTAATAGTAAACCTATATCTAGACAAAGTTTTAGACAATAACTTGTTAGTCTGACAACTCTCCTTCTGGTACCTCCCATACAAATGTACCATCCCGCCACTTATAAACCGTGTATTATTATCAATATTAATAACGCCATCTTGCCCAAATTCTGTAGTTAGTAAAGCTATAGCTAGGCAAAGTTTTGAAAACAACTTGGTAGTCTGGTAACTCCCCTTCTGGTACCTCCCATACAAATGTACCATCCCGCCACTTATAAACCGTGTATTATTATCAATATTACCAACGCGATCTTGCCCAAATTCTGTACTTAGTAAAGCTATAGACAGACAAAGTTTTGGACAAAAACTTGGTAGTCTGGCATCTACAATTCTGGTACCACCCATACAAATGTACCATCCCGCCTACCTTAGAAATCGTGTGATATTATCAATATGACCAACGCTATCTTGCCCAAATTCTTTATTTAGTAAAGCTATAGACAGACAAAGTTTCGTACAAAAACTTGAAAGTCTGGCAACTCCCCTTCTGGTACCTTCCATACAAATGTCCCATCACGCCCTTATAAACCGTGCAATATTATCAATATAAGCGCCCCGGTAGGCGAGTTGGTAGCGTGCTTGCCTATCAGCGTGGGGGTTGTGGGTTCGATTCCCACCAGAGGCTTTGGTCTGTCGCTGCAAAAATCTAAACATATGGTCTTTGTCACCCGGTTTACCCTTGGACCCAAAATTAGAATATAAATTTACTTTGTATTGTAATTAATAATAAATAAATAAATAAAATTATCAATATGACCAACGGTATCTTGCCCAAATTCTTTATTTAGTAAAGCTATAGACAGACAAAGTTTCGTACAAAAACTTGAAAGTCTGGCAACTCCCCTTCTGGTACCTTCCATACAAATGTACCATCCCGGCCCTAATAAACAGTGTACTATTATCAATATGACTAACGCGATCTTGCCCAAATTCTGTATTTAGTAAAGCTATAGACAGACAAAGTTTCGTACAAAAACTTGAATGTCTGGCAACTCCCCTTCTGGTACCTTCCATACAAATGTGCCATTCCGGCCCTAATAAACAGTGTACTATTATCAATATCACTAACGCGATCTTGCCCAAATTCTGTAGTTAGTAAAGCTATAGCTAGACAAAGATTTGGACAAAAACTTGGTAGTCTGGCAACTCCCCTTCTGGTACCTCCCATACAAATGTACCATCCCGCCTACCTTAGAAATCGCGTAATAGTAAACCTATATCTAGACAAAGTTTTAGACAATAACTTGTTAGTCTGACAACTCTCCTTCTGGTACCTCCCATACAAATGTACCATCCCGCCACTTATAAACCGTGTATTATATCAATATTACCAGCGCGATCTTGCCCAAATTCTGTATTTAGTAAAGCTATAGCTAGGCAAAGTTTTGGAAAACAACTTGGTAGTCTGGTAACTCCCCTTCTGGTACCTCCCATACAAATGTACCATCCCGCCACTTATAAACCGTGTATTATTATCAATATTACCAGCGCGATCTTGCCCAAATTCTGTATTTAGTAAAGCTATAGACAGACAAAGTTTTGGACAAAAACTTGGTAGTCTGGCATCTACAATTCTGGTACCACCCATACAAATGTACCATCCCGCCTACCTTAGAAATCGTGCGATATTATCAATATGACCAACGGTATCTTGCCCAAATTCTTTATTTAGTAAAGCTATAGACAGACAAAGTTTCGAAAAAAAAACTTGAAAGTCTGGCAACTCCCCTTCTGGTACCTTCCATACAAATGTACCATCCCGGCCTTAATAAACAGTGTACTATTATCAATATGACTAACGCGATCTTGCCCAAATTCTGTAGTTAGTAAAGCTATAGCTAGGCAAAGTTTTGGAAAACAACTTGGTAGTCTGGTAACTCCCCTTCTGGTACCTCCCATACAAATGTACCATCCCGCCACTTATAAACCGTGTATTATTATCAATATTACCAACGCGATCTTGCCCAAATTCTGTAGTTAGTAAAGCTATAGACAGACAACGTTTTGGACAAAAACTTGGTAGTCTGGCATCTACAATTCTGGTACCACCCATACAAATGTACCATCCCCCCTACCTTAGAAATCGTGTAATAGTATACCTATATCCAGCCAAAGTTTTAGGCAACAACTTGGTAGTCTGACAACTCACCTTCTAGTACCTCCCATACAAATGAACCATCCCGCCACCTATAAACCGTGTATTATTATATTACAATATTACCAAGGCGATCTTGCCCAAATTCTGTAGTTAGTAAAACTATAGCTAGACAAAGTTAGAGCCGAAGGCCTCGTAGCCAGTGCTCTCTTCTTAGATTGTATTGTAATTTATTATAATATAATTTTTACAAATAAATAAATAAATAGACAAAGTTTTGAAAAAAAAACTTGGTAGTCTGGCAACTCCCCTTCTGGTACCTCCCATACAAATGTACCATCCCGCCTACCTTAGAAATCGTGTATTAGTAAACCTATATCTAGACAAAGTTTCGGACAAAAACTTGAAAGTCTGGCAACTCCCCTTGTGGTTTTCTATAGCATTCGGTATTTTGAGGTTGCTATTATGGAATAAGTCGGCTTACCCGACTGCAACTTTTTCACTGTTTTTTTTTTAATTCAAAACTGTTTTTTTTTCTCAAATTGTAATAACGTTTTAATGGCATGAATGTGCATGTACAATTATGATCGTCGTCGTCGGGTGATATATACACAAAAAAACGTAAATGCGAATAGGGACAAAACGCATTAAAGGTAACGTTGATGTTGGCAACTGATATACAGTCTAGTGCGAAACTATACGGACATTCCAAATGTATAAATAGTATGTATATACAGGGTCCGCCAAATAACTTTTTTTTTTGGAAAATTCTATAAAAAAAAATTTCTCAAATTTCTTTTTTTATTTGAAATTACAATCCTTCCGGTTAATAATGGAAAATAATTTCATTCAAATGGCTGCCTCGGCTGGCCATGCAGTAGCCTAACGACATCAGCTCTGCGGCTGATAATGCGATCTTCAAAAACAGGACGCAAAACAACGAGTGTAGCTTCGGCTGTGTGGCACGTGACGCCGTCCTGTTGAAACCAAATGATGCCAATATCCTCATCTTCAATTTTTGTAAACAAAAGTTCGTTCGTAACGAAAACGAAATAAGCAATAGTTAAAAAAAAACGTTATATGGAGGACCCTTTACATGTGTATATGTATATATACATATAACTAGTAATCTCTGAGCCATGTACAACTTATCTAGAGCAACATTAGCAGTTCGGAGCCGGCTTTCAACAGTAGATACCAGTCAGTGAGTGTACAAATGGCTCAATGATTCGAGAGAGTTCCCCGGCTTTTCTTTCAAGGAATGTTAAGGGAAATAAGTAAGTACTATGTTCCTTTATTATATGTATGTTAAATATTCTAATATATTTGATAATATTTAGTAAACAATTTTCTAAAGTTACTATATTTACCACGAATATCGTTGCTTCTAACTTTAGAGTTAACCACGGAGCCACTTCTCTGAGGAATTTGTGCCGCAGCATTTCTTAGAGAAGACATTCTTTAATATTCGGGCTCTTGGAGACATTTTAGCATACGTCTGAATGTTTCCCGACCTGACTTAAGTTTTGACCATGGTTTTGGATTACGTAGAAGGTCAGATAACGTTCCTTGAGAACGACATAAAACTCTTTGAGCAAAAATGGCTTGAGGTATGCTATAGTGCTTAAGTTCAGAAGATATACGCTGCGCCAATTCCATTTAGTTCGTCTATTTCTTTGTTATGTACCGCAGAATCGCATTCCTCAGCAAATTTGTTTCTACGTATGGGTGTTTTAAGCCAAGAAATTTCGTCTAGTTGTGGGTTGTGATGAGTATGAGTAAGATAAACTCAGTTGTTGTTTGTATTCCTTTCTTAATGGACAATTAACTAGATCTATATTTACGTTTTTTTTTAATGGAGACGACGTACTGTCATTGGTCTCATGTATAGACACCTCTGTCTCGGCGCAAATTATTAGTTATTCTCTGACTTTGTAATTCCTCTGTCTCAAATTTTTGCGGACTTGTTATTCTCTCTCTCTCGAGAAATCAGAGTAATTTTCGCTTGGTGGTTTCGGGCTACAATTTGTTCTCTCCTGATGTTGGGTTAAAGTAGAATATTGAAGATCGCAGTGGAAGTTAATTTTACTAAGTACGTCAGTATTTTTTTGGCTATTAAAAGTGTATTCTAAGTCCTGGATCAATGTTTCATCTTCACCATCATCGTTATTTTTATTTTCAGACGTCATACATGCTACGTGTCGCATCCGTGAGAATAGAGTGATATTATTCGTACCGCTTTTACTGAACTGTACAAAGTTTCGTACAAAAACTCGAAAGTCTGGCAACTCGCCTTCTGGTACCTTCCATACAAATGTACCATCCCGGCCCTAATAAATAGTGTACTATTATCAATATGACTAACGCGATCTTGCCCAAATTCTGTAGTTAGTAAAGCTATAGCTAGGCAAAGATTTGGACGAAAACTTGGTAGTCTGGCAACTGCCCTTCTGGTACCTTCCATACCAATGTACCATCCCGGCCCTAATAAACAGTGTACTATTATCAATATGACTAACGCGATCTGGCCCAAATTCTGTATTTAGTAAAGCTATAGACAGACAAAGTTTCGTACAAAAACTTGAAAGTCTGGCAACTCCCCTTCTGGTACCTTCCATACAAATGTACCATCCCGGCCGTAATAAACAGTGTACTATTATCAATATGACTAACGCGATCTTTCCCAAATTCTTTATTTAGTAAAGCTATAGACAGACAAAGTTTCGTACAAAAACTTGGTTTTCTGGCAACTCCCCTTCTGGTACCTCCCATACAAATGTACCATCCCGTCCTTATAAACCGTGCAATATTATCAATATGACCAACGGTATCTTGCCCAAATTCTTTATTTAGTAAAGCTATAGACAGACAAAGTTTCGTACAAAAACTTGAAAGTCTGGCAACTGCCCTTCTGGTACCTTCCATACCAATGTACCATCCCGGCCCTAATAAACAGTGTACTATTATCAATATGACTAACGCGATCTTGCTCAAATTCTGTATTTAGTAAAGCTATAGACAGACAAAGTTTCGTACAAAAACTTGAAAGTCTGGCAACTCCCCTTCTGGTACCTCCCATACAAATGTACCATCCCGCCTACCTTAGAAATCGCGAAATAGTAAACCTATATCTAGACAAAGTTTTAGACAATAACTTGGTAGTATGACAACTCTCCCTCTGGTACCTCCCATACAAATGTACCATCCCGCCACTTATAAACCGTGTATTATTATCAATATTACCAGCGCGATCTTGCCCAAATTCTGTATTTATTCTATTTCAACCCTCGTTAACGGTGACCAGATATTCACTGACCCGGTTGACAAAGCTAACCTTATGGCTGAAATTTTTGCAAAGAATTCATCTTTGCCAGACAGCAGTCAACCACTCCCCGTGATCGAGAACGTATCTAGTTCGATGCCTCAGATATTTTTTCGAACACGTGGCGTTAAAAGGGTACTTACAGATCTCAACGTAAATAAAACTCCGGGCCCGGATGGTATTTCCGCACTTGTCCTATGTAAGTGCTCTTCGACGCTAGCACGTCCATTGCGCAATCTTTTCAACATGTCGTACCGTGCTGGTATTTACCCTTCACGTTGGAAAGTTGCCAATGTTCAGCCGATCCCCAAGAAAGGTGAAGCTACTAATCCTGCGAATTACCGTCCAATTGCAATATGTTCTGCGCTCTCGAAGGTTATGGAGAGCATGGTTAATCACCATCTTGTAAGGAATCTAGAGTCTAACGGCCTCCTGAATGATCGACAGTATGGCTTCCGTAGAAATCGATCTACTGGAGACCAGATGGCGTTCCTTACGGAGCGATGGAGTCGATCCATTCACCGCCTTGGTGAAAGTAAGGTCGTGGCTCTGGATATTTCCAAGGCGTTCGATAGGGTCTGGCACGGAGCACTCATATCAAAACTTATTGCATTTGGTGTCGGTAATACCTTATCGATTCATATCGAGTTTTCTCAGGGATCGCTCTATACGAGTTGTTATAGATGGGGTCTCATCCAACGAGCATAGGTTGACCGCAGGAGTTCCACAAGGCTCTGTCCTCTCTCCCTCTCTATTTCTTATTTTCATTGACGACCTGTTGGGGCAGACTGTGAACCCAATCTACTCCTTTGCGGATGACAGCAACCTCTGTCATTCGTACTCATTTGATCATCGGCCAGGTCCTCTGGAAGTCGAGGAAAAAAGGCGAACGATGAACGACTCACTTAACCGCGATTTGGCGACGATTTGTGAGTGGGGCCAGTGCTGTTTGTTGTCACACAAACGTTCCACTGATCCAGCATCGCCGTCAATATCTATGGGTGGTGTGGATATCGACGAATCAGACACTCTTGATGTTCTGGGCATGAAGATACAGGGTGATGCTCGCTGGGCTAGCCATATATTCGAAGTGTCGAAAGAAGCATTCAAGTGTTTAGGCTTTTTAAAACGGTGCAAGAAATACTTCACCCCATCTGACCTCGTCAATATTTACACCACCTACATCCGGCCTAAAATGGAATACAACTCGCATATATGGGCAGGGGATCCATTAACCTCTTCGAAGCTTCTGGACCGTGTACAGAGGAGAGCGGTGGTGATGATAGGGGATGGTAGGGTATCCAGCTCTATTGTCTCCCTACAGCATCGCCGAAATTTGGGTTGTGTATCGCCATTCTATAGATATTTTAATGGTATCTGTTCAGAAGATATCCGGCGTCTGGTCCCTGACGTTAGAACATTTAGCCGGAATACTCGGCTATCCAGGGTCTCTCATCCGTTCATTGTCAAATGGCCGGTTGACCGGACGACGCACTATAGAGAAAATTCGTTCTTCAGCCGGACTGTTCGTTTGTGGAATAATCTTCCTGCAAGTGTTTTTCCTGCCTGCTATGACATTACCAAATTCAAGGCCAACGTCAACAAACACTACTCCCTCTTTCCTCCCTCCAATACCCTTATTTCCCATCGCTAACACAGTGCATTGCGTTTATAGGGGGCATCCCCTGAGTGTTAGTCAACAAAAAAAAAAAAAAAAAAACGCGATCTTGCCCAAATTCTGTTTTTAGTAAAGCTATAGACAGACAAAGTTTCGAACAAAAACTTGGAAGTCTGGCAACTCTCCTTCTGGTGCCTCCCATACAAATGTACCATCCCGCCCCATGTAAACCGTGTAATATTATCAATATGACCAACGCGATATTGCTCAAATTCTGTATTTAGTAAAGCTGTAGATAGACAAAATTTTGAACAAAAACATGGTAGTCTGGCAACTCCCCTTCCGGTACCTCCAATACAAATGTACCATCCCGCCCCTTATAAACAGTGTACTATTATCAATATGACCAACGCGCTCTATCCCAAATTCTATATTTAGTAAAGCTATAGCTAGACAAAGTTTTGAACAAAAACATGGTAGTCTGGCAACTCGCCTTCTGGCACTTCCCATGTACCCGCCCCTTATAAACAGTGTACTATTATCAATATGACCAAGGCGGTCTTGCCCAAATTTTGTATTTAGTAAAGCTATAGCTAGACAAAATTTTGGACACAAATTTTGAATTCTGGCAGGCCCTTATAAACCGTGTAATATTATCACTATGACCAAAGCGATCTAGCTCAAATTATGTATTTATAAAGCTATAACTAGACAAAGTTTTGAACAAAAACATGGTAGTCTGGCAACTCCCCTTCTGGCACCTCCCATACAATGTACCATCCCGCCTATATAATCCGTGTAATATTATCAATATGACCAATGGTATCTTGCACAAATTGTGTATTTAGTAATCCCATATCTTGACAATGTTTTGGACAAAAAATTGGTAGTTTGGCAACTCCCCTTCTGGTACTTCCCATACAAATGTACCATTCCGCCCCTTATAAACAGTGTACTATTGTCAATATGACCAACGCGATCTTGCCCAAATTATGTAGTTGGTAAAGCTATAGCTGGACAAAGGTTTGGACAAAAACTTGGAAGTCCGGCAGGCCCTTATAAGCCGTGTTATATTATCAATATGACCAACGCGATCTATCCCAAATTCTGTATTTAGTAAAGCTATAGCTAGACAAAGTTTTGAACAAAAACATGGTAGCCTGGCAAATCCCCTTCTGGTACCTCCCATACAAATGTACCATCCCGCCTAGCTTAGAAATCGTGTAATAGTAAACCTATATCTAGACAAAGTTTTAGACAACAACTTGGTAGTCTGACAACTCTCCTTCTGGTACCTCCCATACAAATGTACCATCCCGCCACTTATAAACCGTGTATTATTATCAATATTACCAACGCGATTTTGCCCAAATTCTGTAGTTAGTAAATCTATAGCTAGACAAAGTTTTGGAAAAAAAATGATAGTCTGGCTACTCCCCTTCTGGTACCTCCCATACAAATGTACAATCCCGCCTACCTTAGAAATCGTGTATCAGTTAACCTATATCTAGACAAAGTTTTAGACACCAACTTGGTAGTCTGGCAATTCTCCTTCTGGTACCTCCCATACAAATGTACCATCCCGCCTAGCTTAGAAATCGTGTAATAGTAAACCTATATCTAGACAAAGATTTAGACAACAACTTGGAAGTCTGACAACTCTCCTTCTCGTACCTCCCATACAAATGTACCATCCCGCCACTTATAAACCGTGTATTATTATCAATATTACCAACTCGATCTTGCCCAAATTTTGTATTTAGTAAAGCTATAGCTAGACAAAATTTTGGACACAAATTTTGAATTCTGGCAGGCCCTTATAAACCGTGTAATATTATCACTATGGCCAAAGCGATCTAGCTCAAATTATGTATTTATAAAGCTATAACTAGACAAAGTTCTGAACAAAAACATGGTAGTCTGGCAACTCCCCTTCTGGTACTTCCCATGTACCCGCCCCTTATAAACAGTGTACTATTATCAATATGACCAAGGCGATCTTGCCCAAATTTTGTATTTAGTAAAGCTATAGCTAGACAAAACTTTGGACACAAATTTTGAATTCTGGCAGGCCCTTATAAACTGTGTAATATTATCACTATGGCCAAAGCGATCTAGCTCAAATTATGTATTTATAAAGCTATAACTAGACAAAGTTTTGAACAAAAACATGGTAGTCTGGCAACTCCCCTTCTGGCACCTCCCATACAATGTACCATCCCGCCTATATAATCCGTGTAATATTATCAATATGACCAATGGTATCTTGCACAAATTGTGTATTTAGTAATCCTATATCTTGACAAAGTTTTGGACAAAAAATTGGTACTTTGGCAACTCCCCTTCTGGTACTTCCCATACAAATGTACCATTCCGCCCCTTATAAACAGTGTACTATTGTCAATATGACCAACGCGATCTTACCCAAATTATGTAGTTGGTAAAGCTATAGCTGAACAAAGGTTTGGACAAAAACTTGGAAGTCCGGCAGGCCCTTATAAGCCGTGTTATATTATCAATATGACCAACGCGATCTATCCCAAATTCTGTATTTAGTAAAGCTATAGCTAGACAAAGTTTTGAACAAAAACATGGTAGCTTGGCAAATCCCCTTCTGGTACCTCCCATACAAATGTACCATCCCGCCTAGCTTAGAAATCGTGTAATAGTAAACCTATATCTAGACAAAGTTTTAGACAACAACTTGGTAGTCTGACAACTCTCCTTCTGGTACCTCCCATACAAATGTACCATCCCGCCACTTATAAACCGTGTATTATTATCAATATTACCAACGCGATTTTGCCCAAATTCTGTAGTTAGTAAATCTATAGGTAGACAAAGTTTTGGAAAAAAACTTGGTAGTCTGGATACTCCCCTTCTGGTACCTCCCATACAAATGTACAATCTCGCCTACCTTAGAAATCGTGTATCAGTAAACCTATATCTAGACAAAGTTTTAGACAACAACTTGGTAGTCTGAAAACTCTCCTTCTGGTACCTCCCATACAAATGTACCATCCCGCCACTTATAAACCGTGTATTATTATCAATATTACCAACTCGATCTTGCCCAAATTCTGTAGTTAGTAAAGCTATAGCCAGACACATTTTTGGACTAAAACTTTGTAGTCTGCCAACTTCAATTCTGGTACCTCCCATTCAAATGTACCATCCTGCCCCTTATAAACCGTGTAATATTATCAATATGACCAATGCGACCTTGCCCAAATTCTGTTTTTTGTAAAGCTACAGACAGACAAAGTTTCGTACAAAAACTTGGAAGTCTGGCAACTCTCCTTCTAGTACCTCCCATACAAATGTACCATCCCGCCCCTTGTAAACCGTGTAATATTATCAATATAACCAACGCGCTCTATCCCAAATTCTGTAGTTGGTAAGGCTATAGCTAGACAAAGTTTTGGACAAAAACTTGATAGTCTTGCAATTCTCCTTCTGGTACCTCCCATACAAATGTACCATCCCGCCTATATAATCCGTGTAATATTATCAATATATTTTTTTTTTTTTTTTTTATGTAAGTATTCTTTATTTGCAATCTGTCAGTACAACAATAAGCAAATTTGATAATGTAAAAACAAATAACATATGTTGCTGAGTACCAATGTACTCAGCAATCCCACTATGAGATACAATAATTCAGTCAGTTACAGTTGAAGAGAATTTAATTAAAGGACGTACATATATACAAAAGTTAATGTCTAAATGGTAAATCAAGTATATGAAATCGTTTAAGTCTACGTATTTCATTACTATCATCCAAGAGAGATATAGCTAATACATTGGGATGGTTGCTAAGTCTTTCAAGATATCGGGTGCTATATAGATTTATTTCTTCACGAATAGTATTCATCTTGAGATCTTTGTGTATTGATTTATTGGTAACATACCAAGGCGCGTTGGTAATAAATCTTAACGTTTTGGACTGGTATCGTTGCATAATTTCTATGTTGGAATTACTGGCGGTACCCCACAACTGTATCCCGTATGTCCACACAGGTTTAAGTATGGCCTTATATAACAGCAGCTTGTTTTCAAGAGTTAACTCTGATTTCGGACCTAATAACCAGTACATTTTAGTTGTTTTAATCTTCAAATGAGTTCTTTTGGCTTGAATGTGGGCTTTCCACGTAAGACCTCTATCTAAATGGAGTCCTAAGTACTTTACATGATTATTTTTCGGAATTTCAAGACCATTTAAAAATACTGAAGGACAGTCGCCTCTTCTCTTGGCAAAGGTTACATGAACCGATTTGTCAGTATTGATATGTATTCTCCATTTCGTTAGCCACCTTTCCAATTTGATAAGTTGTATTTGAATAATGTTGGATGCTTCTGTGTTGAGTTGATTAGAAGATATTAAAGCGGTGTCATCTGCATATGTAGCTATTGTTACATTATCCGTTGTTGGCATGTCGGATGTAAAAATAGAGTAAAGCGTGGGACCAAGTGCGCTTCCTTGGGGCACTCCAGCTTTTATATAACGAATGATTGAGAATTCTTGATTTACATTTACGTAAAAACTTCTATCTTTCAAATACGATTTTAACAACAAATAAATCGGGGCCGGAAAATGAGTCTTTAGCTTATACAAGAGACCCGCATGCCACACCCTGTCAAAAGCTTGTTTCACATCAAGGAAAACAGCCGAACAATATTTTTTTCTCTCGAAAGCATCACTTATTACATTAATAATGCGATGACATTGCTCGGGAGTCCCATGACTAGAGCGAAATCCAAACTGGTATTCAGGAATAATATTGCGCATTTCAAGCAATGTCTTCATTCTTTCCAAAAGTATTCTTTCAAATAGTTTTGAGAACGTGGCCAGTAGGCTTATCGGTCGGTATGATGTTAGAGAATTTTCCGGTTTGTTTGGCTTCACGATCATTATGATTTCAGCGCATTTCCATTGAGTTGGGAAATGACACAGCCTCAGTATTGAATTAAATAGCAGTGTAAGAAATATAACTCCTTTCTTTGGCAGATATTTGGCAATCCTCGAGTCTATTTTATCATATCCTGGTGCTTTCCCATTACCCAGTTTATTGATTTCACATTCCACTTCATGCGGCGTAACATGTTTAATAGGCAAGTCCATTTGACAAGGTGAGTCCAGAAATGTCATTATTTCTTCTTCATCCAAGTGATTACTGGAAGGAAACGGCTGAAAAACATTTTCTAAATGTTTAGAAAAAGCCTCTGCTTTGGCGCTATCTGATCTACACCAATCATTGTTTGCATCTCTCACAGGGATATTTCTTTTCACAGGCCTTTTTAAATATTTTGTGGCTTTCCATAAGCAATGATCACCCGTTTTATTAGCATCCAAGTTCCTAAGGTAGTTGGCGGTGTTGTCGTTTTTTAACTTGTCTAATCTTGCTGTCAGAAGTTTCGATGCTCGATTAAAATTACGTTTATCCGTCGGATTTCTACTTAACTGCCATATTCGCCGCAGTATACGTTTTATGCGTATTTGGTTTCTAATCTCAGCAGAAATGAATACGCTGTTAGAACTTTCCTTGCTTGGTAATGTTTGAGGTGTGGATAAAAAGGCGGCTTCATGAATAAGACCTGAAAATGATTCAACAGCATCATCCAGTTCATCACTTGTTCTGAGGGACATGTTTAGGTTTATATTTTTATCAATCCAGTATTTGAAAGAGTCAATATCTGTATTTTTGTGAAGCAGTTTGATATTTTTTGATGCAATTTGCGGTGAAGCGTGAAAATTTATAATTATGGGTGTATGGTCAGAACTTAATTCGTTGCTATCCAGCACATCCAGAGAACTTCTCGGGATTCCGTTGTACACAATAAAATCAAGCAAATCAGGAATCTTACTTGGATCACTAGGCCAGTAAGTAGGACTACCAGAGGATAAGGTTTGATAATGTTTTTTATTTATGCATTTGTAGAGTTCGCGACCTTTGGGATTTGTAAGTCTAGATCCCCACCAAGGATGCTTAGCGTTGAAGTCTCCACCAACTATAAATCGAGGTCCAAGTGAAGAAAATAAATCAACATACATCTCACATAGCACTGTATGTCTGGGAGGAAAATATATAGCGAATACTGATACATCACAACCATTATTAGTTTTAATCTTCAAACCAGCAGCTTGTATATAAGGATACCTTATTTCTGGTAACACCTCATATTTTATTTTTGACTTTATCAAAATTGCTGAGCCTGCATGTGCACGATTGTCGGGGTGATTTGCTGTAACTAAATCATAATCTCTAATTTTGAAGTAAGTTCTGGGCGTGAAGTGTGTTTCTGATACCAGAAGAATATCAATAAAATTTGTTTTCAAAAAGACTTCAGTTTCCTGGGTGTGATTGGAGAGCCCATTGGCGTTCCAGACGGCTATTCTTATATCTATTTGCATAATTTTGACACCAGGAGTGACATCATATTTAATAAATTATTTGTTAATTCCAGCTGTTTGCTAAGCATAAGTTCTATCTTTGCAAACAAATTACGATCGTTAGCAGAATTCTGCTCTTTTAAAACGTCAGCGTACGAAACATTTGGATTTGTTGAGGTAAAGAAATTGGTTTGGTTTTGGTGATTGAAGTTATGCGCATTTCTACGGTTTGCTGATTGATTATTTTGTAATTTCCTCTTTAGAAGTTCTTGGTAGACTTCACAACCTTTGTAATTTGCGGTGTGATTTTTCAAACAGTGAACACATTTTGGGGGTGTATTTTGCTGTTTTTTACATTCTGCAGTTGGATGGTCCATGGCACACTTTACACATCTAAATGTTTTTTTGCAATAGCGCTGAGTATGTCCATATTGTTGACAGCGGAAACATTGTACAAAATCAGTAACTTTCTTTGGAGGTTCTATAGTAACAACAGCATCACAAAGGCGATTAACATTGTAAATTTCACTGTTGTTTGGCTTCGGGTCGAGATCAACGTAGAATATAGAAAGTGGATGCTTGGTTTTACTGCTCTTCACATTGTGAACATTCCTCACATCAAATCCTCGCGACAACAAATCTGCTTTTATCTCCAGAACAGGAGTTGTATGATGAATACCTTTTAAAACAACCCTATATGAGCGCTCTTGACGTATTTGATATGTATGGAAATTTATTTTCTCATTTTCCAGATATTTAATTAATTTTCTATAAGAATCAATTGTGCTTACCATAACTTTGACCTCATCATTTCTTTGGGACTTATAACTAAAATCTTCTCTTGGAATAATAGTAACAATGTTCTCTATCATATTAATAATATTAGTTACTCCAGGGATAAATATTGGTGGCGGTTTCGGGGTAACAGTCTCATTATTTGGTGGTTCTGCTTGTTGTTCTTGGTTTTCATCGTCAAGTAAAGAATATCGATTTGTTGTTGCTGCTGATGTACTGGCATGATCACTTGAAATGTTTTGTTTCTTTGTTTCATTGCCAATGGGCGATTTACACACTTTCCTTTTATTTGAAGTGGGAATCGTTTGCCAGTTGTTCAATTTGCCAATTTCTTCACTAGCATCACCCTCAACTTCGCTTTCAGCACTCATGCTGTAGGCGAGTTGTTGTTACAATTTTTTTTTTTTTATGAGTCTGCACTTTTATGACACTGCACTTTTATGACTCTGTTTACAATTTGGTCGTAGCATACAAGACTACTGGGTTAATTGTTTTTGGTTTTAAATATTTCAAAATTTGCAAAATAATTTTTGCGTAGACACGTCTGATTGCAATCATCGACAAACAGAGACTTATTATCAATATGACCAATGGTATCTTGCACAAATTCTGTATTTAGTAATCCTATATCTTGACAAAGTTTTGGACAAAAAATTGGTAGTCTGGCAACTCCCCTTCTGGTACCTCCCATACAAACGTACCATCCCGCCCCTAATAAACAGTGTACTATTATAAATATGTCCAACGCGCTCGATCCCAAATTCTGTATCTAGTAAAGCTATAGCTAGACAAAGTTTTGAACCAAAACATGGTAGTCTGGCAACCAGAAGGCGTCTGGTACGTCCCATGTACCAGCCCCTTATAAACAGTGTACTATTATCAATATGACCAATGCGATCTTGCCCAAATTTTGTATTTAGTAAAGCTATAGCTAGACAAAATTTTGGACAAAAATTTGGAATTCTGGCAGGCCCTTATAAACTATGGCCAAAGCGATCTATCCCAACTTCTGTATTTAGTAAAGCTATAGCTACACAAAGTTTTGAACAAAAACGTGGCAGTCTGGCAACACCCCTCCTGTCTACCGTAGAAATCGTGTAATATTATCAATATGACCAACGGTACATGGCACAAATTCTGTATTTAGGAATCCTATATCTAGACAATGTTTCGGACAACAACTTGCACGTCTGGCAGCTACCGTTCTGGTATTTCCCATACATATGACCAACGCGATCTATCCCAACTTCTGTATTTAGTAAAGCTATAGCTAGACAAAGTTTTGAACAAAAACACGGTAGTCTGTCAACTCCCTTTCTGGTACCTCCTATACAAGTGTACCATCCCACCTACCTTAGAAATCGTCTCACAGTAAACCTATATCTACACAAAGTTTTGGACAAAAACTTGGAAGTCTGACAACTCTCCTTCTGGTATCTCCCATACAAAAGTACCATCCTGTCTACCTTAGAAATCGTGTAATATTATCAATATGACCAACGGTATCTGGCACAAATTCTGTATTTAGGAATCCTATATCTAGACAATGTTTCGGACAACAACTTGGAAGTCTGGCAACTCCCCTTCTGGTACTTCCCATACAAATGTACCATCCCGCCTACCTTAGATATCGTGTAATATTATCCATATGACCAACGGTATCTGACACAAATTCTGTATTTAGTAAAGCTATAACTGTACAAAGTTTTGAACAAAAACTTGGAAGTCTGGCAACTCCCCTTCTGGTACCTCCCATACAAATGTACCATCCCGCCTAGCTTAGAAATCGTGTAATAGTAAATCTATATCTAGACAAAGTTTTAGACAACAACTTGGTAGTCTGACAACTCTCCTTCAGGTATCTCCCATACAAATTTCCATCCCACCTACCTTAGAAATCGTCTAATAGTAAACCTATATCTAGACAAAGTTTTGACAAAAACTTGGAAGTCTGGCAACTCCCCTTCTGGTACCTCCCATACAAATGTACCATCACGCCTACCTTAGAAATCGTATAATATTATCAATATGACCAACGGTATCTTGCACAAATTCTGCATTTAGTAAACCTATAACTGTACAAAGTTACACAAAAAACTTGGATGTCTGGCAACTCCCCTTGTGGTACCTCCAATACAAATGTACCATCCCGCCTACCTTAGATATCGTGTAATATTATCCATATGACCAACGGTATCTGACACAAATTCTGTATTTAGTAAAGCTATAACTGTACAAAGTTTTGAACAAAAACTTGGAAGTCTGGCAACTCCCCTTCTGGTACCTCCCATACAAATGTACCACCACGCCTACCTTAGAAATCGTATAATATTATCAATATGACCAACGGTATCTTGCACAAATTCTGCATTTAGTAAACGTATAACTGTACAAAGTTTCACAAAAAACTTGGATGTCTGGCAACTCCCCTTCTGGTACCTCCCATACAAATGTACCATCCCGCCTACCTTAGATATCGTGTAATATTATCCATATGACCAACGGTATCTGACACAAATTCTGTAGTTAGTAAAGCTATATCTAGACAAAATGTTGGACAAAAACTTAGAAGTCTGGCCACTTCCCTTCTGGATGTATTACCCCGCCTTCCTTAGACATCGTGTAATATTATCAATATGACCAACGGTATCTTGCACAAATTCTGTATTTTGTAAACCTATAACTGTACAAAGTTTCAGACAAAAACTTGGAAGTCTGGCAACTCTCATTCTGGTACCTCCCAAACAAAAGTACCATCGTGTCTACCTTAGAAATCGTGTAATATTATCAATACGACCAACGGTATCTGGCACAAATTCTGTATTTAGGAATCCTATATCTAGACAATGTTTCGGACAAAAACTTGGAAGTCTGGCAACTCTCCTTCTGGTACCTCCTATACAAATGTACCATCCCGCCACTTATAAACCGTGTATTATTATCAATATTACCAACGCGATCTTGCCCAAATTCTGTAGTTAGTAAAACTATAGCTAGGCAAAGTTTTGGAAAAAAACTTGGTAGTCTGGCAACTCCCCTTCTGGCACCTCCCATACAATGTACCATCCCGCCTATATAATCCGTGTAATATTATCAATATGACCAATGGTATCTTGCACAAATTCTGTATTTAGTAATCCTATATCTTGACAAAGTTTTGGACAAAAAATTGGTAGTTTGGCAACTCCCCTTCTGGTACTTCCCATACAAATGTACCATTCCGCCCCTTATAAACCGTGTTATATTATCAATATGACCAACGCGATCTTGCCCAAATTCTGTATTTAGTAAAGCTATAGCTAGACAAAGTTTTGAACAAAAACATGGTAGCCTGGCAAATCCCCTTCTGGTACCTCCCATACAAATGTACCATCCCGCCTAGCTTAGAAATCGTGTAATAGTAAATCTATATCTAGACAAAGTTTTAGACAACAACTTGGTAGTCTGACAACTCTCCTTCAGGTACCTCCCATTCAAATGTACCATCCTGCCCCTTATAAACCGTGTAATATTATCAATATGACCAATGCGACCTTGCCCAAATTCTGTTCTTAGTAAAGCTATAGACAGACAAAGTTTCGTACAAAAACTTGGAAGTCTGGCAACTCTCATAAAAATGTACCATCCCGCCCCTTGTAAACCGTGTAATATTATCAATATGACCAACGCGCTCTATCCCAAATTCTGTATTTAGTAAAGCTATAGCTAGACAAAGTTTTGAACAAAAACATGGTAGTCTGGCAACTCGCCTTCTGGTACTTCCCATGTACCCGCCCCTTATAAACAGTGTACTATTATCAATATGACCAAGGCGATCTAGCTCAAATTATGTATTTATAAAGCTATAACTATACAAAGTTTTGAACAAAAACATGGTAGTCTGGCACCTCCCATACAATGTACCATCCCGCCTATATAATCCGTGTAATATTATCAATATGACCAACGGTATCTTGTACAAATTCTGTATTTAGTAATCCTATATCTTGACAAAGTTTTGGACAAAAAAATGGTAGTCTGGCAACTCCCCTTCTGGTACTTCCCATACAAATGTACCATTCCGCCCCTTATAAACAGTGTACTATTATAAATTATGTACTATTATTAATATGACCAACGCGATCTTGCCCAAATTATGTAGTTGGTAAAGCTATAGTTGGACAAAGTTTTGGACAAAAACTTGGAAGTCCGGCAGGCCCTTATAAAACGTGTTATATTATCAATATGACCAATGCGATCTATCCCAAATTCTGTATTTAGTAAAGATATAGCTAGACAAAGTTTTGAACAAAAACATGGTAGCCTGGCAACTCCCCTTCTGGTACCTCCCATACAAATGTACCATCCCGCTTAGCTTACAAATCGTGTAATAGTAAACCTATATCTAGACAAAGTTTTAGACAACAACTTGGTAGTCTGACAACTCTCCTTCTGGTACCTCCCATACAAATGTACCATCCCGCCACTTATAAACCGTGTAATATTATCAATATTACCAACGCGATCTTGCCCAAATTCTGTAGTTGGTAAGGCTATAGCTAGACAAAGTTTTGGACAAAAACTTGATAGTCTTGCAATTCTCCTTCTGGTACCTCCCATACAAATGTACCATCCCGCCTAGCTTAGAAATCGTGTAATAGTAAACCTATATCTAGACAAAGTTTTACACAACAACTTGGTAGTCTGACAACTCTCCTTCTGGTACCTCCCATACAAATTTACCATCCCGCCACTTATAAACCGTGTATTATTATCAATATTACCAACTCGATCTTGCCCAAATTCTGTAGTTAGTAAAGCTATAGCCAGACAAAGTTTGGGACTAAAACTTGGTAGTCTGGCAACTACAATTCTGGTACCTCCCATTCAAATGTACCATCCTGCCCTTATAAACCGTGTAATATTATCAATATGACCAACGCGATCTTGCTCAAATTATGTATTTATAAAGCTATAACTAGACAAAGTTTTGAACAAAAACATGGTAGTCTGGCAACACCCCTTCTGGCACCTCCCATACAATGTACCATCCCGCCTATATAATCCGTGTAATATTATCAATATGACCAACGGTATCTTGCACAAATTCTGTATTTAGTAATCCTATATCTTGACAAAGTTTTGGACAAAAAATTGGTAGTCTGGCAACTCCCCTTCTGGTACATCCCATACAAAGGTACCATCCCGCCCCTAATAAACAGTGTACTATTATAAATATGTCCAACGCGCTCGATCCCAAATTCTGTATTTAGTAAAGCTATAGCTAGACAAAGTTTTGAACCAAAACATGGTAGTCTGGCAACCAGAAGGCGTCTGGTACGTCCCATGTACCAGCCCCTTATAATCAATATGACCAATACTATTATCAATATGACCAATGCGATCTTGCCCAAATTTTGTATTTAGTAAAGCTATAGCTAGACAAAATTTTGGAGAAAAATTTGGAATTCTGGCAGGCCCTTATAAACTATGGCCAAAACGATCTATCCCAACTTCTGTATTTAGTAAAGCTATAGCTACACAAAGTTTTGAACAAAAACGTGGCAGTCTGGCAACACCCCTCCTGTCTACCGTAGAAATCGTGTAATATTATCAATATGACCAACGGTACATGGCACAAATTCTGTATTTAGGAATCCTATATCTAGACAATGTTTCGGACAACAACTTGCACGTCTGGCAGCTACCGTTCTGGTATTTCCCATACATATGACCAACGCGATCTATCCCAACTTCTGTATTTAGTAAAGCTATAGCTAGACAAAGTTTTGAACAAAAACACGGTAGTCTGTCAACTCCCTTTCTGGTACCTCCTATACAAGTGTACCATCCCACCTACCTTAGAAATCGTCTCACAGTAAACCTATATCTACACAAAGTTTTGGACAAAAACTTGGAAGTCTGACAACTCTCCTTCTGGTATCTCCCATACAAAAGTACCATCCTGTCTACCTTAGAAATCGTGTAATATTATCAATATGACCAACGGTATCTAGCACAAATTCTGTATTTAGGAATACTATATCTAGACAATGTTTCGGACAACAACTTGGAAGTCTGTCAACTCCCCTTCTGGTACTTCCCATACAAATGTACCATTCCGCCCCTTATAAACAGTGTACTATTATCAATATGAATAACGCGCTCTATCCCAACTTCTGTATTTAGTAAAGCTATAGCTAGACAAAGTTTTGAACAAAAACATGGTAGTCTGGCAACTCCCCTTCTGGTATCTCCCATACAAATTTACCATCCCACCTACCTTAGAAATCGTCTAATAGTAAACCTATATCTAGACAAAGTTTTGACAAAAACTTGGAAGTCTGGCAACTCCCCTTCTGGTACCTCCCATACAAATGTACCATCACGCCTACCTTAGAAATCGTATAATATTATCAATATGACCAACGGTATCTTGCACAAATTCTGCATTTAGTAAACCTATAACTGTACAAAGTTTCACAAAAAACTTGGATGTCTGGCAACTCCCCTTGTGGTACCTCCAATACAAATGTACCATCCCGCCTACCTTAGATATCGTGTAATATTATCCATATGACCAACGGTATCTGACACAAATTCTGTATTTAGTAAAGCTATAACTGTACAAAGTTTTGAACAAAAACTTGGAAGTCTGGCAACTCCCCTTCTGGTACCTCCCATACAAATGTACCACCACGCCTACCTTAGAAATCGTATAATATTATCAATATGACCAACGGTATCTTGCACAAATTCTACATTTAGTAAACCTATAACTGTACAAAGTTTCACAAAAAACTTGGATGTCTGGCAACTCCCCTTCTGGTACCTCCCATACAAATGTACCATCCCGCCTACCTTAGATATCGTGTAATATTATCCATATGACCAACGGTATCTGACACAAATTCTGTAGTTAGTAAAGCTATATCTAGACAAAATGTAGGACAAAAACTTAGAAGTCTGGCAACTTCCCTTCTGGATGTATTACCCCGCCTTCCTTAGACATCGTGTAATATTATCAATATGACCAACGGTATCTTGCACAAATTCTGTATTTTGTAAACCTATAACTGTACAAAGTTTCAGACAAAAACTTGGAAGTCTGGCAACTCTCATTCTGGTACCTCCCAAACAAAAGTACCATCGTGTCTACCTTAGAAATCGTGTAATATTATCAATACGACCAACGGTATCTGGCACAAATTCTGTATTTAGGAATCCTATATCTAGACAATGTTTCGGACAAAAACTTGGAAGTCTGGCAACTCTCCTTCTGGTACCTCCTATACAAATGTACCATCCCGCCACTTATAAACCGTGTATTATTATCAATATTACCAACGCGATCTTGCCCAAATTCTGTAGTTAGTAAAACTATAGCTAGACAAAGTTTTGAAAAAAAAAACTTGGTAGACTGGCAACTCCCCTTCTGGTACCTCCCATACAAATGTACCATCCCGCCACTTATAAACCGTGTATTATTATCAATATTACCAACGCGATCTTGCCCAAATTCTGTAGTTAGTAAACCTATATCTAGACAAAGTTTCGGACATAAACTTGAAAGTCTGGCAACTCCACTTGTGGTTTTCTATAGCATTCGGTATTTTGAGGTTGCTATTATGGAATAAGTCGGCTTACCCGACTGCAACTTTTTCACTGTTTTTTTTTTACATGGTAGTCTGGCAACTCCCCTTCTGGTACCACCCATACAAATGTACCATCCCGCCTACCTTAGAAATCGTGTGATATTATCAATATGACCAACGCGATCTTGCTCAAATTCTGTATTTAGTAAAGCTATAGACAGACAAAGTTTTGGACAAAAACGTAGTAGTCTGGAATCTACAATTCTGGTACCACCCATACAAATGTACCATACCCCCTACCTTAGAAATCGTGTAATAGTAAACCTATATCCAGACAAAGTTTTAGGCAACAACTTGGTAGTCTGACAACTCTCCTTCTGGTACCTCCCATACAAATGTACCATCCCGCCACAAATAAACCGTGTATTATTATCAATATTACCAACGCGATCTTGCCCAAATTCTGTAGTTAGTAAAACCATAGCTAGACAAAGTTTTGGAAAAAAACTTGGTAGTCTGGCAATTCCCCTTCTGGTACCTCCCATACAAATTTACCATCCCGCATACCTTAGAAATCGTGTATTAGTAAACCTATATCTAGACAAAGTTTCGGACATAAACTTGAAAGTCTGGCAACTCCACTTGTGGTTTTCTATAGCATTCGGTATTTTGAGGTTGCTATTATGGAATAAGTCGGCTTACCCGACTGCAACTTTTTCACTGTTTTTTTTTTACATGGTAGTCTGGCAACTCCCCTTCTGGTACCACCCATACAAATGTACCATCCCGCCTACCTTAGAAATCGTGTGATATTATCAATATGACCAACGCGATCTTGCTCAAATTCTGTATTTAGTAAAGCTATAGACAGACAAAGTTTTGGACAAAAACTTGGTAGTCTGGAATCTACAATTCTGGTACCACCCATACAAATGTACCATCCCCCCCTATCTTAGAAATCGTGTAATAGTAAACCTATATCCAGACAAAGTTTTAGGCAACAACTTGGTAGTCTGACAACTCTCCTTCTGGTACCTCCCATACAAATGTACCATCCCGCCTACCTTAGATATCGTGTAATATTATCCATATGACCAACGGTATCTGACACAAATTCTGTATTTAGTAAAGCTATAACTGTACAAAGTTTTGAACAAAAACTTGGAAGTCTGGCAACTCCCCTTCTGGTACCTCCCATACAAATGTACCACCACGCCTACCTTAGAAATCGTATAATATTATCAATATGACCAACGGTATCTTGCACAAATTCTGCATTTAGTAAACCTATAACTGTACAAAGTTTCACAAAAAACTTGGATGTCTGGCAACTCCCCTTCTGGTACCTCCCATACAAATGTACCATCCCGCCTACCTTAGATATCGTGTAATATTATCCATATGACCAACGGTATCTGACACAAATTCTGTAGTTAGTAAAGCAATATCTAGACAAAATGTTGGACAAAAACTTAGAAGTCTGGCAACTTCCCTTCTGGATGTATTACCCCGCCTTCCTTAGACATCGTGTAATATTATCAATATGACCAACGGTATCTTGCACAAATTCTGTATTTTGTAAACCTATAACTGTACAAAGTTTCAGACAAAAACTTGGAAGTCTGGCAACTCTCATTCTGGTACCTCCCAAACAAAAGTACCATAGTGTCTACCTTAGAAATCGTGTAATATTATCAATACGACCAATGGTATCTGGCACAAATTCTGTATTTAGGAATCCTATATCTAGACAATGTTTCGGACAAAAACTTGGAAGTCTGGCAACTCTCCTTCTGGTACCTCCTATACAAATGTACCATCCCGCCACTTATAAATCGTGTATTATTATCAATATTACCAACGCGATCTTGCCCAAATTCTGTAGTTAGTAAAACTATAGCTAGACAAAGTTTTGGAAAAAAACTTGGTAGTCTGGCAACTCCCCTTCTGGTACCTCCCATACAAATGTACCATCCCGCCACTTATAAACCGTGTATTATTAGCAATATTACCAACGCGATCTTGCCCAAATTCTGTAGTTAGTAAAACTACAGCTAGACAAAGTTTTGAACAAAATCATGGTAGTCTGGCAACTCCCCTTCTGGTACCACCCATACAAATGTACCATCCCGCCTACTTTAGAAATCGTGTGATATTATCAATATGACCAACGCGATCTTGCTCAAATTCTGTAGTTAGTAAAACTATAGCTAGACAAAGTTTTAGGCAACAACTTGGTAGTCTGACAACTCTCCTTCTGGTACGTCCCATACAAATGTACCATCCCGCCACATATAAACCGTGTATTATTATCAATATTACCAACGCGATCTTGCCCAAATTCTGTAGTTAGTAAAACTATAGCTAGACAAAGTTTTGGAAAAAAACTTGGTAGTCTGGCAAATCCCCTTCTGGTACCTCCCATACAAATTTACCATCCCGCATACCTTAGAAATCGTGTATTAGTAAACCTATATCTAGACAAAGTTTCGGACATAAACTTGAAAGTCTGGCAACTCCACTTGTGGTTTTCTATAGCATTCGGTATTTTGAGGTTGCTATTATGGAATAAGTCGGCTTACCCGACTGCAACTTTTTCACTGTTTTTTTTTTTACATGGTAGTCAGGTAACTCCCCTTCTGGTACCACCCATACAAATGTACCATCCCGCCTACTTTAGAAATCGTGTGATATTATCAATATGACCAACGCGATCTTGCTCAAATTCTGTATTTAGTAAAGCTATAGACAGACAAAGTTTTGGACAAAAACTTGGTAGTCTGGAATCTACAATTCTGGTACCACCCATACAAATGTACCATCCCCCTTATCTTAGAAATCGTGTAATAGTAAACCTATATCCAGACAAAGTTTTAGGCAACAACTTGGTAGTCTGACAACTCTCCTTCTGGTACCTCCCATACAAATGTACCATCCCGCCACATATATATATCTGGCACAAATTCTGTATTTAGGAATCCTATATCTAGACAATGTTTCGGACAAAAACTTGGAAGTCTGGCAACTCTCCTTCTGGTACCTCCTATACAAATGTACCATCCCGCCACTTATAAATCGTGTATTATTATCAATATTACCAACGCGATCTTGCCCAAATTCTGTAGTTAGTAAAACTATAGCTAGACAAAGTTTTGGAAAAAAACTTGGTAGTCTGGCAACTCCCCTTCTGGTACCTCCCATACAAATGTACCATCCCGCCACTTATAAACCGTGTATTATTAGCAATATTACCAACGCGATCTTGCCCAAATTCTGTAGTTAGTAAAACTACAGCTAGACAAAGTTTTGAACAAAATCATGGTAGTCTGGCAACTCCCCTTCTGGTACCACCCATACAAATGTACCATCCCGCCTACTTTAGAAATCGTGTGATATTATCAATATGACCAACGCGATCTTGCTCAAATTCTGTATTTAGTAAAGCTATAGACAGACAAAGTTTTGGACAAAAACTTGGTAGTCTGGAATCTACAATTCTGGTACCACCCATACAAATGTACCATCCCCCCTACCTTAGAAATCGTGTAATAGTAAACCTATATCCAGACAAAGTTTTAGGCAACAACTTGGTAGTCTGACAACTCTCCTTCTGGTACGTCCCATACAAATGTACCATCCCGCCACATATAAACCGTGTATTATTATCAATATTACCAACGCGATCTTGCCCAAATTCTGTAGTTAGTAAAACTATAGCTAGACAAAGTTTTGGAAAAAAACTTGGTAGTCTGGCAAATCCCCTTCTGGTACCTCCCATACAAATTTACCATCCCGCATACCTTAGAAATCGTGTATTAGTAAACCTATATCTAGACAAAGTTTCGGACATAAACTTGAAAGTCTGGCAACTCCACTTGTGGTTTTCTATAGCATTCGGTATTTTGAGGTTGCTATTATGGAATAAGTCGGCTTACCCGACTGCAACTTTTTCACTGTTTTTTTTTTTACATGGTAGTCAGGTAACTCCCCTTCTGGTACCACCCATACAAATGTACCATCCCGCCTACTTTATAAATCGTGTGATATTATCAATATGACCAACGCGATCTTGCTCAAATTCTGTATTTAGTAAAGCTATAGACAGACAAAGTTTTGGACAAAAACTTGGTAGTCTGGAATCTACAATTCTGGTACCACCCATACAAATGTACCATCCCCCTTATCTTAGAAATCGTGTAATAGTAAACCTATATCCAGACAAAGTTTTAGGCAACAACTTGGTAGTCTGACAACTCTCCTTCTGGTACCTCCCATACAAATGTACCATCCCGCCACATATAAACCGTGTATTATTATCAATATTACCAACGCGATCTTGCCCAAATTCTGTAGTTAGTAAAACTATAGCTAGACAAAGTTTTGGAAAAAAACTTGGTAGTCTGGCAAATCCCCTTCTGGTACCTTCCATACAAATTTACCATCCCGCCTACCTTAGAAATCGTGTATTAGTAAACCTATATCTAGACAAAGTTTCGGACAAAAACTTGAAAGTCTGGCAACTCCCCTTGTGGTTTTCTATAGCATTCGGTATTTTGAGGTTGCTATTATGGAATAAGTCGGCTTACCCGACTGCAACTTTTTCACTGTTTTTTTTTTAATTCAAAACTGTTTTTTTTCTCAAATTGTAATAACGTTTTAATGGCATGAATGTGCATGTACAATTATGATCGTCGTCGTCGGGTGATATATACACAAAAAAACGTAAATGCGAATAGGGACAAAACGCATTAAAGGTAACGTTGATGTTGGCAACTGATATACAGTCTAGTGCGAAACTATACGGACATTCCAAATGTATAAATAGTATGTATATACAGGGTCCGCCAAATAACTTTTTTTTTTGGAAAATTCTATAAAAAAAAATTTCTCAAATTTCTTTTTTTATTTGAAATTACAATCCTTCCGGTTAATAATGGAAAATAATTTCATTCAAATGGCTGCCTCGGCTGGCCATGCAGTAGCCTAACGACATCAGCTCTGCGGCTGATAATGCGATCTTCAAAAACAGGACGCAAAACAACGAGTGTAGCTTCGGCTGTGTGGCACGTGACGCCGTCCTGTTGAAACCAAATGATGCCAATATCCTCATCTTCAATTTTTGTAAACAAAAGTTCGTTCGTAACGAAAACGAAATAAGCAATAGTTAAAAAAACGTTAGATGGAGGACCCTTTACATGTGTATACGTATATAAATTATACGATTTGGGTTGTTAATTAATTAAAAACAACTTTATTGTTAGAGTTTGAGTTAATAACTGACTTACAATTCTACATTTGCTTAAAACTAAAGCCACTACATTATGCTGCGCAGATGTCGTTCTGCCAACGTTACCATTGCACATGTTGCTGTTTGCTGACACTGCGGCTCGTGTAGCATGTTTGGTTATTCACCTTTAGCCAAGTTGCGAGGTGTAGAATATGCTGACATAGCGGTTCGTGTTGACTATGGGAATATGGGAGCATGAGGGTTTCTCATGAAAGATGGTTAAGTATTTGGTTGATCGAGTGCAACCAAATTATGAGGTGTCGAATGTGCTGATCAAACGGCTCGTGTGGGGTTTTTGGTTGCTTTAGTGCAACCAAACTGTGAGAGTGTGGGAACACGAGGATTCCTCATGATAACTCCTCCCCTTCTAAGTGGGGGCCGTCCGCGGTCCTCGTAACAGCGTTCTTTATTGCATCTTCAACGGACATGGTTATGATGATCTTTTTTTTTATGATGACCCTACGTCGTAATAGGTAAGCTGCCAGTCCCCCAAGCGCAAAAGCACCAATAGTTGATAAACCTGCAATTTGACCCTGCTCGATCGTATGTTGTAAATGACGGATGTGTTGAAGATTCTGTCGGTTAACGTGGTGGAGATAGGGGGCGCTTAGTATCTCGGTGTGTTGCGTTAGGTTAATCGCAGAAGCCCATGGGGTTTCAGGTTGCAGAGGAGTCGTTGAATTTTCGTTGTAATATACTGAATCGTTGATTTTTACATGGTTTTTGAAAATGACCAGGTAATTACCATTAATTGTAATAAGAGCTTCATTACTTTCTTCTACGATTGCCAGTTGATCATTGATGACTACCAATCCATCGCCTATCGGTGTTATCGGCGTGAGATTGTTGAATGTGGTGCTGCAGCTTGCAGTGTTACGTGTCAATAGTTGTAGAGCGCATGATGTGGCTGACGACGGTAGACAAAACGTTGGTATCGTGTCGCTGCAGTTCCTCACCGCTAAGGTACGATTGTGGCATACCGCTAAGGTGGATTCTTGTAGGTGGAGCATTTGATGGCCGTGAGCTACTGGTAAAATAGTAATTTTCTTACATCTAAGTTTAGGAATAGGATATCGTATTAGGAAGTATATTACATTATCGTATTGCAAAATCTTAATATTAGCTACAGCCATTACATCGGCCACAGAGAGGTTTGTGAAGTGCTCATTTTTTATTATGAAGTTTATCTCGTTACTGTCTAAAAGGATGGGATTCAAGACTCCAATTTTTGCGAATGTGAAAGAAGTGATAAGATTGTCTAAGTCTGTTATTATTGCTCTGTTTATAGCTAAGAGAATATCATAAAGGTGGCTAGTGTCTATTTCTCTTTGTTTTTCTGTTCTCAAGATTTTATTTACTGTAGTGGTGAGACTATTAATTTCTTTTTGTACCTCCGTGTTGATAGTAAACTGTCTGTCCTGAGAGTCAATTAATTGTTCTGCTGTGTTTGTTAGTCTGTCAAAGTCATCGTGGTCTGGGGTCCCTGCGATGTATTTCAGTACCGTCCCTATAGCGTTCAAGCTTCTCGCTTGTCTGTGATGAGTATTTACCGTCTGTATTAGTCTACTTATCTGGTTTATGTCTGCGTCCAGCAACTTCCTCATGTGTGTTTGGGGGAAGTGGTCCGTAGCGTTAGCTGTCTCGTCCTTTAGTCGTTCGTACAGAGTCAGGTTGGTAACGTGTTTGATGTGTCCAAAACTTTCCCAGATTACAAGGTCACCGCCAGCCACCGGAATGTATCTTGCATTTGAGTAGTCTATTAGTCCTCCAGTTGTTGCTGATACCAATATGGCTATAACCAATTTTAAAGCGATTCTGAAAGAATAAGTAATATCCTTCTTTAGTTCATCACCCATGTAGGACGTTATGTTAATTCTAGAAAGGAAGAAATTTCAGCGGAGATTGTCCTTATGGACCCTCCTCCCTCTTACGAGAACGGTTGTGCCCAGATCATTTTCGACTTCCTCTTCAGTGTAAAGAGGTGTAAGTTTGTTACCTAGTCTTCTGTTATTTTTTACGAGCACTTTCTCTCCAACGGCAAAGTTCCTATCTTGTCTATTCTTATTGTTACTGAATGTATTGACCTGTTATATTCGATGGTAGCCAAAAGAACTATTTCTTCGATATCGTCTAAATGTTTGTCAAGTTTAAGGCATCTAGATATTTCCATCAGTGTGTTGTGAAATCGCTCTACCTGTCCATTTGAGGTACTGTGCAAGGGTGGAGCGTTCGCAATATCGATGTCGAAATGGTTCTTTAATATGGACTTGATGCTATGTGAATTAAGCGACTTTTCATTGTCACAGTAAATAGTTTTTGTACTTGAAAACACATTGAGTAACTGGAGGAGCTGAGGCTTAACGTCTACTATCGTCCTGGACTTTAGTGACTGTACTATTGCAAATTTAGAAAATTTGTCAATGCAAGTCAAAAAATATTTCGACCCTGTGGAAAATATATCAATGTGGAGAATTTCTCCACAATATGTAGGTATGGGTGTTTGGGCAATGAGTTGCTTTTTTGGATGGCGGTCATACTTCGCCTGAGAGCATACGCGACAATTTGCTACAAATTGTTTAGCCTTCCTTTCCATTTTCGGAAAAAAATAGTCCTCCACTATGTGCTTTACGTTTTCCTGGGCTGCTCGGTGTGCTCGATTGTGTTCGGCCGCGATAATTTCTTGCTGTTCGTTCGGGTCTGATATATCGATAACCAGCTTTTCTGTGTGTCTGAATTTCACGGTTGGAAAGAGTTCGATCAATTTATGCTGGAATCGTGCCAATGTGTGTAGGTCACAATGCAGAGCGTTTACTACATCTGCTTTTACGGCTTCCTGTAGATTTTTATTTAAATCGTCGTCGGTTCGGAATGTAATCAAGTGTCTTGTTTTTTTTCCAAAAATAATGAAAGTTCTTTTCTGGGGTTCTATGCCTTCCTCTACAAGTATCTGATTACGGAAGCAATTTACCGGCTTATCAGTTCTCTCAATCGTGTTGGTAGATGACTCTTCCCTGTGGATTGTTTCGACACTCATATTGTCTAAGGCATAAATGTGCTGCCTAGACAGCGCATCTGCAACTACGTTTTCCTTGCCTGGTTTGTAAATTAGCTTTGCGTTGCATTCATCTATGAAAGCTTTCCACCTTTTAATTTTCGAGTTCGGATTTCTGTCCGAAACGGCAAAGGTTAATGGTTGGTGGTCCGTGAATACGTTTAATTTTGATACGCCATAAAGATAGTTTCTGAGCGTCTTTAGTGCCCAGACAATGGCTAATAATTCCCGTTCATTAGTAGCGTAATGTTCCTCGCTACCTGTCAAAGTGCGGGAAATCATGGTTATAGGTTTTCCCTCCTGTGAAAGGACAGCACCTATAGCATGGGAGGATGCATCCGTGGTTAAATCGAACGGTTTTTGAAAATGTGGGTATGTTAATGTTACGTCTTCATACGCTAGTATTTCTTTTATTTTATTAAAGGCTTTTTTCTGTTCACTGGTCAAATCAATTTTGATTTTTTTTGACTGTGTTGCAGTAACTCGGCCGTACTCTCCTCTCAGTATGTTCGATAGTGGTTGCGCAATCTTGGCGAAGTCGCGTATGAAGCAGCGGTAGTATCCCGCCAAACCTAAGAATGACTTTAGACCCTTAGGGTGCTGGGCTCAGGAAAATTTCGAATTGTTTCAATTTTCTCTACACAAGTTCTAATTCCTCCTTGTGAAATTATGAACCCTAGGTATTCGACCTCGGTTTGGAAAAATGTTGATTTTTCCGCCGAGACCCTCATATTGGCTTCAAATAGACTTCGCATCACTACTTCCGTATCTTTTAAGTGTTCTTGCTAATTTTTCGAGAATATTATTACATCGTCTACGTAGACGAAACATCTCTTTCCGATGTGTTCTCTTAGCACATCATCTATCGCCCTTTGGAAAATGCTGGGCGCGTTCTTTAGGCCGAAGGCCAGTCTGCAGAATTCATATTTTCCGTTTTTTACAGAAAATGCAGTTTTTTCTCTATCGGGTTCAGACAGCTGAATTTGGTGGAAACCTGATTTTAGGTCGAGTGTAGTAAAGAATTTACTCCCACCAAGATTGGATAGAGTTTCCATGATTTCCGGAATCGGGTACCTATCGCTGATAGTTTTGTCATTAAGTTTTCGAAAATCTATTACTAATCGTTTTTTTTTCTGACCATTTTCGTCAAAACCCTTTTTTTTAACGACCCATATTGGGTTGTTATAGGGGGACCTATACTTTCGAATGATACCGTTCGCCAGTAGATCCTGGATTTCCTTATTAACAAAATCCGCAACGCCCAGTGGGTACGGGTACAGTCTTGAGTACACTGGATCTTCGTTCTCCGTGCGGATCGTCGCAACTACATTTGTATTATATGGGAGTGCTTCATTGGGGTCTGCAAAAACTCCGTTTACATTTCCAATTACTCTGAAGAATGCGTCTTTGAACTCCCTTGGTACCGACTTAGCCTGAAGTTGTAGATGATTCATATCCTGGCTGGTTATAAATAAGATAACCTCCTTTCCATGGTCATGAGTAATTGTGTTAGTTTTTAAATCAATGGACGCGTGTACCTTATTCAATAAGTCAAGGCCGATAACGCCGTCAAATGATGTCAACTCGGGTAGAATGAAAAACTCTTCTGCTACGCCGAAAATTTTAATTGCATTTGAGTTTGATAGGGGTAACTCCATGGATTGATTTTACCGCAAATCAATTTTGGACCACTTTTATTCCCTTTAGTTCCGGTAAAGGTTTGATGTAACTCCTTGGAGCCCCCGTGTCAACAAGAAGTTTGATTTCTTTCCCTCCTATTGACCTCGAAATCCAAGGCAGGAGGGACCTTCCTCTAAAAAATTAAGCTCATCGCCCTCAATTTCGTCTACGGCCTGTTCCGCCTCTTCATCATACGTTGGGTCGACCATTGATTCATGTTCTTCGCTAAGATGATTCACACGTTGTAGTTTTGGCCCTGTGTATCGCCCTGAATTTGCCGCTCGTTTCTGCATATTTCCCTGCGGCCTGTCATTATAGTCGTGACTTTGGTAGTTTGTTTTCTGTTTAAATTGGGATATTGAAGGGTCCACCTCCATAGGTTCGACGCGTCTATGATCAGAGTAGTTACCGCTGGTGTGTGGCTTTCGACTACTTAAGGGGTTTTGCGGTTGGCCAGCCTGATGCTGTTTAGTAACCGAATAATGTGGGTTCTTCTGTCCCACATTGTGACCCGTATTAGGGGAATTTTGGGCTGATCTTGCCTTTTTGTTGTATGAACTATCCGATCTATTTGCGAAAGTTTTCGCGAACGCGTAGCGCTCATTATTAGCGTCTACTTCTTGTGCCAAGGCCAATGCAGAAGGGAGGTCGGTTGGTCTTGAAGCAAACAGGATATCGCAAAGAGGTTTCCTTAACCCTGATATGAAAACCCTAAGTGCATCGGCCCTATATTTTTCGTTTATAGTGTCTGCTACACTATTTTCATACGACATGCGATTTTTTTTTTTTTTTTTTTTTTTTGACAAACACAGGGGATGCCCCCTATAAATGCAATGCACTGTGTTAGCGATGGGAAAAAAGGGTATTGGAGGGAGGAAAGAGGGAGTAGTGTTTGTTGACGTTGGCCTTGAATTTCGTAATGTCATAGCAGGCAGGAAAAACACTTGCAGGAAGATTATTCCACAAACGAACAGTCCGGCTGAAGAACCAATTTTCTCTATAGTGCGTCGTCCGGTCAACCGGCCATTTGAAAATGAACGGATGAGAGACCCTGGATAGCCGAGTATTCCGGCTAAATGTTCTAACGTCAGGGACCAGACGACGGATATCTTCTGAACAGATACCATTAAAATATCTATAGAATAGCGATACACAACCCACATTACGGCGATGCTGTAGAGAGACAATAGAGCTGGATACCCTACCATCACCTATCATCACCACCGCTCTCCTCTGTACACGGTCCAGAAGCTTCAAAGATGTTAATGGAGCCCCTGCCCATATATGCGAGTTGTATTCCATTTTAGGCCGGATGTAAGTGGTGTAAATATTTACGAGATCAGATGGAGTGAAGTATTTCTTGCACCGCTTCAAAAAGCCTAAACACTTGAATGCTTCTTTCGACACTTCGAATATATGGCTAGCCCAGCGAGCATCACCCTGTATCTTCATGCCCAGAACATCAAGAGTGTCTGATTCGTCGATATCCACACCACCCATAGATATTGACGGCGATGCTGGATCGGTGGAACGTTTGAGTGACAACAAACAGCACTGGGTCTTTTGTGCATTAAAATCTACTCTGTTCATTTGGCCCCACTCACAAATCGTCGCCAAATCGCGGTTAAGTGAGTTATTCATCGTTCGCCTTTTGTCCTCTATCTCCGAGGGACTTGGCCGATGATCAAATGAGTACGAATGACAGAGGTTGCTGTCATCCGCAAAGGAGTAGATCGGGTTCACAGTCTGACCCAGCAGGTCGTCAATGAAAATAAGAAATAGAGAAGGAGAGAGGACAGAGCCTTGTGGCACTCCTGCGGTCAGCCTATGCTCGTTGGATGAGACCCCATCTATAACAACTCGTATAGAGCGATCTCTGAGAAAACTCGATATGAATCGAGAGAAGATATTACCGACACCAAATGCAATAAGTTTTGATATGAGTGCTCCGTGCCAGACCCTATCGAACGCCTTGGAAATATCCAGAGCCACGACCTTACTTTCACCAAGGGCGTGAATAGATCGACTCCATCGCTCCGAAAGGAACGCCATCAGGTCTCCAGTAGATCGATTTCTACGGAAGCCATACTGTCGATCATTCAGGAGGCCGTTAGACTCTAGATACCTCACAAGATGGTGATTGACCATGCTCTCCATAACCTTCGATAGCGCAGAACATATTGCAATTGGACGGTAATTCGCAGGATTAGTAGCCTCACCTTTCTTGGGGATCGGCTGAACATTGGCAACTTTCCAACGTGAAGGGTAAATACCAGCACGGTACGACATGCTGAAAAGATTGCGCAATGGACGAGCTAGCGTCGAAGAGCACTTACATAGGACAAGTGCTGAAATACCATCCGGGCCCGGAGTTTTATTTACGTTAAGATCTGCAAGAACCCTTTTAACACCACGTGTTCGAAAAAATATCTGGCGCATCGAACTAGATACGTTTCCGATCACGGGGAGTGGTTGACTGCTTTCTGGCAAAGATGAATTCTTTGCAAAAATTTCAGCCAGAAGGTTAGCTTTGTCTAGGAAACATAATTTCCAATTAAATTGCTGATAGAAATTGTTAAGCTCGGCCCAACGTGCCTTTTCGTATATGTACATTGTCCGCTTCGTGACTGGTTTAGAAGTGGATCGAAGATCGGAGAACGAAAAGGATGTTGAAATGGTGCAATGATCCGAGTTACCAAGAGGTGCAAGAATGTTAACCTCATACTTTTCAGGGTGTGAGGTTAAGAAGAGGTCAAGAATATTTTGCTGTTGCCCTTCAACACGCGGAATGTGTGTTGGTTCATTCACTAATTGCGCCAAGTCATTGTGCGCGGCAAATAACTCAGCGTACTGTCCCTCCGGAGATGTATGGCTCGAATGGGAAAGCCAAGAATTATTATGGACATTGAAATCACCAGCAACTGCAATTTCACTATCCGGATAATCTTCTAAAATTTTTGAAATGGAATCGGAAAGGGCGTCGAAGCCGTTGATGGTAGCCTCCCTTTCCAGGTTTGGGCTTCTGTAAAGAAACCCGAAATGTAATGTGTGCGATCCAATCTTGAACCTAACCCAAAGAGAGTTAAATTCTGGATCTTGTGAGTCTGCCTTCCTTTTCGGACCACTTTCCTCTTAGGATGCGAATACGTCTTCCTGACTTTGAGTTGCTTATAAGACCTTCTGCGACTTACACTTCATATAAAGATACGAATTGGGACCGTTTTCGAGGTGATATTGTATTTGGTCTTTCACAACATTTTCCAGATTCTTCGCGGAATCTATCCGATGCAGAGATTGATCGGAACATTGAGGATTTTAATGCTACTATTAATTCCATGGTTAGTCGGCACACGGATAGAATTGATATACATGGGAAAAAATATATTGTTTCCGATGAAATAAGGCGGTTGTACAGGATAAAGTACGGGTGGCAGAAGGAGATGAAGAGAATTTTTCATCTGTCTTTTGACAGAAATGATCCGACATACACTCTACTATCAAAACAGGTTCAGCTTATTAGTGTTATGATCAAAAGACAAGTTGAAATTGAACAATCAAGGATTTTTGCTAAGAAACTGAGGAAAATTAAACCAGGTCCGACAGCGCATAAGAACGTTTATGGAATTATGGGTTATAAAAAGAGAATGCCTCTTAGGACACTTACGGTCGATGGAGTGGCTATAGAAGAGGATAATATTAAATTGAGGAAATTAAAAGACCATTTTTCTGATATTTACTCAGGTTCGGTTCCGAACAGAGATATTTCAGACATCGAGGATACGTTGAATTCGACACTATCGCGGGTTCCTGAGAATTCTTTTGTGTTCACTCACAAGAATTCAGCCCTCAACATGGGTGCTTCTTCTGGTCTGATTACTCTGGACCAACTGGTGGAATCTTCCAGATGCCTAAATAATAAGAAATCGTCGGGATTGGACGGAATTTCTAAGTTTGTTATAAGAAGGCTTCCCACAAAGGCTTTTGAATATCTGATGATATTGTTCAATAACTGCCTCAGTAATTCGTACTTTCCGAAATCGTGGAAGATTTCGAAGATTGTTCCTATTAGGAAGAAAACTGACTCCGACGATATTAATAACTTGAGACCTATTTCACTCCTGTCCAACATAGGAAAATTTTTTGAGAGAGTGATTCGGATGACAATGGATGATGGAGTGACAGAATCTTACATACCAGAATTCCAATTTGGGTTTAAGAAGGGTCATTCGACTACTGATGCCTTGTTAAAATTTCAGGACGACGTCGTTTCTAATTTGCGAAGACAATATTGTACGGTTGCGCTTTCACTGGATGTTGAGAAAGCTTTCGACAAAACCTTTCATGATGGCATTTTATTTAAAATGATTCGGATAGGCTTCGATCCCAGAGTGATTAAATTATTTCGAAGTTATTTCTCGGACAGAGTGTTTTCTGTGCTATTGAATGATAGTTTGTCGGATTTTGGTGAGGTAAGGTGCGGAGTTCCGCAGGGATCATTGTTAGCTCCACACTTGTACAATATTTTTATGAGCGATTTTCCTCATATTAGTTCTGATTCGATTGCGTTATTATATGCCGATGACAGTCTTTTATATGCGCACGATGAGTCCCCGATCAACGCGTTAATGAAAGTTTCAGATCACCTCATAACTGTCAAGGAGTTTTATGATTATTGGGGTGTAACAATAAACCCATCCAAAAGCGAGGCTATTTGTATTCGAAACGCTTCAGGAAAGTGTAGAAGGTTTGTGGTTCCTGAGAGTAAACAGTTGAGAACTTTTATTAATAGAGAAGAAGTCCCTTTTAGGAATGATATAAAATATTTAGGCATTCACTTCAACAAACTGTTTAAATTTAATAGACATGCCAGGTCTGTTCTCCAGAAGGCCAATAGAATTTTGGGGTCTTTTTCGAAAATTCTGTGGAATAAGAACTTACCGGGAGAGACAAAGGTATTACTGTACAAGACTAGTATACGCCCAGTCATTCTTTATGGGTTTCCAATATGGTTCAATGTATCCCCGACAGTTATAAAGGAATTTGAAATATTTGAGAGAAAAATATTAAGATATTGTATCGGAAAAAATGTTCAGTCGTTCTTCAAGCGTTATTCGAATAGGTATATTTATAAGGAGTCAAGGGTTACTCCAATCGGTCTGCATATTTGTGACGTCATTGATAAATTTATTACAAGGATTTCCCTTCACGAGAATAACATAATTAACGATATTTACAATGCCGAGTAGGATATTCGCTGGTCAGATGTAAGCTATTTATCCCCAATTGGATTTATAAATGAAAGTCGGTCGGATTTGTATACTTCGGTTTCTTTTCGGCCTGACTTCTACAAGAAAGTTGTTCCGGGTGCTCATAGAGGATAGCATCAATTTAATTGGACTAAGGCTAAAGCAATTGAATAGCTTTTGTTGAAATCTCTTATATTATTTTTTCTTCTTACATTTTATATTTAGTTTTCCTCCATCCCCTCCCTTCCTTTTTTTGTACCCTCCCCTTCCACTCACTAATTTTAGGCTAGTTTTAAGTTTACATTTAAGTTAAATTCTAGGATAATACACTCCTAATATACTAAAGCCTTGGGAGCAAGGGCGAACACTCACTCATCAGATCCACACACAATTGAAACACATCTCACTACACAGAAAAGGCTTGGTGCCGCTATCTGTTCGTTATTGGTAATTTAGACAATACATTATAGTCATAAGCAATTTCATGTTCATAGATTTAGTATATGTCTTTCATTGTTTTTGAAAAAAGTCTCAATAAAATAAACTAACTAACTTAACCCAAAGGGAGTTAAATTCTGGATTTTGTGAGTTGCTGACTCTGGAACACAACACCATTACGTATATATAACACAAGACCTCTGTGAGAAAAAAAAGAGGACAGAGTGTGATAGCCAGGAATGTGAAAATCCTGTGGATCAGAATCCTCACACACCTGGGTCTCACATAGAGCGAGGACATCCGGCCTATGGAAACTAATGTGCGAGTATACCGCAAAAAAATTCGACCTCAGCCCGCGAATGTTTGCGAAGTGAATTTTATACCTACCTACCATGACATTACCAATGCACAAGACAACATCAAAGCAAAATCACAAATAATGCTGCGTAAGTAAAATCGAGACGGGCAATGATTGCCCTAAAACTTAATACGGTGCTAAAGGACGAGAGTACCGCATCGGCGGCACCTCGCACTTTATTTCTAAGGATAATTACCGCTTGATAGTGGCGTTCACTGCCATCGTATTTTTCGAATAGCTCATACGCATTGTGCGCAGCCTCGCGCCATGACACATAGGTGCCTGGCTGGCCAGAAAATTCCGGAAGAGATTTTATGGCATCTAAGGTGATATCACAAGGTGTCAGCGGATTTATCCGAACCTTCGTGAACCTTTCGACCTTAGGTTTGTCGGTAGCAAGTCGACTGTTAATCGCAGTTATCTTCCTGTCAAACTCTAATTTTTGCGCGGCCTGTGCTCTGCTCACTTCTGCTCTAACTAGCTCACTTACTTGTTCAGTATTCATTGTTTCTTTTGTTTCTAATCTTAAATTCCCTAATAAGGCTTCTAATTCTTCACTCATAAATTATTCGCAAAAAAAGGAGGATTCCGAAAAAAAAAATTTATTTCACTTAATTGTTTTATTTAAATTTGTCTTCTCTCTTTTTTTTTATAAAAAGCGGGCACTTCACTTACCTTATCATCCTTAAAATTTAGCCTTAACTAGCTTCCGTTGTTGCTCTTCAGTTGGATGTTGATTCTGCTTCTTTTCGCCGACCCAGGATGTTCGTTCCTTAGGGAGTCTTCAGATTATTTCCACTGTTGTTTCTCGCTGCCCAAGGATATTCGTTCCTTGGTGACTTCAGATAGTCCTTTTTCCTTAAAGGTTGTTTTAGTACACTTCTGAGTTCCAACTGTTTGTTTTCTTTCACAGAATACTAATTTAATCCCTTCTTTACAGGATAATTGCTTTTAGCTTTTGCAGTTTCACCTTCCACAAAGTTCTAATTTTTAGATTTGCTTTTCGCGAAGTGAATTACGTTATGTTTTTCTTCTTTTTCCTTTTTTACAGGATTTTTGCTTTTAGCTTTGCAGTTTCACTTTCCACGAAGTTCTAATTTTTTCTTTAGATTTATTTTTCGGGAAGTGAACCACGTTGTTTTTTTTCCTTTCCATTTTTACAGGATATTTGCTTTTAGCTTTGCAGTTTCACTTTCCACGAAGTTCTAAGTTTTTTTTTTCTTTAGATTTACTTGTCGCGGAGAGCCCCACGTTGGGCGCCAATTATACGATGTGGGTTGTTAATTAATTAAAAACAACTTTATTGTTAGAGGGTGAGTTAATAACTGAATTACAATTCTACATTTGCTTAAAACTAAAGCCACTACATTATGCTGCGCCGCTGTCGTTCTGCCAACGTTACCATTGCACATGTTGCTGTTTGCTGACACTGCGGCTCGTGTAGCATGTTTGGTTATTCACCTTTAGCCAAGTTGCGAGGTGTAGAATATGCTGACATAGCGGCTCGTGTTGACTATGGGAATATGGGAGCATGAGGGTTTCTCATGAAAGATGGTTAAGTATTTGGTTGATCGAGTGCAACCAAATTATGAGGTGTCGAATGTGCTGATCAAACGGCTCGTGTGGGGTTTTTGGTTGCTTTAGTGCAACCAAACTGTGAGAGTGTGGGAACACGAGGATTCCTCATGATAACTTATCTTAATATATATTTACCCTCGACACTGATTCACTGACTCTGTCACGCAGTACGTAGGAATTTAAATAGGCATTCTACAAGTAATAATTTTTTTTTTCAACAAAATTTTTTTTTTCCACAAAAAATTTTTTTAAACAAATTTTTTTTTTCAGCAAACATTTTTTTTTTCAACAAACATTTTTTTTTTCAACAAAATTTTTTTTTTCAACAAAATTTTTTTTTCAACAAAAATTTTTTTCCACAAATTTTTTTTTCCCTAATTTTATTTTTTTTCGAAATTTTTTACAAAAAATTTTTTTTTTTTACAAAATTTGTTTTTCCAAATTTTTTTCTTCCATAAAAATTTTTTTTTTCAACAAAATTTTTTTTTTTAAAAAAATTTTTTTTCAACAAAATTTTTTTTCCATATTTCAACGGGCGCTATAGGCGCATTACAACTTACTAGTATACATATAACTAGTAATCTCTAAGCCATGTACAACTTATCTAGAACAACATTAGCAGTTCGGAGCCGGCTTTCAACAGTAGGTACCAGTCAGTGAGTGTACAAATGGCTCAATGATTCAAGAGAGTTCCCCGGCTTTTCTTTCAGGGAATGTTAAGGGAAATAAGTAAGTACTATGTTCCTATATTATATGTATGTTGAATATTCTAATATATTTGTTTAATAAAAAATGTTCTAAAGTTACTATATTTACTACGAACTTCTAACTTTAGAGTAAACCACGGAGCCACTTCTCTGAGGAATTTGTGCCGCAGCATTTCTTAGAGAAGACATTCTTTAATATTCGGGCTCTTGGAGATATTTTAGCATACGTCTGAATGTTTCCCGACCTGACTTAAGTTTTGACCATTGTTTTGGATTACGTAGAAGGTCAGATAACGTTCCTTGAGAACGACATAAAACTCTTTTAGCAAAAATGGCTTGAGGTATGCTATAGCGCTTAAGTTCAGAAGATATACGCTGCGCCAATTCAATTTAGTTCTTCTATTTCTTTGTTATGTACCGCAGAATCGCATTCCTCAGCAAATTTGTTTCTACGTATGGGTGTTTTAAGCCAAGAAATTTCGTCTAGTTGTGGGTTGTGATGAGTATGAGTAAGATAAACTCAGTTGTTGTTTGTATTCCTTTCTAAATGGACAATTAACTAGATCTATATTTTTTAATGGAGACGACGTACTGTCATTGGTCTCATGTATAGACACCTCTGTCTCGGCGCAAATTATTAGTTATTCTCTGACTTTGTAATTCCTCTGTCTCAAATTTTTGCGGACTTGTTATTCTCTCTCTCTCTCGAGAAATCAGAGTAATTTTCGCTTGGTGGTTTCGGGCTACAATTTGTTCTCTCCTGATGTTGGGTTAAAGTAGAATATTGAAGATCGCAGTGGAAGTTAATTTTACTAAGTACGTCAGTATTTTTTTGGCTATTAAAAGTGTATTCTAAGTCCTGGATCAATGTTTCATCTTCATCTTCACCATCATCGTTATTTTTATTTGCAGACGTCATACACGCTACGTGTCGCATCCGTGAGAATAAAGTGATATTATTAGTACCGCTTTTACTGAACTGTACAAAGTTTCAGACAAAACCTTGAAAGTCTGACAACTCCCCTTCTGGTACCTTCCATACAAATGTACCATCCCGGCCCTAATAAACAGAGTACTATTATAAATATGACCAACGCGATCTTGCCCAAATGCTGTAGTTAGTAACGCTATCGCTGGACAAAGTTTTGGACAAAAACTTGGTAGTCTGGCAATTCTCCTTCTGGTACCTCCCATACAAATGTACCATCCCGCCCCTTATAAACCGTGTAATATTATCAATATGACCAACGCGATATTGCTCATATTCTGGATTTGGTAAAGCTATAGACAGACAAAGTTTCGTACAAAACCTTGAAAGTCTGACAACTCCCCTTCTGGTACCTTCCATACAAATGTACCATCCCGGCCCTAATAAACAGTGTACTATTATCAATATGACCAACGCGATCTTGCCCAAATCCTGTAGTTAGTAACGCTATAGCTAGACAAAGTTTTGGACAAAAACTTGAAAGTCTGACAACTCCCCTTCTGGTACCTTCCATACAAATGTACCATCCCGGCCCTAATAAACAGTGACCTATTATCAATATGACCAACGCGATCTTGCCCAAATTCTGTAGTTAGTAACGCTATAGCTAGACAAAGTTTTGGACAAAAACTTGGTAGTCTGGCAATTCTCCTTCTGGTACCTCCCATACAAATGTACAATCCCGCCACTTATAAACCGTGTATTATTATCAATATTACCAACGCGATTTTGCCCAAATTCTGTAGTTAGTAAATCTATAGCTAGACAAAGTTTTGGAAAAAAACTTGGTAGTCTGACAACTCCCCTTCTGGTACCTCCCATACAAATGTACAATCCCGCCTACCTTAAAAATCGTGTATCAATAAACCTATATCTAGACAAAGTTTTAGACACCAACTTGGTAGTTTGGCAACTCCCCTTCTGGTACCTCCTATACAAATGTACAATCCCGCCCCTTATAAACCGTGTAATATTATCAATATTACCAACGCGATCTTGCCCAAATTCTGTAGTTGGTAACGCTATAGCTAGACAAAGTTTTGGACAAAAACTTGGTAGTCTGGCAATTCTCCTTCTGGTACCTCCCATAAAAATGTACCATCCCGCCTAGCTTAGAAATCGTGTAATAGTAAACCTATATCTAGACAAAGTTTTAGACAACAACTTGGTAGTCTGACAACTCTCCTGCTGGTACCTCCCATACAAATGTACCATGCCGCCATTTATAAACCGTGTATTATTATCAATATTACCAACTCGATCTTTCCCAAATTCTGTAGTTAGTAAAGCTATAGCCAGACAAAGTTTTGGACTAAAACTTGGTAGTCTGGCAACTACAATTCTGGTACCTCCCATTCAAATGTACCATCCTGACCCTTATAAACCGTGTAATATTATCAATATGACCAACTCCTGTTTTTTAGTAAAGCTATAGACAGACAAAGTTTCGTACAAAAACTTGGAAGTCTGGCAACTCTCCTTCTGGTACCTCAAATACAAAAATCCCGCCTCTTGTAAACCGTGTAATATTATCAATATGACCAACGCGATATTGCTCAAATTCTGTATTTAGTAAAGCTATAGATAGACAAAATTTTGAACAAAAACATGGTAGTCTGGCAACTCCCCTTCCGGTACCTCCAATACAAATGTACCATCCCGCCACTTATAAACCGTGTATTATTATCAATATTACCAACGCGATTTTGCCCAAATTCTGTAGTTAGTAAAGCTATAGCTAGACAAAGTTTTGGAAAAAAAACTTGGTAGTCTGGCAACTCCCCTTATGGTACCTCCCATACAAATGTACCATCCCGCCTACCTTTGAAATCGTTTAATAGTAAACCTATATCTAGACAAAGTTTTAGACAACAACTTGGTAGTATGACAACTCCCCTTCTGGTACCTTCCATACAAATCTACCATCCCGGCCTTAATAAACAGTGTACTATTATCAATATGACCAACGCGATCTTGCCCAAATTCTGTAGTTAGTAAAGCTATAGCTAGACAAAGTTTTGGAAAAAAACTTGGTAGTCTGGAAACTCCCCTTCTGGTACCTCCCATACAAATTTGCCATCACGCCACTTATAAACCGTGTATTATTATCAATATTACCAACGCGATTTTGCCCAAATTCTGTAGTTAGTAAAGCTATAGCTAGACAAAGTTTTGGAAAAAAAACTTGGTAGTCTGGCAACTCCCCTTCTGGTACCTCCCATACAAATGTACAATCCCCCCTACCTTAGAAATCGTGTATTAGTAAACCTATATCTAGACAAAGTTTTAGACACCAACTTGGTAGTCTGGCAACTCCCCTTCTGGTACCTCCCATACAAATGTACAATCCCGCCCGTTATAAACCGTGTAATATTATCAATATTACCAACGCGATCTTGCCCAAATTCTGTAGTCGGTAACGCTATATCTAGACAAAGTTTTGGACAAAAACTTGGTAGTCTGGCAATTCTCCTTCTGGTACCTCCCATACAAATGTACCATCCCGCCTAGCTTAGAAATCGTGTATTATTATCAATATTACCAACTCGATCTTGCCCAAATTCTGTAGTTAGTAAAGCTATAGCCAGACAAAGTTTTAGACTAAAACTTGGTAGTCTGGCAATTACAATTCTGGTACCTCCCATTCAAATGTATTCAAATGCATTCTGCCCCTTATAAACCGTGTAATATTATCAGTATGACCAACGCAATGTTGCCCAAATGCTGTTTTTAGTAAAGATATAGACAGACAAAGTTTCTTACAAAAACTTGGAAGTCTGGCAACTCTCCTTCAGGTAGCTCCCATACCAATGTATCATCCCGCCCCTTATAAACCGTGTAATATTATCAATATGACCAACGCGCTCTATCCCAAATTCTGTATTTAGTAAAGCTATAGCTATACAAAGTTTTGAACAAAAACATGGTAGTCGGGCAACTCCCCTTCTAGTACTTCCCATGTACCCGCCCCTAATAAACAGTGTACTATTATCAATATGACCAAGGCGATCTTGCCCAAATTTTGTATTTAGTAAAGCTATAGCTAGACAAAATTTTGGACACAAATTTGGAATTCTGTATTTATGAAGCTATAACTAGACAAAGTTTTGAACAAAAACATGGTAGTCTGGCAACTCCCCTTCTGGCACCTCCCATACAATGTACCATCCCGCCTATATAATCCGTGTAATATTATCAATATGACCAACGGTATCTTGCACAAATTCTGTATTTAGTAATCCTATATCTTGACAAAGTTTTGGACAAAAAATTGGTAGTCTGGCAACTCCCCTTCTGGTAGTTCCCATACAAATGCACCATTCCGCTCCTTATAAACAGTGTACTATTATTAATATGACCAACGCGATCTTGCCCAAATTCTGTAGTTAGTAAAGCTATAGATAGACAAAGTTTTGGAAAAAAAACTTGGTAGTCTGGCAACTCCCCTTCTGGTACCTCCCATACAAATGTACCATCCCGCCTACCTTTGAAATCGTGTAATAGTAAACCTATATCTAGACAAAGTTTTAGACAACAACTTGGTAGTCTGACAACTGCCCTTCTGGTACATTCCATACAAATCTACCATCCCGGCCTTAATAAACAGTGTACTATTATCAATATGACCAACGCGATCTTGCCCAAATCCTGTTTTTTAGTAAAGCTATAGACAGACAAAGTTTCGTACAAAAACTGGGAAGTCTGGCAACTCTCCTTCTGGTACCTCAAATTCAAATGTACCATCCCGCCTAGCTTAGAAATCGTGTAATAGTAAATCTATATCTAGACAAAGTTTTAGACAACAACTTGGTAGTCTGACAACTCCCCTTCTGGTACCTTCCATACAAATCTACCATCCCGGCCTTAATAAACAGTGTACTATTATCAATATGACCAACGCGATCTTGCCCAAATCCTGTTTTTTAGTAAAGCTATAGACAGACAAAGTTTCGTACAAAAACTGGGAAGTCTGGCAACTCTCCTTCTGGTACCTCAAATTCAAATGTACCATCCCGCCCCTTGTAAACCGTGTAATATTATCAACTAGTAAGTTGTAATGCGCCTATGGCGCCCGTTAATTTGCTTGAGAAAGTATTTGTTACTTAATTTTAAAAATTTTGTAAAAAATATTTTGAGAAAACTATTTTGTAAAAAAAAATTTCGAAAAAAAATAAAATTGGAAAAAAAAAATTTGTGGAAAAAAAATATTTGCTGAAAAAAAAATTTTTGTTGAAAAAAAAAAATTTTGTTGAAAAAAAAAATTTTTGTTGAAAAAAAAAATTTTGTTGAAAAAAATTGTTGTGGAAAAAAAAATTTTGTTGAAAAAAAAAATTTTGTGAAAAAAAAAATTTGTTGAAAAAAAAAATTTTGGAAAAAAAAATTTTTTGTAAAAAAAAAAAATTGTAAAAAAAAAAAATTTGGGGAAAAAAAATTTGGTAAAAAAAAAATTTGGGGAAAACACAATTTCTGTACAAAAAAATAATATTTTTTTTATTATTATTATTTATAGAATTATTATAGAATGCCTATTTAAATTCCTACGTACTGCGTGACAGAGTCAGTGAATCAGGGAATCAGTGAATCAGTGTATCAGTGAATCAGTGTCGAGGGTAAATATATATTAAGATATGACCAACACGATATTGCTCAAATTCTGTATTTAGTAAAGCTATAGCCAGACAACATTTTGAACAAAAACATGGTAGTCTGGCAACTCCCCTTCCGGTACCTCCAATACAAATGTACCATCCCGCCACTTATAAACCGTGTATTATTATCAATATTACCAAAGCGATTTTGCCCAAATTCTGTAGTTAGTAAAGCTATAGCTAGACAAAGTTTTGGAAAAAAAACTTGGTAGTCTGGCAACTCCCCTTCTGGTACCTCCCATACAAATGTACCATCCCGCCTACCTTTGAAATCGTGTAATAGTAAACCTATATCTAGACAAAGTTTTAGACAACAACTTGGTAGTCTGACAACTCCCCTTCTGGTACATTCCATACAAATCTACCATCCCGGCGTTAATAAACAGTGTACTATTATCAATATGACCAACGCGATCTTGCCCAAATTCTGTAGTTAGTAAAGCTATAGCTAGACAAAGTTTTGGAAAAAAAACTTGGTAGTCTGGCAACTCCCCTTCTGGTACCTCCCATACACATGTACCATCCCGCCACTTATAAACCGTGTATTATTATCAATATTACCAACGCGATTTTGCCCAAATTCTGTAGTTAGTAAAGCTATAGCTAGACAAAGTTTTGGAAAAAACTTGGTAGTCTGGCAACTCCCCTTCTGGTACCTCCCATACAAATGTACCATCCCGCCTCTTATAAACCGTGTATTATTATCAATATTACCAACGCGATTTTGCCCAAATTCTGTAGTTAGTAAAGCTATAGCTAGACAAAGTTTTGGGAAAAAAAACTTGGTAGTCTGGCAACTCCCCTTCTGGTACCTCCCATACAAATGTATAATCCCGCCTACCTTAGAAATCGTGTATTAGTAAATCTATATCTAGACAAAGTTTTAGACACCAACTTGGTAGTCTGGCAACTCCCCTTCTGGTACCTCCCATACAAATGTACAATCCCGCCCTTTATAAACCGTGTAATATTATCAATATTACCAACGCGATCTTGCCCAAATTCTGTAGTTGGTAACAAAGTTTTGGACAAAAACTTGGTAGTCTGGCAACTCCCCTTCTGGTACCTCCCATACAAATGTACAATCCCGCCATTTATAAACCGTGTAATATTATCAATATTACCAACGCGATCTTGCCCAAATTCTGTAGTTGGTAACAAAGTTTTGGACAAAAACTTGGTAGTCTGGCAATTCTCCTTCTGGTACCTCCCATACAAATGTACCATCCCGCCTAGCTTAGAAATCGTGTAATAGTAAATCTATATCTAGACAAAGTTTTAGACAACAACTTGGTAGTCTGACAACTCCCCTTCTGGTACCTTCCATACAAATCTACCATCCCGGCCTTAATAAACAGTGTACTATTATCAATATGACCAACGCGATCTTGCCCAAATCCTGTTTTTTAGTAAAGCTATAGACAGACAAAGTTTCGTACAAAAACTGGGAAGTCTGGCAACTCTCCTTCTGGTACCTCAAATTCAAATGTACCATCCCGCCCCTTGTAAACCGTGTAATATTATCAACTAGTAAGTTGTAATGCGCCTATGGCGCCCGTTAATTTGCTTGAGAAAGTATTTGTTACTTAATTTTAAAAATTTTGTAAAAAATATTTTGAGAGAACTATTTTGTAAAAAAAAATTTCGAAAAAAAATAAAATTGGAAAAAAAAAATTTGTGGAAAAAAAATTTTTGCTGAAAAAAAAATTGTTGTTGAAAAAAAAAATGTTTGTTGAAAAAGAAAAAAAAAATTTCGGAAAAAAAAAAATTTTGTAAAAAAAAAAATTGTAAAAAAAAAAATTTGTAAAAAAAAAAATTTGGGAAAAAAAATGTTGGTAAAAAAAAAATTTGGGGAAAACACAATTTCTGTACAAAAAAATAATATTTTTTTTATTATTATTATTTATAGAATTATTATAGAATGTCTATTTAAATTCCTACGTACTGCGTGACAGAGTCAGTGAATCAGTGAATCAGGGAATCAGGGAATCAGGGAATCAGTGTATCAGTGAATCAGTGTATCAGTGAATCAGTGAATCAGTGTCGAGGGTAAATATATATTAAGATATGACCAACGCGATATTGCTCAAATTCTGTATTTAGTAAAGCTATAGCAAGACAATATTTTGAACAAAAACATGGTAGTCTGGCAACTCCCCTTCCGGTACCTCCAATACAAATGTACCATCCGGCCACTTATAAACCGTGTATTATTATCAATATTACCAAAGCGATTTTGCCCAAATTCTGTACTTAGTAAAGCTATAGCTAGACAAAGTTTTGGAAAAAAAACTTGGTAGTCTGGCAACTCCCCTTCTGGTACCTCCCATACAAATGTACCATCCCGCCTACCTTTGAAATCGTGTAATAGTAAACCTATATCTAGACAAGGTTTTAGACAACAACTTGGTAGTCTGACAACTCCCCTTCTGGTACCTTCCATACAAATCTACCATCCCGGCCTTAATAAACAGTGTACTATTATCAATATGACCAACGCGATCTTGCCCAAATTCTGTAGTTAGTAAAGCTATAGCTAGACAAAGTTTTGGAAAAAAAACTTGGTAGTCTGGCAACTCCCCTTCTGGTACCTCCCATACAAATGTACCATCCCGCCACTTATAAACCGTGTATTATTATCAATATTACCAACGCGATTTTGCCCAAATTCTGTAGTTAGTAAAGCTATAGCTAGACAAAGTTTTGGAAAAAAACTTGGTAGTCTGGCAACTCCCCTTCTGGTACCTCCCATACAAATGTACCATCCCGCCTCTTATAAACCGTGTATTATTATCAATATTACCAACGCGATTTTGCCTAAATTCTGTAGTTAGTAAAGCTATAGCTAGACAAAGTTTTGGAAAAAAAAACTTGGTAGTCTGGCAACTCCCCTTCTGGTACCTCCCATACAAATGTACAATCCCGCCTACCTTAGAAATCGTGTATTAGTAAATCTATATCTAGACAAAGTTTTAGACACCAACTTGGTAGTCTGGCAACTCCCCTTCTGGTACCTCCCATACAAATGTACAATCCCGCCCTTTATAAACCGTGTAATATTATCAATATTACCAACGCGATCTTGCCAAAATTCTGTAGTTGGTAACAAAGTTTTGGACAAAAACTTGGTAGTCTGGCAATTCTCCTTCTGGTACCTCCCATACAAATGTACCATCCCGCCTAGCTTAGAAATCGTGTAATAGTAAATCTATATCTAGACAAAGTTTTAGACAACAACTTGGTAGTCTGACAACTCTCCTTCTGGTACCTCCCATACAATGTACCATCCCGCCTATATAATCCGTGTAAAATTATCAATATGACCAACGGTATCTTGCACAAATTCTGTATTTAGTAATCCTATATCTTGACAAAGTTTTGGACAAAAAATTGGTAGTCTGGCAACTCCCCTTCTGGTAGTTCCCATACAAATGCACCATTCCGCCCCTTATAAACAGTGTACTATTATCAATATGACCAACGCGATCTTGCCCAAATTATGTAGTTGGTAAACAGTGCCGGATTAACAGTCTGTGAGGCTCTAAGCAGTGAAAGATATGGGGCCCCATAATTTTTCTGCCGGTCTGTACCAAAACGATTTTTAACCCTTTAACGTTATCCAATCGAGCTGAAATTTTGCAGGCAGACTCGTGGCGACGACAAAAATGAATTATCAAAATCTCCGGCCCCTAGGGTCACGGACTATGGTACCTCCCATACAATTTTTTTTTCTTTAATTTTTTAAAGAATTTATAGTCAAAAACTGTGTTTTTACATTTATACAAAGTTACATGAAAACAATCGCTTAAAAATTAAACCTTCTTTTTCCTGCACTTTTGACGAGCAAACTTTTCGATTAAATTGTCAAAATTCATGCGACGCGTAACATCTGATTCAATTGACAGAAGAGCTAACGAACTTAGTCGATCTTGTCGCATTGTCGTCCTCAGAGGATTTTTTATTCGTTTCAACTGCGAAAAAGATCGTTCTCCCGAACAGTTTGTTATCATTAATGATAAAAAAATTCTGAGGCAGATTTCCACGTTAGGAAAGACTGTTTGAAGTTGGTCATTTACAATGATGTTATAAAAATCAGTAAAATTTGCACTAATATTTTTATCTTTTTCCATTTTCAAACGAACGTACTGATGAAATTGTTCTAATTCATCAGAGAGATTTGAATTTAAATCCTCAGGATACGATTCGACAAGCGACTTAACTTTTGATAGTATCTCATCGTTGGTTAAATTCATGTTTAATAAAAATGAAAACTTTTCTGCCAGATTCTGATAAACGTCGCCTCTTCTTTTCATCTCGACTTGAAGAATGTCGACGATGCAATAAAAAGTCGAAATGCGAAATTTGTCCTTTGCAGATAAAATAGCATCTTCCGCTGGACCATCATTGACTTGTACTCTCCGAGTACGTATTCGATTACTATTTCCTCTATAATCACCGTCGGGTAAAATTTCTTTAGACTTGTTTTCTAATTCTTCAAATCTTTCCCTGAGATTTTGCAAGTAAATAGTCAACGTTTTATACAAATCAGCGCACACTTGCAAATTAACTTCTGAACTCTGAAGGGCTTGTGATGTCCGATGAAATTGTTGCAAAATGTCATTCCACATCGTAACCATAAAAACAAACTCAAACTCTTGCATTTTGTTTGCAATATTCATTGCTTCTTGTCTAGTTTCTCCTTTTTGATTCCTATCTTCAGAAATAGAATCTAACGCGTCGAGAATTTGAGAATACGAATTTAAAATTGCATCTGTGGCAACAGCGTGTGCTTCCCACCGCGTGTTTGAGAGTTTCTTTAACTGTTTTTCATCCTTGATATGATCCTTTAGTACCTTCCATCTGTATGTAGAAGCAGAAAAAAATACGTAAAGTGTTTGCACTATTGAACAAAAATTGACAGCCTCCAAACAACAATCGACTGCACTACGACCGACAAGATTCAATGAATGTGCTGCACATGCAATGTATATTGCATAAGGGTAGAGTTGTAAAATAACACTTTGAATCCCTTTATAAATACCGGACATATTTGCTGCGTTATCATGGGATTGCCCTCTGCACTTCGAAAAGTCAATGTTGCAGTCTTCGATCAAGAATTTCAAAACTGCGTCAGCCATTTCTTTTCCAACGTGACTTTTCAATTCTAAAAATTTTAAAAAACGTTCTACTGGCAAATTATCAAAGGGCGAAACGTATCTTATGACGCACAACTGATCAATGTGAGAAAGATCAGGGGTTGAATCGACGGACAAACTAAAATATCCAGCAGCTTTTATTTCATCTAAAATCGCAGACCGGACTTCCTGACTCATTAGTTCAATTAGCTCTTCGCAAATAGTTTTCGACAAGTACGACACATTTCCTTTAAAACACAGAAAGTATGCTATTAGTAAATGTTGAATTTTCTTGAAAAAGGTCACATATTAACAATACATTGGTAATATATTAATAATATATTGACAATTCATTGATAATATACTGACAATACATTGGAAAAATTTATCCAAAATTTAAATCATGGGTCAAGTATTACCTTTCCCTTTGTTTCCATAATTTGAAATGTGCGAGGCCAAAAACGGATCAAATTTAGCGACAAGTTCTAGCAATCCTATGTAGTTCCCGTTATTCACGGATCCAAATTTTTCATCTGAACCTCTGAATGCCAATCCCCGTTCTGCCAATGTTTGAATGACAGATACAACTCGGTACAAGATGTACTTCCAGTATTTGAATTCTTCCTCCATTTGGTCATCAAACTGGGCTTTTAATCCCAATCCCTTTCTTCGAATCAAATATGCGAGCATTGCTTCTCTATGAGACTGAGAATTTTCGTGTTGATCAATGACATAAGTGTTACGCCAATCACTGAATCCAGATACCAGTCGAGATGATACATTAGATGAAAATAGTTTACAAACGAAACAACAATCGTCGCCCTTTGATGGAGAATACAGCAGCCATTCGCGAGTGTACTTTTCACCGTTGGCTTTTGTTCCATTAAAAATGTTTCGAGAGCAGAATCTTGTTTGTTTTCCATCTTGGAAAATTCTCCGCGAGTTTTCGAATGAACCAGAGTGGTGTTGACATTTTTGTGGCCCCTCATTTGTCCAGTAGCTAATATCATCCGCAGTTAGTTCAGTCCACGTTCCAGAATCATTGTTCCTGTTTCCTTGGGGTGTGAGGTTTGGAATTGTTGCATCATTATTATTGTCAACAGCGATAGATGGTTCCTGAATTTTTTGGCCGCCGTCATCTTCTACCACGTTCGTTGCACCATCTGGATTTTTCGACAGCGATGTGCTGGTTTGAAAGAATGAAGTTAATTTCGGCAATTTCTTGACGACTTCCTCATCTTTTTGTTTTTTTTCTTCCGCTTGTTTCCGCTTTTGCGATCCACTCAGATAAATTCTCTTCATTTTTATTATTATTCTATTGTATTATATGTATATTAAAGAAACTCCGGAGATGTAACGTCCTCGCTTCTCAATAAGAACTAACTTACAAACATAAAATAGTTAAAAACAAAACAAAAACAATATATTTTACTCTATAGCTTATTATAATTTATAGAAAAAATTGTATAACCTTCCACTGGGACGCTTTTTGTTATACTAAAAAAAAATTAATAGACATACACGTATTGTGCAATTCGGGGAACTCCAAAAATGTTTTTTTTGTTATTAGAGAGCGAGAGCGATCACTTCGAATATGCCACGACGTGGAAACTGTACGGTGTACAACGTAATGAATGAATAAGAACAGGTCCGTTATAATTGTTGTATTTGCTTTTTGTGCTCAGTTGTCGTGTGTGACGTGAACTGTGGCTATTTCTTGCCTATTACTGTTTCTGCGTCATCTGTATTTCTTGCTTGTGCAATTTGATAAATTCTACATAATTTTATTGTAGTGTTATACTACAGTAAGCAAAGAAAAAAGTTGTACATTACTCGAAATCAAGAAAATTATAATGCTATGTAAAAATTATTTAGTTTAGTATTTTAATTGCATATACAAAACATAATATATATGTATATATATAATATAGAATATTTATATCCTTCATACTTTTCATATTGTGCTTCAATTAATTTGATTACGTAACGTGTACAACTTTTTTCTTTGTTGACTGTAAACACTAACTACACACACAACATACAAACTCATTTATTTCGTTGTGACTTTAAACGTCATGCTTTTATGAGTAAAAATTTTTTTGACGTAGATGATATTGTTTTGATTCCAAATTTCTTTTGTAAACAAAGAACAAATAATACTCCTGATCTTGGGGGCCCCCATTTTAAAAAGTCATTTTCCCAACTTCTTTTAACTGGCAACGAAAGAGTTATTTCAGTTTCATTCATAGAAATTCGGTTTTTGTTTTGTTTAAAAATTTATTTTTAAAACTTAGAAAAAATTATACGCCTGATATTGGGGGCCCCAATTTTACGGGGGCCCTAAGCAGCTGCTTAGTTTGCTTATGGGTTAATCCGGCACTGTTGGTAAAGCTATAGCTGGACAAAGTTTTGGACAAAAACTTGGTAGTCTGGCAATTCTATTTTTTTTATTATTATTTATAGAATTATTATAGAATGCCTATTTAAATTCCTACGTACTGCGTGACAGAGTCAGTGAATCAGTGAATCAGGGAATCAGGGAATCAGTGAATCAGTGAATCAGTGTCGAGGGTAAATATATATTAAGATATGACCAACGCGATATTGCTCAAATTCTGTATTTAGTAAAGCTATAGCCAGACAACATTTTGAACAAAAACATGGTAGTCTGGCAACTCCCCTTCCGGTACCTCCAATACAAATGTACCATCCCGCCACTTATAAACCGTGTATTATTATCAATATTACCAAAGCGATTTTGCCCAAATTCTGTAGTTAGTAAAGCTATAGCTAGACAAAGTTTTGGAAAAAAAACTTGGTAGTCTGGCAACTCCCCTTCTGGTACCTCCCATACAAATGTACCATCCCGCCTACCTTTGAAATCGTGTAATAGTAAACCTATATCTAGACAAAGTTTTAGACAACAACTTGGTAGTCTGACAACTCCCCTTCTGGTACATTCCATACAAATCTACCATCCCGGCCTTAATAAACAGTGTACTATTATCAATATGACCAACGCGATCTTGCCCAAATTCTGTAGTTAGTAAAGCTATAGCTAGACAAAGTTTTGGAAAAAAAACTTGGTAGTCTGGCAACTCCCCTTCTGGTACCTCCCATACAAATGTACCATCCCGCCACTTATAAACCGTGTATTATTATCAATATTACCAACGCGATTTTGCCCAAATTCTGTAGTTAGTAAAGCTATAGCTAGACAAAGTTTTGGAAAAAAAACTTGGTAGTCTGGCAGCTCCCCTTCTGGTACCTCCCATACAAATGTACCATCCCGCCTCTTATAAACCGTGTATTATTATCAATATTACCAACGCGATTTTGCCCAAATTCTGTAGTTAGTAAAGCTATAGCTAGACAAAGTTTTGGGAAAAAAAACTTGGTAGTCTGGCAACTCCCCTTCTGGTACCTCCCATACAAATGTACAATCCCGCCTACCTTAGAAATCGTGTATTAGTAAATCTATATCTAGACAAAGTTTTAGACACCAACTTGGTAGTCTGGCAACTCCCCTTCTGGTACCTCCCATACAAATGTACAATCCCGCCCTTTATAAACCGTGTAATATTATCAATATTACCAACGCGATCTTGCCCAAATTCTGTAGTTGGTAACAAAGTTTTGGACAAAAACTTGGTAGTCTGGCAACTCCCCTTCTGGTACCTCCCATACAAATGTACAATCCCGCCATTTATAAACCGTGTAATATTATCAATATTACCAACGCGATCTTGCCCAAATTCTTTAGTTGGTAACAAAGTTTTGGACAAAAACTTGGTAGTCTGGCAATTCTCCTTCTGGTACCTCCCATACAAATGTACCATCCCGCCTAGCTTAGAAATCGTGTAATAGTAAATCTATATCTAGACAAAGTTTTAGACAACAACTTGGTAGTCTGACAACTCCCCTTCTGGTACCTTCCATACAAATCTACCATCCCGGCCTTAATAAACAGTGTACTATTATCAATATGACCAACGCGATCTTGCCCAAATCCTGTTTTTTAGTAAAGCTATAGACAGACAAAGTTTCGTACAAAAACTGGGAAGTCTGGCAACTCTCCTTCTGGTACCTCAAATTCAAATGTACCATCCCGCCCCTTGTAAACCGTGTAATATTATCAACTAGTAAGTTGTAATGCGCCTATCTCGCCCGTTAATTTGCTTGAGAAAGTATTTGTTACTTAATTTTAAAAATTTTGTAAAAAATATTTTGAGAGAACTATTTTGTAAAAAAAAATTTCGAAAAAAAATAAAATTGGAAAAAAAAAATTTGTGGAAAAAAAAATGTTTGTTGAAAAAAAAATGTTTGTTGAAAAAAAATTTTTGTTGAAAAAAAAAATTTTTGTTGAAAAAAAAAATTTTTGTTGAAAAAAAAAATTTTGTTGAAAAAAATTTTTGTGGAAAAAAAAAATTTTGTTGAAAAAAAAAATTTTGTGAAAAAAAAAATTTTGTTGAAAAAAAAAATTTGTTGAAAAAAAAAATTTTGGAAAAAAAAAACTTTTTGTAAAAAAAAAAAATTGTAAAAAAAAAAATTTGGGAAAAAAAATGTTGGTAAAAAAAAAAATTTGGGGAAAACACAATTTCTGTACAAAAAAATAATATTTTTTTTATTATTATTATTTATAGAATTATTATAGAATGTCTATTTAAATTCCTACGTACTGCGTGACAGAGTCAGTGAATCAGGGAATCAGTGTATCAGTGAATCAGTGTATCAGTGAATCAGTGTCGAGGGTAAATATATATTAAGATATGACCAACGCGATATTGCTCAAATTCTGTATTTAGTAAAGCTATAGCCAGACAACATTTTGAACAAAAACATGGTAGTCTGGCAACTCCCCTTCCGGTACCTCCAATACAAATGTACCATCCCGCCACTTATAAACCGTGTATTATTATCAATATTACCAAAGCGATTTTGCCCAAATTCTGTAGTTAGTAAAGCTATAGCTAGACAAAGTTTTGGAAAAAAAACTTGGTAGTCTGGCAACTCCCCTTCTGGTACCTCCCATACAAATGTACCATCCCGCCTACCTTTGAAATCGTGTAATAGTAAACCTATATCTAGACAAAGTTTTAGACAACAACTTGGTAGTCTGACAACTCCCCTTCTGGTACCTTCCATACAAATCTACCATCCCGGCCTTAATAAACAGTGTACTATTATCAATATGACCAACGCGATCTTGCCCAAATTCTGTAGTTAGTAAAGCTATAGCTAGACAAAGTTTTGGAAAAAAAACTTGGTAGTCTGGCAACTCCCCTTCTGGTACCTCCCATACAAATGTACCATCCCGCCACTTATAAACCGTGTATTATTATCAATATTACCAACGCGATTTTGCCCAAATTCTGTAGTTAGTAAAGCTATAGCTAGACAAAGTTTTGGAAAAAAACTTGGTAGTCTGGCAACTCCCCTTCTGGTACCTCCCATACAAATGTACCATCCCGCCTCTTATAAACCGTGTATTATTATCAATATTACCAACGCGATTTTGCCTAAATTCTGTAGTTAGTAAAGCTATAGCTAGACAAAGTTTTGGAAAAAAAAACTTGGTAGTCTGGCAACTCCCCTTCTGGTACCTCCCATACAAATGTACAATCCCGCCTACCTTAGAAATCGTGTATTAGTAAATCTATATCTAGACAAAGTTTTAGACACCAACTTGGTAGTCTGGCAACTCCCCTTCTGGTACCTCCCATACAAATGTACAATCCCGCCCTTTATAAACCGTGTAATATTATCAATATTACCAACGCGATCTTGCCAAAATTCTGTAGTTGGTAACAAAGTTTTGGACAAAAACTTGGTAGTCTGGCAATTCTCCTTCTGGTACCTCCCATACAAATGTACCATCCCGCCTAGCTACGAAATCGTGTAATAGTAAATCTATATCTAGACAAAGTTTTAGACAACAACTTGGTAGTCTGACAACTCTCCTTCTGGTACCTCCCATACAATGTACCATCCCGCCTATATAATCCGTGTAATATTATCAATATGACCAACGGTATCTTGCACAAATTCTGTATTTAGTAATCCTATATCTTGACAAAGTTTTGGACAAAAAATTGGTAGTCTGGCAACTCCCCTTCTGGTAGTTCCCATACAAATGCACCATTCCGCCCCTTATAAACAGTGTACTATTATCAATATGACCAACGCGATCTTGCCCAAATTATGTAGTTGGTAAAGCTATAGCTGGACAAAGTTTTGGACAAAAACTTGGTAGTCTGGCAATTCTATTTTTTTTATTATTATTTATAGAATTATTATAGAATGCCTATTTAAATTCCTACGTACTGCGTGACAGAGTCAGTGAATCAGTGAATCAGGGAATCAGGGAATCAGTGAATCAGTGTATCAGTGAATCAGTGAATCAGTGTCGAGGGTAAATATATATTAAGATATGACCAACGCGATATTGCTCAAATTCTGTATTTAGTAAAGCTATAGCCAGACAACATTTTGAACAAAAACATGGTAGTCTGGCAACTCCCCTTCCGGTACCTCCAATACAAATGTACCATCCCGCCACTTATAAACCGTGTATTATTATCAATATTACCAAAGCGATTTTGCCCAAATTCTGTAGATAGTAAAGCTATAGCTAGACAAAGTTTTGGAAAAAAAACTTGGTAGTCTGGCAACTCCCCTTCTGGTACCTCCCATACAAATGTACCATCCCGCCTACCTTTGAAATCGTGTAATAGTAAACCTATATCTAGACAAAGTTTTAGACAACAACTTGGTAGTCTGACAACTCCCCTTCTGGTACATTCCATACAAATCTACCATCCCGGCCTTAATAAACAGTGTACTATTATCAATATGACCAACGCGATCTTGCCCAAATTCTGTAGTTAGTAAAGCTATAGCTAGACAAAGTTTTGGAAAAAAAACTTGGTAGTCTGGCAACTCCCCTTCTGGTACCTCCCATACAAATGTACCATCCCGCCACTTATAAACCGTGTATTATTATCAATATTACCAACGCGATTTTGCCCAAATTCTGTAGTTAGTAAAGCTATAGCTAGACAAAGTTTTGGAAAAAAACTTGGTAGTCTGGCAACTCCCCTTCTGGTACCTCCCATACAAATGTACCATCCCGCCTCTTATAAACCGTGTATTATTATCAATATTACCAACGCGATTTTGCCCAAATTCTGTAGTTAGTAAAGCTATAGCTAGACAAAGTTTTGGGAAAAAAAACTTGGTAGTCTGGCAACTCCCCTTCTGGTACCTCCCATACAAATGTACAATCCCGCCTACCTTAGAAATCGTGTATTAGTAAATCTATATCTAGACAAAGTTTTAGACACCAACTTGGTAGTCTGGCAACTCCCCTTCTGGTACCTCCCATACAAATGTACAATCCCGCCCTTTATAAACCGTGTAATATTATCAATATTACCAACGCGATCTTGCCCAAATTCTGTAGTTGGTAACAAAGTTTTGGACAAAAACTTGGTAGTCTGGCAACTCCCCTTCTGGTACCTCCCATACAAATGTACAATCCCGCCATTTATAAACCGTGTAATATTATCAATATTACCAACGCGATCTTGCCCAAATTCTGTAGTTGGTAACAAAGTTTTGGACAAAAACTTGGTAGTCTGGCAATTCTCCTTCTGGTACCTCCCATACAAATGTACCATCCCGCCTAGCTTAGAAATCGTGTAATAGTAAATCTATATCTAGACAAAGTTTTAGACAACAACTTGGTAGTCTGACAACTCCCCTTCTGGTACCTTCCATACAAATCTACCATCCCGGCCTTAATAAACAGTGTACTATTATCAATATGACCAACGCGATCTTGCCCAAATCCTGTTTTTTAGTAAAGCTATAGACAGACAAAGTTTCGTACAAAAACTGGGAAGTCTGGCAACTCTCCTTCTGGTACCTCAAATTCAAATGTACCCGCCCCTTGTAAACCGTGTAATATTATCAACTAGTAAGTTGTAATGCGCCTATGGCGCCCGTTAATTTGCTTGAGAAAGTATTTGTTACTTAATTTTAAAAATTTTGTAAAAAATATTTTGAGAGAACTATTTTGTAAAAAAAAATTTCGAAAAAAAATAAAATTGGAAAATAAAAATTGTGGAAAAAAAATTTTTGTTGAAAAAAAAAATTTTTGTTGAAAAAAAAAATTTTGTTGAAAAAAAATTTTGTGGAAAAAAAAAATTTTGTTGAAAAAAAAAATTTTGTGAAAAAAAAAATTTTGTTAAAAAAAAAAATTTGTTGAAAAAAAAAATTTTGGAAAAAAAAAATTTTTGTAAAAAAAAAAATTGTAAAAAAAAAAATTTGTAAAAAAAAAATTTGGGGAAAAAAATGTTGGTAAAAAAAAAAATTTGGGGAAAACACAATTTCTGTACAAAAAAATAATATTTTTTTTATTATTATTATTTATAGAATTATTATAGAATGTCTATTTAAATTCCTACGTACTGCGTGACAGAGTCAGTGAATCAGTGAATCAGGGAATCAGGGAATCAGTGTATCAGTGAATCAGTGTATCAGTGAATCAGTGAATCAGTGTCGAGGGTAAATATATATTAAGATATGACCAACGCGATATTGCTCAAATTCTGTATTTAGTAAAGCTATAGCCAGACAACATTTTGAACAAAAACATGGTAGTCTGGCAACTCCCCTTCCGGTACCTCCAATACAAATGTACCATCCCGCCACTTATAAACCGTGTATTATTATCAATATTACCAAAGCGATTTTGCCCAAATTCTGTAGTTAGTAAAGCTATAGCTAGACAAAGTTTTGGAAAAAAAACTTGGTAGTCTGGCAACTCCCCTTCTGGTACCTCCCATACAAATGTACCATCCCGCCTACCTTTGAAATCGTGTAATAGTAAACCTATATCTAGACAAAGTTTTAGACAACAACTTGGTAGTCTGACAACTCCCCTTCTGGTACCTTCCATACAAATCTACCATCCCGGCCTTAATAAACAGTGTACTATTATCAATATGACCAACGCGATCTTGCCCAAATTCTGTAGTTAGTAAAGCTATAGCTAGACAAAGTTTTGGAAAAAAAACTTGGTAGTCTGGCAACTCCCCTTCTGGTACCTCCCATACAAATGTACCATCCCGCCACTTATAAACCGTGTATTATTATCAATATTACCAACGCGATTTTGCCCAAATTCTGTAGTTAGTAAAGCTATAGCTAGACAAAGTTTTGAACAAAAACATGGCAGTCTGGCAACTCCCCTCCTGTCTACCGTAGAAATCGTGTAATATTATCAATATGAATCCTATATATAGACAATGTTTCGGACAACAACTTGCAAGTCTGGCAACTCCCCTTCTGGTACTTCCCATACATATGACCAACGCGATCTATCCCAACTTATGTATTTAGTAAAGCTATAGCTAGACAAAATTTTGAACAGAAACATGGTAGTCTGGCAACTCCCCTTCCGGTATCTCCAATACAAATGTACCATCCCGCCCCTTATAAACAGTGTACTATTATCAATATGACCAACGAGATCTATCCCAAATTCTGTATTTAGTAAAGCTATAGCTAGACAAAGTTTTGAACAAAAACATGTTAGCCTGGCAACTCCCCTTCTGGTACCTCCCATACAAATGTACCATCCCTTCTATATAAACCGTGTAATATTATCAATATGACCAACGAGATCTATCCCAAATTCTGTATTTAGTAAAGCTATAGCTAGACAATGTTTTGAACAAAAACATGGCAGTCTGGCAACTCCCCTCCTGTCTACCGTAGAAATCGTGTAATATTATCAATATGAATCCTATATATAGACAATGTTTCGGACAACAACTTGCAAGTCTGGCAACTCCCCTTCTGGTACTTCCCATACATATGACCAACGCGATCTATCCCAACTTATGTATTTAGTAAAGCTATAGCTAGACAAAATTTTGAACAAAAATACGGTAGTCTGGCAACTCCCTTTCTGGTACCTCCCATACAAATGTACCATCCCCCTACGTTAGAAATCGTCTAACAGTAAACCTATATCTAGACAAAGTTTTGGACAAAAACTTGGAAGTCTGACAACTCTCCTTCTGGTACCTCCCATACAAAAGTACCATCCTGTCTACCTTAGAAATCGTGTAATATTATCAATATGACCAACGGTATCTGGCACAAATTCTGTATTTAGGAATCCTATATCTAGACAATGTTTCGGACAACAACTTGGAAGTCTGGCAACTCCCTTTCTGGTACCTCCCATACAAATGTACCATCCCCCTACGTTAGAAATCGTCTAACAGTAAACCTATATCTAGACAAAGTTTTGGACAAAAACTTGGAAGTCTGACAACTCTCCTTCTGGTACCTCCCATACAAAAGTACCATCCTGTCTACCTTAGAAATCGTGTAATATTATCAATATGACCAACGGTATCTGGCACAAATTCTGTATTTAGGAATCCTATATCTAGACAATGTTTCGGACAACAACTTGCAAGTCTGGCAACTCCCCTTCTGGTACTTCCCATACATATGACCAACGCGATCTATCCCAAATTATGTATTTAGTAAAGCTATATCTAGACAAAATTTTGAACAAAAATACGGTAGTCTGGCAACTCCCTTTCTGGTACCTCCCATACAAATGTACCATCCCCCTACGTTAGAAATCGTCTAACAGTAAACCTATATCTAGACAAAGTTTTGGACAAAAACTTGGACGTCTGACAACTCTCCTTCTGGTACCTCCCATACAAAAGTACCATCCTGTCTACCTTAGAAATCGTGTAATATTATCAATATGACCAACGGTATCTGGCACAAATTCTGTATTTAGGAATCCTATATCTAGACAATGTTTCGGACAACAACTTGGAAGTCTGGCAACTCCCCTTCTGGTACCTCCCATACAAATGTACCATCACGCCTAGCTTAGAAATCGTATAATATCATCAATATGACCAACAGTATCTTGCACAAATTCTGCATTTAGTAAACCTATAACTGTACAAAGTTTCACAAAAAACTTGGATGTCTGGCAACTCCCCTTCTGGTACCTCCCATACAATGGTACCATCCCGCCTACCTTAGACATCGTGTAATATTATCCATATGACCAACGGTATCTTGCACAAATTCTGCATTTAGTAAACCTATAACTGTACAAAGATTCACAAAAAACTTTTATGTCTGGCAACTCCCCTTCTGGTACCTCCCATACAAAAATACCATCCTGTCTACCTTAGAAATCGTATAATATTATCAATATGACCAACGGTATCGTGCACAAATTCTGCATTTAGTAAACCTATAACTGTACAAAGTTTCACAAAAAACTTGGATGTCTGGCAACTCCTCTTCTGGTACCTCCCATACAATGGTACCATCCCGCCTACCTTAGACATCGTGTAATATTATCCATATGACCAACGGTATCTTGCACAAATTCTGCATTTAGTAAACCTATAACTGTACAAAGTTTCACAAAAACATTGAAGTCTGGCAACTCCCCTTCTGGTATCTTCCACACAGATGTACCATCCCGCCCCAGTGTACTATTATCAATATGACCAACGCGGTCTATCCCAACTTCTGTATTTAGAAAAGCTATAGCTAGACAAAGATTTGAACAAAAACATGGTAGTCTGGCAACTCCCCTTCTGGTACCTCCCATACAAATGTACCATCCCACCTACCTTAGAATTCGTCTAATAGTAAACCTATATCTAGACAAAGTTTTGAACAAAAACTTGGAAGTCTGGCAACTCCCCTTCTGGTACCTCCCATACAAATGTACCATCACGCCTACCTTAGAAATCGTATAATATAATCAATATGACCAACGGTATCTTGCACAAATTCTGCATTTAGTAAACCTATAACTGTACAAAGTTTCACAAAAATCTTGGATGTCTGGCAACTCCCCTTCTGGTACCTCCCATAAAATGGTACCATCCCGCCTACCTTAGACATCGTGTAATATTATCCATATGACCAACGGTATCTTGCACAAATTCTGCATTTAGTAAACCTATAACTGTACAAAGTTTCACAAAAAACTTGGATGTCTGGCAACTCCCCTTCTGGTACCTCCCATACATATGACCAACGCGATCTATCCCAAATTATGTATTTAGTAAAGCTATATCTAGACAAAATTTTGAACAAAAATACGGTAGTCTGGCAACTCCCTTTCTGGTACCTCCCATACAAATGTACCATCCCCCTACGTTAGAAATCGTCTAACAGTAAACCTATATCTAGACAAAGTTTTGGACAAAAACTTGGAAGTCTGACAACTCTCCTTCTGGTACCTCCCATACAAAAGTACCATCCTGTCTACCTTAGAAATCGTGTAATATTATCAATATGACCAACGGTATCTGGCACAAATTCTGTATTTAGGAATCCTATATCTAGACAATGTTTCGGACAACAACTTGGAAGTCTGGCAACTCCCCTTCTGGTACCTCCCATACAAATGTACCATCACGCCTAGCTTAGAAATCGTATAATATTATCAATATGACCAACAGTATCTTGCACAAATTCTGCATTTAGTAAACCTATAACTGTACAAAGTTTCACAAAAAACTTGGATGTCTGGCAACTCCCCTTCTGGTACCTCCCATAAAATGGTACCATCCCGCCTACCTTAGACATCGTGTAATATTATCCATATGACCAACGGTATCTTGCACAAATTCTGCATTTAGTAAACCTATAACTGTACAAAGTTTCACAAAAAACTTGGATGTCTGGCAACTCCCCTTCTGGTATCTTCCACACAGATGTACCATCGCGCCCCTTATAAACAGTGTACTATTATCAATATGACCAACGAGATCTATCCCAAATTCTGTATTTAGTAAAGCTATAGCTAGACAATGTTTTGAACAAAAACATGGCAGTCTGGCAACTCCCCTCCTGTCTACCGTAGAAATCGTGTAATATTATCAATATGAATCCTATATATAGGCAATGTTTCGGACAACAACTTGCAAGTCTGGCAACTCATCTTCTGGTACTTCCCATACATATGACCAACGCGATCTATCCCAACTTATGTATTTAGTAAAGCTATAGCTAGACAAAATTTTGAACAAAAATACGGTAGTCTGGCAACTCCCTTTCTGGTACCTCCCATACAAATGTACCATCCCCCTACGTTAGAAATCGTCTAACAGTAAACCTATATCTAGACAAAGTTTTGGACAAAAACTTGGAAGTCTGACAACTCTCCTTCTGGTACCTCCCATACAAAAGTACCATCCTGTCTACCTTAGAAATCGTGTAATATTATCAATATGACCAACGGTATCTGGCACAAATTCTGTATTTAGGAATCCTATATCTAGACAATGTTTCGGACAACAACTTGGAAGTCTGGCAACTCCCTTTCTGGTACCTCCCATACAAATGTACCATCCCCCTACGTTAGAAATCGTCTAACAGTAAACCTATATCTAGACAAAGTTTTGGACAAAAACTTGGAAGTCTGACAACTCTCCTTCTGGTACCTCCCATACAAAAGTACCATCCTGTCTACCTTAGAAATCGTGTAATATTATCAATATGACCAACGGTATCTGGCACAAATTCTGTATTTAGGAATCCTATATCTAGACAATGTTTCGGGCAACAACTTGCAAGTCTGGCAACTCCCCTTCTGGTACTTCCCATACATATGACCAACGCGATCTATCCCAAATTATGTATTTAGTAAAGCTATATCTAGACAAAATTTTGAACAAAAATACGGTAGTCTGGCAACTCCCTTTCTGGTACCTCCCATACAAATGTACCATCCCCCTACGTTAGAAATCGTCTAACAGTAAACCTATATCTAGACAAAGTTTTGGACAAAAACTTGGAAGTCTGACAACTCTCCTTCTGGTACCTCCCATACAAAAGTACCATCCTGTCTACCTTAGAAATCGTGTAATATTATCAATATGACCAACGGTATCTGGCACAAATTCTGTATTTAGGAATCCTATATCTAGACAATGTTTCGGACAACAACTTGGAAGTCTGGCAACTCCCCTTCTGGTACCTCCCATACAAATGTACCATCACGCCTAGCTTAGAAATCGTATAATATTATCAATATGACCAACAGTATCTTGCACAAATTCTGCATTTAGTAAACCTATAACTGTAAAAAGTTTCACAAAAAACTTGGATGTCTGGCAACTCCCCTTCTGGTACCTCCCATACAAAAATACCATCCTGTCTACCTTAGAAATCGTATAATATTATCAATATGACCAACGGTATCGTGCACAAATTCTGCATTTAGTAAACCTATAACTGTACAAAGTTTCACAAAAAACTTGGATGTCTGGCAACTCCTCTTCTGGTACCTCCCATACAATGGTACCATCCCGCCTACCTTAGACATCGTGTAATATTATCCATATGACCAACGGTATCTTGCACAAATTCTGCATTTAGTAAACCTATAACTGTACAAAGTTTCACAAAAACATTGAAGTCTGGCAACTCCCCTTCTGGTATCTTCCACACAGATGTACCATCCCGCCCCAGTGTACTATTATCAATATGACCAACGCGGTCTATCCCAACTTCTGTATTTAGAAAAGCTATAGCTAGACAAAGATTTGAACAAAAACATGGTAGTCTGGCAACTCCCCTTCTGGTACCTCCCATACAAATGTACCATCCCACCTACCTTAGAATTCGTCTAATAGTAAACCTATATCTAGACAAAGTTTTGAACAAAAACTTGGAAGTCTGGCAACTCCCCTTCTGGTACCTCCCATACAAATGTACCATCACGCCTACCTTAGAAATCGTATAATATAATCAATATGACCAACGGTATCTTGCACAAATTCTGCATTTAGTAAACCTATAACTGTACAAAGTTTCACAAAAATCTTGGATGTCTGGCAACTCCCCTTCTGGTACCTCCCATAAAATGGTACCATCCCGCCTACCTTAGACATCGTGTAATATTATCCATATGACCAACGGTATCTTGCACAAATTCTGCATTTAGTAAACCTATAACTGTACAAAGTTTCACAAAAAACTTGGATGTCTGGCAACTCCCCTTCTGGTATCTTCCACACAGATGTACCATCGCGCCCCTTATAAACAGTGTACTATTATCAATATGACCAACGCGGTCTATCCCAACTTCTGTATTTAGTAAAGCTATAGCTAGACAAAGATTAGAACAAAAACATGGTAGTCTGGCAACTCCCCTTCTGGTACCTCCCATACAAATGTACCATCACGCCTACCTTAGAAATCGTATAATATTATCAATATGACCAACGGTATCTTGCACAAATTCTGCATTTAGTAAACCTATAACTGTACAAAGTTTCACAAAAAACTTGGATGTCTGGCAACTCCCCTTCTGGTACCTCCCATACAAAAGTACCATCCTGTCTACCTTAGAAATCGTGTTATATTATCAATATGACCAATGCGCTCTATCCCAACTTCTGTATTTAGTAAACCTATATCTAGACAAAGTTTTAGACACCAACTTGGTAGTCTGACAACTCTCCTTCTGGTACCTCCTATACAAATGTACCATCCCACCTACCATAGAAATCGTCTAATAGTAAACCTATATCTAGACAAAGTTTTGAACAAAAACTTGGAAGTCCGGCAATTCCCCTTCTGGTACCTGCCATACAAATGTACCATCCAGCCTACCTTAGACATCGTTTAATATTATCCATATGGCCAACGGTATCTTGCACAAATTCTGTAGTTAGTAAAGCTATAGCTAGACAAAGTTTTGAACAAAAACATGGTAGTCTGGCAACTCCCCTTCTGGTATCTCCAATACAAATGTACCATCCCGCCCCTTATATACAGTGTACTATTATCAATATGACCAACGCGCTCTATCCCAAATTCTGTATTTAGTAAAGCTATAGCTAGACAAAGTTTTGAACAAAAACATGGTGTCTGTCAACTCCCCTTCTGGTACCTCCCATACAAAAGTGAAATCCCGCCCCTAATAAACAGTGTACTATTATAAATATGACCAACGCGATCTATCCCAACTTCTGTATTTAGTTAAGCTATAGCTAGACAAAGTTTTGAACAAAAGCATGGCAGTCTGGCAACTCCCCTCCTGTCTACCGTAGAAATCGCGTAATATTATCAATATGACCAACGGTATCTGGCACAAATTCTGTATTTAGGAATCCTATATATAGACAATGTTTCGGACAACAACTTGCAAGTCTGGCAACTCCCCTTCTGGTACTTCCCATACATATGACCAACGCGATCTATCCCAACTTCTGTATTTAGTAAAGCTATAGCTAGACAAAGTTTTGAACAAAAACATGGTAGTCTGGCAACTCCCCTTCTGGTACCTCCCATACAAATGTACCATCCCACGTACCTTAGAAATCGTCTAATAGTAAACCTATATCTAGACAAAGTTTTGAACAAAAACATGGTAGTCTGGCAACTCCCCTTCTGGTACCTCTCATACAAATGTACCATCCCACCTACCTTAGAAATCGTCTAATAGTAAACCTATATCTAGACAAAGTTTTGAACAAAAAACTTGGATGTCTGGCAACTCTCCTTCTGGTACCTCCCATACAAATGTACCATCCCGCCTACCTTAGACATCGTGTAATATTATCCATATGACCAACGGTAATATTATCAATATGACCAACGGTATCTGGCACAAATTCTGTATTTAGGAATCCTATATCTAGACTATGTTTCTTGGATGTCTGGCAACTCTCCTTCTGGTACTTCCCATACAAATGTACCATTCCGCCCCTTATAAACAGTGTACTATTATCAATATGACCAACGCGGTCTATCCCAACTTCTGTATTTAGTAATGCTATAGCTAGACAAAGATTTGGACAAAAACTTGGTAGTCTGGCAACTCCCCTTCTGGTACCTAACATACAAATGTATCATCCCGCCTACCTTTGAAATCGTGTAATAGTAAACCTATATCTAGACAAAGTTTTAGACACCAACTTGGTAGTCTGACAACTCTCCTTCTGGTACCTCCTATACAAATGTACCATCCCGCCACTTATAAACCGTGTATTATTATCAATATTACCAACACGATTTTGCCCAAATTCTGTAGTTAGTAAAGCTATAGATTGACAACGTTTTGGAAAAAAACTTGGTAGTCTGGCAACTCCCCTTCTGGTACCTCCCATACAAATGTACAATCCCGCCTACGTTAGAAATCGTGTCTTAGTAAACCTATATCTAGACAAAGTTTTAGACACCAACTTGGTAGTCTGGCAATTCCCCTTCTGGTACCTCCCATACAAATGTACCATCCCTCCTATATAAACCGTGTAATTTTATCAATATGACCAACGAGATCTATCCCAAATTCTGTATTTAGTAAAGCTATAGCTAGACAAAATTTTGAACAGAAACATGGTAGTCTGGCAACTCCCCTTCTGGTACCTCCCATACAAAGGTACCATCCCGCCCCTAATAAACAGTGTACGATTATAAATATGACCAACGCGATCTATCCCAACTTCTGTATTTAGTAAAGCTATAGCTAGACAAAGTTTTGAACAAAAACATGACAGCCTGGCAACTCCACTCCTGTCTACCGTAGAAATCGTGTAATATTATCAATATGACCAACGGTATCTGGCACAAATTCTGTATTTAGGAATCCTATATCTAGACAATGTTTCGGACAACAACTTGCAAGTCTGGCAACTCCCCATCTGGTACTTCCCATACATATGACCAACGCGATCTATCCCAACTTCTGTATTTAGTAAAGCTATAGCTAGACAAAGTTTTGAACAAAAACACTGTAGTCTGGCAACTCCCTTTCCGGTACCTCCCATACAAATGTTCCATCCCCCTACGTTAGAAATCGTCTAACAGTAAACCTATATCTAGACAAAGTTTTGGACAAAAACTTGGAAGTCTGACAACTCTCCTTCTGGTACCTCCCATACAAAAGTGCCATCCTGTCTACCTTAGAAATCGTGTAATATTATCAATATGACCAACGGTATCTGGCACAAATTCTGTATTTAGGAATCCTATATCTAGACAATGTTTCGGACAACAACTTTGAAGTCTGGCAACTCCCCTTCTGGTACTTCATATACAAATGTACCATTCCGCCCCTTATAAACAGTGTACTATTATCAATATGACCAACGCGCTCTATCCCAACTTCTGTATTTAGTAAAGCTATAGCTAGATAAAGTTTTGAACAAAAACATGGTAGTCTGGCAACTCCCCTTCTGGTACCTCTCATACAAATGTACCATCCCACCTACCTTAGAAATCGTCTAATAGTAAACCTATATCTAGACAAAGTTTTGAACAAAAACTTGGAAGTCTGGCAACTCCCCTTCTGGTACCTGCCATACAAATGTACCATCCCACCTACCTTAGAAATCGTCTAATAGTAAACCTATATCTAGACAAAGTTTTGAACAAAAACTACCTTAGAAATCGTCTAATAGTAAACCTATATCTAGACAAAGTTTTGAACAAAAACTTGGAAGTGGCAACTCCCTTCTGGTACCTCCCATACAAATGTACCATCCTGTCTACCTTAGACATCGTGTAATATTATCCATATGGCCAACGGTATCTTGCACAAATTCTGTAGTTAGTAAAGCTATAGCTAGACAACGATTTGGACAAAAACTTGGTAGTCTGGCAACTCCCCCTCTGGTACCTAACATACAAATGCACCATCCCACCTACCTTAGAAATCGTCTAACAGTAAACCTATATCTAGACAAAGTTTTGGACAAAAACTTGGAAGTCTGACAACTCTCCTTCTGGTACCTCCCATACAAAAGTGCCATCCTGTCTACCTTAGACATCGTGTAATATTATCCATATGGCCAACGGTATCTTGCACAAATTCTGTAGTTAGTATAGCTATAGCTAGACAAAGATTTGGACAAAAACTTGGTAGTCTGGCAACTCCCCTTCTGGTACCTAACATACAAATGTACCATCCCACCTACCTTAGAAATCGTCTAACAGTAAACCTATATCTAGACAAAGTTTTGGACAAAAACTTGGAAGTCTGACAACTCTCCTTCTGGTACCTCCCATACAAAAGTACCATCCTGTCTACCTTAGAAATCGTGTAATATTATCAATATGACCAACGGTATCTGGCACAAATTCTGTATTTAGGAATCCTATATATAGACAATGTTTCCGACAACAACTTGCAAGTCTGGCAACTCCCCTTCTGGTACTTCCCATACATATGACCAACGCGATCTATCCCAACTTCTGTATTTAGTAAAGCTATAGCTAGACAAAGTTTTGAACAAAAACACGGTAGTCTGGCAACTCCCCTTGTGGTACCTCCCATACAAATGTACTATCCTGTCTACCTTAGACATCGTGTAATATTATCCATATGGCCAACGGTATCTTGCACAAATTCTGTAGTTAGTAAAGCTATAGCTAGACAAAGATTTGGACAAGAACTTGGTAGTCTGGGAACTCCCCTTCTGGTACCTAACATACAAAAGTACCATCCTGTCTACCTTAGAAATCGTGTAATATTATCAATATGACCAACGGTATCTGGAACAAATTCTGTATTTAGGAATCCTATATCTAGAAAAAGTTTTGGACAAAAACTTGGAAGTATGGCAACTCCCCTTCTGGTACTTCCCATACATATGACCAACGCGATCTATCCCAACTTCTGTATTTAGTAAAGCTATAGCTAGACAAAGTTTTGAACAAAAACACGGTAGTCTGGCAACTCCCTTTCTGGTACCTCCCATACAAATGTACCATCACCCTACGTTAGAAATCGTCTAACAGTAAACCTATATCTAGACATAGTTTTGAACAAAAACTTGGAAGTCTGGCAACTCCCCTTCTGGTACCTCCCATACAAATGTACCATCACGCCTACCTTAGAAATCGTATAATATTATCAATATGACCAACGGTATCTTGCACAAATTCTGCATTTAGGAATCCTATATCTAGACAATGTTTCGGACAACAACTTTGAAGTCTGGCAACTCCCCTTCTGGTACTTCCCATACAAATGTACCATTCCGACCCTTATAAACAGTGTACTATTATCAATATGACCAACGCGCTCTATCCCAACTTCTGTATTTAGTAAAGCTATAGCTAGATAAAGTTTTGAACAAAAACATGGTAGTCTGGCAACTCCCCTTCTGGTACCTCTCATACAAATGTACCATCCCACGTACCTTAGAAATCGTCTAATAGTAAACCTATATCTGGACAAAGTTTTGAACAAAAACTTGGAAGTCTGGCAACTCCCCTTCTGGTACCTGCCATACAAATGTACCATCCCACCTACCTTAGAAATCGTGTAATATTATCCATATGGCCAACGGTATCTTGCAAAAATTATGTAGTTAGTAAAGCTATAGCTAGACAAAGATTTGGACAAAAACTTGGTAGTCTGGCAACTCCCCTTCTGGTACCTAACATACAAATGTACCATCCCACTTACCTTAGAAATCGTCTAACAGCAAACCTATATCTAGACAAAGTTTTGGACAAAAACTTGGAAGTCTGACAACTCTCCTTCTGGTACCTCCCATACAAAAGTACCATCATGTCTACCTTAGAAATCGTGTAATATTATCAGTATGACCAACGGTATCTGGCACAAATTCTGTGTTTAGGAATCCTATATATAGACAATGTTTCGGACAACAACTTGCAAGTCTGGCAACTCCCCTTCTGGTACTTCCCATACATATGACCAACGCGATCTATCCCAACTTCTGTATTTAGTAAAGCTATAGCTAGACAAAGTTTTGAACAAAAACACGGTAGTCTGGCAACTCCCTTTCTGGTACCTCCCATACAAATGTACCATCCCCCTACTTTAGAAATCGTCTAACAGTAAACCTATATCTAGACAATGTTTTGGACAAAAACTTGGAAGTCTGACAACTCTCCTTCTGGTACCTCCCATACAAAAGTACCATCCTGTCTACCTTAGAAATCGTGTAATATTATCAATATGACCAACGGTATCTGGCACAAATTCTGAATTTAGTAATCCTATATCTAGACAAAGTTTTGGACAAAAACTTGGAAGTATGGCAACTCCCCTTCTGGTACTTCCCATACATATGACCAACGCGATCTATCCCAACTTCTGTATTTAGTAAAGCTATAGCTAGACAAAGTTTTGAACAAAAACACGGTAGTCTGGCAACTCCCTTTGTGGTACCTCCCATACAAATGTACCACCCCCCTACGTTAGAAATCGTCTAACAGTAAACCTATATCTAGACAAAGTTTTGGACAAAAAGTTGGAAGTCTGACAACTCTCCTTCTGGTACCTCCCATACAAAAGTACCATCCTGTCTACCTTAGAAATCGTGTAATATTATCAATATGACCAACGGTATCTGGCACAAATTCTGTATTTAGGAATCCTATATCTAGACAATGTTGCGGACAACAACTTGGAAGTCTGGCAACTCCCCTTCTGGTACCTCTCATACAAATGTACCATCCCACCTACCTTAGAAATCGTCTAATAGTAAACCCATATCTAGACAAAAACTTGGAAGTCTGGCAACTCCCCTTCTGGTACCTCCCATACAAATGTACCATCACGCCTACCTTAGAAATCGTATAATATTATCAATATGACCAACGGTAACTTGCACAAATTCTGCATTTAAACCTACACCTGTACAAAGTTTCACAAAAAACTTGGATGTCTGGAAACTCCCCTTCTGGTACCTCCCATACAAATGTACCATCCCGCCTACCTTAGACATCGTGTAATATTATCCATATGACCAACGGTATCTTGCACAAATTCTGCATTTAGTAAACCTATAACTGTACAAAGTTTCACAAAAAACTTGGATGTCTGGCAACTCCCCTTCTGGTACCTCCCATACAAAAGTACCATCCTCTCTACCTTGGAAATCGTGTAATATTATCAATATGACCAACGGTATCTGGCACAAATTCTGTATTTAGGAATCCTATATCTAGACTATGTTTCGGACAACAACTTGGAAGTCTGGCAACGCCCCTTCTGGTACTTCCCATACAAATGTACCATTCCGCTCCTTATTAACAGTGTACTATTATCAATATGACCAGTGCGCTCTAACCCAACTTCTGTATTTAGTAAAGCTATAGCTAGACAAAGTTTTGAAAAAAAACATGGTAGTCTGGCAACTCCCCTTCTGGTACCTCCCATACAAATGTACCATCCCACCTACCTTAGAAATCGTCTAATAGTAAACCTATATCTAGACAAAATTTTGAACAAAAACATGGTAGTCTGGCAACTCCCCTTCTGGTACCTCTCATACAAATGTACCATCCCACCTACCTTAGAAATCGTCTAATAGTAAACCTATACCTAGACAAAGTTTTTAACAAAAACTTGGAAGTCTGGCAACTCCCCTTCTGGTATCTCCCATACAAATGTACCATCACGCCTACCTTAGAAATCGTATAATATTATCAATATGACCAACGGAATCTTGCACAAATTCTGCATTTAATAAACCTACAACTGTACAAAGTTTCACAAAAAATTTGGATGTCTGGCAACTCCCCTTCTGGTACCTCCCATACAAATGTACCATCCCGCCTACCTTAGACATCGTGTAATATTATCCATATGACCAACGGTATCTTGAACAAATTCTGCATTTAGTAAACCTATAACTGTACAAAGTTTCACAAAAAACTTAGATGTCTGGCAACTCCTCTTCTGGTACCTCCCATACAAATGTACCATCCCGCTTACGTTAGACATCGTGTAATATTATCCATATGACCAACGGTATCTTGCACAAATTCTGCATTTAGTAAACCTATAACTGTACAAAGTTTCCCAAAAAACTTGGATGTCTGGCAACTCCCCTCCTGGTACCTCCCATACAAAAGTACCATCCTGTCTACCTTAGAAATAGTGTAATATTATCAATATGACCAACGGTATCTGGCACAAATTCTGTATTTAGCAATCCTATATCTAGACAATGGTTCGGACAACAACTTGGAAGTCTGGAAGTACCCTCTGGTTCTTCCCATACAAATGTACCATTCCGCCCCTTATATATGCGCTCTATGCCAACTTCTGTATTTAGTAAAGCTATAGCTAGACAAAGTTTTGAACAAAAACATGGTAGTCTGGCAACTCCCCTTCTGATACCTCCCATACAAATGTACCATCCGGTACCTCCCATACAAATGTACCATCCCGCCTACCTTAGACATCGTGTAATATTATCAATATGACCAACGGTATCTGGCACAAATTCTGTATTTAGGAATCCTATATCTAGACTATGTTTCGGACAACAACTTGGAAGTCTGGCAACTCCCCTTCTGGTACTTCCCATACAAATGTACCATTCCGCTCCTTATAAACAGTGTAGTATTATCAATATGACCAGTGCGCTCTAACCCAACTTCTGTAGTTAGTAAAGCTATAGCTAGACAAAGTTTTGAACAAAAACATGGTAGTCTGGCAACTCCCCTTCTGGTACCTCCCATACAAATGTACCATCCCAACTACCTTAGAAATCGTCTAATAGTAAACCTATATCTAGACAAAGTTTTGAACAAAAACATGGTAGTCTGGCAACTCCCCTTATGGTACCTCTCATACAAATGTACCATCCCACCTACCTTAGAAATCGTCTAATAGTAAACCTATATCTAGACAAAGTTTTTAACAAAAACTTGGAAGTCTGGCAACTCCCCTTCTGGTACCTCCCATACAAATGTACCATCACGCCTACCTTAGAGATCGTATAATATTATCAATATGACCAACGGTATCTTGCACAAATTCTGCATTTAATAAACCTACAACTGTACAAAGTTTCACAAAAAACTTAGATGTCTGGCAACTCCTCTTCTGGTACCTCCCATACAAATTTACCATCCCGCTTACCTTAGACATCGTGTAATATTATCCATATGACCAACGGTATCTTGCACAAATTCTGCATTTAGTAAACCTATAACTGTACAAAGTTTCCCATAAAACTTGGATGTCTGGCAACTCCCCTCCTGGTACCTCCCATACAAAAGTACCATCCTGTCTACCTTAGAAATCGTGTAATATTATCAATATGACCAACGGTATCTGGCACAAATTCTGTATTTAGCAATCCTATATCTAGACAATGGTTCGGACAACAACTTGGAAGTCTGGAAGTACCCTCTGGTTCTTCCCATACAAATGTACCATTCCGCCCCTTATATATGCGCTCTATCCCAACTTCTGTATTTAGTAAAGCTATAGCTAGACAAAGTTTTGAACAAAAACATGGTAGTCTGGCAACTCCCCTTCTGATACCTCCCATACAAATGTACCATCCCACCTACCTTAGAAATCGTCTAATAGTAAACCTATATCTAGACAAAGTTTTGAACAAAAACATGGTAGTCTGGCAACTCCCCTTATGGTACCTCCCATACAAATGTACCATCCCAACTACCTTAGAAATCGTCTAATAGTAAACCTATATCTAGACAAAGTTTTGAACAAAAACATGGTAGTCTGGCAACTCCCCTTATGGTACCTCTCATACAAATGTACCATCCCACCTACCTTAGAAATCGTCTAATAGTAAACCTATATCTAGACAAAGTTTTTAACAAAAACTTGGAAGTCTGGCAACTCCCCTTCTGGTACCTCCCATACAAATGTACCATCCCGCCTACCTTAGACATCGTGTAATATTATCCATATGACCAACGGTATCTTGAACAAATTCTGCATTTAGTAAACCTATAACTGTACAAAGTTTCACAAAAAACTTAGATGTCTGGCAACTCCTCTTCTGGTACCTCCCATACAAATGTACCATCCCGCCTACCTTAGAAATCGTGTAATAGTAAACCTATATCTAGACAAAGTTTTGAACAAAAACTTGGAAGTCTGGCAACTCCCCTCCTGGTACCTCCCATACAAAAGTACCATCCTGTCTACCTTAGAAATCGTGTAATATTATCAATATGACCAACGGTATCTGGCACAAATTCTGTATTTAGGAATCCTATATCTAGACAATGTTTCGGGCAACAACTTGGAAGTCTGGAAGTACCCTCTGGTACTTCCCATACAAATATACCATTCCGCCCCTTATATATGCGCTCTATCCTAACTTCTGTATTTAGTAAAGCTATAGCTAGAGAAAGTTTTGAACAAAAACTTGGAAGTCTGGCAACTCCCCTTCTGGTACCTCCCATACAAATGTACCATCCAGCCTACCTTAGACATCGTATAATATAATCCATATGACCAACGGTATCTTGCACAAATTCTGTAGTTAGTAAAGCTATAGCTAGACAAAGATTTGGACAAAAACTTGGTAGTCTGGCAACTCCCCTTCTGGTACCTAACATACAAATGTACCATCCCGCCTACCTTTGAAATCGTGTAATAGTAAACCTATATCTCGACAAAGTTTTAGACACCAACTTGGTAGTATGGCAACTCCCCTTCTGGTACCTCCCATACAAATGTACAATCACGCCTACCTTAGAAATCGTATAATATAATCCATATGACCAACGGTATCTTGCACAAATTCTGTAGTTAGTAAAGCTATAGCTAGACAAAGATTTGGACAAAAACTTGGTAGTCTGGCAACTCCCCTTCTGGTACCTAACATACAAATGTACCATCCCGCCTACCTTTGAAATCGTGTAATAGTAAACCTATATCTCGACAAAGATTTGGACAAAAACTTGGTAGTCTGACAACTCTCCTTCTGGTACCTCCCATACAAATGTACCATCCCGCCACTTATAAACCGTGTATTATTATCAATATTACCAACGCGAATTTGCCCAAATTCTGTAGTTAGTAAAGGTATAGATAGACAAAGTTTTGGAAAAAAACTTGGTAGTCCGGCAACTCCCCTTCTGGTACCTCCCATACAAATGTACAATCCCGCCTACCTTAGAAATCGTGTATTAGTAAACCTATATCTAGACAAAGTTTTAGACACCAACTTGGTAGTCTGGCAGCTCCCCTTCTGGTACCTCTCATACAAATGAACAATCACGCCTACCTTAGAAATCGTATAATATTATCAATATGACCAACGGTATCTTGCACAAATTCTGCATTTAGTAAACCTATAACTGTACAAAGTTTCACAAAAAACTTGGATGTCTGGCAACTCCCCTTCTGGTACCTCCCATACAAAAGTACCATCCTGTCTACCTTGGAAATCGTGTAATATTATCAATATGACCAACGGTATCTTGCACAAATTCTGCATTTAGTAAACCTATAACTGTACAAAGTTTCACAAAAAACTTGGATGTCTGGCAACTCCCCTTCTGGTACCTCCCATACAAATGTACCATCACGCCTACCTTAGAAATCGTATAATATTATCAATATGACCAACGGTATCTTGCACAAATTCTGCATTTAAACCTACACCTGTACAAAGTTTCACAAAAAACTTGGATGTCTGGCAACTCCCCTTCTGGTACCTCCCATACAAATGTACCATCCCGCCTACCTTAGACATCGTGTGATATTATCCATATGACCAACGGTATCTTGCACAAATTCTGCATTTAGTAAACCTATAACTGTACAAAGATTCACAAAAAACTTGGATGTCTGGCAACTCCCCTTCTGGTACCTCCCATACAAATGTACCATCCCGCCTACCTTAGACATCGTGTAATATTATCAATATGACCAACGGTATCTGGCACAAATTCTGTATTTAGGAATCCTATATCTAGACTATGTTTCGGACAACAACTTGGAAGTCTGGCAACTTCCCTTCTGGTACTTCCCATACAAATGTACCATTCCGCTCCTTATAAACAGTGTACTATTATCAATATGACCAGTGCGCTCTAACCCAACTTCTGTAGTTAGTAAAGCTATAGCTAGACAAAGTTTTGAACAAAAACATGGTAGTCTGGCAACTCCCCTTCTGGTACCTCCCATACAAATGTACCATCCCAACTACCTTAGAAATCGTCTAATAGTAAACCTATATCTAGACAAAGTTTTGAACAAAAACATGGTAGTCTGGCAACTCCCCTTATGGTACCTCTCATACAAATGTACCATCCCACCTACCTTAGAAATCGTCTAATAGTAAACCTATATCTAGACAAAGTTTTTAACAAAAACTTGGAAGTCTGGCAACTCCCCTTCTGGTACCTCCCATACAAATGTACCATCACGCCTACCTTAGAGATCGTATAATATTATCAATATGACCAACGGTATCTTGCACAAATTCTGCATTTAATAAACCTACAACTGTACAAAGTTTCACAAAAAACTTAGATGTCTGGCAACTCCTCTTCTGGTACCTCCCATACAAATTTACCATCCCGCTTACCTTAGACATCGTGTAATATTATCCATATGACCAACGGTATCTTGCACAAATTCTGCATTTAGTAAACTTATAACTGTACAAAGTTTCCCAAAAAACTTGGATGTCTGGCAACTCCCCTCCTGGTACCTCCCATACAAAAGTACCATCCTGTCTACCTTAGAAATCGTGTAATATTATCAATATGACCAACGGTATCTGGCACAAATTCTGTATTTAGCAATCCTATATCTAGACAATGGTTCGGACAACAACTTGGAAGTCTGGAAGTACCCTCTGGTTCTTCCCATACAAATGTACCATTCCGCCCCTTATATATGCGCTCTATCCCAACTTCTGTATTTAGTAAAGCTATAGCTAGACAAAGTTTTGAACAAAAACATGGTAGTCTGGCAACTCCCCTTCTGATACCTCCCATACAAATGTACCATCCCACCTACCTTAGAAATCGTCTAATAGTAAACCTATATCTAGACAAAGTTTTGAACAAAAACATGGTAGTCTGGCAACTCCCCTTATGGTACCTCCCATACAAATGTACCATCCCAACTACCTTAGAAATCGTCTAATAGTAAACCTATATCTAGACAAAGTTTTGAACAAAAACATGGTAGTCTGGCAACTCCCCTTATGGTACCTCTCATACAAATGTACCATCCCACCTACCTTAGAAATCGTCTAATAGTAAACCTATATCTAGACAAAGTTTTTAACAAAAACTTGGAAGTCTGGCAACTCCCCTTCTGGTACCTCCCATACAAATGTACCATCCCGCCTACCTTAGACATCGTGTAATATTATCCATATGACCAACGGTATCTTGAACAAATTCTGCATTTAGTAAACCTATAACTGTACAAAGTTTCACAAAAAACTTAGATGTCTGGCAACTCCTCTTCTGGTACCTCCCATACAAATGTACCATCCCGCTTACCTTATACATCGTGTAATATTATCCATATGACCAACGGTATCTTGCACAAATTCTGCATTTAGTAAACCTATAACTGTACAAAGTTTCCCAAAAAACTTGGATGTCTGGCAACTCCCCTCCTGGTACCTCCCATACAAAAGTACCATCCTGTCTACCTTAGAAATCGTGTAATATTATCAATATGACCAACGGTATCTGGCACAAATTCTGTATTTAGCAATCCTATATCTAGACAATGGTTCGGACAACAACTTGGAAGTACCCTCTGGTTCTTCCCATACAAATGTACCATTCCGCCCCTTATATATGCGCTCTATCCCAACTTCTGTATTTAGTAAAGCTATAGCTAGACAAAGTTTTGAACAAAAACATGGTAGTCTGGCAACTCCCCTTCTGATACCTCCCATACAAATGTACCATCCCACCTACCTTAGAAATCGTCTAATAGTAAACCTATATCTAGACAAAGTTTTGAACAAAAACTTGGAAGACTGGCAACTCCCCTCCTGGTACCTCCCATACAAAAGTACCATCCTGTCTACCTTAGAAATCGTGTAATATTATCAATATGACCAACGGTATCTGGCACAAATTCTGTATTTAGGAATCCTATATCTAGACAATGTTTCGGACAACAACTTGGAAGTCTGGAAGTACCCTCTGGTACTTCCCATACAAATATACCATTCCGCCCCTTATATATGCGCTCTATCCTAACTTCTGTATTTAGTAAAGCTATAGCTAGAGAAAGTTTTGAACAAAAACTTGGAAGTCTGGCAACTCCCCTTCTGGTACCTCCCATACAAATGTACCATCCAGCCTACCTTAGACATCGTATAATATAATCCATATGACCAACGGTATCTTGCACAAATTCTGTAGTTAGTAAAGCTATAGCTAGACAAAGATTTGGACAAAAACTTGGTAGTCTGGCAACTCCCCTTCTGGTACCTAACATACAAATGTACCATCCCGCCTACCTTTGAAATCGTGTAATAGTAAACCTATATCTCGACAAAGTTTTAGACACCAACTTGGTAGTATGGCAACTCCCCTTCCGGTACCTCCCATACAAATGTACAATCACGCCTACCTTAGAAATCGTATAATATAATCCATATGACCAACGGTATCTTGCACAAATTCTGTAGTTAGTAAAGCTATAGCTAGACAAAGATTTGGACAAAAACTTGGTAGTCTGGCAACTCCCCTTCTGGTACCTAACATACAAATGTACCATCCCGCCTACCTTTGAAATCGTGTAATAGTAAACCTATATCTCGACAAAGATTTGGACAAAAACTTGGTAGTCTGACAACTCTCCTTCTGGTACCTCCCATACAAATGTACAATCACGCCTACCTTAGAAATCGTATAATATTATCAATATGACCAACGGTATCTTGCACAAATTCTGCATTTAGTAAACCTATAACTGTACAAAGTTTCACAAAAAACTTGGATGTCTGGCAACTCCCCTTCTGGTACCTCCCATACAAAAGTACCATCCTCTCTACCTTGGAAATCGTGTAATATTATCAATATGACCAACGGTATCTTGCACAAATTCTGCATTTAGTAAACCTATAACTGTACAAAGTTTCACAAAAAACTTGGATGTCTGGCAACTCCCCTTCTGGTACCTCCCATACAAATGTACCATCACGCCTACCTTAGAAATCGTATAATATTATCAATATGACCAACGGTATCTTGCACAAATTCTGCATTTAAACCTACACCTGTACAAAGTTTCACAAAAAACTTGGATGTCTGGCAACTCCCCTTCTGGTACCTCCCATACAAATGTACCATCCCGCCTACCTTAGACATCGTGTAATATTATCCATATGACCAACGGTATCTTGCACAAATTCTGCATTTAGTAAACCTATAACTGTACAAAGATTCACAAAAAACTTGGATGTCTGGCAACTCCCCTTCTGGTACCTCCCATACAAATGTACCATCCCGCCTACCTTAGACATCGTGTAATATTATCAATATGACCAACGGTATCTGGCACAAATTCTGTATTTAGGAATCCTATATCTAGACTATGTTTCGGACAACAACTTGGAAGTCTGGCAACTCCCCTTCTGGTACTTCCCATACAAATGTACCATTCCGCTCCTTATAAACAGTGTACTATTATCAATATGACCAGTGCGCTCTAACCCAACTTCTGTAGTTAGTAAAGCTATAGCTAGACAAAGTTTTGAACAAAAACATGGTAGTCTGGCAACTCCCCTTCTGGAACCTCCCATACAAATGTACCATCCCAACTACCTTAGAAATCGTCTAATAGTAAACCTATATCTAGACAAAGTTTTGAACAAAAACATGGTAGTCTGGCAACTCCACTTATGGTACCTCTCATACAAATGTACCATCCCACCTACCTTAGAAATCGTCTAATAGTAAACCTATATCTAGACAAAGTTTTGAACAAAAACTTGGAAGTCTGGCAACTCCCCTTCTGGTACCTCCCATACAAATGTACCATCACGCCTACCTTAGAAATCGTATAATATTATCAATATGACCAACGGTATCTTGCACAAATTCTGCATTTAATAAACCTACAACTGTACAAAGTTTCACAAAAAACTTGGATGTCTGGCAACTCCCCTTCTGGTACCTCCCATACAAATGTACCATCCCGCCTACCTTAGACATCGTGTAATATTATCCATATGACCAACGGTATCTTGCACAAATTCTGCATTTAGTAAACCTATAACTGTACAAAGTTTCCCAAAAAACTTGGATGTCTGGCAACTCCCCTCCTGGTACCTCCCATACAAAAGTACCATCCTGTCTACCTTAGAAATCGTGTACTATTATCAATATGACCAACGGTATCTGGCACAAATTCTGTATTTAGCAATCCTATATATAGACAATGTTTCGGACAACAACTTGGAAGTCTGGAAGTACCCTCTGGTTCTTCCCATACAAATGTACCATTCCGCCCCTTATATATGCGCTCTATCCCAACTTCTGTATTTAGTAAAGCTATAGCTAGACAATGTTTTGAACAAAAACATGGTAGTCTGGCAACTCCCCTTCTGATACCTCCCATACAAATGTACCATCCCACCTACCTTAGAAATCGTCTAATAGTAAACCTATATCTAGACAAAGTTTTGAACAAAAACTTGGAAGTCTGGCAACTCCCCTCCTGGTACCATCCATACAAAAGTACCATCCTGTCTACCTTAGAAATCGTGTAATATTATCAATATGACCAACGGTATCTGGCACAAATTCTGTAGTTAGTAAAGCTATAGCTAGACAAAGATTTGGACAAAAACTTGGTAGTCTGGCAACTCCCCTTCTGGTACCTAACATACAAATGTACCATCCCGCCTACCTTTGAAATCGTGTAATAGTAAACCTATATCTCGACAAAGTTTTAGACACCAACTTGGTAGTCTGACAACTCTCCTTCTGGTACCTCCCATACAAATGTACCATCCCGCCACTTATAAACCGTGTATTATTATCAATATTACCAACGCGATTTTGCCCAAATTCTGTAGTTAGTAAAGGTATAGATAGACAAAGTTTTGGAAAAAAACTTGGTAGTCCGGCAACTCCCCTTCTGGTACCTCCCATACAAATGTACAATCCAGCCTACCTTAGACATCGTATAATATAATCCATATGACCAACGGTATCTTGCACAAATTCTGTAGTTAGTAAAGCTATAGCTAGACAAAGATTTGGACAAAAACTTGGTAGTCTGGCAACTCCCCTTCTGATACCTCCCATACAAATGTACCATCCCACCTACCTTAGAAATCGTCTAATAGTAAACCTATATCTAGACAAAGTTTTGAACAAAAACTTGGAAGTCTGGCAACTCCCCTCCTGGTACCTCCCATACAAAAGTACCATCCTGTCTACCTTAGAAATCGTGTAATATTATCAATATGACCAACGGTATCTGGCACAAATTCTGTATTTAGGAATCCTATATCTAGACAATGTTTCGGACAACAACTTGGAAGTCTGGAAGTACCCTCTGGTACTTCCCATACAAATATACCATTCCGCCCCTTATATATGCGCTCTATCCTAACTTCTGTATTTAGTAAAGCTATAGCTAGAGAAAGTTTTGAACAAAAACTTGGAAGTCTGGCAACTCCCCTTCTGGTACCTCCCATACAAATGTACCACCCAGCCTACCTTAGACATCGTATAATATAATCCATATGACCAACGGTATCTTGCACAAATTCTGTAGTTAGTAAAGCTATAGCTAGACAAATATTTGGACAAAAACTTGGTAGTCTGGCAACTCCCCTTCTGGTACCTAACATACAAATGTACCATCCCGCCTACCTTTGAAATCGTGTAATAGTAAACCTATATCTCGACAAAGTTTTAGACACCAACTTGGTAGCCTGACAACTCTCCTTCTGGTACCTCCCATACAAATGTACCATCCCGCCACTTATAAACCGTGTATTATTATCAATATTACCAACGCGATTTTGCCCAAATTCTGTAGTTAGTAAAGGTATAGATAGACAAAGTTTTGGAAAAAAACTTGGTAGTCCGGCAACTCCCCTTCTGGTACCTCCCATACAAATGTACAATCCCGCCTACCTTAGAAATCGTGTATTAGTAAACCTATATCTAGACAAAGTTTTAGACACCAACTTGGTAGTCTGGCAACTCCCCTTCTGGTACCTCCCATACAAATGTACAATCACGCCTACCTTAGAAATCGTATAATATTATCAATATGACCAACGGTATCTTGCACAAATTCTGCATTTGGTAAACCTATAAATGTACAAAGTTTCACAAAAAACTTGGATGTCTGGCAACTCCCCTTCTGGTACCTCCCATACAATGGTACCATCCTGCCTACCTTAGACATCGTGTAATATTATCCATATGACCAACGGTATCTTGCACAAATTCTGCATTTAGTAAACCTATAACTGTACAAAGTTTCACAAAAAACTTGGATGTCTGGCAACTCCCCTTCTGGTACCTCCCATACAAATGTACCATCCCGCCTACCTTAGACATCGAGTAATATTATCCATATGACCAACGGTATCTTGCACAAATTCTGCATTTAGTAAACCTATAACTGTACAAAGTTTCACAAAAAACTTGGATGTCTGGCAACTCCCCTTCTGGTACCTCCCATACAAAAGTACCATCACGCCGACCTTAGAAATCGTATAATATTATCAATATGACCAACGGTATCTTGCACAAATTCTACATTTAGTAAACCTATAACTGTACAAAGTTTCACAAAAAACTTGGATGTCTGGCAACTCCCCTTCTGGTACCTCCCATACAAATGTACCATCACGCCTACCTTAGACATCGAGTAATATTATCCATATGACCAACGGTATCTTGCACAAATTCTGCATTTAGTAAACCTATAACTGTACCAAGTTTCACAAAAAACTTGGATGTCTGGCAACTCCCCTTCTGGTACCTCCCATACAAAAGTACCATCACGCCTACCTTAGAAATCGTATAATATTATCAATATGACCAACGGTATCTTGCACAAATTCTGCATTTAGTAAACCTATAACTGTACAAAGTTTCACAAAAAACTTGGATGTCTGGCAACTCCCCTTCTGGTACATCCCATACAAATGTACCATCACGCCTACCTTAGAAATCGTATAATATTATCAACTAGTAAGTTGTAATGCGCCTATGGCGCCCGTTATTTTGCTTGAGAAAGTATTTGTTACTTAATTTTAAAAATTTTGTACAAAATATTTTGAGAAAACTATTTTGTAAAAAAAAATTTCGAAAAAAAATAAAATTTGTGGAAAAAAAATTTTGTTGAAAAAAAACTTTTTGTGGAAAAAAAAAAATTTGGTGAAAAAAAAATGTTTGTTGAAAAAAAAAATTTTGCTGAAAAAAAAAATTTTTGTTGAAAAAAAAAATTTTTGTTGAAAAAAAATGTTGTTGAAAAAAAAATGTTGTTGAAAAAAAAAAATTTTTTTGAAAAAAAAAATTTCGAAAAAAAAAATTTTTGTAAAAAACAAAATTTGTAAGAAAAAAATTTGGGGAAAACACAATTTCTGTACAAAAAAAATATTATTTTTTTTATTATTATTATTTATAGAATTATTATAGAATGCCTATTTAAATTCCTACGTACTGCGTGACAGAGTCAGTGAATCAGTGTATCAGTGAATCAGTGTCGAGGGTAAATATATATTAAGATATGACCAACGGTATCTTGCACAAATTCTGCATTTAGTAAACCTATAACTGTACAAAGTTTCACAAAAAACTTGGATGACTGGCAACTCCCCTTCTGGTACCTCCCATACAAATGTACCATCCCGCCTACCTTAGACATCGAGTAATATTATCCATATGACCAACGGTATCTGGCACAAATTCTGCATTTAGTAAACCTATAACTGTACAAAGTTTCACAAAAAACTTGGATGTCTGGCTACTCCACTTCTGGTACCTCCCATACAAAAGTACCATCACGCCTACCTTAGAAATCGTATAATATTATCAATATGGCCAACGGTATCTTGCACAAATTCTGCATTTAGTAAACCTATAACTGTACAAAGTTTCACAAAAAACTTGGAAGTCTGGCAACTCCCCTTCTGGTACCTCCCACACAAATGTACCATCACGCCTACCTTAGAAATCGTATAATATTATCCATATGACCAACGGTATCTTGCACAAATTCTGCATTTAGTAAACCTAGAACTGTACCAAGTTTAACAAAAAACTTGGATGTCTGGCAACTCCCCTTCTGGTACGTCCCATACAAAAGTACCATCACGCCTACCTTAGAAATCGTATAATATTATCAATATGACCAACGGTATCTTGCACAAATTCTGCATTTAGTAAACCTAGAACTGTACAAAGTTTCACAAAAAACTTGGATGTCTGGCAACTCCCCTTCTGGTACCTCCCGTACAAATGTACCATCACGCCTACCTTAGAAATCGTATAATATTATCAATATGACCAACGGTATCTTGCACAAATTCTGCATTTAGTAAACCTATAACTGTACAAAGTTTCACAAAAAACTTGGATGTCTGGCAACTCCCCTTCTCGTACCTCCCATACAAAAGTACCATCCTGTCTACCTTAGAAATCGTGTTATATTATCAATATGACCAACGGTATCTTGCACAAATTCTGTATTTAGCAATCCTATATCTAGACAATGTTTCGGACAACAACTTGGAAGTCTGGCAACTCCCCTTCTGGTACTTCCCATACAAATGTACCATTCCGCCCCTTATTTGTCTGTCTTTTGTTCAGTGTGCACGCACATTTTGTCCGTTTTTTCGTGTTTTCCGTGTGCTTTTTAAAATAAAAAAAACAATTATTAAAACAAACATTTATATTGCTCAAAATATCAAATAGTGAACCGTGAAAACAAAATAAGAAACAAAATAGTGCAAAAGTTAACATACGAAACGAAATAGACAAAAATTAATACGAAACAATACCTCACAACAACAACTATATCAACATAAATTGTCACCACAAAACGAAATAGAAAATAAAAACAAAAAAACGCGCTCTCACATCAGCATTATTTGTGATTTTGCTTTGATGTTGTCTTGTGCTTTGGTAATGTCTGGTAGGTAGGTATAAAATTCACTTCGCAAACATTCGCGGGCTGAGGTCGAATTTTTTTGCGGTATACTCGCACATTAGTTTCCATAGGCCGGATGTCCTCGCTCTTTGTGAGACCCAGGTGTGTGAGGATTCTGATCCACAGGATTTTCACATTCCTGGCTATCACACTCTGTCCTCTTTTTTTTCTCACAGAGGTCTTGTGTTATATATACGTAATAGTGTTGTGTTCCAGAGTCAGCAACAATCCACAAAATCCAGAATTTAACTCCCTTTGGGTTAAGTTCAAGATTGGATCGCACACATTACATTTCGGGTTTCTTTACAGAAACCCAAACCTGGAAAGGGAGGCTACCCTCAATGGCTTCGACGCCCTTTCCGATTCCATTTCAAAAATTTTAGAAGATTATCCGGATAGTGAAATTGCAGTTGCTGGTGATTTCAATGTCCATAATAATTCTTGGCTTTCCCATTCGAGCCATACATCTCCGGAGGGTCAGTACGCTGAGTTATTTGCCGCGCACAATGACTTGGCGCAATTAGTGAATGAACCAACACACATTCCGCGTGTTGAAGGGCAACAGCAAAATATTCTTGACCTCTTCTTAACCTCACACCCTGAAAAGTATGAGGTTAACATTCTTGCACCTCTTAGTAACTCGTATCATTGCACCATTTCAGCATCCTTTTCGTTCTCCGATCTTCGATCCACTTCTAAACCAGTCACGAAGCGGACAATGTACATATACAAAAAGGCACGTTGGGCCGAGCTCAACAATTTCTATCAGCAATTTAATTGGAAATTATTTTTCCTAGACAACAATGTCGATGCTGCTGCTGAAATGGTCGAGAAAATTATTCTTCTTGGCATAAACACATTTATTCCCTCGAAGACTACTTCGATTAAACCTTCAAAGAACTGTTGGTTTAATCAGACATGCAGGGAAGCTGTCAGATCCAAAGAGGAAGCATTCATAAAATGGCGTTTAAATAAAAATACCACTACTGAACTGCTACGCAAGCAGGCAAGATCAAATTGTGCCAGAGTACTTAGGCTCGAAAAACTTCTTCACGAACAGCGTCTTCGTGCAAAAGTTCTTTCTTCTCCCAGGGGAAGTAAGAGCTTTTGGTCATTCGTTAAAAGGGTAAGGAACAATTCTTCATCTTCTATTTCAACCCTCGTTAACGGTGAGCAGATATTCACTGACCCGGTTGACAAAGCTAACCTTGTGGCTGAAATTTTTGCAAGGAATTCATCTTTGCCAGACAGCAGTCAACCACTCCCCGTGATCGAGAACGTATCTAGTTCGATGCCTCAGATATTTTTTCGAACACGTGGCGTTAAAAGGGTTCTTACAGATCTCAACGTAAATAAAACTCCGGGCCCGGATGGCATATCAGCACTTGTCCTATGTAAGTGCTCTTCGACGCTAGCTCGTCCATTGCGCAATCTTTTCAGCATGTCGTACCGTGCTGGTATTTACCCTTCACGTTGGAAAGTCGCCAATGTTCAGCCGATCCCCAAGAAAGGTGAGGCTACTAACCCTCGAATTACCGTCCAATTGCAATATGTTCTGGGCTCTCGAAGGTTATGGAGAGCATGGTTAATCACCATCTTGTAACGTATCTAGAGTCTAACGGCCTTCTGAATGATAGACAGTATGGCTTCCGTAGAAATCGATCTACTGGAGACCTGATGGCGTTCCTTACGGAGTCGATCCATTCACCGCCTTGGTGAAAGTAAGGTCGTGGCTCTGGATATTTCCAAGGCGTTCGATAGGGTCTGGCACGGAGCACTGATTTCAAAACTTATTGCATTTGGCGTCGGTAATACCTTATCGTTTTATATCGAGTTTTCTCAGGGAACGCTCTATACGAGTTGTTATAGATGGGATCTCATCCAACGACCATAGGTTGGCGGCTCTGTCCTCTCTCCTTCTCTATTTCTTATTTTCATTGACGACCTGTTGGGGCAGACTGTGAACCCAATCTACTCCTTTGCGGATGACAGCAACCTCTGTCATTCGTACTCATTTGATCATCGGCCAGGTCCTCTGGAAGTCGAGGAAAAAAGGCGAACGATGAACGACTCACTTAACCGCGATTTGGCGACGATTTGTGAGTGGGGCCAAATCAACAGAGTAGATTTTAATGCACAAAAGACCCAGTGCTGTTTGTTGTCACACAATCGTTCCACTGATCCAGCATCGCCGTCAATATCTATGGGTGGTGTGGATATCGACGAATCAGACACTCTTGATGTTCTGGGCATGAAGATACAGGGTGATGCTCGCTGGGCTAGCCATATATTCGAAGTGTCGAAAGAAGCATTCAAGTGTTTAGGCTTTTTGAAGCGGTGCAAGAAATACTTCACTCCATCTGATCTCGTAAATATTTACACCACTTACATCCGGCCAAAAATGGAATTCAACTCGCATATATGGGCAGGGGCTCCATTAACATCTTTGAAGCTTCTGGGCCGTGTACAGAGGAGAGCGGTGGTGATAATAGGGGTTGGTAGGTTATCCAGCTCTATTGTCTCCCTACAGCATCGCCGAAATGTGGGTTGTGTATCGCTATTCTATAGATATTTTAATGGTATCTGTTCTGAAGATATCCGTCGTCTGGTCCCTGACGTTAGAACATTTAGCCGGAATACTCGGCTATCCAGGGTCTCTCATCCGTTCATTGTCAAATGGCCGGTTGACCGGACGACGCACTATAGAGAAAATTCGTTCTTCAGCCGGACTGTTCGTTTGTGGAATAATCTTCCTGCAAGTGTTTTTCCTGCCTGCTATGACATTACCAAATTCAAAGCCAACGTCAACAAACACTACTCCCTCTTTCCTCCCTCCTATACCCTTATTTCCCATCGCTAACACAGTGCATTGCATTTATAGGGGGCATCCCCTGAGTGTTAGTCAAAAAAAAAAAAAAAGTTTTGAACAAAAACATGGTAGTCTGGCAACTCCCCTTCTGGTACCTCCCATACAAATGTACATTCCCGCCTACCTTAGAAATCGCGTATTAGTAAACCTATATCTAGACAAAGTTTTAGACACCAACTTGGTAGTCTGGCAACCCCCCTTCTGGTACCTCCCATACAAATGTACCATCCCACCTACCTTAGAAATCGTCTAATAGTAAACCTATATCTAGACAAAGTTTTATACACCAAATTGGTAGTCTGGCAACTCCCCTCCTGGTACCTAACATACAAATGTACCATCCCGCCACTTATAAACCGTGTATTATTATCAATATTACCAACGTGATTTTGGCCAAATTCTGTAGTTAGTAAAGCTATAGATCGTCAAAGTTTTGGAAAAAAAACTTGGTAGTCTGGCAACTCCCCTTCCGGTATCTCCAATACAAATGTACCATCCCGCCCCTTATAAACAGTGTACTATTATCAATATGACCAACGCGCTCTATCCCAAATTCTGTATTTAGTAAAGGTATAGCTAGACAAAGTTTTGAACAAAAACATGGTAGTCTGGCAACTCCCCTTCTGGTACCTCCCATACAAATGTACCATCACGCCTACCTTAGAAATCGTATAATATTATCAATATGACCAACGGTATCTTGCACAAATTCTGCATTTAGTAAACCTATAACTGTACAAAGTTTCACAAAAAACTTGGATGTCTGGCAACTCCCCTTCTGGTACCTCCCATACAAAAGTACCATCCTCTCTACCTTAGAAATCGTGTAATATTATCAATATGACCAACGGTATCTGGCACAAATTCTGTAGTTAGTAAAGCTATAGCTAGACAAAGATTTGGACAAAAACTTGGTAGTCTGGCAACTCCCCTTCTGGTACCTAACATACCTTTGAAATCGTGTAATAGTAAACCTATATCTAGACAAAGTTTTGAACAAAAACTTGGAAGTCTGGCAACTCCTCTTCTGGTACCTCCCATACAAATGTACCATCCAGCCCACCTTAGACATCGTGTAATAATATCCATATGACCAACGGTATCTTGCACAAATTCTGTAGTTAGTAAAGCTATAGCTAGACAAAGATGTGTTACAAAAACTTGTTAGTCTGGCAACTCCCCTTCTGGTACCTAACATACCTTTGAAATCGTATATTAGTAAACCTATATCTAGACAACGTTTTGAACAAAAACTTGGAAGTCTGGCAACTCCCCTTCTGGTACCTCCCATACAAATGTACCATCCAGCAAACCTTAGACATCGTGTAATATTATCCATATGACCAACGGTATCTGGCACAAATTCTGCATTTAGTAAACCTATAACTGTACAAAGTTTCACAAAAAACTTGGATGTCTGGCAACTCCCCTTCTGGTACCTCCCATACAAAAGTACCATCACGCCTACCTTAGAAATCGTATAATATTATCAATATGACCAACGGTATCTTGCACAAATTCTGCATTTAGTAAACCTATAACTGTACAAAGTTTCACAAAAAACTTGGATGTCTGGCAACTTCCCTTCTGGTACCTCCCATACAAATGTACCATCACGCCTACCTTAGAAATCGTATAATATTATCAATATGACCAACGGTATCTTGCACAAATTCTGCATTTAGTAAACCTATAACTGTACAAAGTTTAACAAAAAACTTGGATGTCTGGCAACTCCCCTTCTCGTACCTCCCATACAAAAGTACCATCCTGTCTACCTTAGAAATCGTGTTATATTATCAATATGACCAACGGTATCTTGCACAAATTCTGTATTTAGCAATCCTATATCTAGACAATGTTTAGGACAACAACTTGGAAGTCTGGCAACTCCCCTTCTGGTACTTCCCATACAAATGTACCATTCCGCCCCTTATTTGTCTGTCTTTTGTTCAGTGTGCACGCACATTTTGTCCGTTTTTTCGTGTTTTCCGTGTGCTTTTTAAAATAAAAAAAACAATTATTAAAACAAACATTTATATTGCTCAAAATATCAAATAGTGAACCGTGAAAACAAAATAAGAAACAAAATAGTGCAAAAGTTAACATACGAAACGAAATAGACAAAAATTAATACGAAACAATACCTCACAACAACAACTATATCAACATAAATTGTCACCACAAAACGAAATAGAAAATAAAAACAAAAAAACGCGCTCTCACATCAGCATTATTTGTGATTTTGCTTTGATGTTGTCTTGTGCTTTGGTAATGTCATGGTAGGTAGGTATAAAATTCACTTCGCAAACATTCGCGGGCTGAGGTCGAATTTTTTTGCGGTATACTCGCACATTAGTTTCCATAGGCCGGATGTCCTCGCTCTTAGTGAGACCCAGGTGTGTGAGGATTCTGATCCACAGGATTTTCACATTCCTGGCTATCACACTCTGTCCTCTTTTTTTTCTCACAGAGGTCTTGTGTTATATATACGTAATGGTGTTGTGTTCCAGAGTCAGCAACATTTGAACTCACAAAATCCAGAATTTAACTCCCTTTGGGTTAAGTTCAAGATTGGATCGCACACATTACATTTCGGGTTTCTTTACAGAAACCCAAACCTGGAAAGGGAGGCTACCCTCAATGGCTTCGACGCCCTTTCCGATTCCATTTCAAAAATTTTAGAAGATTATCCGGATAGTGAAATTGCAGTTGCTGGTGATTTCAATGTCCATAATAATTCTTGGCTTTCCCATTCGAGCCATACATCTCCGGAGGGTCAGTACGCTGAGTTATTTGCCGCGCACAATGACTTGGCGCAATTAGTGAATGAACCAACACACATTCCGCGTGTTGAAGGGCAACAGCAAAATATTCTTGACCTCTTCTTAACCTCACACCCTGAAAAGTATGAGGTTAACATTCTTGCACCTCTTGGTAACTCGGATCATTGCACCATTTCAGCATCCTTTTCGTTCTCCGATCTTCGATCCACTTCTAAACCAGTCACGAAGCGGACAATGTACATATACAAAAAGGCACGTTGGGCCGAGCTCAACAATTTCTATCAGCAATTTAATTGGAAATTATTTTTCCTAGACAACAATGTCGATGCTGCTGCTGAAATGGTCGAGAAAATTATTCTTCTTGGCATAAACACATTTATTCCCTCGAAGACTACTTCGATTAAACCTTCAAAGAACTGTTGGTTTAATCAGACATGCAGGGAAGCTGTCAGATCCAAAGAGGAAGCATTCATAAAATGGCGTTTAAATAAAAATACCACTACTGAACTGCTACGCAAGCAGGCAAGATCAAATTGTGCCAGAGTACTTAGGCTCGAAAAACTTCTTCACGAACAGCGTCTTCGTGCAAAAGTTCTTTCTTCTCCCAGGGGAAGTAAGAGCTTTTGGTCATTCGTTAAAAGGGTAAGGAACAATTCTTCATCTTCTATTTCAACCCTCGTTAACGGTGAGCAGATATTCACTGACCCGGTTGACAAAGCTAACCTTGTGGCTGAAATTTTTGCAAGGAATTCATCTTTGCCAGACAGCAGTCAACCACTTCCCGTGATCGAGAACGTATCTAGTTCGATGCCTCAGATATTTTTTCGAACACGTGGCGTTAAAAGGGTTCTTACAGATCTCAACGTAAATAAAACTCCGGGCCCGGATGGCATATCAGCACTTGTCCTATGTAAGTGCTCTTCGACGCTAGCTCGTCCATTGCGCAATCTTTTCAGCATGTCGTACCGTGCTGGTATTTACCCTTCACGTTGGAAAGTCGCCAATGTTCAGCCGATCCCCAAGAAAGGTGAGGCTACTAATCCTGCGAATTACCGTCCAATTACAATATGTTCTGCGCTCTCGAAGGTTATGGAGAGCATGGTTAATCACCATCTTGTAACGTATCTAGAGTCTAACGGCCTTCTGAATGATAGACAGTATGGCTTCCGTAGAAATCGATCTACTGGAGACCTGATGGCGTTCCTTACGGAGTCGATCCATTCACCGCCTTGGTGAAAGTAAGGTCGTGGCTCTGGATATTTCCAAGGCGTTCGATAGGGTCTGGCACGGAGCACTGATTTCAAAACTTATTGCATTTGGCGTCGGTAACACCTTATCGTTTTATATCGAGTTTTCTCAGGGAACGCTCTATACGAGTTGTTATAGATGGGATCTCATCCAACGACCATAGGTTGACGGCTCTGTCCTCTCTCCTTCTCTATTTCTTATTTTCATTGACGACCTGTTGGGGCAGACTGTGAACCCAATCTACTCCTTTGCGGATGACAGCAACCTCTGTCATTCGTACTCATTTGATCATCGGCCAGGTCCTCTGGAAGTCGAGGAAAAAAGGCGAACGATGAACGACTCACTTAACCGCGATTTGGCGACGATTTGTGAGTGGGGCCAAATGAACAGAGTAGATTTTAATGCACAAAAGACCCAGTGCTGTTTTTTGTCACACAAACGTTCCACTGATCCAGCATCGCCGTCAATATCTATGGGTGGTGTGGATATCGACGAATCAGACACTCTTGATGTTCTGGGCATGAAGATACAGGGTGATGCTCGCTGGGCTAGCCATATATTCGAAGTGTCGAAAGAAGCATTCAAGTGTTTAGGCTTTTTGAAGCGGTGCAAGAAATACTTCACTCCATCTGATCTCGTAAATATTTACACCACTTACATCCGGCCAAAAATGGAATTCAACTCGCATATATGGGCAGGGGCTCCATTAACCTCTTTGAAGCTTCTGGACCGTGTACAGAGGAGAGCGGTGGTGATGATAGGGGATGGCAGGGTATCCAGCTCTATTGTCTCCCTACAGCATCGCCGAAATGTGGGTTGTGTATCGCTATTCTATAGATATTTTAATGGTATCTGTTCTGAAGATATCCGTCGTCTGGTCCCTGACGTTAGAACATTTAGCCGGAATACTCCGCTATCCAGGGTCTCTCATCCGTTCATTGTCAAATGGCCGGTTGACCGGACGACGCACTATAGAGAAAATTCGTTCTTCAGCCGGACTGTTCGTTTGTGGAATAATCTTCCTGCAAGTGTTTTTCCTGCCTGCTATGACATTACCAAATTCAAAGCCAACGTCAACAAACACTACTCCCTCTTTCCTCCCTCCTATACCCTTATTTCCCATCGCTAACACAGTGCATTGCATTTATAGGGGGCATCCCCTGAGTGTTAGTAAAAAAAAAAAAGAAAAAGTTTTGAACAAAAACATGGTAGTCTGGCAACTCCCCTTCTGGTACCACCCATACAAATGTACCATCCCACCTACCTTAGAAATCGTCTAATAGTAAACCTATATCTAGACAAAGTTTTAGACACCAAATTGGTAGTCTGGCAACTCCCCTTATGGTACCTAACATACAAATGTACCATCCCGCCACTTATAAACCGTGTATTATTATCAATATTACCAACGCGATTTTGCCCAAATTCTGTAGTTAGTAAAGCTATAGATAGACAAAGTTTTGGAAAAAAAACTTGGTAGTCTGGCAACTCCCCTTCCGGTATCTCCAATACAAATGTACCATCCCGCCCCTTATAAACAGTGTACTATTATCAATATGACCAACGCGCTCTATCCCAAATTCTGTATTTAGTAAAGGTATAGCTAGACAAAGTTTTGAACAAATACATGGTAGTCTGGCAACTCCCCTTCTGGTACCTCCCATACGAAGGTACCATCCCGCCCCTAATAAACAGTGTACTATTATAAATATGACCAACGCGATCTATCCCAACTTCTGTATTTAGTAAAGCTATAGCTAGACAAAGTTTTGAACATGGCACAAAAACATGGCAGTCTGGCAACTCCCCTCCTGTCTACCGTAGAAATCGTGTAATATTATCAATATGACCAACGGTATCTGGCACAAATTCTGTATTTAGGAATCCTATATATAGACAATGTTTCGGACAATAACTTGCAAGTCTGGCAACTCCCCTTCTGGTACTTCCCATACATATGACCAACGCGATCTATCCCAACTTCTGTATTTAGTAAAGCTATAGCTAGACAAAGTTTTGAACAAAAACACGGTAGTCTGGCAACTCCCTTTCTGGTACCTCCCATACAAAAGTACCATCCTGTCTACCTTAGAAATCGTGTAATATTATCAATATGACCAACGGTATCTGGCACAAATTCTGTAGTTAGTAAAGCTATAGCTAGACAAAGATTTGGACTAAAACTTGGTAGTCTGGCAACTCTCCTTCTGGTACCTAACATACCTTTGAAATCGTGTAATAGTAAACCTATATCTAGACAAAGTTTTGAACAAAAACTTGGAAGTCTGGCAACTCCTCTTCTGGTACCTCCCATACAAATGTACCATCCAGCCCACCTTAGACATCGTGTAATAATATCCATATGACCAACGGTATCTTGCACAAATTCTGTAGTTAGTAAAGCTATAGCTAGACAAAGATTTGGACAAAAACTTCGTAGTCTGGCAACTCCCCTTCTGGTACCTAACAACCTTTGAAATCGTGTAATAGTAAACCTATATCTAGACAACGTTTTGAACAAAAACTTGGAAGTCTGGCAACTCCCCTTCTGGTACCTCCCATACAAATGTACCATCCAGCCCACCTTAGACATCGTGTAATATTATCCATATGACCAACGGTATCTTTCACAAATTCTGTATTTAGTAAAGCTATAACTGTACAAAGTTTCACAAAAAACTTGGATGTCTGGCAACTCCCCTTCTGGTACCTCCCATACAAAAGTACCATCCTCTCTACCTTAGAAATCGTGTAATATTATCAATATGACCAACGGTATCTGGCACAAATTCTGTAGTTAGTAAAGCTATAGCTAGACAAAGATTTGGACTAAAACTTGGTAGTCTGGCAACTCCCCTTCTGGTACCTAACATACCTTTGAAATCGTGTAATAGTAAACCTATATCTAGACAAAGTTTTGAACAAAAACTTGGAAGTCTGGCAACTCCTCTTCTGGTACCTCCCATACAAATGTACCATCCAGCCCACCTTAGACATCGTGTAATAATATCCATATGACCAACGGTATCTTGCACAAATTCTGTAGTTAGTAAAGCTATAGCTAGACAAAGATTTGGACAAAAACTTCGTAGTCTGGCAACTCCCCTTCTGGTACCTAACATACCTTTGAAATCGTGTAATAGTAAACCTATATCTAGACAACGTTTTGAACAAAAACTTGGAAGTCTGGCAACTCCCCTTCTGGTACCTCCCATACAAATGTACCATCCAGCCCACCTTAGACATCGTGTAATATTATCCATATGACCAACGGTATCTTTCACAAATTCTGTATTTAGTAAAGCTATAACTGTACAAAGTTTTGCACAAAAACATTGAAGTCTGGCAACTCCCCTTCTGGTATCTTCCACACAGATGTACCATCCCGCCCCTTATAAACAGTGTACTGTAAAGACATTAATCCGGTTCGTAGAACCAAATGTAAAGAGCTAATCCGAAATAAAAGTCTTTACTTGTTGAGTGCTTGTAAGACACTCATTTTATTTTCCAAAACGAAACACTCACTTAAATAATACAGAATTTGACAATACGTCTAGTACCTGCCACTGGCAGTAAATATTCCACATACATAGAATGCTCCTAAACAAAGAAGCAATAAACTATATACATTTATACAAATACATTACAGACTAATACAGATTCCAAGAATACATAAACATTGAACAGACGCCAACATCTGTTACAGCGCATTGCATTCCCATGCAGTATTAGCGTATCGATCTTCAATCGACTGAATGTGCGTGTGTGTGTGGCTTATGCTATTAAAAGTGAACCACTTGAAGGGTTCGATCGTCGATTTCCAATTGCATGTATACGCGAGTGCAGCTCAGGCTGCTGATAGTGACACACTTGAAGTGTCATAACCCTATCGCCTGTACATACAAAGGGAAAGAGAAAAAGACTCATGTTCAATTCTGAACAGTGTACTATTATCAATATGACCAACGCGGTCTATCCCAACTTCTGTATTTAGTAAAGCTATAGCTAGACAAAGTTTTGATCAAAAACATGGTAGTCTGAAACTCCCCTTCTGGTACCTCCCATACAAATGTACCATCCCACCTACCTTAGAAATCGTCTAATAGTAAACCTATATCTAGACAAAGTTTTGAACAAAAACTTGGAAGTCTGGCAATTCCCCTTCTGGTACCTCCCATACAAATGTACAATCCCGCCTACCTTAGAAATCGTGTATTAGTAAACCTAAAAATTATCTAGACAAAGTTTTAGACACCAACTTGGTAGTCTGGTAACTCTCCTTCTGGTACCTCCCATACAAATGTACAATCCCGCCCCTTATTAACCGTGTAATATTATAAATATGACCAACGCGATATTGCTCAAATTCTGTATTTAGTAAAGCTATAGACAGACAAAATTTTGAACAGAAACATGGTAGTCTGGCAACTCCTCTTCCGGTACGTCCAATACAAATGTATCATCCCGCCCCTTATAAACAGTGTACTATTATCAATATGACCAACGCGCTCTATCCCAAATTCTGTATTTAGTAAAGCTATAGCTAGACAAAGTTTTGAACAAAAACATGGTAGTCTGGCAACTCCCCTTCTGGTACTTCCCATGTACCCGCCCCTTATAAACAGTGTACTATTATCAATATGACCAAGGCGATCTTGCCCAACTTTTGTATTTAGTAAAGCTATAGACAGATAAAGTTTCGTACAAAAACTTGGAAGTCTGGCAACTCTCCTTCTGGTACCCCCCATACAAATGTTCCATCCCGCCCCTTATAAACCGTGTATTATTATCAATATTACCAACGCGATTTTGCCCAAATTCTGTAGTTAGTAAAGCTATAGATAGAAAAAGTTTTGGAAAAAAAACTTGGTAGTCTGGCAACTCCCCTTCCGGTATCTCCAATACAAATGTACCATCCCGCCCCTTATAAACAGTGTACTATTATCAATATGACCAACGCGCTCTATCCCAAATTCTGTATTTAGTAAAGGTATAGCTAGACAAAGTTTTGAACAAATACATGGTAGTCTGGCAACTCCCCTTCTGATACCTCCCATACGAAGGTACCATCCCGCCCCTAATAAACAGTGTACTATTATAAATATGACCAACGCGATCTATCCCAACTTCTGTATTTAGTAAAGCTATAGCTAGACAAAGTTTTGAACATGGCACAAAAACATGGCAGTCTGGCAACTCCCCTCCTGTCTACCGTAGAAATCGTGTAATATTATCAATATGACCAACGGTATCTGGCACAAATTCTGTATTTAGGAATCCTATATATAGACAATGTTTCGGACAATAACTTGCAAGTCTGGCAACTCCCCTTCTGGTACTTCCCATACATATGACCAACGCGATCTATCCCAACTTCTGTATTTAGTAAAGCTATAGCTAGACAAAGTTTTGAACAAAAACACGGTAGTCTGGCAACTCCCTTTCTGGTACCTCCCATACAAAAGTACCATCCTGTCTACCTTAGAAATCGTGTAATATTATCAATATGACCAACGGTATCTGGCACAAATTCTGTAGTTAGTAAAGCTATAGCTAGACAAAGATTTGGACTAAAACTTGCTAGTCTGGCAACTCCCCTTCTGGTACCTAACATACCTTTGAAATCGTGTAATAGTAAACCTATATCTAGACAAAGTTTTGAACAAAAACTTGGAAGTCTGGCAACTCCTCTTCTGGTACCTCCCATACAAATGTACCATCCAGCCCACCTTAGACATCGTGTAATAATATCCATATGACCAACGGTATCTTGCACAAATTCTGTAGTTAGTAAAGCTATAGCTAGACAAAGATTTGGACAAAAACTTCGTAGTCTGGCAACTCCCCTTCTGGTACCTAACATACCTTTGAAATCGTGTAATAGTAAACCTATATCTAGACAACGTTTTGAACAAAAACTTGGAAGTCTGGCAACTCCCCTTCTGGTACCTCCCATACAAATGTACCATCCAGCCCACCTTAGACATCGTGTAATATTATCCATATGACCAACGGTATCTTTCACAAATTCTGTATTTAGTAAAGCTATAACTGTACAAAGTTTCACAAAAAACTTGGATGTCTGGCAACTCCCCTTCTGGTACCTCCCATAAAAAAGTACCATCCTCTCTACCTTAGAAATCGTGTAATATTATCAATATGACCAACGGTATCTGGCACAAATTCTGTAGTTAGTAAAGCTATAGCTAGACAAAGATTTGGACTAAAACTTGGTAGTCTGGCAACTCCCCTTCTGGTACCTAACATACCTTTGAAATCGTGTAATAGTAAACCTATATCTAGACAAAGTTTTGAACAAAAACTTGGAAGTCTGGCAACTCCTCTTCTGGTACCTCCCATACAAATGTACTATCCAGCCCACCTTAGACATCGTGTAATAATATCCATATGACCAACGGTATCTTGCACAAATTCTGTAGTTAGTAAAGCTATAGCTAGACAAAGATTTGGACAAAAACTTCGTAGTCTGGCAACTCCCCTTCTGGTACCTAACATACCTTTGAAATCGTGTAATAGTAAACCTATATCTAGACAACGTTTTGAACAAAAACTTGGAAGTCTGGCAACTCCCCTTCTGGTACCTCCCATACAAATGTACCATCCAGCCCACCTTAGACATCGTGTAATATTATCCATATGACCAACGGTATCTTTCACAAATTCTGTATTTAGTAAAGCTATAACTGTACAAAGTTTTGCACAAAAACATTGAAGTCTGGCAACTCCCCTTCTGGTATCTTCCACACAGATGTACCATCCCGCCCCTTATAAACAGTGTACTGTAAAGACATTAATCCGGTTCGTAGAACCAAATGTAAAGAGCTAATCCGAAATAAAAGTCTTTACTTGTTGAGTGCTTGTAAGACACTCATTTTATTTTCCAAAACGAAACACTCACTTAAATAATACAGAATTTGACAATACGTCTAGTACCTGCCACTGGCAGTAAATATTCCACATACATAGAATGCTCCTAAACAAAGAAGCAATAAACTATATACATTTATACAAATACATTACAGACTAATACAGATTCCAAGAATACATAAACATTGAACAGACGCCAACATCTGTTACAGCGCATTGCATTCCCATGCAGTATTAGCGTATCGATCTTCAATCGACTGAATGTGCGTGTGTGTGTGGCTTATGCTATTAAAAGTGAACCACTTGAAGGGTTCGATCGTCGATTTCCAATTGCATGTATACGCGAGTGCAGCTCAGGCTGCTGATAGTGACACACTTGAAGTGTCATAACCCTATCGCCTGTACATACAAAGGGAAAGAGAAAAAGACTCATGTTCAATTCTGAACAGTGTACTATTATCAATATGACCAACGCGGTCTATCACAACTTCTGTATTTAGTAAAGCTATAGCTAGACAAAGTTTTGATCAAAAACATGGTAGTCTGAAACTCCCCTTCTGGTACCTCCCATACAAATGTACCATCCCACCTACCTTAGAAATCGTCTAATAGTAAACCTATATCTAGACAAAGTTTTGAACAAAAACTTGGAAGTCTGGCAATTCCCCTTCTGGTACCTCCCATACAAATGTACAATCCCGCCTACCTTAGAAATCGTGTATTAGTAAACCTAAAAATTATCTAGACAAAGTTTTAGACACCAACTTGGTAGTCTGGTAACTCTCCTTCTGGTACCTCCCATACAAATGTACAATCCCGCCCCTTATTAACCGTGTAATATTATAAATATGACCAACGCGATATTGCTCAAATTCTGTATTTAGTAAAGCTATAGACAGACAAAATTTTGAACAGAAACATGGTAGTCTGGCAACTCCCCTTCCGGTACGTCCAATACAAATGTATCATCCCGCCCCTTATAAACAGTGTACTATTATCAATATGACCAACGCGCTCTATCCCAAATTCTGTATTTAGTAAAGCTATAGCTAGACAAAGTTTTGAACAAAAACATGGTAGTCTGGCAACTCCCCTTCTGGTACTTCCCATGTACCCGCCCCTTATAAACAGTGTACTATTATCAATATGACCAAGGCGATCTTGCCCAACTTTTGTATTTAGTAAAGCTATAGACAGATAAAGTTTCGTACAAAAACTTGGAAGTCTGGCAACTCTCCTTCTGGTACCCCCCATACAAATGTTCCATCCCGCCCCTTATAAACCGTGTAATATTATAAATATGACCAACGCGATATTGCTCAAATTCTGTATTTAGTAAAGCTATAGACAGACAACATTTTGAACAGAAACATGGTAGTCTGGCAACTCCCCTTCCGGTACGTCCAATACAAATGTATCATCCCGCCCCTTATAAACAGTGTACTATTATCAATATGACCAACGCGCTCTATTCCAAATTCTGTATTTCGTAAAGCTATAGCTAGACAAAGTTTTGAACAAAAACATGGTAGTCTGGCAACTCCCCTTCTGGTACTTCCCATGTACCCGCCCCTTATAAACATTGTACTATTATCAATATGACCAACGCGCTCTATCCCAAATTCTGTATTTAGTAAAGCTATAGACAGATAAAGTTTCGTACAAAAACTTGGAAGTCTGGCAACTCTCCTTCTGGTACCTCCCATACAAATGTACCATCCCGCCCCTTATAAACCGTGTAATATTATAAATATGACCAACGCGATATTGCTCAAATTCTGTATTTAGTAAAGCTATAGACAGACAACATTTTGAACAGAAACATGGTAGTCTGACAACTCCCCTTCCGGTACGTCCAATACAAATGTATCATCCCGCCCCTTATAAACAGTGTACTATTATCAATATGACCAACGCGCTCTATCCCAAATTCTGTATTTAGTAAAGCTATAGCTAGACAAAGTTTTGAACAAAAACATGGTAGTCTGGCAACTCCCCTTCTGGTACTTCCCATGTACCCGCCCCTTATAAACAGTGTACTATTATCAATATGACCAAGGCGATCTTGCCCAACTTTTGTATTTAGTAAAGCTATAGCCAGACAAAATTTTGGACAAAAATTTGGAATTCTGGCAGGCCCTTATAAATCGTGTAATATTATCACTATGGCCAAAGCGATCTAGCTCAAATTATGTATTTATAAAGCTATAACTAGACAAAGTTTTGAACAAAAACATGGTATCCTGGCAACTCCCCTTCCGGTACCTCCAATACAAATGTACCATCCCGCCCCTTATAAACAGTGTACTATTATCAATATGACCAACGCGCTCTACCCAAATTCTGTATTTAGTAAAGCTATAGCTAGACAAAGTTTTGAACAAAAACATGGTAGTCTGGCAACTCCCCTTCTGGTACTTCCCATGTACCCGCCCCTTATAAACAGTGTACTATTATCAATATGACCAACGCGCTCTATCCCAAATTCTGGATTTAGTAAAGCTATAGCTAGACAAAGTTTTGGACAAAAACTTGGAAGTCCGGCAGGCCCTTATAAACCGTGTTATATTATCAATATGACCAACGCGATCTGTCCCAAATTCTGTATTTAGTAAAGCTATAGCTACACAAAGTTTTGAACAAAAACATGGTAGCCTGGCAACTCCCCTTCTGGTACCTCCCATACAAATGTACCATCCCTCCTATATAAACCGTGTAATATTAGCAGTATGACCAACGAGATCTATCCCAAATTCTGTATTTAGTAAAGCTATAGCTAGACAAAATTTTGAACAGAAACATGGTAGTCTGGCAACTCCCCTTCCGGTATCTCCAATACAAATGTACCATCCCGCCCCTTATAAACAGTGTACTATTATCAATATGACCAACGCGCTCTATCCCAAATTCTGTATTTAGTAAAGCTATAGCTAGACAAAGTTTTGAACAAAAACATGGCAGTCTGGCAACTCCCCTCCTGTCTACAGTAGAAATCGTGTAATATTATCAATATGACCAACGGAATCTGGCACAAATTCTGTATTTAGGAATCCTATATATAGACAATGTTTCGGACAACAACTTGCAAATCTGGCAACTCCCCTTCTGGTACATCCCATACATATGACCAACGCGATCTATACCAACTTCTGCATTTAGTAAAGCTATAGCTAGACAAAGTTTTGAACAAAAACACGGTAGTCTGGCAACTCCCCTTCTGGTACCACCCATACAAATGTACCATCCCACCTACCTTAGAAATCGTCTAACAGTAAACCTATATCTAGACAAAGTTTTGGACAAAAATTTGGAAGTCTGACAACTCTCCGTCTGGTACCTCCCATACAAAAGTACCATCCTGTCTACCTTAGAAATCGTGTAATATTATCAATATGACCAACGGTATCTGGCACAAATTCTGTATTTAGGAATCCTATATTTAGACAATGTTTCGGACAAAAACACTTCTGGGTAACTCTGCAGACCGATGTGCGATTCGAACTTTGAGTTGGTGTAAGTAATCGACCACGCACACAAGCTGGTAGATTACCATCAATTGTTGTTCTTGCAGACCTGGGCGAAACGTTTTCCTTTTTATTACGTAAAGGTCGTTTCTGTTGTTCCAATGTGGTGACTGCAGCATTTTCAAACGCTTCTCTACGCATCTTCTCTGCGTTTCGAGCCAACGGGTTAACCCATTTATTGGTACATGGTGGCATTTCATATCCACCTCTAGCGTAGGCGGTCACTGTAGGCGGATACTTCGCATCTTCATAAATATAGTACGGTCGTTTAGCCTTTTCTACAACCGATACTAAAGGTAGTGGGTCTTCGTCCCTATGAGTTTGAGCCATCCTTCTGCGTTTGCTTCCATGTCGTGTACGAGAAGATATTTGTGATGGCTTGGGATCCAAATGGCTGGATCGTCCGACTGTGATGGATCTTGCAGATTTCGCTTTGTGAAACCTTTTGCGTGTATCACTTGCTGCAATCAAATTGTTTTTCTTTGTTATTTTTTGGATATTACCTGTAAGTATCCAACCGATTTTTGTTTCCTGAGCTAGCATACCATTAGCTTTCAGGTTTCTCGACTTCATAATTTCTGGATACACGTCCGCTCCTAGAATGATGTCTATCCTCCCAATTTTGTTGTAATTGGGATCCGCCAATACATAGTTGTCCCAATCTCGTAGATTCGCTGACTTATTCGGCAATGTTTTGTGAAGCTTCGGGAGCACTATTGCTTTCGTCATAATTGAAAAATCGTTGCTGAAACGTGGACACATTTCAATCACAACTTTGTGTCTTGCCGTCTCCACTCGATCCGACGATATTCCACTAACTTCAGTTGGCGCTCTTATACGTGGAAGTCTTAGCAGCTGTGCGGTTTCTCCGATTTAAATGATGCCTTTTCGCCCGGTCTGTTGTATTCTTGATGGATTAATGTATGGTGATTATTCCGATTGCATATGCCACACCGGAAGTCCTTCATACACCTTGTTGTAAAATTATGCTGCAAACATTTATAGCATAGTTTAGCAGCGTTTATAAACTGTTTTCGCTCCTCCGGAGTCATTGCTGTGAACTTCCGACAATTTATTATATTGTGCCCAATTCTTCGGCAACATTCGCAAACTGGTCCTGAACTTTCTGTTGTCTGTGAGTAACTGGTATATGGGCTTTTCTTCTTGATCGGAAAGGATGCCATACTGATGCAAATTTGATCCAAGAATGTCATCTCGGAGTTTTTGCACTTCTTTTGTCCTCTTTGTGTAATGTTCATACTGTTGGCGGGTGTTTCCATCAAACTTCCTCAAAATGATGTGCGCCAACAAAACCTCAACATCATTGCCAACCTCTGCTTTCTCTCTCATGTTAAATGAACTTTCATTTATCGTACTGATGAACTTCTTGACACTTTAATGATTCTCAGCATCCAGATTCGGCAGGTCTAATATGCGGTCAAACGCTGACGAAAATATTTTTCTCTTATTTTCATATTTATCCACCAATAAGCTCCAGGTTTCATTGTACTCGGATTCCGATCCGAGCAGCAAATGTTGCACCATTGATTTTGCTTCACCTCGAAGTGATGATTTTAAATAATGGAACTTTACTGCATCCGTAAGGTCATCTTTCTGGTGTACCAGACTTTTATACTCAGAGCAAAATGAAGGCCATTCTTGCTCGCTTCCGTCAAACATTGGTAGCTTTGTCACTGGCAACGGAAACCCTGTATTGAAGTTCTCTTTCTTCTGAACTCTATCAATTCCTTCTTCCAGTTTTGCCTGCATACGGTACATCCTGTCTTCCAGAGCTTCATATGCTTCTGAATCAGACGTATCCCCTCGGTACTTTGCTTCTACCTCACTTGCCGCTTGCGATATTACTGACCAGATGTCCTCAATTTTATTCGGGAACATCGTCATGTCAGTGGTATCACTGACGTCGTTCTGCCTCATCTAGTATCTTCGGTGCCTTGGCCATCTTTGACTCTAGCATCTCTATAATGCTGTCAGCTGGACTTGGAGGCCTTGGCTGACTTGTTTCTCTGATGTCTTCTGGTAGATTTCCTTGTACTTGCAGTGTATCTTCTAACACTGTCTTCATAATTTTTCTTTTTCAGAAACCGATAGTTTCCCTTTAATCAAATTTTTAACACTTTTTGTCTATGGAGAAACGATATTTCTCTCTTGTGTTAAGGTCGATGTCAGCCTCGAGCACGCTTATTTCAAGGAAATTTTAGTTTTTCCTTAAAATCTTCACTCTGGTTCTTTTTTAAATCTCTTACCACTGGTGGGGGAAAATTTAAAAAATTACTTTCGTGTTGGAGAAACGATATTTCTCCTTTGAGTTAAGCTCGATGTCAGCCTCGAGCACGCTTATTTCAAGGAAATTATTTTTCTTCCTTAAAATGTTCTTTCTGGTTCTTTTTTAAATCTCTTACCACTGGTGGGGGAAATTTAAAAAATCACTTTTCGAAGGACCAAATGTAAAGACATTAATCCGGTTCGAAGGACCAAATTTAAAGAGATTAATCCGGTTCGAAGAACCAAATGTAAAGACATTAATCCGGTTCGTAGAACCAAATGTAAAGAGCTAATCCGAAATAAAAGTCTTTACTTGTTGAGTGCTTGTAAGACACTCATTTTATTTTCCAAAACGAAACACTCACTTAAATAATACAGAATTTGACAATACGTCTAGTACCTGCCACTGGCAGTAAATATTCCACATACATCGAATGCTCCTAAACAAAGAAGCAATAAACTATATACATTTATACAAATACATTACAGACTAATACAGATTCCAAGAATACATAAACATTGAACAGACGCCAACATCTGTTACAGCGCATTGCATTCCCATGCAGTATTAGCGTATCGATCTTCAATCGACTGAATGTGCGTGTGTGTGTGTGGCTTATGCTATTAAAAGTGAACCACTTGAAGGGTTCGATCGTCGATTTCCAATTGCATGTATACGCGAGTGCAGCTCAGGGTGCTGATAGTGACACACTTGCAGTGTCATAACCCTATCGCCTGTACATACAAAGGGAAAGAGAAAAAGACTCATGTTCAATTCTGAACAGTGTACTATTATCAATATGACCAACGCGGTCTATCCCAACTTCTGTATTTAGTAAAGCTATAGCTAGACAAAGTTTTGATCAAAAACATGGTAGTCTGAAACTCCCCTTCTGGTACCTCCCATACAAATGTACCATCCCACCTACCTTAGAAATCGTCTAATAGTAAACCTATATCTAGACAAAGTTTTGAACAAAAACTTGGAAGTCTGGCAATTCCCCTTCTGGTACCTCCCATACAAATGTACAATCCCGCCTACCTTAGAAATCGTGTATTAGTAAACCTATGTATATCTAGACAAAGTTGTAGACACCAACTTGGTAGTCTGGTAACTCCCCTTCTGGTACCTCCCATACAAATGTACAATCCCGCCCCTTATAAACCGTATATTATTATCAATATTACCAACTCGATCTTGCCCAAATTCTGTAGTTAGTAAAGCTATAGACAGATAAAGTTTCGTACAAAAACTTGGAAGTCTGGCAACTCTCCTTCTGGTACCTCCCATACAAATGTACCATCCCGCCCCTTATAAACCGTGTAATATTATAAATATGACCAACGCGATATTGCTCAAATTCTGTATTTAGTAAAGCTATAGACAGACAACATTTTGAACAGAAACATGGTAGTCTGGCAACTCCCCTTCCGGTACATCCAATACAAATGTATCATCCCGCCCCTTATAAACAGTGTACTATTATCAATATGACCAACGCGCTCTATCCCAAATTCTGTATTTAGTAAAGCTATAGCTAGACAAAGTTTTGAACAAAAACATGGTAGTCTGGCAACTCCCCTTCCGGTACTTCCCATGTACCCGCCCCTTATAAACAGTGTACTATTATCAATATGACCAAGGCGATCTTGCCCAACTTTTGAATTTAGTAAAGCTATAGCTAGACAAAATTTTGGACAAAAATTTGGAATTCTGGCAGGCCCTTATAAATCGTGTAATATTATCACTATGGCCAAAGCGATCTAGCTCAAATTATGTATTTATAAAGCTATAACTAGACAAAGTTTTGAACAAAAACATGGTAGCCTGGCAACTCCCCTTCCGGTACCTCCAATACAAATGTACCATCCCGCCCCTTATAAACAGTGTACTATTATCAATATGACCAACGCGCTCTACCCAAATTCTGTATTTAGTAAAGCTATAGCTAGACAAAGTTTTGAACAAAAACATGGTAGTCTGGCAACTCCCCTTCTGGTACTTCCCATGTACCCGCCCCTTATAAACAGTGTACTATTATCAATATGACCAACGCGCTCTATCCCAAATTCTGGATTTAGTAAAGCTATAGCTAGACAAAGTTTTGGACAAAAACTTGGAAGTCCGGCAGGCCCTTATAAACCGTGTTATATTATCAATATGACCAACGCGATCTGTCCCAAATTCTGTATTTAGTAAAGCTATAGCTAGACAAAGTTTTTAACAAAAACATGGTAGCCTGGCAACTCCCCTTCTGGCACCTCCCATACAAATGTACCATCCCTCCTATATAAACCGTGTAATATTAGCAATATGACCAACGAGATCTATCCCAAATTCTGTATTTAGTAAAGCTATAGCTAGACAAAATTTTGAACAGAAACATGGTAGTCTGGCAACTCCCCTTCCGGTATCTCCAATACAAATGTACCATCCCGCCCCTTGTAAACAGTGTACTATTATCAATATGACCAACGCGCTCTATCCCAAATTCTGTATTTAGTAAAGCTATAGCTAGACAAAGTTTTGAACAAAAACATGGCAGTCTGGCAACTCCCCTCCTGTCTACAGTAGAAATCGTGTAATATTATCAATATGACCAACGGAATCTGGCTCAAATTCTGTATTTAGGAATCCTATATCTAGACAATGTTTCGGACAACAACTTGCAAGTCTGGCAACTCCCCTTCTGGTACATCCCATACATATGACCAACGCGATCTATACCAACTTCTGTATTTAGTAAAGCTATAGCTAGACAAAGTTTTGAACAAAAACACGGTAGTCTGGCAACTCCCCTTCTGGTACCACCCATACAAATGTACCATCCCACCTACCTTAGAAATCGTCTAACAGTAAACCTATATCTAGACAAAGTTTTGGACAAAAATTTGGAAGTCTGACAACTCTCCATCTGGTACCTCCCATACAAAAGTACCATCCTGTCTACCTTAGAAATCGTGTAATATTATCAATATGACCAACGGTATCTGGCACAAATTCTGTATTTAGGAATCCTATATTTAGACAATGTTTCGGACAAAAACACGGTAGTCTGGCAACTCCCCTTCTGGTACCACCCATACAAATGTACCATCCCACCTACCTTAGAAATCGTCTAACAGTAAACCTATATCTAGACAAAGTTTTGGAAAAAACTTGGAAGTCTGACAACTCTCCTTCTGGTACCGACCATACTAAAGTACCATCCTGTCTACCTTAGAAATCGTGTAATATTATCAATATGACCAACGGTATCTGGCACAAATTCTGTATTTAGGAATCCTATATTTAGACAATGTTTCGGACAAAAACACGGTAGTCTGGCAACTCCCCTTCTGGTACCTCCCATACAAATGTACCATCCCGCCCTTTATAAACCGTGTAATAGTATCAATATGACCTACGCGATCTATCCCAAATCTGTATTTAGTAAAGCTATAGCTAGACAAAGTTTTGAACAGAAACATGGTAGTCTGGCAACTCCCCTTCCGGTATCTCCAATACAAATGTACCATCCCGCCCCTTGTAAACAGTGTACTATTATCAATATGACCAACGCGCTCTATCCCAAATTCTGTATTTAGTAAAGCTATAGCTAGACAAAGTTTTGAACAAAAACATGGCAGTCTGGCAACTCCCCTCCTGTCTACAGTAGAAATCGTGTAATATTATCAATATGACCAACGGTATCTGGCACAAATTCTGTATTTAGGAATCCTATATTTAGACAATGTTTCGGACAAAAACACGGTAGTCTGGCAACTCCCCTTCTGGTACTTCCCATACAAATGTACCATACCGCCCCTTATAAACAGTGTACTATTATCAATATGACGTTGGTCATATTCTGTATTTAGTAAAGCTATAGCTAGACAAAGTTTTGAACAAAAACATGGCAGTCAGGCAACTCCCCTCCTGTCTACCGTAGAAATCGTGTAATATTATCAATATGACCAACGGTATCTGGCACAAATTCTGTATTTACGAATCCTATATCTAGACAATGTTTCGGACAACAACTTGCAAGTCTGGCTACTCCCTTCTTGTACATCCCATACATATGACCAACGCGATCTATTCCAACTTCTGTATTTAGTAAAGCTATAGCTAGACAAAGTTTTGAACAAAAACACGGTAGTCTGGCAACTGCCCTTCTGGTACCACCCATACAAATGTACCATCCCACCTACCTTAGAAATCGTCTAACAGTAAACCTATATCTAGACAAAGTTTTGAACAAAAACTTGGAAGTCTGGCAATTCCCCTTCTGGTACCTCCCATACAAATGTACAATCCCGCCTACCTTAGAAATCGTGTATTAGTAAACCTATATCTAGACAAAGTTTTAGACATCAACTTGGTAGTCTGGCAACTCCCCTTCTGGTACCTCCCATACAAATGTACAATCCCGCCCCTTATAAACCGTGTAATATTATCAATATTACCAACGCGATCTTGCCCAAATTCTGTAGTTGGTAACCCTATAGCTAGACAAAGTTTTGGACAAAAACTTGGTAGTCTGGCAATTCTCCTTCTGGTACCTCCCATACAAATGTACCATCCCGCCTAGCTTAGAAATCGTGTAATAGTAAACCTATATCTAGACAAAGTTTTAGACAACAACTTGAAGTCTGACAACTCCCCTTCTGGTACCTCCCATACAAATGTACAATCCCGCCCCTTATAAACCGTGTAATATTATCAATATTACCAACGCGATCTTGCCCAAATTCTGTAGTTGGTAACCCTATAGCTAGACAAAGTTTTGGACACCAACTTGGTTGTCTGGCAACTCCCCTTCTGGTACCTCCCATACAAATGTACAATCCCGCCCCTTATAAACCGTGTAATATTATCAATATTACCAACGCGATCTTGCCCAAATTCTGTAGTTAGTAAAGCTATAGACAGATAAAGTTTCGTACAAAAACTTGGAAGTCTGGCAACTCTCCTTCTGATACCTCCCATACAAATGTACCATCCCGCCCCTTATAAACCGTGTAATATTATAAACTAGTAAGTTGTAATGCGCCTATGGCGCCCGTTGAAATATGGAAAAAACATTTAGTTGAAAAAAAAATTTTTTGTGGAAAAAAAAAATTGTGTTGAAAAAAAAAATTTTGTTGAAAAAAAAATTTTTGTTGAAAAAAAAAAATTTTGTTGAAAAAAAAAATTTTTGTGGAAAAAAAAAATTTTGTTGAAAAAAAAAATTTGTGGAAAAAAAAAATTTTGTGAAAAAAAAAAAATTTGTAAAAAAAAAATTTTGGAAAAAAAAATTTGGGTAAAACACAATTTCTGTACAAAAAAAATATTATTTTTTTATTATTATTATTTATAGAATGCCTATTTAAATTCCTACGTACTGCGTGACAGAGTCAGTGAATCAGTGAATCAGGGAATCAGTGAATCAGTGAATCAGTGTCGAGGGTAAATATATATTAAGATATGACCAACGCGATATTGCTCAAATTCTGTATTTAGTAAAGCTATAGAGAGACAACATTTTGAACAGAAACATGGTAGTCTGGCAACTCCCCTTCTGGTACTTCCCATGTACCCGCCCCTTATAAACAGTGTACTATTATCAATATGACCAAGGCGATCTTGCCCAAATTTTGTATTTAGTAAAGCTATAGCTAGACAAAATTTTGGACAAAAATTTGGAATTCTGGCAGGCCCTTATAAATCGTGTAATATTATCACTATGGCCAAAGCGATCTAGCTCAAATTATGTATTTATAAAGCTATAACTAGTCAAAGTTTTGAACAAAAACATGGTAGTCTGGCAACTCCCCTTCTGGTACTTCCCATGTACCCGCCCCTTATAAACAGTGTACTATTATCAATATGACCAACGCGCTCTATCCCAAATTCTGTATTTAGTAAAGCTATAGCTAGACAATGTTTTGAACAAAAACATGGTAGTCTAGCAACTCCCCTTCTGGCAACTCCCATACAATGTACCATCCCGCCTATATAATCCGCGTAATATTATCAATATGACCAACGGTGTCTTGCACAAATTCTGTATTTAGTAATCCTATATCTTGACAAAGTTTTGGACAAAAAATTGGTAGTCTGGCAACTCCCCTTCTGGTACTTCCCATACAAATGTACCATTCCGCCCCTTGTAAACAGTGTACTATTATCAATATGACCAACGCGATCTTGCCCAAATTATGTAGTTGGTAAAGCTATAGCTAGACAAAGTCTTGGACAAAAACTTGGTAGTCTGGCAATTCTGGTACCTCCCATACAAAAGTACCATCCCGCCAACTCCCCTTCTGGTACTTCCCATACAAATGTACCATCCCGCCCTTATAAACCGTGTACTATTATCAATATGACCAACGCGATCTTGCCCAAATTCTGTATTTATAAACAGTGTAATATTATCAATATGACCAAAGCGATATTGCTCAAATTCTGGATTTAGTAAAGCTATAGCTAGACAAAGTTTTGGACAAAAACTTGGAAGTCCGGCAGGCCCTTATAAACCGTGTTATATTATCAATATGACCAACGCGATCTATCCCAAATTCTGTATTTAGTAAAGCTATAGCTAGACAAAGTTTTGAACAAAAACATGGTAGCCTGGCAACTCCCCTTCTTGTACCTCCCATACAAATGTACCATCCCTCCTATATAAACCGTGTAATATTAGCAATATGACCATCGAGATCTATCCCAAATTCTGTATTTAGTAAAGCTATAGCTAGACAAAATTTTGAACAGAAACATGGTAGTCTGGCAACTCCCCTTCCGGTATCTCCAATACAAATGTACCATCCCGCCCCTTATAAACAGTGTAATATTATCAATATGACCAACGCGCTCTATCCCAAATTCTGTATTTAGTAAAGCTATAGCTAGACAAAGTTTTGAACAAAAACATGGCAGTCTGGCAACTCGCCTCCTGTCTACAGTAGAAATCGTGTAATATTATCAATATGACCAACGGAATCTGGCACAAATTCTGTATTTAGGAATCCTATATCTAGACAATGTTTCGGACAACAACTTGCAAGTCTGGCAACTCCCCTTCTGGTACATCCCATACAGATGACCAACGCGATCTATACCAACTTCTGTATTTAGTAAAGCTATAGCTAGACAAAGTTTTGAACAAAAACACGGTAGTCTGGCAACTCCCCTTCTCGCAACTCCCCTTCTGGTACCACCCATACAAATGTACCATCCCACCTACCTTAGAAATCGTCTAACAGTAAACCTATATCTAGACAAAGTTTTGGACAAAAACTTGGAAGTCTGACAACTCTACTTCTGGTACCGCCCATACAAAAGTACCATCCTGTCTACCTTAGAAATCGAGTAATATTATCAATATGACCAACGGTATCTGTCACAAATTCTGTATTTAGGAATCCTATATCTAGACAATGTTTCGGACAACAACTTGGAAGTCTGGCAACTCCCCTTCTGGTACTTCCCATACAAATGTACCATACCGCCCCTTATAAACAGTGTACTATTATCAATATGACGTTGGTCATATTCTGTATTTAGTAAAGCTATAGCTAGACAAAGTTTTGAACAAAAACATGGCAGTCAGGCAACTCCCCTCCTGTCTACCGTAGAACTCGTGTAATATTATCAATATGACCAACGGTATCTGGCACAAATTCTGTATTTACGAATCCTATATCTAGACAATGTTTCGGACAACAACTTGCAAGTCTGGCAACTCCCTTCTTGTACATCCCATACATATGACCAACGCGATCTATACCAACTTCTGTATTTAGTAAAGCTATAGCTAGACAAAGTTTTGAACAAAAACACGGTAGTCTGGCAACTGCCCTTCTGGTACCACCCATACAAATGTACCATCCCACCTACCTTAGAAATCGTCTAACAGTAAACCTATATCTAGACAAAGTTTTGAACAAAAACTTGGAAGTCTGGCAATTCCCCTTCTGGTACCTCCCATACAAATGTACAATCCCGCCTACCTTAGAAATCGTGTATTAGTAAACCTATATCTAGACAAAGTTTTAGACATCAACTTGGTAGTCTGGCAACTCCCCTTCTGGTACCTCCCATACAAATGTACAATCCCGCCCCTTATAAACCGTGTAATATTATCAATATTACCAACGCGATCAAATTCTGTAGTTGGTAACCCTATAGCTAGACAAAGTTTTGGACAAAAACTTGGTAGTCTGGCAATTCTCCTTCTGGTACCTCCCATACAAATGTACCATCCCGCCTAGCTTAGAAATCGTGTAATAGTAAACCTATATCTAGACAAAGTTTTAGACAACAACTTGAAGTCTGACAACTCCCCTTCTGGTACCTCCCATACAAATGTACAATCCCGCCCCTTATAAACCGTGTAATATTATCAATATTACCAACGCGATCTTGCCCAAATTCTGTTGTTGGTAACCCTATAGCTAGACAAAGTTTTGGACACCAACTTGGTTGTCTGGCAACTCCCCTTCTGGTACCTCCCATACAAATGTACAATCCCGCCCCTTATAAACCGTGTAATATTATCAATATTACCAACGCGATCTTGCCCAAATTCTGTAGTTAGTAAAGCTATAGACAGATAAAGTTTCGTACAAAAACTTGGAAGTCTGGCAACTCTCCTTCTGATACCTCCCATACAAATGTACCATCCCGCCCCTTATAAACCGTGTAATATTATAAATATGACCAACGCGATATTGCTCAAATTCTGTATTTAGTAAAGCTATAGACAGACAAAATTTTGGACAAAAATTTGGAATTCTGGCAGGCCCTTATAAATCGTGTAATATTATCACTATGGCCAAAGCGATCTAGCTCAAATTATGTATTTATAAAGCTATAACTAGTCAAAGTTTTGAACAAAAACATGGTAGTCTGGCAACTCCCCTTCTGGTACTTCCCATGTACCCGCCCCTTATAAACAGTGTACTATTATCAATATGACCAACGCGCTCTATCCCAAATTCTGTATTTAGTAAAGCTATAGCTAGACAATGTTTTGAACAAAAACATGGTAGTCTAGCAACTCCCCTTCTGGCAACTCCCATACAATGTACCATCCCGCCTATATAATCCGTGTAATATTATCAATATGACCAACGGTGTCTTGCACAAATTCTGTATTTAGTAATCCTATATCTTGACAAAGTTTTGGACAAAAAATTGGTAGTCTGGCAACTCCCCTTCTGGTACTTCCCATACAAGTGTACCATTCCGCCCCTTGTAAACAGTGTACTATTATCAATATGACCAACGCGATCTTGCCCAAATTATGTAGTTGGTAAAGCTATAGCTAGACAAAGTCTTGGACAAAAACTTGGTAGTCTGGCAATTCTGGTACCTCCCATACAAAAGTACCATCCCGCCAACTCCCCTTCTGGTACTTCCCATACAAATGTACCATCCCGCCCTTATAAACCGTGTACTATTATCAATATGACCAACGCGATCTTGCCCAAATTCTGTATTTATAAACAGTGTAATATTATCAATATGACCAAAGCGATATTGCTCAAATTCTGGATTTAGTAAAGCTATAGCTAGACAAAGTTTTGGACAAAAACTTGGAAGTCCGGCAGGCCCTTATAAACCGTGTTATATTATCAATATGACCAACGCGATCTATCCCAAATTCTGTATTTAGTAAAGCTATAGCTAGACAAAGTTTTGAACAAAAACATGGTAGCCTGGCAACTCCCCTTCTTGTACCTCCCATACAAATGTACCATCCCTCCTATATAAACCGTGTAATATTAGCAATATGACCAACGAGATCTATCCCAAATTCTGTATTTAGTAAAGCTATAGCTAGACAAAATTTTGAACAGAAACATGGTAGTCTGGCAACTCCCCTTCCGGTATCTCCAATACAAATGTACCATCCCGCCCCTTATAAACAGTGTAATATTATCAATATTACCAACGCGCTCTATCCCAAATTCTGTATTTAGTAAAGCTATAGCTAGACAAAGTTTTGAACAAAAACATGGCAGTCTGGCAACTCGCCTCCTGTCTACAGTAGAAATCGTGTAATATTATCAATATGACCAACGGAATCTGGCACAAATTCTGTATTTAGGAATCCTATATCTAGACAATGTTTCGGACAACAACTTGCAAGTCTGGCAACTCCCCTTCTGGTACATCCCATACAGATGACCAACGCGATCTATACCAACTTCTGTATTTAGTAAAGCTATAGCTAGACAAAGTTTTGAACAAAAACACGGTAGTCTGGCAACTCCCCTTCTGGCAACTCCCCTTCTGGCAACTCCCCTTCTGGTACCACCCATACAAATGTACCATCCCACCTACCTTAGAAATCGTCTAACAGTAAACCTATATCTAGACAAAGTTTTGGACAAAAACTTGGAAGTCTGACAACTCTCCTTCTGGTACCGACCATACAAAAGTACCATCCTGTCTACCTTAGAAATCGTGTAATATTATCATTATGACAAACGGTATCTGGCACAAATTCTGTATTTAGGAATCCTATATTTAGACAATGTTTCGGACAAAAACACGGTAGTCTGGCAACTGCCCTTCTGGTACCGCCCATACAAAAGTACCATCCTGTCTACCTTAGAAATCGAGTAATATTATCGATATGACCAACGGTATCTGGCACAAATTCTGTACTTAGGAATCCTATATCTAGACAATGTTTCGGACAACAACTTGGAAGTCTGGCAACTCCCCTTCTGGTACTTCCCACACAGATGTACCATACCGCCCCTTATAAACCGTGTACTATTATCAATATGACCAACAGTATCATGCTCAAATTCTGTAGTTAGTAAAGCTATATCTAGATAAAATGTTGGACAAAAACTTAGAAGTCTGGCAACTTCCCTTCTGGATGTATTATCCCGCCTTCCTTAGACATCGTGTAATATTATCAATATGACCAACGGTATCTTGCACAAATTCTGTATTTAGTAAACCTATAACTGTACAACGTTTCAGGCAAAAACTTTTAAGTCTGGCAACTCTCATTCTGGTACCTCCCATACAAATGTACCATCCCGCCCTTATAAACCGTGTACTATTATCAATATGACCAACGCGATCTTGCCCAAATTCTGTATTTAGTAAATCTATAGCTAGACAAAGTTTTTAACAAAAAAATGGTAGTCTGGTAACTCCCCTTCTGGTACCTCCCATACAAATGTACCATACCGCCGACCTAAGAAATCGTGTAATATTATCAATATGACCAACGGTATCTTGCCCAAATTCTTTATTTAGTAAAGCTATAGACAGACAAAGTTTTGGACAAAATTTTGGTAGTCTGGCAACTCCCCTTCTGGTACCTGCCATACAAATGTACCATCCCGCCAGTGATTCCATTTACTACTCCGTAGCAGCAAGAGCTTAACAAATATTGCTATGCTCTCGCTATCGCTCCCACTTTGAACAGAGCCCTAGCAGAGCCATAGCCGAAAAATGAAAAAGTATTTGCTCTGCTCTGCTTGTAGTTCTGTCGCGTCATAGACTATAGCAATAGAAACAGGCAAAAATCAAATGATGTGCTCTGCGTAGCCATAGCGGGAGCTGAAAACTGAGAGCGAGATGAGAGCAGATCAAGTGAAATTGTTTTTATTTACTATGACTCTTCTGCATTTTTGTTTTTGCTAAAAGTCTGTGCTTGTTTGCACGTTTTTGTTTTTGCTACAATTCTGTGATCTTTATTTTATTCATGTGTAGGTTAATAAATTGAAAACAAAAACGTGCAAACAAGCACAGACTTTTAGCAAAAACAAAAATGCAGAAGAGCCATAGTAAATAAAAACAATTTCACTTGATCTGCTCTCATCTCGCTCTCAGTTTTCAGCTCCCGCTATGGCTACGCAGAGCACATCATTTGATTTTTGCCTGTTTCTATTGCTATAGTTTATGACGCAACATAACTACAAGCAGAGCAGAGCATATACTTTTTCATTTTTCGGCTATGGCTCTGCTACGGCTCTGTTCAAAGAAAGAGTGGTAGCGAGAGCAAAACAAAATACTACGAAGTAGCGTAGCATTTTCAAACGCTGCATCCCGCCCTTTATAAACCGTGTAATAGTATCAATATGACCAAGCGATATTGCTCATATTCTGTGTTTAGTAAATCTATAGCCAAACAAAGTTTTGGACTAAAACATGGTAACTACAATTCTGGTACCTCCCATACAAATGTACCATCCCGCCTACCTTAGAAATCGTGTAATATTATCTATATGACCAACGGTATGTTGCACAAATTCTGTATTTAGTAAACCTATAACTGTACAAAGCATTGAAGTCTGGCAACTCCCCTTCTGGTATCTCCCACACAGATGTACCATCCCGCTCCTTATAAACCGTGTAATATTATCAATATGACCAACAGTATCTTGCTCAAATTCTGTAGTTAAAAAAGCTATATCTAGACAAAATGTTGGACAAAAACTTAGAAGTCTGGCTACTTCCCTTCTGGATGTATTATCCCGCCTTCCTTAGACATCGTGTAATAGTATCAATATGACCAACGGTATCTTGCACAAATTCTGTATTTAGTAAACCTATAACTGTACAACGTTTGAGGCAAAAACTTGAAGTCTGGCAACTCCCCTTCTGGTACCTCCCATACAAATGTACCATCCCGCCCTTATAAACCGTGTAATATTATCAATATGACCAACGCGATCTTGCCCAAATTCTGTGTTTAGTAAAGTATCTTGCTCAAATTCTGTAGTTAGTAAAGCTATAGCTAGACAAAGATTTGGACAAAAACTTGGTAGTCTGGCAACTCCCCTTCTGGTACCTAACATACCTTTGAAATCGTGTAATAGTAAACCTATATCTAGACAAAGTTTTGAACAAAAACTTGGAAGTCTGGCAACTCCTCTTCTGGTACCTCCCATACAAATGTACCATCCAGCCCACCTTAGACATCGTGTAATAATAAACATATGACCAACGGTATCTTGCACAAATTCTGTAGTTAGTAAAGCTATAGCTAGACAAAGATGTGTTACAAAAACTTGTTAGTCTGGCAACTCCCCTTCTGGTACCTAACATACCTTTGAAATCGTATATTAGTAAACCTATATCTAGACAACGTTTTGAACAAAAACTTGGAAGTCTGGCAACTCCCCTTCTGGTACCTCCCATACAAATGTACCATCCAGCCCACCTTAGACATCGTGTAATATTATCCATATGACCAACGGTATCTGGCACAAATTCTGCATTTAGTAAACCTATAACTGTACAAAGTTTCACAAAAAACTTGGATGTCTGGCAACTCCCCTACTGGTACCTCCCATACAAAAGTACCATCACGCCTACCTTAGAAATCGTATAATATTATCAATATGACCAACGGTATCTTGCACAAATTCTGCATTTAGTAAACCTATAACTGTACAAAGTTTCACAAAAAACTTGGATGTCTGGCAACTTCCCTTCTGGTACCTCCCATACAAATGTACCATCACGCCTACCTTAGAAATCGTATAATATTATCAATATGACCAACGGTATCTTGCACAAATTCTGCATTTAGTAAACCTATAACTGTACAAAGTTTAACAAAAAACTTGGATGTCTGGCAACTCCCCTTCTCGTACCTCCCATACAAAAGTACCATCCTGTCTACCTTAGAAATCGTGTTATATTATCAATATGACCAACGGTATCTTGCACAAATTCTGTATTTAGCAATCCTATATCTAGACAATGTTTCGGACAACAACTTGGAAGTCTGGCAACTCCCCTTCTGGTACTTCCCATACAAATGTACCATTCCGCCCCTTATTTGTCTGTCTTTTGTTCAGTGTGCACGCACATTTTGTCCGTTTTTTCGTGTTTTCCGTGTGCTTTTTAAAATAAAAAAAACAATTATTAAAACAAACATTTATATTGCTCAAAATATCAAATAGTGAACCGTGAAAACAAAATAAGAAACAAAATAGTGCAAAAGTTAACATACGAAACGATATAGACAAAAATTAATACGAAACAATACCTCACAACAACAACTATATCAACATAAATTGTCACCACAAAACGAAATAGAAAATAAAAACAAAAAAACGCGCTCTCACATCAGCATTATTTGTGATTTTGCTTTGATGTTGTCTTGTGCTTTGGTAATGTCATGGTAGGTAGGTATAAAATTCACTTCGCAAACATTCGCGGGCTGAGGTCGAATTTTTTTGCGGTATACTCGCACATTAGTTTCCATAGGCCGGATGTCCTCGCTCTTAGTGAGACCCAGGTGTGTGAGGATTCTGATCCACAGTATTTTCACATTCCTGGCTATCACACTCTGTCCTCTTTTTTTTCTCACAGAGGTCTTGTGTTATATATACGTAATGGTGTTGTGTTCCAGAGTCAGCAACATTTGAACTCACAAAATCCAGAATTTAACTCCCTTTGGGTTAAGTTCAAGATTGGATCGCACACATTACATTTCGGGTTTCTTTACAGAAACCCAAACCTGGAAAGGGAGGCTACCCTCAATGGCTTCGACGCCCTTTCCGATTCCATTTCAAAAATTTTAGAAGATTATCCGGATAGTGAAATTGCAGTTGCTGGTGATTTCAATGTCCATAATAATTCTTGGCTTTCCCATACGAGCCATACATCTCCGGAGGGTCAGTACGCTGAGTTATTTGCCGCGCACAATGACTTGGCGCAATTAGTGAATGAACCAACACACATTCCGCGTGTTGAAGGGCAACAGCAAAATATTCTTGACCTCTTCTTAACCTCACACCCTGAAAAGTATGAGGTTAACATTCTTGCACCTCTTGGTAACTCGGATCATTGCACCATTTCAGCATCCTTTTCGTTCTCCGATCTTCGATCCACTTCTAAACCAGTCACGAAGCGGACAATGTACATATACAAAAAGGCACGTTGGGCCGAGGTCAACAATTTCTATCAGCAATTTAATTGGAAATTATTTTTCCTAGACAACAATGTCGATGCTGCTGCTGAAATGGTCGAGAAAATTATTCTTCTTGGCATAAACACATTTATTCCCTCGAAGACTACTTCGATTAAACCTTCAAAGAACTGTTGGTTTAATCAGACATGCAGGGAAGCTGTCAGATCCAAAGAGGAAGCATTCAGAAAATGGCGTTTAAATAAAAATACCACTACTGAACTGCTACGCAAGCAGGCAAGATCAAATTGTGCCAGAGTACTTAGGCTCGAAAAACTTCTTCACGAACAGCGTCTTCGTGCAAAAGTTCTTTCTTCTCCCAGGGGAAGTAAGAGCTTTTGGTCATTCGTTAAAAGGGTAAGGAACAATTCTTCATCTTCTATTTCAACCCTCGTTAACGGTGAGCAGATATTCACTGACCCGGTTGACAAAGCTAACCTTGTGGCTGAAATTTTTGCAAGGAATTCATCTTTGCCAGACAGCAGTCAACCACTCCCCGTGATCGAGAACGTATCTAGTTCGATGCCTCAGATATTTTTTCGAACACGTGGCGTTAAAAGGGTTCTTACAGATCTCAACGTAAATAAAACTCCGGGCCCGGATGGCATATCAGCACTTGTCCTATTTAAGTGCTCTTCGCCAGCTCGTCCATTGCGCAATCTTTTCAGCATGTCGTACCGTGCTGGTATTTACCCTTCACGTTGGAAAGTCGCCAATGTTCAGCCGATCCCCAAGAAAGGTGAGGCTACTAATCCTGCGAATTACCGTCCAATTACAATATGTTCTGCGCTCTCGAAGGTTATGGAGAGCATGGTTAATCACCATCTTGTAACGTATCTAGAGTCTAACGGCCTTCTGAATGATAGACAGTATGGCTTCCGTAGAAATCGATCTACTGGAGACCTGATGGCGTTCCTTACGGAGTCGATCCATTCACCGCCTTGGTGAAAGTAAGGTCGTGGCTCTGGATATTTCCAAGGCGTTCGATAGGGTCTGGCACGGAGCACTGATTTCAAAACTTATTGCATTTGGCGTCGGTAACACCTTATCGTTTTATATCGAGTTTTCTCAGGGAACGCTCTATACGAGTTGTTATAGATGGGATCTCATCCAACGACCATAGGTTGACGGCTCTGTCCTCTCTCCTTCTCTATTTCTTATTTTCATTGACGACCTGTTGGGGCAGACTGTGAACCCAATCTACTCCTTTGTGGATGACAGCAACCTCTGTCATTCGTACTCATTTGATCATCGGCCAGGTCCTCTGGAAGTCGAGGAAAAAAGGCGAACGATGAACGACTCACTTAACCGCGATTTGGCGACGATTTGTGAGTGGGGCCAAATGAACAGAGTAGATTTTAATGCACAAAAGACCCAGTGCTGTTTTTTGTCACACAAACGTTCCACTGATCCAGCATCGCCGTCAATATCTATGGGTGGTGTGGATATCGACGAATCAGACACTCTTGATGTTCTGGGCATGAAGATACAGGGTGATGCTCGCTGGGCTAGCCATATATTCGAAGTGTCGAAAGAAGCATTCAAGTGTTTAGGCTTTTTGAAGCGGTGCAAGAAATACTTCACTCCATCTGATCTCGTAAATATTTACACCACTTACATCCGGCCAAAAATGGAATTCAACTCGCATATATGGGCAGGGGCTCCATTAACCTCTTTGAAGCTTCTGGACCGTGTACAGAGGAGAGCGGTGGTGATGATAGGGGATGGCAGGGTATCCAGCTCTATTGTCTCCCTACAGCATCGCCGAAATGTGGGTTGTGTATCGCTATTCTATAGATATTTTAATGGTATCTGTTCTGAAGATATCCGTCGTCTGGTCCCTGACGTTAGAACATTTAGCCGGAATACTCGGCTATCCAGGGTCTCTCATCCGTTCATTGTCAAATGGCCGGTTGACCGGACGACGCACTATAGAGAAAATTCGTTCTTCAGCCGGACTGTTCGTTTGTGGAATAATCTTCCTGCAAGTGTTTTTCCTGCCTGCTATGACATTACCAAATTCAAAGCCAACGTCAACAAACACTACTCCCTCTTTCCTCCCTCCTATACCCTTATTTCCCATCGCTAACACAGTGCATTGCATTTATAGGGGGCATCCCCTGAGTGTTAGTAAAAAAAAAAAAGAAAAAGTTTTGAACAAAAACATGGTAGTCTGGCAACTCCCCTTCTGGTACCACCCATACAAATATACCATCCCACCTACCTTAGAAATCGTCTAATAGTAAACCTATATCTAGACAAAGTTTTAGACACCAAATTGGTAGTCTGGCAACTCCCCTTATGGTACCTAACATACAAATGTACCATCCCGCCACTTATAAACCGTGTATTATTATCAATATTACCAACCCGATTTTGCCCAAATTCTGTAGTTAGTAAAGCTATAGATAGACAAAGTTTTGGAAAAAAAACTTGGTAGTCTGGCAACTCCACTTCTGGTACCTCCCATACAAATGTACATTCCCGCCTACCTTAGAAATCGTGTATTAGTAAACCTATATCTAGACAAAGTTTTAGACACCAACTTGGTAGTCTGGCAACCCCCCTTCTGGTACCTCCCATACAAATGTACCATCCCACCTACCTTAGAAATCGTCTAATAGTAAACCTATATCTAGACAAAGTTTTAGACACCAAATTGGTAGTCTGGCAACTCCCCTCCTGGTACCTAACATACAAATGTACCATCCCGCCACTTATAAACCGTGTATTATTATCAATATTACCAACGCGATTTTGCCCAAATTCTGTAGTTAGTAAAGCTATAGATAGACAAAGTTTTGGAAAAAAAAACTTGGTAGTCTGGCAACTCCCCTTCCGGTATCTCCAATACAAATGTACCATCCCGCCCCTTATAAACAGTGTACTATTATCAATATGACCAACGCGCTCTATCCCAAATTCTGTATTTAGTAAAGGTATAGCTAGACAAAGTTTTGAACAAATACATGGTAGTCTGGCAACTCCCCTTCTGGTACCTCCCATACGAAGGTACCATCCCGCCCCTAATAAACAGTGTACTATTATAAATATGACCAACGCGATCTATCCCAACTTCTGTATTTAGTAAAGCTATAGCTAGACAAAGTTTTGAACATGGCACAAAAACATGGCAGTCTGGCAACTCCCCTCCTGTCTACCGTAGAAATCGTGTAATATTATCAATATGACCAACGGTATCTGGCACAAATTCTGTATTTAGGAATCCTATATATAGACAATGTTTCGGACAATAACTTGCAAGTCTGGCAACTCCCCTTCTGGTACTTCCCATACATATGACCAACGCGATCTATCCCAACTTCTGTATTTAGTAAAGCTATAGCTAGACAAAGTTTTGAACAAAAACACGGTAGTCTGGCAACTCCCTTTCTGGTACCTCCCATACAAAAGTACCATCCTGTCTACCTTAGAAATCGTGTAATATTATCAATATGACCAACGGTATCTGGCACAAATTCTGTAGTTAGTAAAGCTATAGCTAGACAAAGATTTGGACTAAAACTTGGTAGTCTGGCAACTCCCCTTCTGGTACCTAACATACCTTTGAAATCGTGTAATAGTAAACCTATATCTAGACAAAGTTTTGAACAAAAACTTGGAAGTCTGGCAACTCCTCTTCTGGTACCTCCCATACAAATGTACCATCCAGCCCACCTTAGACATCGTGTAATAATATCCATATGACCAACGGTATCTTGCACAAATTCTGTAGTTAGTAAAGCTATAGCTAGACAAAGATTTGGACAAAAACTTCGTAGTCTGGCAACTCCCCTTCTGGTACCTAACATACCTTTGAAATCGTGTAATAGTAAACCTATATCTAGACAACGTTTTGAACAAAAACTTGGAAGTCTGGCAACTCCCCTTCTGGTACCTCCCATACAAATGTACCATCCAGCCCACCTTAGACATCGTGTAATATTATCCATATGACCAACGGTATCTTTCACAAATTCTGTATTTAGTAAAGCTATAACTGTACAAAGTTTCACAAAAAACTTGGATGTCTGGCAACTCCCCTTCTGGTACCTCCCATACAAAAGTACCATCCTCTCTACCTTAGAAATCGTGTAATATTATCAATATGACCAACGGTATCTGGCACAAATTCTGTAGTTAGTAAAGCTATAGCTAGACAAAGATTTGGACTAAAACTTGGTAGTCTGGCAACTCCCCTTCTGGTACCTAACATACCTTTGAAATCGTGTAATAGTAAACCTATATCTAGACAAAGTTTTGAACAAAAACTTGGAAGTCTGGCAACTCCTCTTCTGGTACCTCCCATACAAATGTACCATCCAGCCCACCTTAGACATCGTGTAATAATATCCATATGACCAACGGTATCTTGCACAAATTCTGTAGTTAGTAAAGCTATAGCTAGACAAAGATTTGGACAAAAACTTCGTAGTCTGGCAACTCCCCTTCTGGTGCCTAACATACCTTTGAAATCGTGTAATAGTAAACCTATATCTAGACAACGTTTTGAACAAAAACTTGGAAGTCTGGCAACTCCCCTTCTGGTACCTCCCATACAAATGTACCATCCAGCCCACCTTAGACATCGTGTAATATTATCCATATGACCAACGGTATCTTTCACAAATTCTGTATTTAGTAAAGCTATAACTGTACAAAGTTTTGCACAAAAACATTGAAGTCTGGCAACTCCCCTTCTGGTATCTTCCACACAGATGTACCATCCCGCCCCTTATAAACAGTGTACTGTAAAGACATTAATCCGGTTCGTAGAACCAAATGTAAAGAGCTAATCCGAAATAAAAGTCTTTACTTGTTGAGTGCTTGTAAGACACTCATTTTGTAAGACACGAAACACTCACTTAAATAATACAGAATTTGACAATACGTCTAGTACCTGCCACTGGCAGTAAATATTCCACATACATAGAATGCTCCTAAACAAAGAAGCAATAAACTATATACATTTATACAAATACATTACAGACTAATACAGATTCCAAGAATACATAAACATTGAACAGACGCCAACATCTGTTACAGCGCATTGCATTCCCATGCAGTATTAGCGTATCGATCTTCAATCGACTGAATGTGCGTGTGTGTGTGGCTTATGCTATTAAAAGTGAACCACTTGAAGGGTTCGATCGTCGATTTCCAATTGCATGTATACGCGAGTGCAGCTCAGGCTGCTGATAGTGACACACTTGAAGTGTCATAACCCTATCGCCTGTACATACAAAGGGAAAGAGAAAAAGACTCATGTTCAATTCTGAACAGTGTACTATTATCAATATGACCAACGCGGTCTATCCCAACTTCTGTATTTAGTAAAGCTATAGCTAGACAAAGTTTTGATCAAAAACATGGTAGTCTGAAACTCCCCTTCTGGTACCTCCCATACAAATGTACCATCCCACCTACCTTAGAAATCGTCTAATAGTAAACCTATATCTAGACAAAGTTTTGAACAAAAACTTGGAAGTCTGGCAATTCCCCTTCTGGTACCTCCCATACAAATGTACAATCCCGCCTACCTTAGAAATCGTGTATTAGTAAACCTAAAAATTATCTAGACAAAGTTTTAGACACCAACTTGGTAGTCTGGTAACTCTCCTTCTGGTACCTCCCATACAAATGTACAATCCCGCCCCTTATTAACCGTGTAATATTATAAATATGACCAACGCGATATTGCTCAAATTCTGTATTTAGTAAAGCTATAGACAGACAAAATTTTGAACAGAAACATGGTAGTCTGGCAACTCCCCTTCCGGTACGTCCAATACAAATGTATCATCCCGCCCCTTATAAACAGTGTACTATTATCAATATGACCAACGCGCTCTATCCCAAATTCTGTATTTAGTAAAGCTATAGCTAGACAAAGTTTTGAACAAAAACATGGTAGTCTGGCAACTCCCCTTCTGGTACTTCCCATGTACCCGCCCCTTATAAACAGTGTACTATTATCAATATGACCAAGGCGATCTTGCCCAACTTTTGTATTTAGTAAAGCTATAGACAGATAAAGTTTCGTACAAAAACTTGGAAGTCTGGCAACTCTCCTTCTGGTACCCCCCATACAAATGTACCATCCCGCCCCTTATAAACCGTGTAATATTATAAATATGACCAACGCGATATTGCTCAAATTCTGTATTTAGTAAAGCTATAGACAGACAGCATTTTGAACAGAAACATGGTAGTCTGGCAACTCCCCTTCCGGTACGTCCAATACAAATGTATCATCCCGCCCCTTATAAACAGTGTACTATTATCAATATGACCAACGCGCTCTATCCCAAATTCTGTATTTAGTAAAGCTATAGCTAGACAAAGTTTTGAACAAAAACATGGTAGTCTGGCAACTCCCCTTCTGGTACTTCCCATGTACCCGCCCCTTATAAACATTGTACTATTATCAATATGACCAACGCGCTCTATCCCAAATTCTGTATTTAGTAAAGCTATAGACAGATAAAGTTTCGTACAAAAACTTGGAAGTCTGGCAACTCTCCTTCTGGTACCTCCCATACAAATGTACCATCCCGCCCCTTATAAACCGTGTAATATTATAAATATGACCAACGCGATATTGCTCAAATTCTGTATTTAGTAAAGCTATAGACAGACAACATTTTGAACAGAAACATGGTAGTCTGACAACTCCCCTTCCGGTACGTCCAATACAAATGTATCATCCCGCCCCTTATAAACAGTGTACTATTATCAATATGACCAACGCGCTCTATCCCAAATTCTGTATTTAGTAAAGCTATAGCTAGACAAAGTTTTGAACAAAAACATGGTAGTCTGGCAACTCCCCTTCTGGTACCTCCCATACAAATGTACAATCCCGCCTACCTTAGAAATCGTGTATTAGTAAACCTAAAAATTATCTAGACAAAGTTTTAGACACCAACTTGGTAGTCTGGTAACTCTCCTTCTGGTACCTCCCATACAAATGTACAATCCCGCCCCTTATTAACCGTGTAATATTATCACTATGGCCAAAGCGATCTAGCTCAAATTATGTATTTATAAAGCTATAACTAGACAAAGTTTTGAACAAAAACATGGTAGTCTGAAACTCCCCTTCTGGTACCTCCCATACAAATGTACCATCCCACCTACCTTAGAAATCGTCTAATAGTAAACCTATATCTAGACAAAGTTTTGAACAAAAACTTGGAAGTCTGGCAATTCCCCTTCTGGTACCTCCCATACAAATGTACAATCCCGCCTACCTTAGAAATCGTGTATTAGTAAACCTAAAAATTATCTAGACAAAGTTTTAGACACCAACTTGGTAGTCTGGTAACTCTCCTTCTGGTACCTCCCATACAAATGTACAATCCCGCCCCTTATTAACCGTGTAATATTATCACTATGGCCAAAGCGATCTAGCTCAAATTATGTATTTATAAAGCTATAACTAGACAAAGTTTTGAACAAAAACATGGTATCCTGGCAACTCCCCTTCCGGTACCTCCAATACAAATGTACCATCCCGCCCCTTATAAACAGTGTACTATTATCAATATGACCAACGCGCTCTACCCAAATTCTGTATTTAGTAAAGCTATAGCTAGACAAAGTTTTGAACAAAAACATGGTAGTCTGGCAACTCCCCTTCTGGTACTTCCCATGTACCCGCCCCTTATAAACAGTGTACTATTATCAATATGACCAACGCGCTCTATCCCAAATTCTGGATTTAGTAAAGCTATAGCTAGACAAAGTTTTGGACAAAAACTTGGAAGTCCGGCAGGCCCTTATAAACCGTGTTATATTATCAATATGACCAACGCGATCTGTCCCAAATTCTGTATTTAGTAAAGCTATAGCTACACAAAGTTTTGAACAAAAACATGGTAGCCTGGCAACTCCCCTTCTGGTACCTCCCATACAAATGTACCATCCCTCCTATATAAACCGTGTAATATTAGCAGTATGACCAACGAGATCTATCCCAAATTCTGTATTTAGTAAAGCTATAGCTAGACAAAATTTTGAACAAAAACATGGCAGTCTGGCAACTCCCCTCCTGTCTACAGTAGAAATCGTGTAATATTATCAATATGACCAACGGAATCTGGCACAAATTCTGTATTTAGGAATCCTATATATAGACAATGTTTCGGACAACAACTTGCAAATCTGGCAACTCCCCTTCTGGTACATCCCATACATATGACCAACGCGATCTATACCAACTTCTGCATTTAGTAAAGCTATAGCTAGACAAAGTTTTGAACAAAAACACGGTAGTCTGGCAACTCCCCTTCTGGTACCACCCATACAAATGTACCATCCCACCTACCTTAGAAATCGTCTAACAGTAAACCTATATCTAGACAAAGTTTTGGACAAAAATTTGGAAGTCTGACAACTCTCCGTCTGGTACCTCCCATACAAAAGTACCATCCTGTCTACCTTAGAAATCGTGTAATATTATCAATATGACCAACGGTATCTGGCACAAATTCTGTATTTAGGAATCCTATATTTAGACAATGTTTCGGACAAAAACACTTCTGGGTAACTCTGCAGACCGATGTGCGATTCGAACTTTGAGTTGGTGTAAGTAATCGACCACGCACACAAGCTGGTAGATTACCATCAATTGTTGTTCTTGCAGACCTGGGCGAAACGTTTTCCTTTTTATTACGTAAAGGTCGTTTCTGTTGTTCCAATGTGGTGACTGCAGCATTTTCAAACGCTTCTCTACGCATCTTCTCTGCGTTTCGAGCCAACGGGTTAACCCATTTATTGGTACATGGTGGCATTTCATATCCACCTCTAGCGTAGGCGGTCACTGTAGGCGGATACTTCGCATCTTCATAAATATAGTACGGTCGTTTAGCCTTTTCTACAACCGATACTAAAGGTAGTGGGTCTTCGTCCCTAGTTTGAGCCATCCTTCTGCGTTTGCTTCCATGTCGTGTACGAGAAGATATTTGTGATGGCTTGGGATCCAAATGGCTGTATCGTCCGACTGTGATGGATCTTGCAGATTTCGCTTTGTGAAACCTTTTGCGTGTATCACTTGCTGCAATCAAATTGTTTTTCTTTGTTATTTTTTGGATATTACCTGTAAGTATCCAACCGATTTTTGTTTCCTGAGCTAGCATACCATTAGCTTTCAGGTTTCTCGACTTCATAATTTCTGGATACACGTCCGCTCCTAGAATGATGTCTATCCTCCCAATTTTGTTGTAATTGGGATCCGCCAATACATAGTTGTCCCAATCTCGTAGATTCGCTGACTTATTCGGCAATGTTTTGTGAAGCTTCGGGAGCACTATTGCTTTCGTCATAATTGAAAAATCGTTGCTGAAACGTGGACTCATTTCAATCACAACTTTGTGTCTTGCCGTCTCCACTCGATCCGACGATATTCCACTAACTTCAGTTGGCGCTCTTATACGTGGAAGTCTTAGCAGCTGTGCGGTTTCTCCGATTTAAATGATGCCTTTTCGCCCGGTCTGTTGTATTCTTGATGGATTAATGTATGGTGATTATTCCGATTGCATATGCCACACCGGAAGTCCTTCATACACCTTGTTGTAAAATTATGCTGCAAACATTTATAGCATAGTTTAGCAGCGTTTATAAACTGTTTTCGCTCCTCCGGAGTCATTGCTGTGAACTTCCGACAATTTATTATATTGTGCCCAATTCTTCGGCAACATTCGCAAACTGGTCCTGAACTTTCTGTTGTCTGTGAGTAACTGGTATATGGGCTTTTCTTCTTGATCGGAAAGGATGCCATACTGATGCAAATTTGATCCAAGAATGTCATCTCGGAGTTTTTGCACTTCTTTTGTCCTCTTTGTGTAATGTTCATACTGTTGGCGGGTGTTTCCATCAAACTTCCTCAAAATGATGTGCGCCAACAAAACCTCAACATCATTGCCAACCTCTGCTTTCTCTCTCATGTTAAATGAACTTTCATTTATCGTACTGATGAACTTCTTGACACTTTAATGATTCTCAGCATCCAGATTCGGCAGGTCTAATATGCGGTCAAACGCTGACGAAAATATTTTTCTCTTATTTTCATATTTATCCACCAATAAGCTTCAGGTTTCATTGTACTCGGATTCCGATCCGAGCAGCAAATGTTGCACCATTGATTTTGCTTCACCTCGAAGTGATGATTTTAAATAATGGAACTTTACTGCATCCGTAAGGTCATCTTTCTGGTGTACCAGACTTTTATACTCAGAGCAAAATGAAGGCCATTCTTGCTCGCTTCCGTCAAACATTGGTAGCTTTGTCACTGGCAACGGAAACCCTGTATTGAAGTTCTCTTTCTTCTGAACTCTATCAATTCCTTCTTCCAGTTTTGCCTGCATACGGTACATCCTGTCTTCCAGAGCTTCATATGCTTCTGAATCAGACGTATCCCGTCGGTACTTTGCTTCTACCTCACTTGCCGCTTGCGATATTACTGACCAGATGTCCTCAATTTTATTCCGGAACATCGTCATGTCAGTGGTATCACTGACGTCGTTCTGCCTCATCTAGTATCTTCGGTGCCTTGGCCATCTTTGACTCTAGCATCTCTATAATGCTGTCAGCTGGACTTGGAGGCCTTGGCTGACTTGTTTCTCTGATGTCTTCTGGTAGATTTCCTTGTACTTGCAGTGTCTCTTCTAACACTGTCTTCATAATTTTTCTTTTTCAGAAACCGATAGTTTCCCTTTAATCAAATTTTTAACACTTTTTGTCTATGGAGAAACGATATTTCTCTCTTGTGTTAAGGTCGATGTCAGCCTCGAGCACGCTTATTTCAAGGAAATTTTAGTTTTTCCTTAAAATGTTCACTCTGGTTCTTTTTTAAATCTCTTACCACTGGTGGGGGAAAATTTAAAAAATTACTTTCGTGTTGGAGAAACGATATTTCTCCTTTGAGTTAAGCTCGATGTCAGCCTCGAGCACGCTTATTTCAAGGAAATTATTTTTCTTCCTTAAAATGTTCTTTCTGGTTCTTTTTTAAATCTCTTACCACTGGTGGGGGAAATTTAAAAAATCACTTTTCGAAGGACCAAATGTAAAGACATTAATCCGGTTCGAAGGACCAAATTTAAAGAGATTAATCCGGTTCGAAGAACCAAATGTAAAGACATTAATCCGGTTCGTAGAACCAAATGTAAAGAGCTAATCCGAAATAAAAGTCTTTACTTGTTGAGTGCTTGTAAGACACTCATTTTATTTTCCAAAACGAAACACTCACTTAAATAATACAGAATTTGACAATACGTCTAGTACCTGCCACTGGCAGTAAATATTCCACATACATCGAATGCTCCTAAACAAAGAAGCAATAAACTATATACATTTATACAAATACATTACAGACTAATACAGATTCCAAGAATACATAAACATTGAACAGACGCCAACATCTGTTACAGCGCATTGCATTCCCATGCAGTATTAGCGTATCGATCTTCAATCGACTGAATGTGCGTGTGTGTGTGGCTTATGCTATTAAAAGTGAACCACTTGAAGGGTTCGATCGTCGATTTCCAATTGCATGTATACGCGAGTGCAGCTCAGGGTGCTGATAGTGACACACTTGCAGTGTCATAACCCTATCGCCTGTACATACAAAGGGAAAGAGAAAAAGACTCATGTTCAATTCTGAACAGTGTACTATTATCAATATGACCAACGCGGTCTATCCCAACTTCTGTATTTAGTAAAGCTATAGCTAGACAAAGTTTTGATCAAAAACATGGTAGTCTGAAACTCCCCTTCTGGTACCTCCCATACAAATGTACCATCCCACCTACCTTAGAAATCGTCTAATAGTAAACCTATATCTAGACAAAGTTTTGAACAAAAACTTGGAAGTCTGGCAATTCCCCTTCTGGTACCTCCCATACAAATGTACAATCCCGCCTACCTTAGAAATCGTGTATTAGTAAACCTATGTATATCTAGACAAAGTTGAAGACACCAACTTGGTAGTCTGGTAACTCCCCTTCTGGTACCTCCCATACAAATGTACAATCCCGCCCCTTATAAACCGTATATTATTATCAATATTACCAACTCGATCTTGCCCAAATTCTGTAGTTAGTAAAGCTATAGACAGATAAAGTTTCGTACAAAAACTTGGAAGTCTGGCAACTCTCCTTCTGGTACCTCCCATACAAATGTACCATCCCGCCCCTTATAAACCGTGTAATATTATAAATATGACCAACGCGATATTGCTCAAATTCTGTATTTAGTAAAGCTATAGACAGACAACATTTTGAACAGAAACATGGTAGTCTGGCAACTCCCCTTCCGGTACATCCAATACAAATGTATCATCCCGCCCCTTATAAACAGTGTACTATTATCAATATGACCAACGCGCTCTATCCCAAATTCTGTATTTAGTAAAGCTATAGCTAGACAAAGTTTTGAACAAAAACATGGTAGTCTGGCAACTCCCCTTCCGGTACTTCCCATGTACCCGCCCCTTATAAACAGTGTACTATTATCAATATGACCAAGGCGATCTTGCCCAACTTTTGAATTTAGTAAAGCTATAGCTAGACAAAATTTTGGACAAAAATTTGGAATTCTGGCAGGCCCTTATAAATCGTGTAATATTATCACTATGGCCAAAGCGATCTAGCTCAAATTATGTATTTATAAAGCTATAACTAGACAAAGTTTTGAACAAAAACATGGTAGCCTGGCAACTCCCCTTCCGGTACCTCCAATACAAATGTACCATCCCGCCCCTTATAAACAGTGTACTATTATCAATATGACCAACGCGCTCTACCCAAATTCTGTATTTAGTAAAGCTATAGCTAGACAAAGTTTTGAACAAAAACATGGTAGTCTGGCAACTCCCCTTCTGGTACTTCCCATGTACCCGCCCCTTATAAACAGTGTACTATTATCAATATGACCAACGCGCTCTATCCCAAATTCTGGATTTAGTAAAGCTATAGCTAGACAAAGTTTTGGACAAAAACTTGGAAGTCCGGCAGGCCCTTATAAACCGTGTTATATTATCAATATGACCAACGCGATCTGTCCCAAATTCTGTATTTAGTAAAGCTATAGCTAGACAAAGTTTTGAACAAAAACATGGTAGCCTGGCAACTCCCCTTCTGGCACCTCCCATACAAATGTACCATCCCTCCTATATAAACCGTGTAATATTAGCAATATGACCAACGAGATCTATCCCAAATTCTGTATTTAGTAAAGCTATAGCTAGACAAAATTTTGAACAGAAACATGGTAGTCTGGCAACTCCCCTTCCGGTATCTCCAATACAAATGTACCATCCCGCCCCTTGTAAACAGTGTACTATTATCAATATGACCAACGCGCTCTATCCCAAATTCTGTATTTAGTAAAGCTATAGCTAGACAAAGTTTTGAACAAAAACATGGCAGTCTGGCAACTCCCCTCCTGTCTACAGTAGAAATCGTGTAATATTATCAATATGACCAACGGAATCTGGCTCAAATTCTGTATTTAGGAATCCTATATCTAGACAATGTTTCGGACAACAACTTGCAAGTCTGGCAACTCCCCTTCTGGTACATCCCATACATATGACCAACGCGATCTATACCAACTTCTGTATTTAGTAAAGCTATAGCTAGACAAAGTTTTGAACAAAAACACGGTAGTCTGGCAACTCCCCTTCTGGTACCACCCATACAAATGTACCATCCCACCTACCTTAGAAATCGTCTAACAGTAAACCTATATCTAGACAAAGTTTTGGACAAAAATTTGGAAGTCTGACAACTCTCCATCTGGTACCTCCCATACAAAAGTACCATCCTGTCTACCTTAGAAATCGTGTAATATTATCAATATGACCAACGGTATCTGGCACAAATTCTGTATTTAGGAATCCTATATTTAGACAATGTTTCGGACAAAAACACGGTAGTCTGGCAACTCCCCTTCTGGTACCACCCATACAAATGTACCATCCCACCTACCTTAGAAATCGTCTAACAGTAAACCTATATCTAGACAAAGTTTTGGAAAAAACTTGGAAGTCTGACAACTCTCCTTCTGGTACCGACCATACAAAAGTACCATCCTGTCTACCTTAGAAATCGTGTAATATTATCAATATGACCAACGGTATCTGGCACAAATTCTGTATTTAGGAATCCTATATTTAGACAATGTTTCGGACAAAAACACGGTAGTCTGGCAACTCTACTTCTGGTACCGCCCATACAAAAGTACCATCCTGTCTACCTTAGAAATCGAGTAATATTATCAACTAGTAAGTTGTAATGCGCCTATGGCGCCCGTTAATTTGCTTGAGAAAGTATTTGTTACTTAATTTGTTAATGAGAAAACTATTTTGTAAAAAAAAATTCGAAAAAAAATAAAATTGGAAAAAAAAAATATGTGAAAAAAAAAAATTGAAAAAAAAAAATTTTATTGAAAAAAAAAAATTTTTTGTGGAAAAAAAAAAAATGTTGAAAAAAAAAGTTTGTTGAAAAAAAAAATTTTAGTTGAAAAAAAAAATCTTTGGTGAAAAAAAAAATTTTTGTTGAAAAAAAAAAATTTTGTTAAAAAAAAAATTTGTTGAAAAAAAAAAAAATTGGAAAAAAAAAATTTGGAAAAAACAGATTTTTGGAAAAAAAAAATTTTGGTAAAAAAAAGAATTGGGGAAAACACAATTTCTGTACAAAAAAAATATTATTTTTTTTATTATTATTATATATAGAATTATTATAGAATGCCTATTTAAATTCCTACGTACTGCGTGACAGAGTCAGTGAATCAGTGAATCAGGGAATCAGTGTATCAGTGAATCAGTGTCGAGGGTAAATATATATTAAGATATGACTAACGGTATCTGTCACAAATTCTGTATTTAGGAATCCTATATCTAGACAATGTTTCGGACAACAACTTGGAAGTCTGGCAACTCCCCTTCTGGTACTTCCCATACAAATGTACCATACCGCCCCTTATAAACAGTGTACTATTATCAATATGATTTGGTCATATTCTGTATTTAGTAAAGCTATAGCTAGACAAAGTTTTGAACAAAAACATGGCAGTCAGGCAACTCCCCTTCTGGTACCACCCATACAAATGTACCATCCCACCTACCTTAGAAATCGTCTAACAGTAAACCTATATCTAGACAAAGTTTTGGACAAAAACTTGGAAGTCTGACAACTCTACTTCTGGTACCGCCCATACAAAAGTACCATCCTGTCTACCTTAGAAATCGAGTAATATTATCAATATGACCAACGAGATCTATCCCAAATTCTGTATTTAGTAAAGCTATAGCTAGACAAAATTTTGAACAGAAACATGGTAGTCTGGCAACTCCCCTTCCGGTATCTCCAATACAAATGTACCATCCCGCCCCTTGTAAACAGTGTACTATTATCAATATGACCAACGCGCTCTATCCCAAATTCTGTATTTAGTAAAGCTATAGCTAGACAAAGTTTTGAACAAAAACATGGCAGTCTGGCAACTCCCCTCCTGTCTACAGTAGAAATCGTGTAATATTATCAATATGACCAACGGAATCTGGCTCAAATTCTGTATTTAGGAATCCTATATCTAGACAATGTTTCGGACAACAACTTGCAAGTCTGGCAACTCCCCTTCTGGTACATCCCATACATATGACCAACGCGATCTATACCAACTTCTGTATTTAGTAAAGCTATAGCTAGACAAAGTTTTGAACAAAAACACGGTAGTCTGGCAACTCCCCTTCTGGTACCACCCATACAAATGTACCATCCCACCTACCTTAGAAATCGTCTAACAGTAAACCTATATCTACACAAAGTTTTGGACAAAAATTTGGAAGTCTGACAACTCTCCATCTGGTACCTCCCATACAAAAGTACCATCCTGTCTACCTTAGAAATCGTGTAATATTATCAATATGACCAACGGTATCTGGCACAAATTCTGTATTTAGGAATCCTATATTTAGACAATGTTTCGGACAAAAACACGGTAGTCTGGCAACTCCCCTTCTGGTACCACCCATACAAATGTACCATCCCACCTACCTTAGAAATCGTCTAACAGTAAACCTATATCTAGACAAAGTTTTGGAAAAAACTTGGAAGTCTGACAACTCTCCTTCTGGTACCGACCATACAAAAGTACCATCCTGTCTACCTTAGAAATCGTGTAATATTATCAATATGACCAACGGTATCTGGCACAAATTCTGTATTTAGGAATCCTATATTTAGACAATGTTTCGGACAAAAACACGGTAGTCTGGCAACTCCCCTTCTGGTACCTCCCATACAAATGTACAATCCCGCCCCTTATAAACCGTGTAATATTATCAATATTACCAACGCGATCTTGCCCAAATTCTGTAGTTGGTAACCCTATAGCTAGACAAAGTTTTGGACACCAACTTGGTTGTCTGGCAACTCCCCTTCTGGTACCTCCCATACAAATGTACCATCCCGCCCTTTATAAACCGTGTAATAGTATCAATATGACCTACGCGATCTATCCCAAATCTGTTTTTAGTAAAGCTATAGCTAGACAATGTTTTGAACAGAAACATGGTAGTCTGGCAACTCCCCTTTCGGTATCTCCAATACAAATGTACCATCCCACCTACCTTAGAAATCGTCTAACAGTAAACCTATATCTAGACAAAGTTTTGGACAAAAACTTGGAAGTCTGACAACTCTACTTCTGGTACCGCCCATACAAAAGTACCATCCTGTCTACCTTAGAAATCGAGTAATATTATCAATATGACCAACGGTATCTGTCACAAATTCTGTATTTAGGAATCCTATATCTAGACAATGTTTCGGACAACAACTTGGAAGTCTGGCAACTCCCCTTCTGGTACTTCCCATACAAATGTACCATACCGCCCCTTATAAACAGTGTACTATTATCAATATGACGTTGGTCATATTCTGTATTTAGTAAAGCTATAGCTAGACAAAGTTTTGAACAAAAACATGGCAGTCAGGCAACTCCCCTCCTGTCTACCGTAGAAATCGTGTAATATTATCAATATGACCAACGGTATCTGGCACAAATTCTGTATTTACGAATCCTATATCTAGACAATGTTTCGGACAACAACTTGCAAGTCTGGCAACTCCCTTCTTGTACATCCCATACATATGACCAACGCGATCTATACCAACTTCTGTATTTAGTAAAGCTATAGCTAGACAAAGTTTTGAACAAAAACACGGTAGTCTGGCAACTGCCCTTCTGGTACCACCCATACAAATGTACCATCCCACCTACCTTAGAAATCGTCTAACAGTAAACCTATATCTAGACAAAGTTTTGAACAAAAACTTGGAAGTCTGGCAATTCCCCTTCTGGTACCTCCCATACAAATGTACAATCCCGCCTACCTTAGAAATCGTGTATTAGTAAACCTATATCTAGACAAAGTTTTAGACATCAACTTGGTAGTCTGGCAACTCCCCTTCTGGTACCTCCCATACAAATGTACAATCCCGCCCCTTATAAACCGTGTAATATTATCAATATTACCAACGCGATCTTGCCCAAATTCTGTAGTTGGTAACCCTATAGCTAGACAAAGTTTTGGACAAAAACTTGGTAGTCTGGCAATTCTCCTTCTGGTACCTCCCATACAAATGTACCATCCCGCCTAGCTTAGAAATCGTGTAATAGTAAACCTATATCTAGACAAAGTTTTAGACAACAACTTGAAGTCTGACAACTCCCCTTCTGGTACCTCCCATACAAATGTACAATCCCGCCCCTTATAAACCGTGTAATATTATCAATATTACCAACGCGATCTTGCCCAAATTCTGTAGTTGGTAACCCTATAGCTAGACAAAGTTTTGGACACCAACTTGGTTGTCTGGCAACTCCCCTTCTGGTACCTCCCATACAAATGTACAATCCCGCCCCTTATAAACCGTGTAATATTATCAATATTACCAACGCGATCTTGCCCAAATTCTGTAGTTAGTAAAGCTATAGACAGATAAAGTTTCGTACAAAAACTTGGAAGTCTGGCAACTCTCCTTCTGATACCTCCCATACAAATGTACCATCACGCCCCTTATAAACCGTGTAATATTATAAATATGACCAACGCGATATTGCTCAAATTCTGTATTTAGTAAAGCTATAGAGAGACAACATTTTGAACAAAAACATGGTAGTCTGGCAACTCCCCTTCTGGTACTTCCCATGTACCCGCCCCTTATAAACAGTGTACTATTATCAATATGACCAAGGCGATCTTGCCCAAATTTTGTATTTAGTAAAGCTATAGCTAGACAAAATTTTGGACAAAAATTTGGAATTCTGGCAGGCCCTTATAAATCGTGTAATATTATCACTATGGCCAAAGCGATCTAGCTCAAATTATGTATTTATAAAGCTATAACTAGTCAAAATTTTGAACAAAAACATGGTAGTCTGGCAACTCCCCTTCTGGTACTTCCCATGTACCCGCCCCTTATAAACAGTGTACTATTATCAATATGACCAACGCGCTCTATCCCAAATTCTGTATTTAGTAAAGCTATAGCTAGACAATGTTTTGAACAAAAACATGGTAGTCTAGCAACTCCCCTTCTGGCAACTCCCATACAATGTACCATCCCGCCTATATAATCCGTGTAATATTATCAATATGACCAACGGTGTCTTGCACAAATTCTGTATTTAGTAATCCTATATCTTGACAAAGTTTTGGACAAAAAATTGGTAGTCTGGCAACTCCCCTTCTGGTACTTCCCATACAAATGTACCATTCCGCCCCTTGTAAACAGTGTACTATTATCAATATGACCAACGCGATCTTGCCCAAATTATGTAGTTGGTAAAGCTATAGCTAGACAAAGTCTTGGACAAAAACTTGGTAGTCTGGCAATTCTGGTACCTCCCATACAAAAGTACCATCCCGCCAACTCCCCTTCTGGTACTTCCCATACAAATGTACCATCCCGCCCTTATAAACCGTGTACTATTATCAATATGACCAACGCGATCTTGCCCAAATTCTGTATTTATAAACAGTGTAATATTATCAATATGACCAAAGCGATATTGCTCAAATTCTGGATTTAGTAAAGCTATAGCTAGACAAAGTTTTGGACAAAAACTTGGAAGTCCGGCAGGCCCTTATAAACCGTGTTATATTATCAATATGACCAACGCGATCTATCCCAAATTCTGTATTTAGTAAAGCTATAGCTAGACAAAGTTTTGAACAAAAACATGGTAGCCTGGCAACTCCCCTTCTTGTACCTCCCATACAAATGTACCATCCCTCCTATATAAACCGTGTAATATTAGCAATATGACCAACGAGATCTATCCCAAATTCTGTATTTAGTAAAGCTATAGCTAGACAAAATTTTGAACAGAAACATGGTAGTCTGGCAACTCCCCTTCCGGTATCTCCAATACAAATGTACCATCCCGCCCCTTATAAACAGTGTAATATTATCAATATGACCAACGCGCTCTATCCCAAATTCTGTATTTAGTAAAGCTATAGCTAGACAAAGTTTTGAACAAAAACATGGCAGTCTGGCAACTCGCCTCCTGTCTACAGTAGAAATCGTGTAATATTATCAATATGACCAACGGAATCTGGCACAAATTCTGTATTTAGGAATCCTATATCTAGACAATGTTTCGGACAACAACTTGCAAGTCTGGCAACTCCCCTTCTGGTACATCCCATACAGATGACCAACGCGATCTATACCAACTTCTGTATTTAGTAAAGCTATAGCTAGACAAAGTTTTGAACAAAAACACGGTAGTCTGGCAACTCCCCTTCTGGCAACTCCCCTTCTGGTACCACCCATACAAATGTACCATCCCACCTACCTTAGAAATCGTCTAACAGTAAACCTATATCTAGACAAAGTTTTGGACAAAAACTTGGAAGTCTGACAACTCTACTTCTGGTACCGCCCATACAAAAGTACCATCCTGTCTACCTTAGAAATCGAGTAATATTATCAATATGACCAACGGTATCTGTCACAAATTCTGTATTTAGGAATCCTATATCTAGACAATGTTTCGGACAACAACTTGGAAGTCTGGCAACTCCCCTTCTGGTACTTCCCATACAAATGTACCATACCGCCCCTTATAAACAGTGTACTATTATCAATATGACGTTGGTCATATTCTGTATTTAGTAAAGCTATAGCTAGACAAAGTTTTGAACAAAAACATGGCAGTCAGGCAACTCCCCTCCTGTCTACCGTAGAACTCGTGTAATATTATCAATATGACCAACGGTATCTGGCACAAATTCTGTATTTACGAATCCTATATCTAGACAATGTTTCGGACAACAACTTGCAAGTCTGGCAACTCCCTTCTTGTACATCCCATACATATGACCAACGCGATCTATACCAACTTCTGTATTTAGTAAAGCTATAGCTAGACAAAGTTTTGAACAAAAACACGGTAGTCTGGCAACTGCCCTTCTGGTACCACCCATACAAATGTACCATCCCACCTACCTTAGAAATCGTCTAACAGTAAACCTATATCTAGACAAAGTTTTGAACAAAAACTTGGAAGTCTGGCAATTCCCCTTCTGGTACCTCCCATACAAATGTACAATCCCGCCTACCTTAGAAATCGTGTATTAGTAAACCTATATCTAGACAAAGTTTTAGACATCAACTTGGTAGTCTGGCAACTCCCCTTCTGGTACCTCCCATACAAATGTACAATCCCGCCCCTTATAAACCGTGTAATATTATCAATATTACCAACGCGATCTTGCCCAAATTCTGTAGTTGGTAACCCTATAGCTAGACAAAGTTTTGGACAAAAACTTGGTAGTCTGGCAATTCTCCTTCTGGTACCTCCCATACAAATGTACCATCCCGCCTAGCTTAGAAATCGTGTAATAGTAAACCTATATCTAGACAAAGTTTTAGACAACAACTTGAAGTCTGACAACTCCCCTTCTGGTACCTCCCATACAAATGTACAATCCCGCCCCTTATAAACCGTGTAATATTATCAATATTACCAACGCGATCTTGCCCAAATTCTGTTGTTGGTAACCCTATAGCTAGACAAAGTTTTGGACACCAACTTGGTTGTCTGGCAACTCCCCTTCTGGTACCTCCCATACAAATGTACAATCCCGCCCCTTATAAACCGTGTAATATTATCAATATTACCAACGCGATCTTGCCCAAATTCTGTAGTTAGTAAAGCTATAGACAGATAAAGTTTCGTACAAAAACTTGGAAGTCTGGCAACTCTCCTTCTGATACCTCCCATACAAATGTACCATCCCGCCCCTTATAAACCGTGTAATATTATAAATATGACCAACGCGATATTGCTCAAATTCTGTATTTAGTAAAGCTATAGACAGACAAAAGTTTGGACAAAAATTTGGAATTCTGGCAGGCCCTTATAAATCGTGTAATATTATCACTATGGCCAAAGCGATCTAGCTCAAATTATGTATTTATAAAGCTATAACTAGTCAAAGTTTTGAACAAAAACATGGTAGTCTGGCAACTCCCCTTCTGGTACTTCCCATGTACCCGCCCCTTATAAACAGTGTACTATTATCAATATGACCAACGCGCTCTATCCCAAATTCTGTATTTAGTAAAGCTATAGCTAGACAATGTTTTGAACAAAAACATGGTAGTCTAGCAACTCCCCTTCTGGCAACTCCCATACAATGTACCATCCCGCCTATATAATCCGCGTAATATTATCAATATGACCAACGGTGTCTTGCACAAATTCTGTATTTAGTAATCCTATATCTTGACAAAGTTTTGGACAAAAAATTGGTAGTCTGGCAACTCCCCTTCTGGTACTTCCCATACAAGTGTACCATTCCGCCCCTTGTAAACAGTGTACTATTATCAATATGACCAACGCGATCTTGCCCAAATTATGTAGTTGGTAAAGCTATAGCTAGACAAAGTCTTGGACAAAAACTTGGTAGTCTGGCAATTCTGGTACCTCCCATACAAAAGTACCATCCCGCCAACTCCCCTTCTGGTACTTCCCATACAAATGTACCATCCCGCCCTTATAAACCGTGTACTATTATCAATATGACCAACGCGATCTTGCCCAAATTCTGTATTTATAAACAGTGTAATATTATCAATATGACCAAAGCGATATTGCTCAAATTCTGGATTTAGTAAAGCTATAGCTAGACAAAGTTTTGGACAAAAACTTGGAAGTCCGGCAGGCCCTTATAAACCGTGTTATATTATCAATATGACCAACGCGATCTATCCCAAATTCTGTATTTAGTAAAGCTATAGCTAGACAAAGTTTTGAACAAAAACATGGTAGCCTGGCAACTCCCCTTCTTGTACCTCCCATACAAATGTACCATCCCTCCTATATAAACCGTGTAATATTAGCAATATGACCAACGAGATCTATCCCAAATTCTGTATTTAGTAAAGCTATAGCTAGACAAAATTTTGAACAGAAACATGGTAGTCTGGCAACTCCCCTTCCGGTATCTCCAATACAAATGTACCATCCCGCCCCTTATAAACAGTGTAATATTATCAATATTACCAACGCGCTCTATCCCAAATTCTGTATTTAGTAAAGCTATAGCTAGACAAAGTTTTGAACAAAAACATGGCAGTCTGGCAACTCGCCTCCTGTCTACAGTAGAAATCGTGTAATATTATCAATATGACCAACGGAATCTGGCACAAATTCTGTATTTAGGAATCCTATATCTAGACAATGTTTCGGACAACAACTTGCAAGTCTGGCAACTCCCCTTCTGGTACATCCCATACAGATGACCAACGCGATCTATACCAACTTCTGTATTTAGTAAAGCTATAGCTAGACAAAGTTTTGAACAAAAACACGGTAGTCTGGCAACTCCCCTTCTGGCAACTCCCCTTCTGGTACCACCCATACAAATGTACCATCCCACCTACCTTAGAAATCGTCTAACAGTAAACCTATATCTAGACAAAGTTTTGGACAAAAACTTGGAAGTCTGACAACTCTCCTTCTGGTACCGACCATACAAAAGTACCATCCTGTCTACCTTAGAAATCGTGTAATATTATCATTATGACAAACGGTATCTGGCACAAATTCTGTATTTAGGAATCCTATATTTAGACAATGTTTCGGACAAAAACACGGTAGTCTGGCAACTGCCCTTCTGGTACCGCCCATACAAAAGTACCATCCTGTCTACCTTAGAAATCGAGTAATATTATCGATATGACCAACGGTATCTGGCACAAATTCTGTACTTAGGAATCCTATATCTAGACAATGTTTCGGACAACAACTTGGAAGTCTGGCAACTCCCCTTCTGGTACTTCCCACACAGATGTACCATACCGCCCCTTATAAACCGTGTACTATTATCAATATGACCAACAGTATCATGCTCAAATTCTGTAGTTAGTAAAGCTATATCTAGATAAAATGTTGGACAAAAACTTAGAAGTCTGGCAACTTCCCTTCTGGATGTATTATCCCGCCTTCCTTAGACATCGTGTAATATTATCAATATGACCAACGGTATCTTGCACAAATTCTGTATTTAGTAAACCTATAACTGTACAACGTTTCAGGCAAAAACTTTTAAGTCTGGCAACTCTCATTCTGGTACCTCCCATACAAATGTACCATCCCGCCCTTATAAACCGTGTACTATTATCAATATGACCAACGCGATCTTGCCCAAATTCTGTATTTAGTAAATCTATAGCTAGACAAAGTTTTTAACAAAAAAATGGTAGTCTGGTAACTCCCCTTCTGGTACCTCCCATACAAATGTACCATACCGCCGACCTAAGAAATCGTGTAATATTATCAATATGACCAATCGGTAACGGTATCCAAATTCTTTATTTAGTAAAGCTATAGACAGACAAAGTTTTGGACAAAATTTTGGTAGTCTGGCAACTCCCCTTCTGGTACCTGCCATACAAATGTACCATCCCGCCAGTGATTCCATTTACTACTCCGTAGCAGCAAGAGCTTAACAAATATTGCTATGCTCTCGCTATCGCTCCCACTTTGAACAGAGCCCTAGCAGAGCCATAGCCGAAAAATGAAAAAGTATTTGCTCTGCTCTGCTTGTAGTTCTGTCGCGTCATAGACTATAGCAATAGAAACAGGCAAAAATCAAATGATGTGCTCTGCGTAGCCATAGCGGGAGCTGAAAACTGAGAGCGAGATGAGAGCAGATCAAGTGAAATTGTTTTTATTTACTATGACTCTTCTGCATTTTTGTTTTTCTAAAAGTCTGTGCTTGTTTGCACGTTTTTGTTTTTGCTACAATTCTGTGATCTTTATTTTATTCATGTGTAGGTTAATAAATTGAAAACAAAAACGTGCAAACAAGCACAGACTTTTAGCAAAAACAAAAATGCAGAAGAGCCATAGTAAATAAAAACAATTTCACTTGATCTGCTCTCATCTCGCTCTCAGTTTTCAGCTCCCGCTATGGCTACGCAGATCACATCATTTGATTTTTGCCTGTTTCTATTGCTATAGTTTATGACGCAACATAACTACAAGCAGAGCAGAGCATATACTTTTTCATTTTTCGGCTATGGCTCTGCTACGGCTCTGTTCAAAGAAAGAGTGGTAGCGAGAGCAAAACAAAATACTACGAAGTAGCGTAGCATTTTCAAACGCTGCATCCCGCCCTTTATAAACCGTGTAATAGTATCAATATGACCAAGCGATATTGCTCATATTCTGTGTTTAGTAAATCTATAGCCAAACAAAGTTTTGGACTAAAACATGGTAACTACAATTCTGGTACCTCCCATACAAATGTACCATCCCGCCTACCTTAGAAATCGTGTAATATTATCTATATGACCAACGGTATGTTGCACAAATTCTGTATTTAGTAAACCTATAACTGTACAAAGCATTGAAGTCTGGCAACTCCCCTTCTGGTATCTCCCACACAGATGTACCATCCCGCTCCTTATAAACCGTGTAATATTATCAATATGACCAACAGTATCTTGCTCAAATTCTGTAGTTAAAAAAGCTATATCTAGACAAAATGTTGGACAAAAACTTAGAAGTCTGGCTACTTCCCTTCTGGATGTATTATCCCGCCTTCCTTAGACATCGTGTAATAGTATCAATATGACCAACGGTATCTTGCACAAATTCTGTATTTAGTAAACCTATAACTGTACAACGTTTGAGGCAAAAACTTGAAGTCTGGCAACTCCCCTTCTGGTACCTCCCATACAAATGTACCATCCCGCCCTTATAAACCGTGTAATATTATCAATATGACCAACGCGATCTTGCCCAAATTCTGTGTTTAGTAAAGTATCTTGCTCAAATTCTGTAGTTAGTAAAGCTATATCTAGACAAAATGTTGGACAAAAACTTAGAAGTCTGGCAACTTCCCTTCTGGATGTATTATCCCGCCTTCCTTAGACATCGTGTAATATTATCAATATGACCAACGGTATCTTGCACAAATTCTGTATTTAGTAAACCTATAACTGTACAACGTTTCTGGCAAAATCTTGGAAGTCTGGCAACTCTCATGCTGGTACCTCCCATACAAATGTACCATCCCGCCCTTATAAACCGTGTAATATTAGCAATATGACCAACGCGATCTTGCCCAAATTCTGTATTTAGTAATTCTATATCTAGACAAAGTTTTTAACAAAAAAATGGTAGTCTGGCAACTCCCCTTCTGGTACCTCCCATACAAATGTACCATACCGCCGACCTTAGAAATCGTGTAATATTATCAATTTGACCAACGGTATCTTGCCCAAATTCTTTATTTAGTAAAGCTATAGACAGACACAATTTTGAACAAAAACTTGGAAGTCTGGCAACTCCCCTTCTGGTACCTCCCATACAAATGTACCATCCCGCCCTTTATAAACCGTGTAATAGTATCAATATGACCTACGCGATATTGCTCAAATTCTGTGTTTAGTAAAGCTATAGCCAAACAAAGTTTTGGACTAAAACATGGTAGTCTGGCAACTACAATTCTGGTACCTCCCATACAAATGTACAATCCCGCCTACCTTAGAAATCTTGTGAAATTATGAATATGACCAACGCGATCTTGCTCAAATTCTGTATTTAGTAAAGCTATAGACAGACAAAGTTTCGTACAAAAACTTGAAAGTCTGGCAACTCCCCTTCTGGTACCTTCCATACAAATGTACCATCCCGCCTACCTTAGAAATCATGTAATAGTAAACCCATATCTAGACAAAGTTTTAGACAACAACTTGGTAATCTGACAACTCTGTTTTTGGTACCTCCCATACAAATGTACCATCCCGCCTACCTTAGAAATCGTGTAATAGTAAACCCATATCTAGACAAAGTTTTAGACAACAACTTGGTAATCTGAAAACTCTGTTTTTGGTACCTCCCATACAAATGTACCATCCCGCCTACCTTAGAAATCGTATATTAGTAAACCTATATCTAGACAAAGTTTCGGAAAAAACTTGAAAGTCTGGCAACTCCCCTTGTGGTTTTCTATAGCATTTGGTATTTTGAGGTTGCTATTATGGAATAAGTCGGCTTACACGACTGCAACTTTTTCACTGTTTTTTTTTTAATTCAAAACTGTTTTTTTTTTTTTTTCAAAATTGTAATAATGGCATGAATGTGCATGTACAATTATGATCGTCCTCGTCGGGTGATATACACACAAACAAACGTAAATGCGAATAGGGACAAAACGCATTAAAGGTAACGTTGATGTTGGCAACTGATATACAGTCTAGTGCGAAACTATACGGACATTCCAAATGTATAAATAGTATGTATATACAGGGTCCGCCAAATAACTTTTTTTTTTTGGAAAATTCTATAAAAAAAAAATTCTCAAATTTCTTTTTTTATTTGAAATTACAATCCTTCCGGTTAATAATGGAAAATATTTTTATTCAAATGGCTGCCTCGGCTGGCCATGCAGTTGCCTAACGACATCAGCTCTGCGGCTGATAATGCGATCTTCAAAAACAGGGCGCCCAACATCGAGTGTAGCTTCGGCTGTGTGGCACGTAACGCCGTCCTGTTGAAACCAAATGGCAACTCCCCTTCACGTACCTCCCATACAAATGTCCCATCCCGCCTACCTTAGAAATCGTGAAATAGTAAACCTATATCTAGACAAAGTTTTGGACAAAAACTTGGTAGTCTGGCAACTCCCCTTCACGTACCTCCCATACAAATGTACCATCCCGCCCCTTATAAACCGTGTAATATTATCAATATGACCAACGCGATCTTGCTCAAATTCTGTATTTAGTAAAGCTATAGCTAGACAAAGTTTTGAACAAAAACATGGTAGCCTGGCAACTCCCCTTCTGGTACCTCTTATACAAATGTACCATCCCTCCTATATAAACCGTGTAATATTATCAATATGACCAACGAGATCTATCCCAAATTCTGTATTTAGTAAAGCTATAGCTAGACAAAATTTTGAACAGAAACATGGTAGTCTGGCAACTCCCCTTCCGGTATCTCCAATACAAATGTACCATCCCGCCCCTTATAAACAGTGTACTATTATCAATGTGACCAACGCGCTCTATCCCAAATTCTGTATTTAGTAAAGCTATAGCTAGACAAAGTTTTGAACAAAAACATGGCAGTCTGGCAACTCCCCTCCTGTCTACCGTAGAAATCGTGTAATATTATCAATATGACCAACGGTATCTGGCACAAATTCTGTATTTAGGAATCCTATATCTAGACAATGTTTCGGACAACAACTTGCAAGTCTGGCAACTCCCCTTCTGGTACATCCCATACATATGACCAACACGATCTATACCAACTTCTGTATTTAGTAAAGCTATAGCTAGACAAAGTTTTGAACAAACACACGGTAGTCTGGCAACTCCCTTTCTGGTACCTCCCATACAAATGTACCATCCCACCTAACTTAGAAATCGTCTAACAGTAAACCTATATCTAGACAAAGTTTTGGACAAAAACTTGGAAGTCTGACAACTCTCCTTCTGGTACCTCCCATACAAAAGTACCATCCTGTCTACCTTAGAAATCGTGTAATATTATCAATATGACCAACGGTATCTGGCACAAATTGTGTATTTAGGAATCCTATATCTAGACAATGTTTCGGACAAATACTTGGAAGTCTGGCAACTCTCCTTCTGGTACCTTCCAAACAAAAGTACCATCCTGTCTACCTTAGAAATCGTGTAATATTATCAATATGACCAACGGTATCTGGCACAAATTCTGTATTTAGGAATCCTATATTTAGACAATGTTTCGGACAAAAACACGGTAGTCTGGCAACTGCCCTTCTGGTACCTCCCATACAAAAGTACCATACCGCCCCTTGTAAACAGTGTACTATTATCAATATGACCAACGCGATCTATCCCAACTTCTGTATTTAGTAAAGTTATAGCTAAACAAAGTTTTGAACAAAAACACGGTAGTCTGGCAACTCCCCTTCTGGTACCACCCATACAAATGTACCATCCCACCTACCTTAGAAATCGTCTAACAGTAAACCTATATCTAGACAAAGTTTTGGACAAAAACTTGGAAGTCTGACAACTCTCCTTCTGGTACCGCCCATACAAAAGTACCATCCTGTCTACCTTAGAAATCGAGTAATATTATCAATATGACCAACGGTATCTGGCACAAATTCTGTATTTAGGAATCCTATATTTAGACAATGTTTCGGACAACAACTTGGAAGTCTGGCAACTCCCCTTCTGGTACTTCCCATACAAATGTACCATACCGCCCCTTATAAACAGTGTACTATTATCAATATAACCAACGCGCTCTATCCCAAATTCTGTATTTAGTAAAGCTATAGCTAGACAAAGTGTTGAACAAAAACACGGTAGTCTGGCAACTGCCCTTCGGGTACCACCCATACAAATGTACCATCCCACCTACCTTAGAAATCGTCTAACAGTGAACCTATATCTAGATAAAGTTTTGGACAAAAACTTGGAAGTCTGACAACTCTCCTTCTGGTACCTCCCATACAAAAGTACCATACCGCCCCTTGTAAACAGTGTACTATTATCAATATGACCAACGCGATCTATCCCAACTTCTGTATTTAGTAAAGTTATAGCTAAACAAAGTTTTGAACAAAAACACGGTAGTCCGGCAACTCCCCTTCTGGTACCACCCATACAAATGTACCATCCCACCTACCTTAGAAATCGTCTAACAGTAAACCTATATCTAGACAAAGTTTTGGACAAAAACTTGGAAGTCTGGCAACTCCCCTTCTGGTACCTCCCATACAAATGTACCATGCCACCTACCTTAGAAATCGTCTAATAGTAAACCTATATCTACACAAAGTTTTGAACAAAAACTTGGAAGTCTGGCAACTCCCCTTCTGGTATCTCCCATACAAATGTACCATCCCGCTCCTTATAAACCGTGTAATATTATCAATATGACCAACAGTATCTTGCTCAAATTCTGTAGTTAGTAAAGCAATATCTAGACAAAATGTTGGACAAAAACTTAGAAGTCTGGCAACTTCCCTTCTGGATGTATTATCCCGCCTTCCTTAGACATCGTGTAATATTATCAATATGACCAACGGTATCTTGCACAAATTCTGTATTTAGTAAACCTATAACTGTACAACGTTTCAGGCAAAAACTTGGAAGTCTGGCAACTCTCATTCTGGTACCTCCCATACAAATGTACCATCCCGCCCTTATAAACCGTGTAATATTATCAATATGACCAACGCGATCTTGCCCAAATTCTGTATTTAGTAAATCCATAGCTAGAAAAAGATTTTAGCAAAAAAATTGTAGTCTGGCAACTCCCGTTCTGGTACCTCCCATACAAATGTACCATACCGCCGACCTTAGAAATCGTGTAATAGTATCAATATGACCAACGGTATCTTGCCCAAATTCTTTATTTAGTAATGCTATAGACAGACAAAGTTTTGGACAAAATTTTGGTAGTCTGGCAACTCCCCTTCTGGTACCTCCCATACAAATGTACCATCCCGCCCTTTATAAACCGTGTAATAGTATCAATATGACCTACGCGATATTAGTCAAATTCTGTGTTTAGTAAAGCTATAGCCAAACAAAGTTTTGGACTAAAACATGGTAGTCTGGCAACTACAATTCTGGTACCTCCCATACAAATGTACCATCCCGCCTACCTTAGAAATCTTGTGAAATTATGAATATGACCAACGCGATCTTGCTCAAATTCTGTATTTAGTAAAGCTATAACTGTACAAAGTTTTCCACAAAAACATTGAAGTCTGGCAACTCCCCTTCTGGTATCTCCCACACAGATGTACCATCCCGCTCCTTATAAACCGTGTAATATTATCAATATGACCAACAGTATCTTGCTCAAATTCTGTAGTTAGTAAAGCTATATCTAGACAAAATGTTGGACAAAATCTTGGAAGTCTGGCAACTCTCATTGTGGTACCTCCCATACAAATGTTCCATCCCGCCCTTATAAACCGTGTAATATTATCAATATGACCTACGCGATATTAGTCAAATTCTGTGTTTAGTAAAGCTATAGCCAAACAAAGTTTTGAACAAAAACTTGGAAGTCTGGCAACTCCCCTTCTGGTACCTTCCATACAAATGTACCATCCCGCCTACCTTAGACATCGTGTAATATTATCTATATGACCAACGGTATCTTGCACAAATTCTGTATTTAGTAAACCTATAACTGTACAAAGTTTTCCACAAAAACATTGAAGTCTGGCAACTCCCCTTCTGGTATCTCCCACACAGATGTACCATCCCGCTCCTTATAAACCGTGTAATATTATCAATATGACCAACAGTATCTTGCTCAAATTCTGTAGTTAGTAAAGCTATATCTAGACAAAATGTTGGACAAAATCTTGGAAGTCTGGCAACCCTCATTGTGGTACCTCCCATACAAATGTTCCATCCCGCCCTTATAAACCGTGTAATATTATCAATATGACCAACACGATATTGCCCAAATTCTGTATTTAGTAAATCTATAGCTAGGCAAAGTTTTGGACAAAAACTTGGAAGTCTGGCAACTCCCCTTCTAGTACCGCACATACAAATGTACCATCCCGTCCCTAATAAACAGTATACTATTATCAATATGACTATCGCGATCTTGCCCAAATTCTGTAGTTATTAAAGCTATAGCTAGACAAAGATTTGGAAAAAAAACTTGGTAGTCTGGCAAATCTCATTCTGGTACCTCCCATACAAATGTACCATCCCGCCCTTATAAACCGTGTAATATTATCAATATGACCAACGCGATCTTGCCCAAATTCTGTATTTAGTTAAGCTATAGCTAGACAAATTTTGGACAAAAACTTGGAATTCTGATAATATTATCAATTTTATCCGTGTAATATTATCAATATTACCAACGCGATCTTGCCCAAATTCTGGATTTAGTAAAGCTATAGCTAGACAAAGTTTTGAACAAAAACATGGTAGCCTGGCAACTCCCCTTCTGGTACCTCCCATACAAATGTACCATCCCTCCTATATAAACCGTGTAATATTATCAATATGACCAACGAGATCTATCCCAAATTCTGTATTTAGTAAAGCTATAGCTAGACAAAATTTTGAACAGAAACATGGTAGTCTGGCAACTCCCCTTCCGGTATCTCCAATACAAATGTACCATCCCGCCCCTTAAAAACAGTGTACTATTATCAATGTGACCAACGCGCTCTATCCCAAATTCTGTATTTAGTAAAGCTATAGCTAGACAAAGTTTTGAACAAAAACACGGTAGTCTGGCAACTCCCCTTCTGGTACCTCCCATACATATGTACCATCCCACCTACCTTAGAAATCGTCTAATAGTAAACCTATATATACACAAAGTTTTGAACAAAAACTTGGAAGTCTGGCAACTCCCCTTCTGGTATCTCCCACACAGATGTACCATCCCGCTCCTTATAAACCGTGTAATATTATCAATATGACCAACAGTATCTTGCTCAAATTCTGTAGTTAGTAAAGCTATATCTAGACAAAATGTTGGACAAAAACTTAGAAGTCTGGCATCTTCCCTTCTGGATGTATTATCCCGCCTTCCTTAGACATCGTGTAATATTATCAATATGACCAACGGTATCTTGCACAAATTCTGTATTTAGTAAACCTATAACTGTACAACGTTTCAGGCAAAAACTTGGAAGTCTGGCAACTCTCATTCTGGTACCTCCCATACAAATGTACCATCCCGCCCTTATAAACCGTGTAATATTATCAATATGACCAACGCGATCTTGCCCAAATTCTGTATTTAGTAAATCCATAGCTAGACAAAGTTTTTAACAAAAAAATGGTAGTCTGGCAACTCCCGTTCTGGTACCTCCCATACAAATGTACCATACCGCCGACCTTAGAAATCGTGTAATAGTATCAATATGACCAACGGTATCTTGCCCAAATTCTTTATTTGGTAATGCTATAGACAGACAAAGTTTTGGACTAAAACATGGTAGTCTGGCAACTACAATTCTTGTACCTCCCATACAAATGTACCACCCCGCCTACCTTATAAACCGTGTAATATTATCAATATGACCAACAGTATCTTGCTCAAATTCTGTAGTTAGTAAAGCTATATCTAGACAAAATGTTGGACAAAAACTTAGAAGTCTGGCAACTTCCCTTCTGGATGTATTATCCCGCCTTCCTTAGACATCGTGTAATATTATCAATATGACCAACGGTGTCTTGCACAAATTCTGTATTTAGTAAACCTATAACTGTACAACGTTTCAGGCAAAAACTTGGAAGTCTGGCAACTCTCATTCTGGTACCTCCCATACAAATGTACCATCCCGCCCTTTATAAACCGTGTAATAGTATCAATATGACCTACGCGATATTGCTCAAATTCTGTGTTTAGTAAAGCTATAGCCAAACAAAGTTTTGGACTAAAACATGGTAGTCTGGCAACTACAATTCTGGTACCTCCCATACAAATGTACCATCCCGCCTACCTTAGAAATCTTGTGAAATTATGAATATGACCAACGCGATCTTGCTCAAATTCTGTATTTAGTAAAGCTATAGACAGACAAAGTTTTGAACAAAAACTTGGAAGTCTGACAACTCCCCTTCTGGTACCTTCCATACAAATGTACCATCCCGCCTACCTTAGACATCGTGTAATATTATCCATATGACCAACGGTATCTTGCACAAATTCTGTATTTAGTAAACCTATAACTGTACAAAGTTTTCCACAAAAACATTGAAGTCTGGCAACTCCCCTTCTGGTATCTCCCACACAGATGTTCCATCCCGCTCCTTATAAACCGTGTAATATTATCAATATGACCAACAGTATCTTGCCCAAATTCTGTAGTTAGTAAAGCTATATCTAGACAAAATGTTGGACAAAATCTTGGAAGTCTGGCAACTTCCCTTCTGGATGTATTATCCCGCCTTCCTTAGACATCGTGTAATATTATCAATATGACCAACGGTATCTTGCACAAATTCTGTATTTAGTAAACCTATAACTGTACAACGTTTCAGGCAAAAACTTGGAAGTCTGGCAACCCTCATTGTGGTACCTCCCATACAAATGTTTCATCCCGCCCTTATAAACCGTGTAATATTATCAATATGACCAACGCGATCTTGCCCAAATTCTGTATTTAGTAAATCTATAGCTAGGCAAAGTTTTGGACAAAAACTTGGAAGTCTGGCAACTCCCCTTCTGGTACCGCACATACAAATATACCATCCCCGCCCTAATAAACAGTATACTATTATCAATATGACTATCGCGATATTGCCCAAATTCTGTAGTTATTAAAGCTATAGCTAGACAAAGATTTGGAAAAAAAACTTGGAAGTCTGGCAACTCTCATTCTGGTACCTCCCATACAAATGTACCATCCCGCCCTTATAAACCGTGTAATATTATCAATATGACCAACGCGATCTTGCCCAAATTCTGTATTTAGTTAAGCTATAGCTAGACAAAGTTTTGGACAAAAACTTCGAATTCTGATAATATTATCAATTTTATCCGTGTAATATTATCAATATTACCAACGCGATCTTGCCCAAATTCTGGAGTTAGTAAAGCTATAGCTAGACAAAGTTTTGAACAAAAACATGGTAGCATGGCAACTCCCCTTCTGGTACCTCCCATACAAATGTACCATCCCTCCTATATAAACCGTGTAATATTATCAATATGACCAACGAGATCTATCCCAAATTCTGTATTTAGTAAAGCTATAGCTAGACAAAATTTTGAACAGAAACATGGTAGTATGGCAACTCCCCTTCCGGTATCTCCAATACAAAAGTACCATCCCGCCCCTTATAAACAGTGTACTATTATCAATGTGACCAACGCGCTCTATCCCAAATTCTGTATTTAGTAAAGCTATAGCTAGACAAAGTTTTGAACAAAAACATGGCAGTCTGGCAACTCCCCTCCTGTCTACCGTAGAAATCGTGTAATATTATCAATATGACCAACGGTATCTGGCACAAATTCTGTATTTAGGAATCCTATATCTAGACAATGTTTCGGACAACAACTTGCAAGTCTGGCAACTCCCCTTCTGGTACATCCCATACATATGACCAACACGATCTATACCAACTTCTGTATTTAGTAAAGCTATAGGTAGACAAAGTTTTGAAAAAAAACACGGTAGTCTGGCAACTCCCTTTCTGGTACCTCCCATAGAAATGTACCATCCCACCTAACTTAGAAATCGTCTAACAGTAAACCTATATCTAGACAAAATTTTGAACAGAAACATGGTAGTATGGCAACTCCCCCTCCGGTATCTCCAATACAAATGTACCATCCCGCCCCTTATAAACAGTGTACTATTATCAATGTGACCAACGCGCTCTATCCCAAATTCTGTATTTAGTAAAGCTATAGCTAGACAAAGTTTTGAACAAAAACATGGCAGTCTGGCAACTCCCCTCCTGTCTGCCTTAGAAATCGTGTAATATTATCAATATGACCAACGGTATCTGCCACAAATTCTGAATTTAGGAATCCTATATCTGGACAATGTTTCGGACAAATACTTGGAAGTCTGGCAACTGCCATTCTGGTACCTCCAATACAAATGTACCTTCCCACCTACCTTAGAAATCGTCTAACAGTGAACCTATATCTAGACAAAGTTTTGGACAAAAACTTGGAAGTCTGACAACTCTCCTTCTGGTACCTCCCATACAAAGGTACCATACCGCCCCTTGTAAACAGTGTACTATTATCAATATGACCAACGCGATCTATCCCAACTTCTGTATTTAGTAAAGTTATAGCTAAACAAAGTTTTGAACAAAAACACGGTAGTCTGGCAACTCCCCTTCTGGTACCACCCATACAATTGTACCATCCTACCTACCTTAGAAATCGTCTAACAGTAAACCTATATCTAGACAAAGTTTTGGGCAAAAACTTGGAAGTCTGACAACTCTCCTTCTGGTACCGCCCATACAAAAGTACCATCCTGTCTACCTTAGAAATAGAGTAATATTATCAATATGACCAACGGTATCTGGCACAAATTCTGTAATTAGGAATCCTATATCTAGACAATGTTTCGGACAACAACTTGGCAGTCTGGCAACTCCCCTTCTGGTACTTCCCATACAAATGTACCATACCGCCCCTTATAAACAGTGTACTATTATCAATATAACCAACGCGCTCTATCCCAAATTCTGTATTAAGTAAAGCTATAGCTAGACAAAGTTTTGAACAAAAACACGGTAGTCTGGCAACTCCCCTTCTGGTACCTCCCATACAAATGTACCATCCCACCTACCTTAGAAATCGTCTAATAGTAAACCTATATCTACACAAAGTTTTGAACAAAAACTTGGAAGTCTGGCAACTCCCCTTCTGGTATCTCCCACACAGATGTACCATCCCGCTCCTTATAAACCGTGTAATATTATCAATATGACCAACAGTATCTTGCTCAAATTCTGTAGTTAGTAAAGCTATATCTAGACAAAATGTTGGACAAAAACTTAGAAGTCTGGCAACTTCCCTTCTGGATGTATTATCCCGCCTTCCTTAGACATCGTGTAATATTATCAGAAACACGGTAGTCTGGCAACTCCCCTTCTGGTACCTCCCATACAAATGTACCATCCCACCTACCTTAGAAATCGTCTAATAGTAAACCTATATCTACACAAAGTTTTGAACAAAAACTTGGTAGTCTGGCAACTCTCATTCTGGTACCTCCCATACAAATGTACCATCCCGCCCTTATAAACCTTGTAATATTATCAATATGACCAACGCGATCTTGCCAAAAATCTGTATTTAGTTAAGCTATAGCTAGACAAAGTTTTGGACAAAAACTTGGAATTCTGATAATATTATCAATTTTATCCGTGTAATATTATCAATATTACCAACGCGATCTTGCCCAAATTCTGGAGTTAGTAAAGCTATAGACAAAGTATTGGACAAAAACTTGGTAGTCTGGCAACTCCCCTTCTGGTACCTCCCATACAAATGTACCATCCCGCCTACCTTAGAAATCGTGTAATAGTAAACCCATATCTAGACAAAGTTTTAGACAACAACTTGGTAATCTGACAACTCTCTTTTTTGGTACCTCCCATACAAATGTACCATCCCGCCTACCTTAGAAATCGTGTATTAGTAAACCTATATCTAGACAAAGTTTCGGACAAAAACTTGAATGTCTGGCAACTCCCCTTGTGGTTTTCTATAGCATTCGGTATTTTGAGGTTGCTATTATGGAATAAGTCGGCTTACACGACTGCAACTTTTTCACTGTTTTTTTTTTAAATTCAAAACTGTTTTTTTTTTTTTCAAAATTGTAATAATGGCATGAATGTGCATGTACAATTATGATCGTCGTCGTCGGGTGATATACACACAAACAAACGTAAATGCGAATAGGGACAAAACGCATTAAAGGTAACGTTGATGTTGGTAACTGATATACAGTCTAGTGCGAAACTATACGGACATTCCAAATGTATAAATAGTATGTATATACAGGGTCCGCCAAATAACTTTTTTTTTGGAAAATTCTATAAAAAAAAATTTCTCAAATTTCTTTTTTTATTTGAAATTACAATCCTTCCGGTTAATAATGGAAAATATTTTTATTCAAATGGCTGCCTCGGCTGAAACCAAACCAAATGATGCCAATATCCTCATCTTCAATTTTTGTAAACAAAAGTTCGTTCGTAACGAAAACGAAATAAGCAATAGTTAAAAAAAACGTTAGATGGAGGACCCTTTACATGTGTATATATATATAACTAGTAATCTCTAAGCCATGTACAACTTATCTAGAACAACATTAGCAGTTCGGAGCCGGCTTTCAACAGTAGGTACCAGTCAGTGAGTGTGCAAATGGCTCAATGATTCGAGAGAGTCCCCCGGCTTTTCTTTCAGGGAATGTTGAGGGAAATAAGTAAGTACTATGTTCCTATATTATATGTAAGTTAACAACACCCAAGTTAATTCTCACACATTCTTCCATCCAACACGTGTGCACCAAACCCAGACATAGCGTCAGCAACATTACCTACGAACAATGTCAACATAAACGGGAACTGCTTGCTCATAGAGTTCCCATGATATTCGACCCGGCATGTGCAACGGTGGCAGCAACGTATCATCAACAACAACTGCAGTCTAGGCTAGAAGTTAAGTTAGCTTTAAGTTATAATTCAGTTTTGGTTTTGGCACTAAATAAAGAAGTCGTGGCCGTTAAAAGCCACGCAGCCTTTTTTTTTAAATAAAATAAAATTAAAAGTTAATTAATTGGCGCCCAACGTGGGGCCCTTCGTATCCTTGAGGCTAAACGAAGGCTTAGGGTAACCCACAATAAAAAAAGGAAAAAGTGCTAAAGAAAAACCAAACTGAAAACAAAAAATTCCAAGGAAAAATTGCGCCCTAGTAACGTAAAGTAAACTGGAGACACTTAGATTGTCAGCAGCCTTGGTTGTAGTTAAGAAATAGACATAGAGTCAAAAAGAAATAAAAGGGTAAAAATAAATGAAGTGTGTCCATGTTTTTTCGAAGGTTGACAAATCTTTGAAAGATGGAATTTTTTTTAAAGCATCTCCATCGAAACTTAGAAAAAAAAATTATATCAAACTTACCTTATTTTGTTCCCTTTCTTATGCAAAAAAAATATTTTGTTATTCTCTGTAGGGAAAAAAGTTATATGCGTTTTTATACACAAGCTCACCGAGTTGTTATGTTATTTTTTTTAGTTTTACTTTTTTGGTGTAGTTGAAATTCATCATATTCGTTCATTATATGTATAACTTATATTAAATGGTAGCCTAGGTCGAAAAAACCCCAGTTGTAGTTAGTAAGCGTATAATTTTATTATACTAAAACATTATTTAGAACTAAAACATTTTTTTGTAATGCTTTGACATATTTGATGTCTGGATTCTGTAGGAAAAGTGTCTCTGTAGCCGGATATGCTTGCGGAGGAAATGTCTCTCTGCAAGTCTGACTTTTTCGATAGGAGAATTATCTCTGTAATCAAGATCTCTGTAATTTCTACAGGACAAGCTATTCCGAAACTTAGACTTTTTCTATGGGTGAAGTATCGCCTTAGCCAAGAATTTTTCTACAGGAAAACTGTTTCCGAAATCGGTTCTATAGGAAAACTGTCTCACTAGCTGAGACTTTTTCTATGGGGAAATAATCTCAGTCATAAAGACCTTTGCTATACGAAAATATCCCAGTTAATTAGAATGATGATTCTTTGATTGGTGTTTTTTTTCGCAAAATTTCTTTTATATGGAAAATATCAACAAAAAATATACAACAGTTGTACAGCTTTAGTACGTACGACACTTACAACACTTAGGACACCCTTGTGAACACCCTAATTAACAATTATAATACTATCAATTTTTCGACCTAGGCTACCATTTAATATAAGTTATACATATAATGAACGAATATGATGAATTTCAACTACACCAAAAAAGTAAAACTAAAAAAAATAACATAACAACTCGGTGAACTTGTGTATAAAAACGCATATAACTTTTTTCCCTACAGAGAATAACAAAATATTTTGTTTGCATAAGAAAGGGAACAAAATAAGGTAAGTTTGATATAATTTTTTTTTCTAAGTTTCGATGGAGATGCTTTAAAAAAAATTCCATCTTTCAAAGATTTGTCAAAATTTGGCGCGAAAAAAGATATTTCGCGGAATTATAAATACTCGATTTGGGAGGCATAAGTTCGTAATAATCATGGAAAAAATCAGTAAAATCAGAAAAATTAAAATTGCCAAACCCCTATGTGAAAATTGCATGCGTCATAACTCGCTTAAAAATCTAAATTTTGCAAAAGCCTCCAATTTATATTTTTGTATTTCCATTCCCTATCGAATGATATATAAATTTCCAAAAAATAATGACCATCGAAAAAACATGGACACACTTCATTTATTTTTACCCAAAAGTTAAGTGACAATACAAAAATAATAAAAAAAAAAGAGAAAAAAAACATTTAAGAACAGAAGTAAAACTGTACTTAGAAATTAAGAGAAAGAGTGAACAAAATAAATAAATTACTAATTAAAGGAAATAAAAGTAAAGTGACAATCAATAAAAAAAAAAAAAAAAATAAGAAAAGAAAATAATTACAGTTTTTTGAATTTAAGAGAAAGAGTGAAATTAAGAGAAAGAGTGAATAAAATAAATAAAAACACTAATTAAAAGAAATAAAAGTTAAGTGACAATTCAAAAAAAAAATTTAAGAAAAGAAGTAAAACTGTATTTTGAAATTAAGAGAAAGAGTGAATAAAAAAAATAAAAACACTAATTCAAAGAAATAAAAGTAATGTGACAATTCTTTTAATAAAAGAATCACAGTTTTAAAAACAAAGAGACAGACTGACTAAAATAAATAAAATATTAATTAAAAGACATAAAAGTTAAGCGACATCATTTTAAGACAAAAATTAATAAACAAAAATAATTAACTAGAAGTGGAACCAACATCAACATCGTAAGCAGAAAACCATGGAAGCTGAAGTTTTAGTGTAAGATATTTTTTAGTAATAAATATTTTTTGGTTAAGAAAATTTATCACACGTTAAGTAAATACCTAGTGTAAACGTTAAGTAACTACCCAAACCTCATTTTCCTCATATCTGCCCAACAATATTTTCCCCAAAATGACGGAAGTGGACGCAATTACCGAGAGGCTACAAAGGACCGTCGATATAAGCAACTTGAATGCTACCACGTCAACCCAAAGGGGCCAGGGAACTGATTCGAGTATGGGTGGGCTGAGCCAGAAACAACAAGAAGACGTACGCGCGATTATAGCTAGTTTTTTCCAAAAGGAAGCTATTGAGGAAGTAGGTGACCTACCCGTTACTCAGGTTGTTTATAAAAGACGAATTTGTCTATTACAAGTTGTTTATTTTTGTCTTTGATAAGGCTTGTTTGCCCTTTTGATATTTTTTGTTATCGAGGTGGTTCACCAAGATAATGAATATTTTAACACAAGCACTTGTAACTTGGTTAATGGGTGTAAAAGAAGAAAGCAACTCAACGGTTTGGATGTTTCTCAAAGTTTATTGACTTTATTATGTCTTATATACTATTTAATTGCTGAATTACATTTTTTTTAGTGTGCCAATTCTTTATTTTGATTATTGATTACATTGCAAGAATGTGGCATACTTTATATTAATGGTAAACTGTTTTGACTGTGAAGGTTTGAACATGCACCCCGCCGTGAGCTGTGCTCACAAACAAAAAAAAATAAAAAATAATGTGCTGACATGACAGATTTGAATTGCTACGGTTTCTCATTAATGTTATTATTTTGCTTAAAGTGACGTACAACTATGGTTTTGTTTATTTAGTCTAAGATTATTGCTGACTAGAAAAACATCTCAGCAAAACTGTATCGTACAAATGTATTATAAAATATTTATTGAGTAAGTTATGAATAATATTATGTAAGTTATTGATGTACTAAATGTTTCCTGATTTCTAGGTCAATCTGTGGCATCGTTCATATTTCATGTGACAGTCACCTCAAATTCTGCTGGTTGTACGTTTTGACTAACTGCTGGACATGGATGTTGCTGGTTTATTCTCATCTTTCGCTGTCGAGTGCGTTTGTATATCATGATCATAATAGTTCCAATTGCGAGGGTAAGGGCTGCATAAGCAATAGTTGCGCGATGGTATTTGATGTATCGGATTTGCAACGGCAAATCTGTCAATACTTGTTGGTGCAACTTGAACTGGATATGTGATATATTTCGAAGCTGGTCAGAGTAGTTCTTCGGATGGAAATTGTTCAGCAGTGACTCCACTTCAATTGGATGCATGACATTGCTTATATTTGTAGTGGCAGTGTATGATGTGTAGAGTGATGATGAATGTATTTGATGACCTTGTATAACGAAGGACTTGTGTTTTAGCGTGCAATTTGGACTTATCTTCAGAAGACCAGAGTCCTTTAAAGTCAGTTGAGAGTGCTCTTGTCCGCATACAGCGTTTATTCGGGTTGAGTTTTGCATTGTGTATAACCAGTGATTCTTGTGTCCCAATTGCATAAAAGAGGTGGTATCTATGGTTGGTGCAATATTACAATCAGCGTGGCTGTCATTATTAATAAGCGAAATTTCACACAAGCACCTGTCTGCGTCCGCATTGTACTTGAATTGCGTGTTTCTACATAAAAACTCATCTTCGGATAGGGTCATGCATGACATCCACTGTCTTTCAGTTAAGACAAAATATTGATCCCTGTGAGTGTTAATAGCTATTAAATCACTGCATGTTTGGATTTCAAGCATTGTGTTCTTAGCTCGATATGGAATTGGATGTGGTTTGAAAAGTTCAAAAGTTTCCGGACCACATAGAGGAATTGTTATGTGAAAGATGACATGGTCTTTAGTTACTCCAGTGGCTCTCCTGTTCATCCGTGTGTAGCCTTGATACGATTTCGGATAATTCAGCATCTAAGTTTTCGAACTTTTCTTTTATTGTGATCTCGTCCTGTTTGAACACGTTCAATGTCGCGTCAATAATTGATGTTTGATTTCTTAAGATCAGTTTAAGTTTGTTTTCATCTTCCTTAATTGTGCTGATGGTGTTCGACATTTGTTCCGCATAAGTAGAGTCTAACACGCCGAAAAGTGAATTAGCGATGTTGCCGACAACGTCTACTGCACCACGTTTCGTCCTTTTGCCTTTTAGTAGCATATTTTCATTCTTTAGGTCTGCCAATCCGAATTCAAGTGTTTTTAATGTATTCATACAAGTTGTCTTTTGAGTTATCAGATTACATAAATGCTTTAATGCGATGGTTCCATTCGTGAATGCAGCCATCTCTCGCCAATATGGTTGTAATGCATAGTAGCTTACAAGATTCCAATCGGATTGTGATATTTTAGTGTTTCCAATCCCCTCGAAGTGTATGCCGATGTTTGGTTCAAATTCCGTTATTTCCACATTTCCTGCGAACACAAGTGGAAATGCGAGTAGTGTTATAAGCAGTATGGGCATGCTGGAATATGTTGAAATTCTTTGCCTTTTGTTCGACGGACTTCCGTCAGGTGGAGGTACAGAGAGTTGTGCTTCGTCATTATCGGTTGATGTGTTAGACTGCTGATTTGTGTTGATCCGACATTCTTCCATATCATCATTCATTCTCGGAAGTGGTGCTAGGTATCGAATTGCCCGTTTAAATACACCGGACGCAGTTTTGACATCTGCAACTCTTACAATGTTGTCGTCACCCTTATAAGTTTTTATCACCCGTCCTAAAGGCCATTTCATGACTGGAACGTTATCTTCCTTGACAATAACGATATTACCTTCCTTGATGTTTTTTGACTGTTCTTGCCATTTATTTCGGTATTGCAGTTCGTTGAGATAGTCCCGCGACCACCTGCTCCAAAATCCATGTTTCAGACGAGAAACTAACTTCCATCTGGTTTCCAAGCTAGTGTTCGTGGATTTAGCCTGTGCGTCAATTTGGGCTATGAGAGGTTCTCCGATTAAAAAATGTCCTGGAGTAAGTGCAGCTATATCATTCGGATCATTTGACATCGGTGAAATAGGTCTTGAATTCAGTATTGCCTCAATTTCAATTACCAATGTTTCCAGCTCTTCATATGTCAACGATGCATTTCCAAGACTTCTTACTAGAAGATGTTTTGCGGATTTTACGGCTGCTTCCCATAGCCCACCAAAATGTGGCGCTCTTGGCGGTATGAAATTGAACTGTATACCCCTTTTTGTGCATTCATTAGTAATTGTTTTTTGTGAGTCGGAAGAGTATATTATGCTTGACAGGTAACTTATTTTTTGCTCCTACAAAGATTGTCGCATTGTCACAATACAAGTTTTGACAGTGGCCACGGCGACCGATGAATCTTTTAAGGGCCCCAAGAAATGCGTCGGTTGTGAGATCACTGACAAGCTCCAAATGTACAGCTTTCGTTGCGAAACAGCAAAAAACTGCGATGTATGCCTTGTGCGGTCTTTTCCCTCGAATTTTGTAGTGCACGGTTATTGGACCACAATAGTCGACTCCAGCATTTACAAATGGTCGGGCTGGAGTGACTCGCGTGGAAGGCAAATTTCCCATTATTTGATTGAATAGGACAGGTTTGGCTTTACTACATCTGGTACATCGATGTATTGTAGCTCGAGCCATAATTTTCCATTTTATTGGCCAAAACCTTTGTCGAACAATTCCTAGTAGTGTTTGTGCACCACAATGTTTATTGTCTTTATGACCCATTTCAAATATTAATTTTGAAATTGGATCATTGTATGGAATGAGCAGCTGGTGCTTTGAATCATACGCCAGTGATGAAGCTTCAAGTCGACCGCCAACACGAATCAGTCCATTTTTGTCCAAAAATGGTGAAAGATTGCTTAAACAGCTTGATCCTCGTAGCTCATTGTATCTTCTTAGCAACTGTACCTCTTCCTTAAAATCGGATGTTTGCATTTGCCTGATAATTGGAACTAGTGCATTATCTAATTCCTCCGTCGTGAGTGATATCAGAGTCTTTCGCTGCTCCCTCCGACACCTGGTATGTTGTATAAAGCGCAAAACGTATCCCACAATTCGTTGTAGGCGATGGAAACAATTTTTGTGGTTGATTTTGTATACGAAGTCAAGCTCATTTACCGCTGCTACAAGTGACTTCTTTTTCTTTCCAAATTGTTAGAGCAGGAACTTGGGCTGAATTTTGGAGGCCAGACACTTTCCTTGCCATGTAAAAATAATGGCCCACAGAACCACAGAGTACACTCTTCTAAGGCTTTAGGTGACATACCTCTAGATAGAATGTCTGTTGGATTATTTTTTGAGCTAACGTGACGCCATTGTTCTGCTTGTGTTGTTTCCTGGATGCGTGAAATCCGATTTGCCACAAAGGTATTGTATAGTGTTGAGGGTGAGTGTATCCATGACAAAACAACTTCGGAATCTGTCCAAAACCATATTGGGCTCGTAACTTGAAGGTCCGCTGCGATTTTGGCTGCTAATTTTGCTCCTAGTTCTGCCGCACAGAGTTCCAAGCGCGGTATTGTTTGTTTCTTGAGTGGGGCTACGCGAGATTTGGCACATAACAATCGAGTTATAATGGCGCCATCTTTGAACACTGATCGAATATATGACGCTGCTCCATAAGCTTTTTCCGATGCATCAGAGAAAATGTGTAATTGAGTTGCCTCTGGGATTCCTCCTTTGAAAACATGTCTTGATATCTGATGCGTTCTCAACACATTCAAGTCCGAGCGGAATGTGAGCCATTTTGTATGAAGCTCTTCAGGTAGAGATTGATCCCAATCCAATTTTAACTGCCACAAATTCTGGATTAGGATTTTGGCCGATACTATGATGGGTGCAAGCATTCCCAATGGATCGAACAGTCTCGAGAGATCTGAAGTAATAGTGCGTTTAGTGATTCTTTTGACTGCTTCGACATTAACCTTAACACACAGCTTATCGTCCTTTGGGAGCCAGGTGAGTCCTAATGTTTTTATGGAGTCGGCGTGAGGATTTTCAAAATCTAAATTTACTTCTAGATCTCCTTGTGGAATATTTCTGAGCAGTTGCGGGTGATTTGCACACCATTTCCGTAAATTAAACCCACTTTCCTTCATTATTTCCGTTAGCTGTTCTTGCAATTGTATTGCGGTGATTAAGCTATCTGCTCCGCCCAGACCATCATCTACGTAGAAGTTTTCTTGGAGAAATTTCGAAGCCAGCGGGTAACGAAAGCTGTTGTCTTTTGCCAGTTGTTGTAGACACCTTGTTGCTAAATACGGGGCAGCTCTGGTTCCATATGTAACAGTGTTAAGCTGGTAGTATGATATGGGTTGATCGACGTGATTTCTCCAGATAATCAGTTGAAATCGACGATCTTCGGGGGATATCATGACTTGTCTGTACATCTTTTCGACATCAGTAGTAAAAACGAATCTGGGAAATCGAAATCGTAACAGTATGGAGAAGAGCTCGCTTTGCACAGTCGGGCCTGTGTACATAAGGTCATTAAGTGAGTATCCTGATGATGTTTTTGCTGACGCATCGAATACTACGCGCAGTTTAGTGGTAGAGCTTTCAGGCCGTAATACGCAGTGATGTGGAATGAAGTAGTTCGGTGAGGTAATTGAATCCGAAGATATTTTTGTCATGTGCCCCATTGATTCGTATTCATGCATAAAAGCATTGTATGCTGTTCTCACTTCAGGATTTGTGTGCAGTCGCCGCTCAAGTGATAAGAATCTGTTAAAAGCAACTCGATGTGATTTGCCTAGCGCCTCAGGACTTTGGTGAAACGGTATCTTCACTACAAATCGATTATCTTGGTTCTTCGAGGTGTGTCGAGTGAAGTGTTCTTCACACTGCCTTTCTGTTATCGAGAGCAATTTATCGGTTTTAATATCATCTAATTCCCATAAGCGAGATATGGATTGTTCAAGACTTTCATCAGTGGTGCTGACACAGCATGCCACATTTGAGATATGCGCTTCCTCAAGTTTACCTGAGACAATCCACCCGAATGTAGTATTTTTTTGCAATATTGGTAGTTGCTCAGACAATTTAATTTGCCCAACTGATAGGAGCTGGTGATAATGTTCCGCACCTAATAGTATGTCGATTCTGTCGGGGCGGTTAAATGATGGATCGGCTAGCACCAGATTTTTGGGTAACGACCAATTATCCGTGTTGATAAATTGTGATGGTTGCGGAGAAATGATGCGAGGCAGTACCAATGTTTCAAGTGGAGTTGAAAATCCATTAATGCGAGAGTGTAATGCCACATTTACTCGATGCTGTGTCCTGGTATTAGTTGTTCCAATTCCGTTAATGTTTATTGAGGCTGGCTTCATTGATAAACCAAGTTGTTTTACTAGACGTTCAGTGATGAAATTGACTTGAGATCCAGAATCTAGCAAGGCACGGCACTCAACTTCTGCATGGTCACTCTTAACCTTTACCACTGCTGTGCTGAGTAACACGTATGAATTTGACGATTGTTTATTGGCTGCAGCGAGTGAAGTGGATTCTACTTTATTTGGTGGACAAGAAATTGTTGCATTTGGCATATCGCTTGTTAATGGTGCAGCTGTAGATGCTCTCTTGGATTTAAATTTTTGATCGCTCCCTTGATATGGTGATGCTTTTGATGGCTCCAAATGTAACATTGTGTTATGCTTTTTATTGCATTTGGTGCATGATCACGATGTGAAATTTTTGGTCACATGGCTTGATTTTAAGCAATTGCAGCATAACTTGTGTTTTTGTGTGAAATTTAGACGTTCCGATGGTGTTAGTTGTTGAAACTGTTGACACCGATATAACGGATGAGCGCCATTTTTGCAGAGTATACATACATCTTTATTTAGATTGGCTGAAGCCGCAGAGGCACATACCTTTGGACTCGGCTTTTCTTTCTGGCCCATTGCTTCTATTGATTGAAAACGGGTCTCCAGGAATGTCAAGAAATGTTTGAGTCGTGGCAGTTCTTTTGGATCCGTTAATAAAGAACATGTGTGCCACGATCAAGTTTTTTAACTAATAGGTGCAATAAAAGAGGATCCCAAGAGCTTGTGTCGACCCCAATATTTTGTAATGCATGCAGGCATTCTCGTGTGACGTCATGCAGTTGCTTAATGGCCATTGCTGATGACCCGCCTGATGGTTGATCAGTTAGTTGCTGCATCAGAGTTGTGACAAGAACTCGCTTATTGTCGTATCGCTCTTGTAGCAACTTCCATGCTGTATCATAGTTGTCCGCTGTAGCTGAAAGATGACATATTAGTTTTCCAGCTTCTCCGATGACGTTTGATTTAAGGTACCACATCTTCTGTACCGTAGGAATTTGTTGATTGTCTACGAGTTGTGAGAACATGTCAAAAAAGGTTCTCCACTTAAGGTAGTCTCCATTGAATTGAGGGAGAGTCACTTTTGGTAGAGGTAATGCGTTGCTCTGCTCTGGTTGGGATTTTCTTTCTGGTGTGGTATTTGACGACAGCTTAAAGTTGTTAATGATCAGTTGTTCAAGATTTGTATATGACTCCATATCGTATCCTTCTGCTTGTGGATCTTGACTGCATTCCCATATTGAGAAATGCAAATTCTGGACTTGCTCCCACAACTTTTCCTTAAGAGCCATATTTGCCGCTGTCGGATCCATGATAAGCAACCGTCTCAGCGAGGCCATCATCACATTTTGTCTTCTAATTGATGAATTAGTAGTGGAAACCCTTAGCATGCTTTTGTCACGGTTGTCGTCAGCATGCTTTTGTCTTGTTTCTACTTCGGGTTCATTAGATGATTTCATCATTGCTGTCTCGAAAATGTCCCGGTACTTTAAAGTAAGTTCCGATATTTTCTCATAATACTTCTCGGTGAAATATTTGTGGTCAGTTGGAATATTTTCAAGGCACCGTATTTTGTTGTCGGTGGTCTCGAACTCAGACCATGCCGTGTCCAATCGTCTGAGACGTTCCTCATAATACGGGACTGTTTTTCTCGAAGCTCCATCCTTTTTGACGTTTCGGATAATGCTCTCAATGACATCGCCAGTCGCTTGTTGGGACTCTAGTAGTTGGCTAAATAATGTCATATTGAAGTCTTTTTGGTTTTTTTTTTTTTTGGGCTCTGATCTTTGTAGACTCAGCTGGCGTTTCTTGTCCTCAGGCTATTGTACAACTGTAGACTTGGGAGTGTCGCTTCTGTGCCAGGGTACAGAACTAACAATTTTTGAGGAAATGCAGCGAATGCCGTCCTATGCCAAATAATAGGATATGCAATTTCTTTATGATGAAGAGTTGCCGTAGATTTGATCCTGTGCCAAGTTGCAGGATATCGGGCTGAACTACGTAAATGGGGTGCCACTGGTGTCTTCCTGTGTGCTGCAGCTCGCCAAGAGTTTTCCTAGTTCCTTACCACTGGTGGGGGGAAACTGGAATTCTGCTTTGGTTCGATATCGGGACCGGTGTCCTGATGAATGTGTGCAAGGCGTGTTAGAGTATTCCGAGTTCCTTACCACTGGTGGGGGGAAACTGGAATTCAAATCACGTCGGGGTCACCAAAATGTTTATAAAAGACGAATTTGTCTATTACAAGTTGTTTATTTTTGTCTTTGATAAGGCTTGTTTGCCCTTTTGATATTTTTTGTTATCGAGGTGGTTCACCAAGATAATGAATATTTTAACACAAGCACTTGTAACTTGGTTAATGGGTGTAAAAGAAGAAAGCAACTCAACGGTTTGGATGTTTCTCAAAGTTTATTGATTTTATTATGTCTTATATACTATTTAATTGCTGAATTACATTTTTTTTAGTGTGCCAATTCTTTATTTTGATTATTGATTACATTGCAAGAATGTGGCATACTTTATATTAATGGTAAACTGTAACAAACAATATTAATGGTACGTATATATGTGTATGTTTTGACTGTGAAGGTTCCCGATATTGTTAAAAGGCTACGAGAATTTTCTGGGAGTCCAGGAGAATTTAATTCGTGGCGAAAGTCAGTAGATAGGATTCTCGAACTCTTCGAAAGCATAAGGGGATCGGGAAAATACTTTGCCATTGTACACACGATAAGATCTAAAATAACTGGGGATGCGGACACCGCATTAGAATCGTATCGAACACCACTTGACTGGGGAAGGATCAAAAAATGTCTTATGATGCACTACTCCGACAAACGCGATATTAGTACATTAGAATACCAAATGACAACACTTTGGCAGGGAAACATGACAGTAACAGAATTTTATCACGCCGTCTATCAGCATTTATCTTTAATATTGGATAAAATAGCATGTCTTGATTATGACGACAAAAGCTTGTTGAATATGACTAACGCTTACAGGGATAAGGCTTTAGATACCTTTATTAGGGGTCTAAAAGGAGAACTGCCGAAACTGTGGGCAATTTCTGCTCCGAACTCTTTACCACAAGCACTACACATTTGCGTGAAGTTGGAAAATATGAACTTTAGAACAAATCATACTCTTGGTCAGCTAAGAGGAGCAGGTGCTAATCAACATAATTTCATGGCACCAAAACAAGGATTTTTTCCAGAGCTGGCTCACATTGGAGGACAACCTCGATTCCAACAAAGACCTTCACTCCCGCCATAGATGCAGAAGCCTATGTTTTTTTCAAATCCCCATAGTTTTGATCGCAATCAACAGTTTAGACACAATTTTAGACAATCTTCCTGAGTTTAATCAACCCTATAAGCAGGGACCTCATTTTTTTCGAAATAATGCTATGACCAATAATGCTATGACAAAGACCACAACCAATGGATATAGATCAATCTATACAGTCCAGACAGGTTAACTACGTCAACCGACCACTGTTAAATTACACCTCATTTAAAAGACCACCGGAGGGTGGGGGGGCCAACGAATAAAATCCAGAGAAACTTCCATTTGAATACGGTAAGCACCCCTAAAGTGGGATGTAATCACACCGATGATCCTCATAAAACAATGGACCCAGAATTATATGAAGAAAGCATTAGTACGTTACCCGAGATTGGGGAATACAACGAAACCATTGCCAATGAGGAAGTCGACGGATATCTTAACACTTTTGATTACAGAAATGATAATGATAGAATCGATTATTCAGCCCAAGATATGATTACACCCCTTAATTTTTTGGGTTAAATAGTTCCTCGTTGCCATACTTCACGGTCAAAACGAGGAACGGACAAGAAATTAAAATCTTATTAGACACAGGAAGTAACAAGAATTACATCAGATCAAATTTAGTTAATGAACCGCTACCCAATCAGGAAATTTGTTCAGCAAACGCCATATCCGGCACTGAAAGGTATTGTCGATGAGGAAATAAGCAAACTACTCAGAGATGGGATAATAAGGCCTTCGCGCTCTCCTTACAACTCTCCAATATGGGTTGTACAAAAAAAAGAGGACTCATCAGGAAAGAAAAAATACCGTGTTGTTGTGGATTTCAGGAAACTGAATTCAATTACCATTGCCAATACCAGAAGTGGGGGATGTTTTGTCACGATTAGGAGGTAACAAGTTTTTCACTGTCATTGATTTAAAAAGTGGATTCCACCAAATTCCTCTAAGGGAGAAAGATATCGAGAAGACAGCCTTCTCAGTTAACAATGGGAAATATGAATTTACAAGGTTGCCTTTCGGGTTAAAAAATTGATGACATAATTATATTCAGCAAGGATGAACAGTCTCATTTCGAACACCTAGAGGTGGTCAGCTAAGAGGAGCAGGTGCTAATCAACATAATTTCATGGCACCAAAACAAGGATTTTTTCCAGAGCTGGCTCACATTGGAGGACAACCTCGATTCCAACAAAGACCTTCACTCCCGCCATAGATGCAGAAGCCTATGTTTTTTTCAAATCCCCATAGTTTTGATCGCAATCAACAGTTTAGACACAATTTTAGACAATCGTCCTGAGTTTAATCAACCCTATAAGCAGGGACCTCATTTTTTCCGAAATAATGCTATGACCAATAGCCAACCACCACAAAGACCACAACCAATGGATATAGATCAATCTATACAGTCCAGACAGGTTAACTACGTCAACCGACCACTGTTAAATTACACCTCATTTAAAAGACCACCGGAGGGTGGGGGGACCAACGAATAAAATCCAGAGAAACTTCCATTTGAATACGGTAAGCACCCCTAAAGTGGGATGTAATCACACCGATGATCCTCATAAAACAATGGACCCAGAATTATATGAAGAAAGCATTAGTACGTTACCCGAGATTGGGGAATACAACGAAACCATTGCCAATGAGGAAGTCGACGGATATCTTAACACTTTTGATTACAGAAATGATAATGATAGAATCGATTATTCAGCCCAAGATATGATTACAGACCTTAATTTTTTTGGTTAAATAGTTCCTCACAAGATCCAGAATTTAACTTTCTTTGGGTTAAGTTCAGGATTGGATCACACCCATTACACTTCGGGTTTCTTTACAGAAGCCCAAATTTGGAAAGGGAGGCTACCCTAAACGGCTTCGACGCCCTTTCCGATTCTATATCTAAAGTTTTAGAAGATTGTCCGGACAGTGAAATTGTAGTTGCTGGGGATTTCAATGTCCATAATCAATCTTGGCTTTCCCATTCGAGCCACACTTCGCCGCGCATAATAACTTGACGCAACTAGTGAATGAACCAACACACATTCCGCGTGTTGAAGGGCAATATCACAATATTCTTGACCTTTTCTTAACCTCACACCCTGAAAAGTACGAGGTTAATATTCTTGCACCTCTTGGTAACTCGGATCATTGCACCATTTCAGCATCCTTTTCGTTCTCCGATCTTCGATCCACTTCTAAACCAGTCACGAAGCGGACATTGTACATATACGAAAAGGCACGTTGGGCCGAGCTCAACAATTTCTATCAGCATTTTAATTGGAAATTATGTTTCCTAGACAATAATGTCGATGCTGCTGCTGAAATGGTCGAGAAAATAATTCTTCATGGAATAAACACGTTTATTCCATCGAAGACTACTTCGAATAAACCTTCAAAGAATTGTTGGTTTAATCAGACATGCAAAGAAGCTGTCAGATCCAAAGAGGAAGCGTTCAGAAATTGGTGTTTAAATAAAAACGTCACTACTGAGCTGCTACGTAAGCAGGCAAGATCCAATTGTGCCAGAGTGCTTTGGCGCGAAAAACTTCTCCACGAACAACGCCTTCGTGCTAAAGTTCTTTCTTCTCCCAGGGGTAGTGAGAGCTTTTGGGCATTTGTTAAAAGAGTAAGGGACAATTCTTCATCTTCTATCCCAACTCTCGTTAACGATGACCATATATTCACTGACCCGGTTGACAAAGCTAACCTTCTGGCTGAAATATTTGCAAAGAATTCATCTTTGCCAGACAGTAGTCAACCACTCCCCGTAATCGAAAACGTATCTACTTCGATGTCTCAGATATTTTTTCGAACACGTGGCGTTAAAAGGGTTCTTGCAGATCTCAATGTAAACAAAACTCCGGGCCCGGATGGCATTTCAGCACTTGTCCTATGTAAGTGCTCTTCGACGCTAGCTCGTCCATTGCGCAATCTTTTCAACATGTCGTACCGTGCTGGTATTTACCCTTCACGTTGGAAAGTTGCCAATGTTCAGCCGATCCCCAAGAAAGGTGAGGCTACTAATCCTGCGAATTACCGTCCAATTGCAATATGTTCTGCGCTCTCGAAGGTTATGGAGAGCATGGTTAACCACCATCTTGTTAAGTATTTAGAGTCTAACGGCCTTCTAAATGATCGACAGTATGGCTTCCGTAGAAATCGATCTACTGGAGACCTGATGGCGTTCCTTTCGGAGCGATGGAGTCGATCTATTCACGCCCTTGGTGAAAGTAAGGTCGTGGCTCTGGATATTTCCAAGGCGTTCGATAGGGTCTGGCACGGAGCACTCATATCAAAACTTATTGCATTTGGTGTCGGTAATACCTTCTCTCGATTCATATCGAGTTTTCTCAGGGATCGCTCTATACGAGTTGTTATAGATGGGGTCTCATCCAACGAGCATAGGTTGACCGCAGGAGTTCCACAAGGCTCTGTCCTCTCTCCCTCTCTATTTCTTATTTTCATTGACGACTTGTTGGGTCAGACTGTGAACCCGATCTACTCCTTTGCGGATGACAGTAACCTATGTCATTCATACTCATTTGATCATCGGCCAGGTCCTCTGGAGGTCGAGGGCAAAAGGCGAATGATGAATGACTCACTTAACCGCGATTTGGCGACGATTTGTGAGTGGGGCCAAATGAATAGAGTAGATTTTAATGCGCAAAAGACCCAGTGCTGTTTGTTGTCACACAAACGTTCACCAGATCCAGCATCGTCGTCAATTTCTATGGGTGGTGTGGATATCGACGAATCAGACACTCTTGATGTTCTGGGCATGAAGATACAGGGTGATGCTCGCTGGGCTAGCCATATATTCGAAGTGTCGAAAGAAGCATTCAAGTGTTTAGGCTTTTTGAAGCGGTGCAAGAAATACTTCACTCCATCTGATCTCGTAAATATTTACACCACTTACATCCGGCCTAAAATGGAATACAACTCGCATATATGGGCAGGGGCTCCATTAACATCTTTGAAGCTTCTGGACCGTGTACAGAGGAGAGCGGTGGTGATGATAGGGGATGGTAGGGTATCCAGCTCTATTGTCTCCCTACAGCACCGCCGAAATGTGGGTTGTGTATCGCTATTCTATAGATATTTTAATGGTATCTGTTCAGAAGATATCCGTCGTCTGGTCCCTGACGTTAGAACATTTTGTCGGAATACACGGCTATCCAGGGTATCTCATCCGTTCATTGTGAAATGGCCGGTTGACCGGACGACGCACTATAGAGAAAATTCGTTCTTTAGCCGAACCGTTCGTATGTGGAATAATCTTCCAGCAAATGTGTTTCCTGCCAGTTGTGACATTCAGAAATTCAAAACAAATGTCAACAAACACTACTCCCTCTTTCCTCCTTCCGATACCCTAATTTCCTTCCGCTAACACAATGCATTGCATTTATAGGGGGCATCCCCTGAGTGTTGGCCATCAAAAAAAAAAAAAAATAAATCAGGAAATTTGTTCAGCAAACGCCATATCCGGCAATGTGTTAGTTACTCATCATACACTAATAGACGTATTCGGCGAAGACATTGGACATATACAATTTTACATCTTACCAGGATTGAGGACTTTCGATGCAATATTGGGCAATGACACTTTGAAGGATCTATCAGCCGTCATTTATTTAGCCGAGAATGACTTCTCACTAAAGAATAGTATAAAAATACCTATACGCCAGTATGTTACACAGAATGTGAACAATATAGAAATGCGTATGGGACATTTAACAGAATACCAAACATCTCGCATAATGCAGATGGTTAACAATTTAAGGAATATTTTCGCCGATCCCGATGAAAGCATAAAGTACACTACCAGAGTAGTGGGAGAAATTCGCACCACAACTGACGCGCCAACATATACGAGAAATTATCCATATCCGATGGCACTGAAAGGTATTGTCGATGAGGAAATAAGCAAACTACTCAGAGATGGGATAATAAGGCCTTCTCGCTCTCCTTACAACTCTCCAATATGGGTTGTACAAAAAAAAGAGGACTCATCAGGAAAGAAAAAATACCGTGTTGTTGTGGATTTCAGGAAACTGAATTCAATTACCATTGCCAATACCAGAAGTGGGGGATGTTTTGTCACGATTAGGAGGTAACAAGTTGTTCACTGTCATTGATTTAAAAAGTGGATTCCACCAAATTCCTCTAAGGGAGAAAGATATCGAGAAGACAGCCTTCTCAGTTAACAATGGGAAATATGAATTTACAAGGTTGCCTTTCGGGTTAAAAAATGCGCCCTCCATATTCCAGCGAGCATTGGATGACATACTACGAGATTACATAGGAAAAACTTGTTATGTTTACATTGATGACATAATTATATTCAGCAAGGATGAACAGTCTCATTTCGAACACCTAGAGGAAATTTTTAAGACACTAGATTCTGCTAACATGAAAGTCCAATTAGATAAGTGTGAGTTCTTTAAAAATTAAGTAGAATTCTTGGGGTTTGTGGTGTCAGGAGAAGGTGTTAAGACAATACGAAAGAAGGTAGAGGCCACAGTGGATATCCCTTACCCCAGCACACTTCGACAACTGAGATCATTTCCAGGACTTTGCAATTATTATAGACGATTTATAGAAGGATTTGCAGACATCGCGAAACCACTGACTTCTATGTTAAGAGGACCCTTTGGAAACATACCCAGATCCGAGTCAAGTAAGGTTAGACTTACATTGGGAGATGCAGAGAAAAATGCAATCGATGGTCTGAAAAATGCGTTATTATCCAGGGATGTAATGCTTTATTATCCAAATTACGAAAGGGAATTTCATCTTAATACAGACGCGGCTAACGATGCCCTAGGCGCAGTGCTTAGCCAAGATGGAAGACCTATAACGTTTATCTCCAGAGTACTTTCGCAGACAGAAGAACATTATGCCACCAACGAAAGGGAAATGTTGGCCATAATATGGGCCCTTGATACCGACCACCAGCCTCTCACTTATGCTCTTAGCCATAAGAACAATAACACGAAGATGAAGATTGAAGAATACAATTATGAAATAAAATATCAACCGGGAAAGACAAACGTTGTGGCAGATGCACTGTCCAGAGTAAATACTACAAACGTTAACTCCCCGACGGGTACAATGCATAGTCACGAGAGCTAGGCAGATCACTTAGTTCACAGTGTGGAGGCACCAATAAATACATTTAAGAACCAAATTTTTCTCTCCGTTGAAGAGGTACCGTCTTACCAATTCAAAATAGTGTTTGCAGGATATCATAGACATTTAATAGTAGAGAGGGAATTTTGCCGCGAGAATCTGGTCAATATATTGAAGAGATATTTGAACCCATCTGTAAGAAATTGCATAAAAGCACCCGAGTTCATTATGGGAAAAATTCAAGAAATCTATCCTGACTATTTTCGCAATTACAAAACATGTTTTTCGCAGAATGTTGTGGAAGACATTACATCGGAATGGGATCAGGAGAACCTGATAATAGACACACATAAGAGGGCTCATCGGAACGCGCAAGAAAACAAGGTCCAAATTCTAGAGAAATACTATTTTCCTGGAATGTTAGGAAAAATAAAAAGGATAGTGAAACTCTGCTCAATTTGCAAACAAAATAAATATGACCGACACCCAATCAAACCCATGTTAAATCAAACTCCAATACCCTCCTACCCAGGACAGGTGATTCACGTAGACATCTTTTCTACCGATAAAAGACTTGTATTAACTTCCGTAGACAAATTTTCAAAGTATGCACATGTCCGAGCTCTTATAGGCAAATCCACGGAAGACGTACGGAAGCCCCTAAGAGAAATATTGTTCCTTTACGGCGTGCCGAAAACAGTCGTTATCGATAATGAACGATCCTTGAACATAATGTTCATGATGCAGGACGAACTCGGCATTGATGTCTTCACTGCTTCACCTTACAGAAGTGAGGTCAATGGGCAAGTAGAACGCTTCCACTCCACTCTAGCGGAATTAATGAGATGTATCAAAGCCGAAGCAATCTGTCGTGATTTTGAGGAACTTTTAGAGAAGGCCGTGAATGAATACAACCATTCAGTTCACTCAATGGTATGGAAAAGACCGGTCGACCTATTTTTTGGCAGAACCGTTGATTTTTCTCCAGGGAGTTATGAGCGTACACGACATTCAAATATCGAGAGACTACAGGGAAAACAGACTAAGGACCTACAATACCATAACAAGGACAGAACCGAACCAAGAGAATATCTTCCAGGGCAGAGTATATTCGTGAAAGTAAACAAACGTTTAGGTACCAAGTTGACAGAAAGATACAGGGAAGAAGTGGTGAAGGAAGATCGCAACTCCACAGTAGTTACTCAGAGTGGACGGGTGGTCCACGAAAGTTATATTCGAAACTAACTAAATTTACCCATTACATTGCAGCTTTTTATTACTGTCCGTACTATGCAGAGGGGAAGTCCAAATATTGGACTACTTCAACTCGAAACTGGTGGCAATGCACTCTGGATTGGCAGAAATGCAGACCGGTACATTCAAGATAGTCCATACCATAAATCTACAAAGTTACGAGAATGTTGTCGGACAGTTTGAAGATAATATTATAAGGAATATATCCCATCATCCCTTAATCCCATACCTTTCCTTTACCATATCCCAGATAAAGTCCCATATTGCAAGACTCAAACCTAAAATTAAATCTAAGCGCTCGCTAGATTTTATCGGCACGGCATGGAAATGGCTGAGGTAGCCCAGACCACCATGATTACGAGATTATTCAGGAAAAAATGTCCAGTGTATTAACAAATAATAATAACCAAGAAGCACAAAACATTATTTACATCATAAGTATTCCTACAACAGAACCAAAACATTGTAAACAAATATTGATCAAACCCATTAAAAATAAAGATAGCATAACCAAAGTGGATTTTAACTATGTTTTGGATTGTAATAATAAAATATTTGGAATAAGGAAATTGTGCCAGTCTTATAATAATCTAAATATCTGTAATATGGAAAACATTGTAGACATATCTGAGTCAGACTGTATCCCAAATCTCTTGAGGAGCCGGAATTCAAAATGCACCACCAACAACGAACACGTTGCTACGGTCGAGGAAATAGAAGAAGGAATTTTAATGCTTAATCAATTTGTTGGAGAAATAGAGGCTGACAACACTACGCTATGGTTGAATGGGTCATACGTAATACACCACTACAATTCAACTATCAAAATCAATAATACAACTTATATGACGTCTCAAATTTCGGGAACTAAACCTTTGCCTGCCTTAGTCCAGCCTATGGAAAATTCAGAACAGAGAAAAACACTTTCACTGGAAATGGTAAATGAAATGAATGTGAACAACTCCCAACTGCTCTACAACTTGGAAATGAAGAACCGCCTAAGTCTATCATTGAACATCATCTTAATTGCAATAGCCTTGATGCTAGTATTGTCTTTTGTGTTAAAACACCTAAAAACAAATCATCATCAAAACTCTGCTAAAGAGCTACATTGCGAGAGTAGTCTACAAGGCGAATCTACAACTCAACCAACCTTAGGAAACGAAGATCCAGCAAACGACCAACATTCTGAATTGCGAAAACTCGCAAAGAGAGTATTCACAGCCTTCCGTTTTTCTGATATCCATACGAGGACGTATGGACTTAAAGGGGGAGGAGTTAACAACAGCCAAGTTCATTCTCACACATTCTTCCATCCAACACGTGTGCACCAAACCCAGACATAGCGTCAGCAACATTACCTATGAACAATGTTAACAATAGCGGGAACTGCTTGCTCATAGAGTTCCCATGATATTTGACCCGGCATGTGCAACGGTGGCAGCAACGTATCATCAACAACAACTGCAGTCTAGGCTAGAAGTTAAGTTAGCTTTAAGTTATAATTCGGTTTTGGCACTAAATAAAGAAGTCGTGGCCGTTAAAAGCCACGCAGCCTTTTTTTAAAAATAAAATTTAATTAAAAGTTAATTAATTTGTATGTTAAATATTCTAATATATTTGTTTAATAAAAAATGTTCTAAAGTTACTATATTTACCACGAATATCGTTGCTTTAGAGTAAACCACGGAGCCACTTCTCTGAGGAATTTGTGCCGCAGCATTTCTTAGAGAAGACATTCTTTAATATTCGGGCTCTTGGAGATATTTTAGCATACGTCTGAATGTTTCCCGACCTGACTTAAGTTTTGACCATTGTTTTGGATTACGTAGAAGGTCAGATAACGTTCCTTGAGAACGACATAAAACTCTTTTAGCAAAAATGGCTTGAGGTATGCTATAGCGCTTAAGTTCAGAAGATATACGCTGCGCCAATTCCATTTAGTTCTTCTATTTCTTTGTTATGTACCGCAGAATCGCATTCCTAAGCAAATTTGTTTCTACGTATGGGTGTTTTAAGCCAAGAAATTTCGTCTAGTTGTGGGTTGTGATGAGTATGAGTAAGATAAACTCAGTTGTTGTTTGTATTCCTTTCTAAATGGAAGTCGGACAACTCTCCTTCCATACAAAAGTACAGTCCTGTCTACCTTAGAAATCGTGTAATATTATCAATATGACCAACGGTATCTGGCACAAATTCTGTATTTAGGAACCCTATATCTAGACAATGTTTCGGACAACAACTTGGAAGTCTGGCAACTTCCCTTCTGGTACTTCCCATACAAATGTACCATTCATATATAATCAGTGAAGTATTATCAATATGACCAACGCGCTCTATCCCAACTTCTGTATTTAGTAAAGCTATAGCTAGACAAAGTTTTGAACAAAAACATGGTAGTCTCGCAACTCCCCTTCTGGTACCTCCTATACAAATGTACCATCCCACCTACCTTAGAAATCGTTTAATAGTAAACCTATATCTAGACAAAGTTTTGAACAAAAACTTGGAAGTCTGGCAACTCCCCTTCTGGTACCTCCCATACAAATGTACCATCACGCCTACCTTAGACATCGTATAATATTATCAATATGACCAACGGTATCTTGCACAAATTCTGTTTTTAGAAAAACCTATAACTGTACAAATTTTCACAAAAAAATTGGATGTCTGGCAACTCCCCTTCTGGTATCTCCCACACAGATGTACCATCCCGCCCCTTATAAACCGTGTAATATTATCAATATGACCAACAGTATCTTGCTCAAATTCTGTAGTTAGTAAAGCTATATCTAGACAAAATGTTGGACAAAAACTTAGAAGTCTGGCAACTTCCCTTCCCGCCTTCCTTAGACATCGTGTAATATTATCAATATGACCAACGCGATCTTGCCCAAATTCTGTATTTACTAAATCTATAGCTAGACAAAGTTTTGAACAAAAAAATGGTAGTCAAAGTTTCGGACAAAAACTTGAAAGTCTGGCAACTCCCCTTGAGGTTTTCTATAGCATTCGGTATTTTGAGGTTGCTATTATGGAATAAGTCGGCTTACCCGACTGCAACTTTTTCACTGTTTTTTTTTTTTTTTTCAAAATTGTAATAACGTTTTAATGGCATGAATGTGCATGTACAATTATGATCGTCGTCGTCGGGTGATATATACACAAAAAAACGTAAATGCGAATATGGACAAAACGCATTAAAGGTAACGGTGATGTTGGCAACTGACATACAGTCTAGTGCGAAACTATACGGACATTCCAAATGTATAAATAGTATGTATAAATTAAATTTAAACAAATTTATTTGATAAAAAAATATATGTCTGCTGTGGGCGCGAGCTCCACAAGCAACGTTCTTTATTCGAGTACACAAAACAAAAAGCAATTAACTTAATATCTACCCTAAACGTATACCTTCAGTTTTGCACGTTTGGTGATATCTGATGCCTGCGCGTGTTGGCACAACGCGATCGTCAGTACTGAGGTGTTGCAATATTGGCAGCCTGCGTTGTCAGCGTCTTTGAATATTTGATGGGAACTTGCAATTCAGCAAATTTACACCTTTAGGTTGTGGAGGTTTGAATGTATGAGTGATATGTTGGAATATGTTTGGTGTTAACATGATATGTTGGAATGTTGGAATATGTTTGGTGTTAACTCTTCCCCTTTTAAATGCAATCGTCCCGATTGCTCATAATGGATAAAGGTTGTTGAGACTTGATGATTCTTTCTTCTTCACGTCCCGATTGCTCATAATGGATAGAGATTGTAGAGACTTGGTGATCTTTTCTTCTTCATCTCTAGATTTATTACTGTTATCAGTAGAATTTGCTTCTTCACATTTCCTTGAAGTTTCTCCCATATCTTGAGATGTTTTTACTTTTATGTTGAAGATCATCTTTCGAAATAGCCAAACAGCAATGATTAGAATGATAGCCATGACGAGTCCGCTGGATCCGATTATTACTTTGCTTTTGAGTTCCAGGTATTCTAGGCGTTCGATGTTTTTTTATGTTTAGTTTGTTGAGACGTTCTAGGGATACGATTTCTTCAATTCTTTCCTCCTTAGTTTTGGGTTGTAGAAAAGCAGGAAGGGGTTTGCTGCCACTGATCTCTTTGGAGAAATATTCACGCCCGTCAACTTGGATGGTGTTATTGTAGTATTTGACCAAATATGTCCCATTTAATTTGATGTCCTCGTTATTCACGCTTATTGTGCCCGCATATTGATTCAGTAATAGTTCATCTTAATCTAGTTCAATTTCTTCGACCGTTGGTATGTGCTCGTTGTTTATTTTTACGCAGTTCCCTACTCTGTTTCTAAATAAACCTGTTATACAATCTTTATTACTCAATTCCATCAAATTGGCTTTATCGCATATTGTTAAATCATAATAATTTTTACAATCTTTTTTTATGGCAAATAGTTCTGTATTACATTCAAGAATTTTATTGTGTTCTATTTTATCTATCAAATGTCCATTTTTGACAGCTTTTGCTAAGTATACTTTACAAATATCATTTCGAGTAATCGGAATACTTAATATATACAAAATTTCATTGTTATTAGTTAAAATTTTTACGGAACCAAATGACAACAATTCATCTATATTGTAAACAGGAATATTGTAATTTTTATTCACGTTTTCAATTTCAGTTTTCGAAAGTATAAAAGAGTTAACAATATTGGCCTTAGCCCATTGAATAGCATATTCAATATTCTCCAATTTCATTTGTCATATTTGTTATCAGAGAAATTCTATTAGATAATAATTTATTTATAATAAGTTGTCTGTTGTTATTTGCCAAAACATTATTTATTTTTTGTTCTAAGATTTGGAAATCGTGACTATCCGGATTACCGGCAATCCATTTCCAGGCTCTTCCGATAAAGTCTATCGATCTTTTTCCCCTACTGGGACTAAGTCGCCTCAAAAGTCCTCGGATTTCTACGATTTGTTGTTTTATAAACGGACGGATCGGATGGTTGTAAGTAAGATTCGTATCAAGGAAAGATTCTATCTGTAGCGTAAGTATTCTGTATTGTTCAATGTCAATGGAGTGTATTACTTTAAATGTTCCATTTTGTCTTCTTGCTGTCCCCTTTTGAATTGTTATAAGTCTCGCATTAGAATAGTCCAGAATATTGAAGTCTGCCAAAGCAGTTCCGAAAAGCAATCTGTAATCAAAATTTTTCAAATTAATTTCTTATATGTTTCTTGTGTATAACTCGTTGGCTTTCAGTAAGTATGGTGGTATTTCTGTTTTCCTATACCGTTTCCTCTTTAAAACGTTCGCTTAACTTTGTACCCAATCGTTTATTGGTTTTCACATATACAAGTTGTCCAGGAACATAATCTTTAATAGGATGCCGTTTCTTATTATGATAAGCTAAATCTTTCTCCTGTTTTTGCCTGATCTTTTCCATATTGGTTCGTCTAGTTGTTTCATAATCCTGTGGGGAAAAGTCAACGGTTCTGCCGAAGTACAGATCCACTGGTTTCCTATTCACCGTCGAATGAACCGAATGATTGTATTCATTGACGGATCTTTCGATTAATTCTTCCAGATTTCTTGATGTACCGTCACCTTTTAAGCATCTCATTATTTCTGCAAGTGTTGAATGAAAACGTTCCATTTGCCCATTTACCTCACTTCTATAGATAGGAGTAGTAAAAACGTTTATCTTCAACTCGTCCTTCATCATAAACAATATAGAAGCAGAATTTAATGATGGCTCATTATCCATTACAATATTCTTTGAAACTCCATAGAAGAATAATATTTCCCTAAGAGGTTTTCTGACATCTTCTATAGACTTTCCATTCAATAACCTCACTTGAGCATATTTTGAAAATTTGTCTATTGAAGTTAATATCAACATTTTGTCGGTAGAAAATATATCAATGTGAATGGTATGTCCTGGGTATGTGGGAATAGGTGTTTCTCCTAACTGAGGATCATTAGGGTGTCGCTCATATTTATTTTTCTTGCTAATTTCTGTTGATCGTAGTATGGTTCGGTAATTATATGGCGATGAATTCCAGGGAAAATAATTTTAAATTGATATGTAGACGTAATGTCAATATTTAAAAGAAGTTGATTTCTAAAAACATTGATAGGAGTTTCTATACTTGGTATTAGGTTCTCTGATGAAATCTCTGCGCTATGCTGTGTTGGTGTTAGGGAATTAATATGAGAAACTATAGCATTTGATCCTTGCTCAACTCTAGAAAGAGCGTCAGCTACTATATTTTGCTTTCCCGGTTTATACTTCAGTTCATAATTATATTCTTCAAGGATACATTTCCATCTTTTTATCTTCGAGTTGCTGTTCTTACTGCTAAGAGAATATGTTAGAGGTTGGTGGTCCGTATAAATAATTATTTTCTTTGAACCATACAGATAATTCCATAGGGCGGTTAAGGGCCATATGATTGCCAGCATTTCCCTTTCATTAGTGGCATAATTTTCATCTGTCTTATCAAGTGTCCTAGAGATAAAAGCTATTGGCCGTTCTTCTTGGCTTAACACAGCTCCAAGAGCTACGTTGGACGCATCGGTGGTTAATTGAAAGTCCTTTTCAAAATTTGGGTATGACAATAATACTTCCTGCGAAGTAAGGGCATTCTTCAGTTCATTGAAAGCATTTTGGGCCGCTACATCTAGATTGACCGGCATTTGACTCGAGGCAGTTTTTGGCACTCTACCTTCTTCCCCTCTTAAGAGTGAAGTTAAAGGTTCTGCGATATCTGCGTATCCTCTGACAAATCTTCTGTAATATCCCGACAGGCCTAGGAAAGAACGCAGTTGTTTAAGTGTTTTTGGAGGGGGGAATTTCAGAATTGCCATTGCTGATAGGTACCCAATACCAGAAGTGGGGGATGTGTACAATTCCGGGAGAGATCGCTGAAAGTGGACTGTATGATATGAATAGAAACTCCCAGAATTGTAATGTTCAGGCAGTTTCCAGTTTTCATAAAAAGGAAAAAAATAGAGAGATTTCAGATTTCGTTATAAAATTTATTTATACGAGTTGTGGCTGCTTACCGCTGTGCTGGTTGGATGCAAAGTAGTTACAAAGAGGTTTTTGCAAAAAGGGTAGCGATGGCGGATGCCATTCAGCAAAACCGTACTTATAATTTAACTCAAGATGGAAACCCTTTAGATAATTGAGCGAAAGCTTTCGCCTATGTAATAGTGATTATCTAAAGAGTTTCCATCTGAGGGAAAATGTACAATAAAGGGGGGAGATTTCAAGTAATTCTAGGAATTCAGTATCTTATTCTATCTTAAAGTAAAAGTTGTTGAACACGGTTCAACAGGATGTATTGTCACGATTAGGAGGTAACAAGTTTTTCACTGTCATTGATTTAAAAAGTGGATTCCACCAAATTCCTCTAAGGGAGAAAGATATCGAGAAGACAGCCTTCTCAGTTAACAATGGGAAATATGAATTTACAAGGTTGCCTTTCGGGTTAAAAAATGCGCCCTCCATATTCCAGCGAGCATTGGATGACATACTACGAGATTACATAGGAAAAACTTGTTATGTTTACATTGATGACATAATTATATTCAGCAAGGATGAACAGTCTCATTTCGAACACCTAGAGGTGGTCAGCTAAGAGGAGCAGGTGCTAATCAACATAATTTCATGGCACCAAAACAAGGATTTTTTCCAGAGCTGGCTCACATTGGAGGACAACCTCGATTCCAACAAAGACCTTCACTCCCGCCATAGATGCAGAAGCCTATGTTTTTTTCAAATCCCCATAGTTTTGATCGCAATCAACAGTTTAGACACAATTTTAGACAATCGTCCTGAGTTTAATCAACCCTATAAGCAGGGACCTCATTTTTTCCGAAATAATGCTATGACCAATAGCCAACCACCACAAAGACCACAACCAATGGATATAGATCAATCTATACAGTCCAGACAGGTTAACTACGTCAACCGACCACTGTTAAATTACACCTCATTTAAAAGACCACCGGAGGGTGGGGGGACCAACGAATAAAATCCAGAGAAACTTCCATTTGAATACGGTAAGCACCTCTAAAGTGGGATGTAATCACACCGATGATCCTCATAAAACAATGGACCCAGAATTATATGAAGAAAGCATTAGTACGTTACCCGAGATTGGGGAATACAACGAAACCATTGCCAATGAGGAAGTCGACGGATATCTTAACATTTTTGATTACAGAAATGATAATGATAGAATCGATTATTCAGCCCAAGATATGATTACAGACCTTAATTTTTTTTGTTAAATAGTTCCTCGTTGCCATACTTCACGGTCAAAACGAGGAACGGACAAGAAATTAAAATCTTATTAGACACAGGAAGTAACAAGAATTACATCAGATCAAATTTAGTTAATGAACCGCTACCCAATCAGGAAATTTGTTTAGCAAACGCCATATCCGGCAATGTGTTAGTTACTCATCATACACTAATAGACGTATTCGGCGAAGACGTTGGACATATACAATTTTACATCTTACCAGGATTGAGGACTTTCGATGCAATATTGGGCAATGACACTTTGAAGGATCTATCAGCCGTCATTTATTTAGCCGAGAATGACTTCTCACTAAAGAATAGTATAAAAATACCTATACGCCAGTATGTTACACAGAATGTGAACAATATAGAAATGCGTATGGGACATTTAACAGAATACCAAACATCTCGCATAATGCAGATGGTTAACAATTTAAGGAATCTTTTCGCCGATCCCGATGAAAGGTTAAAGTACACTACCAGAGTAGTGGGAGAAATTCGCACCACAACTGACGCGCCAACATATACGAGAAATTATCCATATCCGATGGCACTGAAAGGTATTGTCGATGAGGAAATAATCAAACTACTCAGAGATGGGATAATAAGGCCTTCGCGCTCTCCTTACAACTCTCCAATATGGGTTGTACAAAAAAAAGAGGACTCATCAGGAAAGAAAAAATACCGTGTTGTTGTGGATTTCAGGAAACTGAATTCAATTACCATTGCCAATACCAGAAGTGGGGGATGTTTTGTCACGATTAGGAGGTAACAAGTTTTTCACTGTCATTGATTTAAAAAGTGGATTCCACCAAATTCCTCTAAGGGAGAAAGATATCGAGAAGACAGCCTTCTCAGTTAACAATGGGAAATATGAATTTACAAGGTTGCCTTTCGGGTTAAAAAATGCGCCCTCCATATTCCAGCGAGCATTGGATGACATACTACGAGATTACATAGGAAAAACTTGTTATGTTTACATTGATGACATAATTATATTCAGCAAGGATGAACAGTCTCATTTCGAACACCTAGAGGAAATTTTTAAGACACTAGATTCTGCTAACATGAAAGTCCAATTAGATAAGTGTGAGTTCTTTAAAAATTAAGTAGAATTCTTGGGGTTTGTGGTGTCAGGAGAAGGTGTTAAGACAATACGAAAGAAGGTAGAGGCCACAGTGGATATCCCTTACCCCAGCACACTTCGACAACTGAGATCATTTCCAGGACTTTGCAATTATTATAGACGATTTATAGAAGGATTTGCAGACATCGCGAAACCACTGACTTCTATGTTAAGAGGACCCTTTGGAAACATACCCAGATCCGAGTCAAGTAAGGTTAGACTTACATTGGGAGATGCAGAGAAAAATGCAATCGATGGTCTGAAAAATACGTTATTATCCAGGGATGTAATGCTTTATTATCCAAATTACGAAAGGGAATTTCATCTTAATACAGACGCGGCTAACGATGCCCTAGGCGCAGTGCTTAGCCAAGATGGAAGACCTATAACGTTTATCTCCAGAGTACTTTCGCAGACAGAAGAACATTATGCCACCAACGAAAGGGAAATGTTGGCCATAATATGGGCCCTTGATACTCTGAGAAATTACCTATACGGAACGGCCAAGGTAGTGATTCATACCGACCACCAGCCTCTCACTTATGCTCTTAGCCATAAGAACAATAACACGAAGATGAAGATTGAAGAATACAATTATGAAATAAAATATCAACCGGGAAAGACAAACGTTGTGGCAGATGCACTGTCCAGAGTAAATACTACAAACGTTAACTCCCCGACGGGTACAATGCATAGTCACGAGAGCTAGGCAGATCACTTAGTTCACAGTGTGGAGGCACCAATAAATACATTTAAGAACCAAATTTTTCTCTCCGTTGAAGAGGTACCGTCTTACCAATTCAAAATAGTGTTTGCAGGATATCATAGACATTTAATAGTAGAGAGGGAATTTTGCCGCGAGAATCTGGTCAATATATTGAAGAGATATTTGAACCCATCTGTAAGAAATTGCATAAAAGCACCCGAGTTCATTATGGGAAAAATTCAAGAAATCTATCCTGACTATTTTCGCAATTACAAAACATGTTTTTCGCAGAATGTTGTGGAAGACATTACATCGGAATGGGATCAGGAGAACCTGATAATAGACACACATAAGAGGGCTCATCGGAACGCGCAAGAAAACAATGTCCAAATTCTAGAGAAATACTATTTTCCTGGAATGTTAGGAAAAATAAAAAGGATAGTGAAACTCTGCTCAATTTGCAAACAAAATAAATATGACCGACACCCAAACAAACCCATGTTAAATCAAACTCCAATACCCTCCTACCCAGGACAGGTGATTCACGTAGACATCTTTTCTACCGATAAAAGACTTGTATTAACTTCCGTAGACAAATTTTCAAAGTATGCACATGTCCGAGCTCTTATAGGCAAATCCACGGAAGACGTACGGAAGCCCCTAAGAGAAATATTGTTCCTTTACGGCGTGCCGAAAACAGTCGTTATCGATAATGAACGATCCTTGAACATAATGTTCATGATGCAGGACGAACTCGGCATTGATGTCTTCACTGCTTCACCTTACAGAAGTGAGGTCAATGGGCAAGTAGAACGCTTCCACTCCACTCTAGCGGAATTAATGAGATGTATCAAAGCCGAAGCAATCTGTCGTGATTTTGAGGAACTTTTAGAGAAGGCCGTGAATGAATACAACCATTCAGTTCATTCAATGGTATGGAAAAGACCGGTCGACCTATTTTTTGGCAGAACCGTTGATTTTTCTCCAGGGAGTTATGAGCGTACACGACATTCAAATATCGAGAGACTACAGGGAAAACAGACTAACGACCTACAATACCATAACAAGGACAGAACCGAACCAAGAGAATATCTTCCTGGGCAGAGTATATTCGTGAAAGTAAACAAACGTTTAGGTACCAAGTTGACAGAAAGATACAGGGAAGAAGTGGTGAAGGAAGATCGCAACTCCACAGTAGTTACTCAGAGTGGACGGGTGGTCCACGAAAGTTATATTCGAAACTAACTAAATTTACCCATTACATTGCAGCTTTTTATTACTGTCCGTACTATGCAGAGGGGAAGTCCAAATATTGGACTACTTCAACTCGAAACTGGTGGCAATGCACTCTGGATTGGCAGAAATGCAGACCGGTACATTCAAGATAGTCCATACCACAAATCTACAAAGTTACGAGAATGTTGTCGGACAGTTTGAAGATAATATTATAAGGAATATATCCCATCATCCCTTAATCCCATACCTTTCCTTTACCATATCCCAGATAAAGTCCCATATTGCAAGACTCAAACCTAAAATTAAATCTAAGCGCTCGCTAGATTTTATCGGCACGGCATGGAAATGGCTGAGAGGTAGCCCAGACCACCATGATTACGAGATTATTCAGGAAAAAATGTCCAGTGTATTAACAAATAATAATAACCAAGAAGCACAAAACATTATTTACATCATAAGTATTCCTACAACAGAACCAAAACATTGTAAACAAATATTGATCAAACCCATTAAAAATAAAGATAGCATAACCAAAGTGGATTTTAACTATGTTTTGGATTGTAATAATAAAATATTTGGAATAAGGAAATTGTGCCAGTCTTATAATAATCTAAATATCTGTAATATGGAAAACATTGTAGACATATCTGAGTCAGACTGTATCCCAAATCTCTTGAGGAGCCGGAATTCAAAATGCACCACCAACAACGAACACGTTGCTACGGTCGAGGAAATAGAAGAAGGAATTTTAATGCTTAATCAATTTGTTGGAGAAATAGAGGCTGACAACACTACGCTATGGTTGAATGGGTCATACGTAATACACCACTACAATTCAACTATCAAAATCAATAATACAACTTATATGACGTCTCAAATTTCGGGAACTAAACCTTTGCCTGCCTTAGTCCAGCCTATGGAAAATTCAGAACAGAGAAAAACACTTTCACTGGAAATGGTAAATGAAATGAATGTGAACAACTCCCAACTGCTCTACAACTTGGAAATTAAGAACCGCCTAAGTCTATCATTGAACATCATCTTAATTGCAATAGCCTTGATGCTAGTATTGTCTTTTGTGTTAAAACACCTAAAAACAAAGCATCATCAAAACTCTGCTAAAGAGCTACATTGCGAGAGTAGTCTACAAGGCGAATCTACAACTCAACCAACCTTAGGAAACGAAGATCCAGCAAACGACCAACATTCTGAATTGCGAAAACTCGCAAAGAGAGTATTCACAGCCTTCCGTTTTTCTGATATCCATACGAGGACGTATGGACTTAAAGGGGGAGGAGTTAACAACAGCCAAGTTCATTCTCACACATTCTTCCATCCAACACGTGTGCACCAAACCCAGACATAGCGTCAGCAACATTACCTATGAACAATGTTAACAATAGCGGGAACTGCTTGCTCATAGAGTTCCCATGATATTTGACCCGGCATGTGCAACGGTGGCAGCAACGTATCATCAACAACAACTGCAGTCTAGGCTAGAAGTTAAGTTAGCTTTAAGTTATAATTCGGTTTTGGTACTAAATAAAGAAGTCGTGGCCGTTAAAAGCCACGCAGCCTTTTTTTAAAAATAAAATTTAATTAAAAGTTAATTAATTTGTATGTTAAATATTCTAATATATTTGTTTAATAAAAAATGTTCTAAAGTTACTATATTTACCACGAATATCGTTGCTTTAGAGTAAACCACGGAGCCACTTCTCTGAGGAATTTGTGCCGCAGCATTTCTTAGAGAAGACATTCTTTAATATTCGGGCTCTTGGAGATATTTTAGCATACGTCTGAATGTTTCCCGACCTGACTTAAGTTTTGACCATTGTTTTGGATTACGTAGAAGGTCAGATAACGTTCCTTGAGAACGACATAAAACTCTTTTAGCAAAAATGGCTTGAGGTATGCTATAGCGCTTAAGTTCAGAAGATATACGCTGCGCCAATTCCATTTAGTTCTTCTATTTCTTTGTTATGTACCGCAGAATCGCATTCCTAAGCAAATTTGTTTCTACGTATGGGTGTTTTAAGCCAAGAAATTTCGTCTAGTTGTGGGTTGTGATGAGTGTGATTAAGATAAACTCAGTTGTTGTTTGTATTCCTTTCTAAATGGAAGTCGGACAACTCTCCTTCCACACAAAAGTACCGTCCTGTCTACCTTAGAAATCGTGTAATATTATCAATATGACCAACGGTATCTGGCACAAATTCTGTATTTAGGAACCCTATATCTAGACAATGTTTCGGACAACAACTTGGAAGTCTGGCAACTCCCCTTCTGGTACTTCCCATACAAATGTACCATTGCGCCCCTTATAATCAGTGTAGTATTATCAATATGACCAACGCGCTCTATCCCAACTTCTGTATTTAGTAAAGCTATAGCTAGACAAAGTTTTGAACAAAAACATGGTAGTCTGGCAACTCCCCTTCTGGTACCTCCTATACAAATGTACCATCCCACCTACCTTAGAAATCGTTTAATAGTAAACCTATATCTAGACAAAGTTTTGAACAAAAACTTGGAAGTCTGGCAACTCCTCTTCTGGTACCTCCCATACAAATGTACCATCACGCCTACCTTAGACATCGTGTAATATTATCCATATGGCCAACGGTATCTTGCACAAATTCTGTATTTAGTAAAGCTATAGTTGTACAAAGTTTTGCACATAAACATTGAAATCTGGCAACTTCCCTTCTGGTATCTCCCACACAGATGTACCATCCCGCCCCTTATAAACCGTGTAATATTTTCAATATGACCAACAGTATCTTGCTCAAATTCTGTAGTTAGTAAACCTATAACTGTACAAAGTTTTGCACATAAACATTGAAATCTGGCAACTTCCCTTCTGGTACCTCCTATACAAATGTACCATCCCACCTACCTTAGAAATCGTTTAATAGTAAACCTATATCTAGACAAAGTTTTGAACAAAAACTTGGAAGTCTGGCAACTCCTCTTCTGGTACCTCCCATACAAATGTACCATCACGCCTACCTTAGACATCGTGTAATATTATCCATATGGCCAACGGTATCTTGCACAAATTCTGTATTTAGTAAAGCTATAATTGTACAAAGTTTTGCACATAAACATTGAAATCTGGCAACTTCCCTTCTGGTACCTCCTATACAAATGTACCATCCCACCTACCTTAGAAATCGTTTAATAGTAAACCTATATCTAGACAAAGTTTTGAACAAAAACTTGGAAGTCTGACAACTCTCCTTCTGGTACCTCCCATGCAAAAGTACCATCCTGTCTACCTTAGAAATCGTGTAACATTATCAATATGACCAACGGTATCTGGCACAAATTCTGTATTTAGGAATCCTATATCTAGACAATGTTTCGGACAACAACTTGGAAGTCTGGCAACTCCCCTTCTGGTACTTCCCATATAAATTTACCATTCCGCCCATTATAAACTGTGTACTATTATCAATATGACCAGCGCGCTCTATCCCAACTTCTGTATTTAGTAAAGCTATAGCTAGACAAAGTTTTAAACAAAAACATGGTAGTCTGGCAACTCCCCTTCTGGTACCTCCCATACAAATGTACCATCACGCCTACCTTAGACATCCAAGTTTTTTGTGAAAATTTTTACAGTTATAGGTTTTTCTAAAAACAGAATTTGTGCAAGATACCGTTGGTCATATTGATAATATTATACGATATCTTGCACAAATTCTGTTTTTAGAAAAACCTATAACTGTACAAATTTTAACAAAAAACTTGGATGTCTGGCAACTCCCCTTCTGGTATCTCCCACACAGATGTACCATCCCGCCCCTTATAAACCGTGTAATATTATCAATATGACCAACAGTATCTTGCTCAAATTCTGTAGTTAGTAAAGCTATATCTAGACAAAATGTTGGACAAAAACTTAGAAGTCTGGCAACTTCCCTTCCCGCCTTCCTTAGACATCGTGTAATATTATCAATATGACCAACGCGATCTTGCCCAAATTCTGTATTTACTAAATCTATAGCTAGACAAAGTTTTGAACAAAAAAATGGTAGTCAAAGTTTCGGACAAAAACTTGAAAGTCTGGCAACTCCCCTTGAGGTTTTCTATAGCATTCGGTATTTTGAGGTTGCTATTATGGAATAAGTCGGCTTACCCGACTGCAACTTTTTCACTGTTTTTTTTTTTTTTCAAAATTGTAATAACGTTTTAATGGCATGAATGTGCATGTACAATTATGATCGTCGTCGTCGGGTGATATATACACAAAAAAACGTAAATGCGAATAGGGAGAAAACGCATTAAAGGTAACGGTGATGTTGGCAACTGACATACAGTCTAGTGCGAAACTATACGGACATTCCAAATGTATAAATAGTATGTATAAATTAAATTTAAACAAATTTATTTGATAAAAAAATATATGTCTGCTGTGGGCGCGAGCTCCACAAGCAACGTTCTTTATTCGAGTACACAAAACAAAAAGCAATTAACTTAATATCTACCCTAAACTTATGTTTTTACTTTTATGTTGAAGATCATCTTTCGAAATAGCCAAACAGCAATGATTAGAATGATAGCCATGACGAGTCCGCTGGATCCGATTATTACTTTGCTTTTGAGTTCCAGGTATTCTAGGCGTTCGATGTTTTTTTTATGTTTAGTTTGTTGAGACGTTCTAGAGATACGATTTCTTCAATTCTTTCCTCCTTAGTTTTGGGTTGTAGAAAAGCAGGAAGGGGTTTGCTGCCACTGATCTCTTTGGAGAAATATTCACGCCCGTCAACTTGGATGGTGTTATTGTAGTATTTGACCAAATATGTCCCATTTAATTTGATGTCCTCGTTATTCACGCTTATTGTGCCCGCATATTGATTCAGTAATAGCAGATCTAGTTCAATTTCTTCGACCGTTGGTATGTGCTCGTTGTTTATTTTTACGCAGTTCCCTACTCTGTTTCTAAATAAACCTGTTATACAATCTTTATTACTCAATTCTATCAAATTGGCTTTATCGCATATTGTTAAATCATAATAATTTTTACAATCTTTTTTTATGGCAAATAGTTCTGGATTACATTCAAGAATTTTATTGTGTTCTATTTTATCTATCAAATGTCCATTTTTGACAGCTTTTGCTAAGTATACTTTACAAATATCATTTCGAGTAATCGGAATACTTAATATATACAAAATTTCTTTGTTATTAGTTAAAATTTTTACGGAATCAAATGACAACAATTCATCTATATTGTAAACAGGAATATTGTAATTTTCGAGTATATTATTCACGTTTTCAATTTCAGTTTTCGAAAGTATAAAAGAGTTAACAATATTGGCCTTAGCCCATTGAATAGCATATTCAATATTCTCCAATTTCATTTGTCATATTTGTTATCAGAGAAATTCTATTAGATAATAATTTATTTATAATAAGTTGTCTGTTGTTATTTGCCAAAACATTATTTATTTTTTGTTCTAAGATTTGGAAATCGTGACTATCCGGATTACCGGCAATCCATTTCCAGGCTCTTCCGATAAAGTCTATCGATCTTTTTCCCCTACTGGGACTAAGTCGCCTCAAAAGTCCTCGGATGTCTACGATTTGTTGTTTTATAAACGGACGGATCGGATGGTTGTAAGTAAGATTCGTATCAAGGAAAGATTCTATCTGTAGCGTAAGTATTCTGTATTGTTCAATGTCAATGGAGTGTATTACTTTAAATGTTCCATTTTGTCTTCTTGCTGTCCCCTTTTGAATTGTTATAAGTCTCGCATTAGAATAGTCCAGAATATTGAAGTCTGCCAAAGCAGTTCCGAAAAGCAATCTGTAATCAAAATTTTTCAAATTAATTTCTTATATGTTTCTTGTGTATAACTCGTTGGCTTTCAGTAAGTATGGTGGTATTTCTGTTTTCCTATACCGTTTCCTCTTTAAAACGTTCGCTTAACTTTGTACCCAATCGTTTATTGGTTTTCACATATACAAGTTGTCCAGGAACATAATCTTTAATAGGATGCCGTTTCTTATTATGATAAGCTAAATCTTTCTCCTGTTTTTGCCTGATCTTTTCCATATTGGTTCGTCTAGTTGTTTCATAATCCTGTGGGGAAAAGTCAACGGTTCTGCCGAAGTACAGATCCACTGGTTTCCTATTCACCGTCGAATGAACCGAATGATTGTATTCATTGACGGATCTTTCGATTAATTCTTCCAGATTTCTTGATGTACCGTCACCTTTTAAGCATCTCATTATTTCTGCAAGTGTTGAATGAAAACGTTCCACTTGCCCATTTACCTCACTTCTATAGATAGGAGTAGTAAAAACGTTTATCTTCAACTCGTCCTTCATCATAAACAATATAGAAGCAGAATTTAATGATGGCTCATTATCCGTTACAATATTCTTTGGAACTCCATAGAAGAATAATATTTCCCTAAGAGGTTTTCTGACATCTTCTATAGACTTTCCATTCAATAAACTCACTTGAGCATATTTTGAAAATTTGTCTATTGAAGTTAATATCAACATTTTGTCGGTAGAAAATATATCAATGTGAATGGTATGTCCTGGGTATGTGGGAATAGGTGTTTCTCCTAACTGAGGATCATTAGGGTGTCGCTCATATTTATTCTTCTTGCTAATTTCTGTTGATCGTAGTATGGTTCGGTAATTATATGGCGATGAATTCCAGGGAAAATAATTTTAAATTGATATGTAGACGTAATGTCAATATTTAAAAGAAGTTGATTTCTAAAAACATTGATAGGAGTTTCTATACTTGGTATTAGGTTCTCTGATGAAATCTCTGCGCTATGCTGTGTTGGTGTTAGGGAATTAATATGAGAAACTATAGCATTTGATCCTTGCTCAACTCTAGAAAGAGCGTCAGCTACTATATTTTGCTTTCCCGGTTTATACTTCAGTTCATAATTATATTCTTCAAGGATACATTTCCATCTTTTTATCTTCGAGTTGCTGTTCTTACTGCTAAGAGAATATGTTAGAGGTTGGTGGTCCGTATAAATAATTATTTTCTTTGAACCATACAGATAATTCCTTAGGGCGGTTAAGGGCCATATGATTGCCAGCATTTCCCTTTCATTAGTGGCATAATTTTCATCTGTCTTATCAAGTGTCCTAGAGATAAAAGCTATTGGCCGTTCTTCTTGGCTTAACACAGCTCCAAGAGCTACGTTGGACGCATCGGTGGTTAATTGAAAGTCCTTTTCAAAATTTGGGTATGACAATAATACTTCCTGCGAAGTAAGGACATTCTTCAGTTCATTGAAAGCATTTTGGGCCGCTACATCTAGATTGACCGGCATTTGACTCGAGGCAGTTTTTGGCACTCTACCTTCTTCCCCTCTTAAGAGTGAAGTTAAAGGTTCTGCGATATCTGCGTATCCTCTGACAAATCTTCTGTAATATCCCGACAGGCCTAGGAAAGAACGCAGTTGTTTAAGTGTTTTTGGAGGGGGGAATTTCAGAATTGCCTCAACCTTTTTCGCATTTGTTCTTATACCGTCACTAGTTACTATGAAGCCCAAAAATTCTACTTCGGTCTTAAAAAATTCACACTTATCGAGTTGAATTTTCATATTTGCTGCTTCCAATGTCTCGAATACTTTCTTGATATGTTCACAGTGTGACTTTTCATCTTTGCTAAAGATAATTATGTCATCTACGTACACAAAACATATTTTTCCGATTAATTCTCTAAGGATATCATCCAGTGCCCTTTGACAAATCGCCGGTGCGTTTTTCAACCCGAAGGGTAATCTTGCCATTGTTAACGGAAAACGCTGTTTTCTCCATATCTTCGGCGCGTAAAGGTATTTGGTGGAATCCACTTTTGAGGTCCAAAACAGTGAAATACTTATTTCCTCCTAAGTTTGATAAAACTTCCGTTACTTCCGGAATCGGGTATTTGTCAGTAATTGTGACTGCATTCAGTTTCCTAAAGTCAACCACTAATCTATGTTTCTTTTTCCCTGAATGGTCCTCTTTTTTGGCACTACCCATATGGGTGAATTATATGGGGATCTTGATGGTCTTATTATACCGTCACGGAGGAGGCAATTAATTTCTTCTTCCACGACGTATTTTAATGCCATTGGGTATGGAGCTTTTCGCGTATATTGGAGAATCATTATCTGTCCGAATCTCCCCGACTACTACAGTGGTGTAAGTTAACTTTTCATCTGGATCTGCGAAGAGACTACAATGATTTCCCACAATTTGTTCAAGCGAATCTCTTTGGAAATTTGATAGGTGCTCTAACCTCATTTCGACATTATTCACATTTTGAGTTATACGTTGTTTGATAGGGATTTTTATACCACCTTTAACAGTAAAGTAATTTTCGGACGTGTGAATAACAGCTCGTCGTTCGCAAGTTATTGTGTTCTATATGACAATAAATGTTTTTTTCGGAAATCCATGTTAAAGTTTAGTTCTTTATTGCAAAAAGTCAGTAAAGTATTGTATAGCACAAAATCGATGTATAATATTTCGGAAACTATAAAGAATAAAAGCAAACTGATTACACAGATCGACAGATCTCGATAAATTGACCTAAAAATCAGTCTTATCTCAATTTTTCCTATTTTGCGTTATAGAACACTATAACTTACGAACGACGAGCTGTAAGTTCCTTCAGGCTGTCATTTCCTAATATACCATCGAAAGATTTTAAACCAGGTAAGAGGAAAAATTTGATAGGTATCTTGTTAATACCAAACATGTTCAAAAACGTATGTTGTATAACTTTCACGTCTCCACCTACAGATTTTGCATTAAAAGTATCCTTATTTGGTTTCGGATTTTTTACTAAATTAGGTTTTATATAATTTTTGTTGCTACCAGTATCCAACAAAAAATTTAGCACTTCTCCGTTCCTCGTTTTGCATTGAAAATATGGTAGCGAGGAACAGCTTAATCTAAAAAATGTATATCGACGAAGTTAATAGGCATATCCTGATGTTCATTAACATCATCAGGATATTGTTGGAAGTATTCAACAGCGGTTTCATCGTTTGTAATTCCGCTTGCCTCTTCTATCTCGTTATCAACAATTGGAACATCATAATTGGTCATATTACAAGTATTGAGATGGAAGTTTCGTTGAACCTTATTTACCGGAGCCTGTACTGAAAATTGTGCTGGTCTCTTGAAGGAAGTGTTTTGCGCGGGTCATTTGCATAGACCTAACGACATCCATAGGTTCTGGGCGAACCTAAGTATTTGGCTGTCCTCCAAATTGAGCACGCTGGAAGTGTTGTGGCTGGGAACGTTGTGTGAATTGCGGTCCTGAAATTTGAGGAGGTTGACTGAATTGCGGTCCTGAAATTTGAGGAGGTTGACTGAATTGTGACCTCCAATATTGTTGAGGTTGGCCTTGCCGAACTTGTGGATTTGAATAGTAATTTTGAGGAGTAAATGTAGTTCTATTTCCGTATGATGGAATATTAACTAATTCTGGGTGAAATTTCGGCCTTGTTCCCGTGTTAGGTATTGAATTTCGCATATCGTTCTTTGGAGTTCTGTTATGAGCATACTCTCTTTTAAACGACATGTTACTAAGACTAAGACAAATGTGAAGTGCTTCTGGTAAAGACTTGGGTCGGGACACACTCAAGAGTTTGCGAACATACGAGGGCTGAAGGCAAATTTCTTTGCGGTATACACGCACGTTCAGTTCCATAGGCCAGATGTACTCGCTCTAAGTGAGACCCAGGTGTGTGAGGGTTCTAATCCACAGATTTTTCACATTCCTGGCTATCACACTCTTTCCTCTTTCCTCTTTCTCTTCCCACAGAGGCCTTGTGGTATACATACGTAATGGTGTGGTGTTCCAGAGCCAGCAACATTTGGACTCACAAGATCCAGAATTTAATTTTCTTTGGGTTAAGTTCAGGATTGGATCACACCCATTACACTTCGGGTTTCTTTACAGAAGCCCAAATTTGGAAAGGGAGGCTACCCTAAACGGCTTCGACGCCCTTTCCGACTCTATATCAAAAATTTTAGAAGATTGTCCGGACAGTGAAATTGTAGTTGCTGGGGATTTCAATGTCCATAATCAATCTTGGCTTTCCCATTCGAGCCACACTTCTCCGGAGGGACAGTACGCTGAGCTTTTCGCCGCGCATAACAACTTGACGCAACTAGTGAATGAACCAACACACATTCCGCGTGTTGAAGGGCAATATCATAATATTCTTGACCTTTTCTTAACCTCACACCCTGAAAAGTACGAGGTTAACATTCTTGCACCTCTTGGTAACTCGGATCATTGCACCATTTCAGCATCCTTTTCGTTCTCCGATCTTCGATCCACTTCTAAACCAGTCACGAAGCGGACATTGTACATATACGAAAAGGCACGTTGGGCCGAGCTCAACAATTTCCATCAGCATTTTAATTGGAAATTATGTTTCCTAGACAATAATGTCTATGCTGCTGCTGAAATGGTCGAGAAAATAATTCTTCTTGGAATGAACACGTTTATTCCCTCGAAGACTACTTCGATTAAACCTTCAAAGAATTGTTGGTTTAATCAGACATGTAAAGAAGCTGTCAGATCCAAAGAGGAAGCGTTCAGAAATTGGCGTTTAAATAAAAACGTCACTACTGAGCTGCTACGTAAGCAGGCAAGATCCAATTGTGCCAGAGTGCTTAGGCGCGAAAAACTTCTCCACGAACAGCGCCTTCGTGCTAAAGTTCTTTCTTCTCCGAGGGGAAGTAAGAGCTTTTGGGCATTTGTTAAAAGAGTAAGGGACAATTCTTCATCTTCTATCCCAACTCTCGTTAACGATGGGGTTAAAAGGGTTCTTGCAGATCTCAATGTAAACAAAATTCCGGGCCCGGATGGCATATCAGCACTTGTCCTATGTATGTGCTCTTCGACGCTAGCTCGTCCATTGCGCAATCTTTTCAACATGTCGTATCGTGCTGGTATTTACCCTTCACGTTGGAAAGTTGCCAATGTCCAGCCGATCCCCAAGAAAGGTGAGGCTACAAACCCTGCGAATTACCGCCCAATAGCAATATGTTCTGCGCTCTCAAAGGTTATGGAGAGCATGATTAACCACCATCTTGTCAAATATTTAGAGTCTAATGGCCTTCTAAATGATCGACAGTATGGCTTCCGTAGAAATAGATCTACTGGAGACCTGATGGCGTTCCTTACGGAGCGATGGAGCCGATCTATTCACGCCCTTGGTGAAAGTAAGGTCGTAGCTCTAGATATTTCCAAGGCGTTCGATAGGGTCTGGCACGAAGCACTCATATCAAAACTTATTGCATTTGGTGTCGGTAATATCTTCTCTCGATTCATATCAAGTTTTCTCAGGGATCGCTCTATACGAGTAGTTATAGATGGGGTCTCATCCAACGAGCATAGGTTGACCGCAGGAGTGCCACAAGGCTCTGTCCTCTCTCCCTCTCTATTTCTTATTTTCATTGACGACCTGTTGGGTCAGACTGTGAACCCGATCTACTCCTTTGCGGATGACAGTAACCTATGTCATTCATACTCATTTGATCATCGGCCAGGTCCTCTGGAGGTCGAGGACAAAAGGCGAATGATGAATGACTCACTTAACCGCGATTTGGCGACGATTTGTGAGTGGGGCCAAATGAATAGAGTAGATTTTAATGCACAAAAGACCCAGTGCTGTTTGTTGTCACACAAACGTTCACCAGATCCAGCATCGTCGTCAATTTCTATGGGTGGTGTGGATATTGACGAATCAGACACTCTTGATGTTCTGGGCATGAAGATACAGGGTGATGCTCGCTGGGCTAGCCATATATTCGAAGTGTCGAAAGAAGCATTCAAGTGTTTAGGCTTTTTGAAGCAGTGCAAGAAATACTTCACTCCATCTGATCTCGTAAATATTTACACCACTTACATCCGGCCTAAAATGGAATACAACTCGCATATATGGGCAGGGGCTCCATTAACATCTTTGAAGCTTCTGGACCGTGTACAGAGGAGAGCGGTGGTGATGATAGGGGATGGTAGGGTATCCAGCTCTATTGTCTCCCTACAGCATCGCCGAAATGTGGGTTGTGTATCGCTATTCTATAGATATTTTAATGGTATCTGTTCATCAGATATCCGTCACCTGGTCCCTGAAGTTAGAACATTTAGCCGGAATACACGGCTATCCAGGGTCTCTCATCCGTTCATTGTGAAATGGCCGGTTGACCGGACGACGCACTATAGAGAAAATTCGTTCTTTAGTCGGACCATTCGTATGTGGAATAATCTTCCAGCAAATGTGTTTCCTAGCATTTGGGACATTCAGAAATTCAAAACAAATGTCAACAAACACTACTCCCTCTTTCCTCCTTCCGATACACTAATTTCCTTCCGCTAACACAGGCCAACACTCAGGGGGCATCCCCTGAGTGTTGGCCTTCAAAAAAAAAAAAAAAAAACAGTTCAACTTCTCCCGAAATTTTTGTGCGAATGGTATGCAGAATTGCATAATATCTACCAGTTCCTTTTAAACTTTTGTATAATTCTAATACTCTGTCGACAGACTTTCGCCATGATCCAAATTCTCCAGGCTTACCCGAGAATTCTCTGAGAGACTTGACAATGTCCGGAACCTTTTCTAATTCCTCTAATCTTGTGGACAGTGTCCCTATTGGTAGGTCGGTCCCTTCGTCGGTCAAGGTATCTTGTCCTAATAAAACGTCACTTACAATTTTCTTAATTTCGTTTCGTTGAACTTCACTGAGCCCCGAGGGACTGGAAGTAGTTTGACCTAAGGTCAGTGTCTTATTCACTCTTTCAATTAGTTGCTCTAATGTCTCAGGCATTTCGAAGGTTGGAATTTAATTTATACAATCTATTCTGAGTGGTTTTCAAAAATTAAACAATGTTTCAATAGATTTAATTACAATATTACTTATTAATAATTCTTACAGTATGATCAGCATTGTAGATAGGGATGTTGATTGATGATGCTGCTTCTCTGCTTTCCAAATTTTTACGGCTGATTTCACACAAATTGTTCTTAATTTATTTTCTAAATTTTCTTTGTTTCTTGAGGAGTTTTTCTTTATATTGTCTTAGTTGTCTTAGTTTTTTTTTTCACTTAATAATTCTTTTTTTTTCTTTTGTATTCTTTGATTTAAATTTTCAGGTTTTTCTTAGTTAACTTAATTTATTTATTACTAGTTATCGCGTCGCGGGCTTTGGGGGCTGTGACTTAACGTGCACTCCGGTTTGTACTTTGATGGGAACTTGCAATTCAGCAAATTTACACCTTTAGGTTGTGGAGGTTTGAATGTATGAGTGATATGTTGGAATATGTTTGGTGTTAACATGATATGTTGGAATATGTTTGGTGTTAACTTATATACAGGGTCCGCCAAATAACTTTTTTTTTTTTGGAAAATTCTATAAAAAAAAATTTCTCAAATTTCTTTTTTTATTTGAAATGATATTAGTACCGCTTTTACTGAACTGTACAAAGTTTCAGACAAAGACTTGGAAATCTGGCAACTCTCCTTCTGGTACCTCCCATACAAATGTACCATTCCGCCCCTTATAAACCGTGTAATATTATTAATATGACCAACGCGATATTGCTCAAATTCTGCATTTAGTAAAGCTATAGACAGACAAAGTTTTGGACAAAAACTTGGTAGTCTGGCAACTCCCCTTCACGTACCTCCCATACAAATGTACCATCCCGCCCCTTATAAACCGTGTAGTATTATCAATATGACCAACGCGATCTTGTCCAAATTCTGTTTTTAGTAAAGCTATAGACAGACAAAGTTTTGGACAAAAACTTGGTAGTCTGGCAACTCCCCTTCTGGTACCTCCCATACAAATGTTCCATCCCGCCTACCTTAGAAATCGTGTAATAGTAAACCTATATCTAGACATCGGTTGAGACAACAACTTGGTAGTCTGACAACTCTCCTTCTGGTACCTCCAATAGAAATGTACCATCCCGCCACTTATTACCCGTGTATTATTATCAATATTACCAACTCGATCTTGCCCAAATTCTCTAGTTAGTAAAGCTATAGCCAGACAAAGTTTTGAACTAAAACTTGGTAGTCTGGCAACTCCCCTTCTGGTACCTCCCATACAAATGTACCATCCTGCCCCTTATAAACCGTGTAATATTATCAATATGACCAACGCGATTTTGCCCAAATTCTGTTTTTAGTAAAGCTATAGACAGACAAAGTTTCGTACAAAAACTTGGAAGTCTGGCAAATCTCCTTCTGGTACCTCCCATACAAACCGTGTATAAACCGTGTAATATTATCAATACGACCAACAGTATCTTGCTCAAATTCTGTAGTTAGTAAAGCTATATCTAGACAAAATGTTGGACAAAAGCTTAGAAGTCTGGCAACTTCCCTTCTGGATGTATTATCCCGCCTTCCTTAGACATCGTGTAATATTATCAATATGACCAACGGTATCTTGCACAAATTCTGTATTTAGTAAACCTATAACTGTACAAAGTTTCAGACAAAAACTTGGAAGTCTGGCAACTCTCATTCTGGTACATCCCATACAAATGTACCATCCCGCCCTTATAAACCGTGTAATATTATCAACATGACCAACGCGATCTTGCCCAAATTCTGTATTTACTAAATCTATAGCTAGACAAAGTTTTGAAAAAAAAATGATAGTCAAAGTTTCGGACAAAAACTTGAAAGTCTGGCAACTCCCCTTGTGGTTTTCTATATCATTCGGTATTTTGAGGTTGCTATTATGGAATAAGTCGGCTTACCCGACTGCAACTTTTTCACTGTTTTTTTTTTTCAAAATTGTAATAACGTTTTAATGGCATGAATGTGCATGTACAATTATGATCGTCGTCGTCGGGTGATATATACACAAAAAAACGTAAATGCGAATAGGGACAAAACGCATTAAAGGTAACGGTGATGTTGGCAACTGACATACAGTCCAGTGCGAAACTATACGGACATTCCAAATGTATAAATAGTATGTATATACAGGGTTCGCCAAATAACTTTTTTTTGGAAAATTCTATAAAAAAAAATTCCTGAAATTTCTTTTTTTATTTGAAATTACAAAAATAATTTCATTCAAATGGCTGCCTCGGCTGGCCATGCAGTAGCCTAACGACATCAGCTCTGCGGCTGATAATGCGATCTTCAAAAACAGGGCGCACAACATCGAGTGTAGCTTCGGCTGTGTGGCTCGTAACGCCGTCCTGTTGAAACCAAATGATGCCAATATCCTCATCTTCAATTTTTGTAAACAAAAGTTCGTTCGTAACGAAAACGAAATAAGCAATAGTTAAAAAAAAAAACGTTATATGGAGGACCCTTTACATGTGTATATGTATATATACATATAACTAGTAATCTCTGAGCCATGTACAACTTATCTAGAACAACATTAGCAGTTCGGAGCCGGCTTTCAACAGTAGGTACCAGTCAGTGAGTGTACAAATGGCTCAATGATTCGAGAGAGTTCCCCGACTGTTCTTTCAGGGAATGCTAAGGGAAATAAATAAGTACTATGTTCCTATATTATATGTATGTTAAATATTCTAATATATTTGTTTAATAAAAAATATTCTAACGTTACTATATTTACCACGAATATCGTTGCTTTAGAGTAAACCACGGAGCCACTTCTCTGAGGAATTTGTGCCGCAGCATTTCTTAGAGAAGACATTCTTTAATATTCGGGCTCTTGGAGATATTTTAGCATACGTCTGAATGTTTCCCGACCTGACTTAAGTTTTGACCATGGTTTTGGATTACGTAGAAGGTCAGATAACGTTCCTTGAGAACGACATAAAACTCTTTGAGCAAAAATGGCTTGAGGTATGCTATAGCGCTTAAGTTCAGAAGATATACGCTGCTCCAATTCCATTTAGTTCTTCTATTTCTTTGTTATGTACCGCAGAATCGCATTCCTCAGCAAATTTGTTTCTACGTATGGGTGTTTTAAGCCAAGAAATTTCGTCTAGTTGTGGGTTGTGATGAGTATGAGTAAGATAAACTCAGTTGTTGTTTGTATTCCTTTCTAAATGGACAATTAACTAGATCTATATTTACGTTTTATTTTAATGGAGACGACGTACTGTCATTGGTCTCAAGTATAGACACCTCTGTCTCGGGCAAATTCTTAGCTATTCTCTGACTTTGTAATGCCTCTGTCTCAAATTTTTGCGGACTTGTTATCATCATCTGTTAAATCAGAGTAATTTTCGCTTGGTGGTTTCGGGCTACAATTTGTTCTCTCCTGATCCTTTGCCAGATGTTGGGTTAAAGTAGAATATTGAAGATCGCAGTGGAAGTTAGTTTTACTTAGTACGTCAGTATTTTTTTGGCTATTAAAAGTGTATTCTAAGTCCTGGATCAATGTTTCATCCTCATCTTCACCATCATCGTTATTTTTATTTTCAGACGTCATACATGCTACGTGTCGCATCCGTGAGGATAAAGTGATATTATTAGTACCGCTTTTACTGAACTGTACAAAGTTTCAGACAAAACCTTGAAAGTCTGACAACTCCCCTTCTGGTACCTTCCATACAAATGTACCATCCCGGCCCTAATAAACAGAGTACTATTATCAATATGACCAACGCGATATTGCTCAAATTCTGTATTTAGTAAAGCTATAGACAGACAAAGTTTTGGACAAAAACTTGGTAGTCTGGCAACTCCCCTTCGGGTACCTCCCATACAAATGTACCATCCCGCCCCTTATAAACCGTGTAATATTATCAATATGACCAACGCGATCTTGTCCAAATTATGTTTTTAGTAAAGCTATAGACAGACAAAGTTTTGGACAAAAACTTGGTAGTCTGGCAACTCCCCTTCTGGTACCTCCCATACAAATGTTCCATCCCGCCTACCTTAGAAATCGTGTAATAGTAAACCTATATCTAGACATCGTTTTAGACAACAACTTGGTAGTCTGACAACTCTCCTTCTGGTACCTCCCATAGAAATGTACCATCCTGCCCCTTATAAACCGTGTAATATTATCAATATGACCAACTCGATCTTGCCCAAATTCTCTAGTTAGTAAAGCTATAGCCAGACAAAGTTTTGGACTAAAACTTGGTAGTTTGGCAACTACAATTCTGGTACCTCCCATACAAATGTACCATCCTGCCCCTTATGAACCCTGTAATATTATCAATATGACCAACGCGATCTTGCCCAAATTCTGTTTTTAGTAAAGCTATAGACAGACAAAGTTTCGTACAAAAACTTGTAAGTCTGGCAACTCTCCTTCTGGTACCTCCCATACAAATGTACCATCCCGCCCCTTATAAACCGTGTAATATTATCAATATGACCAACGCGATATTGCTCAAATTCTGTATTTAGTAAAGCTATAGACAGACAAAGTTTTGGACAAAAACTTGGTAGTCTGGCAACTCCCCTTCAGGTACCTCCCATACAAATGTACCATCCCGCCCTTTATAAACCGTGTAATATTATCAACATGACCAACGCGATCTTGCCCCAATTCTGTTTTTAGTAAAGCTATAGACAGACAAAGTTTCGTACAAAAACTTGGATATGTGGCAACTCCTCCCATACAATTGTACCATCCCGCCGACCTTAGAAATCGTGTAATATAATCAATATGACCAACGGTTTCTTGCTCAAATTCTGTAGTTAGTAAAGCTATAGGTAGACAAAGTTTTGGAAAAAAAACTTGGTAGTCTGGAAACTCCCCTTCTGGTACCTCCCATACAAATGTACCATCCCGCCTACCTTAGAAATCGTGTAATAGTAAACTTATATCTAGACAACGTTTTGGAAAAAAACTTGGTAGTCTGACAACTCCCCTTCTGGTACATCCCATACAAATGTACCATTCGCCCCTTATAAACAGTGTACTATTACCAATATGTCCTACGCGATCTCGCCCAAATTCTGTCTTTAGGAAAGCTATGGCTAGACAAAGTTGTGGACAAAAACTTGGTAGTCTGGCAACTCCCCTTCTGGTACCTCCCATACAAATGTACCATCCCGCCACTTATAAACCGTGTATTATTATCAATATTACCAACGCGATCTTGCCCAAATTCTGTAGTTAGTAAAGCTATAGCTGGACAAAGTTTTGGAAAACAACTTGGTAGTCTGGCAACTCACATTCTGGTACCTCCAATACTAATGTACCATCTCGCCTACCTTAGAAATCGTGTGATATTATCAATATGACCAACGCGATATTGCTCAAATTCTGTATTTAGTAAAGCTATAGACAGACAAAGTTTTGGACAAAAACTTGGAAGTCTGGCAACTCCCCTTCTGGTACCTCCCATACAAATGTACCATCCCGCGACTTATAAACCGTGTATTATTATAAATATTACCAACGCGATCTTGCCCAAATTCTGTAGTTAGTAAAGCTATAGCTAGACAAAGTTTTGGAAAAAACTTGGTAGTCTGGCAAATCCCCTTCTGGTACCTCCCATACAAATGTACCATCCCGACTACCTTAGAAATCGTGTGATATTATCAATATGACTAACGCGATATTGCTCAAATTCTGTATTTAGTAAAGCTATAGACAGACAAAGTTTTGGACAAAAACTTGGTAGTCTGGCAACTCCCCTTCTGGTACCTCCCATACAAATGTACCATCCCGCCACTTATAAACCGTGTATTATTTTCAATATTACCAACGCGATCTTGCCCAAATTCTGTAGTTAGTAAAGCTATAGCTAGACAAAGTTTTGGAAAACAACTTGGTAGTCTGGCAACTCACATTCTGGTACCTCCCATACTAATGTACCATCTCGCCTACCTTAGAAATCGTGTGATATTATCAATATGACCAACGCGATATTGCTCAAATTCTGTATTTAGTAAAGCTATAGACAGACAAAGTTTTGGACAAAATCTTGGAAGTCTGGCAACTCCCCTTCTGGTACCTCCCATACAAATGTACCATCCCGCGACTTATAAACCGTGTATTATTTTCAATATTACCAACGCGATCTTGCCCAAATTCTGTAGTTAGTAAAGCTATAGCTAGACAAAGTTTTGGACAACAACTTGGTAGTCTGACAACTCTCCTTCTTGTACCTCCCATACAAATGTACCATCCTGCCCCTTATAAACCGTGTAATATTATCAATATGACCAACTCGATCTTGCCCAAATTCTCTAGTTAGTAAAGCTATAGCCAGACAAAGTTTTGGACTAAAACTTGGTAGTTTGGCAACTACAATTCTGGTACCTCCCATACAAATGTACCATCCTGCCCCTTATGAACCCTGTAATATTATCAATATGACCAACGCGATCTTGCCCAAATTCTGTTTTTAGTAAAGCTATAGACAGACAAAGTTTCGTACAAAAACTTGTAAGTCTGGCAACTCTCCTTCTGGTACCTCCCATACAAATGTACCATCCCGCCCCTTATAAACCGTGTAATATTATCAATATGACCAACGCGATATTGCTCAAATTCTGTATTTAGTAAAGCTATAGACAGACAAAGTTTTGGACAAAAACTTGGTAGTCTGGCAACTCCCCTTCAGGTACCTCCCATACAAATGTACCATCCCGCCCTTTATAAACCGTGTAATATTATCAACATGACCAACGCGATCTTGCCCCAATTCTGTTTTTAATAAAGCTATAGACAGACAAAGTTTCGTACAAAAACTTGGATATGTGGCAACTCCTCCCATACAATTGTACCATCCCGCCGACCTTAGAAATCGTGTAATATAATCAATATGACCAACGGTTTCTTGCTCAAATTCTGTAGTTAGTAAAGCTATAGGTAGACAAAGTTTTGGAAAAAAAACTTGGTAGTCTGGAAACTCCCCTTCTGGTACCTCCCATACAAATGTACCATCCCGCCTACCTTAGAAATCGTGTAATAGTAAACTTATATCTAGACAACGTTTTGGAAAAAAACTTGGTAGTCTGACAACTCCCCTTCTGGTACATCCCATACAAATGTACCATTCGCCCCTTATAAACAGTGTACTATTACCAATATGTCCTACGCGATCTCGCCCAAATTCTGTCTTTAGGAAAGCTATGGCTAGACAAAGTTGTGGACATAAACTTGGTAGTCTGGCAACTCCCCTTCTGGTACCTCCCATACAAATGTACCATCCCGCCACTTATAAACCGTGTATTATTATCAATATTACCAACGCGATCTTGCCCAAATTCTGTAGTTAGTAAAGCTATAGCTGGACAAAGTTTTGGAAAACAACTTGGTAGTCTGGCAACTCACATTCTGGTACCTCCAATACTAATGTACCATCTCGCCTACCTTAGAAATCGTGTGATATTATAAATATGACCAACGCGATATTGATCAAATTCTGTATTTAGTAAAGCTATAGACAGACAAAGTTTTGGACAAAAACTTGGAAGTCTGGCAACTCCCCTTCTGGTACCTCCCATACAAATGTACCATCCCGCGACTTATAAACCGTGTATTATTATAAATATTACCAACGCGATCTTGCCCAAATTCTGTAGTTAGTAAAGCTATAGCTAGACAAAGTTTTGGAAAAAACTTGGTAGTCTGGCAAATCCCCTTCTGGTACCTCCCATACAAATGTACCATCCCGACTACCTTTACATGTGTATATGTATATATACATATAACTAGTAATCTCTGAGCCATGTACAACTTATCTAGAACAACATTAGCAGTTCGGAGCCGGCTTTCAACAGTAGGTACCAGTCAGTGAGTGTACAAATGGCTCAATGATTCGAGAGAGTTCCCCGACTGTTCTTTCAGGGAATGCTAAGGGAAATAAATAAGTACTATGTTCCTATATTATATGTATGTTAAATATTCTAATATATTTGTTTAATAAAAAATATTCTAACGTTACTATATTTACCACGAATATCGTTGCTTTAGAGTAAACCACGGAGCCACTTCTCTGAGGAATTTGTGCCGCAGCATTTCTTAGAGAATACATTCTTTAATATTCGGGCTCTTGGAGATATTTTAGCATACGTCTGAATGTTTCCCGACCTGACTTAAGTTTTGACCATGGTTTTGGATTACGTAGAAGGTCAGATAACGTTCCTTGAGAACGACATAAAACTCTTTGAGCAAAAATGGCTTGAGGTATGCTATAGCGCTTAAGTTCAGAAGATATACGCTGCTCCAATTCCATTTAGTTCTTCTATTTCTTTGTTATGTACCGCAGAATCGCATTCCTCAGCAAATTTGTTTCTACGTATGGGTGTTTTAAGCCAAGAAATTTCGTCTAGTTGTGGGTTGTGATGAGTATGAGTAAGATAAACTCAGTTGTTGTTTGTATTCCTTTCTAAATGGACAATTAAGTAGATCTATATTTACGTTTTATTTTAATGGAGACGACGTACTGTCATTGGTCTCAAGTATAGACACCTCTGTCTCGGGCAAATTATTAGCTATTCCCTGACTTTGTAATGCCTCTGTCTCAAATTTTTGCGGACTTGTTATTCTCTCTCTCTCTCGAGAAATCAGAGTAATTTTCGCTTGGTGGTTTCGGGCTACAATTTGTTCTCTCCTGATCCTTTGCCAGATGTTGGGTTAAAGTAGAATATTGAAGATCGCAGTGGAAGTTAATTTTACTTAGTACGTCAGTATTTTTTTGGCTATTAAAAGTGTATTCTAAGTCCTGGATCAATGTTTCATCCTCATCTTCACCATCATCGTTATTTTTATTTTCAGACGTCATACATGCTACGTGTCGCATCCGTGAGGATAAAGTGATATTATTAGTACCGCTTTTACTGAACTGTACAAAGTTTCAGACAAAACCTTGAAAGTCTGACAACTCCCCTTCTGGTACCTTCCATACAAATGTACCATCCCGGCCCTAATAAACAGAGTACTATTATCAATATGACCAACGCGATATTGCTCAAATTCTGTATTTAGTAAAGCTATAGACAGACAAAGTTTTGGACAAAAACTTGGTAGTCTGGCAACTCCCCTTCGGGTACCTCCCATACAAATGTACCATCCCGCCCCTTATAAACCGTGTAATATTATCAATATGACCAACGCGATCTTGTCCAAATTATGTTTTTAGTAAAGCTATAGACAGACAAAGTTTTGGACAAAAACTTGGTAGTCTGGCAACTCCCCTTCTGGTACCTCCCATACAAATGTTCCATCCCGCCTACCTTAGAAATCGTGTAATAGTAAACCTATATCTAGACATCGTTTTAGACAACAACTTGGTAGTCTGACAACTCTCCTTCTGGTACCTCCCATAGAAATGTACCATCCTGCCCCTTATAAACCGTGTAATATTATCAATATGGCCAACTCGATCTTGCCCAAATTCTCTAGTTAGTAAAGCTATAGCCAGACAAAGTTTTGGACTAAAACTTGGTAGTCTGGCAACTACAATTCTGGTACCTCCCATACAAATGTACCATCCTGCCCCTTATAAACCGTGTAATATTATCAATATGACCAACGCGATCTTGCCCAAATTCTGTTTTTAGTAAAGCTATAGACAGACAAAGTTTCGTACAAAAACTTGTAAGTCTGGCAACGCTCCTTCTGGTACCTCCCATACAAACGTACCATCCCGCCCCTTATAAACCGTGTAATATTATCAATATGACCAACGCGATATTGCTCAAATTCTGTATTTAGTAAAGCTATAGACAGACAAAGTTTTGGACAAAAACTTGGTAGTCTGGCAACTCCCCTTCGGGTACCTCCCATACAAATGTACCATCCCGCCTACCTTAGAAATCGTGTAATAGTAAACTTATATCTAGACAAAGTTTTAGACAACAACTTGGTAGTCTGACAACTCTCCTTCTTGTACCTCCCATACAAATGTACCATACTGCCCCTTATAAACCGTGTAATATTATCAATATGACCAACTCGATCTTGCCCAATTTCTCTAGTTAGTAAAGCTATAGCCAGACAAAGTTTTGGACTAAAACTTGGTAGTTTGGCAACTACAATTCTGGTACCTCCCATACAAATGTACCATCCTGCCCCTTATGAACCCTGTAATATTATCAATATGACCAACGCGATCTTGCCCAAATTCTGTTTTTAGTAAAGCTATAGACAGACAAAGTTTCGTACAAAAACTTGTAAGTCTGGCAACTCTCCTTCTGGTACCTCCCATACAAATGTACCATCCCGCCCCTTATAAACCGTGTAATATTATCAATATGACCAACGCGATATTGCTCAAATTCTGTATTTAGTAAAGCTATAGACAGACAAAGTTTTGGACAAAAACTTGGTAGTCTGGCAACTCCCCTTCAGGTACCTCCCATACAAATGTACCATCCCGCCCTTTATAAACCGTGTAATATTATCAACATGACCAACGCGATCTTGCCCCAATTCTGTTTTTAGTAAAGCTATAGACAGACAAAGTTTCGTACAAAAACTTGGATATGTGGCAACTCCTCCCATACAATTGTACCATCCCGCCGACCTTAGAAATCGTGTAATATAATCAATATGACCAACGGTTTCTTGCTCAAATTCTGTAGTTAGTAAAGCTATAGGTAGACAAAGTTTTGGAAAAAAAACTTGGTAGTCTGGAAACTCCCCTTCTGGTACCTCCCATACAAATGTACCATCCCGCCTACCTTAGAAATCGTGTAATAGTAAACTTATATCTAGACAACGTTTTGGAAAAAAACTTGGTAGTCTGACAACTCCCCTTCTGGTACATCCCATACAAATGTACCATTCGCCCCTTATAAACAGTGTACTATTACCAATATGTCCTACGCGATCTCGCCCAAATTCTGTCTTTAGGAAAGCTATGGCTAGACAAAGTTGTGGACAAAAACTTGGTAGTCTGGCAACTCCCCTTCTGGTACCTCCCATACAAATGTACCATCCCGCCACTTATAAACCGTGTATTATTATCAATATTACCAACGCGATCTTGCCCAAATTCTGTAGTTAGTAAAGCTATAGCTGGACAAAGTTTTGGAAAACAACTTGGTAGTCTGGCAACTCACATTCTGGTACCTCCAATACTAATGTACCATCTCGCCTACCTTAGAAATCGTGTGATATTATCAATATGACCAACGCGATATTGCTCAAATTCTGTATTTAGTAAAGCTATAGACAGACAAAGTTTTGGACAAAAACTTGGAAGTCTGGCAACTCCCCTTCTGGTACCTCCCATACAAATGTACCATCCCGACTACCTTAGAAATCGTGTGATATTATCAATATGACTAACGCGATATTGCTCAAATTCTGTATTTAGTAAAGCTATAGACAGACAAAGTTTTGGACAAAAACTTGGTAGTCTGGCAACTCCCCTTCTGGTACCTCCCATACAAATGTACCATCCCGCCACTTATAAACCGTGTATTATTTTCAATATTACCAACGCGATCTTGCCCAAATTCTGTAGTTAGTAAAGCTATAGCTATACAAAGTTTTGGAAAAAACTTGGTAGTCTGGCAAATCCCCTTCTGGTACCTCCCATACAAATGTACCATCCCGACTACCTTAGAAATCGTGTGATATTATCAATATGACTAACGCGATATTGCTCAAATTCTGTATTTAGTAAAGCTATAGACAGACAAAGTTTTGGACAAAAACTTGGTAGTCTGGCAACTCCCCTTCTGGTACCTCCCATACAAATGTACCATCCCGCCACTTATAAACCGTGTATTATTTTCAATATTACCAACGCGATCTTGCCCAAATTCTGTAGTTAGTAAAGCTATAGCTATACAAAGTTTTGGAAAACAACTTGGTAGTCTGGCAAATCACATTCTGGTACCTCCCATACTAATGTACCATCTCGCCTACCTTAGAAATCGTGTGATATTATCAATATGACCAACGCGATATTGCTCAAATTCTGTATTTAGTAAAGCTATAGACAGACAAAGTTTTGGACAAAATCTTGGAAGTTTGGCAACTCCCCTTCTGGTACCTCCCATACAAATGTACCATCCCGCGACTTATAAACCGTGTATTATTTTCAATATTACCAACGCGATCTTGACCAAATTCTGTAGTTAGTAAAGCTATAGCTAGACAAAGTTTTGGACAACAACTTGGTAGTCTGACAACTCTCCTTCTTGTACCTCCCATACAAATGTACCATCCTTCCCTTATAAACCGTGTAATATTATCAATATGACCAACTCGATCTTGCCCAAATTCTCTAGTTAGTAAAGCTATAGCCAGACAAAGTTTTGGACTAAAACTTGGTAGTTTGGCAACTACAATTCTGGTACCTCCCATACAAATGTACCATCCTGCCCCTTATGAACCCTGTAATATTATCAATATGACCAACGCGATCTTGCCCAAATTCTGTTTTTAGTAAAGCTATAGACAGACAAAGTTTCGTACAAAAACTTGTAAGTCTGGCAACTCTCCTTCTGGTACCTCCCATACAAATGTACCATCCCGCCCCTTATAAACCGTGTAATATTATCAATATGACCAACGCGATATTGCTCAAATTCTGTATTTAGTAAAGCTATAGACAGACAAAGTTTTGGACAAAAACTTGGTAGTCTGGCAACTCCCCTTCAGGTACCTCCCATACAAATGTACCATCCCGCCCTTTATAAACCGTGTAATATTATCAACATGACCAACGCGATCTTGCCCCAATTCTGTTTTTAGTAAAGCTATAGACAGACAAAGTTTCGTACAAAAACTTGGATATGTGGCAACTCCTCCCATACAATTGTACCATCCCGCCGACCTTAGAAATCGTGTAATATAATCAATATGACCAACGGTTTCTTGCTCAAATTCTGTAGTTAGTAAAGCTATAGGTAGACAAAGTTTTGGAAAAAAAACTTGGTAGTCTGGAAACTCCCCTTCTGGTACCTCCCATACAAATGTACCATCCCGCCTACCTTAGAAATCGTGTAATAGTAAACTTATATCTAGACAACGTTTTGGAAAAAAACTTGGTAGTCTGACAACTCCCCTTCTGGTACATCCCATACAAATGTACCATTCGCCCCTTATAAACAGTGTACTATTACCAATATGTCCTACGCGATCTCGCCCAAATTCTGTCTTTAGGAAAGCTATGGCTAGACAAAGTTGTGGACAAAAACTTGGTAGTCTGGCAACTCCCCTTCTGGTACCTCCCATACAAATGTACCATCCCGCCACTTATAAACCGTGTATTATTATCAATATTACCAACGCGATCTTGCCCAAATTCTGTAGTTAGTAAAGCTATAGCTGGACAAAGTTTTGGAAAACAACTTGGTAGTCTGGCAACTCACATTCTGGTACCTCCAATACTAATGTACCATCTCGCCTACCTTAGAAATCGTGTGATATTATCAATATGACCAACGCGATATTGCTCAAATTCTGTATTTAGTAAAGCTATAGACAGACAAAGTTTTGGACAAAAACTTGGAAGTCTGGCAACTCCCCTTCTGGTACCTCCCATACAAATGTACCATCCCGCGACTTATAAACCGTGTATTATTATAAATATTACCAACGCGATCTTGCCCAAATTCTGTAGTTAGTAAAGCTATAGCTAGACAAAGTTTTGGAAAAAACTTGGTAGTCTGGCAAATCCCCTTCTGGTACCTCCCATACAAATGTACCATCCCGACTACCTTAGAAATCGTGTGATATTATCAATATGACTAACGCGATATTGCTCAAATTCTGTATTTAGTAAAGCTATAGACAGACAAAGTTTTGGACAAAAACTTGGTAGTCTGGCAACTCCCCTTCTGGTACCTCCCATACAAATGTACCATCCCGCCACTTATAAACCGTGTATTATTTTCAATATTACCAACGCGATCTTGCCCAAATTCTGTAGTTAGTAAAGCTATAGCTAGACAAAGTTTTGGAAAACAACTTGGTAGTCTGGCAACTCACATTCTGGTACCTCCCATACTAATGTACCATCTCGCCTACCTTAGAAATCGTGTGATATTATCAATATGACCAACGCGATATTGCTCAAATTCTGTATTTAGTAAAGCTATAGACAGACAAAGTTTTGGACAAAATCTTGGAAGTCTGGCAACTCCCCTTCTGGTACCTCCCATACAAATGTACCATCCCGCGACTTATAAACCGTGTATTATTTTCAATATTACCAACGCGATATTGCCCAAATTCTGTAGTTAGTAAAGCTATAGCTAGACAAAGTTTTGGAAAACAACTTGGTAGTCTGGCAACTCACATTCTGGTACCTCCCATACTAATGTACCATCTCGCCTACCTTAGAAATCGTGTGATATTATCAATATGACCAACGCGATATTGCTCAAATTCTGTATTTAGTAAAGCTATAGACAGACAAAGTTTTGGAAAAAACTTGGTAGTCTGGCAAATCCCCTTCTGGTACCTCCCATACAAATGTACCATCCCGACTACCTTAGAAATCGTGTGATATTATCAATATGACTAACGCGATATTGCTCAAATTCTGTATTTAGTAAAGCTATAGACAGACAAAGTTTTGGACAAAAACTTGGTAGTCTGGCAATTCCCCTTCTGGTACCTCCCATACAAATGTACCATCCCGCCACTTATAAACCGTGTATTATTTTCAATATTACCAACGCGATCTTGCCCAAATTCTGTAGTTAGTAAAGCTATAGCTAGACAAAGTTTTCGAAAAAACTTGGTAGTCTGGCAAATCCCCTTCTGGTATCTCCCATACAAATGTTCCATCCCGCCTACCTTAGAAATCGTGTGATATTATTAGTGTTTTGTTACTTCTCGTGTGCACACGCACTTTTCGTTGGGTCCGCGTCCTGTACCTATTCCGTTTATAGTGTGTTTTGTTCCTTGTCGTCTCAAATGCAAATTTTGTTCGGTCCGCGTCTAGTACCTATTACGTCCATATTCTGTCTTTTAAAATACAAACAGTTACCACAAAAAAAAACAAAAAAGAAATAAACCGGCTTTAAATAAAACAACAAATATCGCCCACGCACATCGTCCACAACAATAACTACAACAAATCAACTCCTCGCGCATCAACACAAAAAAACAACACTTAGGGCTTTTCTATGCCCCCCTCGTTGGCTTGCACTTGCGTTCACCCCTCCTTTTTCCCTTTCGCACATCGCAAATAGTTCTGCGTTCTTCTTGTCGCTGTTCTGTTAGTTGTTGTAGGCATAACACTGAACAACTAACGGAAATAACAGCGGCGAGAGGGGTGCAGCATTATTTGTGATTTTGCTTTGATGTTGTCTTGTTTTTTGGTAATGTCATGGTAGGTAAGTACAAAATTCACTTTGCGAATATTTGTGGGCTTAGGACGATTTTTTTTTGCGGTATACTCGCACATTAACTTCCATAGGCCGGATGTCCTCGCTCTATGTGAGACCCAGGTATGTGAGGATTCTGATCCACAGGATTTTCACATTCCTGGTTATCACACACTATCCTCTTTCTTTTCTCACAGAGGTCTTGTGGTTTATATACGTAATGGTGTGGTGTTTCAGAGTCAGCAGCATTTAAACTCACAAGATCCAGAATTTAACTCCCTTTGGTTTAAATTCAGGATTGGGACACACTTTGCATTTCGGGTTTCTTTACAGAAGCCCAAACCTGGAAAGGGAGGCTACCCTAAATGGCTTCGACGCCCTTTCTGATTCCATTACACAAATTTTAGAAGATTATCCGGACAGTGAAATTGCAGTTGCTGGTGATTTTAATGTCCGTAATAATTCTTGGCTTTCCCATTCGAGCCATACATCTCCGGAGGGTCAATACGCTGAGTTATTTGCCGCGCACAATGACTTGGCGCAATTAGTGAATGAACCAACACACATTCCGCGTGTTGAAGGGCAACAACAAAATATTGTTGACCTTTTCTTAACCTCTCACCCTGAAAAGTATGAGGTTAACATTCTTGCGCCTCTTGGAAATTCGGATCACTGCACCATCTCAACATCCTTTTCTTTCTCTGATATTCGAGGCTCTTCTAAACCAGTCACGAAGAGGACAATGTACGTATACGAAAAGGCACGTTGGGCCGAGCTCAACAGTTTTTACCAGCAATTTAACCGGAAATTATGTTTCCTAGACAACAATGTCGATGCTGCTGCTGAAATGGTCGAGAAACTAATTCTTCTTGGAATAAACACGTTTATTCCATCGAAGACTACTTCGATTAAACCTCCAAAGAACTGTTGGTTTAATCAGACATGCAAAGAAGCTGTCAGATCCAAAGAGGAAGCGTTCAGAAATTGGCGGTTAAATAAAAACGTCACTACTGTGCTGCTACGTAAACAGGTAAGATCCAATTGTGCCAGAGTGCTTAGGCGCGAACAATTTCTCCACGAACAGCGCCTTCGTTCTTTCGTTCTAAAGTTCTTTCTTCTCCCAGGGGAAGTAAGAGCTTTTGGTCATTCGTTTAAAGGGTAAGGAACAATTCTTCGTCTTCTATTTCAACCCTTGTTGACGGTGACCAGATATTCACTGACCCGGTTGACAAAGCTAACCTTATGGCTGAAATATTTGCAAAGAATTCATCTTTGCCAGACAGCAGTCAACCACTCCCCGTGATCGAGAACGTATCTAGTTCGATGCCTCAGAAATTTGTTCGAACACATGGAGTTAAAAGGGTTCTTGCAGATCTCAACGTAAATAAAACTCTGGGCCCGGATGGTATTTCAGCACTTGTCCTTTGTAAGTGCTCTTCGACGCTAGCTCGTCCATTGCGCAATCTTTTCAACATGTCGTACCGTGCTGGTATTTACCCTTCACGTTGGAAAGTTGCCAATGTTCAGCCGATCCCCAAGAAAGGTGAGGCTATGTTCTGCGCTCTCAAAGGTTATGGAGAGCATGGTTAATCACCATCTTGTCAAATATTTAGAGTCTAACGGCCTCCTGAATGATCGACAGTATGGCTTCCGTAGAAATCGATCTACTGGAGACCTGATGGCGTTCCTTACGGAGCGATGGAGTCGATCCATTCACCGCCTTGGTGAAAGTAAGGTCGTGGCTCTGGATATTTCCAAGGCGTTCGATAGGGTCTGGCACGGAGCACTCATATCAAAACTTATTGCATTTGGTGTCGGTAATACATTCTCTCGATTCATATCGAGTTTTCTCAGAGATCGCTCTATACGAGTTGTTATAGATGGGGTCTCATCCAACGAGCATAGGTTGACCGCAGGAGTGCCACAAGGCTCTGTCCTCTCTCCTTCTCTATTTCTTATTTTCATTGACGACCTGTTGGGTCAGACTTTGAACCCGATCTACTCCTTTGCGGATGACAGTAACCTCTGTCATTCATACTCATTTGATCATCGGGCAGGTCCTCTGGAGGTCGAGGACAAAAGGCGAACGATGAATGACTCACTTAACCGCGATTTGGCGACGATTTGTGAGTGGGGCCAAATGAATAGAGTAGATTTTAATGCACAAAAGACCCAGTGCTGTTTGTTGTCACACAAGCGTTCACCAGATCCAGCATCGTCGTCAATTTCTATGGGTGGTGTGGATATCGACGAATCAGACACTCTTGATGTTCTGGGCATGAAGATACAGGGTGATGCTCGCTGGGCTAGCCATATATTCGAAGTGTCGAAAGAAGCATTCAAGTGTTTAGGCTTTTTGAAGCGGTGCAAGAAATACTTCACTCCATCTGATCTCGTAAATATTTACACCACTTACATCCGGCCTAAAATGGAATACAACTCGCATATATGGGCAGGGGCTCCATTAACATCTTTGAAGCTTCTGGACCGTGTACAGAGGAAGCGGTGGTGATGATAGGGGATGGTAGGGTATCCAGCTCTATTGTCTCCCTACAGCATCGCCGAAATGTGGGCTGTGTATCACAATTCTATAGATATTTTAATGGTATCTGTTCAGAAGATATCCGTCGTCTGGTCCCTGACGTTAGAACATTTAGCCGGAATACTCGGCTATCCAGGGTCTCTCATCCGTTCATTGTCAAATGGCCGGTCGACCAGACGACGCACTATAGAGAAAATTCGTTCTTCAGCCGTACTGTTCGCATGTGGAATAATCTTCCAGCAAGTGTTTTTCCTGCCTGCTATGACATTATCAAATTCAAGGGAAACATCAACAAACACTACTCCCTCTTTCCTCCCTCCAATACCATCATTTCCCGTCGCTAACACAGTGCATTGCATTTATAGGGGGCATACACTGAGTGTTAGTCCAAATAAAAAAATATAAAAAAAAAATATATGACCAACACGATATTGCTCAAATTCTGTATTTAGTAAAGCTATAGACAGAAAATGTTTGGACAAAAACTTTGTAAACTGGCAACTCCCCTTCTGGTACCTCCCATACAAATATACCATCCCGCCATTTATAAACCGTGTGTTATTATCAATACTACCAACGCGATCTTGGCCAAATTCTGTATTTAGTAAAGCTATAGCTAGACAAAGTTTTGGAAAAAACTTGGTAGTCTGGCAACTCCCCTTCTGGTACCTCCCATACAAATGTTCCATCCCGCCACTTATAAACCGTGTATTATTATCAATATTACCAACGCGATCTTGCCCAAATTCTGTAGTTAGTAAAGCTATAGCTAGACAAAGTTTTGGAAAAAACTTGGTAGTCTGGCAAATCCCCTTCTGGTACCTTCCATACAAATGTACCATCCCGTCCCTAATAACAGTGTACTATTATCAATATGGCCAACGCGATCTTGTCCAAATTCTGTAGTTAGTGAAGCTATAGCTAGACAAAGTTTTGGAAAACAACTTGGTAGTCTGGCAACTCCCCTTCTGGTACCTTCCATACAAATGTACCATCCCGCCACTTATAAACCGTGTAATATTATCTATATTACCAACGCGATCTTGCCCAAATTCTGTAGTTAGTAAAGCTATAGCTAGACAAAGTTTTGGAAAACAACTTGGTAGTCTGGCAACTCCCCTTCTGGTACCTCCCATACAAATGTACCATCCCGCCACTTATAAACCGTGTACTATTATCAATATGACCAACGCGATCTTGACCAAATTCTTTATTTAGTAAAGCTATAGCTAGACAAAGTTTTGGAAAACAAATTGGTAGTCTGGCAACTCCCCTTCTGGTACCTCCCATATAAATGTACCATCCCGCCATTTATAAACCGTGTAATATTATCTATATTACCAACGCGATCTTGCCCAAATTCTGTAGTTGGTAAAGCTATAGCTAGACAAAGTTTTGGAAAACAACTTGGTAGTCTGGCAACTCCCCTTCTGGTACCTCCCATATAAATGTACCATCCCGCCATTTATAAACCGTGTAATATTATCTATATTACCAACGCGATCTTGCCCAAATTCTGTAGTTGGTAAAGCTATAGCTAGACAAAGTTTTGGAAAAAACTTGGTAGTCTGGCAGATCCCCTTCTGGTACCTCCCATACAAATGAACCATCCCGCCACTTATAAACCGTGTATTATTACCCGCCACTTATAAACCGTGTAATATTATCTATATTACCAACGCGATCTTGCCCAAATTCTGTAGTTAGTAAAGCTATAGCTAGACAAAGTTTTGGAAAACAACTTGGTAGTCTGGCAACTCCCCTTCTGGTACCTTACATACAAATGTACCATCCCGCCACTTATAAACCGTGTAATATTATCTATATTACCAACGCGATCTTGCCCAAATTCTGTAGTTAGTAAAGCTATAGCTAGACAAAGTTTTGGAAAACAACTTGGTAGTCTGGCAACTCCCCTTCTGGTACCTCCCATATAAATGTACCATCCCGCCATTTATAAACCGTGTAATATTATCTATATTACCAACGCGATCTTGCCCAAATTCTGTAGTTGGTAAAGCTATAGCTAGACAAAGTTTTGGAAAAAAACTTGGTAGTCTGGCAACTCCCCTTCTGGTACCTCCCATACAAATGAACCATCCCGCCACTTATAAACCGTGTATTATTATCAATATTACCAACGCGATCTTGCCCAAATTCTGTAGTTAGTAAAGCTATAGCTAGACAAAGTTTTGGAAAAAACTTGGTAGTCTGGCAGATCCCCTTCTGGTACCTTCCATACAAATGTACCATCCCGTCCCTAATAACAGTGTACTATTATCAATATGACCAACGCGATCTTGACCAAATTCTTTATTTAGTAAAGCTATAGTCAGACAAAATTTTTTGGACAAAAACTTGGTAGTCTGGCAACTCCCCTTCTGGTACCTTCCATACAAATGTACCATCCCGTCCCTAATAACAGTGTACTATTATCAATATGACCAACGCGATCTTGACCAAATTCTTTATTTAGTAAAGCTATAGCTAGACAAAGTTTTGGAAAAAACTTGGTAGTCTGGCAAATCCCCTTCTGGTACCTTCCATACAAATGTACCATCCCGTCCCTAATAACAGTGTACTATTATCAATATGGCCAACGCGATCTTGTCCAAATTCTGTAGTTAGTAAAGCTATAGCTAGACAAAGATTTGGAAAACAACTTGGTAGTCTGGCAACTCCCCTTCTGGTACCTTCCATACAAATGTACCATCCCGCCAGTTATAAACCGTGTAATATTATCTATATTACCAACGCGATCTTGCCCAAATTCTGTAGTTAGTAAAACTATAGCTAGACAAAGTTTTGGAAAACAACTTGGTAGTCTGGCAACTCCCCTTCTGGTACCTTACATACAAATGTACTTATAAACCGTGTAATATTATCTATATTACCAACGCGATCTTGCCCAAATTCTGTAGTTAGTAAAGCTATAGCTAGACAAAGTTTTGGAAAACAACTTGGTAGTCTGGCAACTCCCCTTCTGGTACCTCCCATACAAATGTACCATCCCGCCACTTATAAACCGTGTACTATTATCAATATGACCAACGCGATCTTGACCAAATTCTTTATTTAGTAAAGCTATAGTCAGACAAAATTTTTGGACAAAAAAATTTGGTAGTCTGGCGACTCCCCTTCTGGTACCTTCCATACAAATGTACCATCCCGTCCCTAATAACAGTGTACTATTATCAATATGACCAACGCGATCTTGACCAAATTCTTTATTTAGTAAAGCTATAGCTAGACAAAGTTTTGGAAAACAACTTGGTAGTCTGGCAACTCCCCTTCTGGTACCTTACATACAAATGTACCATCCCGCCACTTATAAACCGTGTACTATTATCAATATGACCAACGCGATCTTGACCAAATTCTTTATTTAGTAAAGCTATAGCTAGACAAAGTTTTGGAAAACAAATTGGTAGTCTGGCAACTCCCCTTCTGGTACCTCCCATACAAATGAACCATCCCGCCACTTATAAACCGTGTAATATTATCTATATTACCAACGCGATCTTGCCCAAATTCTGTAGTTAGTAAAGCTATAGCTAGACAAAGTTTTGGAAAACAACTTGGTAGTCTGGCAACTCCCCTTCTGGTACCTCCCATATAAATGTACCATCCCGCCATTTATAAACCGTGTAATATTATCTATATTACCAACGCGATCTTGCCCAAATTCTGTAGTTAGTAAAGCTATAGCTAGACAAAGTTTTGGAAAAAAACTTGGTAGTCTGGCAACTCCCCTTCTGGTACCTCCCATACAAATGAACCATCCCGCCACTTATAAACCTTGTATTATTATCAATATTACCAACGCGATCTTGCCCAAATTCTGTAGTTAGTAAAGCTATAGCTAGACAAAGTTTTGGAAAAAACTTGGTAGTCTGGCAGATCCCCTTCTGGTACCTTCCATTCAAATGTACCATCTCGTCCCTAATAACAGTGTACTATTATCAATATGACCAACGCGATCTTGACCAAATTCTTTATTTAGTAAAGCTATAGTCAGACAAAATTTTTTGGACAAAAACTTGGTAGTCTGGCAACTCCCCTTCTGGTACCTTCCATACAAATGTACCATCCCGTCCCTAATAACAGTGTACTATTATCAATATGACCAACGCGATCTTGTCCAAATTCTGTAGTTAGTAAAGCTATAGCTAGACAAAGTTTTGGAAAAAACTTGGTAGTCTGGCAGATCCCCTTCTGGTACCTTCCATACAAATGTACCATCCCGTCCCTAATAACAGTGTACTATTATCAATATGACCAACGCGATCTTGACCAAATTCTTTATTTAGTAAAGCTATAGTCAGACAAAATTTTTTGGACAAAAACTTGGTAGTCTGGCAACTCCCCTTCTGGTACCTTCCATACAAATGTACCATCCCGTCCCTAATAACAGTGTACTATTATCAATATGACCAACGCGATCTTGTCCAAATTCTGTAGTTAGTAAAGCTATAGCTAGACAAAGTTTTGGAAAAAACTTGGTAGTCTGGCAAATCCCCTTCTGGTACCTTCCATACAAATGTACCATCCCGTCCCTAATAACAGTGTACTATTATCAATATGACCAACGCGATCTTGACCAAATTCTTTATTTAGTAAAGCTATAGTCAGACAAAATTTTTTGGACAAAAACTTGGTAGTCTGGCAACTCCCCTTCTGGTACCTTCCATACAAATGTACCATCCCGTCCCTAATAACAGTGTACTATTATCAATATGACCAACGCGATCTTGTCCAAATTCTGTAGTTAGTAAAGCTATAGCTAGACAAAGTTTTGGAAAAAACTTGGTAGTCTGGCAAATCCCCTTCTGGTACCTTCCATACAAATGTACCATCCCGTCCCTAATAACAGTGTACTATTATCAATATGGCCAACGCGATCTTGTCCAAATTCTGTAGTTAGTAAAGCTATAGCTAGACAAAGTTTTGGAAAACAACTTGGTAGTCTGGCAACTCCCCTTCTGGTACCTTCCATACAAATGTACCATCCCGCCACTTATAAACCGTGTAATATTATCTATATTACCAACGCGATCTTGCCCAAATTCTGTAGTTAGTAAAACTATAGCTAGACAAAGTTTTGGAAAACAACTTGGTAGTCTGGCAACTCCCCTTCTGGTACCTTACATACAAATGTACTTATAAACCGTGTAATATTATCTATATTACCAACGCGATCTTGCCCAAATTCTGTAGTTAGTAAAGCTATAGCTAGACAAAGTTTTGGAAAACATCTTGGTAGTCTGGCAACTCCCCTTCTGGTACCTCCCATACAAATGTACCATCCCGCCACTTATAAACCGTGTACTATTATCAATATGACCAACGCGATCTTGTCCAAATTCTGTAGTTAGTAAAGCTATAGCTAGACAAAGTTTTGGAAAAAACTTGGTAGTCTGGCAAATCCCCTTCTGGTACCTTCCATACAAATGTACCATCCCGTCCCTAATAACAGTGTACTATTATCAATATGGCTAACGCGATCTTGTCCAAATTCTGTAGTTAGTAAAGCTATAGCTAGACAAAGTTTTGGAAAACAACTTGGTAGTCTGGCAACTCCCCTTCTGGTACCTTCCATACAAATGTACCATCCCGCCACTTATAAACCGTGTAATATTATCTATATTACCAACGCGATCTTGCCCAAATTCTGTAGTTAGTAAAACTATAGCTAGACAAAGTTTTGGAAAACAACTTGGTAGTCTGGCAACTCCCCTTCTGGTACCTTACATACAAATGTACTTATAAACCGTGTAATATTATCTATATTACCAACGCGATCTTGCCCAAATTCTGTAGTTAGTAAAGCTATAGCTAGACAAAGTTTTGGAAAACAACTTGGTAGTCTGGCAACTCCCCTTCTGGTACCTCCCATACAAATGTACCATCCCGCCACTTATAAACCGTGTACTATTATCAATATGACCAACGCGATCTTGACCAAATTCTTTATTTAGTAAAGCTATAGTCAGACAAAATTTTTTGACAAAAAAATTTGGTAGTCTGGCAACTCCCCTTCTGTTACCTTCCATACAAATGTACCATCCCGTCCCTAATAACAGTGTACTATTATCAATATGACCAACGCGATCTTGACCAAATTCTTTATTTAGTAAAGCTATAGCTAGACAAAGTTTTGGAAAACAACTTGGTAGTCTGGCAACTCCCCTTCTGGTACCTTACATACAAATGTACCATCCCGCCACTTATAAACCGTGTACTATTATCAATATGACCAACGCCATCTTCACCAAATTCTTTATTTAGTAAAGCTATAGCTAGACAAAGTTTTGGAAAACAAATTGGTAGTCTGGCAACTCCCCTTCTGGTACCTCCCATACAAATGTACCATCCCACCTAGCTTAGAAATCGTGTGATATTATCGATATTACCAACGCGATCTTGCCAAAATTCTGAACTTAATAAAGCTATAGCTAGACAAAGTTTTGGAAAACAACTTGGTAGTCTGGCAACTCCCCTTCTGGTACCTTACATACAAATGTACCATCCCGCCACTTATAAACAGTGTACTATTATCAATATGACCAACGCGATCTTGACCAAATTCTTTATTTAGTAAAGCTATAGCTAGACAAAGTTTTGGAAAACAACTTGGTAGTCTGGCAACTCCCCTTCTGGTACCTTACATACAAATGTACCATCCCGCCACTTATAAACCGTGTACTATTATCAATATGACCAACGCGATCTTCACCAAATTCTTTATTTAGTAAAGCTATAGCTAGACAAAGTTTTGGAAAACAACTTGGTAGTCTGGCAACTCCCCTTCTGCTACCTCCCATACAAATGTACCATCCCACCTAGCTTAGAAATCGTGTGATATTATCAATATGACCAACGCGATCTAGCCCAAATTCTGTAGTTAGTAAAGCTATAGCTAGACAAAGTTTTGGAAAAAACTTGGTAGTCTGGCAGATCCCCTTCTGGTACCTTCCATACAAATGTACCATCCCGTCCCTAATAACAGTGTACTATTATCAATATGACCAACGCGATGTTGACCAAATTCTTTATTTAGTAAAGCTATAGTCAGACAAAAATTTTTGGACATAAACTTGGAAGTCTGGCAACTCCCCTTCTGGTACCTCCCATACAAATGTACCATCCCGCGACTTATAAACCGTGTATTATTATAAATATTACCAACGCGATCTTGCCCAAATTCTGTAGTTAGTAAAGCTATAGCTAGACAACGTTTTGGAAAAAACTTGGTAGTCTGGCAAATCCCCTTCTGGTACCTCCCATACAAATGTACCATCCCGACTACCTTAGAAATCGTGTGATATTATCAATATGACTAACGCGATATTGCTCAAATTCTGTATTTAGTAAAGCTATAGACAGACAAAGTTTTGGACAAAAACTTGGTAGTCTGGCAACTCCCCTTCTGGTACCTCCCATACAAATGTACCATCCCGCCACTTATAAACCGTGTATTATTTTCAATATTACCAACGCGATCTTGCCCAAATTCTGTAGTTAGTAAAGCTATAGCTAGACAAAGTTTTGGAAAACAACTTGGTAGTCTGGCAACTCACATTCTGGTACCTCCCATACTAATGTACCATCTCGCCTACATTAGAAATTGTGTGATATTATCAATATGACCAACGCGATATTGCTCAAATTCTGTAGTAAAGCTATAGACAGACAAAGTTTTGGACAAAAACTTGGAAGTCTGGCAACTCCCCTTCTGGTACCTCCCATACAAATGTAACATCCCGCGACTTATAAACCGTGTATTATTATAAATATTACCAACGCGATCTTGCCCAAATTCTGTAGTTAGTAAAGCTATAGCTAGACAAAGTTTTGGAAAAAACTTGGTAGTCTGGCAAATCCCCTTCTGGTACCTCCCATACAAATGTACCATCCCGACTACCTTAGAAATCGTGTGATATTATCAATATGACTAACGCGATATTGCTCAAATTCTGTATTTAGTAAAGCTATAGACAGACAAAGTGTTGGACAAAAACTTGGTAGTCTGGCAATTCCCCTTCTGGTACCTCCCATACAAATGTACCATCCCGCCACTTATAAACCGTGTATTATTTTAAATATTACCAACGCGATCTTGCCCAAATTCTGTAGTTAGTAAAGCTATAGCTAGACAAAGTTTTCGAAAAAACTTGGTAGTCTGGCAAATCCCCTTCTGGTATCTCCCATACAAATGTTCCATCCCGCCTACCTTAGAAATCGTGTGATATTATTAGTGTTTTGTTACTTCTCGTGTGCACACGCACTTTTCGTTGGGTCCGCGTCCTGTACCTATTCCGTTTATAGTGTGTTTTGTTCCTTGTCGTCTCAAATGCAAATTTTGTTCGGTCCGCGTCTAGTACCTATTACGTCCATATTCTGTCTTTTAAAATACAAACAGTTACCACAAAAAAAAACAAAAAAGAAATAAACCGGCTTTAAATAAAACAACAAATATCGCCCACGCACATCGTCCACAACAATAACTACAACAAATCAACTCCTCACGCATCAACACAAAAAAACAACACTTAGGGCTTTTCTATGCCCCCCTCGTTGGCTTGCACTTGCGTTCACCCCTCCTTTTTCCCTTTCGCACATCGCAAATAGTTCTGCGTTCTTCTTGTCGCTGTTCTGTTAGTTGTTGTAGGCATAACACTGAACAACTAACGGAAATAACAGCGGCGAGAGGGGTGCAGCATTATTTGTGATTTTGCTTTGATGTTGTCTTGTTTTTTGGTAATGTCATGGTAGGTAAGTACAAAATTCACTTTGCGAATATTTGTGGGCTTAGGACGATTTTTTTTGCGGTATACTCGCACATTAACTTCCATAGGCCGGATGTCCTCGCTCTATGTGAGACCCAGGTATGTGAGGATTCTGATCCACAGGATTTTCACATTCCTGGTTATCACACACTATCCTCATTCTTTTCTCACAGAGGTCTTGTGGTTTATATACGTAATGGTGTGGTGTTTCAGAGTCAGCAGCATTTAAACTCACAAGATCCAGAATTTAACTCCCTTTGGTTTAAATTCAGGATTGGGACACACACTTTGCATTTCGGGTTTCTTTACAGAAGCCCAAACCTGGAAAGGGAGGCTACCCTAAATGGCTTCGACGCCCTTTCTGATTCCATTACACAAATTTTAGAAGATTATCCGGACAGTGAAATTGCAGTTGCTGGTGATTTTAATGTCCGTAATAATTCTTGGCTTTCCCATTCGAGCCATACATCTCCGGAGGGTCAATACGCTGAGTTATTTGCCGCGCACAATGACTTGGCGCAATTAGTGAATGAACCAACACACATTCCGCGTGTTGAAGGGCAACAACAAAATATTGTTGACCTTTTCTTAACCTCTCACCCTGAAAAGTATGAGGTTAACATTCTTGCGCCTCTTGGAAATTCGGATCACTGCACCATCTCAACATCCTTTTCTTTCTCTGATATTCGAGGCTCTTCTAAACCAGTCACGAAGAGGACAATGTACATATACGAAAAGGCACGTTGGGCCGAGCTCAACAGTTTTTACCAGCAATTTAACCGGAAATTATGTTTCCTAGACAACAATGTCGATGCTGCTGCTGAAATGGTCGAGAAACTAATTCTTCTTGGAATAAACACGTTTATTCCATCGAAGACTACTTCGATTAAACCTCCAAAGAACTGTTGGTTTAATCAGACATGCAAAGAAGCTGTCAGATCCAAAGAGGAAGCGTTCAGAAATTGGCGGTTAAATAAAAACGTCACTACTGTGCTGCTACGTAAACAGGCAAGATCCAATTGTGCCAGAGTGCTTAGGCGCGAACAATTTCTCCACGAACAGCGCCTTCGTTCTTTCGTTCTAAAGTTCTTTCTTCTCCCAGGGGAAGTAAGAGCTTTTGGTCATTCGTTTAAAGGGTAAGGAACAATTCTTCGTCTTCTATTTCAACCCTTGTTGACGGTGACCAGATATTCACTGACCCGGTTGACAAAGCTAACCTTATGGCTGAAATATTTGCAAAGAATTCATCTTTGCCAGACAGCAGTCAACCACTCCCCGTGATCGAGAACGTATCTAGTTCGATGCCTCAGAAATTTGTTCGAACACGTGGAGTTAAAAGGGTTCTTGCAGATCTCAACGTAAATAAAACTCTGGGCCCGGATGGTATTTCAGCACTTGTCCTATGTAAGTGCTCTTCGACGCTAGCTCGTCCATTGCGCAATCTTTTCAACATGTCGTACCGTGCTGGTATTTACCCTTCACGTTGGAAAGTTGACAATGTTCAGCCGATCCCCAAGAAAGGTGAGGCTATGTTCTGCGCTCTCAAAGGTTATGGAGAGCATGGTTAATCACCATCTTGTCAAATATTTAGAGTCTAACGGCCTCCTGAATGATCGACAGTATGGCTTCCGTAGAAATCGATCTACTGGAGACCTGATGGCGTTCCTTACGGAGCGATGGAGTCGATCCATTCACCGCCTTGGTGAAAGTAAGGTCGTGGCTCTGGATATTTCCAAGGCGTTCGATAGGGTCTGGCACGGAGCACTCATATCAAAACTTATTGCATTTGGTGTCGGTAATACATTCTCTCGATTCATATCGAGTTTTCTCAGAGATCGCTCTATACGAGTTGTTATAGATGGGGTCTCATCCAACGAGCATAGGTTGACCGCAGGAGTGCCACAAGGCTCTGTCCTCTCTCCTTCTCTATTTCTTATTTTCATTGACGACCTGTTGGGTCAGACTTTGAACCCGATCTACTCCTTTGCGGATGACAGTAACCTCTGTCATTCATACTCATTTGATCATCGGTCAGGTCCTCTGGAGGTCGAGGACAAAAGGCGAACGATGAATGACTCACTTAACCGCGATTTGTGAGTGGGGCCAAATGAATAGAGTAGATTTTAATGCACAAAAGACCCAGTGCTGTTTGTTGTCACACAAGCGTTCACCAGATCCAGCATCGTCGTCAATTTCTATGGGTGGTGTGGATATCGACGAATCAGACACTCTTGATGTTCTGGGCATGAAGATACAGGGTGATGCTCGCTGGGCTAGCCATATATTCGAAGTGTCGAAAGAAGCATTCAAGTGTTTAGGCTTTTTGAAGCGGTGCAAGAAATACTTCACCCCATCTGATCTCGTAAATATTTACACCACTTTCATCCGGCCTAAAATGAAATACAACTCGCATATATGGGCAGGGGCTCCATTAACATCTTTGAAGCTTCTGGACCGTGTACAGAGGAAGCGGTGGTGATGATAGGGGATGGTAGGGTATCCAGCTCTATTGTCTCCCTACAGCATCGCCGAAATGTGGGCTGTGTATCACAATTCTATAGATATTTTAATGGTATCTGTTCAGAAGATATCCGTCGTCTGGTCCCTGACGTTAGAACATTTAGCCGGAATACTCGGCTATCCAGGGTCTCTCATCCGTTCATTGTCAAATGGCCGGTCGACCAGACGACGCACTATAGAGAAAATTCGTTCTTCAGCCGTACTGTTCGCATGTGGAATAATCTTCCAGCAAGTGTTTTTCCTGCCTGCTATGACATTATCAAATTCAAGGGAAACATCAACAAACACTACTCCCTCTTTCCTCCCTCCAATACCATCATTTCCCGTCGCTAACACAGTGCATTGCATTTATAGGGGGCATACACTGAGTGTTAGTCCAAATAAAAAAAAAAAAAAAAATATGACCAACACGATATTGAAAATTTTTGGACAAAAACTTTGTAAACTGGCAACTCCCCTTCTGGTACCTCCCATACAAATATACCATCCCGCCATTTATAAACCGTGTGTTATTATCAATACTACCAACGCGATCTTGGCCAAATTCTGTATTTAGTAAAGCTATAGCTAGACAAAGTTTTGGAAAAAACTTGGTAGTCTGGCAACTCCCCTTCTGGTACCTCCCATACAAATGTTCCATCCCGCCACTTATAAACCGTGTATTATTATCAATATTACCAACGCGATCTTGCCCAAATTCTGTAGTTAGTAAAGCTATAGCTAGACAAAGTTTTGGAAAAAACTTGGTAGTCTGGCAAATCCCCTTCTGGTACCTTCCATACAAATGTACCATCCCGTCCCTAATAACAGTGTACTATTATCAATATGGCCATCGCAATCTTGTCCAAATTCTGTAGTTAGTAAAGCTATAGCTAGACAAAGTTTTGGAAAACAACTTGGTAGTCTGGCAACTCCCCTTCTGGTACCTTCCATACAAATGTACCATCCCGCCACTTATAAACCGTGTAATATTATCTATATTACCAACGCGATCTTGCCCAAATTCTGTAGTTAGTAAAACTATAGCTAGACAAAGTTTTGGAAAACAACTTGGTAGTCTGGCAACTCCCCTTCTGGTACCTTACATACAAATGTACCATCCCGCCACTTATAAACCGTGTAATATTATCTATATTACCAACGCGATCTTGCCCAAATTCTGTAGTTAGTAAAGCTATAGCTAGACAAAGTTTTGGAAAACAACTTGGTAGTCTGGCAACTCCCCTTCTGGTACCTCCCTTAAAAATGTACCATCCCGCCACTTATAAACCGTGTACTATTATCAATATGACCAACGCGATCTTGACCAAATTCTTTATTTAGTAAAGCTATAGTCAGACAAAATTGTTGGACAAAAAAATTTGGTAGTCTGGCAACTCCCCTTCTGGTACCTTCCATACAAATGTACCATCCCGTCCCTAATAACAGTGTACTATTATCAATATGACCAACGCGATCTTGACCAAATTCTTTATTTAGTAAAGCTATAGCTAGACAAAGTTTTGGAAAACAACTTGGTAGTCTGGCAACTCCCCTTCTGGTACCTTACATACAAATGTACCATCCCGCCACTTATTAACCGTGTACTATTATCAATATGACCAACGCGATCTTGACCAAATTCTTTATTTAGTAAAGCTATAGCTAGACAAAGTTTTGGAAAACAAATTGGTAGTCTGGCAACTCCCCTTCTGGTACCTCCCATACAAATGTACCATCCCACCTAGCTTAGAAATCGTGTGATATTATCAATATTACCAACGCGATCTTGCCAAAATTCTGAACTTAATAAAGCTATAGCTAGACAAAGTTTTGGAAAAAACTTGGTAGTCTGGCAAATCCCCTTCTGGTACCTCCCATACAAATGTACCATCCCGCCTAGCTTAGAAATCGTGTGATATTATCAATATGACCAACGCGATCTAGCCCAAATTCTGTATTTAGTAGAACTATAGCTAGACAAAGTTTTGGAAAAAAAACTTGGTAGTCTGGCAACTCCCCTTCTGATACCTCCCATTCAAATGTACCATCCCGCCACTTATAAATAGTGTACTATTATCAATATGACCAACGCGATCTTGTCCAAATTCTGTAGTTAGTAAAGCAATAGCTAGACAAAGTTTTGGAAAACAACTTGGTAGTCTGGCAACTCCCCTTCTGGTACCTTACATACAAATGTACCATCCCGCCACTTATAAACCGTGTAATATTATCTATATTACCAACGCGATCTTGCCCAAATTCTGTAGTTAGTAAAGCTATAGCTAGACAACGTTTAGGAAAACAACTTGGTAGTCTGGCAACTCCCCTTCTGGTACCTTACCTACAAATGTACCATCCCGCCACTTATAAACCGTGTAATATTATCTATATTACCAACGCGATCTTGCCCAAATTCTGTAGTTAGTAAAGCTATAGCTAGACAAAGTTTTGGAAAACAACTTGGTAGTCTGGCAACTCCCCTTCTGGTACCTTACATACAAATGTACCATCCCGCCACTTATAAACCGTGTAATATTATCTATATTACCAACGCGATCTTGCCCAAATTCTGTAGTTAGTAAAGCTATAGCTAGACAAAGTTTTGGAAAACAACTTGGTAGTCTGGCAACTCCCCTTCTGGTACCTCCCATATAAATGTACCATCCCGCCATTTATAAACCGTGTAATATTATCTATATTACCAACGCGATCTTGCCCAAATTCTGTAGTTAGTAAAGCTATAGCTAGACAAAGTTTTGGAAAAAAACTTGGTAGTCTGGCAACTCCCCTTCTGGTACCCCCCATACAAATGTACCATCCCGCCACTTATAAACCGTGTATTATTATCAATATTACCAACGCTATCTTGCCCAAATTCTGTAGTTAGTAAAACTATAGCTAGACAAAGTTTTGGAAAACATCTTGGTAGTCTGGCAACTCCCCTTCTGGTACCATCCATACAAATGTACCATCCCGCCACTTATAAACCGTGTAATATTATCTATATTACCAACGCGATCTTGCCCAAATTCTGTAGTTAGTAAAGCTATAGCTAGACAAAGTTTTGGAAAAAAACTTGGTAGTCTGGCAACTCCCCTTCTGGTACCTCCCTTAAAAATGTACCATCCCGCCACTAATAAACCGTGTACTATTATCAATATGACCAACGCGATCTTGACCAAATTCTTTATTTAGTAAAGCTATAGTCAGACAAAATTTTTGGACAAAAAAATTTGGTAGTCTGGCAACTCCCCTTCTGGTACCTTCCATACAAATGTACCATCCCGTCCCTAATAACAGTGTACTATTATCAATATGACCAACGCGATCTTGACCAAATTCTTTATTTAGTAAAGCTATAGCTAGACAAAGTTTTGGAAAACAACTTGGTAGTCTGGCAACTCCCCTTCTGGTACCTTACATACAAATGTACCATCCCGCCACTTATTAACCGTGTACTATTATCAATATGACCAACGCGATCTTGACCAAATTCTTTATTTAGTAAAGCTATAGCTAGACAAAGTTTTGGAAAACAAATTGGTAGTCTGGCAACTCCCCTTCTGGTACCTCCCATACAAATGTACCATCCCACCTAGCTTAGAAATCGTGTGATATTATCAATATTACCAACGCGATCTTGCCAAAATTCTGAACTTAATAAAGCTATAGCTAGACAAAGTTTTGGAAAAAACTTGGTAGTCTGGCAAATCCCCTTCTGGTACCTCCCATACAAATGTACCATCCCGCCTAGCTTAGAAATCGTGTGATATTATCAATATGACCAACGCGATCTAGCCCAAATTCTGTATTTAGTAGAACTATAGCTAGACAAAGTTTTGGAAAAAAAACTTGGTAGTCTGGCAACTCCCCTTCTGATACCTCCCATTCAAATGTACCATCCCGCCACTTATAAACCGTGTAATATTATCTATATTACCAACGCGATCTTGCCCAAATTCTGTAGTTAGTAAAGCTATAGCTAGACAACGTTTAGGAAAACAACTTGGTAGTCTGGCAACTCCCCTTCTGGTACCTTACCTACAAATGTACCATCCCGCCACTTATAAACCGTGTAATATTATCTATATTACCAACGCGATCTTGCCCAAATTCTGTAGTTAGTAAAGCTATAGCTAGACAACGTTTAGGAAAACAACTTGGTAGTCTGGCAACTCCCCTTCTGGTACCTTACCTACAAATGTACCATCCCGCCACTTATAAACCGTGTAATATTATCTATATTAACAACGCGATCTTGCCCAAATTCTGTAGTTAGTAAAGCTATAGCTAGACAAAGTTTTGGAAAACAACTTGGTAGTCTGGCAACTCCCCTTCTGGTACCTTACATACAAATGTACCATCCCGCCACTTATAAACCGTGTAATATTATCTATATTACCAACGCGATCTTGCCCAAATTCTGTAGTTAGTAAAGCTATAGCTAGACAAAGTTTTGGAAAACAACTTGGTAGTCTGGCAACTCCCCTTCTGGTACCTCCCATATAAATGTACCATCCCGCCATTTATAAACCGTGTAATATTATCTATATTACCAACGCGATCTTGCCCAAATTCTGTAGTTAGTAAAGCTATAGCTAGACAAAGTTTTGGAAAAAAACTTGGTAGTCTGGCAACTCCCCTTCTGGTACCCCCCATACAAATGTACCATCCCGCCACTTATAAACCGTGTATTATTATCAATATTACCAACGCTATCTTGCCCAAATTCTGTAGTTAGTAAAGCTATATCTAGACAAAGTTTTGGAAAAAACTTGGTAGTCTGGCAGATCCCCTTCTGGTACCTTCCATACAAATGTACCATCCCGTCCCTAATAACTGTACTATTATCAATATGACCAACGCGATCTTGACCAAATTCTTTATTTAGTAAAGCTATAGTCAGACAAAATTTTTTGGACAAAAACTTGGTAGTCTGGCAACTCCCCTTCTGGTACCTTCCATACAAATGTACCATCCCGTCTCTAATAACAGTGTACTATTATCAATATGACCAACGCGATCTTGTCCAAATTCTGTAGTTAGTAAAGCTATAGCTAGACAAAGTTTTGGAAAAAACTTGGTAGTCTGGCAGATCCCCTTCTGGTACCTTCCATACAAATGTACCATCCCGTCCCTAATAACAGTGTACTATTATCAATATGACCAAAGCGATCTTGACCAAATTCTTTATTTAGTAAAGCTATAGTCAGACAAAAATTTTTGGACAAAAACTTGGTAGTCTGGCAACTCCCCTTCTGGTACCTTCCATACAAATGTACCATCCCGTCCCTAATAACAGTGTACTATTATCAATATGACCAACGCGATCTTGTCCAAATTCTGTAGTTAGTAAAGCTATAGCTAGACAAAGTTTTGGAAAAAACTTGGTAGTCTGGCAAATCCCCTTCTGGTACCTTCCATACAAATGTACCATCCCGTCCCTAATAACAGTGTACTATTATCAATATGGCCAACGCGATCTTGTCCAAATTCTGTAGTTAGTAAAGCTATAGCTAGACAAAGTTTTGGAAAACAACTTGGTAGTCTGGCAACTCCCCTTCTGGTACCTTCCATACAAATGTACCATCCCGCCACTTATAAACCGTGTAATATTATCTATATTACCAACGCGATCTTGCCCAAATTCTGTAGTTAGTAAAACTATAGCTAGACAAAGTTTTGGAAAACAACTTGGTAGTCTGGCAACTCCCCTTCTGGTACCTTACATACAAATGTACCATCCCGCCACTTATAAACCGTGTAATATTATCTATATTACCAACGCGATCTTCCCCAAATTCTGTAGTTAGTAAAGCTATAGCTAGACAAAGTTTTGGAAAACAACTTGGAAGTCTGGCAACTCCCCTTCTGGTACCTTCCATACAAATTTACCATCCCGCCACTTATAAACCGTGTAATATTATCTATATTACCAACGCGATCTTCCCCAAATTCTGTAGTTAGTAAAGCTATAGCTAGACAAAGTTTTGGAAAACAACTTGGAAGTCTGGCAACTCCCCTTCTGGTACCTTCCATACAAATGTACCATCCCGCCTAGCTTAGAAATCGTGTGATATTATCAATATTACCAACGCGACCTTGCCAAAATTATGTAGTTAGTAAAGCTATAGCTAGACAAAGTTTTGGAAAACAACTTGGTAGTCTGGCAACTCCCCTTCTGGTACCTCCCATACAAATGTACCATCCCGCCACTTATAAACCGTGTACTATTATCAATATGACCAACGCGATCTTGACCAAATTCTTTATTTAGTAAAGCTATAGTCAGACAAAATTTTGGGACAAAAAAATTTGGTAGTCTGGCAACTCCCCTTCTGGTACCTTCCATACAAATGTACCATCCCGTCCCTAATAACAGTGTACTATTATCAATATGACCAACGCGATCTTGACCAAATTCTTTATTTAGTAAAGCTATAGCTAGACAAAGTTTTGGAAAACAACTTGGTAGTCTGGCAACTCCTCTTCTGGTACCTTACATACAAATGTACCATCCCGCCACTTATAAACCGTGTACTATTATCAATATGACCAACGCGATCTTGACCAAATTCTTTATTTAGTAAAGCTATAGCTAGACAAAGTTTTGGAAAACAAATTGGTAGTCTGGCAACTCCCCTTCTGGTACCTCCCATACAAATGTACCATCCCACCTAGCTTAGAAATCGTGTGATATTATCAATATTACCAACGCGATCTTGCCAAAATTCTGAACTTAATAAAGCTATAGCTAGACAAAGTTTTGGAAAAAACTTGGTAGTCTGGCAAATCCCCTTCTGGTACCTCCCATACAAATGTACCATCCCGCCTAGCTTAGAAATCGTGTGATATTATCAATATGACCAACGCGATCTAGCCCAAATTCTGTATTTAGTAGAACTATAGCTAGACAAAGTTTTGGAAAAAAAACTTGGTAGTCTGGCAACTCCCCTTCTGATACCTCCCATTCAAATGTACCATCCCGCCACTTATAAATAGTGTACTATTATCAATATGACCAACGCGATCTTGTCCAAATTCTGTAGTTAGTAAAGCAATAGCTAGACAAAGTTTTGGAAAAAACTTGGTAGTCTGGCAAATCCCCTTCTGGTACCTCCCATACAAATGTACCATCCCGACTACCTTAGAAATCGTGTGTTATTATCAATATGACTAACGCGATATTGCTCAAATTCTGTATTTAGTAAAGCTATAGACAGACAAAGTTTTGGACAAAAACTTGGTAGTCTGGCAATTCCCCTTCTGGTACCTCCCATACAAATGTACCATCCCGCCACTTATAAACCGTGTATTATTTTCAATATTACCAACGCGATCTTGCCCAAATTCTGTAGTTAGTAAAGCTATAGCTAGACAAAGTTTTCGAAAAAACTTGGTAGTCTGGCAAATCCCCTTCTGGTATCTCCCATACAAATGTTCCATCCCGCCTACCTGAGAAATCGTGTGATATTATTAGTGTTTTGTTACTTCTCGTGTGCACACGCACTTTTCGTTGGGTCCGCGTCCTGTACCTATTCCGTTTATAGTGTGGTTTGTTCCTTGTCGTCTCAAATGCAAATTTTGTTCGGTCCGCGTCTAGTACCTATTACGTCCATATTCTGTCTTTTAAAATACAAACAGTTACCACAAAAAAAAACAAAAAAGAAATAAACCGGCTTTAAATAAAACAACAAATATCGCCCACGCACATCGTCCACAACAATAACTACAACAAATCAACTCCTCACGCATCAACACAAAAAAACAACACTTAGGGCTTTTCTATGCCCCCCTCGTTGGCTTGCACTTGCGTTCACCCCTCCTTTTTCCCTTTCGCACATCGCAAATAGTTCTGCGTTCTTCTTGTCGCTGTTCTGTTAGTTGTTGTAGGCATAACACTGAAAAACTAACGGAAATAACAGCGGCGAGAGGGGTGCAGCATTATTTGTGATTTTGCTTTGATGTTGTCTTGTTTTTTGGTAATGTCATGGTAGGTAAGTACAAAATTCACTTTGCGAATATTTGTGGGCTTAGGACGATTTTTTTTTGCGGTATACTCGCACATTAACTTCCATAGGCCGGATGTCCTCGCTCTATGTGAGACCCAGGTATGTGAGGATTCTGATCCACAGGATTTTCACATTCCTGGTTATCACACACTATCCTCTTTCTTTTCTCACAGAGGTCTTGTGGTGTGGTGTTTCAGAGTCAGCAGCATTTAAACTCACAAGATCCAGAATTTAACTCCCTTTGGTTTAAATTCAGGATTGGGACACACACTTTGCATTTCGGGTTTCTTTACAGAAGCCCAAACCTGGAAAGGGAGGCTACCCTAAATGGCTTCGACGCCCTTTCTGATTCCATTACACAAATTTTAGAAGATTATCCGGACAGTGAAATTGCAGTTGCTGGTGATTTTAATGTCCGTAATAATTCTTGGCTTTCCCATTCGAGCCATACACAATGACTTGGCGCAATTAGTGAATGAACCAACACACATTCCGCGTGTTGAAGGGCAACAACAAAATATTGTTGACCTTTTCTTAACCTCTTTCTCTGATATTCGAGGCTCTTCTAAACCAGTCACGAAGAGGACAATGCACATATACGAAAAGGCACGTTGGGCCGAGCTCAACAGTTTTTACCAGCAATTTAACCGGAAATTATGTTTCCTAGACAACAATGTCGATGCTGCTGCTGAAATGGTCGAGAAACTAATTCTTCTTGGAATAAACACGTTTATTCCATCGAAGACTACTTCGATTAAACCTCCAAAGAACTGTTGGTTTAATCAGACATGCAAAGAAGCTGTCAGATCCAAAGAGGAAGCGTTCAGAAATTGGCGGTTAAATAAAAACGTCACTACTGTGCTGCTACGTAAACAGGCAAGATCCAATTGTGCCAGAGTGCTTAGGCGCGAACAATTTCTCCACGAACAGCGCCTTCGTGCTAAAGTTCTTTCTTCTCCCAGGGGAAGTAAGAGCTTTTGGTCATTCGTTTAAAGGGTAAGGAACAATTCTTCGTCTTCTATTTCAACACTTGTTGACGGTGACCAGATATTCACTGACCCGGTTGACAAAGCTAACCTTATGGCTGAAATATTTGCAAAGAATTCATCTTTGCCAGACAGCAGTCAACCACTCCCCGTGATCGAGAACGTATCTAGTTCGATGCCTCAGAAATTTGTTCGAACACGTGGAGTTAAAAGGGTTCTTGCAGATCTCAACGTAAATAAAACTCTGGGCCCGGATGGTATTTCAGCACTTGTCCTATGTAAGTGCTCTTCGACGCTAGCTCGTCCATTGCGCAATCTTTTCAACATGTCGTACCGTGCTGGTATTTACCCTTCACGTTGGAAAGTTGACAATGTTCAGCCGATCCCCAAGAAAGGTGAGGCTATGTTCTGCGCTCTCAAAGGTTATGGAGAGCATGGTTAATCACCATCTTGTCAAATATTTAGAGTCTAACGGCCTCCTGAATGATCGACAGTATGGCTTCCGTAGAAATCGATCTACTGGAGACCTGATGGCGTTCCTTACGGAGCGATGGAGTCGATCCATTCACCGCCTTGGTGAAAGTAAGGTCGTGGCTCTGGATATTTCCAAGGCGTTCGATAGGGTCTGGCACGGAGCACTCATATCAAAACTTATTGCATTTGGTGTCGGTAATACATTCTCTCGATTCATATCGAGTTTTCTCAGAGATCGCTCTATACGAGTTGTTATAGATGGGGTCTCATCCAACGAGCATAGGTTGACCGCAGGAGTGCCACAAGGCTCTGTCCTCTCTCCTTCTCTATTTCTTATTTTCATTGACGACCTGTTGGGTCAGACTTTGAACCCGATCTACTCCTTTGCGGATGACAGTAACCTCTGTCATTCATACTCATTTGATCATCGGCCAGGTCCTCTGGAGGTCGAGGACAAAAGGCGAACGATGAATGACTCACTTAACCGCGATTTGGCGACGATTTGTGAGTGGGGCCAAATGAATAGAGTAGATTTTAATGCACAAAAGACCCAGTGCTGTTTGTTGTCACACAAGCGTTCACCAGATCCAGCATCGTCGTCAATTTCTATGGGTGGTGTGGATATCGACGAATCAGACACTCTTGATGTTCTGGGCATGAAGATACAGGGTGATGCTCGCTGGGCTAGCCATATATTCGAAGTGTCGAAAGAAGCATTCAAGTGTTTAGGCTTTTTGAAGCGGTGCAAGAAATACTTCACCCCATCTGATCTCGTAAATATTTACACCACTTACATCCGGCCTAAAATGGAATACAACTCGCATATATGGGCAGGGGCTCCATTAACATCTTTGAAGCTTCTGGACCGTGTACAGAGGAAGCGGTGGTGATGATAGGGGATGGTAGGGTATCCAGCTCTATTGTCTCCCTACAGCATCGCCGAAATGTGGGCTGTGTATCACAATTCTATAGATATTTTAATGGTATCTGTTCAGAAGATATCCGTCGTCTGGTCCCTGACGTTAGAACATTTAGCCGGAATACTCGGCTATCCAGGGTCTCTCATCCGTTCATTGTCAAATGGCCGGTCGACCAGACGACGCACTATAGAGAAAATTCGTTCTTCAGCCGTACTGTTCGCATGTGGAATAATCTTCCAGCAAGTGTTTTTCCTGCCTGCTATGACATTATCAAATTCAAGGGAAACATCAACAAACACTACTCCCTCTTTCCTCCCTCCAATACCATCATTTCCCGTCGCTAACACAGTGCATTGCATTTATAGGGGGCATACACTGAGTGTTAGTCCAAATAAAAAAAAAAAAAAAAAATATGACCAACACGATATTGCTCAAATTCTGTATTTAGTAAAGCTATAGACAGAAAATTTTTGGACAAAAACTTTGTAAACTGGCAACTCCCCTTCTGGTACCTCCCATACAAATATACCATCCCGCCATTTATAAACCGTGTGTTATTATCAATACTACCAACGCGATCTTGGCCAAATTCTGTATTTAGTAAAGCTATAGCTAGACAAAGTTTTGGAAAAAACTTGGTAGTCTGGCAACTCCCCTTCTGGTACCTCCCATACAAATGTTCCATCCCGCCACTTATAAACCGTGTATTATTATCAATATTACCAACGCGATCTTGCCCAAATTCTGTAGTTAGTAAAGCTATAGCTAGACAAAGTTTTGGAAAAAACTTGGTAGTCTGGCAAATCCCCTTCTGGTACCTTCCATACAAATGTACCATCCCGTCCCTAATAACAGTGTACTATTATCAATATGGCCAACGCGATCTTGTCCAAATTCTGTAGTTAGTAAAGCTATAGCTAGACAAAGTTTTGGAAAACAACTTGGTAGTCTGGCAACTCCCCTTCTGGTACCTTCCATACAAATGTACCATCCCGCCACTTATAAACCGTGTAATATTATCTATATTACCAACGCGATCTTGCCCAAATTCTGTAGTTAGTAAAACTATAGCTAGACAAAGTTTTGGAAAACAACTTGGTAGTCTGGCAACTCCCCTTCTGGTACCTTACATACAAATGTACCATCCCGCCACTTATAAACCGTGTAATATTATCTATATTACCAACGCGATCTTGCCCAAATTCTGTAGTTAGTAAAGCTATAGCTAGACAAAGTTTTGGAAAACAACTTGGTAGTCTGGCAACTCCCCTTCTGGTACCTCCCTTAAAAATGTACCATCCCGCCACTTATAAACCGTGTACTATTATCAATATGACCAACGCGATCTTGACCAAATTCTTTATTTAGTAAAGCTATAGTCAGACAAAATTTTTGGACAAAAAAATTTGGTAGTCTGGCAACTCCCCTTCTGGTACCTTCCATACAAATGTACCATCCCGTCCCTAATAACAGTGTACTATTATCAATATGACCAACGCGATCTTGACCAAATTCTTTATTTAGTAAAGCTATAGCTAGACAAAGTTTTGGAAAACAACTTGGTAGTCTGGCAACTCCCCTTCTGGTACCTTACATACAAATGTACCATCCCGCCACTTATTAACCGTGTACTATTATCAATATGACCAACGCGATCTTGACCAAATTCTTTATTTAGTAAAGCTATAGCTAGACAAAGTTTTGGAAAACAAATTGATAGTCTGGCAACTCCCCTTCTGGTACCTCCCATACAAATGTACCATCCCACCTAGCTTAGAAATCGTGTGATATTATCAATATTACCAACGCGATCTTGCCAAAATTCTGAACTTAATAAAGCTATAGCTAGACAAAGTTTTGGAAAAAACTTGGTAGTCTGGCAAATCCCCTTCTGGTACCTCCCATACAAATGTTCCATCCCGCCACTTATAAACCGTGTATTATTATCAATATTACCAACGCGATCTTGGCCAAATTCTGTATTTAGTAAAGCTATAGCTAGACAAAGTTTTGGAAAAAACTTGGTAGTCTGGCAACTCCCCTTCTGGTACCTCCCATACAAATGTTCCATCCCGCCACTTATAAACCGTGTATTATTATCAATATTACCAACGCGATCTTGCCCAAATTCTGTAGTTAGTAAAGCTATAGCTAGACAAAGTTTTGGAAAAAACTTGGTAGTCTGGTAAATCCCCTTCTGGTACCTTCCATACAAATGTACCATCCCGTCCCTAATAACAGTGTACTATTATCAATATGGCCAACGCGATCTTGTCCAAATTCTGTAGTTAGTAAAGCTATAGCTAGACAAAGTTTTGGAAAACAACTTGGTAGTCTGGCAACTCCCCTTCTGGTACCTTCCATACAAATGTACCATCCCGCCACTTATAAACCGTGTAATATTATCTATATTACCAACGCGATCTTGCCCAAATTCTGTAGTTAGTAAAACTATAGCTAGACAAAGTTTTGGAAAACAACTTGGTAGTCTGGCAACTCCCCTTCTGGTACCTTACATACAAATGTACCATCCCGCCACTTATAAACCGTGTAATATTATCTATATTACCAACGCGATCTTGCCCAAATTCTGTAGTTAGTAAAGCTATAGCTAGACAAAGTTTTGGAAAACAACTTGGTAGTCTGGCAACTCCCCTTCTGGTACCTCCCTTACAAATGTACCATCCCGCCACTTATAAACCGTGTACTATTATCAATATGACCAACGCGATCTTGACCAAATTCTTTATTTAGTAAAGCTATAGTCAGACAAAATTTTTGGACAAAAAAATTTGGTAGTCTGGAAACTCCCCTTCTGGTACCTTCCATACAAATGTACCATCCCGTCCCTAATAACAGTGTACTATTATCAATATGACCAACGCGATCTTGACCAAATTCTTTATTTAGTAAAGCTATAGCTAGACAAAGTTTTGGAAAACAACTTGGTAGTCTGGCAACTCCCCTTCTGGTACCTTACATACAAATGTACCATCCCGCCACTTATTAACCGTGTACTATTATCAATATGACCAACGCGATCTTGACCAAATTCTTTATTTAGTAAAGCTATAGCTAGACAAAGTTTTGGAAAACAAATTGGTAGTCTGGCAACTCCCCTTCTGGTACCTCCCATACAAATGTACCATCCCACCTAGCTTAGAAATCGTGTGATATTATCAATATTACCAACGCGATCTTGCCAAAATTCTGAACTTAATAAAGCTATAGCTAGACAAAGTTTTGGAAAAAACTTGGTAGTCTGGCAAATCCCCTTCTGGTACCTCCCATACAAATGTACCATCCCGCCTAGCTTAGAAATCGTGTGATATTATCAATATGACCAACGCGATCTAGCCCAAATTCTGTATTTAGTAGAACTATAGCTAGACAAAGTTTTGGAAAAAAAACTTGGTAGTCTGGCAACTCCCCTTCTGATACCTCCCATTCAAATGTACCATCCCACCACTTATAAATAGTGTACTATTATCAATATGACCAACGCGATCTTGTCCAAATTCTGTAGTTAGTAAAGCAATAGCTAGACAAAGTTTTGGAAAACAACTTGGTAGTCTGGCAACTCCCCTTCTGGTACCTTACATACAAATGTACCATCCCGCCACTTATAAACCGTGTAATATTATCTATATTACCAACGCGATCTTGCCCAAATTCTGTAGTTAGTAAAGCTATAGCTAGACAAATTTTTGGAAAACAACTTGGTAGTCTGGCAACTCCCCTTCTGGTACCTTACCTACAAATGTACCATCCCGCCACTTATAAACCGTGTAATATTATCTATATTACCAACGCGATCTTGCCCAAATTCTGTAGTTAGTAAAGCTATAGCTAGACAAAGTTTTGGAAAACAACTTGGTAGTCTGGCAACTCCCCTTCTGGTACCTTACATACAAATGTACCATCCCGCCACTTATAAACCGTGTATTATTATCAATATTACCAACGCGATCTTGCCCAAATTCTGTAGTTAGTAAAGCTATAGCTAGACAAAGTTTTGGAAAAAACTTGGTAGTCTGGCAGATCCCCTTCTGGTACCTTCCGTACAAATGTACCATCCCGTCCCTAATAACTGTATTATTATCAATATGACCAACGCGATCTTGACCAAATTCTTTATTTAGTAAAGCTATAGTCAGACAAAATTTTTTGGACAAAAACTTGGTAGTCTGGCAACTCCCCTTCTGGTACCTTCCATACAAATGTACCATCCCGTCTCTAATAACAGTGTACTATTATCAATATGACCAACGCGATCTTGTCCAAATTCTGTAGTTAGTAAAGCTATAGCTAGACAAAGTTTTGGAAAAAACTTGGTAGTCTGGCAGATCCCCTTCTGGTACCTTCCATACAAATGTACCATCCCGTCCCTAATAACAGTGTACTATTATCAATATGACCAAAGCGATCTTGACCAAATTCTTTATTTAGTAAAGCTATAGTCAGACAAAATTTTTTGGACAAAAACTTGGTATTCTGGCAACTCCCCTTCTGGTACCTTCCATACAAATGTACCATCCCGTCCCTAATAACAGTGTACTATTATCAATATGGCCAACGCGATCTTGTCCAAATTCTGTAGTTAGTAAAGCTATAGCTAGACAAAGTTTTGGAAAACAACTTGGTAGTCTGGCAACTCCCCTTCTGGTACCTTCCATACAAATGTACCATCCCGCCACTTATAAACCGTGTAATATTATCTATATTACCAACGCGATCTTGCCCAAATTCTGTAGTTAGTAAAACTATAGCTAGACAAAGTTTTGGAAAACAACTTGGTAGTCTGGCAACTCCCCTTCTGGTACCTTACATACAAATGTACCATCCCGCCACTTATAAACCGTGTAATATTATCTATATTACCAACGCGATCTTGCCCAAATTCTGTAGTTAGTAAAGCTATAGCTAGACAAAGTTTTGGAAAACAACTTGGTAGTCTGGCAACTCCCCTTCTGGTACCTCCCATACAAATGTACCATCCCGCCACTTATAAACCGTGTACTATTATCAATATGACCAACTCGATCTTGACCAAATTCTTTATTTAGTAAAGCTATAGTCAGACAAAATTTTTGGACAAAAAAATTTGGTAGTCTGGCAACTCCCCTTATGGTACCTTCCATACAAATGTACCATCCCGTCCCTAATAACAGTGTACTATTATCAATATGACCAACGCGATCTTGACCAAATTCTTTATTTAGTAAAGCTATAGCTAGACAAAGTTTTGGAAAACAAATTGGTAGTCTGGCAACTCCCCTTCTGGTACCTCCCATACAAATGTACCATCCCACCTAGCTTAGAAATCGTGTGATATTATCAATATTACCAACGCGATCTTGCCAAAATTCTGAACTTAATAAAGCTATAGCTAGACAAAGTTTTGGAAAAAACTTGGTAGTCTGGCAAATCCCCTTCTGGTACCTCCCATACAAATGTACCATCCCGCCTAGCTTAGAAATCGTGTGATATTATCAATATGACCAACGCGATCTAGCCCAAATTCTGTATTTAGTAGAACTATAGCTAGACAAAGTTTTGGAAAAAAACTTGGTAGTCTGGCAACTCCCCTTCTGATACCTCCCATTCAAATGTACCATCCCGCCACTTATAAATAGTGTACTATTATCAATATGACCAACGCGATCTTGTCCAAATTCTGTAGTTAGTAAAGCAATAGCTAGACAAAGTTTTGGAAAACAACTTGGTAGTCTGGCAACTCCCCTTCTGGTACCTTACATACAAATGTACCATCCCGCCACTTATAAACCGTGTAATATTATCTATATTACCAACGCGATCTTGCCCAAATTCTGTAGTTAGTAAAGCTATAGCTAGACAAAGTTTTGGAAAACAACTTGGTAGTCTGGCAACTCCCCTTCTGGTACCTTACCTACAAATGTACCATCCCGCCACTTATAAACCGTGTAATATTATCTATATTACCAACGCGATCTTGCCCAAATTCTGTAGTTAGTAAAGCTATAGCTAGACAAAGTTTTGGAAAACAACTTGGTAGTCTGGCAACTCCCCTTCTGGTACCTTACATACAAATGTACCATCCCGCCACTTATAAACCGTGTAATATTATCTATATTACCAACGCGATCTTGCCCAAATTCTGTAGTTAGTAAAGCTATAGCTAGACAAAGTTTTGGAAAACAACTTGGTAGTCTGGCAACTCGCCTTCTGGTACCTCCCATATAAATGTACCATCCCGCCATTTATAAACCGTGTAATATTATCTATATTACCAACGCGATCTTGCCCAAATTCTGTAGTTAGTAATAGCTAGACAAAGTTTTGGAAAAAATCTTGGTAGTCTGGCAACTCCCCTTCTCGTACCTCCCATACGAATGTACCATCCTGCCACTTATAATCCGTGTATTATTATCAATATTAGCAACGCGATCTTGCCCAAATTCTGTAGTTAGTAAAGCTATAGCTAGACAAAGTTTTGGAAAAAACTTGGTAGTCTGGCAGATCCCCTTCTGGTACCTTCCATACAAATGTACCATCCCGTCCCTAATAACAGTGTACTATTATCAATATGACCAACGCGATCTTGACCAAATTCTTTATTTAGTAAAGCTATAGTCAGACAAAATTTTTTGGACAAAAACTTGGTAATCTGGCAACTCCCCTTCCGGTACCTTTCATACAAATGTACCATCCCGTCCATAATAACAGTGTACTATTATCAATATGACCAACGCGATCTTGTCCAAATTCTGTAGTTAGTAAAGCTATAGCTAGACAAAGTTTTGGAAAACAACTTGGTAGTCTGGCAACTCCCCTTCTGGTACCTTACATACAAATGTACCATCCCGCCACTTATAAACCGTGTAATATTATCTATATTACCAACGCGATCTTGCCCAAATTCTGTAGTTAGTAAAGCTATAGCTAGACAAAGTTTTGGAAAAAACTTGGTAGTCTGGCAAATCCCCTTCTGGTACCTCCCATACAAATGTACCATCCCGCCTAGCTTAGAAATCGTGTGATATTATCAATATTACCAACGCGATCTTGCCAAAATTCTGTAGTTAGTAAAGCTATAGCTAGACAAAGTTTTGGAAAAAAAACTTGGTAGTCTGGCAACTCCCCTTCTGGTAACTCCCATACAAATGTACCATCCCGCCACTTATAAACCGTGTATTATTATCAATATTACCAACGCGATCTTCCCAAATTCTGTAGTTAGTAAAGCTATAGCTAGACAAAGTTTTGGAAAAAACTTGGTAGTCTGGCAAATCCCCTTCTGGTACCTTCCATACAAATGTACCATCCCGTCCCTAATAACAGTGTACTATTATCAATATGACCAACGCGATCTTGTCCAAATTCTGTAGTTAGTAAAGCTATAGCTAGACAAAGTTTTGGAAAACAACTTGGTAGTCTGGCAACTCCCCTTCTGGTACCTTCCATACAAATGTACCATCCCGTCCCTAATAACAGTGTACTATTATCAATATGACCAACGCGATCTTGTCCCAATTCTGTAGTTAGTAAAGCTATAGCTAGACAAAGTTTTGGAAAACAACTTGGTAGTCTGGCAACTCCCCTTCTGGTACCTTCCATACAAATGTACCATCCCGCATAGCTTAGAAATCGTGTGATATTATCAATATTACCAACGCGATCTTACCAAACTTCTGTAGTTAGTAAAGCTATAGCTAGACAAAGTTTTGGAAAACAACTTGGTAGTCTGGCAACTCCCCTTCTGGTACCTTCCATACAAATGTACCATCCCCTCCCTAATAACAGTGTACTATTATCAATATGACCAACGCGATCTTGTCCAAATTCTGTAGTTAGTAAAGCTATAGCTAGACAAAGTTTTGGAAAACAACTTGGTAGTCTGGCAACTCCCCTTCTGATACCTCCCATTCAAATGTACCATCCCGCCACTTATAAATAGTGTACTGTTATCAATATGACCAACGCGATCTTGTCCAAATTCTGTAGTTAGTAAAGCAATAGCTAGACAAAGTTTTGGAAAACAACTTGGTAGTCTGGCAACTCCCCTTCTGGTACCTTACATACAAATGTACCATCCCGCCACTTATAAACCGTGTAATATTATCTATATTACTAACGCGATCTTGCCCAAATTCTGTAGTTAGTAAAGCTATAGCTAGACAAAGTTTTGGAAAACAACTTGGTAGTCTGGCAACTCCCCTTCTGGTACCTTACCTACAAATGTACCATCCCGCCACTTATAAACCGTGTAATATTATCTATATTACCAACGCGATCTTGCCCAAATTCTGTAGTTAGTAAAGCTATAGCTAGACAAAGTTTTGGAAAACAACTTGGTAGTCTGGCAACTCCCCTTCTGGTACCTTACATACAAATGTACCATCCCGCCACTTATAAACCGTGTAATATTATCTATATTACCAACGCGATCTTGCCCAAATTCTGTAGTTAGTAAAGCTATAGCTAGACAAAGTTTTGGAAAACAACTTGGTAGTCTGGCAACTCGCCTTCTGGTACCTCCCATATAAATGTACCATCCCGCCATTTATAAACCGTGTAATATTATCTATATTACCAACGCGATCTTGCCCAAATTCTGTAGTTAGTAATAGCTAGACAAAGTTTTGGAAAAAATCTTGGTAGTCTGGCAACTCCCCTTCTGGTACCTCCCATACAAATGTACCATCCCGCCACTTATAAACCGTGTATTATTATCAATATTAGCAACGCGATCTTGCCCAAATTCTGTAGTTAGTAAAGCTATAGCTAGACAAAGTTTTGGAAAAAACTTGGTAGTCTGGCAGATCCCCTTCTGGTACCTTCCATACAAATGTACCATCCCGTCCCTAATAACAGTGTACTATTATCAATATGACCAACGCGATCTTGACCAAATTCTTTATTTAGTAAAGCTATAGTCAGACAAAATTTTTTGGACAAAAACTTGGTAGTCTGGCAACTCCCCATCCGGTACCTTCCATACAAATGTACCATCCCGTCCCTAATAACAGTGTACTATTATCAATATGACCAACGCGATCTTGTCCAAATTCTGTAGTTAGTAAAGCTATAGCTAGACAAAGTTTTGGAAAACAACTTGGTAGTCTGGCAACTCCCCTTCTGGTACCTTACATACAAATGTACCATCCCGCCACTTATAAACCGTGTAATATTATCTATATTACCAACGCGATCTTGCCCAAATTCTGTAGTTAGTAAAGCTATAGCTAGACAAAGTTTTGGAAAAAACTTGGTAGTCTGGCAAATCCCCTTCTGGTACCTCCCATACAAATGTACCATCCCGCCTAGCTTAGAAATCGTGTGATATTATCAATATTACCAACGCGATCTTGCCAAAATTCTGTAGTTAGTAAAGCTATAGCTAGACAAAGTTTTGGAAAAAAAACTTGGTAGTCTGGCAACTCCCCTTCTGGTAACTCCCATACAAATGTACCATCCCGACACTTATAAACCCTGTTTTATTATCAATATTACCAACGCGATCTTCCCAAATTCTGTAGTTAGTAAAGCTATAGCTAGACAAAGTTTTGGAAAAAACTTGGTAGTCTGGCAAATCCCCTTCTGGTACCTTCCATACAAATGTACCATCCCGTCCCTAATAACAGTGTACTATTATCAATATGACCAACGCGATCTTGTCCAAATTCTGTAGTTAGTAAAGCTATAGCTAGACAAAGTTTTGGAAAACAACTTGGTAGTCTGGCAACTCCCCTTCTGGTACCTTCCATACAAATGTACCATCCCGTCCCTAATAACAGTGTACTATTATCAATATGACCAACGCGATCTTGTCCCAATTCTGTAGTTAGTAAAGCTATAGCTAGACAAAGTTTTGGAAAACAACTTGGTAGTCTGGCAACTCCCCTTCTGGTACCTTCCATACAAATGTACCATCCCGCATAGCTTAGAAATCGTGTGATATTATCAATATTACCAACGCGATCTTACCAAACTTCTGTAGTTAGTAAAGCTATAGCTAGACAAAGTTTTGGAAAAAAACTTGGTAGTCTGGCAACTCCCCTTCTGGTACCTCCCATACAAATGTACCATCCCGCCTACCTTAGAAATCGTGTGATATTATCAATATGACCAACGCGATATTGCTCAAATTCTGTAGTTAGTAAAGCTATAGACAAAAACTAGTCTTTGGATAAAAAATTGGTAGTCTGGCAACTCCCCTTCTAGTACCTCCCATACAAATGTACCATCCCGCCTAGCTTAGAAATCGTGTGATATTATCAATATTACCAACACGATCTTGCCCAAATTCTGTAGTTAGTAAAGCTATAGCTAGACAAAGTTTTGAACAAAAACTTAGTAGTCTGGCCGCTCCCTTTCTGGTACCTCCCATATAAACGTACCATCCCGCCACTTATAAACCGTGTATTATTATCAATATTACCAACGCGATCTTGCCCGCGATTTTATTTAGTAAAGCTATAGCTAGACAAAGTTTTGGAAAAAAAAACTTGGTAGTCTGACAACTCTCCTTCTGGTACCTCCCATACAAATGTACCATACCGCCACTTATAAACCGTGTATTATTATCAATATTACCAACGCGATCTTCCCAAATTCTGTAGTTAGCAAAGCTATAGCTAGACAAAGTTTTGGAAAAAACTTGGTAGTCTGGCAAATCCCCTTCTGGTACCTTCCATACAAATGTACCATCCCGTCCCTAATAACAGTGTACTATTATCAATATGACCAACGCGATCTTGCCCAAATTCTGTAGTTAGTAAAGCTATAGCTAGACAAAGTTTCGAACAAAAACTCAGTAGTCTGGCCGCTCCCCTTCTGGTACCTCCCATATAAACGTACCATCCCGCCATTTATAAACCGTGTATTATTATCAATATTACCAACGCGATCTTGCCCGCGATCTTATTTAGTAAAGCTATAGCTAGACAAAGTTTTGGAAAACAACCTGGTAGTCTGGCAACTCCCCTTCTGGTACCTTACATACAAATGTACCATCCCGCCACTTATAAACCGTGTAATATTATCTATATTACCAACGCGATCTTGCCCAAATTCTGTAGTTAGTAAAGCAATAGCTAGACAAAGTTTTGGAAAACAACTTGGTAGTCTGGCAACTCCCCTTCTGGTACCTTACATACAAATGTACCATCCCGCCACTTATAAACCGTGTAATATTATCTATATTACCAACGCGATCTTGCCCAAATTCTGTAGTTAGTAAAGCTATAGCTAGACAAAGTTTTGGAAAACAACTTGGTAGTCTGGCAACTCCCCTTCTGGTACCTTACCTACAAATGTACCATCCCGCCACTTATAAACCGTGTAATATTATCTATATTACCAACGCGATCTTGCCCAAATTCTGTAGTTAGTAAAGCTATAGCTAGACAAAGTTTTGGAAAACAACTTGGTAGTCTGGCAACTCCCCTTCTGGTACCTTACATACAAATGTACCATCCCGCCACTTATAAACCGTGTAATATTATCTATATTACCAACGCGATCTTGCCCAAATTCTGTAGTTAGTAAAGCTATAGCTAGACAAAGTTTTGGAAAACAACTTGGTAGTCTGGCAACTCGCCTTCTGGTACCTCCCATATAAATGTACCATCCCGCCATTTATAAACCGTGTAATATTATCTATATTACCAACGCGATCTTGCCCAAATTCTGTAGTTAGTAATAGCTAGACAAAGTTTTGGAAAAAATCTTGGTAGTCTGGCAACTCCCCTTCTGGTACCTCCCATACAAATGTACCATCCCGCCACTTATAAACCGTGTATTATTATCAATATTAGCAACGCGATCTTGCCCAAATTCTGTAGTTAGTAAAGCTATAGCTAGACAAAGTTTTGGAAAAAACTTGGTAGTCTGGCAGATCCCCTTCTGGTACCTTCCATACAAATGTACCATCCCGTCCCTAATAACAGTGTACTATTATCAATATGACCAACGCGATCTTGTCCAAATTCTGTAGTTAGTAAAGCTATAGCTAGACAAAGTTTTGGAAAACAACTTGGTAGTCTGGCAACTCCCCTTCTGGTACCTTACATACAAATGTACCATCCCGCCACTTATAAACCGTGTAATATTATCTATATTACCAACGCTATCTTGCCCAAATTCTGTAGTTAGTAAAGCTATAGCTAGACAAAGTTTTGGAAAACAACTTGGTAGTCTGGCAACTCGCCTTCTGGTACCTCCCATATAAATGTACCATCCCGCCATTTATAAACCGTGTAATATTATCTATATTACCAACGCGATCTTGCCAAAATTCTGTAGTTAGTAATAGCTAGACAAAGTTTTGGAAAAAATCTTGGTAGTCTGGCAACTCCCCTTCTGGTACCTCCCATACAAATGTACCATCCCGCCACTTATAAACCGTGTATTATTATCAATATTAGCAACGCGATCTTGCCCAAATTCTGTAGTTAGTAAAGCTATAGTCAGACAAAATTTTTTGGACAAAAACTTGGTAGTCTGGCAACTCCCCTTCCGGTACCTTCCATACAAATGTACCATCCCGTCCCTAATAACAGTGTACTATTATCAATATGACCAACGCGATCTTGTCCAAATTCTGTAGTTAGTAAAGCTATAGCTAGACAAAGTTTTGGAAAACAACTTGGTAGTCTGGCAACTCCCCTTCTGGTACCTTACATACAAATGTACCATCCCGCCACTTATAAACCGTGTAATATTATCTATATTACCAACGCGATCTTGCCCAAATTCTGTAGTTAGTAAAGCTATAGCTAGACAAAGTTTTGGAAAAAACTTGGTAGTCTGGCAAATCCCCTTCTGGTACCTCCCATACAAATGTACCATCCCGCCTAGCTTAGAAATCGTGTGATATTATCAATATTACCAACGCGATCTTGCCAAAATTCTGTAGTTAGTAAAGCTATAGCTAGACAAAGTTTTGGAAAAAAAACTTGGTAGTCTGGCAACTCCCCTTCTGGTAACTCCCATACAAATGTACCATCCCGACACTTATAAACCGTGTATTATTATCAATATTACCAACGCGATCTTCCCAAATTCTGTAGTTAGTAAAGCTATAGCTAGACAAAGTTTTGGAAAAAACTTGGTAGTCTGGCAAATCCCCTTCTGGTACCTTCCATACAAATGTACCATCCCGTCCCTAATAACAGTGTACTATTATCAATATGACCAACGCGATCTTGTCCAAATTCTGTAGTTAGTAAAGCTATAGCTAGACAAAGTTTTGGAAAACAACTTGGTAGTCTGGCAACTCCCCTTCTGGTACCTTCCATACAAATGTACCATCCCGTCCCTAATAACAGTGTACTATTATCAATATGACCAACGCGATCTTGTCCCAATTCTGTAGTTAGTAAAGCTATAGCTAGACAAAGTTTTGGAAAACAACTTGGTAGTCTGGCAACTCCCCTTCTGGTACCTTCCATACAAATGTACCATCCCGCATAGCTTAGAAATCGTGTGATATTATCAATATTACCAACGCGATCTTACCAAACTTCTGTAGTTAGTAAAGCTATAGCTAGACAAAGTTTTGGAAAAAAACTTGGTAGTCTGGCAACTCCCCTTCTGGTACCTCCCATACAAATGTACCATCCCGCCTACCTTAGAAATCGTGTGATATTATCAATATGACCAACGCGATATTGCTCAAATTCTGTAGTTAGTAAAGCTATAGACAAAAACTAGTCTTTGGATAAAAAATTGGTAGTCTGGCAACTCCCCTTCTAGTACCTCCCATACAAATGTACCATCCCGCCTAGCTTAGAAATCGTGTGATATTATCAATATTACCAACGCGATCTTGCCCGCGATTTTATTTAGTAAAGCTATAGCTAGACAAAGTTTTGAACAAAAACTTAGTAGTCTGGCCGCTCCCCTTCTGGTACCTCCCATATAAACGTACCATCCCGCCACTTATAAACCGTGTATTATTATCAATATTACCAACGCGATCTTGCCCGCGATTTTATTTAGTAAAGCTATAGCTAGACAACGTTTTGGAAAAAAAAACTTGGTAGTCTGACAACTCTCCTTCTGGTACCTCATATACAAATGTACCATACCGCCACTTATAAACCGTGTATTATTATCAATATTACCAACGCGATCTTAACAAATTCTGTAGTTAGCAAAGCTATAGCTAGACAAAGTTTTGGAAAAAACTTGGTAGTCTGGCAAATCCCCTTCTGGAACCTTCCATACAAATGTACCATCCCGTCCCTAATAACAGTGTACTATTATCAATATGACCAACGCGATCTTGCCCAAATTCTGTAGTTAGTAAAGCTATAGCTAGACAAAGTTTCGAACAAAAACTTAGTAGTCTGGCCGCTCCCCTTCTGGTACCTCCCATATAAACGTACCATCCCGTCATTTATAAACCGTGTATTATTATCAATATTACCAACGCGATCTTGCCCGCGATCTTATTTAGTAAAGCTATAGCTAGACAAAGTTTTGGAAAACAACTTGGTAGTCTGGCAACTCCCCTTCTGGTACCTTCCATACAAATGTACCATCCCGCCACTTATAAACCGTGTAATATTATCTATATTACCAACTCGATCTTGCACAAATTCTGTATTTAGTAGAACTAAAGCTAGACAAAGTTTTGGACAAAAACTTGGTAGTCTGGCAACTCCCCTTCTGATACCTCCCATTCAAATGTACCATCCCGCCATTTATAAATAGTGTACTATTATCAATATGACCAACGCGATCTAGCCCAAATTCTGTATTTAGTAGAACTATAGCTAGACAAAGTTTTGGACAAAAACTTGGAAGTCTGACAACTCCCCTTCTGGTACCTCCCATACAAATGTACCATCCCGCCTACCTTAGAAATCGTGAGATATTATCAATATGACCAACGCGATATTGCTCAAATTCTGTAGTTAGTAAAGCTATGGACAAAAACTTGGTAGTCTGGCAACTCCCCTTCTGGTACCTCCCATACCAATATACCATCCCGCCACTTATAAACCGTGTATTATTATCAATATCACCAACTCGATCTTGCCCAAATTCTGTAGTTAGTAAAGCTATAGCTAGACAAAGTATTGGAAAACAACTTAGTAGTCCGGCAACTACCCTTATGGTACCTCCCATACAAATGTACCATCCCGCCACTTATAAACAGTGCATTATTATCAATATTACCATCGCGATCTTGCTCAAATTCTGTATTTAGTTAAGCTATTGACAGACAAAGTTTTGGACAATAACTTGGTAGTCTGGCTACTCCCCTTCTGGTACCTCCCATACAAATGTACCATCCCGCCTAGCTTAGAAATCGTGTGATATTATCAATATTACCAACGCGATCTTGCCCGCGATTTTATTTAGTAAAGCTATAGCTAGACAAAGTTTTGAACAAAAACTTAGTAGTCTGGCCGCTCCCCTTCTGGTACCTTCCATACAAATGTACCATCCCGTCCCTAATAACAGTGTACTATTATCAATATGACCAACGCGATCTTGTCCAAATTCTGTAGTTAGTAAAGCTATAGCTAGACAAAGTTTTGGAAAACAACTTGGTAGTCTGGCAACTCCCCTTCTGGTACCTTACATACAAATGTACCATCCCGCCACTTATAAACCGTGTAATATTATCTATATTACCAACGCGATCTTGCCCAAATTCTGTAGTTAGTAAAGCTATAGCTAGACAAAGTTTTGGAAAAAACTTGGTAGTCTGGCAAATCCCCTTCTGGTACCTCCCATACAAATGTACCATCCCGCCTAGCTTAGAAATCGTGTGATATTATCAATATTACCAACGCGATCTTGCCAAAATTCTGTAGTTAGTAAAGCTATAGCTAGACAAAGTTTTGGAAAAAAAACTTGGTAGTCTGGCAACTCCCCTTCTGGTAACTCCCATACAAATGTACCATCCCGACACTTATAAACCGTGTATTATTATCAATATTACCAACGCGATCTTCCCAAATTCTGTAGTTAGTAAAGCTATAGCTAGACAAAGTTTTGGAAAAAACTTGGTAGTCTGGCAAATCCCCTTCTGGTACCTTCCATACAAATGTACCATCCCGTCCCTAATAACAGTGTACTATTATCAATATGACCAACGCGATCTTGTCCAAATTCTGTAGTTAGTAAAGCTATAGCTAGACAAAGTTTTGGAAAACAACTTGGTAGTCTGGCAACTCCCCTTCTGGTACCTTCCATACAAATGTACCATCCCGTCCCTAATAACAGTGTACTATTATCAATATGACCAACGCGATCTTGTCCCAATTCTGTAGTTAGTAAAGCTATAGCTAGACAAAGTTTTGGAAAACAACTTGGTAGTCTGGCAACTCCCCTTCTGGTACCTTCCATACAAATGTACCATCCCGCATAGCTTAGAAATCGTGTGATATTATCAATATTACCAACGCGATCTTACCAAACTTCTGTAGTTAGTAAAGCTATAGCTAGACAAAGTTTTGGAAAAAAACTTGGTAGTCTGGCAACTCCCCTTCTGGTACCTCCCATACAAATGTACCATCCCGCCTACCTTAGAAATCGTGTGATATTATCAATATGACCAACGCGATATTGCTCAAATTCTGTAGTTAGTAAAGCTATAGACAAAAACTAGTCTTTGGATAAAAAATTGGTAGTCTGGCAACTCCCCTTCTAGTACCTCCCATACAAATGTACCATCCCGCCTAGCTTAGAAATCGTGTGATATTATCAATATTACCAACGCGATCTTGCCCGCGATTTTATTTAGTAAAGCTATAGCTAGACAAAGTTTTGAACAAAAACTTAGTAGTCTGGCCGCTCCCCTTCTGGTACCTCCCATATAAACGTACCATCCCGCCACTTATAAACCGTGTATTATTATCAATATTACCAACGCGATCTTGCCCGCGATTTTATTTAGTAAAGCTATAGCTAGACAAACTTTTGGAAAAAAAAACTTGGTAGTCTGACAACTCTCCTTCTGGTACCTCATATACAAATGTACCATACCGCCACTTATAAACCGTGTATTATTATCAATATTACCAACGCGATCTTAACAAATTCTGTAGTTAGCAAAGCTATAGCTAGACAAAGTTTTGGAAAAAACTTGGTAGTCTGGCAAATCCCCTTCTGGTACCTTCCATACAAATGTACCATCCCGTCCCTAATAACAGTGTACTATTATCAATATGACCAACGCGATCTTGCCCAAATTCTGTAGTTAGTAAAGCTATAGCTAGACAAAGTTTCGAACAAAAACTTAGTAGTCTGGCCGCTCCCCTTCTGGTACCTCCCATATAAACGTACCATCCCGTCATTTATAAACCGTGTATTATTATCAATATTACCAACGCGATCTTGCCCGCAATCTTATTTAGTAAAGCTATAGCTAGACAAAGTTTTGGAAAACAACTTGGTAGTCTGGCAACTCCCCTTCTGGTACCTTCCATACAAATGTACCATCCCGCCACTTATAAACCGTGTAATATTATCTATATTACCAACTCGATCTTGCACAAATTCTGTATTTAGTAGAACTAAAGCTAGACAAAGTTTTGGACAAAAACTTGGTAGTCTGGCAACTCCCCTTCTGATACCTCCCATTCAAATGTACCATCCCGCCATTTATAAATAGTGTACTATTATCAATATGACCAACGCGATCTAGCCCAAATTCTGTATTTAGTAGAACTATAGCTAGACAAAGTTTTGGACAAAAACTTGGAAGTCTGACAACTCCCCTTCTGGTACCTCCCATACAAATGTACCATCCCGCCTACCTTAGAAATCGTGAGATATTATCAATATGACCAACGCGATATTGCTCAAATTCTGTAGTTAGTAAAGCTATGGACAAAAACTTGGTAGTCTGGCAACTCCCCTTCTGGTACCTCCCATACCAATATACCATCCCGCCACTTATAAACCGTGTATTATTATCAATATCACCAACTCGATCTTGCCCAAATTCTGTAGTTAGTAAAGCTATAGCTAGACAAAGTATTGGAAAACAACTTAGTAGTCCGGCAACTACCCTTATGGTACCTCCCATACAAATGTACCATCCCGCCACTTATAAACAGTGCATTATTATCAATATTACCATCGCGATCTTGCTCAAATTCTGTATTTAGTTAAGCTATTGACAGACAAAGTTTTGGACAATAACTTGGTAGTCTGGCTACTCCCCTTCTGGTACCTCCCATACAAATGTACCATCCCGCCACTTATAAACCGTGTATTATTATCAATATTACCAACGCGATCTTGCCCAAATTCTGTAGTTAGTAAAGCTATAGCTTGACAAAGTTTTGGAAAAAAACTTGGTAGTCTGAGCTTGTGATACGGTTTTTGGGGCTTCCTATTAGAAAGTATATTGATCTTCGTATCCTACAGTATTTTTACAAACTAATTGTTTCAGATTCACCGCCAATGTTACGAAGACAGTTTGTATTCAGCAGATCTGTAAGAAACCCGCAATTGTTTATACCTCGTATTTCTATGTCTTTATATGAGAAATCGTTTGTAGTAAGAGTAGCCAGACTATGGAACCATCTTCCATTGCATTTGCGCTCGTTTTCTCTGTCCAGTTACGTTTTCCGACAATGTTCTTTGGAATACATAATATCTGTTTCTTAATATATATATATATATAATTATTAATATATATTATTATTTTTCATTGTTAACGGGCTTTCAAATTGTTAATTTTATTATATTTATTTACTGTTTGGCTGGGGAGCTATTGTTGCGATATCTTAATTAATTAATTATTTAATAATATAGTGTTATCTACTTGTTAAGATACCATGTAATATAGATTAATTGGCCTTAAAGGCTTTGTATATTACAATGAAACCAATAAATGAAATGATACTCCCCTTCTGGTACCTCCCATACAAATGTACCATCCCGCCACTTATAAATAGTGTACTATTATCAATATGACCAACGCGATCTAGCCCAAATTCTGTATTTAGTAGAACTATAGCTAGACAAAGTTTTGGAAAAAAAACTTGGTAGTCTGGAAAATTGGTAGTCTGGAAACTCCCCTTCTGGTACCTCCCATACAAATGTACCATACCGCCTACCTTAGAAATCGTGTAATAGTAAACTTATATCTAGACAAAGTTTTAGACAACAACTTGGTAGTCTGACAACTCTCCTTCTGGTACCTCCCATACAAATGTACCATCCCGCCACTTATAAACCGTGTATTATTATCAATATTACGAACGCGATCTTGCCCAAATTCCCTAGTTAGTAGAGCTATAGCTAGACAACGTTTTGGAAAAAAATTTGGTGTCTGACAACTCCCCTTCTGGTACATCCCATACAAATGTACCATTCGCCCCTTATAAACAGTGTACTATTACCAATATGTCCTACGTGATCTTGCCCAAATTCTGTATTTAGGAAAGCTATGGCTAGACAAAGTTTTGGACAAAAACTTGGTAGTCTGGCAACTCCCCTTCTGGTACCTCCCATACAAATGTACCATCCCGACTACCTTAGAAATCGTGTGATATTATCAATATGACTAACGCGATATTGCTCAAATTCTGTATTTAGTAAAGCTATAGACAGACAAAGTTTTGGACAAAAACTTGGTAGTCTGGCACCTCCCCTTCTGGTACCTCCCATACAAATGTACCATCCCGCCACTTATAAACCGTGGACTATTATCAATATTACCAACGCGATCTTGCCCTTATTCTGTATTTAGTAAAGCTATAGCTAGACAAAGTTTTGGAAAAAACTTGGTAGTCTGGCAACTCCCCTTCTGGTACCTCCCATACAAATGTACCATCCCGACTACCTTAGAAATCGTGTGATATTATCAATATGACTAACGCGATATTGCTCAAATTCTGTATTTAGTAAAGCTATAGACAGACAAAGTTTTGGACAAAAAATTTGTAAACTGGCAACTCTCCTTCTGGTACCTCCCATACAAATATACCATCCCGCCATTTATAAACCGTGTGTTATTATCAATTTAGTAAAATTAGTATTTAGTAAAACTATAGCTAGACAAAGTTTTGGAAACAAAAATTGGTAGTCTGGCAACTCCCCTTCTGGTACCTTCCATACAAATGTACCATCCCGTCCCTAATAACAGTGTACTATTATCAATATGACCAACGCGATCTTGACCAAATTCTTTATTTAGTAAAGCTATAGTCAGACAAAATGTTTGGACAAAAACCTGGTAGTCTGGCAACTCCCCTTCTGGTACCTTCCATACAAATGTACCATCCCGTCCCTAATAACAGTGTACTATTATCAATATGACCAACGCGATCTTGACCAAATTCTTTATTTAGTAAAGCTATAGTCAGACAAAATGTTTGGACAAAAACTTGGTAGTCTGGCAACTCCGCTTCTGGTACCTTCCATACAAATGTACCATCCCGTCCCTAATAACAGTGTACTATTATCAATATGACCAACGCGATCTTGACCAAATTCTTTATTTAGTAAAGCTATAGCTAGACAAAGTTTTGGAGAAAAAACTCGGTAGTCTGGCAACTCCCCTTCTGATACCTCCCATTCAAATGTACCATCCCGCCACTTATAAATAGTGTACTATTATCAATATGACCAACGCGATCTAGCCCAAATTCTGTATTTAGTAGAACTATAGCTAGACAAAGTTTTGGACAAAATCTTGGTAGTCTGGCAACTCCCCTTCTGATACCTCCCATTCAAATGTACCATCCCGCCACTTATAAATAGTGTACTATTATCAATATGACCAACGCGATCTAGCCCAAATTCTGTATTTAGTAGAACTATAGCTAGACAAAGTTTTGGACAAAAACATGGAAGTCTGACAACTTCCCTTCTGGTACCTCCAATACAAATGTACCATCCCGCCTACCTTAGAAATCGTGAGATATTATCAATATGACCAACGCGATATTGCTCATATTCTGTAGTTAGTAAAGCTATAGACAAAAACTTGGTAGTCTGGCAACTCCCCTTCTGGTACCTCCCATACCAATATACCATCCCGCCACTTATAAACCGTGTATTATTATCAATATCACCAACTCGATCTTGCCCAAATTCTGTAGTTAGTAAAGCTATAGCTAGACAAAGTTTTGGAAAACAACTTAGTAGTCTGGCAACTCCCCTTATGGTACCTCCCATACAAATGTACCATCCCGCCACTTATAAACAGTGCATTATTATCAATATTACCATCGCGATCTTGCCCAAATTCTGTATTTAGTTAAGCTATAGACAGACAAAGTTTTGGACAATAACTTGGTAGTCTGGCTACTCCCCTTCTGGTACCTCCCATACAAATGTACCATCCCGCCACTTATAAACCGTGTATTTTTATCAATATTACCAACGCGATCTTGCCCGCGATCTTAGTGAGTAAATCTATAGCTAGACAAAGTTTTGGAAACAAAACTTGGTAGTCTGAGCATGTGATACTGTTTTTGGGGCTTCCTATTAGAAAGTATATTGATCTTCGTATCCTACAGTATTTTTACAAACTAATTGTTTCAGATTCACCGCCAATGTTACGAAGACAGTTTGTATTCAGCAGATCTGTAAGAAACCCGCAATTGTTTATACCTCGTATTTCTATGTCTTTATATGAGAAATCGTTTGTAGTAAGAGTAGCCAGACTATGGAACCATCTTCCATTGCATTTGCGCTCGTTTTCTCTGTCCAGTTTTCCGACAATGTTCTTTGGAATACATAATATCTGTTTCTTAATATATATATATATATAATTATTAATATATATTATTATTTTTCATTGTTAACGGGCTTTCAAATTGTTAATTTTATTATATTTATTTACTGTTTGGCTGGGGAGCCATTGTTGCGATATCTTAATTAATTAATTATTTAATAATATAGTGTTATCTACTTGTTAAGATACCATGTAATATAGATTAATTGGCCGTATAGGCTTTGTATATTACAATGAAACCAATAAATGAAATGATACTCCCCTTCTGGTACCTCCCAAACAAATGTACCATCCCGCCACTTATAAATAGTGTACTATTATCAATATGACCAACGCGATCTAGCCCAAATTCTGTATTTAGTAGAACTATAGCTAGACAAAGTTTTGGAAAAAAAACTTGGTAGTCTGGAAACTTCCCTTCTGGTACCTCCCATACAAATGTACCATCCCGCCTACCTTAGAAATCGTGTAATAGTAAACTTATATCTAGACAAAGTTTAAGACAACAACTTGGTAGTCTGACAACTCTCCTTCTGGTACCTCCCATACAAATGTACCATCCCGCCTACCTTAGAAATCGTGTAATAGTAAACTTATATCTAGACAAAGTTTTAGACAACAACTTGGTAGTCTGACAACTCTCCTTTTGGTACCTCCCATACAAATGTACCATCCCGCCACTTATAAACCGTGTATTATTATCAATATTACGAACGCGATCTTGCCCAAATTCCCTAGTTAGTAGAGCTATAGCTAGACAACGTTTTGGAAAAAACTTGGTAGTCTGACAACTCCCCTTCTGGTACATCCCATACAAATGTACCATTCGCCCCTTATAAACAGTGTACTATTACCAATATGTCCTACGCGATCTTGCCCAAATTCTTTATTTAGTAAAGCCATAGCCATACAAAGTTTTGGACAAAAACTTGGTAGGGCAATTCTCCTTCTGGTAATTCCCATACAAATGTATTACGCGATCGTGTAATAATATCAATATGACCAACTCGATCTCGCCCAAATTCTGTAGTTAGTAAAGCTATAGCTAGACAAAGTTTTGGAAAAAAAACTTGGTAGTCTGGCAAATCCCCTTCTGGTACCTCCCATACAAATGTACCATACCGCCTACCTTAGAAATCGTGTGATATTATCAATATGAGCAACACGATATTGCTCAAATTCTGTATTTAGTAAAGCTATAGACAGAAAATTTTTGGACAAAAACTTTGTAAACTGGCAACTCCCCTTCTGTGGTACCTCCCATACAAATATACCATCCCGCCATTTATAAACCGTGTGTTATTATCAATACTACCAACGCGATCTTGGCCAAATTCTGTATTTAGTAAAGCTATAGCTAGACAAATTTTTGGACAAAAACTTTGTAAACTGGCAACTCCCCTTCTGTGGTACCTCCCATACAAATGTACCATCCCGCGACTTATAAACCGTGTATTATTATAAATATTACCAACGCGATCTTGCCCTTATTCTGTATTTAGTAAAGCTATAGCTAGACAAAGTTTTGGAAAAAACTTGGTAGTCTGGCAACTCCCCTTCTGGTACCTCCCATACAAATGTACCATCCCGACTACCTTAGAAATCGTGTGATATTATCAATATGACTAACGCGATATTGCTCAAATTCTGTATTTAGTAAAGCTATAGACAGACAAAGTTTTGGACAAAAAATTTGTAAACTGGCAACTCTCCTTCTGGTACCTCCCATACAAATATACCATCCCGCCATTTATAAACCGTGTGTTATTATCAATTTAGTAAAATTAGTATTTAGTAAAACTATAGCTAGACAAAGTTTTGGAAACAAAAATTGGTAGTCTGGCAACTCCCCTTCTGGTACCTTCCATACAAATGTACCATCCCGTCCCTAATAACAGTGTACTATTATCAATATGACCAACGCGATCTTGACCAAATTCTTTATTTAGTAAAGCTATAGTCAGACAAAATGTTTGGACAAAAACCTGGTAGTCTGGCAACTCCCCTTCTGGTACCTTCCATACAAATGTACCATCCCGTCCCTAATAACAGTGTACTATTATCAATATGACCAACGCGATCTTGACCAAATTCTTTATTTAGTAAAGCTATAGTCAGACAAAATGTTTGGACAAAAACTTGGTAGTCTGGCAACTCCGCTTCTGGTACCTTCCATACAAATGTACCATCCCGTCCCTAATAACAGTGTACTATTATCAATATGACCAACGCGATCTTGACTAAATTCTTTATTTAGTAAAGCTATAGCTAGACAAAGTTTTGGAGAAAAAACTCGGTAGTCTGGCAACTCCCCTTCTGATACCTCCCATTCAAATGTACCATCCCGCCACTTATAAATAGTGTACTATTATCAATATGACCAACGCGATCTTGCCCTTATTCTGTATTTAGTAAAGCTATAGCTAGACAAAGTTTTGGACAAAAAATTTGTAAACTGGCAACTCTCCTTCTGGTACCTCCCATACAAATATACCATCCCGCCATTTATAAACCGTGTGTTATTATCAATTTAGTAAAATTAGTATTTAGTAAAACTATAGCTAGACAAAGTTTTGGAAACAAAAATTGGTAGTCTGGCAACTCCCCTTCTGGTACCTTCCATACAAATGTACCATCCCGTCCCTAATAACAGTGTACTATTATCAATATGACCAACGCGATCTTGACCAAATTCTTTATTTAGTAAAGCTATAGTCAGACAAAATGTTTGGACAAAAACCTGGTAGTCTGGCAACTCCCCTTCTGGTACCTTCCATACAAATGTACCATCCCGTCCCTAATAACAGTGTACTATTATCAATATGACCAACGCGATCTTGACCAAATTCTTTATTTAGTAAAGCTATAGTCAGACAAAATGTTTGGACAAAAACTTGGTAGTCTGGCAACTCCGCTTCTGGTACCTTCCATACAAATGTACCATCCCGTCCCTAATAACAGTGTACTATTATCAATATGACCAACGCGATCTTGACCAAATTCTTTATTTAGTAAAGCTATAGCTAGACAAAGTTTTGGAGAAAAAACTCGGTAGTCTGGCAACTCCCCTTCTGATACCTCCCATTCAAATGTACCATCCCGCCACTTATAAATAGTGTACTATTATCAATATGACCAACGCGATCTAGCCCAAATTCTGTATTTAGTAGAACTATAGCTAGACAAAGTTTTGGACAAAATCTTGGTAGTCTGGCAACTCCCCTTCTGATACCTCCCATTCAAATGTACCATCCCGCCACTTATAAATAGTGTACTATTATCAATATGACCAACGCGATCTAGCCCAAATTCTGTATTTAGTAGAACTATAGCTAGACAAAGTTTTGGACAAAAACATGGAAGTCTGACAACTTCCCTTCTGGTACCTCCAATACAAATGTACCATCCCGCCTACCTTAGAAATCGTGAGATATTATCAATATGACCAACGCGATATTGCTCATATTCTGTAGTTAGTAAAGCTATAGACAAAAACTTGGTAGTCTGGCAACTCCCCTTCTGGTACCTCCCATACCAATATACCATCCCGCCACTTATAAACCGTGTATTATTATCAATATCACCAACTCGATCTTGCCCAAATTCTGTAGTTAGTAAAGCTATAGCTAGACAAAGTTTTGGAAAACAACTTAGTAGTCTGGCAACTCCCCTTATGGTACCTCCCATACAAATGTACCATCCCGCCACTTATAAACAGTGCATTATTATCAATATTACCATCGCGATCTTGCCCAAATTCTGTATTTAGTTAAGCTATAGACAGACAAAGTTTTGGACAATAACTTGGTAGTCTGGCTACTCCCCTTCTGGTACCTCCCATACAAATGTACCATCCCGCCACTTATAAACCGTGTATTTTTATCAATATTACCAACGCGATCTTGCCCGCGATCTTAGTGAGTAAATCTATAGCTAGACAAAGTTTTGGAAACAAAACTTGGTAGTCTGAGCATGTGATACTGTTTTTGGGGCTTCCTATTAGAAAGTATATTGATCTTCGTATCCTACAGTATTTTTACAAACTAATTGTTTCAGATTCACCGCCAATGTTACGAAGACAGTTTGTATTCAGCAGATCTGTAAGAAACCCGCAATTGTTTATACCTCGTATTTCTATGTCTTTATATGAGAAATCGTTTGTAGTAAGAGTAGCCAGACTATGGAACCATCTTCCATTGCATTTGCGCTCGTTTTCTCTGTCCAGTTTTCCGACAATGTTCTTTGGAATACATAATATCTGTTTCTTAATATATATATATATATAATTATTAATATATATTATTATTTTTCATTGTTAACGGGCTTTCAAATTGTTAATTTTATTATATTTATTTACTGTTTGGCTGGGGAGCCATTGTTGCGATATCTTAATTAATTAATTATTTAATAATATAGTGTTATCTACTTGTTAAGATACCATGTAATATAGATTAATTGGCCGTATAGGCTTTGTATATTACAATGAAACCAATAAATGAAATGATACTCCCCTTCTGGTACCTCCCAAACAAATGTACCATCCCGCCACTTATAAATAGTGTACTATTATCAATATGACCAACGCGATCTAGCCCAAATTCTGTATTTAGTAGAACTATAGCTAGACAAAGTTTTGGAAAAAAAACTTGGTAGTCTGGAAACTTCCCTTCTGGTACCTCCCATACAAATGTACCATCCCGCCTACCTTAGAAATCGTGTAATAGTAAACTTATATCTAGACAAAGTTTAAGACAACAACTTGGTAGTCTGACAACTCTCCTTCTGGTACCTCCCATACAAATGTACCATCCCGCCTACCTTAGAAATCGTGTAATAGTAAACTTATATCTAGACAAAGTTTTAGACAACAACTTGGTAGTCTGACAACTCTCCTTTTGGTACCTCCCATACAAATGTACCATCCCGCCACTTATAAACCGTGTATTATTATCAATATTACGAACGCGATCTTGCCCAAATTCCCTAGTTAGTAGAGCTATAGCTAGACAACGTTTTGGAAAAAACTTGGTAGTCTGACAACTCCCCTTCTGGTACATCCCATACAAATGTACCATTCGCCCCTTATAAACAGTGTACTATTACCAATATGTCCTACGCGATCTTGCCCAAATTCTTTATTTAGTAAAGCCATAGCCATACAAAGTTTTGGACAAAAACTTGGTAGGGCAATTCTCCTTCTGGTAATTCCCATACAAATGTATTACGCGATCGTGTAATAATATCAATATGACCAACTCGATCTCGCCCAAATTCTGTAGTTAGTAAAGCTATAGCTAGACAAAGTTTTGGAAAAAAAACTTGGTAGTCTGGCAAATCCCCTTCTGGTACCTCCCATACAAATGTACCATACCGCCTACCTTAGAAATCGTGTGATATTATCAATATGAGCAACACGATATTGCTCAAATTCTGTATTTAGTAAAGCTATAGACAGAAAATTTTTGGACAAAAACTTTGTAAACTGGCAACTCCCCTTCTGTGGTACCTCCCATACAAATATACCATCCCGCCATTTATAAACCGTGTGTTATTATCAATACTACCAACGCGATCTTGGCCAAATTCTGTATTTAGTAAAGCTATAGCTAGACAAATTTTTGGACAAAAACTTTGTAAACTGGCAACTCCCCTTCTGTGGTACCTCCCATACAAATGTACCATCCCGCGACTTATAAACCGTGTATTATTATAAATATTACCAACGCGATCTTGCCCTTATTCTGTATTTAGTAAAGCTATAGCTAGACAAAGTTTTGGAAAAAACTTGGTAGTCTGGCAACTCCCCTTCTGGTACCTCCCATACAAATGTACCATCCCGACTACCTTAGAAATCGTGTGATATTATCAATATGACTAACGCGATATTGCTCAAATTCTGTATTTAGTAAAGCTATAGACAGACAAAGTTTTGGACAAAAAATTTGTAAACTGGCAACTCTCCTTCTGGTACCTCCCATACAAATATACCATCCCGCCATTTATAAACCGTGTGTTATTATCAATTTAGTAAAATTAGTATTTAGTAAAACTATAGCTAGACAAAGTTTTGGAAACAAAAATTGGTAGTCTGGCAACTCCCCTTCTGGTACCTTCCATACAAATGTACCATCCCGTCCCTAATAACAGTGTACTATTATCAATATGACCAACGCGATCTTGACCAAATTCTTTATTTAGTAAAGCTATAGTCAGACAAAATGTTTGGACAAAAACCTGGTAGTCTGGCAACTCCCCTTCTGGTACCTTCCATACAAATGTACCATCCCGTCCCTAATAACAGTGTACTATTATCAATATGACCAACGCGATCTTGACCAAATTCTTTATTTAGTAAAGCTATAGTCAGACAAAATGTTTGGACAAAAACTTGGTAGTCTGGCAACTCCGCTTCTGGTACCTTCCATACAAATGTACCATCCCGTCCCTAATAACAGTGTACTATTATCAATATGACCAACGCGATCTTGACTAAATTCTTTATTTAGTAAAGCTATAGCTAGACAAAGTTTTGGAGAAAAAACTCGGTAGTCTGGCAACTCCCCTTCTGATACCTCCCATTCAAATGTACCATCCCGCCACTTATAAATAGTGTACTATTATCAATATGACCAACGCGATCTAGCCCAAATTCTGTATTTAGTAGAACTATAGCTAGACAAAGTTTTGGACAAAATCTTGGTAGTCTGGCAACTCCCCTTCTGATACCTCCCATTCAAATGTACCATCCCGCCACTTATAAATAGTGTACTATTATCAATATGACCAACGCGATCTAGCCCAAATTCTGTATTTAGTAGAACTATAGCTAGACAAAGTTTTGGACAAAAACATGGAAGTCTGACAACTTCCCTTCTGGTACCTCCAATACAAATGTACCATCCCGCCTACCTTAGAAATCGTGAGATATTTTCAATATGACCAACGCGATATTGCTCAAATTCTGTAGTTAGTAAAGCTATAGACAAAAACTTGGTAGTCTGGCAACTCCCCTTCTGGTACCTCCCATACCAATATACCATCCCGCCACTTATAAACCGTGTATTATTATCAATATCACCAACTCGATCTTGCCCAAATTCTGTAGTTAGTAAAGCTATAGCTAGACAAAGTTTTGGAAAACAACTTAGTAGTCTGGCAACTCCCCTTATGGTACCTCCCATACAAATGTACCATCCCGCCACTTATAAACAGTGCATTATTATCAATATTACCATCGCGATCTTGCCCAAATTCTGTATTTAGTTAAGCTATAGACAGACAAAGTTTTGGACAATAACTTGGTAGTCTGGCTACTCCCCTTCTGGTACCTCCCATACAAATGTACCATCCCGCCACTTATAAACCGTGTATTTTTATCAATATTACCAACGCGATCTTGCCCGCGATCTTAGTGAGTAAATCTATAGCTAGACAAAGTTTTGGAAACAAAACTTGGTAGTCTGAGCATGTGATACTGTTTTTGGGGCTTCCTATTAGAAAGTATATTGATCTTCGTATCCTACAGTATTTTTACAAACTAATTGTTTCAGATTCACCGCCAATGTTACGAAGACAGTTTGTATTCAGCAGATCTGTAAGAAACCCGCAATTGTTTATACCTCGTATTTCTATGTCTTTATATGAGAAATCGTTTGTAGTAAGAGTAGCCAGACTATGGAACCATCTTCCATTGCATTTGCGCTCGTTTTCTCTGTCCAGTTTTCCGACAATGTTCTTTGGAATACATAATATCTGTTTCTTAATATATATATATATATATAATTATTAATATATATTATTATTTTTCATTGTTAACGGGCTTTCAAATTGTTAATTTTATTATATTTATTTACTGTTTGGCTGGGGAGCCATTGTTGCGATATCTTAATTAATTAATTATTTAATAATATAGTGTTATCTACTTGTTAAGATACCATGTAATATAGATTAATTGGCCGTATAGGCTTTGTATATTACAATGAAACCAATAAATGAAATGATACTCCCCTTCTGGTACCTCCCATACAAATGTACCATCCCGCCACTTATAAATAGTGTACTATTATCAATATGACCAACGCGATCTAGCCCAAATTCTGAATTTAGTAGAACTATAGCTAGACAAAGTTTTGGAAAAAAAACTTGGTAGTCTGGAAACTTCCCTTCTGGTACCTCCCATACAAATGTACCATCCCGCCTACCTTAGAAATCGTGTAATAGTAAACTTATATCTAGACAAAGTTTAAGACAACAACTTGGTAGTCTGACAACTCTCCTTCTGGTACCTCCCATACAAATGTACCATCCCGCCTACCTTAGAAATCGTGTAATAGTAAACTTATATCTAGACAAAGTTTTAGACAACAACTTGGTAGTCTGACAACTCTCCTTTTGGTACCTCCCATACAAATGTACCATCCCGCCACTTATAAACCGTGTATTATTATCAATATTACGAACGCGATCTTGCCCAAATTCCCTAGTTAGTAGAGCTATAGCTAGACAACGTTTTGGAAAAAACTTGGTAGTCTGACAACTCCCCTTCTGGTACATCCCATACAAATGTACCATTCGCCCCTTATAAACAGTGTACTATTACCAATATGTCCTACGCGATCTTGCCCAAATTCTTTATTTAGTAAAGCCATAGCCATACAAAGTTTTGGACAAAAACTTGGTAGGGCAATTCTCCTTCTGGTAATTCCCATACAAATGTATTACGCGATCGTGTAATAATATCAATATGACCAACTCGATCTCGCCCAAATTCTGTAGTTAGTAAAGCTATAGCTAGACAAAGTTTTGGAAAAAAAACTTGGTAGTCTGGCAAATCCCCTTCTGGTACCTCCCATACAAATGTACCATACCGCCTACCTTAGAAATCGTGTGATATTATCAATATGAGCAACACGATATTGCTCAAATTCTGTATTTAGTAAAGCTATAGACAGAAAATTTTTGGACAAAAACTTTGTAAACTGGCAACTCCCCTTCTGTGGTACCTCCCATACAAATATACCATCCCGCCATTTATAAACCGTGTGTTATTATCAATACTACCAACGCGATCTTGGCCAAATTCTGTATTTAGTAAAGCTATAGCTAGACAAATTTTTGGACAAAAACTTTGTAAACTGGCAACTCCCCTTCTGTGGTACCTCCCATACAAATGTACCATCCCGCGACTTATAAACCGTGTATTATTATAAATATTACCAACGCGATCTTGCCCAAATTCTGTAGTTAGTAAAGCTATAGCTAGACAAAGTTTTGGAAAAAACTTGGTAGTCTGGCAGATCCCCTTCTGGTACCTTCCATACAAATGTACCATCCCGTCCCTAATAACAGTGTACTATTATCAATATGACCAACGCGATCTTGCCCAAATTCTTTATTTAGTAAAGCTATAGCCAGACAAAATTTTTGGACAACAACTTGGTAGACTGGCAACTCCCCTTCTGGTACCTTCCATACAAATGTACCATCCCGCCAATTATACACCGTGTAATATTATCTATATTACCAACGCGATCTTGCCCAAATTCTGTAGTTAGTAAAGCTATAGCTAGACAAAGTTTTGGAAAACAACTTGGTAGTCTGGCAACCCCCCTTCTGGTACCTTCCATACAAATGTACCATCCCGCCTAGCTTAGAAATCGTGTGATATTATCAATATTACCAACGCGATCTTGCCAAAATTCTGTAGTTAGTAAAGCTATAGCTAGACAAAGTTTTGGAAAAAAAACTTGGTAGTCTGGCAAATCCCCTTCTGGTACCTCCCATACAAATGTACCATACCGCCTACCTTAGAAATCGTGTGATATTATCAATATGAGCAACACGATATTGCTCAAATTCTGTATTTAGTAAAGCTATAGACAGAAAATTTTTGGACAAAAACTTTGTAAACTGGCAACTCCCCTTCTGGTACCTCCCATACAAATATACCATCCCGCCATTTATAAACCGTGTGTTATTATCAATACTACCACCGCGATCTTGGGCAAATTCTGTGTTTAGTAAAGCTATAGCTAGACAAAGTTTTGGAAAAAAACTTGGTAATCTGGCAACTCCCCTTCTGGTACCTCCCATACAAATGTACCATCCCGCCACTTATAAACCGTGTAATATTATCTATATTACCAACGCGATCTTGCCCAAATTCTGTAGTTAGTAAAGCTATAGCTAGACAAAGTTTTGGAAAACAACTTGGTAGTCTGGCAACCCCCCTTCTGGTACCTTCCATACAAATGTACCATCCCGCCTAGCTTAGAAATCGTGTGATATTATCAATATTACCAACGCGATCTTGCCAAAATTCTGTAGTTAGTAAAGCTATAGCTAGACAAAGTTTTGGAAAAAAAACTTGGTAGTCTGGCAAATCCCCTTCTGGTACCTCCCATACAAATGTACCATACCGCCTACCTTAGAAATCGTGTGATATTATCAATATGAGCAACACGATATTGCTCAAATTCTGTATTTAGTAAAGCTATAGACAGAAAATTTTTGGACAAAAACTTTGTAAACTGGCAACTCCCCTTCTGGTACCTCCCATACAAATGTACCATCCCGCCAATTATAAACCGTGTATTTTTATCAATATTACCAACGCGATCTTGCCCGCGATCTTAGTGAGTAAATCTATAGCTAGACAAAGTTTTGGAAACAAAACTTGGTAGTCTGAGCATGTGATACTGTTTTTGGGGCTTCCTATTAGAAAGTATATTGATCTTCGTATCCTACAGTATTTTTACAAACTAATTGTTTCAGATTCACCGCCAATGTTACGAAGACAGTTTGTATTCAGCAGATCTGTAAGAAACCCGCAATTGTTTATACCTCGTATTTCTATGTCTTTATATGAGAAATCGTTTGTAGTAAGAGTAGCCAGACTATGGAACCATCTTCCATTGCATTTGCGCTCGTTTTCTCTGTCCAGTTACGTTTTCCGACAATGTTCTTTGGAATACATAATATCTGTTTCTTAAATATATATATATATAATTATTAATATATATTATTATTTTTCATTGTTAACGGGCTTTCAAATTGTTAATTTTATTATATTTATTTACTGTTTGGCTGGGGAGCCATTGTTGCGATATCTTAATTAATTAATTATTTAATAATATAGTGTGATCTACTTGTTAAGATACCATGTAATATAGATTAATTGGCCGTATAGGCTTTGTATATTACAATGAAACCAATAAATGAAATGATACTCCCCTTCTGGTACCTCCCATACAAATGTACCATCCCGCCACTTATAAATAGTGTACTATTATCAATATGACCAACGCGATCTAGCCCAAATTCTGTATTTAGTAGAACTATAGCTAGACAAAGTTTTGGAAAAAAAACTTGGTAGTCTGGAAACTCCCCTTCTGGTACCTCCCATACAAATGTACCATCCCGCCACTTATAAACCGTGTATTATTATCAATATTACGAACGCGATCTTGCCCAAATTCTTTATTTAGTAAAGCCATAGCCAGACAAAGTTTTGGACAAAAACTTGGTAGGGCAATTCCCCTTCTGGTAATTCCCATACAAATGTATTACGCGATCGTGTAATAATATCAATATGACCAACTCGATCTCGCCCAAATTCTGAATTTAGGAAAGCTATGGCTATGACTAACGCGATATTGCTCAAATTCTGTATTTAGTAAAGCAATAGACAGACAAAGTTTTGGACAAAATCTTGGTAGTCTGGCAAATCCCCTTCTGGTACCTCCCATACAAATGTACCATCCCGCCTACCTTAGAAATCGTGGACTATTATCAATATTACCAACGCGATCTTGCCCAAATTCTGTAGTTAGTAAAGCTATAGCTAGACAAAGTTTTGGAAAAAACTTGGTAGTCTGGCAAATCCCCTTCTGGTACCTCCCATACAAATGTACCATACCGCCTACCTTAGAAATCGTGTGATATTATCAATATGAGCAACACGATATTGCTCAAATTCTGTATTTAGTAAAGCTATAGACAGAAAATTTTTGGACAAAAACTTTGTAAACTGGCAACTCCCCTTCTGGTACCTCCCATACAAATATACCATCCCGCCATTTATAAACCGTGTGTTATTATCAATACTACCAACGCGATCTTGCCCAAATTCTGTAGTTAGTAAAGCTATAGCTAGACAAAGTTTTGGAAAAAACTTGGTAGTCTGGCAAATCCCCTTCTGGTACCTCCCATACAAATGTACCATACCGCCTACCTTAGAAATCGTGTGATATTATCAATATGAGCAACACGATATTGCTCAAATTCTGTATTTAGTAAAGCTATAGACAGAAAATTTTTGGACAAAAACTTTGTAAACTGGCAACTCCCCTTCTGGTACCTCCCATACAAATGTACCATCCCGCCACTTATAAACCGGGATGAAAACAACTTGGTAGTCTGGCAACTCCCCTTCTGGTACCTCCCATACAAATGTACCATCCCGTCACTAATAACACTGTACTATTATCAATATGACCAACGCGATCTGGACCAAATTCTGTATTTAGTAAAACTATAGCTAGACAACGTTTTGGAAACAAAAATTGGTAGTCTGGCAACTCCCCTTCTGATACCTCCCATACAAATGTACCATCCCGCCCCTTATAAACAGTGTGCTGTTATCAATATGTCCTACGTGATCTTGCCCACATTTTTTATTTAGTAAAGCTATAGCCAGACAAAATTTTTGGACAAAAACTTGGTAGTCTGGCAACTCCGCGTCTGGTACCTTCCATACAAATGTACCATCCCGTCCCTAATAACAGTGTACTATTATCAATATGACCAACGCGATCTTGACCAAATTCTTTATTTAGTAAAGCTATAGTCAGAAAAAATTTTTGGACAAAAACTTGGTAGTCTGGCAACTCCCCTTCTGGTACCTTCCATACAAATGTACCATCCCGTCCCTAATAACAGTGTACTATTATCAATATGACCAACGCGATCTTGCCCAAATTCTTTATTTAGTAAAGCTATAGCCAGACAAAATTTTTGGACAACAACTTGGTAGACTGGCAACTCCCCTTCTGGTACCTTCCATACAAATGTACCATCCCGCCAATTATACACCGTGTAACATTATCTATATTACCAACGCGATCTTGTCCAAATTCTGTAGTTAGTAAAGCTATAGCTAGACAAAGTTTTGGAAAACCACTTGGTAGTCTGGCAACTCCCCTTCTGGTACCTTCCATACAAATGTACCATCCCGCCACTTATAAACCGTGTAATATTATCTATATTACCAACGCGATCTTGTCCAAATTCTGTAGTTAGTAAAGCTATAGCTAGACAAAGTTTTGGAAAACAACCTGGTAGTCTGGCAACCCCCCTTCTGGTACCTTCCATACAAATGTACCATCCCGCCTAGCTTAGAAATCGTGTGATATTATCAATATTACCAACGCGATCTTGCCAAAATTCTGTAGTTAGTAAAGCTATAGCTAGACAAAGTTTTGGAAAAAAAACTTGGTAGTCTGGCAACTCCCCTTCTGGTACCTCCCATACAAATGTACCATCCCTCCACTTATAAACCGTGTATTATTATCAATATTACCAACGCGATCTTGCCCGCGATCTTATTTAGTAAAGCTATAGCAAGACAAAGTTTTGGAAAACAACTTGGTAGTCTGGCAACCCCCCTTCTGATACCTCCCATTCAAATGTACCATACCGCCACTTATAAATAGTGTACTATTATCAATATGACCAACGCGATCTAGCCCAAATTCTGTATTTAGTAAAGCTATAGCTAGACAAAGTTTTGGAAAAAAAACTTGGTAATCTGGCAACTCCCCTTCTGGTACCTCCCATACAAATGTACCATCCCGCCACTTATAAACCGGGATGAAAACAACTTGGTAGTCTGGCAACTCCCCTTCTGGTACCTCCCATACAAATGTACCATCCCGTCACTAATAACACTGTACTATTATCAATATGACCAACGCGATCTGGACCAAATTCTGTATTTAGTAAAACTATAGCTAGACAACGTTTTGGAAACAAAAATTGGTAGTCTGGCAACTCCCCTTCTGATACCTCCCATACAAATGTACCATCCCGCCCCTTATAAACAGTGTGCTGTTATCAATATGTCCTACGTGATCTTGCCCACATTTTTTATTTAGTAAAGCTATAGCCAGACAAAATTTTTGGACAAAAACTTGGTAGTCTGGCAACTCCGCTTCTGGTACCTTCCATACAAATGTACCATCCCGTCCCTAATAACAGTGTACTATTATCAATATGACCAACGCGATCTTGACCAAATTCTTTATTTAGTAAAGCTATAGTCAGAAAAAATTTTTGGACAAAAACTTGGTAGTCTGGCAACTCCCCTTCTGGTACCTTCCATACAAATGTACCATCCCGTCCCTAATAACAGTGTACTATTATCAATATGACCAACGCGATCTTGCCCAAATTCTTTATTTAGTAAAGCTATAGCCAGACAAAATTTTTGGACAACAACTTGGTAGACTGGCAACTCCCCTTCTGGTACCTTCCATACAAATGTACCATCCCGCCAATTATACACCGTGTAATATTATCTATATTACCAACGCGATCTTGTCCAAATTCTGTAGTTAGTAAAGCTATAGCTAGACAAAGTTTTGGAAAACCACTTGGTAGTCTGGCAACTCCCCTTCTGGTACCTTCCATACAAATGTACCATCCCGCCAATTATACACCGTGTAATATTATCTATATTACCAACGCGATCTTGTCCAAATTCTGTAGTTAGTAAAGCTATAGCTAGACAAAGTTTTGGAAAACAACCTGGTAGTCTGGCAACCCCCCTTCTGGTACCTTCCATACAAATGTACCATCCCGCCTAGCTTAGAAATCGTGTGATATTATCAATATTACCAACGCGATCTTGCCAAAATTCTGTAGTTAGTAAAGCTATAGCTAGACAAAGTTTCGGAAAAAAAACTTGGAAGTCTGGCAACTCCCCTTCTGGTACCTCCCATACAAATGTACCATCCCTCCACTTATAAACCGTGTATTATTATCAATATTACCAACGCGATCTTGCCCGCGATCTTATTTAGTAAAGCTATAGCAAGACAAAGTTTTGGAAAACAACTTGGTAGTCTGGCAACCCCCCTTCTGGTACCTTCCATACAAATGTACCATCCCGCCTAGCTTAGAAATCGTGTGATATTATCAATTTTACCAACGCGATCTTGCCAAAATTCTGTAGTTAGTAAAGCTATAGCTAGACAAAGTTTTGGAAAAAAAACTTGGTAGTCTGGCAACTCCCCTTCTGATACCTCCCATTCAAATGTACCATACCGCCACTTATAAATAGTGTACTATTATCAATATGACCAACGCGATCTAGCCAAATTCTGTATTTAGTAGAACTATAGCTAGACAAAGTTTTGGAAAAAAAACTTGGTAGTCTGGCAACTCCCCTTCTGATACCTCCCATTCAAATGTACCATACCGCCACTTATAAATAGTGTACTATTATCAATATGACCAACGCAATGTAGCTCAAATTCTGTATTTAGTAGAACTATAGCTAGACAAAGTTTTGGACAAAAACTTGGTAGTCTGGCAACTCCCCTTCTGATACCTCCCATTCAAATGTACCATCCCGCCACTTATAAATAGAGTACTATTATCAATATGACAAACGCGATGTAGCCCAAATTCTTTATTTAGTAGAACTATAGCTAGACAAAGTTTTGGACAAAAACTTGGAAGTCTAACAACTTCCCTTCTGGGACCTCCCATACCCGCCTACCTTAGAAATCGTGTATTATTATCAATATCACCAACTCGATCTTGACCAAATTCTGTAGTTAGTAAAGCTAGACAAAGTTTTAGAAAACAACTTAGTAGTCTGGCAACTCCCCTTATGGTACCTCCCATACAAATGTACCATCCCGCCACTTATAAACAGTGTATTATTATCAATATTACCAACGATATCTTGCCCGCGATCTTAGTGAGTAAATCTATAGCTAGACAAAGTTGTGGAAAAAAAACTTGGTAGTCTGAGCATGTGATACTGTTTTTGGGGCTTCCTATTGATCTTCGTATCCTACAGTATTTTTACAAACTAATTGTTTCAGATTTACCGCCAATGTTACGAAGACAGTTTGAATTCAGCAGATCTGTAAGAAACCCGCAATTGTTTATACCTCGTATTTCTATGTCTTTATATGAGAAATCGATTGTAGTAAGAGTAGCCAGACTATGGAACCATCTTCCATTGCATTTGCGCTCGTTTTCTCTGTCCAGTTACGTTTTCCGACAATGTTCTTTGGAATATATAATATCTGTTTCTTAATATATATATATATATATAATTATTAATATATATTATTATTTTTCATTGTTAACGGGCTTTCAAATTGTTAATTTTATTTACTGTTTGGCTGGGGAGCCATTGTTGCGATATCTTAATTAATTAATTATTTAATAATATAGTGTTATCTACTTGTTAAGATACCATGTAATATAGATTAATTGGCCGTATAGGCTTTGTATATTACAATGAAACCAATAAATGAAATGAAACTCCCCTTCTGGTACCTCCCACACAAATGTACCATCCCGCCACTTATAAATAGTGTACTATTATCAATATGACCAACGCGATCTAGCCCAAATTATGTATTTAGTAGAACTATAGCTAGACAAAGTTTTGGAAAAAAACTTGGTAGTCTGGCAACTCCCCTTCTGATACCTCCCATTCAAATGTACCATCCCGCCGCTTATAAATAGTGTACTATTATCAATATGACCAACGCGATCTAGCCCAAATTCTGTATTTAGTAGAACTATAGCTAGACAAAGTTTTGGAAAAAAAACTTGATAGTCTGGCAACTCACCTTCCGATACCTCCCATTCAAATGTACCATCCCGCCACTTATAAATAGTGTACTATTATCAATATGATACACTGATACACTGATTCCCTGATTCACTGATTCACTGACTCTGTCACGCAGTACGTAGGAATTTAAATAGGCATTCTATAATAATTCTATAAATAATAATAATAAAAAAAATAATATTTTTTTTGTACAGAAATTGTGTTTTCCCCAAAGTTTTTTTTTACCAACATTTTTTTTTTCCAAAATTTTTTTTTCTTACAAATTTTTTTTTTTACAAAAATTTTTTTTTACAAAATTTTTTTTTCCAATTTTTTTTTTTCAAGAAATTTTTTTTTTCAAAAAAATTTTTTTTTTCCACAAAATTTTTTTTTTTCAACAAAAATTTTTTTTTTCCACAAAAATTTTTTTTTTCAACAAAATTCCATACAAATGTACCATCCCGCCACTTATAAATAGTGTACTATTATCAATATGACCAACGCGATCTTGCCCAAATTCTGTATTTAGTAAAGCTATAGACATACAAAGTTTTGGACAAAAACTTGGTAGTTGGTCACTTACAAACCGTGTATTATTATCAATATTACCAACGCGATCTTGCCAAATTCTGTAGTTAGTAAAGCTATAGCCAGACAAAGTTTTGGAAAAAAATCTTGGTAGTCTGGCAACTCCCCTTCTGGTACCTCGCACACAAATGTACCATCCCGCCGACCTTGGACATCGTGTAATATTATCAACTAGTAAGTTGTAATGCGCCTATGGCGCCCGTTAATTTGCTTGAGAAAGTATTTGTTACTTAATTTTAAAAATTTTGTAAAAAATATTTCGAGAAAATTATTTTGTAAAAAAAAATTTCGAAAAAAAAAAAAATTTGTGGAAAAAAAATTTTTGCTGAAAAAAAAAATTTTGTGGAAAAAAAAAATTTGTTGAAAAAAAAAAATTTTGTTGAAAAAAAAAAATTTTGTGGAAAAAAAAAATTTTTGTTGAAAAAAAAATTTTTGTTGAAAAAAAAATTTTTGTGGAAAAAAAAAAATTTTGTTGAAAAAAAAAAATTTATGAAAAAAAAAAATTTTTTTTAAAAAAAAAATTTCTTGAAAAAAAAAATTGAAAAAAAAAATTTCTTGAAAAAAAAAAAATTGGAAAAAAAAATTTTGGTAAAAAAAAAAATTTGGGGAAAACACAATTTCTGTACAAAAAAAATATTATTTTTTTTATTATTATTATAGAATGCCTATTTAAATTCCTACGTACTGCGTGACAGAGTCAGTGAATCAGGGAATCAGTGTATCAGTGAATCAGTGTCGTGGGTAAATATATATTAAGATTTTTCATTGTTAACGGGCTTTCAAATTGTTAATTTTATTATATTTATTTACTGTTTGGCTGGGGAGCCATTGTTGCGATATCTTAATTAATTAATTATTTAATAATATAGTGTGATCTACTTGTTAAGATACCATGTAATATAGATTAATTGGCCGTATAGGCTTTGTATATTACAATGAAACCAATAAATGAAATGAAACTCCCCTTCTGGTACCTCCCATACAAATGTACCATCCCGCCTACCTTAGAAATCGTGTAATAGTAAACCTATATCTAGACAAAGTTTTAGACAACAACTTGGTAGTCTGGCAACTAATCTTCTGGTACCTCCCATACAAATGTACCATCCCGCCGACCTTAGAAATCGTGTGATATTATCAATATGACCAACGCGATCTTGCTCAAATTCTGTATTTAGTATAGCTATAGACAGACAAAGTTTTGCACTTAAACTTGGTAGTCGGGCAACTCGCCTTCTGGTACCTCCCATAAAAATGTACCATCCCGCCAACCATAGACATCGTGTAATATTATCAATATTACCAACGCGATATTGCTCAAATTCTGTAGTTAGTAAAGCTATAGCCAGACAAAGTTTTGGAAAACAACTTAGTAGTCTGGCAACTCCCCTTATGGTACCTCCCATACAAATGTACCATCCCGCCCCTTATAAACCGTGTATTATTATCAATATTACCAACGCGATCTTGCCAAATTCTGTAGTTAGTAAAGCTAATAGCTAGACAAAGTTTTGGAAAACAACTTAGTAGTCTGGCAACTCCCCTTATGGTACCTCCCATACAAATGTACCATCCCGCCCCTTATAAACCGTGTATTATTATCAATATTACCAACGCGATCTTGCCAAATTCTGTAGTTAGTAAAGCTAATAGCCAGACAAAGTTTTGGAAAAAAACTTGGTAGTCTGACAACTCCCCTTCTGGTACCTCCCACACAAATGTACCATCCCGCCAACCATAGACATCGTGTAATATTATCAATATTACCAACGCGATATTGCTCAAATTCTGTAGTTAGTAAAGCTATAGCCAGACAAAGTTTTGGAAAAAAAACTTGGTAGACTGACAACTCCCCTTCTGGTACCTCCCACACAAATGTCCCATCCCGCCGACCTTAGACATCGTGTAATATTATCCATATGACCAACGGTATCTTGCTCAACTTCTGTAGTTAGTAAAGCTAAAACTAGACAATGTTTTGGTCAACAACTTGGTAGTCTGGCAACTAATCTTCTGGTACCTCCCATACAAATGTACCATCCCGCCGACCTTAGAAATCGTGTGATATTATCAATATGACAAACGCGATCTTGCTCAAATAGACAGACAAAGTTTTGCACTAAAACTTGGTAGTCGGGCAACTCGCCTTCTGGTACCTCCCATACAAATGTACCATCCCGCCACTTATAAACTGTGTATTATTATCAATATTACCAACGCGATCTTGCCCAAATTCTGTAGTTGGTAAAGCTATACTTGGTAGTCTGGCAACTCCACTTCTGGTACCTCCCATACAAATGTACCATCCCTCCACTTATAAACCGTGTATTATTATCAATATTACCAACGCGATCTTGCCCGCGATCTTATTTAGTAAAGCTATAGCAAGACAAAGTTTTGGAAAACCACTTGGTAGTCTGGCAACTCCCCTTCTGGTACCTTCCATACAAATGTACCATCCCGCCAATTATACACCGTGTAATATTATCTATATTACCAACGCGATCTTGTCCAAATTCTGTAGTTAGTAAAGCTATAGCTAGACAAAGTTTTGGAAAACAACCTGGTAGTCTGGCAACCCCCCTTCTGGTACCTTCCATACAAATGTACCATCCCGCCTAGCTTAGAAATCGTGTGATATTATCAATATTACCAACGCGATCTTGCCAAAATTCTGTAGTTAGTAAAGCTATAGCTAGACAAAGTTTCGGAAAAAAAACTTGGTAGTCTGGCAACTCCCCTTCTGGTACCTCCCATACAAATGTACCATCCCTCCACTTATAAACCGTGTATTATTATCAATATTACCAACGCGATCTTGCCCGCGATCTTATTTAGTAAAGCTATAGCAAGACAAAGTTTTGGAAAACCACTTGGTAGTCTGGCAACTCCCCTTCTGGTACCTTCCATACAAATGTACCATCCCGCCAATTATACACCGTAGTTAGTAAAGCTATAGCTAGACAAAGTTTTGGAAAAAAAAACTTGGTAGTCTGGCAACTCCCCTTCTGATACCTCCCATTCAAATGTACCATACCGCCACTTATAAATAGTGTACTATTATCAATATGACCAACGCGATCTAGCCAAATTCTGTATTTAGTAGAACTATAGCTAGACAAAGTTTTGGAAAAAAAACTTGGTAGTCTGGCAACTCCCCTTCTGGTACCTCCCATACAAATGTACCATCCCTCCACTTATAAACCGTGTATTATTATCAATATTACCAACGCGATCTTGCCCGCGATCTTATTTAGTAAAGCTATAGCAAGACAAAGTTTTGGAAAACCACTTGGTAGTCTGGCAACTCCCCTTCTGGTACCTTCCATACAAATGTACCATCCCGCCAATTATACACCGTGTAATATTATCTATATTACCAACGCGATCTTGTCCAAATTCTGTAGTTAGTAAAGCTATAGCTAGACAAAGTTTTGGAAAACAACCTGGTAGTCTGGCAACCCCCCTTCTGGTACCTTCCATACAAATGTACCATCCCGCCTAGCTTAGAAATCGTGTGATATTATCAATATTACCAACGCGATCTTGCCAAAATTCTGTAGTTAGTAAAGCTATAGCTAGACAAAGTTTCGGAAAAAAAACTTGGTAGTCTGGCAACTCCCCTTCTGGTACCTCCCATACAAATGTACCATCCCTCCACTTATAAACCGTGTATTATTATCAATATTACCAACGCGATCTTGCCCGCGATCTTATTTAGTAAAGCTATAGCAAGACAAAGTTTTGGAAAACCACTTGGTAGTCTGGCAACTCCCCTTCTGGTACCTTCCATACAAATGTACCATCCCGCCAATTATACACCGTGTAATATTATCTATATTACCAACGCGATCTTGTCCAAATTCTGTAGTTAGTAAAGCTATAGCTAGACAAAGTTTTGGAAAACAACCTGGTAGTCTGGCAACCCCCCTTCTGGTACCTTCCATACAAATGTACCATCCCGCCTAGCTTAGAAATCGTGTGATATTATCAATATTACCAACGCGATCTTGCCAAAATTCTGTAGTTAGTAAAGCTATAGCTAGACAAAGTTTTGGAAAAAAAACTTGGTAGTCTGGCAACTCCCCTTCTGATACCTCCCATTCAAATGTACCATACCGCCACTTATAAATAGTGTACTATTATCAATATGACCAACGCGATCTAGCCAAATTCTGTATTTAGTAGAACTATAGCTAGACAAAGTTTTGGAAAAAAAACTTGGTAGTCTGGCAACTCCCCTTCTGATACCTCCCATTCAAATGTACCATCCCGCCACTTATAAATAGTGTAGTATTATCAATATGACCAACGCAATCTAGCTCAAATTCTGTATTTAGTAGAACTATAGCTAGACAAAGTTTTGGACAAAAACTTGGTAGTCTGGCAACTCCCCTTCTGATACCTCCCATTCAAATGTACCATCCCGCCACTTATAAATAGAGTACTATTATCAATATGACAAACGCGATGTAGCCCAAATTCTTTATTTAGTAGAACTATAGCTAGATAAAGTTTTGGACAAAAACTTGGAAGTCTAACAACTTCCCTTCTGGGACCTCCCATACCCGCCTACCTTAGAAATCGTGTATTATTATCAATATCACCAACTCGATCTTGACCAAATTCTGTAGTTAGTAAAGCTAGACAAAGTTTTAGAAAACAACTTGGTAGTCTGGCAACTCCCCTTATGGTACCTCCCATACAAATGTACCATCCCGCCACTTATAAACAGTGTATTATTATCAATATTACCAACGCGATCTTGCCCGCGATCTTAGTGAGTAAATCTATAGCTAGACAAAGTTGTGGAAAAAAAACTTGGTAGTCTGAGCATGTGATACTGTTTTTGGGGCTTCCTATTGATCTTCGTATCCTACAGTATTTTTACAAACTAATTGTTTCAGATTTACCGCCAATGTTACTAAGACAGTTTGAATTCAGCAGATCTGTAAGAAACCCGCAATTGTTTATACCTCGTATTTCTATGTCTTTATATGAGAAATCGATTGTAGTAAGAGTAGCCAGACTATGGAACCATCTTCCATTGCATTTGCGCTCGTTTTCTCTGTCCAGTTACGTTTTCCGACAATGTTCTTTGGAATACATAATATCTGTTTCTTAATATATATATATATATAATTATTAATATATATTATTATTTTTCATTGTTAACGGGCTTTCAAATTGTTAATTTTATTTACTGTTTGGCTGGGGAGCCATTGTTGCGATATCTTAATTAATTAATTATTTAATAATATAGTGTTATCTACTTGTTAAGATACCATGTAATATAGATTAATTGGCCGTATAGGCTTTGTATATTACAATGAAACCAATAAATGAAATGAAACTCCCCTTCTGGTACCTCCCACACAAATGTACCATCCCGCCACTTATAAATAGTGTACTATTATCAATATGACCAACGCGATCTAGCCCAAATTATGTATTTAGTAGAACTATACCTAGACAAAGTTTTGGAAAAAAACTTGGTAGTCTGGCAACTCCCCTTCTGATACCTCCCATTCAAATGTACCATCCCGCCGCTTATAAATAGTGTACTATTATCAATATGACCAACGCGATCTAGCCCAAATTCTGTATTTAGTAGAACTATAGCTAGACAAAGTTTTGGAAAAAAAAACTTGATAGTCTGGTAACTCACCTTCCGATACCTCCCATTCAAATGTACCATCCCGCCACTTATAAATAGTGTACTATTATCAATATGATACACTGATACACTGATTCCCTGATTCACTGATTCACTGACTCTGTCACGCAGTACGTAGGAATTTAAATAGGCATTCTATAATAATTCTATAAATAATAATAATAAAAAAAATAATATTTTTTTTGTACAGAAATTGTGTTTTCCCCAAATTTTTTTTTTACCAAAATTTTTTTTTTCCAAAATTTTTTTTCTTACAAATTTTTTTTTTTACAAAAATTTTGTTTTCCAAATTTTTTTTTTCCAATTTTTTTTTTTCAAGAAATTTTTTTTTTCAAAAAAATTTTTTTTTTCCACAAAATTTTTTTTTTTCAACAAAATTTTTTTTTTTCCACAAAAATTTTTTTTTTCAACAAAATTCCATACAAATGTACCATCCCGCCACTTATAAATAGTGTACTATTATCAATATGACCAACGCGATCTTGCCCAAATTCTGTATTTAGTAAAGCTATAGACAGACAAAGTTTTGGACAAAAACTTGGTAGTTGGTCACTTACAAACCGTGTATTATTATCAATATTACCAACGCGATCTTGCCAAATTCTGTAGTTAGTAAAGCTATAGCCAGACAAAGTTTTGGAAAAAAATCTTGGTAGTCTGGCAACTCCTCTTCTGGTACCTCGCACACAAATGTACCATCCCGCCGACCTTGGACATCGTGTAATATTATCAACTAGTAAGTTGTAATGCGCCTATGGCGCCCGTTAATTTGCTTGAGAAAGTATTTGTTACTTAATTTTAAAAATTTTGTAAAAAATATTTCGAGAAAATTATTTTGTAAAAAAAAATTTCGAAAAAAAAAAAAATTTGTGGAAAAAAAATTTTTGCTGAAAAAAAAAAATTTGTGGAAAAAAAAATTTTGTTGAAAAAAAAAAATTTTGTTGAAAAAAAAAAATTTTGTAGAAAAAAAAAAATTTTGTTGAAAAAAAAATTTTTGTTGAAAAAAAAATTTTTGTGGAAAAAAAAAAAATTTTGTTAAAAAAAAAATTTTTGTGGAAAAAAAAAAAATTTTGTTAAAAAAAAAATATTGTTGAAAAAAAAAAATTTTGTTGAAAAAAAAAATTTGTGGAAAAAAAAAATTTTTTTGAAAAAAAAAATTTCTTGAAAAAAAAAAATTTCTTGAAAAAAAAAAAAATTGGAAAAAAAAATTTTGGTTAAAAAAAAAAATTTGGGGAAAACAAAATTTCTGTACAAAAAAAATATTATTTTTTTTATTATTATTATAGAATGCCTATTTAAATTCCTACGTACTGCGTGACAGAGTCAGTGAATCAGGGAATCAGTGTATCAGTGAATCAGTGAATCAGTGTCGTGGGTAAATATATATTAAGATTTTTCATTGTTAACGGGCTTTCAAATTGTTAATTTTATTATATTTATTTACTGTTTGGCTGGGGAGCCATTGTTGCGATATCTTAATTAATTAATTATTTAATAATATAGTGTGATCTACTTGTTAAGATACCATGTAATATAGATTAATTGGCCGTATACGCTTTGTATATTACAATGAAACCAATAAATGAAATGAAACTCCCCTTCTGGTACCTCCCATACAAATGTACCATCCCGCCTACCTTAGAAATCGTGTAATAGTAAACCTATATCTAGACAAAGTTTTAGACAACAACTTGGTAGTCTGGCAACTAATCTTCTGGTACCTCCCATACAAATGTACCATCCCGCCGACCTTAGAAATCGTGTGATATTATCAATATGACCAACGCGATCTTGCTCAAATTCTATATTTAGTATAGCTATAGACAGACAAAGTTTTGCACTTAAACTTGGTAGTCGGGCAACTCGCCTTCTGGTACCTCCCATAAAAATGTACCATCCCGCCAACCATAGACATCGTGTAATATTATCAATATTACCAACGCGATATTGCTCAAATTCTGTAGTTAGTAAAGCTATAGCCAGACAAAGTTTTGGAAAACAACTTAGTAGTCTGGCAACTCCCCTTATGGTACCTCCCATACAAATGTACCATCCCGCCCCTTATAAACCGTGTATTATTATCAATATTACCAACGCGATCTTGCCAAATTCTGTAGTTAGTAAAGCTAATAGCTAGACAAAGTTTTGGAAAACAACTTAGTAGTCTGGCAACTCCCCTTATGGTACCTCCCATACAAATGTACCATCCCGCCCCTTATAAACCGTGTATTATTATCAATATTACCAACGCGATCTTGCCAAATTCTGTAGTTAGTAAAGCTATAGCCAGACAAAGTTTTGGAAAAAAACTTGGTAGTCTGACAACTCCCCTTCTGGTACCTCCCACACAAATGTACCATCCCGCCAACCATAGACATCGTGTAATATTATCAATATTACCAACGCGATATTGCTCAAATTCTGTAGTTAGTAAAGCTATAGCCAGACAAAGTTTTGGAAAAAAAACTTGGTAGACTGACAACTCCCCTTCTGGTACCTCCCACACAAATGTCCCATCCCGCCGACCTTAGACATCGTGTAATATTATCCATATGACCAACGGTATCTTGCTCAACTTCTGTAGTTAGTAAAGCTAAAACTAGACAATGTTTTGGTCAACAACTTGGTAGTCTGGCAACTAATCTTCTGGTACCTCCCATACAAATGTACCATCCCGCCGACCTTAGAAATCGTGTGATATTATCAATATGACCAACGCGATCTTGCTCAAATAGACAGACAAAGTTTTGCACTAAAACTTGGTAGTCGGGCAACTCGCCTTCTGGTACCTCCCATACAAATGTACCATCCCGCCACTTATAAACTGTGTATTATTATCAATATTACCAACGCGATCTTGCCCAAATTCTGTAGTTGGTAAAGCTATAGCTCGAAAAAGTTTTGGAAAAAATCTTGGTAGTCTGGCAACTACCCTCCTGGTACCTCCTATACAAATGTACCATCCCTCCTACCTTAGAAATCGTGTGATATTATCAATATGACCAACGCGATATTGCTCAAATTCTATATTTAGTAAAGCTATAGACAGACAAAGTTTGGACAAAAACTTGGTAGTATGGCAACTCCCCTTCTGGTACCACCCATACAAATGTACCATCCAGCCACTTATAAACCGTGTATTATTATCAATATTACCAACGCGATCTTGCCCAAATTCTGTAGTTAGTAAAGCTATAGCTAGACAAAGTTTTGGAAAACAACTTGGTAGTCTGGCAACTCCCCTTCTGGTACCTCCCATACAAATGTACCATCCCGCGTACCTTAGAAATCGTGTGATATTATCAATATGACCAACGCGATATTGCTCAAATTCTGTATTTAGTAAAGCTATAGACAGACAAAGTTTGGACAAAAACTTGGTAGTCTGGCAACTCCCCTTCTTGTACCTCCCATACAAATGTACCATCCCGCCACTTATAAACCGTGTATTATTATCAATATTACCAACGCGATCTTGTCCAAATTCTGTAGTTAGTAAAGCTATAGCTAGACAAAGTTTTGAAAAACAACTTGGTAGTCTGGCAACTCCCCTTCTGGTACCTTCCATACAAATTTACCATCCCGCCACTTATAAACCGTGTAATATTATCTATATTACCAACGCGATCTTCCCCAAATTCTGTAGTTAGTAAAGCTATAGCTAGATAACGTTTTGGAAAACAACTTGGTAGTCTGGCAACTCCCCTTCTGGTACCTTCCATACAAATGTACCATCCCGCCTAGCTTAGAAATCGTGTGATATTATCAATATTACCAACGCGACCTTGCCAAAATTCTGTAGTTAGTAAAGCTATAGCTAGACAAAGTTTTGGAAAAAAAACTTGGTAGTCTGGCAAGTCCCCTTCTGGTACCTCCCATACAAATGTACCATCCCGCCACTTATAAACCGTGTAATATTATCTATATTACCAACGCGATCTTGCCCAAAGCTATAGACAAAAACTAGTCTTTGGATAAAAAATTGGTAGTCTGGCAACTCCCCTTCTGGTACCTTCCATACAAATGTACCATCCCGCCTAGCTTAGAAATCGTGTGATATTATCAACATTACCAACGCGACCTTGCCAAAATTCAGTAGTTAGTAAAGCTATAGCTAGACAAAGTTTTGGAAAAAAAACTTGGTAGTCTGACAACTCTCCTTCTGGTACCTCCCATACAAATGTACCATCCCGCTACTTAAAAACCGTGCATTATTATCAATATTACCAACGCGATCTTGCCCAAATTATGTAGTTAGTGAAGCTATAGCTAGACAAAGTTTTGGGAAAAAAACTTGGTAGTCTGGCAACTACCCTTCTGGTACCTCCCATACAAATGTACCATCCCGCCTACCTTAGAAATCGTGTGATATTATCAATATGACCAACGCGATATTGCTCAAATTCTGTATTTAGTAAAGCTATAGACAGACAAAGTTTGGACAAAAACTTGGTAGTCTGGCAACTCCCCTTCTGGTACCTCCCATACAAATGTACCATCCCGCCACTTATAAACCGTGTATTATTATAAATATTACCAACGCGATCTTGCCCAAATTCTGTAGTTAGTAAAGCTATAGCTAGACAAAGTTTTGGAAAACAACTTGGTAGTCTGGCAACTCCCCTTCTGGTACCGTCCATACAAATGTACCATCCCGCCTAGCTTAGAAATCGTGTGATATTATCAATATGACCAACGTGATATTGCTCAAATTCTGTATTTAGTAAAGCTATAGACATACAAGTTTTGGACAAAAACTTGGTAGTCTGGCTACTCCCCTTCTGGTACCTCCCATACAAATGTACCATCCCGCCACTTATAAACCGTTTATTATTATCAATATTACCAACGCGATCTTGTCCAAATTCTGTAGTTAGTAAAGCTATAGCTAGATAAAGTTTTGAAAAACAACTTGGTAGTCTGGCAACTCCCCTTCTGGTACCTTCCATACAAATTTACCATCCCGCCACTTATAAACCGTGTAATATTATCTATATTACCAACGCGATCTTCCCCAAATTCTGTAGTTAGTAAAGCTATAGCTAGACAAAGTTTTGGAAAACAACTTGGAAGTCTGGCAACTCCCCTTCTGGTACCTTCCATACAAATGTACCATCCCGCCTAGCTTAGAAATCGTGTGATATTATCAATATTACCAACGCGACCTTGCTCAAATTCTATATTTAGTATAGCTATAGACAGACAAAGTTTTGCACTTAAACTTGGTAGTCGGGCAACTCGCCTTCTGGTACCTCCCATAAAAATGTACCATCCCGCCACTTATAAACCGTTTATTATTATCAATATTACCAACGCGATCTTGTCCAAATTCTGTAGTTAGTAAAGCTATAGCTAGATAAAGTTTTGAAAAACAACTTGGTAGTCTGGCAACTCCCCTTCTGGTACCTTCCATACAAATTTACCATCCCGCCACTTATAAACCGTGTAATATTATCTATATTACCAACGCGATCTTCCCCAAATTCTGTAGTTAGTAAAGCTATAGCTAGACAATGTTTTGGAAAACAACTTGGAAGTCTGGCAACTCCCCTTCTGGTACCTCCCATACAAATGTACCATCCCGCCTACCTTAGAAATCGTGTAATAGTAAACCTATATCTAGACAAAGTTTTAGACAACAACTTGGTAGTCTGGCAACTAATCTTCTGGTACCTCCCATACAAATGTACCATCCCGCCGACCTTAGAAATCGTGTGATATTATCAATATGACCAACGCGATCTTGCTCAAATTCTATATTTAGTATAGCTATAGACAGACAAAGTTTTGCACTTAAACTTGGTAGTCGGGCAACTCGCCTTCTGGTACCTCCCATAAAAATGTACCATCCCGCCAACCATAGACATCGTGTAATATTATCAATATTACCAACGCGATATTGCTCAAATTCTGTAGTTAGTAAAGCTATAGCCAGACAAAGTTTTGGAAAACAACTTAGTAGTCTGGCAACTCCCCTTATGGTACCTCCCATACAAATGTACCATCCCGCCCCTTATAAACCGTGTATTATTATCAATATTACCAACGCGATCTTGCCAAATTCTGTAGTTAGTAAAGCTAATAGCTAGACAAAGTTTTGGAAAACAACTTAGTAGTCTGGCAACTCCCCTTATGGTACCTCCCATACAAATGTACCATCCCGCCCCTTATAAACCGTGTATTATTATCAATATTACCAACGCGATCTTGCCAAATTCTGTAGTTAGTAAAGCTATAGCCAGACAAAGTTTTGGAAAAAAACTTGGTAGTCTGACAACTCCCCTTCTGGTACCTCCCACACAAATGTACCATCCCGCCAACCATAGACATCGTGTAATATTATCAATATTACCAACGCGATATTGCTCAAATTCTGTAGTTAGTAAAGCTATAGCCAGACAAAGTTTTGGAAAAAAAACTTGGTAGACTGACAACTCCCCTTCTGGTACCTCCCACACAAATGTCCCATCCCGCCGACCTTAGACATCGTGTAATATTATCCATATGACCAAAGGTATCTTGCTCAACTTCTGTAGTTAGTAAAGCTAAAACTAGACAATGTTTTGGTCAACAACTTGGTAGTCTGGCAACTAATCTTCTGGTACCTCCCATACAAATGTACCATCCCGCCGACCTTAGAAATCGTGTGATATTATCAATATGACCAACGCGATCTTGCTCAAATAGACAGACAAAGTTTTGCACTAAAACTTGGTAGTCGGGCAACTCGCCTTCTGGTACCTCCCATACAAATGTACCATCCCGCCACTTATAAACTGTGTATTATTATCAATATTACCAACGCGATCTTGCCCAAATTCTGTAGTTGGTAAAGCTATAGCTCGAAAAAGTTTTGGAAAAAATCTTGGTAGTCTGGCAACTACCCTCCTGGTACCTCCTATACAAATGTACCATCCCTCCTACCTTAGAAATCGTGTGATATTATCAATATGACCAACGCGATATTGCTCAAATTCTATATTTAGTAAAGCTATAGACAGACAAAGTTTGGACAAAAACTTGGTAGTATGGCAACTCCCCTTCTGGTACCACCCATACAAATGTACCATCCAGCCACTTATAAACCGTGTATTATTATCAATATTACCAACGCGATCTTGCCTAAGTTCTGTAGTTAGTAAAACTATAGCTAGACAAAGTTTTGGAAAACAACTTGGTAGTCTGACAACTCTCCTTCTTGTACCTCCCATACAAATGTACCATCCCGCCACTTATAAACCGTGTATTATTATCAATATTACCAACGCGATCTTGCCCAAATTCTGTAGTTAGTAAAGCTATAGCTAGACAAAGTTTTGGAAAACAACTTGGTAGTCTGGCAACTCCCCTTCTGGTACCTCCCATACAAATGTACCATCCCGCGTACCTTAGAAATCGTGTGATATTATCAATATGACCAACGCGATATTGCTCAAATTCTGTATTTAGTAAAGCTATAGACAGACAAAGTTTGGACAAAAACTTGGTAGTCTGGCAACTCCCCTTCTTGTACCTCCCATACAAATGTACCATCCCGCCACTTATAAACCGTGTATTATTATCAATATTACCAACGCGATCTTGTCCAAATTCTGTAGTTAGTAAAGCTATAGCTAGACAAAGTTTTGAAAAACAACTTGGTAGTCTGGCAACTCCCCTTCTGGTACCTTCCATACAAATTTACCATCCCGCCACTTATAAACCGTGTAATATTATCTATATTACCAACGCGATCTTCCCCAAATTCTGTAGTTAGTAAAGCTATAGCTAGACAACGTTTTGGAAAACAACTTGGTAGTCTGGCAACTCCCCTTCTGGTACCTTCCATACAAATGTACCATCCCGCCTAGCTTAGAAATCGTGTGATATTATCAATATTACCAACGCGACCTTGCCAAAATTCTGTAGTTAGTAAAGCTATAGCTAGACAAAGTTTTGGAAAAAAAACTTGGTAGTCTGGCAAGTCCCCTTCTGGTACCTCCCATACAAATGTACCATCCCGCCACTTATAAACCGTGTAATATTATCTATATTACCAACGCGATCTTGCCCAAAGCTATAGACAAAAACTAGTCTTTGGATAAAAAATTGGTAGTCTGGCAACTCCCCTTCTGGTACCTTCCATACAAATGTACCATCCCGCCTAGCTTAGAAATCGTGTGATATTATCAATATTACCAACGCGACCTTGCCAAAATTCAGTAGTTAGTAAAGCTATAGCTAGACAAAGTTTTGGAAAAAAAACTTGGTAGTCTGACAACTCTCCTTCTGGTACCTCCCATACAAATGTACCATCCCGCTACTTAAAAACCGTGCATTATTATCAATATTACCAACGCGATCTTGCCCAAATTATGTAGTTAGTGAAGCTATAGCTAGACAAAGTTTTGGGAAAAAAACTTGGTAGTCTGGCAACTACCCTTCTGGTACCTCCCATACAAATGTACCATCCCGCCTACCTTAGAAATCGTGTGATATTATCAATATGACCAACGCGATATTGCTCAAATTCTGTATTTAGTAAAGCTATAGACAGACAAAGTTTGGACAAAAACTTGGTAGTCTGGCAACTCCCCTTCTGGTACCTCCCATACAAATGTACCATCCCGCCACTTATAAACCGTGTATTATTATAAATATTACCAACGCGATCTTGCCCAAATTCTGTAGTTAGTAAAGCTATAGCTAGACAAAGTTTTGGAAAACAACTTGGTAGTCTGGCAACTCCCCTTCTGGTACCGTCCATACAAATGTACCATCCCGCCTAGCTTAGAAATCGTGTGATATTATCAATATGACCAACGCGATATTGCTCAAATTCTGTATTTAGTAAAGCTATAGACATACAAGTTTTGGACAAAAACTTGGTAGTCTGTCTACTCCCCTTCTGGTACCTCCCATACAAATGTACCATCCCGCCACTTATAAACCGTTTATTATTATCAATATTACCAACGCGATCTTGTCCAAATTCTGTAGTTAGTAAAGCTATAGCTAGATAAAGTTTTGAAAAACAACTTGGTAGTCTGGCAACTCCCCTTCTGGTACCTTCCATACAAATTTACCATCCCGCCACTTATAAACCGTGTAATATTATCTATATTACCAACGCGATCTTCCCCAAATTCTGTAGTTAGTAAAGCTATAGCTAGACAAAGTTTTGGAAAACAACTTGGAAGTCTGGCAACTCCCCTTCTGGTACCTTCCATACAAATGTACCATCCCGCCTAGCTTAGAAATCGTGTGATATTATCAATATTACCAACGCGACCTTGCCAAAATTATGTAGTTAGTAAAGCTATAGCTAGACAAAGTTTTGGAAAAAAAACTTGGTAGTCTGGCAAGTCCCCTTCTGGTACCTCCCATACAAATGTACCATCCCGCCACTTATAAACCGTGTAATATTATCTATATTACCAACGCGATCTTGCCCAAAGCTATAGACAAAAACTAGTCTTTGGATAAAAAATTGGTAGTCTGGCAACTCCCCTTCTAGTACCTCCCATACAAATGTACCATCCCGCCTAGCTTAGAAATCGTGTGATATTATAAATATGACCAACGCGATATTGCTCAAATTCTGTATTTAGTAAAGCTATAGACATACAAGTTTTGGACAAAAACTTGGTAGTCTGGCTACTCCCCTTCTGGTACCTTCCATACAAATGTACCATCCCGCCACTTATAAACCGTGTAATATTATCTATATTACCAACGCGATCTTCCCCAAATTCTGTAGTTAGTAAAGCTATAGCTAGACAACGTTTTGGAAAACAACTTGGTATTCTGGCAAGTCCCCTTCTGGTACCTCCCATACAAATGTACCATCCCGCCACTTATAAACCGTGTAATATTATCTATATTACCAACGCGATCTTGCCCAAAGCTATAGACAAAAACTGGTCTTTGGATAAAAAAATGGTAGTCTGGCAACTCCCCTTCTGGTACCTTCCATACAAATGTACCATCCCGCTACTTAAAAACCGTGCATTATTATCAATATTACCAACGCGATCTTGCCCAAATTATGTAGTTAGTGAAGCTATAGCTAGACAAAGTTTTGGGAAAAAAACTTGGTAGTCTGGCAACTACCCTTCTGATACCTCCCATTCAAATGTACCATCCCGCCACTTATAAATAGTGTACTATTATCAATATGACCAACGCGATCTAGCCCAAATTCTGTATTTAGTAGAACTATAGCTAGACAAAGTTTTGGACAAAAACTTGGAAGTCTGACAACTTCCCTTCTGGTACCTCCCATACAAATGTACCATCCCGCCTACCTTAGAAATCGTGTGATATTATCAATATGACCAACGCGATATTGCTCAAATTCTGTAGTTAGTAAAGCTATAGACAAAAACTTGGTAGTCTGGCAACTCCCCTTCTGGTACCTCCCATACCAATATACCATCCCGCCACTTATAAACCGTGTATTATTATCAATATCACCAACTCGTTCTTGCCCAAATTCTGTAGTTAGTAAAGCTATAGCTAGACAAAGTTTTGGAAAACAACTTAGTAGTCTGGCAACTCCCCTTATGGTACCTCCCATACAAATGTACCATGTAAAACAGTGCATTATTATCAATATCACCATCGCGATCTTGCCCAAATTCTGTATTTAGTTAAGCAATAGACAGACAAAGTTTTGGAAACAAAAATTGGTAGTCTGGCAACTCCCCTTCTGATACCTCCCATACAAATGTACCATCCCGCCCCTTATAAACAGTGTGCTGTTATCAATATGTCCTACGTGATCTTGCCCACATTTTTTATTTAGTAAAGCTATAGCCAGACAAGATTTTTGGACAAAAACTTGGTAGTCTGGCAACTCCGCTTCTGGTACCTTCCATACAAATGTACCATCCCGTCCCTAATAACAGTGTACTATTATCCATATGACCAACGCGATCTTGACCAAATTCTTTATTTAGTAAAGCTATAGTCAGACAAAATGTTTGGACAAAAACTTGGTAGTCTGGCAACTCCCCTTCTGGTACCTTCCATACTAATGTAACATCCCGTCCCTAATAACAGTGTACTATTATCAATATGACCAACGCGATCTTGTCCAAATTCTGTAGTTAGTAAAGCTATAGCTAGATAAAGTTTTGAAAAACAACTTGGTAGTCTGGCAACTCCCCTTCTGGTACCTTCCATACAAATTTACCATCCCGCCACTTATAAACCGTGTAATATTATCTATATTACCAACGCGATCTTCCCCAAATTCTGTAGTTAGTAAAGCTATAGCTAGACAAAGTTTTGGAAAACAACTTGGAAGTCTGGCAACTCCCCTTCTGGTACCTTCCATACAAATGTACCATCCCGCCTAGCTTAGAAATCGTGTGATATTATCAATATTACCAACGCGACCTTGCCAAAATTATGTAGTTAGTAAAGCTATAGCTAGACAAAGTTTTGGAAAAAAAACTTGGTAGTCTGGCAAGTCCCCTTCTGGTACCTCCCATACAAATGTACCATCCCGCCACTTATAAACCGTGTAATATTATCTATATTACCAACGCGATCTTGCCCAAAGCTATAGACAAAAACTAGTCTTTGGATAAAAAATTGGTAGTCTGGCAACTCCCCTTCTAGTACCTCCCATACAAATGTACCATCCCGCCTAGCTTAGAAATCGTGTGATATTATAAATATGACCAACGCGATATTGCTCAAATTCTGTATTTAGTAAAGCTATAGACATACAAGTTTTGGACAAAAACTTGGTAGTCTGGCTACTCCCCTTCTGGTACCTTCCATACAAATGTACCATCCCGCCACTTATAAACCGTGTAATATTATCTATATTACCAACGCGATCTTCCCCAAATTCTGTAGTTAGTAAAGCTATAGCTAGACAACGTTTTGGAAAACAACTTGGTATTCTGGCAAGTCCCCTTCTGGTACCTCCCATACAAATGTACCATCCCGCCACTTATAAACCGTGTAATATTATCTATATTACCAACGCGATCTTGCCCAAAGCTATAGACAAAAACTGGTCTTTGGATAAAAAAATGGTAGTCTGGCAACTCCCCTTCTGGTACCTTCCATACAAATGTACCATCCCGCTACTTAAAAACCGTGCATTATTATCAATATTACCAACGCGATCTTGCCCAAATTATGTAGTTAGTGAAGCTATAGCTAGACAAAGTTTTGGGAAAAAAACTTGGTAGTCTGGCAACTACCCTTCTGATACCTCCCATTCAAATGTACCATCCCGCCACTTATAAATAGTGTACTATTATCAATATGACCAACGCGATCTAGCCCAAATTCTGTATTTAGTAGAACTATAGCTAGACAAAGTTTTGGACAAAAACTTGGAAGTCTGACAACTTCCCTTCTGGTACCTCCCATACAAATGTACCATCCCGCCTACCTTAGAAATCGTGTGATATTATCAATATGACCAACGCGATATTGCTCAAATTCTGTAGTTAGTAAAGCTATAGACAAAAACTTGGTAGTCTGGCAACTCCCCTTCTGGTACCTCCCATACCAATATACCATCCCGCCACTTATAAACCGTGTATTATTATCAATATCACCAACTCGTTCTTGCCCAAATTCTGTAGTTAGTAAAGCTATAGCTAGACAAAGTTTTGGAAAACAACTTAGTAGTCTGGCAACTCCCCTTATGGTACCTCCCATACAAATGTACCATGTAAAACAGTGCATTATTATCAATATCAACATCGCGATCTTGCCCAAATTCTGTATTTAGTTAAGCAATAGACAGACAAAGTTTTGGAAACAAAAATTGGTAGTCTGGCAACTCCCCTTCTGATACCTCCCATACAAATGTACCATCCCGCCCCTTATAAACAGTGTGCTGTTATCAATATGTCCTACGTGATCTTGCCCACATTTTTTATTTAGTAAAGCTATAGCCAGACAAGATTTTTGGACAAAAACTTGGTAGTCTGGCAACTCCGCTTCTGGTACCTTCCATACAAATGTACCATCCCGTCCCTAATAACAGTGTACTATTATCCATATGACCAACGCGATCTTGACCAAATTCTTTATTTAGTAAAGCTATAGTCAGACAAAATGTTTGGACAAAAACTTGGTAGTCTGGCAACTCCCCTTCTGGTACCTTCCATACTAATGTAACATCCCGTCCCTAATAACAGTGTACTATTATCAATATGACCAACGCGATCTTGTCCAAATTCTGTAGTTAGTAAAGCTATAGCTAGATAAAGTTTTGAAAAACAACTTGGTAGTCTGGCAACTCCCCTTCTGGTACCTTCCATACAAATTTACCATCCCGCCACTTATAAACCGTGTAATATTATCTATATTACCAACGCGATCTTCCCCAAATTCTGTAGTTAGTAAAGCTATAGCTAGACAAAGTTTTGGAAAACAACTTGGAAGTCTGGCAACTCCCCTTCTGGTACCTTCCATACAAATGTACCATCCCGCCTAGCTTAGAAATCGTGTGATATTATCAATATTACCAACGCGACCTTGCCAAAATTATGTAGTTAGTAAAGCTATAGCTAGACAAAGTTTTGGAAAAAAAACTTGGTAGTCTGGCAAGTCCCCTTCTGGTACCTCCCATACAAATGTACCATCCCGCCACTTATAAACCGTGTAATATTATCTATATTACCAACGCGATCTTGCCCAAAGCTATAGACAAAAACTAGTCTTTGGATAAAAAATTGGTAGTCTGGCAACTCCCCTTCTAGTACCTCCCATACAAATGTACCATCCCGCCTAGCTTAGAAATCGTGTGATATTATAAATATGACCAACGCGATATTGCTCAAATTCTGTATTTAGTAAAGCTATAGACATACAAGTTTTGGACAAAAACTTGGTAGTCTGGCTACTCCCCTTCTGGTACCTTCCATACAAATGTACCATCCCGCCACTTATAAACCGTGTAATATTATCTATATTACCAACGCGATCTTCCCCAAATTCTGTAGTTAGTAAAGCTATAGCTAGACAACGTTTTGGAAAACAACTTGGTAGTCTGGCAACTCCCCTTCTGGTACCTTCCATACAAATGTACCATCCCGCCTAGCTTAGAAATCGTGTGATATTATCAATATTACCAACGCGACCTTGCCAAAATTCTGTAGTTAGTAAAGCTATAGCTAGACAAAGTTTTGGAAAAAAAACTTGGTAGTCTGGCAAGTCCCCTTCTGGTACCTCCCATACAAATGTACCATCCCGCCACTTATAAACCGTGTAATATTATCTATATTACCAACGCGATCTTGCCCAAAGCTATAGACAAAAACTGGTCTTTGGATAAAAAATTGGTAGTCTGGCAACTCCCCTTCTGGTACCTTCCATACAAATGTACCATCCCGCTACTTAAAAACCGTGCATTATTATCAATATTACCAACGCGATCTTGCCCAAATTATGTAGTTAATGAAGCTATAGCTAGACAAAGTTTTGGGAAAAAAACTTGGTAGTCTGGCAACTACCCTTCTGATACCTCCCATTCAAATGTACCATCCCGCCACTTATAAATAGTGTACTATTATCAATATGACCAAAGCGATCTAGCCCAAATTCTGTATTTAGTAGAACTATAGCTAGACAAAGTTTTGGACAAAAACTTGGAAGTCTGACAACTTCCCTTCTGGTACCTCCCATACAAATGTACCATGTAAAACAGTGCATTATTATCAATATCACCATCGCGATCTTGCCCAAATTCTGTATTTAGTTAAGCAATAGACAGACAAAGTTTTAGAAACAAAAATTGGTAGTCTGGCAACTCCCCTTCTGATACCTCCCATACAAATGTACCATCCCGCCCCTTATAAACAGTGTGCTGTTATCAATATGTCCTACGTGATCTTGCCCACATTTTGTATTTAGTAAAGCTATAGCCAGACAAAATTTTTGGACAAAAACTTGGTAGTCTGGCAACTCCGCTTCTGGTACCTTCCATACAAATGTACCATCCCGTCCCTAATAACAGTGTACTATTATCCATATGACCAACGCGATCTTGACCAAATTCTTTATTTAGTAAAGCTATAGTCAGACAAAATGTTTGGACAAAAACTTGGTAGTCTGGCAACTCCCCTTCTGGTACCTTCCATACTAATGTAACATCCCGTCCCTAATAACAGTGTACTATTATCAATATGACCAACGCGATCTTGACCAAATTCTTTATTTAGTAAAGCTATAGACAGACAAAGTTTTGGATAAAAAACTTGGTAGTCTGGCAACTCCCCTTCTGATACCTCCCATTCAAATGTACCATCCCGCCACTTATAAATAGTGTACTATTATCAATATGACCAACTCGATCTCGCCCAAATTCTGTATTTAGGAAAGCTATGGCTAGACAAAGTTTTGGACAAAAACTTGGTAGTCTGGCAACTCCCCTTCTGGTACCTCCCATACAAATGTACCATCCCGCCACTTATAAACCGTGTATTATTATCAATATGACCAACGCGATCTAGCCCAAATACTGTATTTAGTAGAACTATAGCTAGACAAAGTGTTGGACAAAAACATGGAAGTCTGACAACTTCACTTCTGGTACCTTCCATACAAATGTACCATCCCGTCCCTAATAACAGTGTACTATTATCCATATGACCAACGCGATCTTGACCAAATTCTTTATTTAGTAAAGCTATAGACAGACAAAGTTTTGGATAAAAAACTTGGTAGTCTGGCAACTCCCCTTCTGATACCTCCCATTCAAATGTACCATCCCGCCACTTATAAATAGTGTACTATTATCAATATGACCAACTCGATCTCGCCCAAATTCTGTATTTAGGAAATCTATGGCTAGACAAAGTGTTGGACAAAAACATGGAAGTCTGACAACTTCCCTTCTGGTACCTTCCATACAAATGTACCATCCCGTCCCTAATAACAGTGTACTATTATCCATATGACCAACGCGATCTTGACCAAATTCTTTATTTAGTAAAGCTATAGACAGACAAAGTTTTGGCTAAAAAACTTGGTAGTCTGGCAACTCCCCTTCTGGTACCTCCCATACAAATGTACCATCCCGCCACTTATAAACCGTGTATTATTATCAATATGACTAACGCGATCTATCCCAAATACTGTATTTAGGAAATCTATGGCTAGACAAAGTGTTGGACAAAAACATGGAAGTCCGACAACTTCCCTTCTGGTACCTTCCATACAAATGTACCATCCCGTCCCTAATAACAGTGTACTATTATCCATATGACCAACGCGATCTTGACCAAATTCTTTATTTAGTAAAGCTATAGACAGACAAAGTTTTGGATAAAAAACTTGGTAGTCTGGCAACTCCCCTTCTGATACCTCCCATTCAAATGTACCATCCCGCCACTTATAAATAGTGTACTATTATCAATATGACCAACTCGATCTCGCCCAAATTCTGTATTTAGGAAAGCTATGGCTAGACAAAATGTTTGGACAAAAACTTGGTAGTCTGGCAACTCTGCTTCTGGTACCTTCCATACAAATGTACCATCCCGTCCCTAATAACAGTGTACTATTATCCATATGACCAACGCGATCTTGACCAAATTCTTTATTTAGTAAAGCTATAGACAGACAAAGTTTTGGATAAAAAACTTGGTAGTCTGGCAACTCCCCTTCTGATACCTCCCATTCAAATGTACCATCCCGCCACTTATAAATAGTGTACTATTATCAATATGACCAACTCGATCTCGCCCAAATTCTGTATTTAGGAAAGCTATGGCTAGACAAAATGTTTGGACAAAAACATGGAAGTCTGACAACTTCCCTTCTGGTACCTTCCATACAAATGTACCATCCCGTCCCTAATAACAGTGTACTATTATCCATATGACCAACGCGATCTTGACCAAATTCTTTATTTAGTAAAGCTATAGACAGACAAAGTTTTGGATAAAAAACTTGGTAGTCTGGCAACTCCCCATCTGGTACCTCCCATACCAATATACCATCCCGCCACTTATAAACAGTGTATTATTATCAATATTACCAACGCGATCTTGCCCGCGATCTTAGTGAGTAAATCTATAGCTAGACAAAGTTTTGGAAAAAAACTTGGTAGTCTGAGCATGTGATACTGTTTTTGGGGCTTCCTATTAGAAAGTATATTGATCTTCGTATCCTACAGTATTTTTACAAACTAATTGTTTCAGATTCACCGCCAATGTTACGAAGACAGTTTGTATTCAGCAGATCTGTAAGAAACCCGCAATTGTTTATACCTCGTATTTCTATGTCTTTATATGAGAAATCGTTTGTAGTAAGAGTAGCCAGACTATGGAACCATCTTCCATTGCATTTGCGCTCGTTTTCTCTGTCCAGTTACGTTTTCCGACAATGTTCTTTGGAATACATAATATCTGTTTCTTAATATATATATATATATAATTATTAATATATATTATTATTTTTCATTGTTAACGGGCTTTCAAATTGTTAATTTTATTATATTTATTTACTGTTTGGCTGGGGAGCCATTGTTGCGATATCTTAATTAATTAATTATTTAATAGTATAGTGTGATCTACTTGTTAAGATACCATGTAATATACATTAATTGGCCGTATAGGCTTTGTATATTACAATGAAACCAATAAATGAACTGAAACTCCCCTTCTGGTACCTCCCATACAAATGTACCATCCCGCCTACCTTAGAAATCGTGTAATAGTAAACCTATATCTAGACAAAGTTTTAGACAACAACTTGGTAGTCTGGCAACTAATCTTCTGGTACCTCCCATACAAATGTACCATCCCGCCACTTATAAACCGTGTATTATTATCAATATTACCAACGCGATCTTGCCCGCGATCTTAGTGAGTAAATCTATAGCTAGACAAAGTTTTGGAAAAAAAACTTGGTAGTCTGAGCATGTGATACTGTTTTTGGGGCTTCCTATTAGAAAGTATATTGATCTTCGTATCCTACAGTATTTTTACAAACTAATTGTTTCAGATTCACCGCCAATGTTACGAAGACAGTTTGTATTCAGCAGATCTGTAAGAAACCCGCAATTGTTTATACCTCGTATTTCTATGTCTTTATATGAGAAATCGTTTGTAGTAAGAGTAGCCAGACTATGGAACCATCTTCCATTGCATTTGCGCTCGTTTTCTCTGTCCAGTTACGTTTTCCGACAATGTTCTTTGGAATACATAATATCTGTTTCTTAATATATCTTAATATATATTTACCCTCGACACTGATTCACTGATTCACTGATACACTGATTCCCTGATTCACTGACTCTGTCACGTAGTACGTAGGAATTTAAATAGGCATTCTATAATAATTCTATAAATAATAATAATAAAAAAAATAATATTTTTTTTTTGTACAGAAATTGTGTTTTCCCCAAATTTTTTTTTTACCAAAATTTTTTGTTTCCAAAATTTTTTTTTTTACAAATTTTTTTTTTTTACAGAATTTTTTTTTTCCAATTTTTTTTTTTTTCAACAAATATTTTTTTCAAAAAAATTTTTTTTTTCAACAAAAATTTTTTTTTTAGCAAACATTTTTTTTTTCAACAAACTTTTTTTTTCAACAAAATTTTTTTTTTCCACAAAAAATTTTTCTTTTCAACAAATTTTTTTTTTTCAACAAACATTTTTTTTTCAACAAAAATTTGTTTTCACAAATTTTTTTTTTCACAATTTTTTTTTTTCCAATTTTATTTTTTTCGAAATTTTTTTTACAAAATAGTTTTCTCATTAACAAATTAAGTAACAAATACTTTCTCAAGCAAATTAACGGGCGCCATAGGCGCATTACAACTTACTAGTATATATATATATATAATTATTAATATATATTATTATTTTTCATTGTTAACGGGCTTTCAAATTGTTAATTTTATTATATTTATTTACTGTTTGGCTGGGGAGCCATTGTTGCGATATCTTAATTAATTAATTATTTAATAATATAGTGTGATCTACTTGTTAAGATACCATGTAATATAGATTAATTGGCTGTATAGGCTTTGTATATTACAATGAAACCAATAAATGAAATGATACTCCCCTTCTGGTACCTCCCATACAAATGTACCATCCCGCCACTTATAAATAGTGTACTATTATCAATATGACCAACGCGGTCTAGCCCAAATTCTGTATTTAGTAGAACTATAGCTAGACAAAGTTTTGGGAAAAAAACTTGGTAGTCTGGAAACTCCCCTTCTGGTACCTCCCATACAAATGTACCATCCCGCCTACCTTAGAAATCGTGTAATAGTAATATCTAGACAAAGTTTTAGACAACAACTTGGTAGTCTGACAACTCTCCTTCTGGTACCTCCCATACAAATGTACCATCCCGCCACTTATAAACCGTGTATTATTATCAATATTACGAACGCGATCTTGCCCAAATTCCCTAGTTAGTAGAGCTATAGCTAGACAACGTTTTGGAAAAAACTTGGTAGTCTGACAACTCCCCTTCTGGTACATCCCATACAAATGTACCATTCGCCCCTTATAAACAGTGTACTATTACCAATATGTCCTACGCGATCTTGCCCAAATTCTTTATTTAGTAAAGCCATAGCCAGACAAAGTTTTGGACAAAAACATGGTAGGGCAATTCCCCTTCTGGTAATTCCCATACAAATGTATTACGCGATCGTGTAATAATATCAATATGACCACCTCGATCTCGCCCAAATTCTGTATTTAGGAAAGCTATGGCTAGACAAAGTTTTGGACAAAAACTTGGTAGTCTGGCAACTCCCCTTCTGGTACCTCCCATACAAATGTACCATCCCGCCACTTATAAACCGTGTATTATTATCAATATTGCCAACGCGATCTTGCCCAAATTCTGTAGTTAGTAAAGCTATAGCTAGACAACATTTTGGAAAAAACTTGGTAGTCTGGCAAATCCCCTTCTGGTACCTCCCATACAAATGTACCATCCCGCCTTCCTTAGAAATCGTGGCAATTATCAATATTACCAACGCGATCTTGCCCAAATTCTGTAGTTAGTAAAGCTATAGCTAGACAAAGTTTTCGAAAAAACTTGGTAGTCTGGCAAATCCCCTTCTGGTACCTCCCATACAAATGTACCATACCGCCTACCTTAGAAATCGTGTGATATTATCAATATGAGCAACACGATATTGCTCAAATTCTGTATTTAGTAAAGCTATAGACAGACAATTTTTGGACAAAAACTTTGTAAACTGGCAACTCCCCTTCTGGTACCTCCCATACAAATATACCATCCCGCCATTTATAAACCGTGTGTTATTATCAATACTACCAACGCGATCTTGGCCAAATTCTGTATTTAGTAAAGCTATAGCTAGACAAAGTTTTGGAAAAAACTTGGTAATCTGGCAACTCCCCTTCTGGTACCTCCCATACAAATGTACCATCCCGCCACTTATAAACCGGGATGAAAACAACTTGGTAGTCTGGCAACTCCCCTTCTGGTACCTCCCATACAAATGTACCATCCCGTCACTAATAACACTGTACTATTATCAATATGACCAACGCGATCTGGACCAAATTCTGTATTTAGTAAAACTATAGCCAGACAAAGTTTTGGAAACAAAAATTGGTAGTCTGGCAACTCCCCTTCTGATACCTCCCATACAAATGTACCATCCCGCTCCTTATAAACAGTGTGCTGTTATCAATATGTCCTACGTGATCTTGCCCACATTTTTTATTTAGTAAAGCTATAGCCAGACAAAATTTTTGGACAAAAACTTGGTAATCTGGCAACTCCCCTTCTGGTACCTTCCATACAAACGTACCATTCCGTCCCTAATAACAGTGTACTATTATCAATATGACCAACGCGATCTTGACCAAATTCTTTATTTAGTAAAGCTATAGTCAGACAAAATTTTTGGACAAAAACTTGGTAGTCTGGCAACTCCCCTTCTGGTACCTTCCATACTAAATATGCGGGGGGTGAATAAAATAATTTTACCCAAACAAATGAGAAAAAAACAATAAATTAGTTTTTCTTATAATTTAAATATCGGGGTTTTATTCAAAAAACGTACCTTCGGGTAATTCTTCGGGTTTGTAAAGTTTTTCTTTTTGTTGTGCCTGAAGTTGGCTTTAATTCTTGTCCTTTTTTTTTCTTTCTTCTTCGTTATAATTTTTAGTGTTGTATTCCAAGTTAATTCACAATAATAATTAAACTAAGCTTACAACTAGGGTGCCCAGCGTAGACATCCCGCCCCCCTTGTAGGAATGTAAATAAAGGAGAGGCAGGAGCTAGTCTGGGCAGGAAAAAATTCATTTAATAGGTACAGAGGGGGAATAGATACAGAGGGGCTTAACAATTAACAGTAATGTTAATGTTTGGCGGCAAGCCGCCATTGTTGCGGCGATTGTTGCTGCCGCGTCGTGCCCAGCGTAGACATCCCGCCCCCCTTGTAGGAATGTAAATAAAGGAGAGGCAGGAGCTAGTCTGGGCAGGAAAAAATTCATTTAATAGGTACAGAGGGGGAATAGATACAGAGGGGCTTAACAATTAACAGTAATGTTAATGTTTGGCGGCAAGCCGCCATTGTTGCGGCGATTGTTGCTGCCGCGTCGGTTGTTGCTGCTGTTGTTGTTGCGGTGGTTGTCGCCAATGTGGATGTTGCGACCACGCAGGCTGCGATTTTGGACGCGACTGTTGTCCCGAGTGTTCTTGTGGCTGTTGGTTTGGACGCTCCTCCTGTTGCTGGGTCTATTGGCGTCGCTCCTGGTGTTGCCGGTGTCGCGGTTGCGACGATGCGGGTTCTTGTTTCGACGATTGGGAGTGCTGTTGGTTCCTCGCTGCCTCATATGGTGAGGCTGGTGAAGCATTGTGTGATGCTCCGACAGACACTCCCTGCATCTGTCCCGACTTCGGCAGTCCCTAACAAAATGCGACTGGGCCAAGCAGTTGATGCAGTATTTGTGCTGCTGCACTGCGGCCAGTCGCTTCTTTGGGTCCATAGCGCGAAATCGGGGGCATCGTCGCAAGACGTGCTTTTGTAAGCAGATGCGACATCGGACGGCTGACTCCGACAACACCTTAGTAGGGGATCCAGCGGGCGCCTCTTCAGACACCGAACGTTCTGAGGTAAGTCGTCGGGGTTGGGCTGACATCGTTCTAGGGGAAGAAAACAACAACGAGAAAAAAAAATAACAAAAAAAACGTGTTAGTGGTGTTCGGGGTTGGGTAGCAGTACGAGCTTCACTACTGGCCGAGAGAGGACGCCGTTTGCGGTACGTACATCAGCCACTCGTACTTTGGAATCTGATCCTATATAAACTTTTACGACCCTACCTATATTCCACTCATTTGGAGGCAAATTGTCTTTTTTAATGACGACCAAATCATTTACAGCTATATCGCGCTGAGGGTACTTCCACTTATTCCGTTTGTGGAGTTCGACTAAATACTCATCTTTCCATCTTCTAGCGAAGAAGTGATGTAGAACCTTCAGTTTTTGACAACGGTTTTGGTAACTTAACTTTTCTGAGTTAACATCAGGTTCTGGGGGAGAAAGCAAAGCATTTCCTATCAAAAAGTGTCCAGGAGTAAACGGGTTTAAATCACTCGGATCATCATTTATCGGACTAAGGGGCCTGGAATTCAAACATGCTTCGAACATGGTAGTAAATTCTTCAAAGGTGAACCTTTGGGCATTGGAAACCTTTTTCAGATGAGTTTTGAAGCTTTTGACTCCAGCTTCCCAGAGACCACCCATATGTGGAGCTCCGGGTGGAATAAAATGCCATTCCATCAATTGAAAAGCATTGAGATTTAAGATTTGGCGTTTTACGTCGAGGAGAAATTGGGTCTGATCTTTTTTGAAAATATTGGACGCTCCAACAAAGGTAGTTCCATTATCAGAAAAACGGGTAAACGCAGCAATAAAGCAATTTGTCGACAAATCATTTGTGGCTTCAAGATGTATAGCCTTTGTTGCGAAACAGACAAAGACCAAAACGTATCCCTTTGTGATTCGACAACCTCTGCCGATATAGCATTTTATTTCAAAGGGTCCTGCAAAGTCAACGCCGGTGCAAGTAAAAGGACGAGATAGTGAAGTTCTCTCAGGGGGAAGAGCGGCCATAATCTGCTCGGCAGATTTCTTTTTCTGCAGGACACACTCACGACAATTGTGTATCACAGTTCGCACTAGATTTTTTAGTTTTGGGACCCAAAATTCGAGTCGCATAAGTCGTAACATTAACGAGTTTTCTCCATGTATAGAGTACTGATGAACATATTCTAAGTAGAGTTTTGTGAATCGACCGTTATATGGGAGAATTTTCGGGAAACGCTCATCGTACGTAAGCGTCTGAGATCGGCTTAATCTGCCATTCATTCGTAGAAAGCCATTCGAATCTATAAAGGGGTTAAAACACAAAAGGGGGCTTTTACGGGAGACTTCAACTCCTTGCTCGAGGAAGGAGTATTCGGGAAAATGTGTTCGTTGGCACAAAATTACCAAACGACCTTTTACGAAATTGATCTCACCTTGACCAGGTTAGGTTAGGTTAGGTTGAGAAGAGGAGGCGGTTTTTCTCCGCCTCATGTCCTTAGACATACACCTAAGCCAGTATTCGGCTTGTTGTGCGCTCTAAACTGTGCATGGAAAGGTCTTGAGAAGTTATTTTAAGAACTCTGTACTATTGACATAATCTTTAATTGTTTTCCAGTCTGCGCCCCTGAGATGGGTCAAGTCTGTTAAAGTGTCATTTCCCAAGAAACGGGATCTATTGTTTGCGAACGCTGGGCAGTGACAGAGGAAATGCTCCAAAGTTTCGTCATCCTCCCCGCATGCCCTACATACGCTATTGTCTACAACTCCTATTTTGTGTAGATGCGATTGTAAGCCTATGTGCCCTGTTAGAATGCCCATTTTCTTACTAGTTTCTGTTTTGCTCAGTTTCAGCAATGTTTTGGTTTTATCCTCGTTTGGTTCACCCCACAAGATTCTTGTCGTTTTCCCAATAGTTTCACTATTCCATAGTGTGATATGGGCGTCTGCCGCCCATCTTTTTAGCTCAGAACGCGTAGCTCCAAATGGTTTCGCGTTCTCTAAATTTATTGTTTGCAACTCCCTGGCTCGTTGAGCCAAGGTATTGGCTTTCTCGTTTCCTCTTACCCCGTGATGACCAGGCACCCATATGAGGCGTATTGTGCCATGTGTGGAGTAAGAGTTAATAGCCATTTTACAATCTAAAACTGTTCTTGATTTAACCGTTTTAGTCGCTATTGCCTTGATAGCCAATTGGCTATCTGTAAAGATATTTACGTTTGTTGGTCTTGTGTTAGCGCTAAACCAGATCACACACTCTGTAATTGCTCGGATTTCCGCCTGTAGGACCGTGTTATGGTCTGGTAGGCGGAATAAAAGTTCGGTTTCCGGTTCTTCGATATAAAGTCCCAGCCCCGTCCTTTCCCCTAGTTTCGAACCATCTGTATAACCGCAGTTTCCAGTTGGTGTCTGCGCTAGGGTTCCATCAATCCAAGATTGTCTGTCTGGTATTAGGGTCTCACACTCAACAACTATTGACGTTTCGGGTATTCTATCGGGTACTGATGTTATGTCAGTTAAATTCCCTTCCACTACCTCAACTATTTTTTGATAGTTGACCAAGTTCCAAGGTAGAATGCGAGTGGGTCGACTTGAATTTTGATAACGATAGGTGGTAAAAACGGAAAATATACGATATCACCCTCATAGCTCGAGGGAGACTGGAAAATCGCATTAAAATATCTTCTGTAAAGGATACCTGAGTCGTATGCACTTTCACAGAACGGGTTTCCAGATTTGTCATGATTCTGAATGTCTGTTTGGGCCATTCCGTGCGAGGAAGGCTTAACCAATTGGGACCTTTCCACCAAAGGTTGTGTGATTTTAAATCTCGTGCTAAAATACCACGAGATGCAATATCAGCCGGGTTGTCGTGGGAGACGACATGATGCCAGTTTTCAGTACCAACTTTATTCTGAATTTTTGAGACTCTGTTAGCTACAAAAGTGGGCCAAGTACACGGGGGCTTTTGAAGCCAAGATAAGACAATTGTCGAATCTGTCCAATAAAACACTTCCAGCGAGTTGAGACACATCTCTTCGCGAAGCGTATGCACCATTTCGGCAAGTAGAGTTGCACCACACAGCTCTAATCTGGGTAAGGATTAAACCTTAATTGGCGCCACTTTGGTTTTTGCAGCAATTAAACGGGTGGTGATATCACCAATCGGGTTCTGGATTCGAATATACAGAGTGGCCGCGTATGCACTTTCAGATGCATCACAAAACGCATGAAGTTCGACTTCATGGTCAGGATTAAAACCAACCCATCGGGGGATCTCAATCCTTTCTATCTCAGAATAATCATCTAAGAAGGCGAGCCATCTGTTGAGAGTCAAGGGTTTCAAACAATCGTCCCAACCAATCTTATCCTTCCAGATTTGCTGCATTATTATCTTTGCAACGATAATTTTCGGGGCCAGCCATCCTGCTGGATCAAACAACTTAGCAATTTCAGATAAGACGGCTCGTTTGGTGACGACAGATTTATCGGGCGTGGAAGCAAGCTTGAAAAAGAAAACATATTTTTCAGCGTTCCAACGCAAACCCGAAGTTTTGGCAGTACTAGCATCCGAAATTTTCAGAAATTCAGAATCTAATAAATAGTCAGCGGATAAATCCTCTAGCAGATTTTGACTGTTCGCAGTCCATTTTCGAAGACTCATTCCAGCAGAAGATAGAACTGTAATAAGTTGATCGCGACCTCTGGTCGCTTCTTCGATGCTATGAGTTCCGGCCAAGACGTCATCGACGTACATTTGTGATTTAATAATCTGGGCTGCTAGAGGATATTGCGTTTCGGAATCATCAGCTATCTGGATCAAAGTTCTAATAGCTAAGTACGGGGCACAATTCACTCCAAAGGTGACTGTGTTCAATTCGAAATCGCAAATTTCATGTTTCGGGTCCTTGCGGAAATCTAAACGCTGATATGCTGTTTGATCTGGGTGTACCAGGACTTGCCTGTACATTTTTTCGATATCGGCATTGAAGACATACCGGAAGAGTCTCCAGCGGAGAATCAAAATCATTAAATCTGATTGTAATACGGGTCCGGTGTACAATACATTATTTAAACTTATGCCATTAGAAGTTGGGTACGAGGCATTAAAAACTACTCGAAGTTTGGTAGTTAAACTGTCAGGCTTCAAAACAGCGTGATGTGGTAGATAGTATATAGGTCTCGAAGGCGTTGGGTTTTCATTTTCAACTTTGGACATCTGTCCCAATGACAGAGTCATATTGAGCCTTGAGAGCGGGGGTTTTCAACATTCGGGTTTCATTTCTCATAAATTGGGAAACAGCACCCTTTCGAGATTGAGCTAACTGTAGCTCTAAGGGCTATTCACGTTTAAAAGGGAGAGAAACAACGTATCTACCATCCCTATTTCGGTATGTGGTGTCACGATATAACTTTTCGCAGAAGTTATCTTCGTCTGAAAGAATTCTCATCTTGGGCACTTCTTCAATCTCCCAAAAGCGAGACAGTGTGTCATTCAACTCCAGATGGTTATAGAATGTCACGACAGATTGTAATGGTTTGGGTTGGGAGATTTTTCCGGTGACTATCCAGCCGAACACGGTTTTCTGTGCGATAAGGTCGCCGCTAGGATGTTTGTGAACATCGGTGAGCATAATTTTGGAGTATATGTCTCCACCTAATAGCAAATCCATATGAGAACATTTTAGATCGTTCATGGAAATTTCGGGTAAATGAGAATCTAAAAATTGGGCCAACGAATATGTTGGTAGACGACCGGTGAGCTTTTCGACAACATAAGCTTCGGTGGTCACTTCAGATTGGGGGTCAATGGGAGAACCAATAGAAATTCGGCATATCTTAGTCGATCTTGCTGCAATAGCACCATTAAGGCCAATAATTTCGGCTGTAGGAGCACTAAATGTTGGTAAGGAAAGTTTTCTTTGTAACTTTCGCGAAATGAAAGTCGCTTGAGATGCTGGGTCAATTAGAGCTCTTGCAGAACATCTATGTTTATGTACGCACATATCCACTACGGTTGTCCCTAAAAGGACCGTGGAGTACATACCAGATTGCATTTCGGTTGCAAAAGTCTGAAAAGAGCGGGTACCAGTCGATGTAGAAGGGCCATCATCATTTAAATTCGATTGTTGGTGAGAGGATCGAGGGTCTGAATTTGACGAGAAGTTAACGGGTGTGTTATTAGAAACATGGGTGTACGAGTTCCGTTGCGTCGAAATATCATAAAGGACATTTAGTTTTATTTGGTTGAGCGGGGATAGTGGTGGCGAAGCTTTTGAACTTCCTACTATCATTCGAATTTACTTTTTGACCGATGGGCTTTTTATAGGGTGTCGTGTTAGGAGAAAATGCCGGGTTATGAGCCCCTCGAATGTCGAATACCGATTCAAGAGTTTGATATCTCGAAGTCAGAAATTTGTCCATGTTTGCCCATTTTGGAAGATCAGAAGTTGTGCCTTGGCTCTGTTCCCAAAGTCCGAGAGTGACTTCAGGAAGTCGTGTCGAACAGATGAATACAAAAATTGCATCCCAGTTCGTAGTTTCAATGCCAAGCAAAGCAAGATTCGTGATGCAATCGTTCAACGTACGTTGCAATTTCTTTAGAGTGGGACCAGATTCTTTCACGATAGGAGCTAAATTAAATAACGTCTTAAGTTGAGCGTTAACCAGAATTCGCTTATTCTCATATCTGTCAACTAAGTTTTGCCAGGCCATGGCGAAGCCATCATTTGTTATCGGACAAGTTTTTATAATATCTCGGGCTTCACCCTCAGTTTTCTGCATCAGATAATACATTTTTTGAATGTCACTGATGTGGGTGTTTTCTTTGTAAATAGCAGAAAACATGTCTCTAAACGTTGGCCATTTTTTATAATCACCTGTAAAAACTTCGGTGTCACAAGGGGGAAGATTAATGGGAATGTGCGAACTATTCGACCTTTTCTTAGCGTTGATCTTTTCAATATGATCTTCTATATACGCTAATGCCCGGGAATATGTTTTATATATCGAAATATAATTATTTTTAATTTCCGCAATATTTGAGGCCTTTTTGTCTAAAGAATCCGATAATTCTTCATAACAATTGCGGAAAGTTTCCCACAAACATTCCATTTCTTTCTTATGGGTGTTGAGAGAATGAACTGTGTGCTCTTCGTCTTTCATAGAAGTTACTAAAAACTCAAAATCGACGATACGGTCGCCGCTTCTAATTAGGGTAGTTAGAGCAGACATCTTTGTTTGTTATTACGGGCGTTGAAATATTCAAAAACGATCAAGATAATAGAAAAATCTCTGGAAAAATTACTGTTCCCTTTCGATTTGGGCAAAAATTCAACGGACTTTAGACGGATTTGAGAGCAAACGCGATGTAATAGTTGTAGAAACTTATCAAAATCGCTAATAAATCGAATACATACCTAAAAATTCAACAAATTGAATTTCTAAGTATGTATTTATAGGGTCGAAATCAATATTAAATTTAAAGTTTGAAATCAAAATAAAAAAAGCAACCAAAAACGAAATAAATATTATATATTTTATTTATGTAAATAAAAATTGACAAATGTGAAAGAAAATATTTTCACAATTGTGTCCAACCAACACCACTGTGCTATATAAAACACGTTACAGTGTGCAAGAAAAATCACTTTTTTATACCGGGTCGAAACTATCGAATATAGTTCGAAAACAATTTATTGCGATATGAAACTGTGTGAAACAAAAAATAAATATCAATAATTATGTGCCGAGTGCTTATTTATTGCGTTATTAACAATTTTGAATTAAATTGTAAATAAATTACATCGACCAGTTTTTGGTCAGTACGGGCCCACTGTGCACAAAACAAATGGAAGAGACAACGAAAATAACAAAACGCGCTCAAATGAAAAGAGTACCTGTTGTTGTTATTTATGATTTTGTGTTTATGGTGGGGGATGACGCTGTACACACAAACTACGTACGCACTAAGTGGGGATCAAACCGAGTAATAGAGACTTCGAGTTTTGTTGTTGTAAAATATACGTTTGTACGCAAAACGAAACGCGAAACAACAAAGAAACAATTTTAACAAACTAAAACGCGCACGGCACTGATATTTATTATTTTGTTTATTTTGCACACACACACTACACCTATCCCCCGTTTTACACGGTACTCGTTTAGCACGTTTTCGATCTTACACGGTTTTTAATTTTAAAGTTTAAAAAAAAAAAATTTTTAGATTAACGAATTTAATGAATATTTGAAACTGTTGTGGAAGGTTGTTTGTTAACCGCCACGTTATTCTGTTATACAAATTGATGCAACACTATAAAAGTAGTAGTATTTATGTACAAAAAATTGCAACCCTCTGAAGAAGAGTACCAAAACAGGCATCTGATTTCAAAACAACCCCGCATACTGGCCGTTATATTTTAATACGTATAGGTTCATATGTATGTATGCATGTGTGCTTGTCAAAACTATGTGTACAACAACCTGTATCAGTTCTAAAAAAGGGAAAGTCCCCCGTTAGTAAGCAAACTACATATGTATTATTGCAAGCTCTTTATTCATCAGATGATTTAAAGCAATCAGCAGAGGAGAACGTACAACTTTTTTATTTTCGATAATTAATCAGAGCAGTGAAAATACATTTTTGTACAGTAAGTAAATTAAAACGTTGTTTTGAGTACAACTTTTGATTGATTTAAAATTTTAGTTTTACGATGGGAAAACCAAACAATAAAAAGAAGGAGATGAAGAGAAAAGTAATTACCTTAGAAACAAAAGTTTCTATTTTGGATCGTCTACATAAGAATGAAAGAGTAGTAGATATTGCAAGAATTTATTCTATGAATGAAGCTACAATAAGAACGATAAGAAAAAATGAAGACTCCATTAGAAGAAGTGTAGCTGCCGGAGTATGTACAAGTATGAGTACAACTTCACATGTAAGAAATGTATCAATGGAAACTATGGAAAAAGCTTTAATAATATGGCTAGAAGACCTCAACCAAAAACGAATTCCAGTTGATACAAATATCATAACAACAAAAGCATTAAAGATTTATGAAACAATAAATAATGAGTTCCCTTCTACTTCTGCAAATAAGGTAAATTTTACGGCAAGCCAAGGTTGGTTCGAAAGATTTAAGCAGAGGCATGCCTTGCACAATTTAAAATTAAAAGGTGAACAAGCATCTGCCGATTCCAATGCAGCAGAGTTGTATCCCCAAAAATTTGCACAAATTATTGCTGAAAAATTGTATACCCCAGACCAAGTTTTTAATGCTGATGAGTCTGCTTTATTTTGGAAGAGAATGCCCGGGAGGACATTTTTAGCCAAGCGAAATAAATCAGCTAGTGGCCATAAAGCAGCAAAAGATCGCATAACCATTCTTTTTTGCAGCAACGCTTCAGGCGATCATATTATGAAGCCATTGGTTATCAACAAATCTAAAAAACCACGCTCATTTAAGGGAGTAAACGTAAACAATCTTCCCGTTTATTGGAATGCCAATAAAAAAGCTTGGGTAACCGCAACGTTATTTAATGATTGGTTTCATAATACTTTTGTACCAGATGCAAAGAAGTATTTAGACAAAAAAGGGCAACCTTTTAAGGTCCTCCTTTTGCTGGATAATGCTCCAGGCCACCCTCAAGACTTGCAACATGAATTAATTGAAATGGTCCACACAGTGAATGAAAATGAAAGTGATGTTGATGAGCAAGAACCAAATGCATTCACAGCAAAAGTTGTTCGAGAAGGACTAGAGATAGGAAAACGGTTAGGCAACTTTTTTCTACAAAATGATCCAAATGTTGAACGAGCTCTCCGATTTCAACGAAATATCAACAATTGTTTAAGTCAATATGAGGAGGCTTACAAAGATCTTAACAAAAACAAAACGCAATTGCTCATAACAGATTTTACTGCAAAGACTCAACATATCAATGTTAATTCATCAAATAAAGATACTGAGTGTAATGAGTTAGTAATATCCAGTGGTGAAAGTGATTTTTCACCAGTCAGTAAAAGAAGACGTATGGTTACAGCTGACAGTGACAGTAATGAAACAATCTGAATGTATAAGTCATACTACATACATCCAATGTTATTATTAACGTTTACTAAACGTTTACTGTTTTGAATGAATTGATTTTTTATGTTTCTTGTAATTGAACTGCTATTTTTATTATTTATTTAATAAATTACTACTTTAAATCTACAAATTTATGCCTTTTTTCGTTTAACACGGTTTTTCATACAAAATTTTCATTTTCGCTTTACACGGATTTTTCAGGAACCTATCTACCGTGTAAATCGGGGGATAGGTGTATATTCAAAAAAACCTACCTTGTTTTTTGTTGGGTATTTTTTGTACGGGGTTCAAGGGATGGTTACAACCTTTTTTATTTTCGGGTATCCAAAACAGCAACTTAGTCGGGATCTGTAATAAAGTCGTTCGGGTAAAATTTGTTTTATTTTTTAAATAGAACGGCTCGAAATCCGGTTCGTAAGGACCAATAAATATGCGGGGGGGAATAAAATAATTTTACCCAAACAAATGAGAAAAAAACAATAAATTAGTTTTTCTTATAATTTAAATATCGGGGTTTTATTCAAAAAACGTACCTTCGGGTAATTCTTCGGGTTTGTAAAGTTTTTCTTTTTGTTGTGCCTGAAGTTGGCTTTAATTCTTGACCTTTTTTTTTCTTTCTTCTTCGTTATAATTTTTAGTGTTGTATTCCAAGTTAATTCACAATAATAATTAAACTAAGCTTACAACTAGGGTGCCCAGCGTAGACGTTTTTTGAATAAAACCCCGATATTTAAATTATAAGAAAAACTAATTTATTGTTTTTTTCTCATTTGTTTGGGTAAAATTATTTTATTCACCCCCCGCATATTTATTGGTCCTTCGAACCGTTCTATTTAAAAAATAAAATAAATTTTACCCGAACGACTTTATTACAGATCCCGACTAAGTTGCTGTTTTGGATACCCAAAAATAAAAAAGGTTGTAACCATCCCCTGAACCCCGTTCAAAAAATACCCAACAAAAAACAAGGTAGGTTTTTTTGAATATAGTGTGTGTGTGCAAAATAAACAAAATAATAAATATCAGTGCAGTGCGCGTTTTAGTTTGTTAAAATTGTTTCTTTGTTGTTTCGCGTTTCGATTTGCGTACAAACGTACATTTTACAACAACAAAACTCGAAGTCTCTATTACTCGGTTTGATCCCCTCTTAGTGCGTACGTAGTTTGTGTGTACAGCGTCATCCCCCACCATAAACACAAAATTATAAATAACAACAACAACAGGTACTCTGTTCATTTGAGCGCGTTTTGTTATTTTCGTTGTCTCTTCCATTTGTTTTGTTTTTGTTAATTCAAAATTGTTAATAACGCAATAAATAAGCACTCGGCACATAATTATTGATATTTATTTTTTGTTTCACACAGTTTCATATCGCAATAAATTGTTTTCGAACTATATTCGATAGTTTCGACCCGGTATAAAAAAGTGATTTTTCTTGCACACTGTAACGTGTTTTATATAGCACAGTGGTGTTGGTTGGGCACAATTGTGAAAATATTTTCTTTCACATTTGTCAATTTTTATTTACATAAATAAAATATATAATATTTATTTCGTTTTTGGTTGCTTTTTTTTATTTTGATTTCGAACTTTAAATTTAATATTGATTTCGACCCTATAAATACATACTTAGAAATTCAATTTGTTGAATTTTTAGGTATGTATTCGATTTATTAGCGATTTTGATAAGTTTCTACAACTATTACATCGCGTTTGCTCTCAAATCCGTCTAAAGTCCGTTGAATTTTTGCCCAAATCGAAAGGGAACAGTAATTTTTCCAGAGATTTTTCTATTATCTTGATCGTTTTTGAATATTTCAACGCCCGTAATAACAAACAAAGATGTCTGCTCTAACTACCCTAATTAGAAGCGGCGACCGTATCGTCGATTTTGAGTTTTTAGTAACTTCTATGAAAGACGAAGAGCACACAGTTCATTCTCTCAACACCCATAAGAAAGAAATGGAATGTTTGTGGGAAACTTTCCGCAATTGTTATGAAGAATTATCGGATTCTTTAGACAAAAAGGCCTCAAATATTGCGGAAATTAAAAATAATTATATTTCGATATATAAAACATATTCCCGGGCATTAGCGTATATAGAAGATCATATTGAAAAGATCAACGCTAAGAAAAGGTCGAATACTTCGCACATTCCCATTAATCTTCCCCCTTGTGACACCGAAGTTTTTACCGGTGATTATAAAAAATGGCCAACGTTTAGAGACATGTTTTCTGCTATTTACAAAGCAAACACCCACATCAGTGACATTCAAAAAATGTATTATCTGATGCAGAAAACTGAGGGTGAAGCCCGAGATATTATAAAAACTTGTCCGATAACAAATGATGGCTTCGCCATGGCCTGGCAAAACTTAGTTGACAGATATGAGAATAAGCGAATTCTGGTTAACGCTCAACTTACGACTTTATTTAATTTAGCTCCTATCGTGAAAGAATCTGGTCCCACTCTAAAGAAATTGCAACGTACGTTGAACGATTGCATCACGAATCTTGCTTTGCTTGGCATTGAAACTACGAACTGGGATGCAATTTTTGTATTCATCTGTTCGCCACGACTTCCTGAAGTCACTCTCGGACTTTGGGAACAGAGCCAAGGCACAAGTTCTGATCTTCCAAAATGGGCAAACATGGACAAATTTCTGACTTCGAGATATCAAACTCTTGAATCGGTATTCGACATTCGAGGGGCTCATAACCCGGCATTTTCTCCTAACACGACACCCTATAAAAAGCCCATCGGTCAAAAAGTAAATTCGAATGATAGTAGGAAGTTCAAAAGCTTCGCCACCACTATCCCCGCTCAACCAAATAAAACTAAATGTCCTTTATGATATTTCGACGCAACGGAACTCGTACACCCATGTTTCTAATAACACACCCGTTAACTTCTCGTCAAATTCAGACCCTCGATCCTCTCACCAACAATCGAATTTAAATGATGATGGCCCTTCTACATCGACTGGTACCCGCTCTTTTCAGACTTTTGCAACCGAAATGCAATCTGGTATGTACTCCACGGTCCTTTTAGGGACAACCGTAGTGGATATGTGCGTACATAAACATAGATGTTCTGCAAGAGCTCTAATTGACCCAGCATCTCAAGCGACTTTCATTTCGCGAAAGTTACAAAGAAAACTTTCCTTACCAACATTTAGTGCTCCTACAGCCGAAATTATTGGCCTTAATGGTGCTATTGCAGCAAGATCGACTAAGATATGCCGAATTTCTATTGGTTCTCCCATTGACCCCCAATCTGAAGTGACCACCGAAGCTTATGTTGTCGAAAAGCTCACCGGTCGTCTACCAACATATTCGTTGGCCCAATTTTTAGATTCTCATTTACCCGAAATTTCCATGAACGATCTAAAATGTTCTCATATGGATTTGCTATTAGGTGGAGACATATACTCCAAAATTATGCTCACCGATGTTCACAAACATCCTAGCGGCGACCTTATCGCACAGAAAACCGTGTTCGGCTGGATAGTCACCGGAAAAATCTCCCAACCCAAACCATTACAATCTGTCGTGACATTCTATAACCATCTGGAGTTGAATGACACACTGTCTCGCTTTTGGGAGATTGAAGAAGTGCCCAAGATGAGAATTCTTTCAGACGAAGATAACTTCTGCGAAAAGTTATATCGTGACACCACATACCGAAATAGGGATGGTAGATACGTTGTTTCTCTCCCTTTTAAACGTGAATACCCCTTAGAGCTACAGTTAGCTCAATCTCGAAAGGGTGCTGTTTCCCAATTTATGAGAAATGAAACCCGAATGTTGAAAACCCCCGCTCTCAAGGCTCAATATGACTCTGTCATTGGGACAGATGTCCAAAGTTGAAAATGAAAACCCAACGCCTTCGAGACCTATATACTATCTACCACATCACGCTGTTTTGAAGCCTGACAGTTTAACTACCAAACTTCGAGTAGTTTTTAATGCCTCGTACCCAACTTCTAATGGCATAAGTTTAAATAATGTATTGTACACCGGACCCGTATTACAATCAGATTTAATGATTTTGATTCTCCGCTGGAGACTCTTCCGGTATGTCTTCAATGCCGATATCGAAAAAATGTACAGGCAAGTCCTGGTACACCCAGATCAAACAGCATATCAGCGTTTAGATTTCCGCAAGGACCCGAAACATGAAATTTGCGATTTCGAATTGAACACAGTCACCTTTGGAGTGAATTGTGCCCCGTACTTAGCTATTAGAACTTTGATCCAGATAGCTGATGATTCCGAAACGCAATATCCTCTAGCAGCCCAGATTATTAAATCACAAATGTACGTCGATGACGTCTTGGCCGGAACTCATAGCATCGAAGAAGCGACCAGAGGTCGCGATCAACTTATTACAGTTCTATCTTCTGCTGGAATGAGTCTTCGAAAATGGACTGCGAACAGTCAAAATCTGCTAGAGGATTTATCCGCTGACTATTTATTAGATTCTGAATTTCTGAAAATTTCGGATGCTAGTACTGCCAAAACTTCGGGTTTGCGTTGGAACGCTGGAAAATATGTTTTCTTTTTCAAGCTTGCTTCCACGCCCGATAAATCTGTCGTCACCAAACGAGCCGTCTTATCTGAAATTGCTAAGTTGTTTGATCCAGCAGGATGGCTGGCCCCGAAAATTATCGTTGCAAAGATAATAATGCAGCAAATCTGGAAGGATAAGATTGGTTGGGACGATTGTTTGAAACCCTTGACTCTCAACAGATGGCTCGCCTTCTTAGATGATTATTCTGAGATAGAAAGGATTGAGATCCCCCGATGGGTTGGTTTTAATCCTGACCATGAAGTCGAACTTCATGCGTTTTGTGATGCATCTGAAAGTGCATACGCGGCCACTCTGTATATTCGAATCCAGAACCCGATTGGTGATATCACCACCCGTTTAATTGCTGCAAAAACCAAAGTGGCGCCAATTAAGGTTTAATCCTTACCCAGATTAGAGCTGTGTGGTGCAACTCTACTTGCCGAAATGGTGCATACGCTTCGCGAAGAGATGTGTCTCAACTCGCTGGAAGTGTTTTATTGGACAGATTCGACAATTGTCTTATCTTGGCTTCAAAAGCCCCCGTGTACTTGGCCCACTTTTGTAGCTAACAGAGTCTCAAAAATTCAGAATAAAGTTGGTACTGAAAACTGGCATCATGTCGTCTCCCACGACAACCCGGCTGATATTGCATCTCGTGGTATTTTAGCACGAGATTTAAAATCACACAACCTTTGGTGGAAAGGTCCCAATTGGTTAAGCCTTCCTCGCACGGAATGGCCCAAACAGACATTCAGAATCATGACAAATCTGGAAACCCGTTCTGTGAAAGTGCATACGACTCAGGTATCCTTTACAGAAGATATTTTAATGCGATTTTCCAGTCTCCCTCGAGCTATGAGGGTGATATCGTATATTTTCCGTTTTTACCACCTATCGTTATCAAAATTCAAGTCGACCCACACGCATTCTACCTTGGAACTTGGTCAACTATCAAAAAATAGTTGAGGTAGTGGAAGGGAATTTAACTGACATAACATCAGTACCCGATAGAATACCCGAAACGTCAATAGTTGTTGAGTGTGAGACCCTAATACCAGACAGACAATCTTGGATTGATGGAACCCTAGCGCAGACACCAACTGGAAACTGCGGTTATACAGATGGTTCGAAACTAGGGGAAAGGACGGGGCTGGGACTTTATATCGAAGAACCGGAAACCGAACTTTTATTCCGCCTACCAGACCATAACACGGTCCTACAGGCGGAAATCCGAGCAATTACAGAGTGTGTGATCTGGTTTAGCGCTAACACAAGACCAACAAACGTAAATATCTTTACAGATAGCCAATTGGCTATCAAGGCAATAGCGACTAAAACGGTTAAATCAAGAACAGTTTTAGATTGTAAAATGGCTATTAACTCTTACTCCACACATGGCACAATACGCCTCATATGGGGCCTGGTCATCACGGGGTAAGAGGAAACGAGAAAGCCAATACCTTGGCTCAACGAGCCAGGGAGTTGCAAACAATAAATTTAGAGAACGCGAAACCATTTGGAGCTACGCGTTCTGAGCTAAAAAGATGGGCGGCAGACGCCCATATCACACTATGGAATAGTGAAACTATTGGGAAAACGACAAGAATCTTGTGGGGTGAACCAAACGAGGATAAAACCAAAACATTGCTGAAACTGAGCAAAACAGAAACTAGTAAGATCATGGGCATTCTAACAGGGCACATAGGCTTACAATCGCATCTACACAAAATAGGAGTTGTAGACAATAGCGTATGTAGGGCATGCGGGGAGGATGACGAAACTTTGGAGCATTTCCTCTGTCACTGCCCAGCGTTCGCAAACAATAGATCCCGTTTCTTGGGAAATGACACTTTAACAGACTTGACCCATCTCAGGGGCGCAGACTGGAAAACAATTAAAGATTATGTCAATAGTACAGAGTTCTTAAAATAACTTCTCAAGACCTTTCCATGCACAGTTTAGAGCGCACAACAAGCCGAATACTGGCTTAGGTGTATGTCTAAGGACATGAGGCGGAGAAAAACCGCCTCCTCTTCTCAACCTAACCTGGTCAAGGTGAGATCAATTTCGTAAAAGGTCGTTTGGTAATTTTGTGCCAACGAACACATTTTCCCGAATACTCCTTCCTCGAGCAAGGAGTTGAAGTCTCCCGTAAAAGCCCCCTTTTGTGTTTTAACCCCTTTATAGATTCGAATGGCTTTCTACGAATGAATGGCAGATTAAGCCGATCTCAGACGCTTACGTACGATGAGCGTTTCCCGAAAATTCTCCCATATAACGGTCGATTCACAAAACTCTACTTAGAATATGTTCATCAGTACTCTATACATGGAGAAAACTCGTTAATGTTACGACTTATGCGACTCGAATTTTGGGTCCCAAAACTAAAAAATCTAGTGCGAACTGTGATACACAATTGTCGTGAGTGTGTCCTGCAGAAAAAGAAATCTGCCGAGCAGATTATGGCCGCTCTTCCCCCTGAGAGAACTTCACTATCTCGTCCTTTTACTTGCACCGGCGTTGACTTTGCAGGACCCTTTGAAATAAAATGCTATATCGGCAGAGGTTGTCGAATCACAAAGGGATACGTTTTGGTCTTTGTCTGTTTCGCAACAAAGGCTATACATCTTGAAGCCACAAATGATTTGTCGACAAATTGCTTTATTGCTGCGTTTACCCGTTTTTCTGATAATGGAACTACCTTTGTTGGAGCGTCCAATATTTTCAAAAAAGATCAGACCCAATTTCTCCTTGACGTAAAACGCCAAATCTTAAATCTCAATGCTTTTCAATTGATGGAATGGCATTTTATTCCACCCGGAGCTCCACATATGGGTGGTCTCTGGGAAGCTGGAGTCAAAAGCTTCAAAACTCATCTGAAAAAGGTTTCCAATGCCCAAAGGTTCACCTTTGAAGAATTTACTACCATGTTAGCAAGAATCGAAGCATGTTTGAATTCCAGGCCCCTTAGTCCGATGAATGATGATCCGAGTGATTTAAACCCGTTGACTCCTGGACACTTTTTGATAGGAAATGCTTTGCTTTCTCCCCCAGAACCTGATGTTAACTCAGAAAAGTTAAGTTACCAAAACCGTTGTCAAAAACTGAAGGTTCTACATCACTTCTTCGCTAGAAGATGGAAAGATGAGTATTTAGTCGAACTCCACAAACGGAATAAGTGGAAGTACCCTCAGCGCGATATAGCTGTAAATGATTTGGTCGTCATTAAAAAAGACAATTTGCCTCCAAATGAGTGGAATATAGGCATGAAATGATACTCCCCTTCTGGTACCTCCCATACAAATGTACCATCCCGCCACTTATAAATAGTGTACTATTATCAATATGACCAACGCGATCTAGCCCAAATTCTGTATTTAGTAAAGCCATAGCCAGACAAAGTTTTGGTCAAAAACATGGTAGGGCAATTCCCCTTCTGGTAATTCCCATACAAATGTATTACGCGATCGTGTAATAATATCAATATGACCACCTCGATCTCGCCCAAATTCTGTATTTAGGAAAGCTATGGCTAGACAACATTTTGGAAAAAACTTGGTAGTCTGGCAAATCCCCTTCTGGTACCTCCCATACAAATGTACCATCCCGCCTACCTTAGAAATCGTGGACAATTATCAATATTACCAACGCGATCTTGCCCAAATTCTGTAGTTAGTAAAGCTATAGCTAGACAAAGTTTTGGAAAAAACTTGGTAGTCTGGCAAATCCCCTTCTGGTACCTCCCATACAAATGTACCATAACGCCTACCTTAGAAATCGTGTGATATTATCAATATGAGCAACACGATATTGCTCAAATTCTGTATTTAGTAAAGCTATAGACAGACAATTTTTGGACAAAAACTTTGTAAACTGGCAACTCCCCTTCTGGTACCTCCCATACAAATATATCATCCCGCCTACCTTAGAAATCGTGTAATAGTAAACTTATATCTAGACAAAGTTTTAGACAACAACTTGGTAGTCTGACAACTCTCCTTCTGGTACCTCCCATACAAATGTACCATCCCGCCACTTATAAACCGTGTATTATTATCAATATTACGAACGCGATCTTGCCCAAATTCCCTAGTTAGTAGAGCTATAGCTAGACAACGTTTTGGAAAAAACTTGGTAGTCTGGCAACTCCCCTTCTGGTACATCCCATACAAATGTACCATTCGCCCCTTATAAACAGTGTACTATTACCAATATGTCCTACGCGATCTTGCCCAAATTCTTTATTTAGTAAAGCCATAGCCAGACAAAGTTTTGGTCAAAAACATGGTAGGGCAATTCCCCTTCTGGTAATTCCCATACAAATGTATTACGCGATCGTGTAGTAATATCAATATGACCACCTCGATCTCGCCCAAATTCTGTATTTAGGAAAGCTATGGCTAGACAACATTTTGGAAAAAACTTGGTAGTCTGGCAAATCCCCTTCTGGTACCTCCCATACAAATGTACCATCCCGCCTACCTTAGAAATCGTGGACAATTATCAATATTACCAACGCGATCTTGCCCAAATTCTGTAGTTAGTAAAGCTATAGCTAGACAACATTTTGGAAAAAACTTGGTAGTCTGGCAAATCCCCTTCTGGTACCTCCCATACAAATGTACCATCCCGCCTACCTTAGAAATCGTGGACAATTATCAATATTACCAACGCGATCTTGCCCAAATTCTGTAGTTAGTAAAGCTATAGCTAGACAAAGTTTTGGAAAAAACTTGGTAGTCTGGCAAATCCCCTTCTGGTACCTCCCATACAAATGTACCATAACGCCTACCTTAGAAATCGTGTGATATTATCAATATGAGCAACACGATATTGCTCAAATTCTGTATTTAGTAAAGCTATAGACAGACAATTTTTGGACAAAAACTTTGTAAACTGGCAACTCCCCTTCTGGTACCTCCCATACAAATATATCATCCCGCCATTTATAAACCGTGTGTTATTATCAATACTACCAACGCGATCTTGGCCAAATTCTGTATTTAGTAAAGCTATAGCTAGACAAAGTTTTGGAAAAAACTTGGTAATCTGGCAACTCCCCTTCTGGTACCTCCCATACAAATGTACCATCCCGCCACTTATAAACCGGGATGAAAACAACTTGGTAGTCTGGCAACTCCCCTTCTGGTACCTCCCATACAAATGTACCATCCCGTCACTAATAACACTGTACTATTATCAATATGACCAACGCGATCTGGACCAAATTCTGTATTTACTAAAACTATATATAGTTTTGGAAACAAAAATTGGTAGTCTGGCAACTCCCCTTCTGATACCTCCCATACAAATGTACCATTCCGCTCCTTATAAACAGTGTGCTGTTATAAATACGTCCTACGTGATCTTGCCCACATTTTTTATTTAGTAAAGCTATAGCCAGACAAAATTTTTGGACAAAAACTTGGTAGTCTGGCAACTCCGCTTCTGGTACCTTCCATACAAATGTACCATCCCGTCCCTAATAACAGTGTACTATTATCAATATGACCAACGCGATCTTGACCAAATTCTTTATTTAGTAAAGCTATCGTCAGACAAAATTTTTGGACAAAAACTTGGTAGTCTGGCAACTCCCCTTCTGGTACCTTCCATACAAATGTACCATCCCGTCCCTAATAACAGTGTACTATTATCAATATGACCAACGCGATCTTGCCCAAATTCTTTATTTAGTAAAGCTATAGCCAGACAAAATTTGTGGACAACAACTTGGTAGTCTGGCAACTCCCCTTCTGGTACCTTCCATACAAATGTACCATCCCGCCACTTATAAACCGTGTAATATTATCTATATTACCAACGCGATCTTGCCCAAATTCTGTAGTTAGTAAAGCTATAGCTAGACAAAGTTTTGGACAAAAACTTGGTAGTCTGGCAACTCCCCTTCTGGTACCTTCCATACAAATGTACCATCCCGTCCCTAATAACAGTGTACTATTATCAATATGACCAACGCGATCTTGCCCAAATTCTTTATTTAGTAAAGCTATAGCCAGACAAAATTTTTGGACAACAACTTGGTAGTCTGGCAACTCCCCTTCTGGTACCTCCCATACAAATGTACCATCCCGCCACTTATAAACCGTGTATTATTATCAATATTACCAACGCGATCTTGCCCGCGATCTTATTTAGTAAAGCTATAGCTAGACAACGTTTTGGAAAAAAACTTGGTAGTCTGACAACTCTCCTTCTGGTACCTCCCATACAAATGTATCATCCCGCTACTTATAAACCGTGCATTATTATCAATATTACCAACGCGATCTTGCCCAAATTATGTAGTTAGTAAAGCTATAGCTAGACAAAGTTTTGGAAAAAAAACTTGGTAGTCTGGCAACTCTCCTTCTGATACCTCCCATTCCAATGTACCATCCCGCCACTTATAAATAGTGTACTATTATCAATATGACCAACGCGATCTAGCCCAAATTCTGTATTTAGTAGAACTATAGCTAGACAAAGTTTTGGAAAAAAAAACTTGGTAGTCTGGCAACTCCCCTTCTGATACCTCCCATTCAAATGTACCATCCCGCCACTTATAAATAGTGTACTATTATCAATATGACCAACGCGATCTAGCTCAAATTCTGTATTTAGTAGAACTATAGCTAGACAAAGTTTTGGACAAAAACTTGGTAGTCTGGCAACTCCCCTTCTGATACCTCCCATTCAAATGTACCATCCCGCCACTTATAAATAGTGTACTATTATCAATATGACCAACGCGATGTAGCCCAAATTCTTTATTTAGTAGAACTATAGCTAGACAAAGTTTTGGACAAAAACTTGGAAGTCTAACAACTTCCCTTCTGGTACCTCCCATACCCGCCTACCTTAGAAATCGTGTATTATTATCAATATCACCAACTCGATCTTGACCAAATTCTGTAGTTAGTAAAGCTATAGCTAGACAAAGTTTTGGAAAACAACTTAGTAGTCTGGCAACTCCCCTTATGGTACCTCCCATACAAATGTTCCATCCCGCCACTTATAAACAGTGTATTATTATCAATATTACCAACGATATCTTGCCCGCGATCTTAGTGAGTAAATCTATAGCTAGACAAAGTTCTGGAAAAAAAAACTTGGTAGTCTGAGCATGTGATACTGTTTTTGGGGCTTCCTATTAGAAAGTATATTGATCTTCGTATCCTACAGTATTTTTACAAACTAATTGTTTCAGATTCACCGCCAATGTTACGAAGACAGTTTGTATTCAGCAGATCTGTAAGAAACCCGCAATTGTTTATACCTCGTATTTCTATGTCTTTATATGATAAATCGTTTGTAGTAAGAGTAGCCAGACTATGGAACCATCTTCCATTGCATTTACGCTCGTTTTCTCTGTCCAGTTACGTTTTCCGACAATGTTCTTTGGAATACATAATATCTGTTTCTTAATATATATATATATATAATTATTAATATATATTATTATTTTTCATTGTTAACGGGCTTTCAAATTGTTAATTTTATTATATTTATTTACTGTTTGGCTGGGGAGCCATTGTTGCGATATCTTAATTAATTATTTTTTTAATAATATAGTGTGATCTACTTGTTAAGATACCATGTAATATAGATTAATTGGCCGTATAGGCTTTGTATATTACAATGAAACCAATAAATGAAATGAAACTCCCCTTCTGGTACCTCCCATACAAATGTACCATCCCGCCTACCTTATAAATCGTGTAATAGTAAACCTATATCTAGACAAAGTTTTAGACAACAACTTGGTAGTCTGGCAACTAATCTTCTGGTACCTCCCATACAAATGTACCATCCCGCCGACCTTAGAAATCGTGTGATATTATCAATATGACCAACGCGATCTTGCTCAAATTCTGTATTTAGTATAGCTGTAGACAGACAAAGTTTTGCACTAAAACTTGGTAGTCTGACAACTCGCCTTCTGGTACCTCCCATACAAATGTACCATCCCGCCCCTTATAAACCGTGTATTATTATCAATATTACCAACGTGATCTTGCCAAATTCTGTAGTTAGTAAAGCTATAGCTAGACATAGTTTTGGAAAACAACTTAGTATTCTGGCAACTCCCCTTACGGTACCTCCCATACAAATGTACCATCCCGCCCCTTATAAACCGTGTATTATTATCAATATTACCAACGCGATCTTGCCAAATTCTGTAGTTAGTAAAGCTATAGCCAGAAAAAGTTTTGGAAAAAAACTTGGTAGTCTGACAACTCCCCTTCTGGTACCTCCCACACAAATGTACCATCCCGCCAACCATAGACATCGTGTAATATTATCAATATTACCAACGCGATATTGCTCAAATTCTGTAGTTAGTAAAGCTATAGCCAGACAAAGTTTTGGAAAAAAACTTGGTAGTCTGACAACTCCCCTTCTGGTACCTCCCACACAAATGTACCATCCCGCCGACCTTAGACATCGTGTAATATTATCCATATGACCAACGGTATCTTGCTCAACTTCTGTAGTTAGTAAAGCTAAAACTAGACAAAGTTTTGGACAAAAACTTGGTAGTCTGGCAACTAATCTTCTGGTACCTCCCATACAAATGTACCATGCCGCCGACCTTAGAAATCGTTTGATATTATCAATATGACCAACGCGATCTTGCTCAAATAGACAGACAAAGTTTTGCACTAAAACTTGGTAGTCGGGCAACTCGCCTTCTGGTACCTCCCATACAAATGTACCATCCCGCCACTTATAAACTGTGTATTATTATCAATATTACCAACGCGATCTTGCCCAAATTCTGTAGTTGGTAAAGCTATAGCTCGACAAAGTTTTGGAAAAAATCTTGGTAGTCTGGCAACTCCACTCCTGGTACCTCCTATACAAATGTACCATCCCTCCTACCTTAGAAATCGTGTGATATTATCAATATGACCAACGCGATATTGCTCAAATTCTATATTTAGTAAAGCTATAGACAGACAAAGTTTGGACAAGAACTTGGTAGTATGGCAACTCCCCTTCTGGTACCACCCATACAAATCTACCATCCCGCCACTTATAAACCGTGTATTATTATCAATATTACCAACGCGATCTTGCCTAAATTCTGTAGTTAGTAAAACTATAGCTAGACAAAGTTTTGGAAAACAACTTGGTAGTCTGACAACTCTCCTTCTTGTACCTCCCATACAAATGTACCATCCCGCCACTTATAAACCGTGTATTATTATCAATATTACCAACGTGATCTTGCCTAAATTCTGTAGTTAGTAAAACTATAGCTAGACAAAGTTTTGGAAAACAACTTGGTAGTCTGGCAACTCCCCTTCTGGTACCTCCCATACAAATGTACCATCCCTCCTACCTTAGGAATCGTGTGATATTATCAATATGACCAACGCGATATTGCTCAAATTCTATATTTAGTAAAGCCATAGACAGACAAGGTTTGGACAAAAACTTGGTATTCTGGCAACTCCCCTTCTGGTACCTCCCATACAAATGTACCATCTCGCCGACCTTAGAATTCGTGTAATAGTAAACCTATATCTAGACAAAGTTTTAGACAACAACTTGGGAGTCTGACAACTCTCCTTCTTGTACCTCGCATACAAATGTACCATCCCGCCACTTATAAACCGTGTATTATTATCAATATTACCAACGCGATCTTGCCCAAATTCTGTAGTTAGTAAAGCTATAGCTAGACAAAGTTTTGGAAAACAACTTGGTAGTCTGGCAACTCCACTTCTGGTACCTCCCATACAAATGTACCATCCCGCCTACCTTAGAAATCGTGTGATATTATCAATATGACCAACGCGATATTGCTCAAATTCTGTATTTAGTAAAGCTATAGACAGACAAAGTTTGGACAAAAACTTGGTAGTCTGGCAACTCCCCTTCTGGTACCTCCCATACAAATGTACCATCCCGCCACTTATAAACCGTGTATTATTATCAATATTACTAACGCGATCTTGCCCAAATTTTGTAGTTAGTAAAGCTATAGCTAGACAAAGTTTTGGAAAACAACTTGGTAGTCTGGCAACTCCCCTTCTGGTACCGTCCATACAAATGTACCATCCCGCCTAGCTTAGAAATCGTGTGATATTATCAATATTACTAACGCTATCTTGCCCAAATTCTGTTGTTAGTAAAGCTATAGCTAGACAAAGTTTTGGAAAACAACTTGGTAGTATGGCTACTCCCCTTCTGGTACCACCCATACAAATGTACCATCCCGCCACTTATAAACCGTGTATTATTATCAATATTACCAACGCGATCTTGTCCAAATTCTGTAGTTAGTAAAGCTATAGCTAGACAAAGTTTTGGAAAACAACTTGGTAGTCTGGCAACTCCCCTTCTGGTACCTTCCATACAAATGTACCATCCCGCCACTTATAAACCGTGTAATATTATCTATATTACCAACGCGATCTTCCCCAAATTCTGTAGTTAGTAAAGCTATAGCTAGACAAAGTTTTGGAAAACAACTTGGTAGTCTGGCAACTCCCCTTCTGGTACCTTCCATACAAATGTACCATCCCGCCTAGCTTAGAAATCGTGTGATATTATCAATAATACCAACGCGACCTTGCCAAAATTCTGTAGTTAGTAAACCTATAGCTAGACAAAGTTTTGGAAAAAAAACTTGGTAGTCTGGCAAGTCCCCTTCTGGTACCTCCCATACAAATGTACCATCCCGCCACTTATAAACCTTGTAATATTATCTATATTACCAACGCGATCTTGCCCAAAGCTATAGACAAAAACTAGTCTTTGGATAAAAAATTGGTAGTCTGGCAACTCCCCTTCTAGTACCTCCCATACAAATGTACCATCCCGCCTAGCTTAGAAAACGTGTTATATTATCAATATTACCAACGCGATCTTGCCCAAATTCTGTAGTTAGTAAAGCTATAGCTAGACAAAGTTTTGAACAAAAACTTAGTAGTCTGGCCGCTCCCCTTCTGGTAACTCCCAAATAAACGTACCATCCCGCCACTTATAAACCGTGTATTATTATCAATATTACCAACGCGATCTTGCCCGCGATCTTACTTAGTAAAGCTATAGCTAGACAAAGTTTTGGAAAAAAAAACTTGGTAGTCTGACAACTCTCCTTCTGGTACCTCCCATACAAATGTACCATCCCGCTACTTAAAAACCGTGCATTATTATCAATATTACCAACGCGATCTTGCCCAAATTATGTAGTTAGTAAAGCTATAGCTAGACAAAGTTTTGGAACTTGGTAGTCTGGCAACTCCCCTTCTGATACCTCCCATTCAAATGTACCATCCCGCCACTTATAAATAGTGTACTATTATCAATATGACCAACGCGATCTAGCCCAAATTCTGTATTTAGTAGAACTATAGCTAGACAAAGTTTTGGACAAAAATTTGGAAGTCTGACAACTTCCCTTCTGGTACCTCCCATACAAATGTACCATCCCGCCTACCTTAGAAATCGTGTGATATTATCAATATGACCAACGCGATATTGCTCAAATTCTGTAGTTAGTAAAGCTATAGACAAAAACTTGGTAGTCTGGCAACTCCCCTTCTGGTACCTCCCATACCAATATACCATCCCGCCACTTATAAACCGTGTATTATTATCAATATCACCAACTCGATCTTGCCCAAATTCTGTAGTTAGTAAAGCTATAGCTAGACAAAGTTTTGGAAAACAACTTAGTAGTCTGGCAACTCCCCTTATGGTACCTCCCATACAAATGTACCATCCCGCCACTTATAAACAGTGCATTATTATCAATATTACCACCGCGATCTTGCCCAAATTCTGTATTTAGTTAAGCTATAGACAGACAAAGTTTTGGACAATAACTTGGTAGTCTGGTTACTCCCCTTCTGGTACCTCCCATACAAATGTACCATCCCGCCACTTATAAACCGTGTATTATTATCAATATTACCAACGCGATCTTGTCCGCGGTAGTCTGGCAACTCCCCTTCTGATACCTCCCATTCAAATGTACCATCCCGCCACTTATAAATAGTGTACTATTATCAATATGACCAACGCGATCTAGCCCAAATTCTGTATTTAGTAGAACTATAGCTAGACAAAGTTTTGGACAAAAACTTGGAAGTCTGACAACTTCCCTTCTGTTACCTCCCATACAAATGTACCATTACACCGCCTACCTTAGAAATCGTGTGATATTATCAATATGACCAACGCGATATTGCTCAAATTCTGTAGTTAGTAAAGCTATAGACAAAAACTTGGTAGTCTGGCTACTCCCCTTCTGGTACCTCCCATACCAATATACCATCCCGCTACTTATAAACCATGTATTATTATCAATATCACCAACTCGATGTTGCCCAAATTCTGTAGTTAGAAAGCTATAGCTAGACAAAGTTTTGGAAAACAACTTGGAAGTCTGGCAACTCCCCTTCTGGTACCTCCCATACAAATGTACCATCCCTCCTACCTTAGGAATCGTGTGATATTATCAATATGACCAACGCGATATTGCTCAAATTCTATATTTAGTAAAGCCATAGACAGACAAGGTTTGGACAAAAACTTGGTAGTCTGGCAACTCCCCTTCTGGTACCTCCCATACAAATGTACCATCTCGCCGACCTTAGAAATCGTGTAATAGTAAACCTATATCTAGACAAAGTTTTAGACAACAACTTGGGAGTCTGACAACTCTCCTTCTTGTACCTCGCATACAAATGTACCATCCCGCCACTTATAAACCGTGTATTATTATCAATATTACCAACGCGATCTTGCCCAAATTCTGTAGTTAGTAAAGCTATAGCTAGACAAAGTTTTGGAAAACAACTTGGTAGTCTGGCAACTCCCCTTCTGGTACCTCCCATACAAATGTACCATCCCGCCTACCTTAGAAATCGTGTGATATTATCAATATGACCAACGCGATATTGCTCAAATTCTGTATTTAGTAAAGCTATAGACAGACAAAGTTTGGACAAAAACTTGGTAGTCTTGCAACTCCCCTTCTGGTACCTCCCATACAAATGTACCATCCCGCCTAGCTTAGAAATCGTGTGATATTATCAATATGACCAACGCGATATTGGTCAAATTCTGTATTTAGTAAAGCTATAGACATACAAATTTTGGACAAAAACTTGGTAGTCTGGCTACTCCCCTTCTGGTACCTCCCATACAAATGTACCATCACGCCACTTATAAACCGTGTATTATTATCAATATTACCAACGCGATCTTGTCCAATTCTGTAGTTAGTAAAGCTATAGACAAAAACTTGGTAGTCTGGCAACTCCCCTTCTGGTACCTCCCATACCAATATACCATCCCGCCACTTATAAACCGTGTATTATTATCAATATCACCAACTCGATCTTGCCCAAATTCTGTAGTTAGTAAAGCTATAGCTAGACAAAGTTTTGGAAAACAACTTAGTAGTCTGGCAACTCCCCTTATGGTACCTCCCATACAAATGTACCATCCCGCCACTTATAAACAGTGCATTATTATCAATATTACCATCGCGATCTTGCCCAAATTCTGTATTTAGTTAAGCTATAGACAGACAAAGTTTTGGACAATAACTTGGTAGTCTGGCTACTCCCCTTCTGGTACCTCCCATACAAATGTACCATCCCGCCACTTATAAACCGTGTATTATTATCAATATTACCAACGCGATCTTGTCCGCGATCTTAGTGAGTAAATCTATAGCTAGACAAAGTTTTGGAAAAAAACTTGGTAGTCTGGCAACTCCCCTTCTGATACCTCCCATTCAAATGTACCATCCCGCCACTTATAAATAGTGTACTATTATCAATATGACCAACGCGATCTAGCCCAAATTCTGTATTTAGTAGAACTATAGCTAGACAAAGTTTTGGACAAAAACTTGGAAGTCTGACAACTTCCCTTCTGTTACCTCCCATACAAATGTACCATTACACCGCCTACCTTAGAAATCGTGTGATATTATCAATATGACCAACGCGATATTGCTCAAATTCTGTAGTTAGTAAAGCTATAGACAAAAACTTGGTAGTCTGGCTACTCCCCTTCTGGTACCTCCCATACCAATATACCATCCCGCTACTTATAAACCATGTATTATTATCAATATAACCAACTCGATGTTGCCCAAATTCTGTAGTTAGAAAGCTATTGCTAGACAAAGTTTTGGAAAACAACTTGGAAGTCTGGCAACTCCCCTTCTGGTACCTCCCATACAAATGTACCATCCCTCCTACCTTAGGAATCGTGTGATATTATCAATATGACCAACGCGATATTGCTCAAATTCTATATTTAGTAAAGCCATAGACAGACAAGGTTTGGACAAAAACTTGGTAGTCTGGCAACTCCCCTTCTGGTACCTCCCATACAAATGTACCATCTCGCCGACCTTAGAAATCGTGTAATAGTAAACCTATATCTAGACAAAGTTTTAGACAACAACTTGGGAGTCTGACAACTCTCCTTCTTGTACCTCGCATACAAATGTACCATCCCGCCACTTATAAACCGTGTATTATTATCAATATTACCAACGCGATCTTGCCCAAATTCTGTAGTTAGTAAAGCTATAGCTAGACAAAGTTTTGGAAAAAAAAGTTGGTAGTCTGGCAACTCCCCTTCTGGTACCTCCCATACAAATGTACCATCCCGCCGACCTTAGACATCGTGTACTATTATCAATATGACCAACGCGATATTGCTCAAATTCTGTATTTAGTAAAGCTATAGACATACAAAATTTGGACAAAAACTTGGTAGTCTTGCAATTCCCCTTCTGGTACCTCCCATACAAATGTACCATCCCGCCACTTATAAACCGTGTATTATTATCAATATTACCAACGCGATCTTGCCCAAATTCTGTAGTTAGTAAAGCTATAGCTAGACAAAGTTTTGGAAAACAACTTGGTAGTCTGGCAACTCCCCTTCTGGTACCGTCCATACAAATGTACCATCCCGCCTAGCTTAGAAATCGTGTGATATTATCAATATGACCAACGCGATATTGCTCAAATTCTGTATTTAGTAAAGCTATAGACATACAAATTTTGGACAAAAACTTGGTAGTCTGGCTACTCCCCTTCTGGTACCTCCCATACAAATGTACCATCACGCCACTTATAAACCGTGTATTATTATCAATATTACCAACGCGATCTTGTCCAAATTCTGTAGTTAGCAAAGCTATAGCTAGACAAAGATTTGGAAAACAACTTGGTAGTCTGGCAACTCCCCTTCTGGTACCTTCCATACAAATGTACCATCCCGCCACTTATAAACCGTGTAATATTATCTATATTACCAACGCGATCTTCCCCAAATTCTGTAGTTAGTAAAGCTATAGCTAGACAAAGTTTTGGAAAACAACTTGGTAGTCTGGCAACTCCCCTTCTGGTACCTTCCATACAAATGTACCATCCCGCCTAGCTTAGAAATCGTGTGATATTATCAATATTACCAACGCGACCTTGCCAAAATTCTGTAGTTAGTAAAGCTATAGCTAGACAAAGTTTTGGAAAAAAACTTGGTAGTCTGGCAAGTCCCCTTCTGGTACCTCCCATACAAATGTACCATCCCGCCACTTATAAACCGTGTAATATTATCTATATTACCAACGCGATCTTGCCCAAAGCTATAGACAAAAACTAGTCTTTGGATAAAAAATTGGTAGTCTGGCAACTCCCCTTCTAGTACCTCCCATACAAATGTACCATCCCGCCTTGCTTAGAAATCGTGTGATATTATCAATATTGCCAACGCGATCTTGCCCAAATTCTGTAGTTAGTAAAGCTATAGCTAGACAAAGTTTTGAACAAAAACTTAGTAGTCTGGCCGCTCCCCTTCTGATACCTCCCATATAAACGTACCATCCCGCCACTTATAAACCGTGTATTATTATCAATATTACCAACGCGATCTTGCCCGCGATCTTATTTAGTAAAGCTATAGCTAGACAAAGTTTTGGAAAAAAAACTTGGTAGTCTGACAACTCTCCTTCTGGTACCTCCCATACAAATGTACCATCCCGCTACTTAAAAACCGTGCATTATTATCAATATTACCAACGCGATCTTGCCCAAATTATGTAGTTAGTAAAGCTATAGCTAGACAAAGTTTTGGAAAAAAAAGTTGGTAGTCTGGCAACTCCCCTTCTGGTACCTCCCATACAAATATACCATCCCGCCACTTATAAACCTTGTATTATTATCAATATTACCAACGCGACCTTGCCAAATTCTGTAGTTAGTAAAGCTATAGCTTTACTAGTAAGTTTTGGAAAAAAAACATGGTAGTCTGGCAACTCCCATACAAATGTACCATCCCGCCGACCTTAGACATCGTGTAATATTATCCATATGACCAACGGTATCTTGCTAAAATTCTGTAGTTAGTAAAGCTAAAACTAGACAAAGTTTTGGACAAAAACTTGGTAGTCTGGCAACTCCCATACAAATGTACCATCCCGCCGACCTTAGACATCGTGTAATATTATCCATATGACCAACGGTATCTTGCTCAAATTCTGTAGTTAGTAAAGCTAAAACTAGACAAAGTTTTGGACAAAAACTTGGTAGTCTGGCAACTAATCTTCTGGTACCTCCCACACAAATGTACCATCACAACGACCTTAGACATCGTGTAATATTATCAATATTACCAACGCGATCTTGCCAAATTATTTAGTTAGTAAAGCTATAGCTAGACAAAGTTTTGGAAAAAAAACTTGGTAGTCTGGCAACTCCCCTTCTGGTACCTCCCACACAAATGTACCATCCCGCCGACCTTGGACATCGTGTAATATTATCAATATGACCAACGGTATCTTGCTCAAATTCTGTAGTTAGTAAAGATAAAACTAGACAAAGTTTTGGACAACAACTCGGTAGTCTGGCAACTCCCCTTCTGGTACCTCCCACACAAATGTACCATCCCGCCACTTATAAACCGTGTATTATTATCAATATTACCAACGCGATCTTGCCCAAATTCTGTAGTTAGTAAAGCTATAGCTCGACAAAGTTTTGGAAAAAATCTTGGTAGTCTGTCAACTCCCCTTCTGGTACCTCCCATACAAATGTACCATCCCGCCGACCTTAGACATCGTGTAATATTATCCATATGACCAACGGTATCTTCCTCAAATTCTGTAGTTAGTAAAGATAAAACTAGACAAAGTTTTGGACAACAACTTGGTAGTCTGGCAACTCCCCTTCTGGTACCTCCCACACAAATGTACCATCCCGCCACTTGTAAACCGTGTATTATTATCAATATTACCAACGCGATCTTGCCCAAATTCTTTAGTTAGTAAAGCTATAGCTAGACAAAGTTTTGGAAAAAAAACTTGGTAGTCTGGCAACTTCCCTTCTAGTACCTCCCATACAAATGTACCATCCCGCCTACCTTAGAAATCGTGTAATAGTAAACCTATATCTAGACAAAGTTTTAGACAACAACTTGGTAGTCTGACAACTCTCCTTCTTGTACCTCCCATACAAATGTACCATCCCGCCACTTATAAACAGTGCATTATTATCAATATTACCATCGCGATCTTGCCCAAATTCTGTATTTAGTTAAGCTATAGACAGACAAAGTTTTGGACAATAACTTGGTAATCTGAGCATGTGATACTGTTTTTGGGGCTTCCTATTAGAAAGTATATTGATCTTCGTATCCTACAGTATTTTTACAAACTAATTGTTTCAGATTCACCGCCAATGTTACGAAGACAGTTTGTATTCAGCAGATCTGCAAGAAACCCGCAATTGTTTATACCTCGTATTTCTATGTCTTTATATGAGAAATCGTTTGTAGTAAGAGTAGCCAGACTATGGAACCATCTTCCATTGCATTTACGCTCGTTTTCTCTGTCCAGTTACGTTTTCCGACAATGTTCTTTGGAATACATAATATCTGTTTCTTAATATATGTATATATAATTATTAATATATATTATTATTTTTCATTGTTAACGGGCTTTCAAATTGTTAATTTTATTATATTTATTTACTGTTTGGCGGGGTAGCCATTGTTGCGATATCCTAATTAATTAATTATTTAATAATATAGTGTGATCTACTTGTTAAGATACCATGTAATATAGATTAATTGGCCGTATAGGCTTTGTATATTACAATGAAACCAATAAATGAAATGAAACTCCCCTTCTGGTACCTCCCATATAAATGTACCATCCCGCCTACCTTAGAAATCGTGTAATAGTAAACCTATATCTAGACAAAGTTTTAGACAACAACTTGGTAGTCTGGCAACTAATCTTCTGGTACCTCCCATACAAATGTACGATCCCGCCGACCTTAGAAATCGTGTGATATTATCAATATGACCAACGCGATCTTGCTCAAATTCTGTATTTAGTATAGCTATAGACAGACAAAGTTTTGCACTAAAACTTGGTAGTCGGGCAACTCGCCTTCTGGTACCTCCCATACAAATGTACCATCCCGCCCCTTATAAACCGTGTATTATTATCAATATTACCAACGCGATCTTGCCAAATTCTGTAGTTAGTAAAGCTAATAGCTAGACAAAGTTTTGGAAAACAACTTAGTAGTCTGGCAACTCCCCTTATGGTACCTCCCATACAAATGTACCATCCCGTCTACCTTAGAAATCGTGTAATAGTAAACCTATATCTAGACAAAGTTTTAGACAACAACTTGGTACTCTGACAACTCTCCTTCTAGTACCTACCATACAAATATACCACCGCCACTTATAAACCTTGTATTATTATCAATATTACCAACGCGACCTTGCCAAATTCTGTAGTTAGTAAAGCTATTGCTTTACTAGTAAGTTTTGGAAAAAAACATGGTAGTCTGGCAACTCCCATACAAATGTACCATCCCGGCGACCTTAGACATCGTGTAATATTATCCATATGACCAACGGTATCTTGCTCAAATTCTGTAGTTAGTAAAGCTAAAACTAGACAAAGTTTTGGACAAAAACTTGGTAGTCTGGCAACTAATCTTCTGGCAACTCCCATACAAATGTACCATCCCGCCGACCTTAGACATCGTGTAATATTATCCATATGACCAACGGTATCTTGCTCAAATTCTGTAGTTAGTAAAGCTAAAACTAGACAAAGTTTTGGACAAAAACTTGGTAGTCAGGCAACTAAACTTCTGGTACCTCCCATACAAATGTACCATCCCGCCGACCTTAGACATCGTGTAATATTATCCATATGACCAACGGTATCTTGCTCAAATTCTGTAGTTAGTAAAGCTAAAATTAGACAAAGTTTTGGACAAAAACTTGGTAGTCTGGCAACTAATCTTCTGGTACCTCCCACACAAATGTACCATCCCGCCACTAATAAACCGTGTATTATTATCAATATTACCAACGCGATCTTGCCCAAATTCTTTAGTTAGTAAAGCTATAGCTAGACAAAGTTTTGGAAAAAAACTTGGTAGTCTGGCAACTTCCCTTATAGTACCTCCCATACAAATGTACCATCCCGCCTACCTTAGAAATCGTGTAATAGTAAACCTATATCTAGACAAAGTTTTAGACAACAACTTGGTAGTCTGACAACTCTCCTTCTTGTACCTCCCATACAAATGTACCATCCCGCCACTTATAAACTGTGTATTATTATCAATATTACCAACGCGATCTTGCCCAAATTCTGTAGTTAGTAAAGCTATAGCTAGACAAAGTTTTCGACAAAAACTTGGTGGTCTGGCTACTCCCCTTCTGGTACCTCCCGTACAAATGTACCATCCCGCCTACCTTAGAAATCGTGTGATATTATCAATATGACCAACGCGATATTGCTCAAATTCTATATTTAGTAAAGCTATAGACAGACAAAGTTTGGACAAAAACTTGGTAGTATGGCAACTCCCCTTCTGATACCTCCCATACAAATGTACCATCCCGCCACTTATAAACCGTGTATTATTATCAATATTACCAACGCGATCTTGCCTGAATTCTGTAGTTAGTAAAACTATAGCTAGACAAAGTTTTGGAAAACAACTTGGTAGTCTGACAACTCTCCTTCTTGTACCTCCCATACAAATGTACCATCCCGCCACTTATAAACCGTGTATTATTATCAATATTACCAACGCGATCTTGCCCAAATTCTGTAGTTAGTAAAGCTATAGCTAGACAAAGTTTTGGAAAACAACTTGGTAGTCTGGCAACTCCCCTTCTGGTACCTCCCATACAAATGTACCATCCCGCTTACCTTAGAAATCGTGTGATATTATCAATATGACCAACGCGATATTGCTCAAATTCTGTATTTAGTAAAGCTATAGACAGACAAAGTTTGGACAAAAACTTGGTAGTCTGGCAACTCCCCTTCTGGTACCTCCCATACAAATGTTCCATCCCGCCACTTATAAACCGTGTATTATTATCAATATTACCAACGCGATCTTGCCCAAATTCTGTAGTTAGTAAAGCTATAGCTAGACAAAGTTTTGGAAAACAACTTGGTAGTCTGGCAACTCCCCTTCTGGTACCTCCCATACAAATGTACCATTTCGCCTACCTTAGAAATCGTGTGATATTATCAATATGACCAACGCGATATTGCTCAAATTCTGTATTTAGTAAAGCTATAGACATACAAATTTTGGACAAAAACTTGGTAGTCTGGCTACTCCCCTTCTGGTACCTAACATACAAATGTACCATCCCGCCACTTATAAACCGTGTATTGTTATCAATATTACCAACGCGATTTGCCCAAATTCTGTAGTTAGTAAAGCTATAGCTAGACAAAAACTTGGTGGTCTGGCTACTCCCCTTCTGGTACCTCCCGTACAAATGTACCATCCCGCCTACCTTAGAAATCGTGTGATATTTCAATATGACCAAGGCGATATTGCTCAAATTCTGTATTTAGTAAAGCTATAGACAGACAAAGTTTCGTACAAAAACTGGAAAGTTTGGCAACTCCCCTTCTGGTACCTTCCATACAAATGTACCATCCCGGCCCTAATAAACAGTGTACTATTATACATATGACCAACGCGATCTTGCCAAAATTCTGTATTTAGTAAAGCTATAGCTAGACAAAGTTTTGGACGAAAACTTGGAAGTATGACAATATTATCAATTATTATCTGTGTAATATTACCAACGCGATCTTGCCCAAATTCTGTAGATAGTAAAGCTATAGCTAGACAAAGACTTGGACAAAAACTTGGTAGTCTGGCAACTCACGTTCTGGTACCTCCCATACAAATGTACCATCCCGCCTACCTTAGAAATCGTGTAATAGTAAACCTATATCTAGACAAAGTTTTAGACTACAATTTGGTAGTCTGGCAACTCCCCTTCTGGTACCTCCCATACAAATGTACCATCCCGCCTACCTTAGAAATCGTGTAATAGTAAACCTATATCTAGACAAAGTTTTGGAAAAAATCTTGGTAGTCTGGCAACTCCCCTTCTGGTACCTCCCATACAAATGTACCATCCCTCCTACCTTAGAAATCGTGTGATATTATCAATATGACCAACGCGATATTGCTCAAATTCTATATTTAGTAAAGCTATAGACAGACAAAGTTTGGACAAAAAACTTTGTAGTATGGCAACTCCCCTTCTGATACCTCCCATACAAATGTACCATCCCGCCACTTATAAACCGTGTATTATTATCAATATTACCAACGCGATCTTGCCTGAATTCTGTAGTTAGTAAAACTATAGCTAGACAAAGTTTTGGAAAACAACTTGGTAGTCTGACAACTCTCCTTCTTGTACCTCCCATACAAATGTACCATCCCGCCACTTATAAACCGTGTATTATTATCAATATTACCAACGCGATCTTGCTCAAATTCTGTAGTTAGTAAAGCTATAGCTAGGCAACGTTTTGGAAAACAACTTGGTAGTCTGGCAACTCCCCTTCTGGTACCTCCCATACAAATGTACCATCCCGCCTACCTTAGAAATCGTGTGATATTATCAATATGACCAACGCGATATTGCTCAAATTCTGTATTTAGTAAAGCTATAGACATACAAATTTTGGACAAAAACTTGGTAGTCTGGCTACTCCCCTTCTGGTACCTAACATACATATGTACCATCCCGCCACTAATAAACCGTGTATTGTTATCAATATTACCAACGCGATTTGCCCAAATTCTGTAGTTAGTAAAGCTATAGCTAGACAAAGTTTTGGACAAAAACTTGGTAGTCTGGCTACTCCCCTTCTGGTACCTAACATACATATGTACCATACCGCCCCTTATAAACCATGTAATATTATCAATATGACCAACAGTATCTTGCAAAAATTCTGTAGTTAGTTAAGCTATATCTAGACAAAGTTTTGGGCAAAAACTTGGTAGTCTGGCATCTACAATTCTGGTACCACCCATACAAATGTACCATCCCGCCTACCTTAGAAATAGTGTAATAGTAAAGCTATAGCTAGACAAAGTTTTGGAAAACAACTTGGTAGTCTGGCAACTCCCCTTCTGGTACCTGCCATACAAATGTACCATCCCGCCACTTATAAACCGTGTATTATTATCAATATTACCAACGCGATCTTGCCCACATTCTGTAGTTAGTAAAGCTATAGCTAGACAAAGTTTTGGAAAACAACTTGGTAGTCTGGCAACTCCCCTTCTGGTACCTCCCATACAAATGTACCATCACGCCACTTATAAACCGTGTATTATTATCAATATTATCAACGCGATCATGCCCAAAATCTGTTGTTAGTAAAGCTATAGCTAGACAAAGTTTTGGAAAACAACTTGGTAGTCTGGCAACTCCCCTTCTGGTACCTCCCATACAAATGCACCATCCCGCCATTTATAAACCGTGTATTATTATCAATATGACCAACGGTATCTTGCTCAAATTCTGTAGTTAGTAAAGCTATAGCTAGACAAAGTTTTTGACAAAAACTTGGTAGTCTGGCAACTCCCCTTCTGGTACCTCCCATACAAATGTACCATCCCGCCGACCTTAGAAATCGTGTAATATTATCAATACCACCAACACGATCTTGCCCAAATTCTGTAGTTAGTAAAGCTATAGCCAGACAAAGTTTTGGACAAAAACTAGGTAGTTTGGCAACTCCCCTTCTGGTACCTCCCATACAAATGTACCATTCCACCACTTATAAACCGTGTATTATTATCAATATTACCAACGCAAAAACTTGGTAGTTTGGCAACTCCCCTTCTGGTACCTCCCATACAAATGTACCATCCCGCCACTTATAAACCGTGTATTATTATCAATATTACCAACGCGATCTTGCCCAAATTCTGTAGTTAGTAAAGCTATGGCTAGACAAAGTTTTGGTAAACAACTTGGCAGTCTGGCAACTAATCTTCTGGTACCTCCCACACAAATGTACCATCCCAACGACCTTAGACATCGTGTAATATTATCAATATTACCAACGGTATCTTGCTCATATTCTGTAGTTAGTAAAGATAAAACTAGACAAAGTTTTGGACAACAACTTGGTAGTCTGGCAACTCCCCTTCTGGTACCTCCCACACAAATGTACCATCCCGCCACTAATAAACCGTGTATTATTATCAATATTACCAACGCGATCTTGCCCAAATTCTGTAGTTAGTAAAGCTATAGCTAGACAAAGTTTTGGACAAAAACTTGGTAGTCTGGCAACTTCCCTTCTAGTACCTCCCATACAAAAGTACCATCCCGCCTACCTTAGAAATCGTGTAATAGTAAACCTATATCTAGACAAAGTTTTAGACAACAACTTGGTAGTCTGACAACTCTCCTTCTTGTACCTCCCATACAAATGTACCATCCCGCCACTTATAAACTGTGTAATATTATCAATATTACCAACGCGATCTTGCCCAAATTCTGTAGTTAGTAAAGCTATAGTTCGACAAAGTTTTGGAAAAAATCTTGGTAGTCTGGCAACTCCCCTTCTGGTACCTCCCATACAAATGTACCTTCCCTCCTACCTTAGAAATCGTGTGATATTATCAATATGACCAACGCGATATTGCTCAAATTCTATATTTAGTAAAGCTATAGACAGACAAAGTTTGGACAAAAACTTGGTAGTATGGCAACTCCCCTTCTGATACCTCCCATACAAATGTACCATCCCGCCACTTATAAACCGTGTATTATTATCAATAGTACCAACGCGATCTTGCCTGAATTCTGTAGTTAGTAAAACTATAGCTAGACAAAGTTTTGGAAACAACATGGTAGTCTGACAACTTTCCTTCTTGTACCTCCCATACAAATGTACCATCCCGCCACTTATAAACCGTGTATTATTATCAATATTACCAACGCGATCTTGCCCAAATTCTGTAGTTAGTAAGGCTATAGCTAGACAAAGTTTTGGAAAACAACTTGGTAGTCTGGCAACTCCCCTTCTGGTACCTCCCATACAAATGTACCATCCCGCTTACCTTAGAAATCGTGTGATATTATCAATATGACCAACGCGATATTGCTCAAATTCTGTATTTAGTAAAGCTATAGACAGACAAAGTTTGGACAAAAACTTGGTAGTCTGGCAACTCCCCTTCTGGTACCTCCCATACAAATGTACCATCCCGCCACTTATAAACCGTGTATTATTATCAATATTACCAACGCGATCTTGCCCAAATTCTGTAGTTAGTATAGCTATAGCTCGACAAAGTTTTGGAAAAAATCTTGGTAGTGTGGCAATTCCCCTTCTGGTACCTCCCATACAAATGTACCATCCCGCCACTTATAAACCGTGTATTATTATCAATATTACCAACGCGATCTTGCCCAAATTCTGTAGTTAGTAAGGCTATAGCTAGACAAAGTTTTGGAAAACAACTTGGTAGTCTGGCAACTCCCCTTCTGGTACCTCCCATACAAATGTACCATCCCGCTTACCTTAGAAATCGTGTGATATTATCAATATGACCAACGCGATATTGCTCAAATTCTATATTTAGTAAAGCTATAGCTAGACAAAGTTTTGGAAAAAAACTTGGTAGTCTGGCAACTTCCCTTCTAGTACCTCCCATACAAAAGTACCATCCCGCCTACCTTAGAAATCGTGTAATAGTAAACCTATATCTAGACAAAGTTTTAGACAACAACTTGGTAGTCTGACAACTCTCCTTCTTGTACCTCCCATACAAATGTACCATCCCGCCACTTATAAACTGTGTAATATTATCAATATTACCAACGCGATCTTGCCCAAATTCTGTAGTTAGTAAAGCTATAGTTCGACAAAGTTTTGGAAAAAATCTTGGTAGTCTGGCAACTCCCCTTCTGGTACCTCCCATACAAATGTACCTTCCCTCCTACCTTAGAAATCGTGTGATATTATCAATATGACCAACGCGATATTGCTCAAATTCTATATTTAGTAAAGCTATAGACAGACAAAGTTTGGACAAAAACTTGGTAGTATGGCAACTCCCCTTCTGATACCTCCCATACAAATGTACCATCCCGCCACTTATAAACCGTGTATTATTATCAATAGTACCAACGCGATCTTGCCTGAATTCTGTAGTTAGTAAAACTATAGCTAGACAAAGTTTTGGAAACAACATGGTAGTCTGACAACTCTCCTTCTTGTACCTCCCATACAAATGTACCATCCCGCCACTTATAAACCGTGTATTATTATCAATATTACCAACGCGATCTTGCCCAAATTCTGTAGTTAGTAAGGCTATAGCTAGACAAAGTTTTGGAAAACAACTTGGTAGTCTGGCAACTCCCCTTCTGGTACCTCCCATACAAATGTACCATCCCGCTTACCTTAGAAATCGTGTGATATTATCAATATGACCAACGCGATATTGCTCAAATTCTGTATTTAGTAAAGCTATATACAGACAAAGTTTGGACAAAAACTTTGTAGTATGGCAACTCCCCTTCTGATACCTCCCATACAAATGTACCATCCCGCCACTTATAAACCGTGTATTATTATCAATATTACCAACGCGATCTTGCCTGAATTCTGTAGTTAGTAAAACTATAGCTAGACAAAGTTTTGGAAAACAACTTGGTAGTCTGACAACTCTCCTTCTTGTACCTCCCATACAAATGTACCATCCCGCCACTTATAAACCGTGTATTATTATCAATATTACCAACGCAAAAACTTGGTAGTTTGGCAACTCCCCTTCTGGTACCTCCCATACAAATGTACCATCCCGCCACTTATAAACCGTGTATTATTATCAATATTACCAACGCGATCTTGCCTGAATTCTGTAGTTAGTAAAACTATAGCTAGACAAAGTTTTGGAAAACAACTTGGTAGTCTGACAACTCTCCTTCTTGTACCTCCCATACAAATGTACCATCCCGCCACTTATAAACCGTGTATTATTATCAATATTACCAACGCAAAAATCTTGGTAGTCTGGCAACTCCCCTTCTGGTACCTCCCATACAAATGTACCATCCCTCCTACCTTAGAAATCGTGTGATATTATCAATATGACCAACGCGATATTGCTCAAATTCTATATTTAGTAAAGTTATAGACAGACAAAGTTTGGACAAAAACTTTGTAGTATGGCAACTCCCCTTCTGATACCTCCCATACAAATGTACCATCCCGCCACTTATAAACCGTGTATTATTATCAATATTACCAACGCAATCTTGCCCAAATTCTGTAGTTAGTAAAGCTATAGCCAGACAAAGTTTTGGTCAAAAACTTGGTAGTCTGGCATCTACAATTCTGGTACCTCCCATACAAATGTACCATACCGCCGACCTTAGACATCGTGTTATTATCTGTGTAATATTACCAACGCGATCTTGCCCAAATTCTGTAGTTAGTAAAGCTATAGCTAGACAAAAACTTGGTAGTCTGGCAACTCACGTTCTGGTACCTCCCATACAAATGTACCATCCCGCCTACCTTAGAAATCGTGTAATAGTAAACCTATATCTAGACAAAGTTTTAGACAACAACTTGGTAGTCTGGCAACTCCCCTTCTGGTACCTCCCATACAAATGTACCAGCCCGCCTACCTTAGAAATCGTGTGATATTATCAATATGACCAACGCGATATTGCTCAAATTCCGTATGTAGTAGAGCTATAGACAGACAAAGTTTCGTACAAAAACTGGAAAGTTTGGCAACTCCCCTTCTGGTACCTCCCACACAAATGTACCATCCCGCCACTAATAAACCGTGTATTATTATCAATATTACCAACGCGATCTTGCCCAAATTCTTTAGTTTTTTTTTTTTTTTTTTTTTTTTTTTTTTTTTTTTTATTTAATTACAATACAAAGTAAATTTATATTCTAATTTTGGGTCCAAGGATAAACCGAGTGACAAAGACTATTTGGCTTGATTTTTTGCAGCGACAGACCAAAGCCTCTGGTGGGAATCGAACCCACAACCCCCACGCTGATAGGCAAGCACGCTACCAACTCGCCTACCGGGGCGCTTAATTCTTTAGTTAGTAAAGCTATAGCTATACAAAGTTTTGGAAAAAAACTTGGTAGTCTGGCAACTTCCCTTCTAGTACCTCCCATACAAATGTACCATCCCGCCTACCTTAGAAATCGTGTAATAGTAAACCTATATCTAGACAAAGTTTTAGACAACAACTTGGTAGTCTGACAACTCTCCTTCTTGTACCTCCCATACAAATGTACCATCCCGCCACTTATAAACTGTGTATTATTATCAATATTACCAACGCGATCTTGCCCAAATTCTGTAGTTAGTAAAGCTATAGTTCGACAAAGTTTTGGAAAAAATCTTGGTAGTCTGGCAACTCCCCTTCTGGTACCTCCCATACAAATGTACCATCCCTCCTACCTTAGAAATCGTGTGATATTATCAATATGACCAACGCGATATTGCTCAAATTCTATATTTAGTAAAGCTATAGACAGACAAAGTTTGGACAAAAACTTGGTAGTATGGCAACTCCCCTTCTGATACCTCCCATACAAATGTACCATCCCGCCACTTATAAACCGTGTATTATTATCAATATTACCAACGCGATCTTGCCTGAATTCTGTAGTTAGTAAAACTATAGCTAGACAAAGTTTTGGAAAACAACTTGGTAGTCTGACAACTCTCCTTCTTGTACCTCCCATACAAATGTACCATCCCGCCACTTATAAACCGTGTATTATTATCAATATTACCAACGCAAAAATCTTGGTAGTCTGGCAACTCCCCTTCTGGTACCTCCCATACAAATGTACCATCCCTCCTACCTTAGAAATCGTGTGATATTATCAATATGACCAACGCGATATTGCTCAAATTCTATATTTAGTAAAGTTATAGACAGACAAAGTTTGGACAAAAACTTTGTAGTATGGCAACTCCCCTTCTGATACCTCCCATACAAATGTACCATCCCGCCACTTATAAACCGTGTATTATTATCAATATTACCAACGCAATCTTGCCCAAATTCTGTAGTTAGTAAAGCTATAGCCAGACAAAGTTTTGGTCAAAAACTTGGTAGTCTGGCATCTACAATTCTGGTACCTCCCATACAAATGTACCATACCGCCGACCTTAGACATCGTGTTATTATCTGTGTAATATTACCAACGCGATCTTGCCCAAATTCTGTAGTTAGTAAAGCTATAGCTAGACAAAAACTTGGTAGTCTGGCAACTCACGTTCTGGTACCTGCCATACAAATGTACCATCCCGCCTACCTTAGAAATCGTGTAATAGTAAACCTATATCTAGACAAAGTTTTAGACAACAACTTGGTAGTCTGGCAACTCCCCTTCTGGTACCTCCCATACAAATGTACCAGCCCGCCTACCTTAGAAATCGTGTGATATTATCAATATGACCAACGCGATATTGCTCAAATTCCGTATGTAGTAGAGCTATAGACAGACAAAGTTTCGTACAAAAACTGGAAAGTTTGGCAACTCCCCTTCTGGTACCTCCCACACAAATGTACCATCCCGCCACTAATAAACCGTGTATTATTATCAATATTACCAACGCGATCTTGCCCAAATTCTTTAGTTAGTAAAGCTATAGCTATACAAAGTTTTGGAAAAAAACTTGGTAGTCTGGCAACTTCCCTTCTAGTACCTCCCATACAAATGTACCATCCCGCCTACCTTAGAAATCGTGTAATAGTAAACCTATATCTAGACAAAGTTTTAGACAACAACTTGGTAGTCTGACAACTCTCCTTCTTGTACCTCCCATACAAATGTACCATCCCGCCACTTATAAACTGTGTATTATTATCAATATTACCAACGCGATCTTGCCCAAATTCTGTAGTTAGTAAAGCTATAGTTCGACAAAGTTTTGGAAAAAATCTTGGTAGTCTGGCAACTCCCCTTCTGGTACCTCCCATACAAATGTACCATCCCTCCTACCTTAGAAATCGTGTGATATTATCAATATGACCAACGCGATATTGCTCAAATTCTATATTTAGTAAAGCTATAGACAGACAAAGTTTGGACAAAAACTTGGTAGTATGGCAACTCCCCTTCTGATACCTCCCATACAAATGTACCATCCCGCCACTTATAAACCGTGTATTATTATCAATATTACCAACGCGATCTTGCCTGAATTCTGTAGTTAGTAAAACTATAGCTAGACAAAGTTTTGGAAAACAACTTGGTAGTCTGACAACTCTCCTTCTTGTACCTCCCATACAAATGTACCATCCCGCCACTTATAAACCGTGTATTATTATCAATATTACCAACGCGATCTTGCCCAAATTCTGTAGTTAGTAAAGCTATAGCTAGACAAAGTTTTGGAAAACAACTTGGTAGTCTGGCAACTCCCCGTCTGGTACCTCCCATACAAATGTACCATCCCGCTTACCTTAGAAATCGTGTGATATTATCAATATGACCAACGCGATATTGCTCAAATTCTGTATTTAGTAAAGCTATAGACAGACAAAGTTTGGACAAAAACTTGGTAGTCTGGCAACTCCCCTTCTGGTACCTCCCATACAAATGTACCATCCCGCCACTTATAAACCGTGTATTATTATCAATATTACCAACGCGATCTTGCCCAAATTCTGTAGTTAGTATAGCTATAGCTAGACAAAGTTTGGGAAAACAACTTGGTAGTCTGGCAACTCCCCTTCTGGTACCTCCCATACAAATGTACCATTCCACCTACCTTAGAAATCGTGTGATATTATCAATATGACCAACGCGATATTGCTCAAATTCTGTATTTAGTAAAGCTATAGACATACAAATTTTGGACAAAAACTTGGTAGTCTGGCTACTCCCCTTCTGGTACCTAACATACAAATGTACCATCCCGCCACTTATAAACCGTGTATTGTTATCAATATTACCAACGCGATTTGCCCAAATTCTGTAGTTAGTAAAGCTATAGCTAGACAAAGTTTTGGACAAAAACTTGGTGGTCTGGCTACTCCCCTTCTGGTACCTCCCGTACAAATGTACCATCCCGCCTACCTTAGAAATCGTGTGATATTTCAATATGACCAAGGCGATATTGCTCAAATTCTGTATTTAGTAAAGCTATAGACAGACAAAGTTTCGTACAAAAACTGGAAAGTTTGGCAACTCCCCTTCTGGTACCTTCCATACAAATGTACCATCCCGGCCCTAATAAACAGTGTACTATTATACATATGACCAACGCGATCTTGCTCAAATTCTGTATTTAGTAAAGCTATAGCTAGACAAAGTTTTGGACAAAAACTTGGAAGTCTGGCAACTCCCCTTCTTGTACCTCCCATACAAATGTACCATCCCGCCTACCTTAGAAATCGTGTAATAGTAAACCTATATCTAGACAAAGTTTTAGACAACACCTTGGTAGACTGACAACTCTCCTTCTGGTACCTCCAATACAAATGTACCATCCCGCCACTTATAAACCATGCATTATTATCAATATTACCAACGCGATCTTGCCCAAACTATTTATTTAGTAAAGCTATAGACAGACAAAGTTTTGGCCAAAAACTTGGTAGTCCGGCAACTCCCCTTCCCCCCTTCTTATCAATATGACCAACGCGATATTGCTCAAATTCTGTATTTAGTAAAGCTATAGACTCCCCTTCTGGTACCTCCCATACAAATGTACCATCCCGCCTACCTTAGAAATCGTGTAATAGTAAACCTATATCTAGACAAAGTTTTAGACAACCTCGTACCTCCCATACAAATGTACCATCCCACCACTTATAAACTGTGTATTATTATCAATATTACCAACGCGATCTTGCCCAAATTCTGTAGTTAGTAAAGCTATAGCTCGACAAAGTTTTGGAAAAAATCTTGGTAGTCTGGCAACTCCCCTTCTGGTACCTCCCATACAAATGTACCATCCCTCCTACCTTAGAAATCGTGTGATATTATCAATATGACCAACGCGATATTGATCAAATTCTATATTTAGTAAAGCTATAGACAGACAAAGTTTGGACAAAAACTTTGTAGTATGGCAACTCCCCTTCTGATACCTCCCATACAAATGTACCATCCCGCCACTTATAAACCGTGTATTATTATCAATATTACCAACGCGATCTTGATTGAATTCTGTAGTTAGTAAAACTATAGCTAGACAAAGTTTTGGAAAACAACTTGGTAGTCTGACAACTCTCCTTCTTGTACCTCCCATACAAATGTACCATCCCGCCTCTTATAAACCGTGTATTATTATCAATATTACCAACGCGATCTTGCCCAAATTCTGTAGTTAGTAAAGCTATAGCTAGACAAAGTTTTGGAAAACAACTTGGTAGTCTGGCAACTCCCCTTCTGGTACCTCCCATACAAATGTACCATTCCGCCTACCTTAGAAATCGTGTGATATTATCAATATGACCAACGCGATATTGCTCAAATTCTGTATTTAGTAAAGCTATAGACATACAAATTTTGGACAAAAACTTGGTAGTCTGGCTACTCCCCTTCTGGTACCTAACATACACATGTACCATCCCGCCACTTATAAACCGTGTATTGTTATCAATATTACCAACGCGATTTGCCCAAATTCTGTAGTTAGTAAAGCTATAGCTAGACAAAGTTTTGGACAAAAACTTGGTGGTCTGGCTACTCCCCTTCTGGTACCTCCCGTACAAATGTACCATCCCGCCTACCTTAGAAATCGTGTGATATTTCAATATGACCAAGGCGATATTGCTCAAATTCTGTATTTAGTAAAGCTATAGACAGACAAAGTTTTGTACAAAAACTGGAAAGTTTGGCAACTCCCCTTCTCATACCTTCCATACATTCCATATTGCTCAAATGTACCATCCCGGCCCTAATAAACAGTGTACTATTATACATATGACCAACGCGATCTTGCCCAAATTCTGTATTTAGTAAAGCTATAGCTAGACAAAGTTTTGGACGAAAACTTGGAAGTATGACAATATTATCAATTATTATCTGTGTAATATTACCAACGCGATCTTGCCCAAATTCTGTAGTTAGTAAAGCTATAGCTAGACAAAGACTTGGACAAAAACTTGGTAGTCTGGCAACTCACGTTCTGGTACCTCCCATACAAATGTACCATCCCGCCTACCTTAGAAATCGTGTAATAGTAAACCTATATCTAGACAAAGTTTTAGACAACAACTTGGTAGTCTGGCAACTCCCCTTCTGGTACCTCCCATACAAATGTACCATCCCGCCACTTATAAACCATGCATTATTATCAATATTACCAACGCGATCTTGCGATATTTAGTAAAGCTATAGACAGACAAAGTTTTGGCCAAAAACTTGGTAGTCCGGCAACTCCCCTTCCCCCCTTGTTATCAATATGACCAACGCGATATTGCTCAAATTCTGTATTTAGTAAAGCTATAGACTCCCCTTCTGGTACCTCCCATACAAATGTACCACCCCGCCTACCTTAGAAATCGTGTAATAGTAAACCTATATCTAGACAAAGTTTTAGACAACCTTGTACCTCCAATACAAATGTACCATCCCGCCACTTATAAACTGTGTATTATTATCAATATTACCAACGCGATCTTGCCCAAATTCTGTAGTTAGTAAAGCTATAGCTCGACAAAGTTTTGGAAAAAATCTTGGTAGTCTGGCAACTCCCCTTCTGGTACCTCCCATACAAATGTACCATCCCTCCTACCTTAGAAATCGTGTATTATTATCAATATTACCAACGCGATCTTGCCTGAATTCTGTAGTTAGTAAAGCTATAGCTAGACAAAGTTTTAGACAACACCTTGGTAGTCTGACAACTCTCCTTCTGGTACCTCCAATACAAATGTACCATCCCGCCACTTATAAACCATGCATTATTATCAATATTACCAACGCGATCTTGCCCAAACTATTTATTTAGTAAAGCTATAGACAGACAAAGTTTTGGCCAAAAACTTGGTAGTCCGGCAACTCCCCTTCCCCCCTTCTTATCAATATGACCAACGCGATATTGCTCAAATTCTGTATTTAGTAAAGCTATAGACTCCCCTTCTGGTACCTCCCATACAAATGTACCATCCCGCCTACCTTAGAAATCGTGTAATAGTAAACCTATATCTAGACAAAGTTTTAGACAACCTTGTACCTCCCATACAAATGTACCATCCCACCACTTATAAACTGTGTATTATTATCAATATTACCAACGCGATCTTGCCCAAATTCTGTAGTTAGTAAAGCTATAGCTCGACAAAGTTTTGGAAAAAATCTTGGTAGTCTGGCAACTCCCCTTCTGGTACCTCCCATACAAATGTACCATCCCTCCTACCTTAGAAATCGTGTGATATTATCAATATGACCAACGCGATATTGCTCAAATTCTATATTTAGTAAAGCTATAGACAGACAAAGTTTGGACAAAAACTTTGTAGTATGGCAACTCCCCTTCTGATACCTCCCATACAAATGTACCATCCCGCCACTTAAAAACCGTGTATTATTATCAATATTACCAACGCGATCTTGCCTGAATTCTGTAGTTAGTAAAACTATAGCTAGACAAAGTTTTGGAAAACAACTTGGTAGTCTGACAACTCTCCTTCTTGTACCTCCCATACAAATGTACCATCCCGCCACTTATAAACCGTGTATTATTATCAATATTACCAACGCGATCTTGCCCAAATTCTGTAGTTAGTAAAGCTATAGCTAGACCAAATTTTGGAAAACAACTTGGTAGTCTGGCAACTCCCCTTCTGGTACCTCCCATACAAATGTACCATTCCGCCTACCTTAGAAATCGTGTGATATTATCAATATGACCAACGTGATATTGCTCAAATTCTGTATTTAGTAAAGCTATCGACATACAAATTTTGGACAAAAACTTGGTAGTCTGGCTACTCCCCTTCTGGTACCTAACATACAAATGTACCATCCCGCCACTTATAAACCGTGTATTGTTATCAATATTACCAACGCGATGTGCCCAAATTCTGTAGTTAGTAAAGCTATAGCTAGACAAAGTTTTGGACAAAAACTTGGTGGTCTGGCTACTCCCCTTCTGGTACCTCCCGTACAAATGTACCATCCCGCCTACCTTAGAAATCGTGTGATATTTCAATATGACCAAGGCGATATTGCTCAAATTCTGTATTTAGTAAAGCTATAGACAGACAAAGCTTCGTACAAAAACTGGAAAGTTTGGCAACTCCCCTTCTGGAACTTCCATACAAATGTACCATCCCGGCCCTAATAAACAGTGTACTATTATACATGTATTTAGTAAAGCTATAGCTAGACAAAGTTTTGGACGAAAACTTGGAAGTATGACAATATTATCAATTATTATCTGTGTAATATTACCAACGCGATCTTGCCCAAATTCTGTAGTTAGTAAAGCTATAGCTAGACAAAGACTTGGACAAAAACTTGGTAGTCTGGCAACTCACGTTCTGGTACCTCCCATACAAATGTACCATCCCGCCTACCTTAGAAATCGTGTAATAGTAAACCTATATCTAGACAAAGTTTTAGACAACAACTTGGTAGTCTGGCAACTCCCCTTCTGGTACCTCCCATACAAATGTACCATCCCGCCACTTATAAACCATGCATTATTATCAATATTACCAACGCGATCTTGCCCAAACTATTTATTTAGTAAAGCTATAGACAGACAAAGTTTTGGCCAAAAACTTGGTAGTCCGGCAACTCCCCTTCCCCCCTTGTTATCAATATGACCAACGCGTATATAGTAAAGCTATAGACTCCCCTTCTGGTACCTCCCATACAAATGTACCATCCCGCCTACCTTAGAAATCGTGTAATAGTAAACCTATATCTAGACAAAGTTTTAGACAACCTTGTACCTCCAATACAAATGTACCATCCCGCCACTTATAAACTGTGTATTATTATCAATATTACCAACGCGATCTTGCCCAAATTCTGTAGTTAGTAAAGCTATAGCTCGACAAAGTTTTGGAAAAAATCTTGGTAGTCTGGCAACTCCCCTTCTGGTACCTCCCATACAAATGTATCATCCCTCCTACATTAGAAATCGTGTGATATTATCAATATGACCAACGCGATATTGCTCAAATTCTATATTTAGTAAAGCTATAGACAGACAAAGTTTGGACAAAAACTTGGTAGTATGGCAACTCCCCTTCTGATACCTCCCATACAAATGTACCATCCCGCCACTTATAAACCGTGTATTATTATCAATATTACCAACGCGATCTTGCCTGAATTCTGTAGTTAGTAAAGCTATAGCTAGACAAAGTTTTGGACAAAAACTTGGTAGTCTGGCTACTCCCCTTCTGGTACCAAATGTACCATCCCGCCACTTATAAACCATGCATTATTATCAATATTACCAACGCGATCTTGCCCAAACTATTTATTTAGTAAAGCTATAGACAGACAAAGTTTTGGCCAAAAACTTGGTAGTCCGGCAACTCCCCTTCCCCCCTTCTTATCAATATGACCAACGCGATATTGCTCAAATTCTGTATTTAGTAAAGCTATAGACTCCCCTTCTGGTACCTCCCATACAAATGTACCATCCCGCCTACCTTAGAAATCGTGTAATAGTAAACCTATATCTAGACAAAGTTTTAGACAACCTTGTACCTCCCATACAAATGTACCATCCCACCACTTATAAACTGTGTATTATTATCAATATTACCAACGCGATCTTGCCCAAATTCTGTAGTTAGTAAAGCTATAGCTCGACAAAGTTTTGGAAAAAATCTTGGTAGTCTGACAACTCCCCTTCTGGTACCTCCCATACAAATGTACCATCCCTCCTACCTTAGAAATCGTGTGATATTATCAATATGACCAACGCGATATTGCTCAAATTCTATATTTAGTAAAGCTATAGACAGACAAAGTTTGGACAAAAACTTTGTAGTATGGCAACTCCCCTTCTGATACCTCCCATACAAATGTACCATCCCGCCACTTATAAACCGTGTATTATTATCAATATTACCAACGCGATCTTGCCTGAATTCTGTAGTTAGTAAAACTATAGCTAGACAAAGTTTTGGAAAACAACTTGGTAGTCTGACAACTCTCCTTCTTGTACCTCCCATACAAATGTACCATCCCGCCACTTATAAACCGTGTATTATTATCAATATTACCAACGCGATCTTGCCCAAATTCTGTAGTTAGTAAAGCTATAGCTAGACAAAGTTTTGGAAAACAACTTGGTAGTCTGGCAACTCCCCTTCTGGTACCTCCCATACAAATGTACCATTCCGCCTACCTTAGAAATCGAGTGATATTATCAATATGACCAACGTGATATTGCTCAAATTCTGTATTTAGTAAAGCTATAGACATACAAATTTTGGACAAAAACTTGGTAGTCTGGCTACTCCCCTTCTGGTACCTAACATACAAATGTACCATCCCGCCACTTATAAACCGTGTATTGTTATCAATATTACCAACGCGATTTGCCCAAATTCTGTAGTTAGTAAAGCTATAGCTAGACAAAGTTTTGGACAAAAACTTGGTGGTCTGGCTACTCCCCTTCTGGTACCTCCCGTACAAATGTACCATCCCGCCTACCTTAGAAATCGTGTGATATTTCAATATGACCAAGGCGATATTGCTCAAATTCTGTATTTAGTAAAGCTATAGACAGACAAAGTTTCGTACAAAAACTGGAAAGTTTGGCAACTCCCCTTCTGGTACCTTCCATACAAATGTACCATCCCGGCCCTAATAAACAGTGTACTATTATACATATGACCAACGCGATCTTGCCCAAATTCTGTATTTAGTAAAGCTATAGCTAGACAAAGTTTTGGACGAAAACTTGGAAGTATGACAATATTATCAATTATTATCTGTGTAATATTACCAACGCGATCTTGCCCAAATTCTGTAGTTAGTAAAGCTATAGCTAGACAAAGACTTGGACAAAAACTTGGTAGTCTGGCAACTCACGTTCTGGTACCTCCCATACAAATGTACCATCCCGCCTACCTTAGAAATCGTGTAATAGTAAACCTATATCTAGACAAAGTTTTAGACAACAACTTGGTAGTCTGGCAACTCCCCTTCTGGTACCTCCCATACAAATGTACCATCCCGCCACTTATAAACCATGCATTATTATCAATATTACCAACGCGATCTTGCCCAAACTATTTATTTAGTAAAGCTATAGACAGACAAAGTTTTGGCCAAAAACTTGGTAGTCCGGCAACTCCCCTTCCCCCCTTGTTATCAATATGACCAACGCGATATTGCTCAAATTCTGTATTTAGTAAAGCTATAGACTCCCCTTCTGGTACCTCCCATACAAATGTACCATCCCGCCACTTATAAACCATGCATTATTATCAATATTACCAACGCGATCTTGCCCAAACTATTTATTTAGTAAAGCTATAGACAGACAAAGTTTTGGCCAAAAACTTGGTAGTCCGGCAACTCCCCTTCCCCCCTTGTTATCAATATGACCAACGCGATATTGCTCAAATTCTGTATTTAGTAAAGCTATAGACTCCCCTTCTGATACCTCCAATACAAATGTACCATCCCGCCACTTATAAACTGTGTATTATTATCAATATTACCAACGCGATCTTGCCCAAATTCTGTAGTTAGTAAAGCTATAGCTCGACAAAGTTTTGGAAAAAATCTTGGTAGTCTGGCAACTCCCCTTCTGGTACCTCCCATACAAATGTACCATCCCTCCTACCTTAGAAATCGTGTGATATTATCAATATGACCAACGCGATATTGCTCAAATTCTATATTTAGTAAAGCTATATACAGACAAAGTATGGACAAAAACTTGGTAGTATGGCAACTCCCCTTCTGATACCTCCCATACAAATGTACCATCCCGCCACTTATAAACCGTGTATTATTATCAATATTACCAACGCGATCTTGCCTGAATTCTGTAGTTAGTAAAGCTATAGCTAGACAAAGTTTTCGACAAAAACTTGGTGGTCTGGCTACTCCCCTTCTGGTACCTCCCGTACAAATGTACCATCCCGCCTACCTTAGAAATCGTGTGATATTATCAATATGACCAACGCGATATTGCTCAAATTCTATATTTAGTAAAGCTATAGACAGACAAAGTTTGGACAAAAACTTGGTAGTATGGCAACTCCCCTTCTGATACCTCCCATACAAATGTACCATCCCGCCACTTATAAACCGTGTATTGTTATCAATATTACCAACGCGATTTGCCCAAATTCTGTAGTTAGTAAAGCTATAGCTAGACAAAGTTTTGGACAAAAACTTGGTGGTCTGGCTACTCCCCTTCTGGTACCTCCCGTACAAATATACCATCCCGCCTACCTTAGAAATCGTGTGATATTATCAATATGACCAAGGCGATACCGCTCAATTCTGTATTTAGTAAAGCTATAGACAGACAAAGTTTCGTAAAAAACTGGAAAGTTTGGCAACTCCCCTTCTGGTACCTCCCATACAAATGTACCATCCCGCCCCTTATAAACTGTGTAATATTATCAATGTGACCAACGCGATATTGCTCAAATTCTGTATTTAGTAAGGCTATCGACAGACAAAGTTTTGGACAAAAACTTGGTAGTCTGGCAACTCCCCTTCTGGTACCTCCCATACAAATGTACCATCCCGCCCCTTATAAACTGTGTAATATTATCAATGTGACCAACGCGATATTGCTCAAATTCTGTATTTAGTAAGGCTATAGACAGACAAAGTTTTGGACAAAAACTTGGTAGTCTGGCAACTCCCCTTCTGGTACCTCCCATACAAATGTACCATCCCGCCTACCTTAGAAATCGTGTGATATTATCAATGTGACCAACGCAATATTGCTCAAATTCTGTATTTAGTAAATTTAAATTGATTTTAAATTGTTAAAAATTCATGTAGGCTAAGTTGTTTTCACTTTGATTCAAAATGGTTTCATTTTGAATTTACAGTTTTAAATGTTGAATTAAAGTGATTCACGATTAGTTCAACATTGCGAAAAAAAAATCCTGTATTTTCATGTTAAAATAAAATTGGACAATTTTAAATTAACCTTGTAAAATGTTAAAATAAAATGTTGCACTCTATGGTTTGAAAATCATTTATATTTAACATTGTTCCATTTCATTTCAACATTGAATCATGTTAAAAGACACCAAACAAATCGGTGTACAGTTACAATAAAATTGTGACATTCCTATTATTTCAACATTGTATCATGTGAAAATAACATTGGTTCCCTTTAAATCAACGTTGTATCATGTTGAAATAACATTGGGCATTTAAAACTAACATTGCGTAAGATTGAAATAAAGTTGATCGTTGTTGATTTAATATTGAAGTGGATCTTGAATAAAATACCGTTATTTCAGAAGATAAACAATCTTAATTCGTTTCTTAGTAAAGTAGTCATTGTAGCGATCAAGTGTGATTTTAAAAATATATTGAGTGATAATGGCTGGCGAAAACAATACGAATGTGAATTTTTCTGAACTAGTGCAACAACCCGTATTAATAAATGAAAACATAAATGTGCAAAGTGACGAGTATGGAAATATTGTCTTAAATATACCAGGTTTTACCAACAACACACATATAATTGATCCCATACACAGTTTAAGACACATGTTTCATTCCCTACAATTAAATTTTGATAGTTTTGTGTTTTATAATAAAATAACCTTCTCTGGTAGAGTTTATAAAAAAGATAGTTATCTAACTATAGAAAACGAATTCATAAAATTATTCAAAATTTCATACTTTGCGATATTTTGTTCCAAAATCTATGTTTTATGTTCTGAAGTTGAACTTATTAATTTTGAGGATCATTTTCAATCATACGAAGTCGGAAAATGGAAGAAGCCGATGTTTTTAAAAGACTTCTATGTATTTACAAGCCCACCGTTACATCTTTTTCCAATTTGTAGTGGTAAAATATATTTAAGAAATAAATCTTTGTAATTTTTATTTTAACATCATTTGAATTTATATGATAATTTGTAATAAAAATTATTGTTTTTGAAAAATCAACAAAATTTTTTATATTATTTAATTTTTAGTATCCAACATGTTTCAACATTCAACATTGATTCAACAGGATCCTCATGTTAATTTAACATTGCCACCATGTTGATTTAACATGACGTTCATGTTATTTTAACATCGTTGTCACATTGATTCAACAGGATCATCATGTTAAATCAACACGAACATCACTTAGATTTAAAATGTTTTCATGTCAAATTAAAGTGGCAATTTTTCTACATGAAAACATGTTGAATCAACATGAAGCAGTAATGATGCAAAATCATAGGGAAAATCATAGCTAATCACGTTGATTTTACATTGTTTTTTTTCTGTGTGTGTACCTCCAATACAAATGTACCATCCCGCCACTTATAAACTGTGTATTATTATCAATATTACCAACGCGATCTTGCCCAAATTCTGTAGTTAGTAAAGCTATAGCTCGACAAAGTTTTGGAAAAAATCTTGGTAGTCTGGCAACTCCCCTTCTGGTACCTCCCATACAAATGTACCATCCCTCCTACCTTAGAAATCTTGTGATATTATCAATATGACCAACGCGATATTGCTCAAATTCTATATTTAGTAAAGCTATAGACAGACAAAGTTTGGACAAAAACTTGGTAGTATGGCAACTCCCCTTCTGATACCTCCCATACAAATGTACCATCCCGCCACTTATAAACCGTGTATTGTTATCAATATTACCAACGCGATTTGCCCAAATTCTGTAGTTAGTAAAGCTATAGCTAGACAAAGTTTTGGACAAAAACTTGGTGGTCTGGCTACTCCCCTTCTGGTACCTCCCGTACAAATGTACCATCCCGCCTACCTTAGAAATCGTGTGATATTATCAATATGACCAAGGCGATACTGCTCAATTCTGTATTTAGTAAAGCTATAGACAGACAAAGTTTCGTAAAAAACTGGAAAGTTTGGCAACTCCCCTTCTGGTACCTCCCATACAAATGTACCATCCCTCCCCTTATAAACTGTGTAATATTATCAATGTGACCAACGCGATATTGCTCAAATTCTGTATTTAGTAAGGCTATCGACAGACAAAGTTTTGGACAAAAACTTGGTAGTCTGGCAACTCCCTTCTGGTACCTCCCATACAAATGTACCATCCCGCCCCTTATAAACTGTGTAATATTATCAATGTGACCAACGCGATATTGCTCAAATTCTGTATTTAGTAAGGCTATAGACAGACAAAGTTTTGGACAAAAACTTGGTAGTCTGGCAACTCCCCTTCTGGTACCTCCCATACAAATGTACCATCCCGCCTACCTTAGAAATCGTGTGATATTATCAATGTGACCAACGCAATATTGCTCAAATTCTGTATTTAGTAAGGCTATCGACAGACAAAGTTTTGGACAAAAACTTGGTAGTCTGGCAACTCCCCTTCTGGTACCTCCCATACAAATGTACCATCCCGCCCCTTATAAACTGTGTAATATTATCAATGTGACCAACGCGATATTGCTCAAATTCTGTATTTAGTAAGGCTATAGACAGACAAAGTTTTGGACAAAAACTTGGTAGTCTGGCAACTCCCCTTCTGGTACCTCCCATACAAATGTACCATCCCGCCTACCTTAGAAATCGTGTGATATTATCAATGTGACCAACGCAATATTGCTCAAATTCTGTATTTAGTAAATTTAAATTGATTTTAAATTGTTAAAAATTCATGTAGGCTAAGTTGTTTTCACTTTGATTCAAAATGGTTTCATTTTGAATTTACAGTTTTAAATGTTGAATTAAAGTGATTCACGATTAGTTCAACATTGCGAAAAAAAAATCCTGTATTTTCATGATAAAATAAAATTGGACAATTTTAAATTAACCTTGTAAAATGTTAAAATAAAATGTTGCACTCTATGGTTTGAAAATCATTTATATTTAACATTGTTCCATTTCATTTCAACATTGAATCATGTTAAAAGACACCAAACAAATCGGTGTACAGTTACAATAAAATTGTGACATTCCTATTATTTCAACATTGTATCATGTGAAAATAACATTGGTTCCCTTTAAATCAACGTTGTATCATGTTGAAATAACATTGGGCATTTAAAACTAACATTGCGTAAGATTGAAATAAAGTTGATCGTTGTTGATTTAATATTGAAGTGGATCTTGAATAAAATACCGTTATTTCAGAAGATAAACAATCTTAATTCGTTTCTTAGTAAAGTAGTCATTGTAGCGATCAAGTGTGATTTTAAAAATATATTGAGTGATAATGGCTGGCGAAAACAATACGAATGTGAATTTTTCTGAACTAGTGCAACAACCCGTATTAATAAATGAAAACATAAATGTGCAAAGTGACGAGTATGGAAATATTGTCTTAAATATACCAGGTTTTACCAACAACACACATATAATTGATCCCATACACAGTTTAAGACACATGTTTCATTCCCTACAATTAAATTTTGATAGTTTTGTGTTTTATAATAAAATAACCTTCTCTGGTAGAGTTTATAAAAAAGATAGTTATCTAACTATAGAAAACGAATTCATAAAATTATTCAAAATTTCATACTTTGCGATATTTTGTTCCAAAATCTATGTTTTATGTTCTGAAGTTGAACTTATTAATTTTGAGGATCATTTTCAATCATACGAAGTCGGAAAATGGAAGAAGCCGATGTTTTTAAAAGACTTCTATGTATTTACAAGCCCACCGTTACATCTTTTTCCAATTTGTAGTGGTAAAATATATTTAAGAAATAAATCTTTGTAATTTTTATTTTAACATCATTTGAATTTATATGATAATTTGTAATAAAAATTATTGTTTTTGAAAAATCAACAAAATTTTTTATATTATTTAATTTTTAGTATCCAACATGTTTCAACATTCAACATTGATTCAACAGGATCCTCATGTTAATTTAACATTGCCACCATGTTGATTTAACATGACGTTCATGTTATTTTAACATCGTTGTCACATTGATTCAACAGGATCATCATGTTAAATCAACACGAACATCACTTAGATTTAAAATGTTTTCATGTCAAATTAAAGTGGCAATTTTTCTACATGAAAACATGTTGAATCAACATGAAGCAGTAATGATGCAAAATCATAGGGAAAATCATAGCTAATCACGTTGATTTTACATTGTTTTTTTTCTGTGTGTGTACCTCCAATACAAATGTACCATCCCGCCACTTATAAACTGTGTATTATTATCAATATTACCAACGCGATCTTGCCCAAATTCTGTAGTTAGTAAAGCTATAGCTCGACAAAGTTTTGGAAAAAATCTTGGTAGTCTGGCAACTCCCCTTCTGGTACCTCCCATACAAATGTACCATCCCTCCTACCTTAGAAATCGTGTGATATTATCAATATGACCAACGCGATATTGCTCAAATTCTATATTTAGTAAAGCTATAGACAGACAAAGTTTGGACAAAAACTTGGTAGTATGGCAACTCCCCTTCTGATACCTCCCATACAAATGTACCATCCCGCCACTTATAAACCGTGTATTGTTATCAATATTACCAACGCGATTTGCCCAAATTCTGTAGTTAGTAAAGCTATAGCTAGACAAAGTTTTGGACAAAAACTTGGTGGTCTGGCTACTCCCCTTCTGGTACCTCCCGTACAAATGTACCATCCCGCCTACCTTAGAAATCGTGTGATATTATCAATATGACCAAGGCGATACTGCTCAATTCTGTATTTAGTAAAGCTATAGACAGACAAAGTTTCGTAAAAAACTGGAAAGTTTGGCAACTCCCCTTCTGGTACCTCCCATACAAATGTACCATCCCTCCCCTTATAAACTGTGTAATATTATCAATGTGACCAACGCGATATTGCTCAAATTCTGTATTTAGTAAGGCTATCGACAGACAAAGTTTTGGACAAAAACTTGGTAGTCTGGCAACTCCCTTCTGGTACCTCCCATACAAATGTACCATCCCGCCCCTTATAAACTGTGTAATATTATCAATGTGACCAACGCGATATTGCTCAAATTCTGTATTTAGTAAGGCTATAGACAGACAAAGTTTTGGACAAAAACTTGGTAGTCTGGCAACTCCCCTTCTGGTACCTCCCATACAAATGTACCATCCCGCCTACCTTAGAAATCGTGTGATATTATCAATGTGACCAACGCAATATTGCTCAAATTCTGTATTTAGTAAGGCTATAGACAGACAAAGTTTTGGACAAAAACTTGGTAGTCTGGCAACTCCCCTTCTGGTACCTAACATACATATGTACCATCCCGCCCCTTATAAACCATGTAATATTATCAATATGACCAACAGTATCTTGCAAAAATTCTGTAGTTAGTTAAGCTATATCTAGACAAAGTTTTGGACAAAAACTTGGTAGTCTGGCATCTACAATTCTGGTACCACCCATACAAATGTACCATCCCGCCTACCTTAGAAATAGTGTAATAGTAAAGCTATAGCTAGACAAAGTTTTGGAAAACAACTTGGTAGTCTGGCAACTCCCCTTCTGGTACCTGCCATACAAATGTACCATCCCGCCACTTATAAACCGTGTATTATTATCAATATTACCAACGCGATCTTGCCCACATTCTGTAGTTAGTAAAGCTATAGCTAGACAAAGTTTTGGAAAACAACTTGGTAGTCTGGCAACTCCCCTTCTGGTACCTCCCATACAAATGTACCATCCCGCCACTTATAAACCGTGTATTATTATCAATATTATCAACACGATCTTGCCCAAAATCTGTTGTTAGTAAAGCTATAGCTAGACAAAGTTTTGGAAAACAACTTGGTAGTCTGGCAACTCCCCTTCTGGTACCTGCCGTACAAATGTACCATCCCGCCTACTTTAGAAATCGTGTGATATTATCAATATGACCCACGCGATATTGCTCAAATTCTGTATTTAGTAAAGCTATAGCCAGACAAAGTTTTGGACAAAAACTTGGTAGTTTGGCAACTCCCCTTCTGGTACCTCCCATACAAATGTACCATTCCACCACTTATAAACCGTGTATTATTATCAATATTACCAACGCAATCTTGCCCAAATTCTGTAGTTAGTAAAGCTATAGCCAGACAAAGTTTTGGACAAAAACTTGGTAGTCCTGCATCTACAATTCTGGTACCTCCCATACAAATGTACCATACCGCCGACCTTAGACATCGTGTAATATTATCAATATGATCAACGGTATCTTGCTCAAATTCTGTAGTTAGTAAAGCTATAGCTAGACAAAGTTTTTGACAAAAACTTGGTAGTCTGGCAACTCCCCTTCTGGTACCTCCCATACAAATGTACCATTCCACCACTTATAAACCGTGTATTATTATCAATATTACCAACGCAAAAACTTGGTAGTTTGGCAACTCCCCTTCTGGTACCTCCCATACAAATGTACCATCACGCCACTTATAAACCGTGTATTATTATCAATATTACCAACGCGATCTTGCCCAAATTCTGTAGTTAGTAAAGCTATAGCTAGACAAAGTTTTGGAAAACAACTTGGTAGTCTGGCAACTCCCCTTCTGGTACCTCCCATACAAATGTACCATTCCGCCTACCTTAGAAATCGTGTGATATTATCAATATGACCAACGCAATATTGCTCAAATTCTGTATTTAGTAAAGCTATAGACATACAAATTTTGGACAAAAACTTGGTAGTCTGGCTACTCCCCTTCTGGTACCTAACATACAAATGTACCATCCCGCTACTTATAAACCGTGTATTGTTATCAATATTACCAACGCGATTTGCCCAAATTCTGTAGTTAGTAAAGCTATAGCTAGACAAAGTTTTGGACAAAAACTTGGTGGTCTGGCTACTCCCCTTCTGGTACCTCCCGTACAAATGTACCATCCCGCCTACCTTAGAAATCGTGTGATATTTCAATATGACCAAGGCGATATTGCTCAAATTCTGTATTTAGTAAAGCTATAACTAGACAAAGTTTTGGACAAAAACTTGGTAGTCTGGCTACTCCCCTTCTGGTACCTCACGTACAAATGTACCATCCCACCTACCCTAGAAATCGTGTGATATTACCAATATGACCAACGCGATATTGCTCAAATTCCGTATTTAGTAGAGCTATAGACAGACAAAGTTTCGTACAAAAACTGTAAAGTTTGGCAACTCCCCTTCTGGTACCTTCCATACAAATGTACCATCCCGGCCCTAATAAACAGTGTACTATTATACATATGACCAACGCGATCTTGCCCAAATTCTGTATTTAGTAAAGCTATAGCTAGACAAAGTTTTGGACGAAAACTTGGAAGTATGACAATATTATCAATTATTATCTGTGTAATATTACCAACGCGATCTTGCCCAAATTCTGTAGATAGTAAAGCTATAGCTAGACAAAGACTTGGACAAAAACTTGGTAGTCTGGCAACTCACGTTCTGGTACCTCCCATACAAATGTACCATCCCGCCTACCTTAGAAATCGTGTAATAGTAAACCTATATCTAGACAAAGTTTTAGACAACAACTTGGTAGTCTGGCAACTCCCCTTCTGGTACCTCCCATACAAATGTATCATCCCGCCTACCTTAGAAATCGTGTGATATTATCAATGTGACCAACGCAATATTGCTCAAATTCTGTATTTAGTAAGGCTATAGACAGACAAAGTTTTGGACAAAAACTTGGTAGTCTGGCAACTCCCCTTCTGGTACCTGCCGTACAAATGTACCATCCCGCCTACCTTAGAAATCGTGTAATAGTAAACCTATATCTAGACAAAGTTTTAGACAACAACTTGGTAGTCTGGCAACTCCCCTTCTGGTACCTCCCATACAAATGTACCATCCCGCCTACTTTAGAAATCGTGTGATATTATCAATATGACCAACGCGATATTGCTCAAATTCTATATTTAGTAAAGCTATAGACAGACAAAGTTTGGACAAAAACTTGGTAGTATGGCAACTCCCCTTCTGATACCTCCCATACAAATGTACCATCCCGCCACTTATAAACCGTGTATTGTTATCAATATTACCAACGCGATTTGCCCAAATTCTGTAGTTAGTAAAGCTATAGCTAGACAAAGTTTTGGACAAAAACTTGGTGGTCTGGCTACTCCCCTTCTGGTACCTCCCGTACAAATGTACCATCCCGCCTACCTTAGAAATCGTGTGATATTATCAATATGACCAAGGCGATACTGCTCAATTCTGTATTTAGTAAAGCTATAGACAGACAAAGTTTCGTAAAAAACTGGAAAGTTTGGCAACTCCCCTTCTGGTACCTCCCATACAAATGTACCATCCCGCCCCTTATAAACTGTGTAATATTATCAATGTGACCAACGCGATATTGCTCAAATTCTGTATTTAGTAAGGCTATCGACAGACAAAGTTTTGAACAAAAACTTGGTAGTCTGGCAACTCCCCTTCTGGTACCTCCCATACAAATGTACCATCCCGCCCCTTATAAACTGTGTAATATTATCAATGTGACCAACGCGATATTGCTCAAATTCTGTATTTAGTAAGGCTATAGACAGACAAAGTTTTGGACAAAAACTTGATAGTCTGGCAACTCCCCTTCTGGTACCTCCCATACAAATGTACCATCCCGCCTACCTTAGAAATCGAGTGATATTATCAATGTGACCAACGCAATATTGCTCAAATTCTGTATTTAGTAAGGCTATAGACAGACAAAGTTTTGGACAAAAACTTGGTAGTCTGGCAACTCCCCTTCTAGTACCTAACATACATATGTACCATCCCGCCCCTTATAAACCATGTAATATTATCAATATGACCAACAGTATCTTGCAAAAATTCTGTAGTTAGTTAAGCTATATCTAGACAAAGTTTTGGACAAAAACTTGGTAGTCTGGCAACTCCCCTTCTGGTACCTCCCATACAAATGTACCATCCCGCCACTTATAAACCGTGTATTATTATCAATATTATCAACACGATCTTGCCCAAAATCTGTTGTTAGTAAAGCTATAGCTAGACAAAGTTTTGGAAAACAACTTGGTAGTCTGGCAACTCCCCTTCTGGTACCTGCCGTACAAATGTACCATCCCGCCTACTTTAGAAATCGTGTGATATTATCAATATGACCCACGCGATATTGCTCAAATTCTGTATTTAGTAAAGCTATAGCCAGACAAAGTTTTGGACAAAAACTTGGTAGTTTGGCAACTCCCCTTCTGGTACCTCCCATACAAATGTACCATTCCACCACTTTTAAACCGTGTATTATTATCAATATTACCAACGCAATCTTGCCCAAATTCTGTAGTTAGTAAAGCTATAGCCAGACAAAGTTTTGGACAAAAACTTGGTAGTCCTGCATCTACAATTCTGGTACCTCCCATACAAATGTACCATACCGCCGACCTTAGACATCGTGTAATATTATCAATATGATCAACGGTATCTTGCTCAAATTCTGTAGTTAGTAAAGCTATAGCTAGACAAAGTTTTTGACAAAAACTTGGTAGTCTGGCAACTCCCCTTCTGGTACCTCCCATACAAATGTACCATCCCGCCGACCTTAGAAATCGTGTAATATTATCAATACCACCAACACGATCTTGCCCAAATTCTGTAGTTAGTAAAGCTATAGCTAGACAAAGTTTTGGAAAACAACTTGGTAGTCTGGCAACTCCCCTTCTGGTACCTAACATACATATGTACCATCCCGCCCCTTATAAACCATGTAATATTATCAATATGACCAACAGTATCTTGCAAAAATTCTGTAGTTAGTTAAGCTATATCTAGACAAAGTTTTGGACAAAAACTTGGTAGTCTGGCATCTACAATTCTGGTACCACCCATACAAATGTACCATCCCGCCTACCTTAGAAATAGTGTAATAGTAAAGCTATAGCTAGACAAAGTTTTGGAAAACAACTTGGTAGTCTGGCAACTCCCCTTATGGTACCTGCCATACAAATGTACCATCCCGCCACATATAAACCGTGTATTATTATCAATATGACCAACGCGATATTGCTCAAATTCTGTATTTAGTAAAGCTATAGCCAGACAAAGTTTTGGACAAAAACTTGGTAGTTTGGCAACTCCCCTTCTGGTACCTCCCATACAAATGTACCATTCCACCACTTATAAACCGTGTATTATTATCAATATTACCAACGCAATCTTGCCCAAATTCTGTAGTTAGTAAAGCTATAGCCAGACAAAGTTTTGGACAAAAACTTGGTAGTCCTGCATCTACAATTCTGGTACCTCCCATACAAATGTACCATACCGCCGACCTTAGACATCGTGTAATATTATCAATATGATCAACGGTATCTTGCTCAAATTCTGTAGTTAGTAAAGCTATAGCTAGACAAAGTTTTTGACAAAAACTTGGTAGTCTGGCAACTCCCCTTCTGGTACCTCCCATACAAATGTACCATCCCACCGACCTTATAAATCGTGTAATATTATCAATACCACCAACACGATCTTGCCCAAATTCTGTAGTTAGTAAAGCTATAGCTAGACAAAGTTTTGGAAAACAACTTGGTAGTCTGGCAACTCCCCTTCTGGTACCTGCCGTACAAATGTACCATCCCGCCTACTTTAGAAATCGTGTGATATTATGAATATGACCAACGCGATATTGCTCAAATTCTGTATTTAGTAAAGCTATAGCCAGACAAAGTTTTGGACAAAAACTTGGTAGTTTGGCAACTCCCCTTCTGGTACCTCCCATACAAATGTACCATTCCACCACTTATAAACCGTGTATTATTATAAATATTACCAACGCAAAAACTTGGTAGTTTGGCAACTCCCCTTCTGGTACCTCCCATACAAATGTACCATCCCGCCACTTATAAACCGTGTATTATTATCAATATTACCAACGCGATCTTGCCCAAATTCTGTAGTTAGTAAAGCTATAGCTAGACAAAGTTTTGGAAAACAACTTGGTAGTCTGGCAACTCCCCTTCTGGTACCTCCCATACAAATGTACCATTCCGCCTACCTTAGAAATCGTGTGATATTATCAATATGACCAACGCAATATTGCTCAAATTCTGTATTTAGTAAAGCTATAGACATACAAATTTTGGACAAAAACTTGGTAGTCTGGCTACTCCCCTTCTGGTACCTAACATACAAATGTACCATCCCGCTACTTATAAACCGTGTATTGTTATCAATATTACCAACGCGATTTGCCCAAATTCTGTAGTTAGTAAAGCTATAGCTAGACAAAGTTTTGGACAAAAACTTGGTGGTCTGGCTACTCCCCTTCTGGTACCTCCCGTACAAATGTACCATCCCGCCTACCTTAGAAATCGTGTGATATTTCAATATGACCAAGGCGATATTGCTCAAATTCTGTATTTAGTAAAGCTATAACTAGACAAAGTTTTGGACAAAAACTTGGTAGTCTGGCTACTCCCCTTCTGGTACCTCACGTACAAATGTACCATCCCACCTACCCTAGAAATCGTGTGATATTACCAATATGACCAACGCGATATTGCTCAAATTCCGTATTTAGTAGAGCTATAGACAGACAAAGTTTCGTACAAAAACTGTAAAGTTTGGCAACTCCCCTTCTGGTACCTTCCATACAAATGTACCATCCCGGCCCTAATAAACAGTGTACTATTATACATATGACCAACGCGATCTTGCCCAAATTCTGTATTTAGTAAAGCTATAGCTAGACAAAGTTTTGGACGAAAACTTGGAAGTATGACAATATTATCAATTATTATCTGTGTAATATTACCAACGCGATCTTGCCCAAATTCTGTAGTTAGTAAAGCTATAGCTAGACAAAGACTTGGACAAAAACTTGGTAGTCTGGCAACTCACGTTCTGGTACCTCCCATACAAATGTACCATCCCGCCTACCTTAGAAATCGTGTAATAGTAAACCTATATCTAGACAAAGTTTTAGACAACAACTTGGTAGTCTGGCAACTCCCCTTCTGGTACCTCCCATACAAATGTATCATCCCGCCTACCTTAGAAATCGTGTGATATTATCAATGTGACCAACGCAATATTGCTCAAATTCTGTATTTAGTAAGGCTATAGACAGACAAAGTTTTGGACAAAAACTTGGTAGTCTGGCAACTCCCCTTCTGGTACCTGCCGTACAAATGTACCATCCCGCCTACCTTAGAAATCGTGTAATAGTAAACCTATATCTAGACAAAGTTTTAGACATCAACTTGGTAGTCTGGCAACTCCCCTTCTGGTACCTCCCATACAAATGTACCATCCCGCCTACTTTAGAAATCGTGTGATATTATCAATATGACCAACGCGATATTGCTCAAATTCTATATTTAGTAAAGCTATAGACAGACAAAGTTTGGACAAAAACTTGGTAGTATGGCAACTCCCCTTCTGATACCTCCCATACAAATGTACCATCCCGCCACTTATAAACCGTGTATTGTTATCAATATTACCAACGCGATTTGCCCAAATTCTGTAGTTAGTAAAGCTATAGCTAGACAAAGTTTTGGACAAAAACTTGGTGGTCTGGCTACTCCCCTTCTGGTACCTCCCGTACAAATGTACCATCCCGCCTACCTTAGAAATCGTGTGATATTATCAATATGACCAAGGCGATACTGCTCAATTCTGTATTTAGTAAAGCTATAGACAGACAAAGTTTCGTAAAAAACTGGAAAGTTTGGCAACTCCCCTTCTGGTACCTCCCATACAAATGTACCATCCCGCCCCTTATAAACTGTGTAATATTATCAATGTGACCAACGCGATATTGCTCAAATTGTGTATTTAGTAAGGCTATCGACAGACAAAGTTTTGAACAAAAACTTGGTAGTCTGGCAACTCCCCTTCTGGTACCTCCCATACAAATGTACCATCCCGCCCCTTATAAACTGTGTAATATTATCAATGTGACCAACGCGATATTGCTCAAATTCTGTATTTAGTAAGGCTATAGACAGACAAAGTTTTGGACAAAAACTTGGTAGTCTGGCAACTCCCCTTCTGGTACCTCCCATACAAATGTACCATCCCGCCTACCTTAGAAATCGAGTGATATTATCAATGTGACCAACGCAATATTGCTCAAATTCTGTATTTAGTAAGGCTATAGACAGACAAAGTTTTGGACAAAAACTTGGTAGTCTGGCAACTCCCCTTCTAGTACCTAACATACATATGTACCATCCCGCCCCTTATAAACCATGTAATATTATCAATATGACCAACAGTATCTTGCAAAAATTCTGTAGTTAGTTAAGCTATATCTAGACAAAGTTTTGGACAAAAACTTGGTAGTCTGGCATCTACAATTCTGGTACCACCCATACAAATGTACCATCCCGCCTACCTTAGAAATAGTGTAATAGTAAAGCTATAGCTAGACAAAGTTTTGGAAAACAACTTGGTAGTCTGGCAACTCCCCTTCTGGTACCTGCCATACAAATGTACCATCCCGCCACTTATAAACCGTGTATTATTATCAATATTACCAACGCGATCTTGCCCACATTCTGTAGTTAGTAAAGCTATAGCTAGACAAAGTTTTGGAAAACAACTTGGTAGTCTGGCAACTCCCCTTCTGGTACCTCCCATACAAATGTACCATCCCGCCACTTATAAACCGAGTATTATTATCAATATTATCAACGCGATCTTGCCCAAAATCTGTTGTTAGTAAAGCTATAGCTAGACAAAGTTTTGGAAAACAACTTGGTAGTCTGGCAACTCCCCTTCTGGTACCTGCCGTACAAATGTACCATCCCGCCTACTTTAGAAATCGTGTGATATTATCAATATGACCCACGCGATATTGCTCAAATTCTGTATTTAGTAAAGCTATAGCCAGACAAAGTTTTGGACAAAAACTTGGTAGTTTGGCAACTCCCCTTCTGGTACCTCCCATACAAATGTACCATTCCACCACTTATAAACCGTGTATTATTATCAATATTACCAACGCAATCTTGCCCAAATTCTGTAGTTAGTAAAGCTATAGCCAGACAAAGTTTTGGACAAAAACTTGGTAGTCCTGCATCTACAATTCTGGTACCTCCCATACAAATGTACCATACCGCCGACCTTAGACATCGTGTAATATTATCAATATGATCAACGGTATCTTGCTCAAATTCTGTAGTTAGTAAAGCTATAGCTAGACAAAGTTTTTGACAAAAACTTGGTAGTCTGGCAACTCCCCTTCTGGTACCTCCAATACAAATGTACCATCCCGCCGACCTTAGAAATCGTGTAATATTATCAATACCACCAACACGATCTTGCCCAAATTCTGTAGTTAGTAAAGCTATAGCTAGACAAAGTTTTGGAAAACAACTTGGTAGTCTGGCAACTCCCCTTCTGGTACCTAACATACATATGTACCATCCCGCCCCTTATAAACCATGTAATATTATCAATATGACCAACAGTATCTTGCAAAAATTCTGTAGTTAGTTAAGCTATATCTAGACAAAGTTTTGGACAAAAACTTGGTAGTCTGGCATCTACAATTCTGGTACCACCCATACAAATGTACCATCCCGCCTACCTTAGAAATAGTGTAATAGTAAAGCTATAGCTAGACAAAGTTTTGGAAAACAACTTGGTAGTCTGGCAACTCCCCTTCTGGTACCTGCCATACAAATGTACCATCCCGCCACTTATAAACCGTGTATTATTATCAATATTACCAACGCGATCTTGCCCACATTCTGTAGTTAGTAAAGCTATAGCTAGACAAAGTTTTGGAAAACAACTTGGTAGTCTGGCAACTCCCCTTCTGGTACCTCCCATACAAATGTACCATCCCGCCACTTATAAACCGTGTATTATTATCAATATTATCAACGCGATCTTGCCCAAAATCTGTTGTTAGTAAAGCTATAGCTAGACAAAGTTTTGGAAAACAACTTGGTAGTCTGGCAACTCCCCTTCTGGTACCTGCCGTACAAATGTACCATCCCGCCACTTATAAACCGTGTATTATTATCAATATTATCAACGCGATCTTGCCCAAAATCTGTTGTTAGTAAAGCTATAGCTAGACAAAGTTTTGGAAAACAACTTGGTAGTCTGGCAACTCCCCTTCTGGTACCTGCCGTACAAATGTACCATCCCGCCTACTTTAGAAATCGTGTGATATTATCAATATGACCAACGCGATATTGCTCAAATTCTGTATTTAGTAAAGCTATAGCCAGACAAAGTTTTAGACAAAAACTTGGTAGTTTGGCAACTCCCCTTCTGGTACCTCCCATACAAATGTACCATTCCACCACTTATAAACCGTGTATTATTATCAATATTACCAACGCAATCTTGCCCAAATTCTGTAGTTAGTAAAGCTATAGCCAGACAAAGTTTTGGACAAAAACGTGGTAGTCCTGCATCTACAATTCTGGTACCTCCCATACAAATGTACCATACCGCCGACCTTAGACATCGTGTAATATTATCAATATGATCAACGGTATCTTGCTCAAATTCTGTAGTTAGTAAAGCTATAGCTAGACAAAGTTTTTGACAAAAACTTGGTAGTCTGGCAACTCCCCTTCTGGTACCTCCCATACAAATGTACCATCCCGCCGACCTTATAAATCGTGCAATATTATCAATACCACCAACACGATCTTGCCCAAATTCTGTAGTTAGTAAAGCTATAGCTAGACAAAGTTTTGGAAAACAACTTGGTAGTCTGGCAACTCCCCTTCTGGTACCTGCCGTACAAATGTACCATCCCGCCTACTTTAGAAATCGTGTGATATTATGAATATGACCAACGCGATATTGCTCAAATTCTGTATTTAGTAAAGCTATAGCCAGACAAAGTTTTGGACAAAAACTTGGTAGTTTGGCAACTCCCCTTCTGGTACCTCCCATACAAATGTACCATTCCACCACTTATAAACCGTGTATTATTATCAATATTACCAACGCAAAAACTTGGTAGTTTGGCAACTCCCCTTCTGGTACCTCCCATACAAATGTACCATCCCGCCACTTATAAACCGTGTATTATTATCAATATTACCAACGCGATCTTGCCCAAATTCTGTAGTTAGTAAAGCTATAGCTAGACAAAGTTTTGGAAAACAACTTGGTAGTCTGGCAACTCCCCTTCTGGTACCTCCCATACAAATGTACCATTCCGCCTACCTTAGAAATCGTGTGATATTATCAATATGACCAACGCGATATTGCTCAAATTCTGTATTTAGTAAAGCTATAGACATACAAATTTTGGACAAAAACTTGGTAGTCTGGCTACTCCCCTTCTGGTACCTAACATACAAATGTACCATCCCGCCACTTATAAACCGTGTATTGTTATCAATATTACCAACGCGATTTGCCCAAATTCTGTAGTTAGTAAAGCTATAGCTAGACAAAGTTTTGGACAAAAACTTGGTGGTCTGGCTACTCCCCTTCTGGTACCTCCCGTACAAATGTACCATCCCGCCTACCTTAGAAATCGTGTGATATTTCAATATGACCAAGGCGATATTGCTCAAATTCTGTATTTAGTAAAGCTATAACTAGACAAAGTTTTGGACAAAAACTTGGTAGTCTGGCAACTCACGTTCTGGTACCTCCCATACAAATGTACCATCCCGCCTACCTTAGAAATCGTGTAATAGTAAACCTATATCTAGACAAAGTTTTAGACAACAACTTGGTAGTCTGGCAACTCCCCTTCTGGTACCTCCCATACAAATGTATCATCCCGCCTACCTTAGAAATCGTGTGATATTATCAATATGACCAACTCGATATTGCTCAAATTCTGTATCTAGTAAAGCTATTACTAGACAAAGTTTTGGACAAAAACTTGGTAGTCTGGCTACTCCCCTTCTGGTACCTCCCGTACAAATGTACCATCCCACCTACAGTAGAAATCGTGTGATATTACCAATATGACCAACGCGATATTGCTCAAATTCCGTATTTAGTAGAGCTATAGACAGACAAAGTTTCGTACAAAAACTGTAAAGTTTGGCAACACCCCTTCTGGTACCTTCCATACAAATGTACCATCCCGGCCCTAATAAACAGTGTACTATTATACATATGACCAACGCGATATTGCTCAAATTCTGTATTTAGTAAAGCTATAAACATACAAATTTTGGACAAAAACTTGGTAGTCTGGCTACTCCCCTTCTGGTACCTAACATACATATGTACCATCCCGCCACTTATAAACCGTGTATTGTTATCAATATTACCAACGCGATTTGCCCAAATTCTGTAGTTAGTAAAGCTATAGCTAGACAAAGTTTTGGACAAAAACTTGGTGGTCTGGCTACTCCCCTTCTGGTACCTCCCGTACAAATGTACCATCCCGCCTACCTTAGAAATCGTGTGATATTATCAATACTGCTCAATTCTGTATTTAGTAAAGCTATAGACAGACAAAGTTTCGTAAAAAAACTGGAAAGTTTGGCAACTCCCCTTCTGGTACCTCCCATACAAATGTACCATCCCGCCCCTTATAAACCATGTAATATTATCAATATGACCAACAGTATCTTGCAAAAATTCTGTAGTTAGTTAAGCTATATCTAGACAAAGTTTTGGACAAAAACTTGGTAGTCTGGCATCTACAATTCTGGTACCACCCATACACATGTACCATCCCGCCTACCTTAGAAATAGTGTAATAGTAAAGCTATAGCTAGACAAAGTTTTGGAAAACAACTTGTTAGTCTGGCAACTCCCCTTCTGGTACCTGCCATACAAATGTACCATCCCGCCACTTATAAACCGTGTATTATTATCAATATTATCAACGCGATCTTGCCCACATTCTGTAGTTAGTAAAGCTATAGCTAGACAAAGTTTTGGAAAACAACATGGTAGTCTGGCAACTCCCCTTCTGGTACCTCCCATACCAATGTACCATCCCGCCACTTATAAACCGTGTATTATTATCAATATTATCAACGCGATCTTGCCCAAAATCTGTTGTTAGTAAAGCTATAGCTAGACAAAGTTTTGGAAAACAACTTGGTAGTCTGGCAACTACCCTTCTGGTACCTCCCATACAAATGTACCATCCCGCCATTTATAAACCGTGTATTATTATCAATATTACCAACGCGATCTTGCCCAATTTCTGTAGTTAGTAAAGCTATAGCTAGACAAAGTTTTGGAAAATATCTTGGTAGTCTGGCAACTCCCCTTCTGGTACCTGCCATACAAATGTACCATCCCGCCACTTATAAACCGTGTATTATTATCAATATTACCAACGCGATCTTGCCCAATTTCTGTAGTTAGTAAAGCTATAGCTAGACAAAGTTTTGGAAAACAACTTGGTAGTCTGGCAACTCCCCTTCTGGTACCAGCCGTACAAATGTACCATCTCGCCTACTTTAGAAATCGTGTGATATTATCAATATGACCAACGCGATATTGCTCAAATTCTATATTTAGTAAAGCTATAGCCAGACAAAGTTTTGGACAACAACTTGGTAGTCTGGCAACTCCCCTTCTGGTACATGCCATACAAATGTACCATCCCGCCTACCTTAGAAATCGTGTGATATTATCAATATGACCAACGCGATATTGGTCAAATTCTGTAGTTAGTAAAGCTATAGACAAAAACTAGTCTTTGGATAAAAAATTGGTAGTCTGGCAACTCCCCTTCTAGTACCTCCCATACAAATGTACCATCCCGCCTAGCTTAGAAATCGTGTGATATTATCAATATTACCAACGCGATCTTGCCCAAATTCTGTAGTTAGTAAAGTTATAGCTAGACAAAGTTTTGAACAAAAACTTGGTAGTCTGGCCGCTCCTCTTCTGGTACCTCCCATTTAAACGTACCATCCCGCCACTTATAAACCGTGTATTATTATCAATATTACCAACGCGATCTTGCCCAAATTCTGTAGTTAGTAAAGCTATAGTTAGAAAAAGTTTTGAACAAAAACTTGGTAGTCTGGCCGCTCCTCTTCTGGTACCTCCCATTTAAACGTACCATCCCGCCACTTATAAACCGTGTATTATTATCAATATTACCAACGCGATCTTGCCCGCGATCTTATTTAGTAAAGCTATAGCTAGACAAAGTTTTGGAAAAAAACTTGGTAGTCTGACAACTCTCCTTCTGGTACCTCCCATACAAATGTACCATCCCGCTACTTATAAATAGTGTACTATTATCAATATGACCAACGCGATCTAGCCCAAATTCTGTATTTAGTTGAACTATATCTAGACAAAGTTTTAGACAACAACTTGGTAGTCTGACATCTCTCCTTCTGGTACATCCCATACAAATGTACCATCCCGCCACTTATAAACCGTGTATTATTATCAATATTACCAACGGTATCTTGCCACAAATTCTGTAGTTAGTAAAGATATAGCTAGACAAAGTTTTGGAAAAAAACTTGGTAGTCTGGCAACTCCCCTTCTGGTACCTCCCATACAAATGTACCATCCCGCCTACCTTAGAAATCGTGTGATATTATCAATATGACCAACGCGATATTGCTCAAATTCTGTAGTTAGTATAGCTATAGACAAAAACTTGGAAGTCTGGCAACTCCCCTTCTGGTACCTCCCATACCAATATACCATCCCGCCACTTATAAACCGTGTATTATTATCAATATCACCAACTCGATGTTGCCCAAATTCTGTATTTAGTAAAGCTATAGCTAGACAAAGTTTTGGAAAACAACTTGGTAGTCTGGCAACTCCCCTTCTGGTACATGCCATACAAATGTACCATCCCGCCTACCTTAGAAATCGTGTGATATTATCAATATGACCAACGCGATATTGGTCAAATTCTGTAGTTAGTAAAGCTATAGACAAAAACTAGTCTTTGGATAAAAAATTGGTAGTCTGGCAACTCCCCTTCTAGTACCTCCCATACAAATGTACTATCCCGCCTAGCTTAGAAATCGTGTGATATTATCAATATGACCAACGCGATATTGGTCAAATTCTGTAGTTAGTAAAGCTATAGACAAAAACTAGTCTTTGGATAAAAAATTGGTAGTCTGGCAACTCCCCTTCTAGTACCTCCCATACAAATGTACCATCCCGCCTAGCTTAGAAATCGTGTGATATTATCAATCTTACCAACGCGATCTTGCCCAAATTCTGTAGTTAGTAAAGCTATAGCCAGACAAAGTTTTGGACAAAAACTTGGTAGTCTGGCATCTACAATTCTGGTACCATCCATACAAATGTACCATCCCGCCTACATTTAAAATCGTGTGATATTATCAATATGACCAACGCGATCTTGCTCAAATTCTACAATTCTGGTACCTCCCATACAAATGTACCATTAGAAATCGTGTGATATTATCAATATGACCAACGCGATCTTGCCCACATTCTGTAGTTAGTAAAGCTATAGCTAGACAAAGTTTTGGAAAACAACTTGGTAGTCTGGCAACTCCCCTTCTGGTACATGCCATACAAATGTACCATCCCGCCTACCTTAGAAATCGTGTGATATTATCAATATGACCAACGCGAAATTGGTCAAATTCTGTAGTTAGTAAAGCTATAGACAAAAACTAGTCTTTGGATAAAAAATTGGTAGTCTGGCAACTCCCCTTCTAGTACCTCCCATACAAATGTACCATCCCGCCTACCTTAGAAATCGTGTGATATTATCAATATGACCAACGCGATATTGCTCAAATTCTGTAGTTAGTATAGCTATAGACAAAAACTTGGTAGTTTGGCAACTCCCCTTCTGGTACCTCCCATACAAATGTACCATTCCACCACTTATAAACCGTGTATTATTATCAATATTACCAACGCAATCTTGCCCAAATTCTGTAGTTAGTAAAGCTATAGCCAGACAAAGTTTTGGACAAAAACTTGGTAGTCTGGCAACTCCCCTTCTGGTACCTCCCATACCAATATACCATCCCGCCACTTATAAACCGTGTATTATTATCAATATCACCAACTCGATGTTGCCCAAATTCTGTATTTAGTAAAGCTATAGCTAGACAAAGTTTTGGAAAACAACTTGGTAGTCTGGCAACTCCCCTTCTGGTACATGCCATACAAATGTACCATCCCGCCTACCTTAGAAATCGTGTGATATTATCAATATGACCAACGCGATATTGGTCAAATTCTGTAGTTAGTAAAGCTATAGACAAAAACTTGTCTTTGGATAAAAAATTGGTAGTCTGGCAACTCCCCTTCTAGTACCTCCCATACAAATGTACTATCCCGCCTAGCTTAGAAATCGTGTGATATTATCAATATGACCAACGCGATATTGGTCAAATTCTGTAGTTAGTAAAGCTATAGACAAAAACTAGTCTTTGGATAAAAAATTGGTAGTCTGGCAACTCCCCTTCTAGTACCTCCCATACAAATGTACCATCCCGCCTAGCTTAGAAATCGTGTAATATTATCAATCTTACCAACGCGATCTTGCCCAAATTCTGTAGTTAGTAAAGCTATAGCCAGACAAAGTTTTGGACAAAAACTTGGTAGTCTGGCATCTACAATTCTGGTACCATCCATACAAATGTACCATCCCGCCTACATTTAAAATCGTGTGATATTATCAATATGACCAACGCGATCTTGCTCAAATTCTACAATTCTGGTACCTCCCATACAAATGTACCATTAGAAATCGTGTGATATTATCAATATGACCAACGCGATCTTGCCCACATTCTGTAGTTAGTAAAGCTATAGCTAGACAAAGTTTTGGAAAACAACTTGGTAGTCTGGCAACTCCCCTTCTGGTACATGCCATACAAATGTACCATCCCGCCTACCTTAGAAATCGTGTGATATTATCAATATGACCAACGCGATATTGGTCAAATTCTGTAGTTAGTAAAGCTATAGACAAAAACTAGTCTTTGGATAAAAAATTGGTAGTCTGGCAACTCCCCTTCTAGTACCTCCCATACAAATGTACCATCCCGCCTACCTTAGAAATCGTGTGATATTATCAATATGACCAACGCGATATTGCTCAAATTTTGTAGTTAGTATAGCTATAGACAAAAACTTGGTAGTTTGGCAACTCCCCTTCTGGTACCTCCCATACAAATGTACCATTCCACCACTTATAAACCGTGTATTATTATCAATATTACCAACGCAATCTTGCCCAAATTCTGTAGTTAGTAAAGCTATAGCCAGACAAAGTTTTGGACAAAAACTTGGTAGTCTGGCATCTACAATTCTGGTACCTCCCATACAAATGTACCATACCGCCGACCTTAGACATCGTGTAATATTATCAATACCACCAACACGATCTTGCCCAAATTCTGTAGTTAGTAAAGCTATAGCTAGACAAAGTTTTGGAAAACAACTTTGTAGTCTGGCAACTCCCCTTCTGGTACCTCCCATACAAATGTACCATCCCACCCCCTATAAACTGTGTAATATTATCAATGTGACCTACGCGATATTGCTCAAATTCTGTATTTAGTAAGGCTATAGACAGACAAAGTTTTGGACAAAAACTTGGTAGTCTGGTAACTCCCCTTCTGGTACCTCAAATACAAATGTACCATCCCACCTACCTTAGAAATCGTCTAATAGTAAACCTATATCTAGACAAAGTTTTGCACAAAAACATTGAAGTCTAGCAACTCCCCTTCTGGTGTCTTCCACACAGATGTACCATACCGCCCCTTATAAACCATGTAATATTATCAATATGACCAACAGTATCTTGCTCAAATTCTGTAGTTAGTAAAGCTATATCTAGACAAAGTTTTGGACAAAAACTTGGTAGTCTGGCATCTACAATTCTGGTACCACCCATACAAATGTACCATCCCGCCTACCTTAGAAATAGTGTAATAGTAAAGCTATAGCTAGACAAAGTTTTGGAAACAACTTGGTAGTCTGGCAACTCCCCTTCTGGTACCTGCCATACAAATGTACCATCCCGCCACTTATAAACCGTGTATTATTATCAATATTACCAACGCGATCTTGCCCAAATTCTGCATTTAGTAAAGCTATAGCTAGACAAAGTTTTGGAAAACAACTTGGTAGTCTGGCAACTCCCCTTCTGGTACCTCCCATATAAAGCTATAGACAGACAAAGTTTCGTACAAAAACTGGAAAGTCTGGTAACTCCCCTTCTGGTACCTTCCATACAAATGTTCCATCCCGCCTACCTTAGAAACCTATATCTAGACAAAGTTTTAGACAACAACTTGGTAGTCTGGCAACTCCCCTTCTGGTACATGCCATACAAATGTACCATCCCGCCTACCTTAGAAATCGTGTGATATTATCAATATGACCAACGCGATATTGGTCAAATTCTGTAGTTAGTAAAGCTATAGACAAAAACTAGTCTTTGGATAAAAAATTGGTAGTCTGGCAACTCCGCTTCTAGTACCTCCCATACAAATGTACCATCCCGCCTAGCTTAGAAATCGTGTGATATTATCAATATTACCAACGCGATCTTGCCCAAATTCTGCATTTAGTAAAGCTATAGCTAGACAAAGTTTTGGAAAACAACTTGGTAGTCTGGCAACTCCCCTTCTGGTACCTCCCATATAAAGCTATAGACAGACAAAGTTTCGTACAAAAACTGGAAAGTCTGGTAACTCCCCTTCTGGTACCTTCCATACAAATGTTCCATCCCGCCTACCTTAGAAATCGTGTAATAGTAAACCTATATCTAGACAAAGTTTTAGACAACAACTTGGTAGTCTGGCAACTCCCCTTCTGGTACATGCCATACAAATGTACCATCCCGCCTACCTTAGAAATCGTGTGATATTATCAATATGACCAACGCGATATTGGTCAAATTCTGTAGTTAGTAAAGCTATAGACAAAAACTAGTCTTTGGATAAAAAATTGGTAGTCTGGCAACTCCGCTTCTAGTACCTCCCATACAAATGTACCATCCCGCCTAGCTTAGAAATCGTGTGATATTTTCAATATTACCAACGCGATCTTGCCCAAATTCTGTAGTTAGTAAAGCTATAGCTAGACAAAGTTCTGAACAAAAACTTGGTAGTCTGGCCGCTCCTCTTCTGGTACCTCCCATTTAAACGTACCATCCCGCCACTTATAAACCGTGTATTATTATCAATATTCCCAACGCAATCTTGCCCAAATTCTGTAGTTAGTAAAGCTATAGTTAGACAAAGTTTTGAACAAAAACTTGGTAGTCTGGCCGCTCCTCTTCTGGTACCTCCCATTTAAACGTACCATCCCGCCACTTATAAACCGTGTATTATTATCAATATTACCAACGCGATCTTGCCCGCGATCTTATTTAGTAAAGCTATAGCTAGACAAAGTTTTGGAAAAAAAACTTGGTAGTCTGACAACTCTCCTTCTGGTACCTCCCATACAAATGTACCATCCCGCTACTTATAAATAGTGTACTATTATCAATATGACCAACGCGATCTAGCCCAAATACTGTATTTAGTAGAACTATAGCTAGACAAAGTTTTGGACAAAAACTTAGAAGACTGACAACTTCCCTTCTGGTACCTCCCATACAAATGTACCATCCCTCCTACCTTAGAAATCGTGTAATAGTAAACCTATATCTAGACAAAGTTTTAGACAACAACTTGGTAGTCTGACATCTCTCCTTCTGGTACCTCCCATACAAATGTACCATCCCGCCACTTATAAACCGTGTATTATTATCAATATCACCAACGCGATCTTGCCACAAATTCTGTAGTTAGTAAAGATATAGCTAGACAAAGTTTTGGAAAACAACTTGGTAGTCTGGCAACTCCCCTTCTGGTACATGCCATACAAATGTACCATCCCGCCTACCTTAGAAATCGTGTGATATTATCAATATGACCAACGCGATATTGGTCAAATTCTGTAGATAGTAAAGCTATAGACAAAAACTAGTCTTTGGATAAAAAATTGGTAGTCTGGCAACTCCAATTCTAGTACCTCCCATACAAATGTACTATCCCGCCTAGCTTAGAAATCGTGTGAAATTGCTCAAATTCTACAATTCTGGTACCTCCCATACAAATGTACCATTAGAAATCGTGTGATATTATCAATATGACCAACGCGATCTTGCCCACATTCTGTAGTTAGTAAAGCTATAGCTAGACAAAGTTTTGGAAAAAAAACTTGGTAGTCTGGCAACTCCCCTTCTGGTACATGCCATACAAATGTACCATCCCGCCTACCTTAGAAATCGTGTGATATTATCAATATGACCAACGCAATATTGGTCAAATTCTGTAGTTAGTAAAGCTATAGACAAAAACTAGTCTTTGGATAAAAAATTGGTAGTCTGGCAACTCCCCTTCTAGTACCTCCCATACAAATGTACCACCCCGCCTAGCTTAGAAATCATGTGATATTATCAATAATACCAACGCGATCTTGCCCAAATTCTGTAGTTAGTAAAGCTATAGCCAGACAAAGTTTTGGACAAAAACTTGGTAGTCTGGCATCTACAATTCTGGTACCTCCCATACCAATATACCATCCCGCCACTTATAAACCGTGTATTATTATCAATATCACCAACTCGATGTTGCCCAAATTCTGTATTTAGTAAAGCTATAGCTAGACAAAGTTTTGGAAAACAACTTGGTAGTCTGGCAACTCCCCTTCTGGTACATGCCATACAAATGTACCATCCCGCCTACCTTAGAAATCGTGTGATATTATCAATATGACCAACGCGATATTGGTCAAATTCTGTAGTTAGTAAAGCTATAGACAAAAACTAGTCTTTGGATAAAAAATTGGTAGTCTGGCAACTCCCCTTCTAGTACCTCCCATACAAATGTACTATCCCGCCTAGCTTAAAAATCGTGTGATATTATCAATATGACCAACGCGATATTGGTCAAATTCTGTAGTTAGTAAAGCTATAGACAAAAACTAGTCTTTGGAAAACAACTTGGTAGTCTGGCAACTCCCCTTCTGGTACCTCCCATATAAAGCTATAGACAGACAAAGTTTCGTACAAAAACTGGAAAGTCTGGCAACTCCCCTTCTGGTACCTTCCATACAAATGTTCCATCCCGCCTACCTTAGAAATCGTGTAATAGTAAACCTATATCTAGACAAAGTTTTAGACAACAACTTGGTAGTCTGACAACTCTCCTTCTGGTACCTCCCATACAAATGTACCATCCCGGCCCTAATAAACAGTGTACTATTATCAATATGACCAACGCGATCTTGCCCAAATTCTGTATTTAGTAAAGCTATAGCTAGACAAAGTTTTGGAAAACAACTTGGTAGTCTGGCAACTCCCCTTCTGGTACATGCCATACAAATGTACCATCCCGCCTACCTTAGAAATCGTGTGATATTATCAATATGACCAACGCGATATTGGTCAAATTCTGTAGTTAGTAAAGCTATAGACAAAAACTAGTCTTTGGATAAAAAATTGGTAGTCTGGCATCTCCCCTTCTAGTACCTCCCATACAAATGTACCATCCCGCCTAGCTTAGAAATCGTGTTATATTATCAATATTACCAACGCGATCTTGCCCAAATTCTGTAGTTAGTAAAGCTATAGCTAGACAAAGTTTTGAACATAAACTTGGTAGTCTGGCCGCTCCTCTTCTGGTACCTCCCATTTAAACGTACCATCCCGCCACTTATAAAACGTGTATTATTATCAATATTACCAACGCGATCTTGCCCGCGATCTTATTTAGTAAAGCTATAGCTAGACAAAGTTTTGGAAAAAAAACTTGGTAGTCTGACAACTCTCCTTCTGGTACCTCCCATACAAATGTACCATCCCGCTATTTATAAATAGTGTACTATTATCAATATGACCAACGCGATCTAGCCCAAATTCTGTATTTAGTAGAACTATAGCTAGACAAAGTTTTGGACAAAAACTTGGAAGTCTGACAACTTCCCTTCTGGTACCTCCCATACAAATGTACCATCCCTCCTACATTAGAAATCGTGTAATAGTAAACCTATATCTAGACAAAGTTTTAGACAACAACTTGGTTGTCTGACATCTCCCCTTCTAGTACCTCCCATACAAATGTACTATCCCGCCTAGCTTAGAAATCGTGTGATATTATCAATATGACCAACGCGATATTGGTCAAATTCTGTAGTTAGTAAAGCTATAGACAAAAACTAGTCTTTGGATAAAAAATTGGTAGTCTGGCAACTCCCCTTCTAGTACCTCCCATACAAATGTACCATCCCGCCTAGCTTAGAAATCGTGTGATATTATCAATATTACCAACGCGATCTTGCCCAAATTCTGTAGTTAGTAAAGCTATAGCCAGACAAAGTTTTGGACAAAAACTTGGTAGTCTGGCATCTACAATTCTGGTACCATCCATACAAATGTACCATCCCGCCTACATTAGAAATCGTGTGATATTATCAATATGACCAACGCGATCTTGCTCAAATTCTACAATTCTGGTACCTCCCATACAAATGTACCATTAGAAATCGTGTGATATTATCAATATGACCAACGCGATCTTGCCCACATTCTGTAGTTAGTAAAGCTATAGCTAGACAAAGTTTTGGAAAAAAAACTTGGTAGTCTGGCAACTCCCCTTCTGGTACATGCCATACAAATGTACCATCCAGCCTACCTTAGAAATCGTGTGATATTATCAATATGACCAACGCAATATTGGTCAAATTCTGTAGTTAGTAAAGCTATAGACAAAAACTAGTCTTTGGATAAAAAATTGGTAGTCTGGCAACTCCCCTTCTAGTACCTCCCATACAAATGTACCACCCCGCCTAGCTTAGAAATCATGTGATATTATCAATATTACCAACGCGATCTTGCCCAAATTCTGTAGTTAGTAAAGCTATAGCCAGACAAAGTTTTGGACAAAAACTTGGTAGTCTGGCATCTACAATTCTGGTACCTCCCATACCAATATACCATCCCGCCACTTATAAACCGTGTATTATTATCAATATCACCAACTCGATGTTGCCCAAATTCTGTATTTAGTAAAGCTATAGCTAGACAAAGTTTTGGAAAACAACTTGGTAGTCTGGCAACTCCCCTTCTGGTACATGCCATACAAATGTACCATCCCGCCTACCTTAGAAATCGTGTGATATTATCTATATGACCAACGCGATATTGGTCAAATTCTGTAGTTAGTAAAGCTATAGACAAAAACTAGTCTTTGGATAAAAAATTGGTAGTCTGGCAACTCCCCTTCTAGTACCTCCCATACAAATGTACTATCCCGCCTAGCTTAGAAATCGTGTGATATTATCAATATGACCAACGCGATATTGGTCAAATTCTGTAGTTAGTAAAGCTATAGACAAAAACTAGTCTTTGGAAAACAACTTGGTAGTCTGGCAACTCCCCTTCTGGTACCTCCCATATAAAGCTATAGACAGACAAAGTTTCGTACAAAAACTGGAAAGTCTGGCAACTCCCCTTCTGGTACCTTCCATACAAATGTTCCATCCCGCCTACCTTAGAAATCGTGTAATAGTAAACCTATATCTAGACAAAGTTTTAGACAACAACTTGGTAGTCTGACAACTCTCCTTCTGGTACCTCCCATACAAATGTACCATCCCGGCCCTAATAAACAGTGTACTATTATCAATATGACCAACGCGATCTTGCCCAAATTCTGTATTTAGTAAAGCTATAGCTAGACAAAGTTTTGGAAAACAACTTGGTAGTCTGGCAACTCCCCTTCTGGTACATGCCATACAAATGTACCATCCCGCCTACCTTAGAAATCGTGTGATATTATCAATATGACCAACGCGATATTGGTCAAATTCTGTAGTTAGTAAAGCTATAGACAAAAACTAGTCTTTGGATAAAAAATTGGTAGTCTGGCATCTCCCCTTCTAGTACCTCCCATACAAATGTACCATCCCGCCTAGCTTAGAAATCGTGTTATATTATCAATATTACCAACGCGATCTTGCCCAAATTCTGTAGTTAGTAAAGCTATAGCTAGACAATGTTTTGAACATAAACTTGGTAGTCTGGCCGCTCCTCTTCTGGTACCTCCCATTTAAACGTACCATCCCGCCACTTATAAAACGTGTATTATTATCAATATTACCAACGCGATCGTGCCCGCGATCTTATTTAGTAAAGCTATAGCTAGACAAAGTTTTGGAAAAAAAACTTGGTAGTCTGACAACTCTCCCTCTGGTACCTCCCATACAAATGTACCATCCCGCTACTTATAAATAGTGTACTATTATCAATATGACCAACGCGATCTAGCCCAAATTCTGTATTTAGTAGAACTATAGCTAGACAAAGTTTTGGACAAAAACTTGGAAGTCTGACAACTTCCCTTCTGGTACCTCCCATACAAATGTACCATCCCTCCTACATTAGAAATCGTGTAATAGTAAACCTATATCTAGACAAAGTTTTAGACAACAACTTGGTTGTCTGACATCTCCCCTTCTAGTACCTCCCATACAAATGTACTATCCCGCCTAGCTTAGAAATCGTGTGATATTATCAATATGACCAACGCGATATTGGTCAAATTCTGTAGTTAGTAAAGCTATAGACAAAAACTAGTCTTTGGATAAAAAATTGGTAGTCTGGCAACTCCCCTTCTAGTACCTCCCATACAAATGTACCATCCCGCCTAGCTTAGAAATCGTGTGATATTATCAATATTACCAACGCGATCTTGCCCAAATTCTGTAGTTAGTAAAGCTATAGCCAGACAAAGTTTTGGACAAAAACTTGGTAGTCTGGCATCTACAATTCTCGTACCATCCATACAAATGTACCATCCCGCCTACATTAGAAATCGTGTGATATTATCAATATGACCAACGCGATCTTGCTCAAATTCTACAATTCTGGTACCTCCCATACAAATGTACCATTAGAAATCGTGTGATATTATCAATATGACCAACGCGATCTTGCCCACATTCTGTAGTTAGTAAAGCTATAGCTAGACAAAGTTTTGGAAAAAAACTTGGTAGTCTGGCAACTCCCCTTCTGGTACATGCCATACAAATGTACCATCCCGCCTACCTTAGAAATCGTGTGATATTATCAATATGACCAACGCAATATTGGTCAAATTCTGTAGTTAGTAAAGCTATAGACAAAAACTAGTCTTTGGATAAAAAATTGGTAGTCTGGCAACTCCCCTTCTAGTACCTCCCATACAAATGTACCACCCCGCCTAGCTTAGAAATCATGTGATATTATCAATATTACCAACGCGATCTTGCCCAAATTCTGTAGTTAGTAAAGCTATAGCCAGACAAAGTTTTGGACAAAAACTTGGTAGTCTGGCATCTACAATTCTGGTACCTCCCATACCAATATACCATCCCGCCACTTATAAACCGTGTATTATTATCAATATCACCAACTCGATGTTGCCCAAATTCTGTATTTAGTAAAGCTATAGCTAGACAAAGTTTTGGAAAACAACTTGGTAGTCTGGCAACTCCCCTTCTGGTACATGCCATACAAATGTACCATCCCGCCTACCTTAGAAATCGTGTGATATTATCTATATGACCAACGCGATATTGGTCAAATTCTGTAGTTAGTAAAGCTATAGACAAAAACTAGTCTTTGGATAAAAAATTGGTAGTCTGGCAACTCCCCTTCTAGTACCTCCCATACAAATGTACCATCCCGCTACTTATAAATAGTGTACTATTATCAATATGACCAACGCGATCTAGCCCAAATTCTGTATTTAGTAGAACTATAGCTAGACAAAGTTTTGGACAAAAACTTGGATGTCTGACAACTTCCCTTCTGGTACCTCCCATACAAAAGTACCATCCCTCCTACATTAGAAATCGTGTAATAGTAAACCTATATCTAGACAAAGTTTTAGACAACAACTTGGTAGTCTGACATCTCTCCTTCTGGTACCTCCCATACAAATGTACCATCCCGCCACTTATAAACCGTGTATTATTGTCAATACCACCAACTCGATGTTGCCCAAATTCGGTAGTTAGTAAAGCTATAGCTAGACAAAGTTTTGGAAAACAACTTGGTAGTCTGGCAACTCCCCTTATGGTACCTCCCATACAAATGTACCATCCCGCCACTTATAAACAGTGCATTATTATCAATATTACCATCGCGATCTTGCCCAAATTCTGTATTTAGTTAAGCTATAGACAGACAAAGTTTTGGACAATAACTTGGTAGTCTGAGCATGTGATACTGTTTTTGGGGCTTCCTATTAGAAAGTATATTGATCTTCGTATCCTACAGTATTTTTACAAACTAATTGTTTCAGATTCACCGCCAATGTTACGAAGACAGTTTGTATTCAGCAGATCTGTAAGAAACCCGCAATTGTTTATACCTGGTATTTCTATGTCTTTATATGAGAAATTGTTTGTAGTAAGAGTAGCCAGACTATGGAACCATCTTCCATTGGATTTGCGCTCGTTTTCTCTGTCCAGTTACGTTTTCCGACTATGTTCTTTGGAATACATAATATCGGTTTCTTAATATATATATATATATATATAATTATTAATATATATTATTATTTTTCATTGTTAACGGGCTTTCAAATTGTTTATTTTATTATATTTATTTACTGTTTGGCTGGGGAGCCATTGTTGCGATATTTTAATTAATTAATTATTTAATAATATAGTGTTATCTACTTGTTAAGATACCATGTAATATAGATTAATTGGCATTATAGGCTTTGTATATTACAATGAAACCAATAAATGAAATGAAACTCCCCTTCTGGTACCTCCCATACAAATGTACCATCCCGCCTACCTTAGAAATCGTGTAATAGTAAACCTATATCTAGACAAAGTTTTAGACAACAACTTGGTACTCTGACATCTCTCCTTCTGGTACCTCCCATACAAATGTACCATCCCGCCACTTATAAACCGTGTATTATTATCAATATTACCAACGCGATCTTGCCACAAATTCTGTAGTTAGTAAAGCTATAGCTAGACAAAGTTTTGGAAAACAAGTTGGTAGTCTGGCAACTCCCCTTCCGGTACCTCTCATACAAATGTACCATTCCACCACTTATAAACCGTGTATTATTATCAATATTACCAACGCAATCTTGCCGAAATTCTGTAGTTAGTAAAGCTATAGCCAGACAAAGTTTTGGACAAAAACTTGGTAGTCTGGCATCTACAATTCTGGTACCTCCCATACAAATGTACCATACCGCCGACCTTAGACATCGTGTAATATTATCAATATGACCAACGGTATCTTGCTCAAATTCTGTAGTTAGTAAAGCTATAGCTAGACAAAGTTTTTGACAAAAACTTGGTAGTCTTGCAACTCCCCTTCTGGTACCTCCCATACAAATGTACCATCCCGCCCCTTATAAACTGTGTAATATTATCAATGTGACCAACGCGATATTGCTCAAATTCTGTATTTAGTAAGGCTATAGACAGACAAAGTTTTGGACAAAAACTTGAAAGACTGGCAACTCCCCTTCTGGTACCTCCCATACAAATGTACCATCCCACCTACCTTAGAAATCGTCTAATAGTAAACCTATATCTAGACAAAGTTTTGCACAAAAACATTGAAGTCTGGCAACTCCCCTTCTGGTGTCATCCACACAGATGTACCATCCCGACCCTTATAAACCATGTAATATTATCAATATGACCAACAGTATCTTGCTCAAATTCTGAAGTTAGTAAAGCTATATCTAGACAAAGTTTTGGACAAAAACTTGGTAGTCTGGCATCTACAATTCTGTACCACCCATACAAATGTACCATCCCGCCACTTATAAACCGTGTATTATTATCAATATTACCAACGCGATCTTGCCCAAATTTTGTAGTTAGTAAAGCTATAGCTAGACAAAGTTTTGGAAAACAACTTGGTAGTCTGGTAACTCCCCTTCTGGTACCTCCCATACAAATGTACCATCCCGCCTACTTTAGAAATCGTGTGATATTATCAATATGACCAACGCCATATTGCTCAAATTCTGTATTTAGTAAAGCTATAGCCAGACAAAGTCTTGGACAAAAACTTGGTATTCTGGCATCTACAATTCTGGTACCACCCATACATATGTACCATCCCGCCTACCTTAGAAATCGTGTAATAGTAAACCTACATCTAGACAAAGTTTTATACAACAACTTGGTAGTCTGAAAACTCTCCTTCTGGTACCTCCCATACATATGTACCATCCCGCCACTTATAAACCGTGTATTATTATCAATATTACCAACGCAATCTTGCCCAAATTCTGTAGTTAGTAAAGCTATAGCCAGACAAAGTTTTGGACAAAAACTTGGTAGTCTAGCAACTCCCCTTCTGGTACCTCCCATACAAATGTACCATCCCGCCGACCTTAGAAATCGTGTAATATTATCAATATCACCATCGCGATCTTGCCCAAATTCTGTAGTTAGTAAAGCTATAGCCAGACAAAGTTTTTGACAAAAACTTGGTAGTCTGGCAACTCCCCTTCTGGTACCTCCCATACAAATGTACCATCCCGCCCCTTATAAACTGTGTAATATTATCAATGTGACCAACGCGATATTGCTCAAATTCTGTATTTAGTAAGGCTATAGACAGACAAAGTTTTGGACAAAAACTTGGAAGTCTGGCAACTCCCCTTCTGGTACCTCCCATACAAATGTACCATCCCACCTACCTTAGAAATCGTCTAATAGTAAACCTATATCTAGACAAAGTTTTACACAAAAACATTGAAGTCTGGCAACTCCCCTTCTGGTGTCATCCACACAGATGTACCATCCCGCCCCTTATAAACCATGTAATATTATCAATATGACCAACGCCATATTGCTCAAATTCTGTATTTAGTAAAGCTATAGCCAGACAAAGTCTTGGACAAAAACTTGGTATTCTGGCATCTACAATTCTGGTACCACCCATACAAATCTACCATCCCGCCTACCTTAGAAATCGTGTAATAGTAAACCTACATCTAGACAAAATTTTAGAAAACAACTTGGTAGTCTGAAAACTCTCCTTCTGGTACCTCCCATACAAATGTACCATCCCGCCACTTATAAACCGTGTATTATTATCAATATTACCAACGCAATCTTGCCCAAATTCTGTAGTTAGTAAAGCTATAGCCAGACAAAGTTTTGGACAAAAACTTGGTAGTCTGGCATCTATAATTCTGGTACCATCCATACAAATGTACCATCCCGCATCCATCATACATTAGAAATCGTGTGATATTATCAATATGACCAACGCGATCTTGCTCAAATTCTACAATTCTGGTACCTCCCATACAAATGTACCATTATAAATCACATTAGAAATCGTGTGATATTATCAATATGACCAACGCGATCTTGCTCAAATTCTACAATTCTGGTACCTCCCATACAAATGTACCATTAGAAATCACATTAGAAATCGTGTAATATTATCAATATGACCAACGCGATCTTGCCCACATTCTGTAGTTAGTAAAGCTATAGCTAGACAAAGTTTTGGAAAACAACTTGGTAGTCTGGCAACTCCCCTTCTGGTACCTCCCATATAAAGCTATAGACAGACAAAGTTTCGTACAAAAACTGGAAAGTCTGGCAACTCCCCTTCTGGTACCTTCCATACAAATTTTCCATCCCGCCTACCTTAGAAATCGTGTAATAGTAAACCTATATCTAGACAAAGTTTTAGACAACAACTTGGTAGTCTTACAACTCTCCTTCTGGTACCTCCCATACAAATGTACCATCCCGGCCCTAATAAACAGTGTACTATTATCAATATGACCAACGCGATCTTGCCCAAATTCTGTATTTAGTAAAGCTATAGCTAGACAAAGTTTTGGAAAACAACTTGGTAGTCTGGCAACTCCCCTTCTAGTACCTCCCATACAAATGTACCATCCCGCCTAGCTTAGAAATCGTGTGATATTATCAATATGACCAACGCGATCTTGCCCACATTCTGTAGTTAGTAAAGCTATAGCTAGACAAAGTTTTGGAAAACAACTTGGTAGTCTGGCAACTCCCCTTCTGGTACCTCCCATATAAAGCTATAGACAGACAAAGTTTCGTACAAAAACTGGAAAGTCTGGCAACTCCCCTTCTGGTACCTTCCATACAAATTTTCCATCCCGCCTACCTTAGAAATCGTGTAATAGTAAACCTATATCTAGACAAAGTTTTAGACAACAACTTGGTAGTCTGACAACTCTCCTTCTGGTACCTCCCATACAAATGTACCATCCCGGCCCTAATAAACAGTGTACTATTATCAATATGACCAACGCGATCTTGCCCAAATTCTGTATTTAGTAAAGCTATAGCTAGACAAAGTTTTGGAAAACAACTTGGTAGTCTGGCAACTCCCCTTCTAGTACCTCCCATACAAATGTACCATCCCGCCTAGCTTAGAAATCGTGTGATATTATCAATATTACCAACGCGATCTTGCCCAAATTCTGTATTTAGTAAAGCTATAGCTAGACAAAGTTTTGGAAAACAACTTGGTAGTCTGGCAACTCCCCTTCTGGTACCTCCCATACAAATGTACCATCCCGGCCCTAATAAACAGTGTACTATTATCAATATGACCAACGCGATCTTGCCCAAATTCTGTATTTAGTAAAGCTATAGCTAGACAAAGTTTTGGAAAAAAAACTTGGTAGTCTGACAACTCTCCTTCTGGTACCTCCCATACAAATGTACCATCCCGCTACTTATAAATAGTGTACTATTATCAATATGACCAACGCGATCTAGCCCAAATTCTGTATTTAGTAGAACTATAGCTAGACAAAGTTTTGAACAAAAACTTGGAAGTCTGACAACTTCCCTTCTGGTACCTCCCATACAAATGTACCATCCCTCCTACCTTAGAAATCGTGTAATAGTAAACCTATATCTAGACAAAGTTTTAGACAACAACTTGGTAGTCTGACATCTCTCCTTCTGGTACCTCCCATACAAATGTACCATCCCGCCACTTATAAACAGTGCATTATTATCAATATTACCAACGCGATCTTGCCCAAATTCTGTATTTAGTTAAGCTATAGACAGACAAAGTTTTGGACAATAACTTGGTAGTCTAAGCATGTGATACTGTTTTTGGGGCTTCCTATTAGAAAGTATATTGATCTTCGTATCCTACAGTATTTTTACAAACTAATTGTTTCAGATTCACCGCCAATGTTACGAAGACAGTTTGTATTCATCAGATCTGTAAGAAACCCGCAATTGTTTATACCTCGTATTTCTATGTCTTTATATGAGAAATCGTTTGTAGTAAGAGTAGCCAGACTATGGAACCATCTTCCATTGCATTTGCGCTCGTTTTCTCTGTCCAGTTATGTTATCCGACAATGTTCTTTGGAATACATAATATCTGTTTCTTAATATATATATATATATAATTATTAATATATATTATTATTTTTCATTGTTAACGGGCTTTCAAATTGTTAATTTTATTATATTTATTTACTGTTTGGCTGGGGAGCCATTGTTGCGATATTTTAATTAATTAATTATTTAATAATATAGTGTTATCTACTTGTTAAGATACCATGTAATATAGAATAATTGGCCTTATAGGCTTTGTATATTACAATGAAACCAATAAATGAAATGAAATGAAACTCCCCTTCTGGTTCCTCCCATACAAATGTACCATCCCGCCTACCTTAGAAATCGTGTAATAGTAAACCTATATCTAGACAAAGTTTTAGACAACAACTTGGTACTCTGACATCTCTCCTTCTGGTACCTCCCATACAAATGTACCATCCCGCCACTTATAAACCGTGTATTATTATCAATATTACCAACGCGATCTTGCCACAAATTCTGTAGTTAGTAAAGCTATAGCTAGACAAAGTTTTAGACAACAACTTGGTACTCTGACATCTCTCCTTCTGGTACCTCCCATACAAATGTACCATCCCGCCACTTATAAACCGTGTATTATTATCAATATTACCAACGCGATCTTGCCACAAATTCTGTAGTTAGTAAAGCTATAGCTTGACAAAGTTTTGGAAAAAAACTGGGTAGTCTGAGCATGTGATACGGTTTTTGGGGCTTCCTATTAGAAAGTATATTGATCTTCGTATCCTACAGTATTTTTACAAACTAATTGTTTCAGATTCACCGCCAATGTTACGAAGACAGTTTGTATTCAGCAGATCTGTAAGAAACCCGCAATTGTTTACACCTCGTATTTCTATGTCTTTATATGAGAAATCGTTTGTAGTAAGAGTAGCCAGACTATGGAACCATCTTCCATTGCATTTGCGCTCGTTTTCTCTGTCCAGTTACGTTTTCTGACAATGTTCTTTGGAATACATAATATCTGTTTCTTAATATATACATACATATATATAATTATTAATATATATTATTATTTTTCATTGCTAACGGGCTTTGAAATTGTTAATTTTATTATATTTATTTACTGTTTGGCTGGGGAGCCACTGTTGCGATATTTTAATTAATTAATTATTTAATAATATAGTGTTATCTACTTGTTAAGATACCATGTCATATAGATTAATTGGCCTTATAGGCTTTGTATATTACAATGAAACCAATAAATGAAATGAAATGAAACTCCCCTTCTGGTACCTCCCATACAAATGTACCATCCCTCCTACCTTAGAAATCGTGTAATAGTAAACCTATATCTAGACAAAGTTTTAGACAACAACTTGGTACTCTGACAACTCTCCTTCTAGTACCTCCCATACAAATATACCATCCCGCCACTTATAAACCTTGTATTATTATCAATATTACCAACGCGACCTTGCCAAATTCTGTAGTTAGTAAAGCTATAGCTAGACAAAGTTTTGGAGAAAAACATGGTAGTCTGGCAACTCCCATACAAATGTACCATCCCGCCGACCTTAGACATCGTGTAATATTATCCATATGATCAACGGTATCTTGCTCAAATTCTGTAGTTAGTAAAGCTAAAACTAGACAAAGTTTTGGACAAAAACTTGGTAGTCTGGCAACTAATCTTCTGGTACCTCCCATACAAATGTACCATCCCGCCGACCTTAGAAATCGTGTGATATTTTCAATATGACCAGCGCGATCTTGCTCAAATTCTCTAGTTAGTAAAGCTATATCCAGACAAAGTTTTGGAAAAAATCTTGGTAGTCTGGCAACTCCCCTTCTGGTACCTCCCACACAAATGTACCATCCCGCCGACCTTGGACATCGTGTAATATTATCAATATGACCAACGGTATCTTGCCAAATTCTGTAGTTAGTAAAGCTATAGCCAGACAAAGTTTTGGAATAAAACTTGGTAGTCTGGCAACTCTCCTTCTGGTACCTCCCACACAAATGTACCATCCCGCCGACCATAGACATCGTGTAATATTATCAATATTACCAACGCGATCTTGCCAAATTCTGTAGTTAGTAAAGCTATAGCCAGACAAAGTTTTGGAAAAAAACTTGGTAGTCTGGCAACTCTCCTTCTGGTACCTCCCACACAAATGTACCATCCCAACTACCTTAGACATCGTGTAATATTATCAATATGACCAACGGTATCTTGCCAAATTCTGTAGTTAGTAAAGCTATAGCCAGACAAAGTTTTGGAATAAAACTTGGTAGTCTGACAACTCTCCTTCTGGTACCTCCCACACAAATGTACCATCCCAACGACCTTAGACATCGTGTAATATAATCAATATTACCAACGCGATCTTGCCAAATTCTTTAGTTAGTAAAGCTATAGCTAGACAAAGTTTTGGAAAAAAACTTGGTAGTCTGGCAACTCACCTTCTGGTACCTCCCACACAAATGTACCATCCCGCCGACCATAGACATCGTGTAATATTATCAATATTACCAACGCGATCTTGCCAAATTCTTTAGTTAGTAAAGCTATAGCTAGACAAAGTTTTGGAAAAAAACTTGGTAGTCTGGAAACTCTCCTTCTGGTACCTCCCACACAAATGTACCATCCCGCCGACCATAGACATCGTGTAATATTATCAATATTACCAACGCGATCTTGCCAAATTCTTTAGTTAGTAAAGCTATAGCTAGACAAAGTTTTGGAAAAAAACTTGGTAGTCTGGAAACTCTCCTTCTGGTACCTCCCACACAAATGTACCATCCCAACGACCTTAGACATCGTGTAATATAATCAATATTACCAACGCGATCTTGCCAAATTCTTTAGTTAGTAAAGCTATAGCTAGACAAAGTTTTGGAAAAAAACTTGGTAGTCTGGCAACTCACCTTCTGGTACCTCCCACACAAATGTACCATCCCGCCGACCATAGACATCGTGTAATATTATCAATATTACCAACGCGATCTTGCCAAATTCTTTAGTTAGTAAAGCTATAGCTAGACAAAGCTTTGGAAAAAAACTTGGTAGTCTGGAAACTCTCCTTCTGGTACCTCCCACACAAATGTACCATCCCAACGACCTTAGACATCGTGTAATATAATCAATATTACCAACGCGATCTTGCCAAATTCTTTAGTTAGTAAAGCTATAGCTAGACAAAGTTTTGGAGAAAAACATGGTAGTCTGGCAACTCCCATACAAATGTACCATCCCGCCGACCTTAGACATCGTGTAATATTATCCATATGATCAACGGTATCTTGCTCAAATTCTGTAGTTAGTAAAGCTAAAACTAGACAAAGTTTTGGACAAAAACTTGGTAGTCTGGCAACTAATCTTCTGGTACCTCCCATACAAATGTACCATCCCGCCGACCTTAGAAATCGTGTGATATTTTCAATATGACCAGCGCGATCTTGCTCAAATTCTCTAGTTAGTAAAGCTATATCCAGACAAAGTTTTGGAAAAAATCTTGGTAGTCTGGCAACTCCCCTTCTGGTACCTCCCACACAAATGTACCATCCCGCCGACCTTGGACATCGTGTAATATTATCAATATGACCAACGGTATCTTGCCAAATTCTGTAGTTAGTAAAGCTATAGCCAGACAAAGTTTTGGAATAAAACTTGGTAGTCTGGCAACTCTCCTTCTGGTACCTCCCACACAAATGTACCATCCCGCCGACCATAGACATCGTGTAATATTATCAATATTACCAACGCGATCTTGCCAAATTCTGTAGTTAGTAAAGCTATAGCCAGACAAAGTTTTGGAAAAAAACTTGGTAGTCTGGCAACTCTCCTTCTGGTACCTCCCACACAAATGTACCATCCCAACTACCTTAGACATCGTGTAATATTATCAATATGACCAACGGTATCTTGCCAAATTCTGTAGTTAGTAAAGCTATAGCCAGACAAAGTTTTGGAATAAAACTTGGTAGTCTGGCAACTCTCCTTCTGGTACCTCCCACACAAATGTACCATCCCGCCGACCATAGACATCGTGTAATATTATCAATATTACCAACGCGATCTTGCCAAATTCTTTAGTTAGTAAAGCTATAGCTAGACAAAGTTTTGGAAAAAAACTTGGTAGTCTGGAAACTCTCCTTCTGGTACCTCCCACACAAATGTACCATCCCAACGACCTTAGACATCGTGTAATATAATCAATATTACCAACGCGATCTTGCCAAATTCTTTAGTTAGTAAAGCTATAGCTAGACAAAGTTTTGGAAAAAAACTTGGTAGTCTGGCAACTCACCTTCTCGTACCTCCCATACAAATGTACCATCCCGCCACTTATAAACCGTGTATTATTACCAATATTACCAACGCGATCTTTCCCAAATTCTGTAGTTAGAAAACTATAGCTAGACAAAGTTTTGGGAAAAAACTTGGTAGTCTGGCAACTCCCCTTCTGGTACCTCCCATACAAATGTACCATCCCGCCTACCTTAGAAATGGTGTAATAGTAAACCTATATCTAGACAAAGTTTTAGACAACAACTTGGAAGTCTAACAACTCTCCTTCTGGTACCTCCCAAACAAATTCTGCCACTTATAAACCGTGTATTATTATCAATATTTCCAACGCGATATTGCTCAAATTCTGTATTTAGTAAAGCTATGGCTCGACAAAGTTTTGGAAAAAATCTTGGTAGTCTGGCAACTCCCCTTCTGGTACCTCCCATACAAATGTACCATCCCCCCTACCTTAGAAATCGTGTGATATTATCAATATGAACAACGCGATATTGCTCAAATTCTATATTTAGTAAAGCTATAGACAGACAAAGTTTACACAAAAACTTGGTAGTATGGCAACTCCCCTTCTGGTACCTCCCATACAAATGTACCATCCCGCCTACCTTAGAAATCGTGTAATAGTAAACCTATATCTAGACAAAGTTTTAGACAACAACTTGAAAGTCTAACAACTCTCCTTCTGGTACCTCCCAAACAAATTCTGCCACTTATAAACCGTGTATTATTATCAATATTACCAACGCGATCTTGCCTAAATTCTGTAGTTACTAAAGCTATAGCTAGACAAAGTTTTCGAAAACAACTTGGTAGTCTGGCAACTCCCCTTCTGGTACCTCCCATACAAATGTACCATCCCTCATACCTTAGAAATCTTGTGATATTATCAATATGACCTACGCGATATTGCTCAAATTCTGTAGTTAGTAAAGATAAAACTAGACAAAGTTTTGGACAACAACTTGGTAGTCTGGCAACTCCCCTTCTGGTACCTCCCACACAAATGTACCATCTTGCCCAAATTCTGGCAACTCCCCTTCTGGTACCTCCCACACAAATGTACCATCCCGCCGACCATAGACATCGTGTAATATTATCAATATTACCAACGCGATCTTGCCCAAATTCTGTAGTTAGTAAAGCTATACCTAGACAAAGTTTTGGAAAACAACTTAGTAGTCTGGCAACTCCCCTTCTGGTACCTCCCATACAAATGAACCAACCCGCCTACCTTTAGAAATCGTGTGATATTATCAATATGACCAACGCGATATTGCTCAAATTCTGTATTTAGTAAAGCTATAGACAGACAAAGTTTGGACAAAAACTTGGTAGTCTGGCAACTCCCATTCTGGTACCTCCCATACAAATGTACCATCCCGCCACTTATAAACCGTGTATTATTATCAGTATTACCAACGCGATCTTGCCCAAATTCTGTAGTTAGTAAAGCTATAGCTAGACAAAGTTTTGGAAAACAACTTGGTAGTCTGGCAACTCCCCTTCTGGTACCTCCCATACAAATGTACCATCCCGCCTACCTTAGAAATCGTGTGATATTATCAATATGACCAACGCGATATTGCTCAAATTCTGTATTTAGTAAAGCTATAGACATACAAATTTTGGACAAAAACTTCGTAGTCTGGCTACTGGTACCCTTCTGGTACCTCCCATACAAATGTACCATCCCGCCACTTATAAACCGTGTATTGTTATCAATATTACCAACGCGATTTCCCCAAATTCTGTAGTTAGTAAAGCTATAGCTAGACAAAGTTTTGGAAAACAACTTGGTAGTCTGGCAACTCCCCTTCTGGTACCTCCCATACAAATGTACCATCCCGCCTACCTTAGAAATCGTGTACTATTATTCATATGACCAACGCGATCTTGCCCAAATTCTGTATTTAGTAAAGCTATAGCTAGACAAAGTTTTGGACAAAAACGTGGAAGTCTGACAATATTATCAATTATTATCCGTGTAATATTACCAACGCGATCTTGCCAAAATTCTGTAGTTAGTAAAGCTATAGCTAGACAAAGTTTTGGAAAACAACTTGGTAGTCTGGCAACTCCCCTTCTGGTACCTCCCACACAAATGTACCATCTTGCCCAAATTCTGGCATCTCCCCTTCTGGTACCTCCCACACAAATGTACCATCCCGCCGACCATAGACATCGTGTAATATTATCAATATTACCAACGCGATCTTGCCCAAATTCTGTAGTTAGTAAAGCTATACCTAGACAAAGTTTTGGAAAACAACTTGGTAGTCTGGCAACTCACCTTCTGGTACCTCCCATACAAATGTACCATCCCGCCTAGCTTAGAAATCGTGTGATATTATCAATATGGCCAACGCGATATTGCTCAAATTCTGTAGTTAGTAAAGCTATAGAGAGACAAAGTTTGGACAAAAACTTGGTAGTCTGGCAACTCCCCTTCTGGTACCTCCCATACAAATGTACCATCCCGCCACTTATAAACCGTGTATTATTATCAATATTACCAACGCGATCTTGCCCAAATTCTGTAGTTAGAAAAGCTATAGCTAGGCAAAGTTTTGGAAAACAATTTGGTAGTCTGGCAACTCCCCTTCTGGTACCTCCCGTACAAATGTACCATCCCGCCACTTATAAACTGTGTATTATTATCAATATTACCAACGCGATCTTGCCCAAATTTTGTATTTAGTAAAGCTATAGACAGACAAAGTTTTGGACAAAAACTTGGTAGTTGGTCACTTACAAACCGTGTATTATTATCAATATTACCAACGCGATCTTGCCCAAATTCTGTAGTTAGTAAAGCTACAGCTAGACAAAGATTTGTACAAAAACTTGGTAGTCTGGCAACCCACCTTCTGGTACCTCCCATACAAATGTACCATCCCGCCTAGCTTAGAAATCGTGTGATATTATGAATATGACCAACGCGATATTGCTCAAATTCTGTATTTAGTAAAGCTATAGACAGACAAAGTTTCGTACAAAAACTGGAAAGTTTGGCAACTCCCCTTCTGGTACCTTCCATACAAATGTACCATCCCGGCCCTAATAAACAGTGTACTATTATACATATGACCAACGCGATCTTGCCCAAATTCTGTATTTAGTAAAGCTATAGCTAGACAAAGTTGTGGACAAAAACTTGGAAGTCTGGCAACTCCCCTTCTTGTACCTCCCATACAAATGTACCATACCGCCTACCTTAGAAATCGTGTAATAGTAAACCTATATCTACACAAAGTTTTAGACAACAACTTGGTAGTCTGGCAACTCCCCTTCTGGTACCTCCCATACAAATGTACCATCCCGCCACTTATAAACCAGGCATTATTATCAATATTACCAACGCGATCTTGCCCAAATTATTTATTTAGTAAAGCTATAGCTAGACAAAGTTTTGGAAAACAACTTGGTAGTCTGGCAACTCCCCTTCTAGTACCTCCCATACAAATGTACCATCCCGCCTAGCTTAGAAATCGTGTGATATTATCAATATCACCAACGCAATCTTGCCCAAATTCTGTAGTTAGTAAAGCTATAGCCAGACAACGTTTTGGACAAAAACTTGGTAGTCTGGCATCTACAATTCTGGTACCTCCCATACAAATGTACCATCCCGCCGACCTTAGACATCGTGTAATATTATCAATATGACCAACGGTATCTTGCTCAAATTCTGTATTTAGTAAAGCTATAGCCAGACAACGTTTTGGACAAAAACTTGGTAGTCTGGCATCTACAATTCTGGTACCTCCCATACAAATGTACCATCCCGCCGACCTTAGACATCGTGTAATATTATCAATATGACCAACGGTATCTTGCCCAAATTCTGTATTTAGTAAAGCTATAGACAGACAATGTTTTGGACAAAAACTTGGTAGTTGGTCACTTACAAACCGTGTATTATTATCAATATTACCAACGCGATATTGCTCAAATTCTGTATTTAGTAAAGATATAGACAGACAAAGTATTGGACAACAACTTGGTAGTCTGGCAACTCCCCTTCTGGTACCTCCCATACAAATGTACCATCCCGCCGACCTTAGAAATCGTGTAATGTTATCAATATCACCAACGCAATCTTGCCCAAATTCTGTAGTTAGTAAAGCTATAGCCAGACAACGTTTTGGACAAAAACTTGGTAGTCTGGCATCTACAATTCTGGTACCTCCCATACAAATGTACCATCCCGCCGACCTTAGACATCGTGTAATATTATCAATATGACCAACGGTATCTTGCTCAAATTCTGTATTTAGTAAAGCTATAGCCAGACAAAGTTTTGGACAAAAACTTGGTAGTCTGGCATTTACAATTCTGGTACCTCCCATACAAATGTACCATCCCGCCACTTATAAACCGTGTATTATTATCAATATTACCAACGCGATCTTGCCCAAATTCTGTATTTAGTAAAGCTATAGACAGACAAAGTTTTGGACAAAAACTTGGTAGTTGGTCACTTACAAACCGTGTATTATTATCAATATTACCAACGCGATATTGCTCAAATTCTGTATTTAGTAAAGATATAGACAGACAAAGTATTGGACAACAACTTGGTAGTCTGGCAACTCCCCTTCTGGTACTTTCCATACAAATGTACCATCCCGCCGACCTTAGAAATCGTGTAATATTATCAATATCACCAACGCAATCTTGCCCAAATTCTGTAGTTAGTAAAGCTATAGCCAGACAACGTTTTGGACAAAAACTTGGTAGTCTGGCATCTACAATTCTGGTACCTCCCATACAAATGTACCATCCCGCCGACCTTAGACATCGTGTAATTTTATCAATATGACCAACGGTATCTTGCTCAAATTCTGTATTTAGTAAAGCTATAGACAGACAAAGTTTTGGCCAAAAACTTGGTAGTCTGGCAACTCCCCTTCCCCCCCTTGTTATCAATATGACCAACGCGATATTGCTCAAATTCTGTATTTAGTAAAGCTATAGACTCCCCTTCTGGTACCTCCCATACAAATGTACCATCCCGCCTACCTTAGAAATCGTGTAATAGTAAACCTATATCTACACAAAGTTTTAGACAACAACTTTGTAGTCTGGCAACTCCCCTTCTGGTACCTCCCATACAAATGTACCATCCCGCCACTTATAAACCGTGTATTATTATCAATATTACCAACGCGATCTTGCCCAAATTCTGTATTTAGTAAAGCTATAGACAGACAAAGTTTTGGACAAAAACTTGGTAGTCTGACAACTCTCCTTCTGGTACCTCCCATAGAAATGTACCATCCCGTCACTTACAAACCGTGTATTTTTATCAACTAGTAAGTTGTAATGCGCCTATGGCGCCCGTTAATTTGCTTGAGAAAGTATTTGTTACTTAATTTTAAAAATTTTGTAAAAAATATTTTGAGAAAACTATTTTGTAAAAAAAAATTTCGAAAAAAAAAAATTTTTGTGGAAAAAAAAAATTTTGTTGAAAAAAAAATTTTTGTTGAAAAAAAAATGTTCGCTGGAAAAAAAAATTTTTGAGGAAAAAAAAAATATTGTGGAAAAAAAAAATTTTTTGAAAAAAAAATTTCTTGAAAAAAAAAATTTCGAAAAAAAAAATTTCTTGAAAAAAAAAATTGGAAAAAAAAATTTTTGTAAAAAAAAAAATTTTTAAGAAAAAAAATTTTGGAAAAAAAAAAAATTTGGTAAAAAAAAAAATTTGGGGAAAACACAATTTCTGTACAAAAAAAATATTATTTTTTTTATTATTATTATTTATAGAATTATTATAGAATGCCTATTTAAATTCCTACGTACTGCGTGACAGAGTCAGTGAATCAGGGAATCAGTGTATCAGTGAATCACTGAATCAGTGTCGAGGGTAAATATATATTAAGATATTACCAACGCGATATTGCTCAAATTCTGTATATAGTAAAGCTATATACAGACAAAGTTTTGGACAAAAACTTGGTAGTTGGTCACCTACAAACCGTGTATTATTATCAATATTACCAACGCGATATTGCTCAAATTCTGTATTTAGTAAAGCTATAGACAGACAAAGTTTTGGACAACAACTTGGTAGTCTGGCAACTCCCCTTCTGGTACCTCCCATACAAATGTACCATCCCGCCCCTTATAAACTGTGTAATATTATCAATGTGACCAACGCGATATTGCTCAAATTCTGTATTTAGTAAGGCTATAGACATACAAAGTTTTGGACAAAAACTTGGTAGTCTGGCAACTCCCCTTCTGGTACCTCCCATACAAATGTACCATACCGTCACTTATAAACCGTGTATTATTATCAATATTACCAACGCAATCTTGCCCAAATTCTGTAGTTAGTAAAGCTATAGCCAGACAACGTTTTTGACAAAAACTTGGTAGTCTGGCATTTACAATTCTGGTACCACCCATACAAATGTACCATCCCGCCTACCTTAGAAATAGTGTAATAGTAAACCTATATCTAGACAAAGTTTTAGACAACAACTTGGTAGTCTGACAACTCTCCTTCTGGTACCTCCCATACAAATGTACCATCCCGCCACTTATAAACCGTGTATTATTATCAATATTACCAACGCGATCTTGCCCAAATTCTGTAGTTAGTAAAGCTATAGCTAGACAAAGTTTTGGAAAACAACTTGGTAGTCTGGCAAACCCCCTTCTGGTACCTGCCATACAAATGTACCATCCCGTCACTTATAAACCGTGTATTATTATCAATATTACCAACGCAATCTTGCCCAAATTCTGTAGTTAGTAAAGCTATAGCCAGACAACGTTTTGGACAAAAACATGGTAGTCTGGCATCTACAATTCTGGTACCACCCATACAAATATACCATCCCGCCTACCATAGAAATCGTGTCATATTATCAATATTACCAACGCGATCTTGCCCAAATTATTTATTTAGTAAAGCTATAGACAGACAAAGTTTTGGCCAAACACTTGGTAGCCTGGCAACTCCCCTTCCCCCCCTTGTTATCAATATGACCAACGCGATATCCTCAAATTCTGTATTTAGTGAAGCTATAGACTCCCCTTCTGGTACCTCCCATACAAATGTACCATCCCGCCTACCTTAGAAATCGTGTAATAGTAAACCTATATCTACACAAAGTTTTAGACAACAACTTGGTAGTCTGACAACTCTCCTTCTGGTACCTCCCATACAAATGAACCATCCCGTCACTTACAAACCGTGTATTATTATCAATATTACCAACGCGATATTGCTCAAATTCTGTATTTAGTAAAGCTATAGACAGACAAAGTTTTGGACAAAAACTTGGTAGTCTGGCAACTCCCCTTCTGGTACCTCCCATACAAATGTACCATCCAGCCGACCTTAGAAATCGTGTAATATTATCAATATCACCAACGCGATCTTGCCCAAATTCTGTAGTTAGTAAAGCTATAGCTAGGCAAAGTTTTTGCAAAAACTTGGTAGTCTGGCAACTCCCCTTCTGGTACCTCCCATACAAATGTACCATCCCTCCCCTTATAAACTGTGTAATATTATCAATGTGACCAACGCGATATTGCTCAAATTCTGTATTTAGTAAGGCTATAGACAAAGTTTTGGACAAAAACTTGGTAGTCTGGCAATTCCCCTTCTGGTACCTGCCATACAAATGTACCATCCCGCCACTTATAAACCGTGTATTATTACCACTTATAAACCGTGTATTATTATCAATATTACCAACGCGATCTTGCCCAAATTCTGTAGTTAGTAAAGCTATAGCTAGACAAAGTTTTGGAAAACAACTTGGTAGTCTGGCAACTCCCCTTCTGGTACCTCCCATACAAATGTACCATCCCGCCTACTTTAGAAATCGTGTAATAGTAAACCTATATCTAGACAATGTTTTAGACAACAACTTGGTAGTCTGACAACTCTTCTTCTGGTACCTCCCATACAAATGGACCATCCCGCCACTTATAAACCGTGTATTATTATCAATATTACCAACTCGATCTTGCCCAAATTCTATAGTTAGTAAAGCTATAGCTAGACAAAGTTTTGGAAAACAACTTGGTAGTCTGGCAACTCCCCTTCTGGTACCTGCCATACAAATGTACCATCCCGTCACTTATAAACCGTGTATTATTATCAATATTTCCAACGCAATCTTGCCCAAATTCTGTAGTTAGTAAAGCTATAGCCAGACAACGTTTTGGACAAAAACATGGTAGTCTGGCATCTACAATTCTGATACCACCCATACAAATGTACCATCCCGCCTACCTTAGAAATCGTGTGATATTATCAATATGACCAACGGTATCTTGCTCAAATTCGGTATTTAGTAAAGCTATAGCCAGACAAAGTTTTGAACAAAAACTTGGTAGTCTGGCATCTACAATTCTGGTACCACCCATACAAATGTACCATCCCGATTACCTTAGAAATAGTGTAATAGTAAACCTATATCTAGACAAAGTTTTAGACAACAACTTGGTAGTCTGACAACTCTTCTTCTGGTACCTCCCATACAAATGGACCATCCCGCCACTTATAAACCGTGTATTATTATCAATATTACCAACTCGATCTTGCCCAAATTCTATAGTTAGTAAAGCTATAGCTAGACAAAGTTTTGGAAAACAACTTGGTAGTCTGGCAACTCCCCTTCTGGTACCTGCCATACAAATGTACCATCCCGTCACTTATAAACCGTGTATTATTATCAATATTTCCAACGCAATCTTGCCCAAATTCTGTAGTTAGTAAAGCTATAGCCAGACAACGTTTTGGACAAAAACATGGTAGTCTGGCATCTACAATTCTGATACCACCCATACAAATGTACCATCCCGCCTACCTTAGAAATCGTGTGATATTATCAATATGACCAACGGTATCTTGCTCAAATTCGGTATTTAGTAAAGCTATAGCCAGACAACGTTTTGGACAAAAACATGGTAGTCTGGCATCTACAATTCTGATACCACCCATACAAATGTACCATCCCGCCTACCTTAGAAATCGTGTGATATTATCAATATTACCAACGCGATCTTGCCCAAATTATTTATTTAGTAAAGCTATAGACAGACAAAGTTTTGGCCAAACACTTGGTAGCCTGGCAACTCCCCTTCCCCCCCTTGTTATCAATATGACCAACGCGATATGCTCAAATTCTGTATTTAGTGAAGCTATAGACTCCCCTTCTGGTACCTCCCATACAAATGTACCATCCCGCCTACCTTAGAAATCGAGTAATAGTAAACCTATATCTACACAAAGTTTTAGACAACAACTTGGTAGTCTGACAATTCTCCTTCTGGTACCTCCCATACAAATGAACCATCCCGTCACTTACAAACCATGTATTATTATCAATATTACCAACGCGATATTGCTCAAATTCTGTATTTAGTAAAGCTATAGACAGACAAAGTTTTGGACAAAAACTTGGTAGTCTGGCAACTCCCCTTCTGGTACCTCCCATAGAAATGTACCATCCCGTCACTTATAAACCGTGTATTATTATCAATAATACCAACGCAATCTTGCCCAAATTCTGTAGTTAGTAAAGCTATAGCCAGACAACGTTTTGGACAAAAACTTGGTAGTCTGGCATCTACAATTCTGGTACCTCCCATACAAATGTACCATCCCGCCCCTTATAAACTGTGTAATATTATCAATGTGACCAACGCGATATTGCTCAAATTCTGTATTTAATAAGGCTATAGACATACAAAGTTTTGGACAAAAACTTGGTAGTCTGGCAACTCCCCTTCTGGTACCTCCCATAGAAATGTACCATCCCGTCACTAATAAACCGTGTATTATTATCAATATTACCAACGCAAATGGCTATAGTAAAGCTATAGCCAGACAACGTTTTGGACAAAAACTTGGTAGTCTTGCATCTACAATTCTGGTACCTCCCATACAAATGTACCATCCCGCCGACCTTAGACATCGTGTAATATTATCAATATGACCAACGGTATCTTGCTCAAATTCGGTATTTAGTAAAGCTATAGCCAGACAAAGTTTTGAACAAAAACTTGGTAGTCTGGCATCTACAATTCTGGTACCACCCATACAAATGTACCATCCCGATTACCTTAGAAATAGTGTAATAGTAAACCTATATCTAGACAAAGTTTTAGACAACAACTTGGTAGTCTGACAACTCTCCTTCTGGTACCTCCCATACAAATGTACCATCCCGCCACTTATAAACCGTGTATTATTATCAATATTACCAACGCAATCTTGCCCGAATTCTGTAGTTAATAAAGCTATAGCCAGACAACGTTTTGGACAAAAACTTGGTAGTCTGGCATCTACAATTCTGGTACCTCCCATACAAATGTACCATCCCGCCACTTATAAACCGTGTATTATTATCAATATTACCAACGCAATCTTGCCCAAATTCTGTAGTTAGTAAAGCTATAGCCAGACAACGTTTTGGACAAAAACTTGGTAGTCTGACATCTACAATTCTGGTACCTCCCATTCAAATGTACCATCCCGCCGACCTTAGACATCGTGTAATATTATCAATATGACCAACGGTATCTTGCTCAAATTCTGTATTTAGTAAAGCTATAGCCAGACAACGTTTTGGACAAAAACTTGGTAGTCTGGCATCTACAATTCTGGTACCACCCATACAAATGTAATAGTAAAGTGTAAGTGTAATAGTAAACCTATATCTAGACAAAGTTTTAGACAACACCTTGGTAGTCTGACAACTCTCCTGCTGGTACTTTTTATTTATTTTATGACAACATAGCACAACAAGATTTTACTCTTATAAGTTACAGTGCTAATCTATAATTATCAATGAGGTCTTACATACATATTTTATAACTATACATTTAAATTATGGAGTATTAATTGATGGAATACAGCAATCACATAAATAAGTAGATAGTATTATTTAAAATGTATAAAAAGCTCCTTTTTAAACTTCGATGTGTTGTTTATGAGTTGAAGATTAAATGGTAGATTGTTCCAGAGACGAACACTAAATACAAAAAATTGTCTGTCCGACGTTAATGACTTTATCCTTGGTATGATTAGTTTTTTGCCTCTTTGAGATCTGGCAAACCGTATGTGAGCATATAAATATTGAGGTTCCCTCGTGTATATAATCTTATGAAGATGTATTAAACTTCTGACTTTCAGTAAATTTTCAAAGCTGACGTTAAAAATCTGGTATGCAAAATTTGATAATCTGTCATACCGTCTAATATTAAAAATGTAACGAGCAATGTTATTATAAGCTACATTTAGGGTTCTAAAATCAACACTATCACAGTTAGCAAATAACTCACACCCATAAAGTAGCGATGGAATGAGGTACGTTTTTGCCAAAAGCATTCGTATCTCCAGTGGAGTTGATAAACGTACTACCCATAAGTTTCGCAACATACCATAAACCTTACCAACAATGCAATTTATATGGTTCGACCAAGTGAGTTTAGAATTAAAAATCACTCCTAAATTTCTGGAGGTTTCTACGCATTCAATTATAGAATTATTTATACTGATCGGACAAATTTCATTACTTAGGCTTAATGCTCTTTTTTTGAAGAATTGAGGCATAAGCAGTTAGAATTTGCCCAATTATAAACACGATTTAGGTCATCATTAATACGAATAATACATGATTGCACATTTTCAATTTTGGCACTACAGTATAATTGAACATCATCGGCATACATTTGCACACTACATGAAATTGGGACACCAGGAAGATCGTTCACATACATACAGAATAAAAGAGGGCTCAGTACGGATCCTTGTGGAACACCGCGATTGACATTTAGAGTACTTCAACTGATATCTCCATGAACAACGATTTGAGTGCGGTCTACTAGGTATGAGTTCATAAGTTTACAAGCGGAGTCCGAGAAGTTGAAGAATGCTCTTAACTTAGAAATTAAAACTTTATGATCCACAGTATCAAAAGCTTTACTGTGATCTAAAAGAACCAAGAAGGATACCATATTTTCATCGAGTTTGAGCCGTAAATTTTCAACAACATCAAGTAAAGTAGTAAGGCAGCTACGTTTCTTTCTGAAACCAGATTGTATGTCGGACAAAAGTTCGTTTTGTTCCAGATGATCATTTATTTGCTTACTAATTAGGTTTTCCAGAACCTTTGATAAAAATGGAAGTATTGCTATCGGACGAAAATCATTTTTTGCTTTAGGAATTGGTACAATTTTAGAATGCTTCCACTTGAGCGGGAAAACTGATTTGGTGAAGGCAGTGTTAAAGATATGTGTGAATACTGGTAACAATCTAGGCAGAATGATCTTAAGGAATTTAGGATACAAGTCGTCCGTACCAACGGCATTTGATTTAATGGAGTGAAAAATACTCATTACTTCATATTGATCCACACAACGAAAAGAAAAATTACCCGCAGTAGAAGAGGCACCAGTGTAGGAAGGGAGAGAAATGTTAGTATCGGGTTGTGGTGAATTAATTGTAACAAATTTTTCATTTAGTTGATTTACATCTATATTGTTGCAATTGGTAGCTTGACTTTTCATACCGACACCAATTTTACGTATTTCTTTCCACTTTTGTTTGTTGTCTACAGCATTTGAAAATTTACGCTGATTGTATATAGATTTAGCAAGATTTGTGTTTCTCACCACCTCCTTTCTTGCTGTTTTAAAAATATCATAGAATTCTAGAATTTTAAATGTCCTCCACCTTTTGTACGCTAGATCTCTTTCTTTTATTAACTGCCTGATATGTTGATTAAACCAAGGTTGTTGGTTGGACTTTGAGTTTACAATTTTTATAGGAACAGTGTTATCAAAGATGACACTTATGTGACTTTGAATAAAATCAACCTTATCATCAATACAATCGAGATAGTAAACGTCTTCCCAGGATATTTGTTCAACATAAGAATTTAGCAAATAATTATTTAGATTTTTAAAATCCCGAAATGAATATCTTTTATTATCATGAATTAATGGGACATTATATGTTAAAAATAATAAATCATGTTTTGAGAATGCTGGAACAGTAAGTTGGTCATATAAAAGAACTTTGAATTTGTTGTTTACGAAGAAAATATCTAATAAACTACAATTCGTTGCAGTAAAGTGAGTGGGCATTGAAATATTTATAGGTAGTAGTCCCAAGGCTTGCATTGGAACAGTGAGATTGTTATCCTTAAGAAGGTTACTATTGAAATCTCAGACAATAATTACGCCATTGTAGTTCAGTGATAAGTCTTCTATGATGTCAATTAAAAAATCGATCTGAATATTTTTATGTGGCCTGTAAACACATCCCAGTAATATCTTATTCGTATTCTTAGTAACCAACTCTAAGAATAAGAATTCAATTTGATTGTTCGATTCAGATTTAGATTTCAAAATGCAATTAAGTCCCACCCTAATATATATAGCAACACCACCTGCATTAGTGATTCGATCTGCACGAAATAACTTATAACCAATCAGACCATAGATATTATCGTTTACATCCGGATGAAACCACGTTTCAGACACACAATTAACGTCAACATTTGAGCCACTAAAAATTTCACGAAATTCATCCATTTTATTGTTTAGGCTTTGTGCATTAATATGAACAATTTTTAATCCAGACTTTTGTTTTGCTAAGATTTTTATCATATTTTTTGAGCTGTCTCTGGAACTATTTATTATATCAAGTGTCATTAAAAGCAAGCAAATAAACAACACATGGAATGCAGGAATCAATATGAGAATTTAGTATGGAGCTGGCATAGTATAAAAACAAATGTAAAGAAGATAATACAGAATGTAAAATGAGAAATTAAAAAATAATATTTACTGACGGATGCAAAAATGAAACAGTGTGAATATATAGGTGCAAATGAGATATACGTTATAAAAAAATGGTTAAATTTGACTTGGCATTTCTTCAGTAACGTCACAAAAAAGATTATGCAATAACGAAATATCTTCAACATAAAGCGGCTGATCATTATTTGTTATCTTCACGTAGAAAAGACCTCGTAGAGAAAACGCCGATTCCAGAAGTTTCTGCCTTTTTAGCTTTATAGCTTGCTGCAGTATCTTGTAATTGTTAGGTGTGAGATTTTCATTCACATAAAAAGGTTTTTGTATATTAAATCCAATACGATTTAGTTGCAAAAGTGTTTTATTATTTTTTTTGAATTTGGTGGACGATAAATATATTTAACGGGAGGAGTTTGAATATCAAGGCATTGGCATAAATTATTAAACAAATGATATAAATCTTCTCCATCGCTCCATGGAACACCATTTATACGCAGATCACTAGAGACATGAATATTTTCTAGTTTTATGTTTTCTTTTTTTAAATTTACAATTTCAATTTTTAATGAGTCAATTTTGTCTGTTACTGTTTCTAACGTATTTACGCGCTCAGTTAAATCTTCTAATTCTTTCCGATATTCGCTCATTTTTTTATCGATCTCATTTTACCTCCAATACAAATGTACCATCCCGCCACTTATAAACCATGCATTATTATCAATATTACCAACGCGATCTTGCCCAAATTATTTATTTAGTAAAGCTATAAACAGACAAAGTTTTGGCCAAAAACTTGGTAGTCTGGCAACTTCCCTTCCCCCCCATTGTTATCAATATGACCAACGCGATATTGCTGTATTTAGTAAAGCTATAACCTCCCCTTCTGGTACCTCCCATACAAATGTACCATCCCGCCTACCTTAGAAATCGTGTAATAGTAAACCTATATCTACACAAAGTTTTAGACAACAACTTGGTAGTCTGACAACTCTCCTTCTGGTACCTCCCATACAAATGTACCATCCCGTCACTTACAAACCGTGTATTATTATCAATATTAACTACGCGATATTGCTCAAATTCTGTATTTAGTAAAGCTATAGACAGACAAAGTTTTGGACAAAAACTTGGTAGTCTGGCAACTCCCCTTCTGGTACCTCCCATACAAATGTACCATCCCGCCGACCTTAGAAATCGTGTAATATTATCAATATGACCAACGCGATCTTGCTCAAATTCTGTATTTAGTAAGGCTATAGACATACAAAGTTTTGGACAAAAACTTGGTAGTCTGGCAACTCCCCTTCTGGTACCTCCCATACAAATGTACCATCCCGCCGACCTTAGAAATCGTGTAATATTATCAATATCATCAACGCGATCTTGCCCAAATTCTGTAGTTAGTAAAGCTATAGCTAGACAAAGTTTTTGACAAAACTTGGTAGTCTGACAACTCCCCTTCTGGTACCTCCCATAGAAATGTACCATCCCGTCACTTATAAACCGTGTATTATTATCAATATTACAAACGCAATCTTGCCCAAATTCTGTAGTTAGTAAAGCTATAGCCAGACAACGTTTTGGACAAAAACTTGGTAGTCTGGCATCTACAATTCTGGTACCTCCCATACAAATGTACTATCCCGCCGACCTTAGACATCGTGTAATATTATCAATATGACCAACGCGATCTTGCTCAAATTCTGTATTTAGTAAGGCTATAGACATACAAAGTTTTGGACAAAAACTTGGTAGTCTGGCAACTCCCCTTCTGGTACCTCCCATACAAATGTACCATCCCGCCGACCTTAGACATCGTGTAATATTATCAATATGACCAACGGTATCTTGCTCAAATTCTGTAGTTAGTAAAGCTATAGCCAGACAACGTTTTGAACAAAAACTTGGTAGTCTGGCATCTACAATTCTGGTACCACCCATACAAATGTACCATCCCGATTACCTTAGAAATAGTGTAATAGTAAACCTATATCTTGACAAAGTTTTGGAAAACAACTTGGTAGTCTGGCAACTCCCCTTCTGGTACCTGCCATACAAATGTACCATCCCGTCACTTATAAACCGTGTATTATTATCAATATTACCAACGCAATCTTGCCCAAATTCTGTAGTTAGTAAAGTTATAGCCAGACAACGTTTTGGACAAAAACTTGGTAGTCTGGCATCTACAATTCTGGTACCTCCCATACAAATGTACTATCCCGCCGACCTTAGACATCGTGTAATATTATCAATATGACCAACGCGATCTTGCTCAAATTCTGTATTTAGTAAAGCTATAGACAGACAAAGTTTTGGACAAAAACTTGGTAGTCTGGCAACTCCCCTTCTGGTACCTCCCATAGAAATGTACCATCCCGTCACTTATAAACCGTGTATTATTATCAATATTACAAACGCAATCTTGCCCAAATTCTGTAGTTAGTAAAGCTATAGCCAGACAACGTTTTGGACAAAAACTTGGTAGTCTGGCATCTACAATTCTGGTACCTCCCATACAAATGTACTATCCCGCCGACGTTAGACATCGTGTAATATTATCAATATGACCAACGCGATCTTGCTCAAATTCTGTATTTAGTAAGGCTATAGACATACAAAGTTTTGGACAAAAACTTGGTAGTCTGGCAACTCCCCTTCTGGTACCTCCCATACAAATGTACCATCCCGCCGACCTTAGACATCGTGTAATATTATCAATATGACCAACGGTATCTTGCTCAAATTCTGTATTTAGTAAACCTATAGCCAGACAAAGTTTTGAACAAAAACATGGTAGTCTGGCATCTACAATTCTGGTACCACCCATACAAATGTACCATCCCGATTACCTTAGAAATAGTGTAATAGTAAACCTATATCTTGACAAAGTTTTAGACAACAACTTCGTAGTCTGACAACTCTCCTTCTGGTACCACCCATACAAATGTACCATCCCGCCACTTATAAACCGTGTATTATTATCAATATTACCAACGCGATCTTGCCCAAATTCTGTAGTTAGTAAAGCTATAGCCAGACAACATTTTGGACAAAAACTTGGTAGTCTGTCATCTACAATTCTGGTACCTCCCATACAAATGTACCATCCCGCCGACCTTAGACATCGTGTAATATTATCAATATGACCAACGGTATCTTGCTCAAATTCTGTAGTTAGTAAAGCTATAGCCAGACAACGTTTTGAACAAAAACTTGGTAGTCTGGCATCTACAATTCTGGTACCACTCATACAAATGTACCATCCCGATTACCTTAGAAATAGTGTAATAGTAAACCTATATCTTGACAAAGTTTTGGAAAACAACTTGGTAGTCTGGCAACTCCCCTTCTGGTACCTGCCATACAAATGTACCATCCCGTCACTTATAAACCGTGTATTATTATCAATATTACCAACGCAATCTTGCCCAAATTCTGTAGTTAGTAAAGCTACAGCCAGACAACGTTTTGGACAAAAACTTGGTAGTCTGGCATCTACAATTCTGGTACCTCCCATACAAATGTACCATCCCGCCGACCTTAGACATCGTGTAATATTATCAATATGGCCAACGGTATCTTGCTCAAATTCTGTAGTTAGTAAAGCTATAGCCAGACAACGTTTTGAACAAAAACTTGGTAGTCTGGCATCTACAATTCTGGTACCACCCATACAAATGTACCATCCCGATTACCTTAGAAATAGTGTAATAGTAAACCTATATCTTGACAAAGTTTTGGAAAACAACTTGGTAGTCTGGCAACTCCCCTTCTGGTACCTGACATACAAATGTACCATCCCGTCACTTATAAACCGTGTATTATTATCAATATTACCAACGCAATCTTGCCCAAATTCTGTAGTTAGTAAAGCTATAGCCAGACAACGTTTTGGACAAAAACATGGTAGTCTGGTATCTACAATTCTGGTACCACCCATACAAATGTACCATCCCACCTACCTTAGAAATAGTGTAATAGTAAACCTATATCTAGACAAAGTTTTAGACAACAACTTGGTAGTCTGGCAACTCCCCTTCTGGTTCCTCCCATACAAATGTACCATACCGGCCCTAATAAACAGTGTACTATTATCAATATGACCAACGCGACCTTGCCCAAATTCTGTATTTAGTAAAGCTATAGCTAGACAAAGTTTTGGAAAACAACTTGGTAGTCTGGCAACTCCACTTCTGGTACATGCCATACAAATGTACCATCCCGTCTACCTTAGAAATCGTATAATAGTAAACCTATATCTTAAGTTTTAGACAACAACTTGGTAGTCTGACAACTCTCATTCTGGTACCTCCCATACAAATGTACCATACCGGCCCTAATAAACAGTGTACTATTATCAATATGACCAACGCGACCTTGCCCAAATTCTGTATTTAGTAAAGCTATAGCTAGACAAAGATTTGGAAAACAACTTGGTAGTCTGACAACTCTCCTTCTGGTACCTCCCATACAAATGTACCATCCCGGCCCTAATAAACAGTGTACTATTCTCAATATGACCAACGCGATCTTGCCCAAATTCTGTATTTAGTAAAGCTATAGCTAGACAAAGTTTTGGAAAACAACTTGGTAGTCTGGCAACTACCCTTCTGGTACATGCCATACAGATGTACCATCCCGTCTACCTTAGAAATCGTGTAATAGTAAACCTATATCTAAAGTTTTAGACAACAATTTGGTAGTCTGACAACTCTCCTTCTGGTACCTCCCATACTAATGTACCATACCGGCCCTAATAAACAGTGTACTATTATCAATATGACCAACGCGATCTTGCCCAAATTCTGTATTTAGTAAAGCTATAGCCAGACAACGTTTTGGACAAAAACATGGTAGTCTGGTATCTACAATTCTGGTACCACCCATACAACTGTACCATCCCACCTACCTTAGAAATCGTGTAATAGTAAACCTATATCTAGACAAAGTTTTAGACAACAACTTGGTAGTCTGGCAACTCCCCTTCTGGTTCCTCCCATACAAATGTACCATACCGGCCCTAATAAACAGTGTACTATTATCAATATGACCAACGCGACCTTGCCCAAATTCTGTATTTAGTAAAGCTATAGCTAGACAAAGATTTGGAAAACAAATTGGTAGTCTGACAACTCTCCTTCTGGTACCTCCCATACAAATGTACCATCCCGGCCCTAATAAACAGTGTACTATTCTCAATATGACCAACGCGATCTTGCCCAAATTCTGTATTTAGTAAAGCTATAGCTAGACAAAGTTTTGGAAAACAACTTGGTAGTCTGGCAACTACCCTTCTGGTACATGCCATACAAATGTACCATCCCGTCTACCTTAGAAATCGTGTAATAGAAAACCTATATCTAAAGTTTTAGACAACAACTTGGTAGTCTGGAAACTGCCCTTCTGGTACAAGACATACAAATGTACCATCCCGTCTACATTAGAAATCGTGTAATAGTAAACCTATATCTAAAGTTTTATACAACAACTTGGTAGTCTGACAACTCTCCTTCTGGTACCTACCATACAAATGTACCATACCGGCCCTAAGAAACAGTGTACTATTCTCAATATGACCATCGCGAACTTGCCCAAATTCTGTATTTAGTAAAGCTATAGCTAGACAAAGTTTTGGAAAACAACTTGGTAGTCTGGCAACTCCCCTTCTGGTACATGACATACAAATGTACCATCCCGTCTACCTTAGAAATCGTGTAATAGTAAACCTATATCTAAAGTTTTAGACAACAATTTGGTAGTCTGACAACTCTCCTTCTGGTACCTCCCATACTAATGTACCATACCGGCCCTAATAAACAGTGTACTATTATCAATATGACCAACGCGATCTTGCCCAAATTCTGTATTTAGTAAAGCTACAGACAGACAAAGTTTTAGACAAAAACTTGGTAGTCTGGCAACTCCCATTCTGGTACCTCCCATACAAGTGTACCATCCCGCCACTTATAAACCGTGTATTATTATCAATATTACCAACGCGATCTTGCCCAAATTCTGTAGTTAGTAAAGCTATAGCTAGGCAAAGTTTTTGACAAAAACTTGGTAGTCTGTGCAACTAGAATTTGGGTAGTCTGTGACCAACGCGATATTGGTCAAATTCTGTATTTAGTAAGGCTATAGACAGACAAAGTTTTGGACAAAAACTTGGTAGTCTGGCAACTCCCCTTCTGGTACCTCCCATACAAATGTACCATCCCACCTACCTTAGAAATCGTCTAATAGTAAACCTATATCTAGACAAAGTTTTGCACAAAAACATTCTGGCAACTCCCCTTCTGGTGTCTTCCACACAGATGTACCATCCCACCCCTTATAAACCATGTAATATTATCAATATGACAAACAGTATCTTGCTCAAATTCTGTAGTTAGTAAAGCTTTATCTAGACAAAGTTTTGGAAAACAACTTGGTAGTCTGGCAACTCCCCTTCTGGTACCTGCCGTACAAATGTACCATCCCGCCTACTTTAGAAATCGTGTGATATTATCAATATCACCAACGCGATCTTGCCCAAATTCTGTAGTTAGTAAATCTATAACTAGACAAAGTTTTTGACAAAAACTTGGTAGTCTGGCAACTCCCCTTCTGGTACCTCCCATACAAATGTACCATCCCGCCGACCTTAGAAATCGTGTAATATTATCAATATCACCAACGCGATCTTGCCCAAATTCTGTAGTTAGTAAAGCTATAGCTAGACAAAGTTTTTGACAAAAACTTGGTAGTCTGTGCAACTCCCCTTCTGGTACCTCCCATACAAATGTACCATCCCGCCACTTATAAACCGTGTATTATTATCAATATTACCAACGCGATCTTGCCCAAATTCTGTAGTTAGTAAAGCTATAGGCAGACAAAGTTTTGGAAAACAACTTGGTAGTCTGGCAACTCCCCTTCTGGTACCTCCCATACAAATGTACCATCCCGCCACTTATAAACCGTGTATTATTATCAATATGACAAACAGTATCTTGCTCAAATTCTGTAGTTAGTAAAGCTATATCTAGACAAAGTTTTGTAAAACCACTTGGTAGTCTGGCAACTCCCCTTCTGGTACCTGCCGTACAAATGTACCATCCCGCCTACTTTAGAAATCGTGTGATATTATCAATATCACCAACGCGATCTTGCCCAAATTCTGTAGTTAGTAAAGCTATAACTAGACAAAGTTTTGGACAAAAACTTTGTAGTCTGGCAACTCCCCTTCTGGTACCTCTCATACAAATGTAACATCCCACCTACCTTAGAAATCGTCTAATAGTAAACCTATATCTAGACAAAGTTTTGCACAAAAACATTCTGGCAACTCCCCTTCTGGTACCTCCCATACAAATGTACCATCCCGCCACTTATAAACCGTGTATTATTATCAATATTACCAACGCGATCTTGCCCAAATTCTGTAGTTAGTAAAGCTATAGGCAGACAAAGTTTTGGAAAACAACTTGGTAGTCTGGCAACTCCCCTTCTGGTACCTCCCATACAAATGTACCATCCCGCCACTTATAAACCGTGTATTATTATCAATATTACCAACGCGATCTTGCCCAATTTCTGTAGTTAGTAAAGCTATAGCTAGACAAAGTTTTGGCAAACAACTTGGTAGTCTGGCAAGTCCCCTTCTGGTACCTCCCATATAAAGCTATAGACAGGCAAAGTTTCGTACAAAAACTGGAAAGTCTGGCAACTCCCCTTCTGGTACCTCCCACACAAATGTACCATACCGCCGGCCTTGGACATCGTGTAATATTATCAATATGACCAACGGTAGCTTGCTCAAATTCTGTAGGTAGTAAAGATAAAACTAGACAAAGTTTTGGAAACAACTTGGTAGTCTGGCAACTCCCCTTCTGGTACCTCGCACACAAATGTACCATCCCGCCGACCATAGACATCGTGTAATATTATCAATATTACCAACGCGATCTTGCCAAATTCTGTAGTTAGTAAAGCTATAGCCAGTCTGGCAACTCTCCTTCTGGTACCTCCCACACATATGTACCATCCCAACGACCTTAGACATCGTGTAATATTATCAATATTACCAAAGCGATCTTGCCAAATTCTTTAGTTAGTAAAGCTATAGCTAGACAAAGTTTTGGAAAAAAACTTGGTAGTCTGGCAACTCCCCTTCTGGTACCTCCCACACAAATGTACCATCCCGCCGACCTTGGACATCCTGTAATATTATCAATATGACCAACGGTATCTTGCTCAAATTCTGTAGGTAGTAAAGATAAAACTAGACAAAGTTTTGGACAACAACTTGGTAGTCTGCCAACTCCCCTTCTGGTACCTCCCATACAAATGTACCATCCCGCCACTTATAAACCGTGTATTATTACCAATATTACAAACGCGATCTTGCCCAAATTCTGTAGTTAGTAAAGCTATAGCTAGACAAAGTTTTAGACAACAACTTGGTAGTCTGACAACTCCCCTTCTGGTACCTCCCATACAAATGTACCATCCCGCCACTTATAAACCGTGTATTATTATCAATATTACCAACGCGATCTTGCCCAAATTCTGTAGTTAGTAAAGCTATAGCTAGACAAAGTTTTGGAAAAAAAACTTGGTAGTCTGAGCATGTGATACTGTTTTTGGGGCTTCCTATTAGTATATATAGTATATTGATTTTCGTATCCTACAGTATTTTTACAAACTAATTGTTTCAGATTCACCGCCAATGTTACGAAGACAGTTTGTATTCAGCAGATCTGTAAGAAACCCGCAATTGTTTATACCTCGTATTTCTAGACAACAACTTGGAAGTCTGACAACTCCCCTTCTGGTACCTCCCATACAAATGTACCATCCCGACACTTATAAACCGTGTATTATTATCAATATTTCCAACGCGATATTGCTCAACTTCTGTATTTAGTAAAGCTATAGACAGACAAAGTTTTGGAAACAACTTGGTAGTCTGGCAACTCCCCTTCTGGTACCTCGCACACAAATGTACCATCCCGCCGACCATAGACATCGTGTAATATTATCAATATTACCAACGCGATCTTGCCAAATTCTGTAGTTAGTAAAGCTATAGCCAGACAACGTTCTGAACAAAAACTTGGTAGTCTGGCATCTACAATTCTGGTACCACCCATACAAATGTACCATCCCGATTACCTTAGAAATAGTGTAATAGTAAACCTATATCTTGACAAAGTTTTGGAAAACAACTTGGTAGTCTGGCAACTCCCCTTCTGGTACCTGCCATACAAATGTACCATCCCGTCACTTATAAACCGTGTTTTATTATCAATATTACCAACGCAATCTTGCCCAAATTCTGTAGTTAGTAAAGCTATAGCCAGACAACGTTTTGGACAAAAACATGGTAGTCTGGTATCTACAATTCTGGTACCACCCATACAAATGTTCCATCCCACCTACCTTAGAAATAGTGTAATAGTAAACCTATATCTAGACAAAGTTTTAGACAACAACTTGGTAGTCTGGCAACTCCCCTTCTGGTTCCTCCCATACAAATGTACCATACCGGCCCTAATAAACAGTGTACTATTATCAATATGACCAACGCGACCTTGCCCAAATTCTGTATTTAGTAAAGCTATAGCTAGACAAAGTTTTGGAAAACAACTTGGTAGTCTGGCAACTCCACTTCTGGTACATGCCATACAAATGTACCATCCCGTCTACCTTAGAAATCGTATAATAGTAAACCTATATCTTAAGTTTTAGACAACAACTTGGTAGTCTGACAACTCTCATTCTGGTACCTCCCATACAAATGTACCATACCGGCCCTAATAAACAGTGTACTATTATCAATATGACCAACGCGACCTTGCCCAAATTCTGTATTTAGTAAAGCTATAGCTAGACAAAGATTTGGAAAACAACTTGGTAGTCTGACAACTCTCCTTCTGGTACCTCCCATACAAATGTACCATCCCGGCCCTAATAAACAGTGTACTATTCTCAATATGACCAACGCGATCTTGCCCAAATTCTGTATTTAGTAAAGCTATAGCCAGACAACGTTTTGGACAAAAACATGGTAGTCTGGTATCTACAATTCTGGTACCACCCATACAACTGTACCATCCCACCTACCTTAGAAATCGTGTAATAGTAAACCTATATCTAGACAAAGTTTTAGACAACAACTTGGTAGTCTGGCAACTCCCCTTCTGGTTCCTCCCATACAAATGTACCATACCGGCCCTAATAAACAGTGTACTATTATCAATATGACCAACGCGACCTTGCCCAAATTCTGTATTTAGTAAAGCTATAGCTAGACAAAGATTTGGAAAACAAATTGGTAGTCTGACAACTCTCCTTCTGGTACCTCCCATACAAATGTACCATCCCGGCCCTAATAAACAGTGTACTATTCTCAATATGACCAACGCGATCTTGCCCAAATTCTGTATTTAGTAAAGCTATAGCTAGACAAAGTTTTGGAAAACAACTTGGTAGTCTGGCAACTACCCTTCTGGTACATGCCATACAAATGTACCATCCCGTCTACCTTAGAAATCGTGTAATAGAAAACCTATATCTAAAGTTTTAGACAACAACTTGGTAGTCTGGAAACTGCCCTTCTGGTACAAGACATACAAATGTACCATCCCGTCTACATTAGAAATCGTGTAATAGTAAACCTATATCTAAAGTTTTATACAACAACTTGGTAGTCTGACAACTCTCCTTCTGGTACCTACCATACAAATGTACCATACCGGCCCTAAGAAACAGTGTACTATTCTCAATATGACCAACGCGAACTTGCCCAAATTCTGTATTTAGTAAAGCTATAGCTAGACAAAGTTTTGGAAAACAACTTGGTAGTCTGGCAATTCCCCTTCTGGTACATGACATACAAATGTACCATCCCGTCTACCTTAGAAATCGTGTAATAGTAAACCTATATCTAAAGTTTTAGACAACAATTTGGTACTCTGACAACTCTCCTTCTGGTACCTCCCATACTAATGTACCATACCGGCCCTAATAAACAGTGTACTATTATCAATATGACCAACGCGATCTTGCCCAAATTCTGTATTTAGTAAAGCTACAGACAGACAAAGTTTTGGACAAAAACTTGGTAGTCTGGCAACTCCCATTCTGGTACCTCCCATACAAGTGTACCATCCCGCCACTTATAAACCGTGTATTATTATCAATATTACCAACGCGATCTTGCCCAAATTCTGTAGTTAGTAAAGCTATAGCTAGACAAAGTTTTTGACAAAAACTTGGTAGTCTGTGCAACTAGAATTTGGGTAGTCTGTGACCAACGCGATATTGCTCAAATTCTGTATTTAGTAAGGCTATAGACAGACAAAGTTTTGGACAAAAACTTGGTAGTCTGGCAACTCCCCTTCTGGTACCTCCCATACAAATGTACCATCCCACCTACCTTAGAAATCGTCTAATAGTAAACCTATATCTAGACAAAGTTTTGCACAAAAACATTCTGGCAACTCCCCTTCTGGTGTCTTCCACACAGATGTACCATCCCACCCCTTATAAACCATGTAATATTATCAATATGACAAACAGTATCTTGCTCAAATTCTGTAGTTAGTAAAGCTTTATCTAGACAAAGTTTTGGAAAACAACTTGGTAGTCTGGCAACTCCCCTTCTGGTACCTGCCGTACAAATGTACCATCCCGCCTACTTTAGAAATCGTGTGATATTATCAATATCACCAACGCGATCTTGCCCAAATTCTGTAGTTAGTAAATCTATAACTAGACAAAGTTTTTGACAAAAACTTGGTAGTCTGGCAACTCCCCTTCTGGTACCTCCCATACAAATGTACCATCCCGCCGACCTTAGAAATCGTGTAATATTATCAATATCACCAACGCGATCTTGCCCAAATTCTGTAGTTAGTAAAGCTATAGCTAGACAAAGTTTTTGACAAAAACTTGGTAGTCTGTGCAACTCCCCTTCTGGTACCTCCCATACAAATGTACCATCCCGCCACTTATAAACCGTGTATTATTATCAATATTACCAACGCGATCTTGCCCAAATTCTGTAGTTAGTAAAGCTATAGGCAGACAAAGTTTTGGAAAACAACTTGGTAGTCTGGCAACTCCCCTTCTGGTACCTCCCATACAAATGTACCATCCCGCCACTTATAAACCGTGTATTATTATCAATATGACAAACAGTATCTTGCTCAAATTCTGTAGTTAGTAAAGCTCTATCTAGACAAAGTTTTGTAAAACCACTTGGTAGTCTGGCAACTCCCCTTCTGGTACCTGCCGTACAAATGTACCATCCCGCCTACTTTAGAAATCGTGTGATATTATCAATATCACCAACGCGATCTTGCCCAAATTCTGTAGTTAGTAAAGCTATAACTAGACAAAGTTTTGGACAAAAACTTGGTAGTCTGGCAACTCCCCTTCTGGTACCTCTCATACAAATGTAACATCCCACCTACCTTAGAAATCGTCTAATAGTAAACCTATATCTAGACAAAGTTTTGCACAAAAACATTCTGGCAACTCCCCTTCTGGTACCTCCCATACAAATGTACCATCCCGCCACTTATAAACCGTGTATTATTATCAATATTACCAACGCGATCTTGCCCAAATTCTGTAGTTAATAAAGCTATAGGCAGACAAAGTTTTGGAAAACAACTTGGTAGTCTGGCAACTCCCCTTCTGGTACCTCCCATACAAATGTACCATCCCGCCACTTATAAACCGTGTATTATTATCAATATTACCAACGCGATCTTGCCCAATTTCTGTAGTTAGTAAAGCTATAGCTAGACAAAGTTTTGGCAAACAACTTGGTAGTCTGGCAACTCCCCTTCTGGTACCTGCCGTACAAATGTACCATCCCGCCTACTTTAGAAATCGTGTGATATTATCAATATGACCTACGCGATATTGCTCAAATTCTGTATTTAGTAATGCTATAGCCAGACAAAGTTTTGGACAAAAACTTGGTAGTCTGGCATCTACAATTCTGGTACCACCCATACAAATGTACCATCCCGCCTACCTTAGAAATCGTGTAATAGTAAACCTTCATCTAGACAAAGTTTTAGACAACAACTTGGTAGTCTGAAATCTCTCCTTCTGGTACCTCCCATACAAATGTACCATCCCGCCACTTATAAACCGTGTATTATTATCAATATTACCAACGAAATCTTGCCCAAATTCTGTAGTTAGTAAAGCTATAGCCAGACAAAATTTTGGACAAAAACTTGGTAGTCTGGCATCTACAATTCTGGTACCATCCATACAAATGTACTATCCCGCCTACATTAGAAATCGTGTGATATTATCAATATGACCAACGCGATCTTGCTCAAATTCTACAATTCTGGTACCTCCCATACAAATCTACCATTAGAAATCACATTAGAAATCGTGTAATATTATCCATATGACCAACGCGATCTTGCCCACATTCTGTAGTTAGTAAAGCTATAGCTAGACAAAAATTTTGGAAAACAACTTGGTAGTCCGGCAACTCCCCTTCTGGTACCTCCCATATAAAGCTATAGACAGGCAAAGTTTCGTACAAAAACTGGAAAGTCTGGCAACTCCATTTCTGGTACCTTCCATACAAATGTTCCATCCCGCCTACCTTAGAAATCGTGTAATAGTAAACCTATATCTAGACAATGTTTTAGACAACAACTTGGTAGTCTGACAACTCTCCTTCTGGTACCTCCCATACAAATGTACCATCCCGGCCCTAATAAACAGTGTACTATTATCAATATGACCCACGCGATCTTGCCCAAATTCTGTATTTAGTAAAGCTATAGCTAGACAAAGTTTTGGAAAACAACTTGGTAGTCTGGCAACTCCCCTTCTGGTACATGCCATACAAATGTACCATCCCGCCAACCATAGACATCGTGTAATATTATCAATATTACCAACGCGATATTCCTCAAATTCTGGATTTAGTAAAGCTATAGTCAGACAAAGTTTCGTACAAATATTATTTGTATTATCAATATTACCAACGCGATCTTGCCCAAATTCTGGCAACTCCCCTTCTGGTACCTCCCACACAAATGTACCATCCCGCCGACCATAGACATCGTGTAATATTTTCAATATTACCAACGCGATCTTGCCAAATTCTCTAGTTAATAAAGCTATAGCCAGACAAAGTTTTGGAAAAAATATTGGTAGTCTGGCAACTCCCCTTCTGGTACCTCCCACACAAATGTACCATACCGCCGGCCTTGGACATCGTGTAATATTCTCAATATGACCAACGGTAGCTTGCTCAAATTCTGTAGGTAGTAAAGATAAAACTAGACAAAGTTTTGGAAACAACTTGGTAGTCTGGCAACTCCCCTTCTGGTACCTCGCACACAAATGTACCATCCCGCCGACCATAGACATCGTGTAATATTATCAATATTACCAACGCGATCTTGCCAAATTCTGTAGTTAGTAAAGCTATAGCCAGTCTGGCAACTCTCCTTCTGGTACCTCCCACACATATGTACCATCCCAACGACCTTAGACATCGTGTAATATTATCAATATTACCAAAGCGATCTTGCCAAATTCTTTAGTTAGTAAAGCTATAGCTAGACAAAGTTTTGGAAAAAAAACTTGGTAGTCTGGCAACTCCCCTTCTGGTACCTCCCACACAAATGTACCATCCCGCCGACCTTGGACATCCTGTAATATTATCAATATGACCAACGGTATCTTGCTCAAATTCTGTAGGTAGTAAAGATAAAACTAGACAAAGTTTTGGACAACAACTTGGTAGTCTGCCAACTCCCCTTCTGGTACCTCCCATACAAATGTACCATCCCGCCACTTATAAACCGTGTATTATTACCAATATTACAAACGCGATCTTGCCCAAATTCTGTAGTTAGTAAAGCTATAGCTAGACAAAGTTTTAGACAACAACTTGGTAGTCTGACAACTCCCCTTCTGGTACCTCCCATACAAATGTACCATCCCGCCACTTATAAACCGAGTATTATTATCAATATTACCAACGCGATCTTGCCCAAATTCTGTAGTTAGTAAAGCTATAGCTAGACAAAGTTTTGGAAAAAAACTTGGTAGTCTGAGCATGTGATACTGTTTTTGGGGCTTCCTATTAGTATATATAGTATATTGATTTTCGTATCCTACAGTATTTTTACAAACTAATTGTTTCAGATTCACCGCCAATGTTACGAAGACAGTTTGTATTCAGCAGATCTGTAAGAAACCCGCAATTGTTTATACCTCGTATTTCTAGACAACAACTTGGAAGTCTGACAACTCCCCTTCTGGTACCTCCCATACAAATGTACCATCCCGACACTTATAAACCGTGTATTATTATCAATATTTCCAACGCGATATTGCTCAACTTCTGTATTTAGTAAAGCTATAGACAGACAAAGTTTTGGAAACAACTTGGTAATCTGGCAACTCCCCTTCTGGTACCTCGCACACAAATGTACCATCCCGCCGACCATAGACATCGTGTAATATTATCAATATTACCAACGCGATCTTGCCAAATTCTGTAGTTAGTAAAGCTATAGCCAGTCTGGCAACTCTCTTTCTGGTACCTCCCACACATATGTACCATCCCAACGACCTTAGACATCGTGTAATATTATCAATATTACCAAAGCGATCTTGCCAAATTCTTTAGTTAGTAAAGCTATAGCTAGACAAAGTTTTGGAAAAAAACTTGGTAGTCTGGCAACTCCCCTTCTGGTACCTCCCACACAAATGTAACATCCCGCCGACCTTGGACATCGTGTAATATTATCAATATGACCAACGGTATCTTGCTCAAATTCTGTAGGTAGTAAAGATAAAACTAGACAAAGTTTTGGACAACAACTTGGTAGTCTGCCAACTCCCCTTCTGGTACCTCCCATACAAATGTACCATCCCGCCACTTATAAACCGTGTATTATTACCAATATTACAAACGCGATCTTGCCCAAATTCTGTAGTTAGTAAAGCTATAGCTAGACAAAGTTTTAGACAACAACTTGGTAGTCTGACAACTCCCCTTCTGGTACCTCCCATACAAATGTACCATCCCGCCACTTATAAACCGTGTATTATTATCAATATTACCAACGCGATCTTGCCCAAATTCTGTAGTTAGTAAAGCTATAGCCAGACAACGTTTTGGACAAAAACTTGGTAGTCTGTCATCTACAATTCTGGTACCTCCCATACAAATGTACCATCCCGCCGACCTTAGACATCGTGTAATATTATCAATATGACCAACGGTATCTTGCTCAAATTCTGTAGTTAGTAAAGCTATAGCCAGACAACGTTTTGAACAAAAACTTGGTAGTCTGGCATCTACAATTCTGGTACCACCCATACAAATGTACCATCCCGATTACCTTAGAAATAGTGTAATAGTAAACCTATATCTTGACAAAGTTTTGGAAAACAACTTGGTAGTCTGGCAACTCCCCTTCTGGTACCTGCCATACAAATGTACCATCCCGTCACTTATAAACCGTGTATTATTATCAATATTACCAACGCAATCTTGCCCAAATTCTGTAGTTAGTAAAGCTATAGCCAGACAACGTTTTGGACAAAAACTTGGTAGTCTGGCATCTACAATTCTGGTACCTCCCATACAAATGTACCATCCCGCCGACCTTAGTCATCGTGTAATATTATCAATATGACCAACGGTATCTTGCTCAAATTCTGTAGTTAGTAAAGCTATAGCCAGACAACGTTTTGAACAAAAACTTGGTAGTCTGGCATCTACAATTCTGGTACCACCCATACAAATGTACCATCCCGATTACCTTAGAAATAGTGTAATAGTAAACCTATATCTTGACAAAGTTTTGGAAAACAACTTGGTAGTCTGGCAACTCCCCTTCTGGTACCTGCCATACAAATGTACCATCCCGTCACTTATAGACCGTGTATTATTATCAATATTACCAACGCAATCTTGCCCAAATTCTGTAGTTAGTAAAGCTATAGCCAGACAACGTTTTGGACAAAAACATGGTAGTCTGGTATCTACAATTCTGGTACCACCCATACAAATGTACCATCCCACCTACCTTAGAAATAGTGTAATAGTAAACCTATATCTAGACAAAGTTTTAGACAACAACTTGGTAGTCTGGCAACTCCCCTTCTGGTTCCTCCCATACAAATGTACCATACCGGCCCTAATAAACAGTGTACTATTATCAATATGACCAACGCGACCTTGCCCAAATTCTGTATTTAGTAAAGCTATAGCTAGACAAAGTTTTGGAAAACAACTTGGTAGTCTGGCAACTCCACTTCTGGTACATGCCATACAAATGTACCATCCCGTCTACCTTAGAAATCGTATAATAGTAAACCTATATCTTAAGTTTTAGACAACAACTTGGTAGTCTGACAACTCTCATTCTGGTACCTCCCATACAAATGTACCATACCGGCCCTAATAAACAGTGTACTATTATCAATATGACCAACGCGACCTTGCCCAAATTCTGTATTTAGTAAAGCTATAGCTAGACAAAGATTTGGAAAACAACTTGGTAGTCTGACAACTCTCCTTCTGGTACCTCCCATACAAATGTACCATCCCGGCCCTAATAAACAGTGTACTATTCTCAATATGACCAACGCGACCTTGCCCAAATTCTGTATTTAGTAAAGCTATAGCTAGACAAAGTTTTGGAAAACAACTTGGTAGTCTGGCAACTACTCTTCTGGTACATGCCATACAAATGTACCATCCCGTCTACCTTAGAAATCGTGTAATAGTAAACCTATATCTAAAGTTTTAGACAACAATTTGGTAGTCTGACAACTCTCCTTCTGGTACCTCCCATACTAATGTACCATACCGGCCCTAATAAACAGTGTACTATTATCAACATGACCAACGCGATCTTGCCCAAATTCTGTATTTAGTAAAGCTATAGCCAGACAACGTTTTGGACAAAAACATGGTAGTCTGGTATCTACAATTCTGGTACCACCCATACAACTGTACCATCCCACCTACCTTAGAAATCGTGTAATAGTAAACCTATATCTAGACAAAGTTTTAGACAACAACTTGGTAGTCTGGCAACTCCCCTTCTGGTTCCTCCCATACAAATGTACCATACCGGCCCTAATAAACAGTGTACTATTATCAATATGACCAACGCGACCTTGCCCAAATTCTGTATTTAGTAAAGCTATAGCTAGACAAAGATTTGGAAAACAAATTGGTAGTCTGACAACTCTCCTTCTGGTACCTCCCATACAAATGTACCATCCCGGCCCTAATAAACAGTGTACTATTCTCAATATGACCAACGCGATCTTGCCCAAATTCTGTATTTAGTAAAGCTATAGCTAGACAAAGTTTTGGAAAACAACTTGGTAGTCTGGCAACTACCCTTCTGGTACATGCCATACAAATGTACCATCCCGTCTACCTTAGAAATCGTGTAATAGAAAACCTATATCTAAAGTTTTAGACAACAACTTGGTAGTCTGGAAACTCCCCTTCTGGTACAAGACATACAAATGTACCATCCCGTCTACATTAGAAATCGTGTAATAGTAAACCTATATCTAAAGTTTTATACAACAACTTGGTAGTCTGACAACTCTCCTTCTGGTACCTACCATACAAATGTACCATACCGGCCCTAAGAAACAGTGTACTATTCTCAATATGACCAACGCGAACTTGCCCAAATTCTGTATTTAGTAAAGCTATAGCTAGACAAAGTTTTGGAAAACAACTTGGTAGTCTGGCAACTCCCCTTCTGGTACATGACATACAAATGTACCATCCCGTCTACATTAGAAATCGTGTAATAGTAAACCTATATCTAAAGTTTTATACAACAACTTGGTAGTCTGACAACTCTCCTTCTGGTACCTACCATACAAATGTACCATACCGGCCCTAATAAACAGTGTACTATTATCAATATGACCAACGCGATCTTGCCCAAATTCTGTATTTAGTAAAGCTACAGACAGACAAAGTTTTGGACAAAAACTTGGTAGTCTGGCAACTCCCATGCTGGTACCTCCCATACAAGTGTACCATCCCGCCACTTATAAACCGTGTATTATTATCAATATTACCAACGCGATCTTGCCCAAATTCTGTAGTTAGTAAAGCTATAGCTAGACAAAGTTTTTGACAAAAACTTGGTAGTCTGTGCAACTAGAATTTGGGTAGTCTGTGACCAACGCGATATTGCTCAAATTCTGTATTTAGTAAGGCTATAGACAGACAAAGTTTTGGACAAAAACTTGGTAGTCTGGCAACTCCCCTTCTGGTACCTCCCATACAAATGTACCATCCCACCTACCTTAGAAATCGTCTAATAGTAAACCTATATCTAGACAAAGTTTTGCACAAAAACATTCTGGCAACTCCCCTTCTGGTGTCTTCCACACAGATGTACCATCCCACCCCTTATAAACCATGTAATATTATCAATATGACAAACAGTATCTTGCTCAAATTCTGTAGTTAGTAAAGCTTTATCTAGACAAAGTTTTGGAAAACAACTTGGTAGTCTGGCAACTCCCCTTCTGGTACCTGCCGTACAAATGTACCATCCCTGGTACCACCCATACAACTGTACCATCCCACCTACCTTAGAAATCGTGTAATAGTAAACCTATATCTAGACAAAGTTTTAGACAACAACTTGGTAGTCTGGCAACTCCCCTTCTGGTTCCTCCCATACAAATGTACCATACCGGCCCTAATAAACAGTGTACTATTATCAATATGACCAACGCGACCTTGCCCAAATTCTGTATTTAGTAAAGCTATAGCTAGACAAAGATTTGGAAAACAAATTGGTAGTCTGACAACTCTCCTTCTGGTACCTCCCATACAAATGTACCATCCCGGCCCTAATAAACAGTGTACTATTCTCAATATGACCAACGCGATCTTGCCCAAATTCTGTATTTAGTAAAGCTATAGCTAGACAAAGTTTTGGAAAACAACTTGGTAGTCTGGCAACTACCCTTCTGGTACATGCCATACAAATGTACCATCCCGTCTACCTTAGAAATCGTGTAATAGAAAACCTATATCTAAAGTTTTAGACAACAACTTGGTAGTCTGGAAACTCCCCTTCTGGTACAAGACATACAAATGTACCATCCCGTCTACATTAGAAATCGTGTAATAGTAAACCTATATCTAAAGTTTTATACAACAACTTGGTAGTCTGACAACTCTCCTTCTGGTACCTACCATACAAATGTACCATACCGGCCCTAAGAAACAGTGTACTATTCTCAATATGACCAACGCGAACTTGCCCAAATTCTGTATTTAGTAAAGCTATAGCTAGACAAAGTTTTGGAAAACAACTTGGTAGTCTGGCAACTCCCCTTCTGGTACATGACATACAAATGTACCATCCCGTCTACATTAGAAATCGTGTAATAGTAAACCTATATCTAAAGTTTTATACAACAACTTGGTAGTCTGACAACTCTCCTTCTGGTACCTACCATACAAATGTACCATACCGGCCCTAATAAACAGTGTACTATTATCAATATGACCAACGCGATCTTGCCCAAATTCTGTATTTAGTAAAGCTACAGACAGACAAAGTTTTGGACAAAAACTTGGTAGTCTGGCAACTCCCATGCTGGTACCTCCCATACAAGTGTACCATCCCGCCACTTATAAACCGTGTATTATTATCAATATTACCAACGCGATCTTGCCCAAATTCTGTAGTTAGTAAAGCTATAGCTAGACAAAGTTTTTGACAAAAACTTGGTAGTCTGTGCAACTAGAATTTGGGTAGTCTGTGACCAACGCGATATTGCTCAAATTCTGTATTTAGTAAGGCTATAGACAGACAAAGTTTTGGACAAAAACTTGGTAGTCTGGCAACTCCCCTTCTGGTACCTCCCATACAAATGTACCATCCCACCTACCTTAGAAATCGTCTAATAGTAAACCTATATCTAGACAAAGTTTTGCACAAAAACATTCTGGCAACTCCCCTTCTGGTGTCTTCCACACAGATGTACCATCCCACCCCTTATAAACCATGTAATATTATCAATATGACAAACAGTATCTTGCTCAAATTCTGTAGTTAGTAAAGCTTTATCTAGACAAAGTTTTGGAAAACAACTTGGTAGTCTGGCAACTCCCCTTCTGGTACCTGCCGTACAAATGTACCATCCCGCCTACTTTAGAAATCGTGTGATATTATCAATATCACCAACGCGATCTTGCCCAAATTCTGTAGTTAGTAAATCTATAACTAGACAAAGTTTTTGACAAAAACTTGGTAGTCTGGCAACTCCCCTTCTGGTACCTCCCATACAAATATACCATCCCGCCGACCTTAGAAATCGTGTAATATTATCAATATCACCAACGCGATCTTGCCCAAATTCTGTAGTTAGTAAAGCTATAGCTAGACAAAGTTTTTGACAAAAACTTGGTAGTCTGTGCAACTCCCCTTCTGGTACCTCCCATACAAATGTACCATCCCGCCACTTATAAACCGTGTATTATTATCAATATTACCAACGCGATCTTGCCCAAATTCTGTAGTTAGTAAAGCTATAGGCAGACAAAGTTTTGGAAAACAACTTGGTAGTCTGGCAACTCCCCTTCTGGTACCTCCCATACAAATGTACCATCCCGCCACTTATAAACCGTGTATTATTATCAATATGACAAACAGTATCTTGCTCAAATTCTGTAGTTAGTAAAGCTATATCTAGACAAAGTTTTGTAAAACCACTTGGTAGTCTGGCAACTCCCCTTCTGGTACCTGCCGTACAAATGTACCATCCCGCCTACTTTAGAAATCGTGTGATATTATCAATATCACCAACGCGATCTTGCCCAAATTCTGTAGTTAGTAAAGCTATAACTAGACAAAGTTTTGGACAAAAACTTGGTAGTCTGGCAACTCCCCTTCTGGTACCTCTCATACAAATGTACCATCCCGCCACTTATAAACCGTGTATTATTATCAATATTACCAACGCGATCTTGCCCAATTTCTGTAGTTAGTAAAGCTATAGCTAGACAAAGTTTTGGCAAACAACTTGGTAGTCTGGCAACTCCCCTTCTGGTACCTGCCGTACAAATGTACCATCCCGCCACTTATAAACCGTGTATTATTATCAATATAACCAACGCGATCTTGCCCAAATTCTGTAGTTAGTAAAGCTATAGGCAGACAAAGTTTTGGAAAACAACTTGGTAGTCTGGCAACTCCCCTTCTGGTACCTCCCATACAAATGTACCATCCCGCCACTTATAAACCGTGTATTATTATCAATATTACCAACGCGATCTTGCCCAATTTCTGTAGTTAGTAAAGCTATAGCTAGACAAAGTTTTGGCAAACAACTTGGTAGTCTGGCAACTCCCCTTCTGGTACCTGCCGTACAAATGTACCATCCCACCTACCTTAGAAATCGTCTAATAGTAAACCTATATCTAGACAAAGTTTTGCACAAAAACATTCTGGCAACTCCCCTTCTGGTACCTCCCATACAAATGTACCATCCCGCCACTTATAAACCGTGTATTATTATCAATATAACCAACGCGATCTTGCCCAAATTCTGTAGTTAGTAAAGCTATAGGCAGACAAAGTTTTGGAAAACAACTTGGTAGTCTGGCAACTCCCCTTCTGGTACCTCCCATACAAATGTACCATCCCGCCACTTATAAACCGTGTATTATTATCAATATTACCAACGCGATCTTGCCCAATTTCTGTAGTTAGTAAAGCTATAGCTAGACAAAGTTTTGGCAAACAACTTGGTAGTCTGGCAACTCCCCTTCTGGTACCTGCCGTACAAATGTACCATCCCGCCTACTTTAGAAATCGTGTGATATTATCAATATGACCTACGCGATATTGCTCAAATTCTGTATTTAGTAAAGCTATAGCCAGACAAAGTTTTGGACAAAAACTTGGTAGTCTGGCATCTACAATTCTGGTACCACCCATACAAATGTACCATCCCGCCTACCTTAGAAATCGTGTAATAGTAAACCTTCATCTAGACAAAGTTTTAGACAACAACTTGGTAGTCTGAAATCTCTCCTTCTGGTACCTCCCATACAAATGTACCATCCCGCCACTTATAAACCGTGTATTATTATCAATATTACCAACGAAATCTTGCCCAAATTCTGTAGTTAGTAAAGCTATAGCCAGACAAAATTTTGGACAAAAACTTGGTAGTCTGGCATCTACAATTCTGGTACCATCCATACAAATGTACTATTCCGCCTACATTAGAAATCGTGTGATATTATCAATATGACCAACGCGATCTTGCTCAAATTCTACAATTCTGGTACCTCCCATACAAATCTACCATTAGAAATCACATTAGAAATCGTGTAATATTATCCATATGACCAACGCGATCTTGCCCACATTCTGTAGTTAGTAAAGCTATAGCTAGACAAAAATTTTGGAAAACAACTTGGTAGTCTGGCAACTCCCCTTCTGGTACCTCCCATATAAAGCTATAGACAGGCAAAGTTTCGTACAAAAACTGGAAAGTCTGGCAACTCCCCTTCTGGTACCTTCCATACAAATGTTCCATCCCGCCTACCTTAGAAATCGTGTAATAGTAAACCTATATCTAGACAATGTTTTAGACAACAACTTGGTAGTCTGACAACTCTCCTTCTGGTACCTCCCATACAAATGTACCATCCCGGCCCTAATAAACAGTGTACTATTATCAATATGACCCACGCGATCTTGCCCAAATTCTGTATTTAGTAAAGCTATAGCTAGACAAAGTTTTGGAAAACAACTTGGTAGTCTGGCAACTCACCTTCTGGTACATGCCATACAAATGTACCATCCCGCCAACCATAGACATCGTGTAATATTATCAATATTACCAACGCGATATTCCTCAAATTCTGGATTTAGTAAAGCTATAGTCAGACAAAGTTTCGTACAAATATTATTTGTATTATCAATATTACCAACGCGATCTTGCCCAAATTCTGGCAACTCCCCTTCTGGTACCTCCCACACAAATGTACCATCCCGCCGACCATAGACATCGTGTAATATTTTCAATATTACCAACGCGATCTTGCCAAATTCTCTAGTTAATAAAGCTATAGCAAGACAAAGTTTTGGAAAAAATATTGGTAGTCTGGCAACTCCCCTTCTGGTACCTCCCACACAAATGTACCATACCGCCGGCCTTGGACATCGTGTAATATTATCAATATGACCAACGGTAGCTTGCTCAAATTCTGTAGGTAGTAAAGATAAAACTAGACAAAGTTTTGGAAACAACTTGGTAGTCTGGCAACTCCCCTTCTGGTACCTCGCACACAAATGTACCATCCCGCCGACCATAGACATCGTGTAATATTATCAATATTACCAACGCGATCTTGCCAAATTCTGTAGTTAGTAAAGCTATAGCCAGTCTGGCAACTCTCCTTCTGGTACCTCCCACACATATGTACCATCCCAACGACCTTAGACATCGTGTAATATTATCAATATTACCAAAGCGATCTTGCCAAATTCTTTAGTTAGTAAAGCTATAGCTAGACAAAGTTTTGGAAAAAAACTTGGTAGTCTGGCAACTCCCCTTCTGGTACCTCCCACACAAATGTACCATCCCGCCGACCTTGGACATCGTGTAATATTATCAATATGACCAACGGTATCTTGCTCAAATTCTGTAGGTAGTAAAGATAAAACTAGACAAAGTTTTGGACAACAACTTGGTAGTCCGCCAACTCCCCTTCTGGTACCTCCCATACAAATGTACCATCCCGCCACTTATAAACCGTGTATTATTACCAATATTACAAACGCGATCTTGCCCAAATTCTGTAGTTAGTAAAGCTATAGCTAGACAAAGTTTTAGACAACAACTTGGTAGTCTGACAACTCCCCTTCTGGTACCTCCCATACAAATGTACCATCCCGCCACTTATAAACCGTGTATTATTATCAATATTACCAACGCGATCTTGCCCAAATTCTGTAGTTAGTAAAGCTATAGCTAGACAAAGTTTTGGAAAAAAACTTGGTAGTCTGGCAACTTCCCTTCTAGTACCTCCCATACAAATGTACCATCCCGCCTACCTTAGAAATCGTGTGATATTATCAATATGACCAACGCGATATTGCTCAAATTCTGTAGTTAGTAAAGCTATAGACAAAAACTTGGTAGTCTCGCAACTCCCCTTCTGGTACCTCCCATACCAATATACCATCAGGCCACTTATAAACCGTGTATTATTATCAATATCACCAACTCGATCTTGCCCAAATTCTGTAGTTAGTAAAGCTATAGCTAGACAAAGTTTTGGAAAACAACTTGGTAGTCTGGCAACTCCCCTTATGGTACCTCCCATACCAATATACCATCAGGCCACTTATAAACCGTGTATTATTATCAATATCACCAACTCGATCTTGCCCAAATTCTGTAGTTAGTAAAGCTATAGCTAGACAAAGTTTTGGAAAACAACTTGGTAGTCTGGCAACTCCCCTTATGGTACCTCCCATACAAATGTACCATCCCGCCACTTATAAATAGTGCATTATTATCAATATTACCATCGCGATCTTGCCCAAATTCTGTATTTAGTTAAGCTATAGCCAGACAAAGTTTTGGACAATAACTTGGTAGTCGGAGCATGTGATACGGTTTTTGGGGCTTCCTATTAAAAAGTATATTGATCTTCGTATCCTACAGTATTTTTACAAACTAATTGTTTCAGATTCACCGCCAATGTTACGAAGACAGTTTGTATTCAGCAGATCTGTAAGAAACCCGCAATTGTTTATACCTCGTATTTCTATGTCTTTATATGAGAAATCGTTTGTAGTAAGAATAGCCAGACTATGGAACCATCTTCCATTGCATTTGCGCTCGTTTTCTCTGTCCAGTTACGTTTTCCGACAATGTTCTTTGGAATACATAATATCTGTTTCTTAATATATATATATATATAATTATTAATATATATTATTATTTTTCATTGTTAACGGGCTTTCAAATTGTTAATTTTATTATATTTATTTACTGTTTGGCTGGGGAGCCATTGTTGCGATATTTTAATTAATTAATTATTTAATAATATAGTGTTATCTACTTGTTAAGATACCATGTAATATAGATTAATTGGCCTTATAGGCTTTGTATATAACAATGAAACCAATAAATGAAATGAAATGAAACTCCCCTTCTGGTACCTCCCATACAAATGTACCATCCCGCCTACCTTAGAAATCGTGTAATAGTAAACCTATATCTAGAAAAGTTTTAGACAACAACTTGGTACTCTGACAACTCTCCTTCTAGTACCTCCCATACAAATATACCATCCCGCCACTTATAAACCTTGTATTATTATCAATATTACCAACGCGACCTTGCCAAATTCTGTAGTTAGTAAAGCTATAACTAGACAAAGTTTTGGAAAAAAACATGGTAGTCTGGCAACTCCCATACAAATGTACCATCCCGCCGACCTTAGACATCGTGTAATATTATCCATATGACCAACGGTATCTTGCTCAAATTCTGTAGGTAGTAAAGATAAAACTAGACAAAGTTTTGGACAACAACTTGGTAGTCTGGCAACTCCCCTTCTGGTACCTCCCATACAAATGTACCATCCCGCCACTTATAAACCGTGTATTTTTACCTATATTACCAACGCGATCTTGCCCAAATTCTGTAGTTAGTAAAGCTATAGCTAGACAAAGTTTTGGAAACAAACTTGGTAGTCTGGCAACTCCCCTAATGGTACCTCCCATACAAATGTACCATCCCGCCTACCTTAGCAATCGTGTAATAGTAAACCTATATCCAGACAAAGTTTTAGACAACAACTTGGAAGTCTGGCAACTCTCCTTCTGGTACCTCCCAAACAAATGTGCCATTCTGCCACTAATGAACCGTGTATTATTATCAATATTTCCAACGCGGTATTGCTCAACTTCTGTATTTAGTAAAGCTATAGCTAGACAAAGTTTTGGAAACAAACTTGGTAGTCTGGCAACTTCCCTTCTAGTACCTCCCATACAAATGTACCAACCCGCCTACCTTAGAAATCGTGTAATAGTAAACCTATATCTAGATAAAGTTTTAGACAACAACATGGTAGTCTGACAACTCCCCTTCTGGTACCTCCCATACAAATGTACCATCCCACCACTTATAAACCGTGTATTATTATCAATATTACCAACGCGATCTTGCCCAAATTCTGTAGTTAGCAGAGCTATAGCTAGACAAAGTTTTGGAAAAAAACTTGGTAGTCTGAGCATGTGATACTGTTTTTGGGGCTTCCTATTAGAAAGTATATTGATCTTCGTATCCTACAGTATTTTTACAAACTAATTGTTTCAGATTCACCGCCAATGTTACGAAGACAGTTTGTATTCAGCAGATCTGTAAGAAACCCGCAATTGTTTATACCTCGTATTTCTAGACAACAACTTGGAAGTCTGACAACTCTCCTTATGGTACCTCCCAAACAAATGTGCCATTCTGCCACTTATAAACCGTGTATTATTATCAATATTTCCAACGCGATATTGCTCAACTTCTGTATTTAGTAAAGCTATAGACAAAAACTTAGTAGTCTGGCAACTCCCCTTCTGGTACCTCCCATACCAATATACCATCCCGCCACTTATAAACCGTGTATTATTATCAATATCACCAACTCGATCTTGCCCAAATTCTGTAGTTAGTAAAGCTATAGCAAGACAAAGTTTTGGAAAACAACTTGGTAGTCTGGCAACTCCCCTTATGGTACCTCCCATACAAATGTACCATCCCGCCACTTATAAACAGTGCATTATTATCAATATCACCAACTCGATCTTGCCCAAATTCTGTATTTAGTTAAGCTATAGACAGACAAAGTTTTGGACAATAACTTGGTAGTCTGAGCATGTGATACTGTTTTTGGGGCTTCCTATTAGAAAGTATATTGATCTTCGTATCCTACAGTATTTTTACAAACTAATTGTTTCAGATTCACCGCCAATGTTACGAAGACAGTTTGTATTCAGCAGATCTGTAAGAAACCCGCAATTGTTTATACCTCGTATTTCTAGACAACAACTTGGAAGTCTGACAACTCTCCTTATGGTACCTCCCAAACAAATGTGCCATTCTGCCACTTATAAACCGTGTATTATTATCAATATTTCCAACGCGATATTGCTCAACTTCTGTATTTAGTAAAGCTATAGACAGACAAAGTTTTGGACAAAAACTTGGTAGTCTGGCAACTTCCCTTCTAGTACCTCCCATACAAATGTACCAACCCGCCTACCTTAGAAATCGTGTAATAGTAAACCTATATCTAGACAAAGTTTTAGACAACAACTTGGTAGTCTGACAACTCCCCTTCTGGTACCTCCCATACAAATGTACCATCCCGCCACTTATAAACCGTGTATTATTATCAATATTACCAACGCGATCTTGCCACAAATTCTGTAGTTAGTAAAGCTATAGCTAGACACAGTTTTGGAAAAAAAACTTGGTAGTCTGGCAACTCCCCTTCTGGTACCTCCCATACAAATGTACCATCCCGCCTACCTTAGAAATCGTGTGATATTATCAATATGACCAACGCGATATTGCTCAAATTCTGTAGTTAGTAAAGCTATAGACAAAAACTTAGTAGTCTGGCAACTCCCCTTCTGGTACCTCCCATACCAATATACCATCCCGCCACTTATAAACCGTGTATTATTATCAATATCACCAACTGGATCTTGCCCAAATTCTGTAGTTAGTAAAGCTATAGCTAGACAAAGTTTTGGAAAACAACTTGGTAGTCTGGCAACTCCCCTTATGGTACCTCCCACACAAATGTACCATCCCGCCACTTATAAACAGTGCATTATTATCAATATCACCAACTCGATCTTGCCCAAATTCTGTATTTAGTTAAGCTATAGACAGACAAAGTTTTGGACAATAACTTGGTAGTCTGAGCATGTGATACTGTTTTTAGGGCTTCCTATTAGAAAGTATATTGATCTTCGTATCCTACAGTATTTTTACAAACTAATTGTTTCAGATTCACCGCCAATGTTACGAAGACAGTTTGTATTCAGCAGATCTGTAAGAAACCCGCAATTGTTTATACCTCGTATTTCTAGACACCAACTTGGAAGTCTGACAACTCTCCTTCTGGTACCTCCCAAACAAATGTGCCATTCTGCCACTTATAAACCGTGTATTATTATCAATATTTCCAACGCGATATTGCTCAACTTCTGTATTTAGTAAAGCTATAGACAGACAAAGTTTTGGACAAAAACTTGGTAGTCTGGCAACTTCCCTTCTAGTACCTCCCATATAAATGTACCAACCCGCCTACCTTAGAAATCGTGTAATAGTAAACCTATATCTAGATAAAGTTTTAGACAACAACTTGGTAGTCTGACAACTCCCCTTCTGGTACCTCCCATACAAATGTACCATCCCGCCACTTATAAACCGTGTATTATTATCAATATTACCAACGCGATCTTGCCACAAATTCTGTAGTTAGTAAAGCTATAGCTAGACAAAGTTTTGGAAAAAAACTTGGTAGTCTGGCAACTCCCCTTCTGGTACCTCCCATACAAATGTACCATCCCGCCCCTTATAAACCGTGTATTATTATCAATATCACCAACTCGATCTTGCCCAAATTCTGTAGTTAGTAAAGCTATAGCTAGACAAAGTTTTGGAAAACAACTTGGTAGTCTGGCAACTCCCCTTATGGTACCTCCCATACAAATGTACCATCCCGCCACTTATAAACAGTGCATTATTATCAATATTACCATCGCGATCTTTCCCAAATTCTGTATTTAGTTAAGCTATAGACAGACAAAGTTTTGGACAATAACTTGGTAGTCTGAGCATGTGATACTGTTTTTGGGGCTTCCTATTAGAAAGTATATTGATCTTCGTATCCTACAGTATTTTTACAAACTAATTGTTTCAGATTCACCGCCAGTGTTACGAAGACAGTTTGTATTCAGCAGATCTGTAAGAAACCCGCAATTGTTTATACCTCGTATTTCTATGTCTTTATATGAGAAATCTTTTGTAGTAAGAGTAGCCAGACTATGGAACCATTTTCCATTGCATTTGCGCTCGTTTTCTCTGTCCAGTTACGTTTTCCGACAATGTTCTTCGGAATACATAATATCTGTTTCTTAATATATATATATATATAATTATTAATATATATTATTATTTTTCATTGTTAACGTGCTTTCAAATTGTTAATTTTATTATATTTATTTACTGTTTGGCTGGGGAGCCATTGTTGCGATATTTTAATTAATTAATTATTTAATAATATAGTGTTATCTACTTGTTAAGATACCATGTAATATAGATTAATTGGCCTTATAGGCTTTGTATATTACAATGAAACCAATAAATGAAATGAAATGAAACTATCCTTCTGGTACCTCCCATACAAATGTACCATCCCGCCTACCTTAGAAATCGTGTAATAGTAAACATATATCTAGACAAAGTTTTAGACAACAACTTGGTACTCTGACAACTCTCCTTCTAGTACGTCCCATACAAATATACCATCCCGCCACTTATAACCTTGTATTATTATCAATATTACCAACACGACCTTGCCAAATTCTGTAGTTAGTAAAGCTAAAACTAGACAAAGTATTGGACAAAAACTTGGTAGTCTGGCAACTAATCTTCTGGTACCTCCCATATAAATGTACCATCCCGCCGACCTTAGAAATCGTGTGATATTATCAATATGACCAACGCGATCTTGCTCAAATTCTGTATTTAGTATAGCTATAGACAGACAAAGTTTTGCACTAAAACTTGGTAGTCGGGCAACTCGCCTTCTGGTACCTCCCATACAAATGTACAATCCCTCCCCTTATAAACCGTGTATTATTATCAATATTACCAACGCGATCTTGCCAAATTCTGTAGTTAGTAAAGCTATAGTCAGACAAAGTTTTGGAAAAAAACTTGGTAGTCTGACAACTTCCCTTCTGGTACCTCGCACACAAATGTACCATCCCGCCAACCATAGACATCGTGTAATATTATCAATATTACCAACGCGATATTCCTCAAATTCTGGATTTAGTAAAGCTATAGTCAGACAAAGTATCGTACAAATATTAGTTGTATTATCAATATTACCAACGCGATCTTGCCCAAATTCTGGCAACTCCCCTTCTGGTACCACCCACACAAATGTACCACCCCTCCGACCATAGACATCGTGTAATATTATCAAGATTACCAACGCGATCTTGCCAAATTCTGTAGTTAGTAAAGGTATAGCCAGACAAAGTTTTGCACTAAAACTTGGTAGTCGGGCAACTCGCCTTCTGGTACCTCCCATACAAATGTACAATCCCTCCCCTTATAAACCGTGTATTATTATCAATATTACCAACGCGATCTTGCCAAATTCTGTAGTTAGTAAAGCTATAGTCAGACAAAGTTTTGGAAAAAAACTTGGTAGTCTGGCAACTCCCCTTCTGGTACCTCCCACACAAATGTACCATCCCGCTGACCTTGGACATCGTGTAATATTATCAATATGACCAACGGTATCTTGCTCAAATTCTGTAGGTAGTAAAGACAAAACTAGACAAAGTTTTGGACAAAAACTTGGTAGTCTGGCAACTCCCCTTCTGGTACCTCCCATACAAATGTACCATACCGCCACTTATAAACCGTGTATTATTTCCAATATTACCAACGCGATCTTGCCCAAATTCTGTAGTTAGTAAAGCTATAGCTAGACAAAGTTTTGGAAAAAATCTTGGTAGTCTGGCAACTCCACTTCTGGTACCTCCCATACAAATGTACCATCCCGCCTACGTTAGAAATCGTGTAATAGTAAACCTATATCTAGACAAAGTTTTAGACAACAACTTGGAAGTCTGACAACTCTCCTTCTGGTACCTCCCAAACAAATGTGCCATTCTGCCACTTATAAACCGTGTATTATTATCAATATTTCCATCGCGATATTGCTCAACTTCTGTATTTAGTAAAGCTATAGACAGACAAAGTTTTGGACAAACACTTGGTAGTCTGGCAACTTCCCCTCTAGTACCTCCCATACAAATGTACCAACCCGCCTACCTTAGAAATCGTGTAATAGTAAACCTATATCTAGACAAAGTTTTAGACAACAACTTGGTAGTCTGACAACTCCCCTTCTGGTACCTCCCATACAAATGTACCATCCCGCCACTTATAAACCGTGTATTATTATCAATATTACCAACGCGATCTTGCCCAAATTCTGTAGTTAGTAAAGCTATAGCTAGACAAAGTTTTGCAAAAAAACTTGGTAGTCTAAGCATGTGATACTGTTTTTGGGGCTTCCTATTAGAAAGTATATTGATCTTCGTATCCTACAGTATTTTTACAAACTAATTGTTTCAGATTCACCGCCAATGTTACGAAGACAGTTTGTATTCAGCAGATCTGTAAGAAACCCGCAATTGTTTATACCTCGTATTTCTACCAACCCGCCTACCTTAGAAATCGTGTAATAGTAAACCTATATCTAGATAAAGTTTTAGACAACAACTTGGTAGTCTGACAACTCCCCTTCTGGTACCTCCCATACAAATGTACCATCCCACCACTTATAAACCGTGTATTATTATCAATATTACCAACGCGATCTTGCCCAAATTCTGTAGTTAGCAGAGCTATAGCTAGACAAAGTTTTGGAAAAAAACTTGGTAGTCTGAGCATGTGATACTGTTTTTGGGGCTTCCTATTAGAAAGTATATTGATCTTCGTATCCTACAGTATTTTTACAAACTAATTGTTTCAGATTCACCGCCAATGTTACGAAGACAGTTTGTATTCAGCAGATCTGTAAGAAACCCGCAATTGTTTATACCTCGTATTTCTAGACAACAACTTGGAAGTCTGACAACTCTCCTTATGGTACCTCCCAAACAAATGTGCCATTCTGCCACTTATAAACCGTGTATTATTATCAATATTTCCAACGCGATATTGCTCAACTTCTGTATTTAGTAAAGCTATAGACAAAGTTTTGGACAAAAACTTGGTAGTCTGGCAACTTCCCTTCTAGTACCTCCCATACAAATGTACCAACCCGCCTACCTTAGAAATCGTGTAATAGTAAACCTATATCTAGACAAAGTTTTAGACAACAACTTGGTAGTCTGACAACTCCCCTTCTGGTACCTCCCATACAAATGTACCATCCCGCCTACCTTAGAAATCGTGTGATAGTAAACCTATATCTAGATAAAGTTTTAGACAACAACTTGGTAGTCTGACAACTCCCCTTCTGGTACCTCCCATACAAATGTACCATCCCGCCACTTATAAACCGTGTATTATTATCAATATTACCAACGCGATCTTGCCACAAATTCTGTAGTTAGTAAAGCTATAGCTAGACAAAGTTTTGGAAAAAAAACTTGGTAGTCTGGCAACTCCCCTTCTGGTACCTCCCATACAAATGTACCATCCCGCCTACCTTAGAAATCGTGTAATAGTAAACCTATATCTAGACAAAGTTTTAGACAACAACTTGGTAGTCTGACAACTCTCCTTATGGTACCTCCCAAACAAATGTGCCATTCTGCCACTTATAAACCGTGTATTATTATCAATATTACCAACGCGATCTTGCCACAAATTCTGTAGTTAGTAAAGCTATAGCTAGACAAAGTTTTGGAAAAAAAACTTGGTAGTCTGGCAACTCCCCTTCTGGTACCTCCCATACAAATGTACCATCCCGCCTACCTTAGAAATCGTGTAATAGTAAACCTATACCTAGACAAAGTTTTAGACAACAACTTGGTAGTCTGACAACTCTCCTTATGGTACCTCCCAAACAAATGTGCCATTCTGCCACTTATAAACCGTGTATTATTATCAATATTACCAACGCGATATTGCTCAACTTCTGTATTTAGTAAAGCTATAGACAAAGTTTTGGACAAAAACTTGGTAGTCTGGCAACTTCCCTTCTAGTACCTCCCATACAAATGTACCAACCCGCCTACCTTAGAAATCGTGTAATAGTAAACCTATATCTAGACAAAGTTTTAGACAACAACTTGGTAGTCTGACAACTCTCCTTATGGTACCTCCCAAACAAATGTGCCATTCTGCCACTTATAAACCGTGTATTATTATCAATATTACCAACGCGATCTTGCCACAAATTCTGTAGTTAGTAAAGCTATAGCTAGACAAAGTTTTGGAAAAAAAACTTGGTAGTCTGGCAACTCCCCTTCTGGTACCTCCCATACAAATGTACCATCCCGCCTACCTTAGAAATCGTGTGATATTATCAATATGACCAACGCGATATTGCTCAAATTCTGTAGTTAGTAAAGCTATAGACAAAAACTTAGTAGTCTGGCAACTCCCCTTCTGGTACCTCCCATACCAATATACCATCCCGCCACTTATAAACCGTGTATTATTATCAATATCACCAACTCGATCTTGCCCAAATTCTGTAGTTAGTAAAGCTATAGCTAGACAAAGTTTTGGAAAACAACTTGGTAGTCTGGCAACTCCCCTTATGGTACCTCCCATACAAATGTACCATCCCGCCACTTATAAACAGTGCATTATTATCAATATCACCAACTCGATCTTGCCCAAATTCTGTATTTAGTTAAGCTATAGACAGACAAAGTTTTGGACAATAACTTGGTAGTCTGAGCATGTGATACTGTTTTTGGGGCTTCCTATTAGAAAGTATATTGATCTTCGTATCCTACAGTATTTTTACAAACTAATTGTTTCAGATTCACCGCCAATGTTACGAAGACAGTTTGTATTCAGCAGATCTGTAAGAAACCCGCAATTGTTTATACCTCGTATTTCTAGACAACAACTTGGAAGTCTGACAACTCTCCTTCTGGTACCTCCCAAACAAATATGCCATTCTGCCACTTATAAACCGTGTATTATTATCAATATTTCCAACGCGATATTGCTCAACTTCTGTATTTAGTAAAGCTATAGACAGACAAAGTTTTGGACAACAACTTGGTAGTCTGGCAACTTCCCTTCTAGTACCTCCCATATAAATGTACCAACCCGCCTACCTTAGAAATCGTGTAATAGTAAACCTATATCTAGATAAAGTTTTAGACAACAACTTGGTAGTCTGACAACTCCCCTTCTGGTACCTCCCATACAAATGTACCATCCCGCCACTTATAAACCGTGTATTATTATCAATATTACCAACGCGATCTTGCCACAAATTCTGTAGTTAGTAAAGCTATAGCTAGACAAAGTTTTGGAAAAAAAACTTGGTAGTCTGGCAACTCCCCTTCTGGTACCTCCCATACAAATGTACCATCCCGCCTACCTTAGAAATCGTGTGATATTATCAATATGACCAACGCGATATTGCTCAAATTCTGTAGTTAGTAAAGCTATAGACAAAAACTTAGTAGTCTGGCAACTCCCCTTCTGGTACCTCCCATACCAATATACCATCCCGCCACTTATAAACCGTGTATTATTATCAATATCACCAACTCGATCTTGCCCAAATTCTGTAGTTAGTAAAGCTATAGCTAGACAAAGTTTTGGAAAACAACTTGGTAGTCTGGCAACTCCCCTTATGGTACCTCCCATACAAATGTACCATCCCGCCACTTATAAACAGTGCATTATTATCAATATCACCAACTCAATCTTGCCCAAATTCTGTATTTAGTTAAGCTATAGACAGACAAAGTTTTGGACAATAACTTGGTAGTCTGAGCATGTGATACTGTTTTTGGGGCTTCCTATTAGAAAGTATATTGATCTTCGTATCCTACAGTATTTTTACAAACTAATTGTTTCAGATTCACCGCCAATGTTACGAAGACAGTTTGTATTCAGCAGATCTGTAAGAAACCCGCAATTGTTTATACCTCGTATTTCTAGACAACAACTTGGAAGTCTGACAACTCTCCTTCTGGTACCTCCCAAACAAATGTGCCATTCTGCCACTTATAAACCGTGTATTATTATCAATATTTCCAACGCGATATTGCTCAACTTCTGTATTTAGTAAAGCTATAGACAGACAAAGTTTTTGACAACAACTTGGTAGTCTGGCAACTTCCCTTCTAGTACCTCCCATATAAATGTACCAACCCGCCTACCTTAGAAATCGTGTAATAGTAAACCTATATCTAGATAAAGTTTTAGACAACAACTTGGTAGTCTGACAACTCCCCTTCTGGTACCTCCCATACAAATGTACCATCCCGCCACTTATAAACCGTGTATTATTATCAATATTACCAACGCGATCTTGCCACAAATTCTGTAGTTAGTAAAGCTATAGCTAGACAAAGTTTTGGAAAAAAACTTAGTAGTCTGGCAACTCCCCTTCTGGTACCTCCCATACAAATGTACCATCCCGCCACTTATAAACAGTGCATTATTATCAATATTACCATCGCGATCTTGCCCAAATTCTGTATTTAGTTAAGCTATAGACAGACAAAGTTTTGGACAATAACTTGGTAGTCTGAGCATGTGATACTGTTTTTGGGGCTTCCTATTAGAAAGTATATTGATCTTCGTATCCTACAGTATTTTTACAAACTAATTGTTTCAGATTCACCGCCAATGTTACGAAGACAGTTTGTATTCAGCAGATCTGTAAGAAACCCGCAATTGTTTATACCTCGTATTTCTATGTCTTTATATGAGAAATCTTTTGTAGTAAGAGTAGCCAGACTATGGAACCATCTTCCATTGCATTTGCGCTCGTTTTCTCTGTCCAGTTACGTTTTCCGACAATGTTCTTTGGAATACATAATATCTGTTTCTTAATATATATATATATATAATTATTAATATATTTATTTATTTATTATTAATTACAATACAAAGTAAATTTATATTCTAATTTTGGGTCCAAGGGTAAACCGGGTGACACAGACCATATGTTTTTTTAGATTTTTGCAGCGACAGACCAAAGCCTCTGGTGGGAATCGAACCCACAACCCCCATGCTGATAAATTATTAATATATATTATTATTTTTCATTGTTAACGGGCTTTCAAATTGTTAATTTTATTATATTTATTTACTGTTTGGCTGGGGAGCCATTGTTGCGATATTTTAATTAATTAATTATTTAATAATATAGTGTTATCTACTTGTTAAGATACCATGTAATATAGATTAATTGGCCTTATAGGCTTTGTATATTACAATGAAACCAATAAATGAAATGAAATGAAACTCCCCTTCTGGTACCTCCCACACAAATGTACCATCCCGCCTACCTTAGAAATCGTGTAATAGTAAACATATATCTAGACAAAGTTTTAGACAACAACTTGGTACTCTGACAACTCTCCTTCTAGTACCTCCCATACAAATATACCATCCCGCCACTTATAACCTTGTATTATTATCAATATTACCAACACGACCTTGCCAAATTCTGTAGTTAGTAAAGCTAAAACTAGACAAAGTATTGGACAAAAACTTGGTAGTCTGGCAACTAATCTTCTGGTACCTCCCATATAAATGTACCATCCCGCCGACCTTAGAAATCGTGTGATATTATCAATATGACCAACGCGATCTTGCTCAAATTCTGTATTTAGTATAGCTATAGACAGACAAAGTTTTGCACTAAAACTTGGTAGTCGGGCAACTCGCCTTCTGGTACCTCCCATACAAATGTACAATCCCTCCCCTTATAAACCGTGTATTATTATCAATATTACCAACGCGATCTTGCCAAATTCTGTAGTTAGTAAAGCTATAGTCAGACAAAGTTTTGGAAAAAAACTTGGTAGTCTGACAACTTCCCTTCTGGTACCTCGCACACAAATGTACCATCCCGCCAACCATAGACATCGTGTAATATTATCAATATTACCAACGCGATATTCCTCAAATTCTGGATTTAGTAAAGCTATAGTCAGACAAAGTATCGTACAAATATTAGTTGTATTATCAATATTACCAACGCGATCTTGCCCAAATTCTGGCAACTCCCCTTCTGGTACCTCCCACACAAATGTACCACCCCTCCGACCATAGACATCGTGTAATATTATCAATATTTCCAACGCGATATTGCTCAACTTCTGTATTTAGTAAAGCTATAGACAGACAAAGTTTTGGACAACAACTTGGTAGTCTGGCAACTTCCCTTCTAGTACCTCCCATATAAATGTACCAACCCGCCTACCTTAGAAATCGTGTAATAGTAAACCTATATCTAGATAAAGTTTTAGACAACAACTTGGTAGTCTGACAACTCCCCTTCTGGTACCTCCCATACAAATGTACCATCCCGCCACTTATAAACCGTGTATTATTATCAATATTACCAACGCGATCTTGCCACAAATTCTGTAGTTAGTAAAGCTATAGCTAGACAAAGTTTTGGAAAAAAAACTTGGTAGTCTGGCAACTCCCCTTCTGGTACCTCCCATACAAATGTACCATCCCGCCTACCTTAGAAATCGTGTGATATTATCAATATGACCAACGCGATATTGCTCAAATTCTGTAGTTAGTAAAGCTATAGACAAAAACTTAGTAGTCTGGCAACTCCCCTTCTGGTACCTCCCATACCAATATACCATCCCGCCACTTATAAACCGTGTATTATTATCAATATCACCAACTCGATCTTGCCCAAATTCTGTAGTTAGTAAAGCTATAGCTAGACAAAGTTTTGGAAAACAACTTGGTAGTCTGGCAACTCCCCTTATGGTACCTCCCATACAAATGTACCATCCCGCCACTTATAAACAGTGCATTATTATCAATATCACCAACTCAATCTTGCCCAAATTCTGTATTTAGTTAAGCTATAGACAGACAAAGTTTTGGACAATAACTTGGTAGTCTGAGCATGTGATACTGTTTTTGGGGCTTCCTATTAGAAAGTATATTGATCTTCGTATCCTACAGTATTTTTACAAACTAATTGTTTCAGATTCACCGCCAATGTTACGAAGACAGTTTGTATTCAGCAGATCTGTAAGAAACCCGCAATTGTTTATACCTCGTATTTCTAGACAACAACTTGGAAGTCTGACAACTCTCCTTCTGGTACCTCCCAAACAAATGTGCCATTCTGCCACTTATAAACCGTGTATTATTATCAATATTTCCAACGCGATATTGCTCAACTTCTGTATTTAGTAAAGCTATAGACAGACAAAGTTTTTGACAACAACTTGGTAGTCTGGCAACTTCCCTTCTAGTACCTCCCATATAAATGTACCAACCCGCCTACCTTAGAAATCGTGTAATAGTAAACCTATATCTAGATAAAGTTTTAGACAACAACTTGGTAGTCTGACAACTCCCCTTCTGGTACCTCCCATACAAATGTACCATCCCGCCACTTATAAACCGTGTATTATTATCAATATTACCAACGCGATCTTGCCACAAATTCTGTAGTTAGTAAAGCTATAGCTAGACAAAGTTTTGGGAAAAAACTTAGTAGTCTGGCAACTCCCCTTCTGGTACCTCCCATACAAATGTACCATCCCGCCACTTATAAACAGTGCATTATTATCAATATTACCATCGCGATCTTGCCCAAATTCTGTATTTAGTTAAGCTATAGACAGACAAAGTTTTGGACAATAACTTGGTAGTCTGAGCATGTGATACTGTTTTTGGGGCTTCCTATTAGAAAGTATATTGATCTTCGTATCCTACAGTATTTTTACAAACTAATTGTTTCAGATTCACCGCCAATGTTACGAAGACAGTTTGTATTCAGCAGATCTGTAAGAAACCCGCAATTGTTTATACCTCGTATTTCTATGTCTTTATATGAGAAATCTTTTGTAGTAAGAGTAGCCAGACTATGGAACCATCTTCCATTGCATTTGCGCTCGTTTTCTCTGTCCAGTTACGTTTTCCGACAATGTTCTTTGGAATACATAATATCTGTTTCTTAATATATATATATATATAATTATTAATATATATTATTATTTTTCATTGTTAACGGGCTTTCAAATTGTTAATTTTATTATATTTATTTACTGTTTGGCTGGGGAGTCATTGTTGCGATATTTTAATTAATTAATTATTTAATAATATAGTGTTATCTACTTGTTAAGATACCATGTAATATAGATTAATTGGCCTTATAGGCTTTGTATATTACAATGAAACCAATAAATGAAATGAAATGAAACTCCCCTTCTGGTACCTCCCACACAAATGTACCATCCCGCCTACCTTAGAAATCGTGTAATAGTAAACATATATCTAGACAAAGTTTTAGACAACAACTTGGTACTCTGACAACTCTCCTTCTAGTACCTCCCATACAAATATACCATCCCGCCACTTATAACCTTGTATTATTATCAATATTACCAACACGACCTTGCCAAATTCTGTAGTTAGTAAAGCTAAAACTAGACAAAGTATTGGACAAAAACTTGGTAGTCTGGCAACTAATCTTCTGGTACCTCCCATATAAATGTACCATCCCGCCGACCTTAGAAATCGTGTGATATTATCAATATGACCAACGCGATCTTGCTCAAATTCTGTATTTAGTATAGCTATAGACAGACAAAGTTTTGCACTAAAACTTGGTAGTCGGGCAACTCGCCTTCTGGTACCTCCCATACAAATGTACCATCCCGCCTACCTTAGAAATCGTGTAATAGTAAACATATATCTAGACAAAGTTTTAGACAACAACTTGGTACTCTGACAACTCGCCTTCTGGTACCTCCCATACAAATGTACAATCCCTCCCCTTATAAACCGTGTATTATTATCAATATTACCAACGCGATCTTGCCAAATTCTGTAGTTAGTAAAGCTATAGTCAGACAAAGTTTTGGAAAAAAACTTGGTAGTCTGACAACTTCCCTTCTGGTACCTCGCACACAAATGTACCATCCCGCCAACCATAGACATCGTGTAATATTATCAATATTACCAACGCGATATTCCTCAAATTCTGGATTTAGTAAAGCTATAGTCAGACAAAGTATCGTACAAATATTAGTTGTATTATCAATATTACCAACGCGATCTTGCCCAAATTCTGGCAACTCCCCTTCTGGTACCTCCCACACAAATGTACCACCCCTCCGACCATAGACATCGTGTAATATTATCAATATGACCAACGGTATCTTGCTCAAATTCTGTAGGTAGTAAAGACAAAACTAGACAAAGTTTTGGAAAAAAACTTGGTAGTCTGGCAACTCCCCTTCTGGTACCTCCCACACAAATGTACCATCCCGCCGACCTTGGACATCGTGTAATATTATCAATATGACCAACGGTATCTTGCTCAAATTCTGTAGGTAGTAAAGACAAAACTAGACAAAGTTTTGGACAAAAACTTGGTAGTCTGGCAACTCCCCTTCTGGTACCTCCCATACAAATGTACCATACCGCCACTTATAAACCGTGTATTATTTCCAATATTACCAACGCGATCTTGCCCAAATTCTGTAGTTAGTAAAGCTATAGCTAGACAAAGTTTTGGAAAAAAACTTGGTAGTCTGGCAACTCCACTTCTGGTACCTCCCATACAAATGTACCATCCCGCCTACCTTAGAAATCGTGTAATAGTAAACCTATATCTAGACAAAGTTTTAGACAACAACTTGGAAGTCTGACAACTCTCCTTCTGGTACCTCCCAAACAAATGTGCCATTCTGCCACTTATAAACCGTGTATTATTATCAATATTTCCATCGCGATATTGCTCAACTTCTGTATTTAGTAAAGCTATAGACAGACAAAGTTTTGGACAAACACTTGGTAGTCTGGCAACTTCCCTTCTAGTACCTCCCATACAAATGTACCAACCCGCCTACCTTAGAAATCGTGTAATAGTAAACCTATATCTAGACAAAGTTTTAGACAACAACTTGGTAGTCTGACAACTCCCCTTCTGGTACCTCCCATACAAATGTACCATCCCGCCACTTATAAACCGTGTATTATTATCAATATTACCAACGCGATCTTGCCCAAATTCTGTAGTTAGTAAAGCTATAGCTAGACAAAGTTTTGCAAAAAAACTTGGTAGTCTAAGCATGTGATACTGTTTTTGGGGCTTCCTATTAGAAAGTATATTGATCTTCGTATCCTACAGTATTTTTACAAACTAATTGTTTCAGATTCACCGCCAATGTTACGAAGACAGTTTGTATTCAGCAGATCTGTAAGAAACCCGCAATTGTTTATACCTCGTATTTCTATGTCTTTATATGAGAAATCGTTTGTAGTAAGAGTAGCCAGACTATGGAACCATCTTCCATTGCATTTGCGCTCGTTTTCTCTGTCCAGTTACGTTCTCCGACAATGTTCTTTGGAATACATAATATCTGTTTCTTAATATATATATATATATATATTTATTAATATATATTATTATTTTTAATTGTTAACGGGCTTTCAAATTGTTAATTTTATTATATTTATTTACTGTTTGGCTGGGGAGCCATTGTTGCGATATTTTAATTAATTAATTATTTAATAATATAGTGTTATCTACTTGTTAAGATACCATGTAATATAGATTAATTGGCCTTATAGGCTTTGTATATTACAATGAAACCAATAAATGAAATGAAACTATCCTTCTGGTACCTCCCATACAAATGTACCATCCCGCCTACCTTAGAAATCGTGTAATAGTAAACCTATATCTAGACAAAGTTTTTGACAACAACTTGGTACTCTGACAACTCTCCTTCTAGTACCTCCCATACAAATATACCATCCCGCCACTTATAAACCTTGTATTATTATCAATATTACCAACACGACCTTGCCAAATTCTGTAGTTAGTAAAGCTATAGCTAGACAAAGTTTTGGAAAAAAAGATGGTAGTCTGGCAACTCCCATACAAATGTACCATCCTGCCGTCTTTAGACATCGTGTAATATTATCCATATGACCAACGGTATCTTGCTCAAATTCTGTAGTTAGTAAAGCTAAAACTAGACAAAGTATTGGACAAAAACTTGGTAGTCTGGCAACTAATCTTCTGGTACCTCCCATATAAATGTACCATCCCGCCGACCTTAGAAATCGTGTGATATTATCAATATGACCAACGCGATCTTGCTCAAATTCTGTATTTAGTATAGCTATAGACAGACAAAGTTTTGCACTAAAACTTGGTAGTCGGGCAACTCGCCTTCTGGTACCTCCCATACAAATGTACAATCCCTCCCCTTATAAACCGTGTATTATTATCAATATTACCAACGCGATCTTGCCAAATTCTGTAGTTAATAAAGCTATAGTCAGACAAAGTTTTGGAAAAAAACTTGGAAGTCTGACAACTTCCCTTCTGGTACCTCGCACACAAACCATCCCGCCAACCATAGACATCGTGTAATATTATCAATATTACCAACGCGATATTCCTCAAATTCTGGATTTAGTAAAGCTATAGTCAGACAAAGTATCGTACAAATATTAGTTGTATTATCAATATTTCCAACGCGATCTTGCCCAAATTCTGGCAACTCCCCTTCTGGTACCTCCCACACAAATGTACCATCCCGCCGACCATAGACATCGTGTAATATTATCAATATTACCAACGCGATCTAGCCAAATTCTGTAGTTAGTAAAGGTATAGCCAGGCAAAGTTTTGGAAAAAAACTTGGTAGTCTGGCAACTCTCCTTCTGGTACCTCCCACACAAATTTACCATCCCAACGACCTTAGACATCGTGTAATATTATCAATATTACCAAAGCGATCTTGCCAAATTTTGTATTTAGTAAAGCTATAGCTAGATAAAGTTTTGGACAAAAACTTGGATGTGTGGCAACTCCCCTTCTGGTACCTCCCATACAAATGTACCATCCCGCCCTTTATAAACCGTGTAATATTATGAATATGACCGACGCGATCATGGCCAAATTCTGTATTAAGTAAAGCTATAGCTGGAAAAAGTTTTGGACAAAATCTTGGAAGTCTGGCAACTCCCCTTCTGGTACCTCCCATACAAATGTACCATCCCGCCTACTTTAGAAATCGTGTTATAGTAAACCTATATCTAGACAATGTTTTAGATAACAACTCGGTGGTCTGACAACTCTTCTTCTGGTACCTCCCATACAAATGTACCATCCCGCCACTTATAAACCGTGTATTATTATCAATATTACCAACGCGATCTTGCCCAAATTCTGTAGTTAGTAAAGCTATAGCTAGACAAAGTTTTGGAAAACAACTTGGTAGTCTGGCAACTCCCCTTCTGGTACCTGCCATACAAATGTACCATCCCGCCTACTTTAGAAATCGTGTTATAGTAAACCTATATCTAGACAATGTTTTAGACAACAACTCGGTGGTCTGACAACTCTTCTTCTGGTACCTCCCATACAAATGTACCATCCCGCCACTTATAAACCGCGTATTATTATCAATATTTCCAACGCGATCTTGCCCAAATTCTGTAGTTAGTAAAGCTATAGCTAGACAAAGTTTTGGAAAACAACTTGGTAGTCTGGCAACTCCCCTTCTGCTACCTGCCATACAAATGTACCATCCCGTCACTTATAAACCGTGTATTATTATCAATATTACCAACGCAATCTTGCCCAAATTCTGTAGTTAGTAAAGCTATAGCCAGACAACGTTTTGGACAAAACCATGGTAGTTTGGCATCTACAATTCTGGTACCACCCATACAAATGTACCATCCCGCCTACCTTAGAAATCGTGTGATATTATCAATATTACTAACGCGATCTTGCCCAAATTATTTATTTAGTAAATCTATAGACAGATAAAGTTTTGGCCAAAAACTTGGTAGCCTGGCAACTCCCCTTCCCCCCCTTGTTATCAATATGACCAACGCGATATGCTCAAATTCTGTATTTAGTAAAGCTATAGACTCCCCTTCTGGTACCTCCCATACAAATGTACAAATTAGACAACAACTTGGTAGTCTGACAACTCCCCTTTTGGTACCTCCCATACAAATGTACCATCCCGCCACTTATAAACCGTGTATTATTATCAATATTACCAACGTGATTTTGCCCAAATTCTGTATTTAGTGAAGCTATAGCTAGACAAAGTTTTGGAAAAAAACTTGGTAGTCTGGCAACTCCCCTTCTGGTACCTCCCATACAAATGTACCATACCCCCTACCTTAGAAATCGTGTGATATTATCAATATGACCAACGCGATATTGCTCAAATTCTATATTTAGTAAAGCTATAGACAGACAAAGTTTGGACAAAAACTTGGTAGTATGGCAACTCCCCTTCTGGTACCTCCCATACAAATGTACCATCCCGCCACTTATAAACCGTGTATTATTACCAATATTACCAACGCGATCTTGCCTAAATTCTGTAGTTAGTAAAGCTATAGCTAGAAAAAGTTTTGGAAAACAACTTGGTAGTCTGGCAACTCCCCTTCTGGTACCTCCCATACAAATGTACCATCCCTCATACCTTAGAAATCGTGTGATATTATCAATATGACTAACGCGATATTGCTCAAATTCTGTAGTTAGTAAAGATAAAACTAGACAAAGTTTTCGACAACAACTTGGTAGTCTGGCAACTCCCCTTCTGGTACCTCCCACACAAATGTACCATCTTGCCCAAATTCTGGCAACTCCCCTTCTGGTACCTCCCACACAAATGTACCATCCCGCCGACCATAGACATCGTGTAATATTATCAATATTACCAACGCGATCTTGCCCAAATTCTGTAGTTAGTAAAGCTATACCTAGACAAAGTTTTGGAAAACCCCTTGGTAGTCTGGCAACTCCCCTTCTGGTACCTCCCATACAAATGTACCATCCCTCATACCTTAGAAATCGTGTGATATTATCAATATGACCAACGCGATCTTGTCCAAATTCTGTAGTTAGTAAAGCTATAGCTAGACAAAGTTTTGGAAAACAACTTGGTAGTCTGGCAACTCCCCTTCTGGTACCTCCCATACAAATGTACCATCCCGCCTACTTTAGAAATCGTGTTATAGTAAACCTATATCTAGACAATGTTTTAGACAACAACTCGGTGGTCTGACAACTCTTCTTCTGGTACCTCCCATACAAATGTACCATCCCGCCACTTATAAACCGTGTATTATTATCAATATTACCAACGCGATCTTGCCCAAATTCTGTAGTTAGTAAAGCTATAGCTAGACAAAGTTTTGGAAAACAACTTGGTAGTCTGGCAACTCCCCTTCTGGTACCTGCCATACAAATGTACCATCCCGCCACTTATAAACCGTGTATTATTATCAATATTACCAACGCGATCTTGCCCAAATTCTGTAGTTAGTAAAGCTATAGCTAGACAAAGTTTTGGAAAACAACTTGGTAGTCTGGCAACTCCCCTTCTGGTACCTCCCATACAAATGTACCATCCCGCCTACTTTAGAAATCGTGTTATAGTAAACCTATATCTAGACAATGTTTTAGACAACAACTCGGTGGTCTGACAACTCTTCTTCTGGTACCTCCCATACAAATGTACCATCCCGCCACTTATAAACCGTGTATTATTATCAATATAACCAACGCGATCTTGCCCAAATTCTGTAGTTAGTAAAGGTATAGCTAGACAAAGTTTTGGAAAACAACTTGGTAGTCTGGCAACTCCCCTTCTGCTACCTGCCATACAAATGTACCATCCCGTCACTTATAAACCGTGTATTATTATCAATATTACCAACGCAATCTTGCCCAAATTCTGTAGTTAGTAAAGCTATAGCCAGACAACGTTTTGGACAAAACCATGGTAGTCTGGCATCTACAATTCTGCTACCACCCATACAAATGTACCATCCCGCCTACCTTAGAAATCGTGTGATATTATCAATATTACTAACGCGATCTTGCCCAAATTATTTATTTAGTAAATCTATAGACAGACAAAGTTTTGGCCAAAAACTTGGTAGCCTGGCAACTCCCCTTCCCCCCCTTGTTATCAATATGACCAACGCGATATGCTCAAATTCTGTATTTAGTAAAGCTATAGACTCCCCTTCTGCTACCTGCCATACAAATGTACCATCCCGCCCCTTATAAACTGTGTAATATTATCAATGTGACCAACGCGATATTGCTCATATTCTGTATTTAGTAAGGCTATAGACATACAAAGTTTTGGACAGAAACTTGGTAGTCTGGCAACTCCCTTTCTGGTACATCCCATACAAATGTACCATCCCGCCTACTTTAGAAATCGTGTAATAGTAAACCTATATGTAGACAATGTTTTAGACAACAACTTGGTAGTCTGACAACTCTTCTTCTGGTACCTACCATACAAATGTACCATCCCGTCACTTATAAACCGTGTATTATTATCAATATTACCAACGCAATCTTGCCCAAATTCTGTAGTTAGTATAGCTATAGCCAGACAACGTTTTGGACAAAACCATGGTAGTCTGGCATCTACAATTCTGGTACCTCCCATACAAATGTACCATCCCGCCTACTTTAGAAATCGTGTTATAGTAAACCTATATCTAGACAATGTTTTAGACAACAACTTGGTGGTCTGACAACTCTTCTTCTGGTACCTCCCATACAAATGTACCATCCCGCCACTTATAAACCGTGTATTATTATCAATATTACCAACGCGATCTTGCCCAAATTCTGTGGTTAGTAAAGGTATAGCTAGACAAAGTTTTGGAAAACAACTTGGTAGTCTGGCAACTCCCCTTCTGGTACCTGCCATACAAATGTACCATCCCGTCACTTATAAACCGTGTATTATTATCAATATTACCAACGCAATCTTGCCCAAATTCTGTAGTTAGTAAAGCTATAGCCAGACAACGTTTTGGACAAAACCATGGTAGTCTGGCATCTACAATTCTGGTACCACCCATACAAATATACCATCCCGCCTACCTTAGAAATCGTGTGATATTATCAATATTACCAACGCGATCTTGCCCAAATTATTTATTTAGTAAAGCTATAGACAGACAAAGTTTTGGCCAAAAACTTGGTAGCCTGGCAACTCCCCTTCCCCCCCTTGTTGTCAATATGACCAACGCGATATGCTCAAATTCTGTATTTAGTAAAGCTATAGACTCCCCTTCTGGTACCTCCCATACAAATGTACCATCCCGCCTACCTTAGAAATCGTGTAATAGTAAACCTATATCTACACAAAGTTTTAGACAACAACTTGGTAGTCTGACAACTCTCCTTCTGGTACCTCCCATACAAATGTACCATCCCGTCACTTACAAACCGTGTATTATTATCAATATTACCAACGCGATATTGCTCAAATTCTGTATTTAGTAAAGCTATAGACAGACAAAGTTTTGGGCAAAAACTTGGTAGTCTGGCAACACCCCTTCTGGTACCTCCCATACAAATGTACCGTCCCGCCCCTTATAAACTGTGTAATATTATCAATGTGACCAACGCGATATTGCTCATATTCTGTATTTAGTAAGGCTATATACATACAAAGTTTTGGACAAAAACTTGGTAGTCTGGCAACTCCCCTTCTGGTACCTCCCATAGAAATGTACCATCCCGTCACTTATAAACCGTGTATTATTATCAATATTACCAACGCAATATTGCCCAAATTCTGTACTTAGTAAAGCTATAGCCAGACAACGTTTTGGACAAAAACATGGTAGTCTGGCATCTACAATTCTGGTACCTCCCATACAAATGTACCATCCCGCCGACCTTAGACATCGTGTAATATTATCAATATGACCAACGGTATCTTGCTCAAATTCTGTATTGAGTAAAGCTATAGCTAGACAAAGTTTTGGAAAACAACTTGGTAGTCTGGCAACTCCCCTTCTGGTACCTTCCATACAAATGTACCATCCCGGCCCTAATAAACAGTGTACTATTCTCAATATGACCAACGCGATCTTGCCCAAATTCTGTATTTAGTAAAGCTATAGCTAGACAAAGTTTTGGAAAACAACTTGGTAGTCTGGCAACTCCCCTTCTGGTACATGCCATACAAATGTACCATCCCGTCTACCTTAGAAATCGTGTAATAGTAAACCTATATCTAAAGTTTTAGACAACAACTTGGTAGTCTGACAACTCTCCTTCTGGTACCTTCCATACAAATGTACCATCCCGGCCCTAATAAACAGTGTACTATTCTCAATATGACCAACGCGATCTTGCCCAAATTCTGTATTTAGTAAAGCTATAGCTAGACAAAGTTTTGGAAAACAACTTGGTAGTCTGACAACTCTCCTTCTGATACCTCCCATACAAATGTACCATCCCGGCCCTAATAAACAGTGTACTATTCTCAATATGACCAACGCGATCTTGCCCAAATTCTGTATTTAGTAAAGCTATAGCTAGACAAAGTTTTGGAAAACAACTTGATAGTCTGACAACTCTCCTTCTGGTACCTCCCACACAAATGTACCATCCCGCCCCTTATAAACTGTGTAATATTATCAATGTGACCAACGCGATATTGCTCAAATTCTGTATTTAGTAAGGCTATAGACATACAAAGTTTTGGACAAAAACTTGGTAGTCTGGCAACTCCCCTTCTGGTACCTCCCATACAAATGTACCATCCCGTCACTTATAAACCGTGTATTATTATCAATATTACCAACGCAATCTTGCCCAAATTCTGTAGTTAGTAAAGCTATAGCCAGACAACGTTTTGGACAAAAACTTGGTAGTCTGGCATATACAATTCTGGTACCTCCCATACAAATGTACCATCCCGCCGACCTTAGACATCGTGTAATATTATCAATATGACCAACGGTATCTTGCTCAAATTCTGTATTTAGTAAAGCTATAGCCAGACAAAGTTTTGGACAAAAACTTGGTAGTCTGGCAACTCCCCTTCTGGTACCTCCCATACAAATGTACCATCCCGTCACTTATAAACCGTGTATTATTATCAATATTACCAACGCAATCTTGCCCAAATTCTGTAGTTAGTAAAGCTATAGCCAGACAATGTTTTGGACAAAAACTTGGTAGTCTGGCATATACAATTCTGGTACCTCCCATACAAATGTACCATCCCGCCGACCTTAGACATCGTGTATTATTATCAATATTACCAACGCGATCTTGCCCAAATTCTGTAGTTAGTAAAGCTATAGCTAGACAAAGTTTTGGAAAACAACTTGGTAGTCTGGCAACTCCCCTTCTGGTACCTGCCATACAAATGTACCATCCCGCCACTTATAAACCGCGTATTATTATCAATATTACCAACGCGATCTTGCCCAAATTCTGTAGTTAGTAAAGCTATAGCTAGACAAAGTTTTGGAAAACAACTTGGTAGTCTGGCAACTCCCCTTCTGGTACCTCCCATACAAATGTACCATCCCGCCTACTTTAGAAATCGTGTAATAGTAAACCTATATCTAGACAATGTTTTAGACAACAACTTGGTAGTCTGACAACTCTTCTTCTGGTATTTAGTAAGGCTATAGACAGACAAAGTTTTGGACAAAAACTTGGTAGTCTGGCAACTCCCCTTCTGGTACCTAACATACATATGTACCATCCCGCCCCTTATAAACCATGTAATATTATCAATATGACCAACAGTATCTTGCAAAAATTCTGTAGTTAGTTAAGCTATATCTAGACAAAGTTTTGGACAAAAACTTGGTAGTCTGGCATCTACAATTCTGGTACCACCCATACAAATGTACCATCCCGCCTACCTTAGAAATAGTGTAATAGTAAAGCTATAGCTAGGCAAAGTTTTGGAAAACAACTTGGTAGTCTGGCAACTCCCCTTCTGGTACCTGCCATACAAATGTACCATCCCGCCACTTATAAACCGTGTATTATTATCAATATTACCAACGCGATCTTGCCCACATTCTGTAGTTAGTAAAGCTATAGCTAGACAAAGTTTTGGAAAACAACTTGGTAGTCTGGCAACTCCCCTTCTGGTACCTCCCATACAAATGTACCATCCCGCCACTTATAAACCGTGTATTATTATCAATATTATCAAATTCTCAAATTCTGTATTTAGTAAAGCTATAGACAGACAAAGTTTTGGACAAAAACTTGGTAGTCTGGCAACACCCCTTCTGGTACCTCCCATTCAAATGTACCGTCCCGCCCCTTATAAACTGTGTAATATTATCAATGTGACCAACGCGATATTGCTCATATTCTGTATTTAGTAAGGCTATAGACATACAAAGTTTTGGACAAAAACTTGGTAGTCTGGCAACTCCCCTTCTGGTACCTCCCATAGAAATGTACCATCCCGTCACTTATAAACCGTGTATTATTATCAATATTACCAACGCAATCTTGCCCAAATTCTGTAGTTAGTAAAGCTATAGCCAGACAACGTTTTGGACAAAAACTTGGTAGTCTGGCATCTACAATTCTGGTACTTCCCATACAAATGTACCATCCCGCCGACCTTAGACATCGTGTAATATTATCAACTAGTAAGTTGTAATGCGCCTATGGCGCCCGTTAATTTGCTTGAGAAATATTTGTTAATGAGAAAACTATTTTGTAAAAAAAATTTCGAAAAAAAATAAAATTGAAAAAAAAAAATTTGTGAAAACAAATTTTTGTTGAAAAAAAAAAATTTTGTTGAAAAAAAAAATTTTGTTGAAAAAAAAATTTTTGTTGAAAAAAAAAAATATTCTTGAAAAAAAAAATTTTGTTGAAAAAAAAAAATTTTTGTTGAAAAAAAAAATTTTTTGTGAAAAAAAAAAAATTTTGTTGAAAAAAAAAATTTTTGTTGAAAAAAAAAAATTTTGTTGAAAAAAAAAATTTTGTTGAAAAAAAAAATTTTGTTGAAAAAAACAATTTTCTTGAAAAAAAAAATTTTCTTGAAAAAAAAAATTTTGTTGAAAAATAAAATTGTTGAAAAAAAAAAATTTGGAAAAAAAAAATTTTTGTAAAAAAAAAAAATTTGGAAAAAATAAATTTTGGAAAAAAAAAATTTTGGTAAAAAAAAAATTTGGGGAAAACACAATTTCTGTACAAAAAAAAAATATTATTTTTTTTATTATTATTATTTATAGAATTATTATAGAATGCCTATTTAAATTCCTACGTACTGCGTGACAGAGTCAGTGAATCAGGGAATCAGTGAATCAGGGAATCAGTGAATCAGTGAATCAGTGAATCAGTGTCGAGGGTAAATATATATTAAGATATGACCAACTCCCCTTCTGGTACCTTCCATACAAATGTACCATCCCGGCCCTAATAAACAGTGTACTATTCTCAATATGACCAACGCGATCTTGCCCAAATTCTGTCTTTAGTAAAGCTATAGCTAGACAAAGTTTTGGAAAACAATTTGGTAGTCTGGCAACTCCCCTTCTGGTACATGCCATACAAATGTACCATCCCGTCTATCTTAGAAATCGTGTAATAGTAAACCTATATCTAAAGTTTTAGACAACAACTTGGTAGTCTGACAACTCTCCTTCTGGTACCTTCCATACAAATGTACCATCCCGGCCCTAATAAACAGTGTACTATTCTCAATATGACCAACGCGATCTTGCCCAAATTCTGTATTTAGTAAAGCTATATCTAGACAAAGTTTTGGAAAACAACTTGGTAGTCTGACAACTCTCCTTCTGATACCTCCCATACAAATGTACCATCCCGGCCCTAATAAACAGTGTACTATTCTCAATATGACCAACGCGATCTTGCCCAAATTCTGTATTTAGTAAAGCTATATCTAGAAAAAGTTTTGGAAAACAACTTGGTAGTCTGACAACTCCCCTTCTGGTACCTCCCATACAAATGTACCATCCCGTCACTTATAAACCGTGTATTATTATCAATATTACCAACGCAATCTTGCCCAAATTCTGTAGTTAGTAAACCTATATCTAGACAAAGTTTTAGACAACAACTTGGTAGTCTGACAACTCTCCTTCTGGTACCTCCCATACAAATGTACCATCCCGCCACTTATAAACCGCGTATTATTATCAATATTACCAACGCGATCTTGCCCAAATTCTGTAGTTAGTAAAGCTATAGCTAGACAAAGTTTTGGAAAACAACTTGGTAGTCTGGCAACTCCCCTTCTGGTACCTGCCATACAAATGTACCATCCCGCCACTTATAAACCGCGTATTATTATCAATATTACCAACACGATCTTGCCCAAATTCTGTAGTTAGTAAAGCTATAGCTAGACAAAGTTTTGGAAAACAACTTGGTAGTCTGGCAACTCCCCTTCTGGTACCTCCCATACAAATGTACCATCCCGCCTACTTTAGAAATCGTGTAATAGTAAACCTATATCTAGACAATGTTTTAGACAACAACTTGGTAGTCTGACAACTCTTCTTCTGGTATTTAGTAAGGCTATAGACAGACAAAGTTTTGGACAAAAACTTGGTAGTCTGGCAACTCCCCTTCTGGTACCTAACATACATATGTACCATCCCGCCCCTTATAAACCATGTAATATTATCAATATGACCAACAGTATCTTTCAAAAATTCTGTAGTTAGTTAAGCTATATCTAGACAAAGTTTTGGACAAAAACTTGGTAGTCTGGCATCTACAATTCTGGTACCACCCATACAAATGTACCATCCCGCCTACCTTAGAAATAGTGTAATAGTAAAGCTATAGCTAGACAAAGTTTTGGAAAACAACTTGGTAGTCTGGCAACTCCCCTTCTGGTACCTGCCATACAAATGTACCATCCCGCCACTTATAAACCGTGTATTATTATCAATATTACCAACGCGATCTTGCCCACATTCTGTAGTTAGTAAAGCTATAGCTAGACAAAGTTTTGGAAAACAACTTGGTAGTCTGGCAACTCCCCTTCTGGTACCTCCCATACAAATGTACCATCCCGCCACTTATAAACCGTGTATTATTATCAATATTATCAAATTCTCAAATTCTGTATTTAGTAAAGCTATAGACAGACAAAGTTTTGGACAAAAACTTGGTAGTCTGGCAACACCCCTTCTGGTACCTCCCATACAAATGTACCGTCCCGCCCCTTATAAACTGTGTAATATTATCAATGTGACCAACGCGATATTGCTCATATTCTGTATTTAGTAAGGCTATAGACATACAAAGTTTTGGACAAAAACTTGGTAGTCTGGCAACTCCCCTTCTGGTACCTCCCATAGAAATGTACCATCCCGTCACTTATAAACCGTGTATTATTATCAATATTACCAACGCAATCTTGCCCAAATTCTGTAGTTAGTAAAGCTATAGCCAGACAACGTTTTGGACAAAAACTTGGTAGTCTGGCATCTACAATTCTGGTACTTCCCATACAAATGTACCATCCCGCCGACCTTAGACATCGTGTAATATTATCAATATGACCAACTCCCCTTCTGGTACCTTCCATACAAATGTACCATCCCGGCCCTAATAAACAGTGTACTATTCTCAATATGACCAACGCGATCTTGCCCAAATTCTGTCTTTAGTAAAGCTATAGCTAGACAAAGTTTTGGAAAACAACTTGGTAGTCTGGCAACACCCCTTCTGGTACATGCCATACAAATGTACCATCCCGTCTATCTTAGAAATCGTGTAATAGTAAACCTATATCTAAAGTTTTAGACAACAACTTGGTAGTCTGACAACTCTCCTTCTGGTACCTTCCATACAAATGTACCATCCCGGCCCTAATAAACAGTGTACTATTCTCAATATGACCAACGCGATCTTGCCCAAATTCTGTATTTAGTAAAGCTATATCTAGACAAAGTTTTGGAAAACAACTTGGTAGTCTGACAACTCTCCTTCTGATACCTCCCATACAAATGTACCATCCCGGCCCTAATAAACAGTGTACTATTCTCAATATGACCAACGCGATCTTGCCCAAATTCTGTATTTAGTAAAGCTATATCTAGACAAAGTTTTGGAAAACAACTTGGTAGTCTGACAACTCTCCTTCTGATACCTCCCATACAAATGTACCATCCCGGCCCTAATAAACAGTGTACTATTCTCAATATGACCAACGCGATCTTGCCCAAATTCTGTATTTAGTAAAGCTATATCTAGACAAAGTTTTGGAAAACAACTTGGTAGTCTGACAACTCTCCTTCTGATACCTCCCATACAAATGTACCATCCCGGCCCTAATAAACAGTGTACTATTCTCAATATGACCAACGCGATCTTGCCCAAATTCTGTATTTAGTAAAGCTATATCTAGACAAAGTTTTGGAAAACAACTTGGTAGTCTGACAACTCTCCTTCTGATACCTCCCATACAAATGTACCATCCCGGCCCTAATAAACAGTGTACTATTCTCAATATGACCAACGCGATCTTGCTCAAATTCTGTATTTAGTAAGGCTATAGACATACAAAGTTTTGGACAAAAACTTGGTAGTCTGGCAACTCCCCTTCTGGTACCTCCCATACAAATGTACCATCCCGTCACTTATAAACCGTGTATTATTATCAATATTACCAACGCAATCTTGCCCAAATTCTGTAGTTAGTAAACCTATATCTAGACAAAGTTTTAGACAACAACTTGGTAGTCTGACAACTCTCCTTCTGGTACCTCCCATACAAATGTACCATCCCGCCACTTATAAACCGTGTATTATTATCAATATTACCAACGCGATCTTGCCCAAATTCTGTAGTTAGTAAAGCTATAGCTAGACAAAGTTTTGGAAAACAACTTGGTAGTCTGGCAACTCCCCTTCTGGTACCTGCCATACAAATGTACCATCCCGCCACTTATAAACCGCGTATTATTATCAATATTACCAACGCGATCTTGCCCAAATTCTGTAGTTAGTAAAGCTATAGCTAGACAAAGTTTTGGAAAACAACTTGGTAGTCTGGCAACTCCCCTTCTGGTACCTCCCATACAAATGTACCATGCCGCCTACTTTAGAAATCGTGTAATAGTAAACCTATATCTAGCCAATGTTTTAGACAACAACTTGGTAGTCTGACAACTCTTCTTCTGGTATTTAGTAAGGCTATAGACAGACAAAGTTTTGGACAAAAAGTGGTAGTCTGGCAACTCCCCTTCTGGTACCTAACATACATATGTACCATCCCGCCCCTTATAAACCATGTAATATTATCAATATGACCAACAGTATCTTGCAAAAATTCTGTAGTTAGTTAAGCTATATCTAGACAAAGTTTTGGACAAAAACTTGGTAGTCTGGCATCTACAATTCTGGTACCACCCATACAAATGTACCATCCCGCCTACCTTAGAAATAGTGTAATAGTAAAGCTATAGCTAGACAAAGTTTTGGAAAACAACTTGGTAGTCTGGCTACTCCCCTTCTGGTACCTCCCATACAAATGTACCATCCCGCCACTTATAAACCGCGTATTATTATCAATATTACCAACGCGATCTTGCCCTAATTCTGTAGTTAGTAAAGCTATAGCTAGACAAAGTTTTGAAAAACAACTTGGTAGTCTGGCTACTCCCCTTCTGGTACCTCCCATACAAATGTACCATCCCGCCACTTATAAACCGCGTATTATTATCAATATTACCAACGCGATCTTGCCCAAATTCTGTAGTTAGTAAAGCTATAGCTAGACAAAGTTTTGGAAAACAACTTGGTAGTCTGGCTACTCCCCTTCTGGTACCTCCCATACAAATGTACCATCCCGCCACTTATAAACCGCGTATTATTATCAATATTACCAACGCGATCTTGCCCAAATTCTGTAGTTAGTAAAGCTATAGCTAGACAAAGTTTTGAAAAACAACTTGGTAGTCTGGCAACTCCCCTTCTGGTACCTCCCATACAAATGTACCATCCCGCCTACCATAGATATCGTGTTATAATTTCAATATGACTAACGCGATATTGCTCAAATTCTGTATTTAGTAAAGATATAGACAGACAAAGTTTTGGACAAAAACTTGGTAGTCTGGCTACTCCCCTTCTGGTACCTCCCATACAAATGTACCATCCCGCCACTTATAAACCATGTATTATTATCAATATTACCAATGCGATATTGCTCAAATTCTGTAGTTAGTAAAGATATACACAGACAAAGTTTTGGACAAAAACTTGGTAGTCTGGCTACTCCCCTTCTGGTACCTCCCATACAAATGTACCATCCCGCCACTTATAAACCATGTATTATTATCAATATTACCAGCGCGATATTGCTCAAATTCTGGATTTAGTAAAGCTATAGACAGACAAAGTTTCGTGCAAAAACTTGAAAGTCTGGCAACTCCCCTTCTGGTACCTCCCATACAAATGTACCATCCCGCCTACCTTAGAAATCGTGTTATTATTTCAATATGACCAACGCGATATTGCTCAAATTCTGTATTTAGTAAAGATATAGACAGACAAAGTTTTGAAAAACAACTTGGTAGTCTGGCAACTCCCCTTCTGGTACCTCCCATACAAATGTACCATCCCGCCTACCTTATATATCGTGTTATTATTTCAAAATGACCAACGCCATATTGCTCAAATTCTGTATTTAGTAAAGATATAGACAGACAAAGCTTCGTACAAAAACTTGAAAGTCTGGCAACTCCCCTTCTGGTACCTCCCATACAAATGTACCATCCCGCCTACCTTAGAAATCGTGTAATAGTAAACCTATATCTAGACAAAGTTTTCGACAAAATCTTGGTACTCTGGCAACTCCCCTTCTGGTACCTCCCATACAAATGTACCATCCCGCTCCTTATAAACCGTGTAATAGTAAAACTATATCTAGACAAAGTTTTAGACAACAGCTTGGTAGTCTGACAACTCTCCTTCTGGTACCTCCCATACAAATGTACCATCCCGCCATTTATAAACCGTGTATTATTGTCAATATTACCAACGCGATCGTGCCCAAATTCTATATTTAGTAAAGCTATAGACATACAAAGTTTTGGACAAAAACTTGGTAGTCTGGCAACTTCCATTATGGTACCTACCATACAAATGTACCATCCCGCCACTTATAAACAGTGTATTATTATCAATATTACCAACGCCATCTTGCTCAAATTCTGTATTTAGTAAAGCTATATACAGACAAAGTTTTGGACAAAAAGTTGATAGTCTGCCAACTTCCCTTCTGGTACCTCCCATACAAATGTACCATACCGCCACTTATAAACCGTGTCTTGCCCAAATTCTGTAGTTAGTAAAGCTATAGCTAGACAAAGTTTTGAAAAACAACTTGATAGTCTGGCAGCACCCCTTCTGGTACCTCCCATACAAATGTACCATCCCGCCACCTTTAAACCGTGTATTATTATCAATATTATCAACGCGATCTTGCCCAAATTCTGAAGTTAGTAAAGCTATAGCTAGACAAAGTTTTGAAAAACAACTTGAAAGTCTGGCAACTCCCCTTCTGGTACCTCCCATACAAATGTACCATCCGTCTACCTTAGGAATCGTATATTATTATTAATATTACCAACGCGATCTTCCCATATTCTGTAGTTAGTAAATATATAGCTAGTCAAAGTTTTGAAAAACAACTTGGTACTCTGGCAACTCCCCTTCTGGTAGCACCCATACAAATGTACCATTCCGCCTACCTTAGATATCGTGTTATAATTTCAATATGACCAACGCGATATTGCTCAAATTCTGTAGTTAGTAAAGATATACACAGACAAAGTTTTGGACAAAAACTTGTTAGTCTGGCCACTTCCCTTATGGTACCTCCCATACAAATGTACCATCCCGCCTACCTTAGAAATCGTGTATTATTATTAATATTACCAAAGCGATCTTCCCAAATTCTGTAGTTAGCAAAGATATAGCTAGAAAAAGTTTTGAAAAACAACTTGGTAGTCTGGCAACTCCCCTTCTGGTACCTTCAATACAAATGTACCATTCCGCCTACCTTAGATATCGTGTTATAATTTCAATATGACCAACGCGATATTGCTCAAATTCTGTATTTAGTAAAGATATAGACAGACAAAGTTTTGAAAAACAACTTGGTAGTCTGGCAACTCCCCTTCTGGTACCTCCCATACAAATGTACCATCCCGCCTACCTTATATATCGTGTTATTATTTCAATATGACCAACGCGATATTGCTCAAATTCTGTATTTAGTAAAGATATAGACAGACAAAGCTTCGTACAAAAACTTGAAAGTCTGGCAACTCCCCTTCTGGTACCTCCCATACAAATGTACCATCCCGCCTACCTTAGAAATCGTGTAATAGTATCTAGACAAAGTTTTAGACAACAACTTGGTAGTCTGACAACTCTCACTCTGGTACCTCCCATACAAATGTACCATCCCGCCTACCTTAGAAATCGTGTATTATTATTAATATTACCAAAGCGATCTTCCCAAATTCTGTAGTTAGCAAAGATATAGCTAGAAAAAGTTTTGAAAAACAACTTGGTAGTCTGGCAACTCCCCTTCTGGTACCTCCAATACAAATGTACCATTCCGCCTACCTTAGATATCGTGTTATAATTTCAATATGACCAACGCGATATTGCTCAAATTCTGTATTTAGTAAAGATATAGACAGACAAAGTTTTGAAAAACAACTTGGTAGTCTGGCAACTCCCCTTCTGGTACCTCCCATACAAATGTACCATCCCGCCTACCTTATATATCGTGTTATTATTTCAATATGACCAACGCGATATTGCTCAAATTCTGTATTTAGAAAAGCTATAGACAGACAAAGTTTTGGACAAAAACTTGGTAGTCTGGCTACTCCCCTTCTGGTACCTCCCATACAAATGTACCATCCCGCCTACCTTAGAAATCGTGTAATAGTAAACCTATATCTAGACAAAGTTTTGGACAAAATCTTGGTAGTCTGGCAACTCCCCTTCTGGTACCTCCCATACAAATGTACCATCCCGCTCCTTATAAACCGTGTAATAGTAAAACTATATCTAGACAAAGTTTTAGACAACAGCTTGGTAGTCTGACAACTCTCCTTCTGGTACCTCCCATACAAATGTACCATCCCGCCATTTATAAACCGTGTATTATTGTCAATATTACCAACGCGATCGTGCCCAAATTCTATATTTAGTAAAGCTATAGACATACAAAGTTTTGGACAAAAACTTGGTAGTCTGGCAACTTCCATTATGGTACCTACCATACAAATGTACCATCCCGCCACTTATAAACCGTGTATTATTATCAATATTACCAACGCCATCTTGCTCAAATTCTGTATTTAGTAAAGCTATATACAGACAAAGTTTTGGACAAAAAGTTGATAGTCTGCCAACTCCCCTTCTGGTACCTCCCATACAAATGTACCATACCGCCACTTATAAACCGTGTCTTGCCCAAATTCTGTAGTTAGTAAAGCTATAGCTAGACAAAGTTTTGAAAAACAACTTGGTAGTCTGGCAGCACCCCTTCTGGTACCTCCCATACAAATGTACCATCCCGCCACCTTTAAACCGTGTATTATTATCAATATTATCAACGCGATCTTGCCCAAATTCTGAAGTTAGTAAAGCTATAGCTAGACAAAGTTTTGAAAAACAACTTGAAAGTCTGGCAACTCCCCTTCTGGTACCTCCCATACAAATGTACCATCCCGCCACTTATAAACCATGTATTATTATCAATATTACCAACGCGATATTGCTCAAATTCTGGATTTAGTAAAGCTATAGACAGACAAAGAGTCGTGCAAAAACTTGAAAGTCTGGCAACTCCCCTTCTGGTACCTCCCATACAAATGTACCATACCGCCACTTATAAACCGTGTCTTGCCCAAATTCTGTAGTTAGTAAAGCTATAGCTAGACAAAGTTTTGAAAAACAACTTGGTAGTCTGGCAACTCCCCTTCTGGTACCTCCCATACAAATGTACCATCCCGCCTACCTTAGAAATCGTGTATTATTACACTAGCCAACAGTCGTTTTGTTATGTGGTTCTAGCATATTTTTTCTCATTGATTTTGACCCACTAAACACGAAAATGAGTTTTAAAAATTTTTCTGTCGATTGGTTTTCGAGATAAAAATTTTTGAACTTTTTTTTTTTTTAATTTTTGGAGGTACACTTACAATTTTGAGCATATCTTTCGTCTTCTTTGACCTATTTGATCCTACTACTACTCAAATTAAAGAAAATTGAGCCGTCTACAACTCATTCTCAGAAAATTTTCAAATCGGGTAAGTAGTTTTGATGTTGGCGGCTTAAAAAGGTTAAAAAACTGCGTTTTTTTAGTAAAAATGTGGCAGAAAAAACCATATAAAAATTCATATAAAATATAAAACACGATGTTAACAGCAGTTTTGGTTTTTTTACGTATAGCTGGCATTTTTACAAAGAAAATAAGCCCTTACTTAACAAAATCTGACAACAAATGGCGGACTTATAATTTTTTTGGTAAAAGACCGAAATTCCGCTATTTCACGATATTTTGATTTTCATTATTTTGCACAGCTTACACAGAGAAAACAAAATTCGTTATTTTTTTTTTAAATGTCACAGCACTTTACTTTACACTTTTTTATTGATGTGTGTTTTCCCGATGGCTACCTGTATCGGATTTTTTTAAAGAAATTCCCCCCACATTTATGAGTGGTCATTATTTGGACATTATAAGGACATAGTTGAGGATCTGGTAAAGAACTATGAAGCAATGGGTAGGTTTTTTTTTTGAAACAAATGTTAATTTAAATAGCGTTTTAATTCTCGTTTAAAAAAAAAGTTCAAAAATTTTTATCTCGAAAACCAATCGACAGAAAAATTTTTAAAACTCATTTTCGTGTTTAGTAGGTCAAAATCAATGGGAAAAATTATGCTAGAAACAAATAACAGAGAAAATTTTGTTATTTGTGACCTAGTGTTATTAATATTACCAACGCGATCTTGCCCAAATTCTGTAGTTAGTAAAGATATAGCTAGACAAAGTTTTGGCCAAAAACTTGGCAGTCTGTACCTGGTACCTCCCATACAAATGTACCATCCCGCCACCTTTAAACCGTGTACTATTATCAACGCGATCTTGCCCAAATTCTGAAGTTAGTAAAGCTATAGCTAGACAGAGTTTTGAAAAACAAAATGGTAGTCTGGCAACTCCCCTTCTGGTACCTCCCATACAAATGTACCATCCCGCCTACCTTAGAAATCGTGTATTATTATTAATATTACCAACGCGATCTTGCCCAAATTCTGTAGATAGTAAAGATATAGCTAGACAAAGTTTTGGAAAAAAACTTGGTAGTCTGACAACTCTCCTTCTGGTACCTCCCATACAAATGTACCATCCCGCCTACCTTAGAAATCGTGTAATAGTAAACCTATATCTAGACAAAGTTCTGGACAAAATCTTGGTAGTCTGGCAACTCCCCTTCTGGTACCTCCCATACAAATGTACCATCCCGCTCCTTATAAACCGTGTAATATTATCAATGTGATCAACGCGATATTGCTCAAATTCTGTATTTAGTAAAGCTATAGACAGACAAAGTTTTGGACAAAAACTTGGTAGTCTGGCCACTTCCCTTATGGTACCTCCCATACAAATGTACCATCCCGCCTACCTTAGAAATCGTGTGATATTATCAATATGACCAACGCGATATTGCTCAAATTCTGTATTTAGTAAAGCTAGTCTGTCAACTCCCCTTCTGGTACCTCCCATACAAATGTACCATCCCGCCACCTTTAAACCGTGTATTATTATCAACGCGATCTTGCCCAAATTCTGAAGTTAGTAAAGCTATAGCTAGACAAAGTTTTGGAAAAAAACTTGGTAGTCTGACAACTCTCCTTCTGGTACCTCCCATACAAATGTACCACCCCGCTCCTTATAAACCGTGCAATAGTAAACCTATATCTAGACAAAGTTTTAGACAACAGCTTGTTAGTCTGACAACTCTCCTTCTGGTACCTCCCATACAAATGTACCATCCCGCCATTTATAAACCGTGTATTATTGTCAATATTACCAACGCGATCGTGCCCAAATTCTATATTTAGTAAAGCTATAGACATACAAAGTTTTGGACAAAAACTTGGTGGTCTGGCAACTTCCATTATGGTACCTACCATACAAATGTACCATCCCGCCACTTATAAACCGTGTATTATTATCAATATTACCAACGCCATCTTGCTTAAATTCTGTATTTAGTAAAGCTATAGACAGACAAAGTTTTGGACAAAAAGTTGGTAGTCTGCCAACTCCCCTTCTGGTACCTCCCATACAAATGTACTATACCGCCACTTATAAACCGTGTATTATTGTCAATATTACCAACGCGATCGTGCCCAAATTCTATATTTAGTAAAGCTATGGACATACAAAGTTTTGGACAAAAACTTGGTAGTCTGGCAACTTCCATTATGGTACCTACCATACAAATGTACCATCCCGCCACCTTTAAACCGTGTATTATTATCAATATTATCAACGCGATCGTGCCCAAATTCTATATTTAGTAAAGCTATGGACATACAAAGTTTTGGACAAAAACTTGGTAGTCTGGCAACTTCCATTATGGTACCTACCATACAAATGTACCATCCCGCCACTTATAAACCGTGTATTATTATCAATATTACCAACGCCATCTTGCTCAAATTCTGTATTTAGTAAAGCTATAGACAGACAAAGTTTTGGACAAAAACTTGGTAGTCGGTCAACTCCCCTCCTGGTACCTCCCATACAAATGTACCATCCCGCCACCTTTAAACCGTGTATTATTATCAACGCGATCTTGCCCAAATTCTGAAGTTAGTAAAGCTATAGCTAGACAAAGTTTTGAAAAACAACATGGTAGTCTGGCAACTCCCCTTCTGGTACCCCCATACAAATGTATCATCCCGCCACCTTTAAACCGTGTATTATTACACTCTGCGACAAATGGTAAGGGTCAGTGATCGGTTTGGAATGAAACCACCGGGGAAAGTTATATTGGTAAAAAAAAGTCATACGTGTTCCAGCGTTTCGCTGGGTCTCATCTAGGAATCGAGATATATCGATTTGAAGTTAGTAAGTATCGTATAGGGGAATTTGTCACGTTTTAGGCTCTTTTGTTTGACATAACTCGAGAACCACTCGTCCGATTTAGCTGAAACAAATTTAGAAAAATTAAGAATTACAATTCCTCTAATCTGTTCTTAAACCGTTTTCCTACTTAAGCAACAGTTTCGCAATTATAAATAAATGTATGAAAAAAAAAAATTATTTTTGTCTAAAAATTAAATTTTTTTTTTTTTTAATTCATAAAAAATCCAAAACGGTAAAAAGTGTCAAGTCCTATTACTTTCACGTAAAGTCACATAACCTATGACCAAAATGAGACATAAATCATCACACATTTGTTTACTGAAACGTTTGTTTACCAAAAACGTGACAAATTCCCCTATACGATACTTACTAACTTCAAATCGATATATCTCGATTCCTAGATGAGACCCAACGAAACGCTGGGACACGTATGACCTTTTTTTGACCGATATAACTTTCCCCGGTGGTTTCATCCCAAACCGATTGTGGCTGTCGCACAGTGTTATCAATATTATCAACGCGATCTTGCCCAAATTCTGAAGTTAGTAAAGCTATAGCTAGACAAAGTTTTGAAAAACAACTTGGTAGTCTGGCAACTCCCCTTCTGGTACCTCCCATACAAATGTACCATCCCGCCTACCATAGATATCGTGTTATAATTTCAATATGACCAACGCGATATTGCTCAAATTCTGTATTTAGTAAAGATATAGACAGACAAAGTTTTGGACAAAAACTTGGTAGTCTGGCCACTCCCCTTCTGGTAGCTCCCATACAAATCTACCATCCCGCCACTTATAAACCATGTATTATTATCAATATTACCAACGCGATATTGCTCAAATTCTGGATTTAGTAAAGCTATAGACAGACAAAGTTTCGTACAAAAACTTGGTAGTCTGGCCACTTCCCTTATGGTACCTCCAATACAAATGTACCATCCCGCCTACCTTATAAATCGTGTAATAGTAAACCTATATCTAGACAAAGTTCTGGACAAAATCTTTGTAGTCTGGCAACTCCCCTTCTGGAACCTCCCATACAAATGTACCATCCCGCTCCTTATAAACCGTGTAATATTATTAATGTGATCAACCCGATATTGCTCAAATTCTATATTTAGTAAAGCTATAGACAGACAAAGTTTTGGAAAAAAACTTGGTAGTCTGGCCACTTCCCTTATGGTACCTCCCATACAAATGTACCATCCCGCCTACCTTAGAAATCGTGTGATATTATCAATATGACCAACGCGATATTGCTCAATTTCTGTATTTAGTAAAGCTGGTCTGTCAACTCCCCTTCTGGTACCTCCCATACAAATGTACCATCCCGCCTATCTTAGAAATCGTGTATTATTATTAATATTACCAACGCGATCTTGCCCAAATTCTGTAGTTAGTAAAGATATAGCTAGACAAAGTTTTGGACAAAAACTTGGCAGTCTGTCAACTCCCCTTCTGGTACCTCCCATACAAATGTACCATCCCGCCACCTTTAAAAAGTGTATTATTATCAATATTACCAACGCGATATTGCTCAAATTCTGTATTTAGTAAAGCTATAGACAGACAAAGTTTTGGAAAAAAACTTGGTAGTCTGGCCACTTCCCATATGGTACCTCCCATACAAATGTACCATCCCGCCTACCTTAGAAATCGTGTGATATTATCAATATGACCAACGCGATATTGCTCAAATTCTGTATTTAGTAAAGCTATAGACAGACAAAGTTTTGGACAAAAACTTGGTAGTCTGGCCACTTCCCTTATGGTACCTCCCATACAAATGTACCATCCCGCTCCTTATAAACCGTGTAATATTATCAATGTGATCAACCCGATATTGCTCAAATTCTGTATTTAGTAAAGCTAGTCTGTCAACTCCCCTTCTGGTACCTCCCATACAAATCTACCATCCCGCCACCTTTAAAAACTGTATTATTATCAATATTACGAACGCGATATTGCTCAAATTCTGTATTTAGTAAAGCTATAGACAGGCAAAGTTTTGGACAAAAACTTGGTAGTCTGGCCACTTCCCTTATGGTACCTCCCATACAAATATACCATCCCGCCTACCTTAGAAATCGTGTGATATTATCAATATGACCAACGCGATATTGCTCAAATTCTGTATTTAGTAAAGCTAGTCTGTCAACTCCCCTTATGGTACCTCCCATACAAATGTACCATCCCGCCTACCTTAGAAATCGTGTATTATTATTAATATTACCAACGCGATCTTGCCCAAATTCTGTAGTTAGTAAAGATATAGCTAGACAAAGTTTTGGACAAAAACTTGGCAGTCTGTCAACTCCCCTTCTGGTACCTCCCATACAAATGTACCATCCCGCTCCTTATAAACCGTGTAATATTATCAATGTGATCAACCCGATATTGCTCAAATTATGTATTTAGTAAAGCTATAGACAGACAAAGTTTTGGACGAAAACTTGGTAGTCTGGCCACTTCCCTTATGGTACCTCCCATACAAATGTACCATCCCGCCTACCTTAGAAATCGTGTATTATTATTAATATTACCAAAGCGATCTTCCCAAATTCTGTAGTTAGTAAAGATATAGCTAGAAAAAGTTTTGAAAAACAACTTGGTAGTCTGGCAACTTCCCTTCTGGTACCTCCCATACAAATGCACCATCCCGCTCCTTATAAACCGTGTAATATTATCAATGTGATCAACCCGATATTGCTCAAATTATGTATTTAGTAAAGCTATAGACAGACAAAGTTTTGGACGAAAACTTGGTAGTCTGGCCACTTCCCTTATGGTACCTCCCATACAAATGTACCATTCCGCCTACCTTAGAAATCGTGTAATAGTAAACCTATATCTAGACAAAGTTCTGGACAAAATCTTGGTAGTCTTGCAACTCCTCTTCTCGTACCTCCCATACAAATGCACCATCCCGCTCCTTATAAACCGTGTAATATTATCAATGTGATCAACCCGATATTGCTCAAATTATGTATTTAGTAAAGCTATAGACAGACAAAGTTTTGGACGAAAACTTGGTAGTCTGGCCACTTCCCTTATGGTACCTCCCATACAAATGTACCATCCCGCCTACCTTAGAAATCGTGTATTATTATTAATATTACCAAAGCGATCTTCCCAAATTCTGTAGTTAGTAAAGATATAGCTAGAAAAAGTTTTGAAAAACAACTTGGTAGTCTGGCAACTTCCCTTCTGGTACCTCCAATACAAATGTACAATTCCGCCTACCTTAGATATCGTGTTATAATTTCAATATGACTAACGCGATATTGCTCAAATTCTGTATTTAGTAAAGATATAGACAGACAAAGTTTTGGACAAAAACTTGGTAGTCTGGCTACTCCCCTTCTGGTACCTCCCATACAAATTTACCATCCCGCCACTTATAAACCATGTATTATTATCAATATTACCAACGCGATATTGCTCAAATTCTGGATTTAGTTAAGCTATAGACAGACAAAGTTTCGTACAAATACTTGGTAGTCTGGCCACTTCCCTTATGGTACCTCCCATACAAATGTACCATCCCGCCTACCTTAGAAATCGTGTATTATTATTAATATTACCAACGCGATCTTGCCCAAATTATAAAGATTATATGCCCAAATAGTAAAGATATAGCTAGACAAAGTTTTGGCCAAAAACTTGGCAGTCTGTCAACTCCCCTTCTGGTACCTCCCATACAAATGTACCATCCCGCCACCTTTAAACCGTGTATTATTATCAACGCGATCTTGCCCAAATTCTGAAGTTAGTAAAGCTATAGCTAGACAAAGTTTTGAAAAACAACATGGTAGTCTGGCAACTCCCCTTCTGGTACCTCCCATACAAATGTACCATCCCGCCTACCATAGATATCGTGTTATAATTTCAATATGACCAACGCGATCTTGCCCAAATTCTGTAGTTAGTAAAGATATAGCTAGACAAAGTTTTGGCCAAAAACTTGGCAGTCTGGCTACTCCCCTTCTGGTACCTCCCATACAAATCAACCATCCCGCCACTTATAAACCATGTATTATTATCAATATTACCAACGCGATATTGCTCAAATTCTGGATTTAGTAAAGCTATAGACAGACAAAGTTTCGTACAAATACTTGGTAGTCTGGCCACTTCCCTTATGGTACCTCCCATACAAATGTACCATCCCGCCTACCTTAGAAATCGTGTATTATTATTAATATTACCAACGCGATCTTGCCCAAATTCTGTAGTTAGTAAAGATATAGCTAGACAAAGTTTTGGCCAAAAACTTGGCAGTCTGTCAACTCCCCTTCTGGTACCTCCCATACAAATGTACCATCCCGCCACCTTTAAACCGTGTATTATTATCAACGCGATCTTGCCCAAATTCTGAAGTTAGTAAAGCTATAGCTAGACAAAGTTTTGAAAAACAACATGGTAGTCTGGCAACTCCCCTTCTGGTACCTCCCATACAAATGTACCATCCCGCCTACCATAGATATCGTGTTATAATTTCAATATGACCAACGCGATATTGCTCAAATTCTGTATTTAGTAAAGATATAGACAGACAAAGTTTTGGACAAAAACTTGGTAGTCTGGCTACTCCCCTTCTGGTACCTCCCATACAAATCTACCATCCCGCCACTTATAAACCATGTATTATTATCAATATTACCAACGCGATATTGCTCAAATTCTGGATTTAGTAAAGCTATAGACAGACAAAGTTTCGTACAAAAACTTGGTAGTCTGGCCACTTCCCTTATGGTACCTCCCATACAAATGTACCATCCCGCCTACCATAGAAATCGTGTATTATTATTAATATTACCAACGCGATCTTGCCCAAATTCTGTAGTTAGTAAAGATATAGCTAGACAAAGTTTTGGCCAAAAACTTTGCAGTCTGTCAACTCCCCTTCTGGTACCTCCCATACAAATGTACCATCCCACCACCTTTAAACCGTGTATTATTATCAACGCGATCTTGCCCAAATTCTGAAGTTAGTAAAGCTATAGCTAGACAAAGTTTTGAAAAACAACATGGTAGTCTGGCAACTCCCCTTCTGGTACCTCCCATACAAATGTACCATCCCGCCTACCATAGATATCGTGTTATAATTTCAATATGACCAACGCGATATTGCTCAAATTCTGTATTTAGTAAAGATATAGACAGACAAAGTTTTGGACAAAAACTTGGTAGTCTGGCTACTCCCCTTCTGGTACCTCCCATACAAATCTACCATCCCGCCACTTATAAACCATGTATTATTATCAATATTTCCAACGCGATATTGCTCAAATTCTGGATTTAGTAAAGCTATAGACAGACAAAGTTTCGTACAATAACTTGGTAGTCTGGCCACTTCCCTTATGGTACCTCCCATACAAATGTACCATCCCGCCTACCTTAGAAATCGTGTATTATTATTAATATTACCAATGCGATCTTGCCCAAATTCTGTAGTTAGTAAAGATATAGATAGACAAAGTTTTGGCCAAAAACTTGGCAGTCTGGCTACTCCCCTTCTGGTACCTCCCATACAAATCAACCATCCCGCCACTTATAAACCATGTATTATTATCAATATTACCAACGCGATATTGCTCAAATTCTGGATTTAGTAAAGCTATAGACAGACAAAGTTTCGTACAATAACTTGGTAGTCTGGCCACTTCCCTTATGGTACCTCCCATACAAATGTACCATCCCGCCTACCTTAGAAATCGTGTATTATTATTAATATTACCAACGCGATCTTGCCCAAATTCGGTAGTTAGTAAAGATATAGCTTGACAAAGTTTTGGAAAAAAACTTGGTAGTCTGACAACTCTCCTTCTGGTACCTCCCATACAAATGTACCATCCCGCCTACCTTATAAATCGTGTAATAGTAAACCTATATCAAGACAAAGTTCTGGACAAAATCTTGGTAGTCTGGCAACTCCCCTTCTGGAACCTCCCATACAAATGTACCATCCCGCTCCTTATAAACCGTGTAATATTATCAATGTGATCAACCCGATATTGCTCAAATTCTGTATTTAGTAAAGCTATAGACAGAAAAAGTTTTGGACAAAAACTTGGTAGTCTGGCCACTTCCCTTATGGTACCTCCCATACAAATGTACCATCCCGCCTACCTTAGAAATCGTGTGATATTATCAATATGACCAACGCGATAATGCTCAAATTCTGTATTTAGTAAAGCTAGTCTGTCAACTCCCCTTATGGTAGCTCCCATACAAATGTACCATCCCGCCTACCTTAGAAATCGTGTGATATTATCAATATGACCAACGCGATAATGCTCAATTTCTGTATTTAGTAAAGCTAGTCTGTCAACTCCCCTTATGGTAGCTCCCATACAAATGTACCATCCCGCCTACCTTAGAAATCGTGTTATAATTTCAATATGACTAACGCGATATTGCTCAAATTCTGTATTTAGTAAAGATATAGACAGACAAAGTTTTGGACAAAAACTTGGTAGTCTGGCTACTCCCCTTCTGGTACCTCCCATACAAATCTACCATCCCGCCACTTATAAACCATGTATTATTATCAATATTTCCAACGCGATATTGCTCAAATTCTGTATTTAGTAAAGCTAGTCTGTCAACTCCCCTTATGGTAGCTCCCATACAAATGTACCATCCCGCCTACCTTAGAAATCGTGTGATATTATCAATATGACCAACGCGATAATGCTCAAATTCTGTATTTAGTAAAGCTAGTCTGTCAACTCCCCTTATGGTAGCTCCCATACAAATGTACCATCCCGCCTACCTTAGAAATCGTGTGATATTATCAATATGACCAACGCGATAATGCTCAAATTCTGTATTTAGTAAAGCTAGTCTGTCAACTCCCCTTATGGTAGCTCCCATACAAATGTACCATCCCGCCTACCTTAGAAATCGTGTGATATTATCAATATGACCAACGCGATAATGCTCAAATTCTGTATTTAGTAAAGCTAGTCTGTCAACTCCCCTTATGGTAGCTCCCATACAAATGTACCATCCCGCCTACCTTAGAAATCGTGTATTATTATTAATATTACCAACGCGATCTTGCCCAAATTCGGTAGTTAGTAAAGATATAGCTTGACAAAGTTTTGGAAAAAAACTTGGTAGTCTGACAACTCTCCTTCTGGTACCTCCCATACAAATGTACCATCCCGCCTACCTTATAAATCGTGTAATAGTAAACCTATATCAAGACAAAGTTCTGGACAAAGTCTTGGTAGTCTGGCAACTCCCCTTCTGGAACCTCCCATACAAATGTACCATCCCGCTCCTTATAAACCGTGTAATATTATCAATGTGATCAACCCGATATTGCTCAAATTCTGTATTTAGTAAAGCTATAGACAGACAAAGTTTTGGACAAAAACTTGGTAGTCTGGCCACTTCCCTTATGGTACCTCCCATACAAATGTACCATCCCGCCTACCTTAGAAATCGTGTGATATTATCAATATGACCAACGCGATAATGCTCAAATTCTGTATTTAGTAAAGCTAGTCTGTCAACTCCCCTTATGGTAGCTCCCATACAAATGTACCATCCCGCCTACCTTAGAAATCGTGTTATAATTTCAATATGACTAACGCGATATTGCTCAAATTCTGTATTTAGTAAAGATATAGACAGACAAAGTTTTGAAAAACAACTTAGTAGTCTGGAAACTCCCCTTCTGGTACCTCCCATACAAATGTACCATCCCGCCTACCTTATATATCGTGTTATTATTTCAATATGACCAACGCGATATTGCTCAAATTCTGTATTTAGTAAAGCTATAGACAGACAAAGTTTTGGACGAAAACTTGGTAGTCTGGCCACTTCCCTTATGGTACCTCCCATACAAATGTACCATCCCGCCTACCTTAGAAATCGTGTATTATTATTAACTAGTAAGTTGTAATGCGCCTATGGCGCCCGTTAATTTGCTTGAGAAAGTATTTGTTACTTAATTTTAAAAATTTTGTAAAAAATATTTTGAGAAAACTATTTTGTAAAAAAAAATTTCGAAAAAAAATAAAATTTGTGGAAAAAAAATTTTTGCTGAAAAAAAAAAATTTTGTTGAAAAAAAAAATTTTTGTTGCAAAAAAAAAATTTGTGGAAAAAAAAAATTTTGTGGAAAAAAAAATTTCTTGAAAAAAAAAAATTTGAAAAAAAAAAAATTGTAAGAAAAAAAAATTTTGGAAACAAAAAAAATATGGTAAAAACACAATTTCTGTACAAAAAAAATATTATTTTTTTTATTATTATTATTTATAGTAAGTATTATTTATAGTAGTTTGTTGAAAAAAAAAAATTTTGTGGAAAAAAAAATTTTGGTGAAAAAAAAAATTTTGTTAAAAAAAAAAAAATTTCTTAAAAAAAAAATTTTCTTAAAAAAAAAATTTTTGTTGAAAAAAAAATTTTTGTGGAAAAAAAAAATTTGTTGAAAAAAAAAATCTTTCTTAAAAAAAAAAATTTTGTTGAAAAAAAAAATTTTGTTGGAAAAAAAATTTTTTATTGAAAAAAAAAAAATTCTTGAAAAAAAAAAATTTTGTGGAAAAAAAATATTTTTGTTGAAAAAAAAAATATTGTGGAAAAAAAAATTTTGTTGAAAAAAAAAAACTTTTGTAAAAAAAAATTTGTAAAAAAAAAATTTGTAAAAAAAAAAATTTGGTAAAAATTTTGGTAGTCTGGCAACTTCCCTTCTGGTACCTCCAATACAAATGTACAATTCCGCCTACCTTAGATATCGTGTTATAATTTCAATATGACTAACACGATATTGCTCAAATTCTGTATTTAGTAAAGATATAGACAGACAAAGTTTTGAAAAACAACTTAGTAGTCTGGCAACTCCCCTTCTGGTACCTCCCATACAAATGTACCATCCCGACTACCTTAAATATCGTGTTATTATTTCAATATGACCAACGCGATATTGCTCAAATTCTGTATTTAGTAAAGATATAGACAGACAAAGTTTTGGACAAAAACTTGGTAGTCTGGCTACTCCCCTTCTGGTACCTCCCATACAAATCTACCATCCCACCACTTATAAACCATGTATTATTATCAATATTACCAACGCGATATTGCTCAAATTCTGGATTTAGTAAAGCTATAGACAGACAAAGTTTCGTACAAATACTTGGTAGTCTGGCCACTTCCCTTATGGTACCTCCCATACAAATGTACCATCCCGCCTACCTTAGAAATCGTGTATTATTATTAATATTACCAACGCGATCTTGCCCAAATTCTGTAGTTAGTAAAGATATAGCTAGACAAAGTTTTGGCCAAAAACTTGGCAGTCTGTCAACTCCCCTTCTGGTACCTCCCATACAAATGTACCATCCCGCCACCTTTAAACCGTGTATTATTATCAACGCGATCTTGCCCAAATTCTGAAGTTAGTAAAGCTATAGCTAGACAAAGTTTTGAAAAACTACATGGTAGTCTGGCAACTCCCCTTCTGGTACCTCCCATACAAATGTACCATCCCGCCTACCATAGATATCGTGTTATAATTTCAATATGACCAACGCGATATTGCTCAAATTCTGTATTTAGTAAAGATATAGACAGACAAAGTTTTGGACAAAAACTTGGTAGTCTGGCTACTCCCCTTCTGGTACCTCCCATACAAATCTACCATCCCGCCACTTATAAACCATGTATTATTATCAATATTACCAACGCGATATTGCTCAAATTCTGGATTTAGTAAAGCTATAGACAGACAAAGTTTCGTACAATAACTTGGTAGTCTGGCCACTTCCCCTATGGTACCTCCCATACAAATGTACCATCCCGCCTACCTTAGAAATCGTGTATTATTATTAATATTACCAACGCGATCTTGCCCAAATTCTGTAGTTAGTAAAGATATAGCTAGACAAAGTTTTGGCCAAAAACTTGGCAGTCTGGCTACTCCCCTTCTGGTACCTCCCATGCAAATCAACCATCCCGCCACTTTTAAACCATGTATTATTATCAATATTACCAACGCGATATTGCTCAAATTCTGGATTTAGTAAAGCTATAGACAGACAAAGTTTCGTACAAAAACTTGGTAGTCTGGCCACTTCCCTTATGGTACCTCCGATACAAATGTACCATCCCGCCTACCTTAGAAATCGTGTATTATTATTAATATTACCAACGCGATCTTGCCCAAATTCTGTAGTTAGTAAAGATATAGCTTGACAAAGTTTTGGAAAAAAACTTGGTAGTCTGACAACTCTCCTTCTGGTACCTCCCATACAAATGTACCATCCCGCCTACCTTATAAATCGTGTAATAGTAAACCTATATCAAGACAAAGTTCTGGACAAAATCTTGGTAGTCTGGCAACTCCCCTTCTGGAACCTCCCATACAAATGTACCATCCCGCCTACCTTAGAAATCGTGTGATATTATCAATATGACCAACGCGATAATGCTCAAATTCTGTATTTAGTAAAGCTATAGACAGACAAAGTTTTGGACAAAAACTTGGTAGTCTGGCCACTTCCCTTATGGTACCTCCCATACAAATGTACCATCCCGCCTACCTTAGAAATCGTGTGATATTATCAATATGACCAACGCGATAATGCTCAAATTCTGTATTTAGTAAAGCTAGTCTGTCAACTCCCCTTATGGTAGCTCCCATACAAATGTACCATCCCGCCTACCTTAGAAATCGTGTTATAATTTCAATATGACTAACGCGATATTGCTCAAATTCTGTATTTAGTAAAGATATAGACAGACAAAGTTTTGAAAAACAACTTAGTAGTCTGGAAACTCCCCTTCTGGTACCTCCCATACAAATGTACCATCCCGCCTACCTTATATATCGTGTTATTATTTCAATATGACCAACGCGATATTGCTCAAATTCTGTATTTAGTAAAGCTATAGACAGACAAAGTTTTGGACGAAAACTTGGTAGTCTGGCCACTTCCCTTATGGTACCTCCCATACAAATGTACCATCCCGCCTACCTTAGAAATCGTGTATTATTATTAACTAGTAAGTTGTAATGTGCCTATGGCGCCCGTTAATTTGCTTGAGAAAGTATTTGTTACTTAATTTTAAAAATTTTGTAAAAAATATTTTGAGAAAACTATTTTGTAAAAAAAAATTTCGAAAAAAAAATAAAATTTGTGGAAAAAAAATTTTTGCTGAAAAAAAAAAATTTTGTTGAAAAAAAAAATTTTTGTTGCAAAAAAAAATTTGTGGGAAAAAAAAATTTTGTGGAAAAAAAAATTTCTTGAAAAAAAAAAATTTGAAAAAAAAAAATGTGTAAAAAAAAAATTTTGGGAAAAAAAAAAATTTGGTAAAAACACAATTTCTGTACAAAAAAAATATTATTTTTTTTATTATTATTATTTATAGTAAGTTGTAATGCGCCAATGGCGCCCGTTGAAATATGGAAAAAAAATTTTGTTGAAAAAAAAAAATTTTGTGGAAAAAAAAATTTTGGTGAAAAAAAAAATTTTGTTGAAAAAAAATAATTTTCTTAAAAAAAAAATTTTTGTTGAAAAAAAAATTTTTGTGGAAAAAAAAAATTTGTTGAAAAAAAAAAATTTTCTTAAAAAAAAAAATTTTGTTGAAAAAAAAAATTTTTCTGGAAAAAAAATATTTTTGTTGAAAAAAAAAATATTGTGGAAAAAAAAAAATTGGAAAAAAAAATTTTATAAAAAAAAATTTGTAAAAAAAAAAATTTTGAAAAAAAAAAATTTTGGGAAAAAAAAATTTGGTAAAAAAAATTTGGGGAAAACAGAATTTCTGTACAAAAAAAAAAATATTATTTTTTTTATTATTTATTATAGAATGCCTATTTAAATTCCTACGTACTGCGTGACAGAGTCAGTGAATCAGGGAATCAGGGAATCAGTGAATCAGTGTCGAGGGTAAATATATATTAAGACTAGTAAGTTGTAATGCGCCTATGGCGCCCGTTAATTTGCTTGAGAAAGTATTTGTTACTTAATTTTAAAAATTTTGTAAAAAATATTTTGAGAAAACTATTTTGTAAAAAAAAATTTCGAAAAAAAAATAAAATTTGTGGAAAAAAAATTTTTGCTGAAAAAAAAAAATTTTGTTGAAAAAAAAAAATTTTTGTTGCAAAAAAAAAATTTGTGGGAAAAAAAAATTTTGTGGAAAAAAAAATTTCTTGAAAAAAAAAAATTTGAAAAAAAAAAAAATTTGTAAGAAAAAAAAATTTTGGAAAAAAAAAAATTTGGTAAAAACTCAATTTCTGTACAAAAAAAATATTATTTTTTTTATTATTATTATTTATAGTAAGTTGTAATGCGCCTATGGCGCCCGTTGAAATATGGAAAAAAAATTTTGTGGAAAAAAAAATTTTGGTGAAAAAAAAAATTTGTCGAAAAAACAAAATTTTTTTAAAAAAAAAATTTTCTTAAAAAAAAATATTTTTGTGGAAAAAAAAATTTTTCTTAAAAAAAAAAATTTTGTTGAAAAAAAAAATTTTTTATTGAAAAAAAAAAATTTCTTGAAAAAAAAAATTTTTGTGGAAAAAAAATATTTTTGTTGAAAAAAAAAATATTGTGGAAAAAAAAAATTTTGGTGAAAAAAAAAATTGGAAAAAAAAATTTTGTAAAAAAAAAATTTGTAAAAAAAAAAATTTGTAAAAAAAAAAATCTTGGAAAAAAAAAATTTGTAAAAAAAAAATTTTGGGAAAAAAAAATTTGGTAAAAAAATTTGGGGAAAACAGAATTTCTGTACAAAAAAAAATATTATTTTTTTTATTATTTATTATAGAATTATAGAATGCCTATTTAAATTCCTACGTACTGCGTGACAGAGTCAGTGAATCAGGGAATCAGGGAATCAGTGAATCAGTGTCGAGGGTAAATATATATTAAGATATTACCAAAGCGATCTTCCCAAATTCTGTAGTTAGTAAAGATATAGCTAGAAAAAGTTTTGAAAAACAACTTGGTAGCCTGGCAACTTCCCTTCTGGTACCTCCAATACAAATGTACAATTCCGCCTACCTTAGATATCGTGTTATAATTTCAATATGACTAACGCGATATTGCTCAAATTCTGTATTTAGTAAAGATATAGACAGACAAAGTTTTGAAAAACAACTTAGTAGTCTGGCAACTCCCCTTCTGGTACCTCCCATACAAATGTACCATCCCGCCTACCTTATATATCGTGTTATTATTTCAATATGACCAACGCGATATTGCTCAAATTCTGTATTTAGTAAAGATATAGACAGACAAAGTTTTGGACAAAAACTTGGTAGTCTGGCTACTCCCCTTCTGGTACCACCCATACAAATCTACCATCCCGCCACTTATAAACCATGTATTATTATCAATATTACCAACGCGATATTGCTCAAATTCTGTATTTAGTAAAGATATAGACAGACAAAGTTTTGGACAAAAACTTGGTAGTCTGGCCACTTCCCTTATGGTACCTCCCATACAAATGTACCATCCCGCCTACCTTAGAAATCGTGTGATATTATCAATATGACCAACGCGATAATGCTCAAATTCTGTATTTAGTAAAGCTAGTCTGTCAACTCCCCTTATGGTACCTCCCATACAAATGTACCATCCCGCCTACCTTAGAAATCGTGTTATAATTTCAATATGACTAACGCGATATTGCTCAAATTCTGTATTTAGTAAAGATATAGACAGACAAAGTTTTGAAAAACAACTTAGTAGTCTGGAAACTCCCCTTCTGGTACCTCCCATACAAATGTACCATCCCGCCTACCTTATATATCGTGTTATTATTTCAATATGACCAACGCGATATTGCTCAAATTCTGTATTTAGTAAAGCTATAGACAGACAAAGTTTTGGACGAAAACTTGGTAGTCTGGCCACTTCCCTTATGGTACCTCCCATACAAATGTACCATCCCGCCTACCTTAGAAATCGTGTATTATTATTAATATTACCAAAGCGATCTTCCCAAATTCTGTAGTTAGTAAAGATATAGCTAGAAAAAGTTTTGAAAAACAACTTGGTAGTCTGGCAACTTCCCTTCTGGTACCTCCAATACAAATGTACAATTCCGCCTACCTTAGATATCGTGTTATAATTTCAATATGACTAACGCGATATTGCTCAAATTCTGTATTTAGTAAAGATATAGACAGACAAAGTTTTGAAAAACAACTTAGTAGTCTGGCAACTCCCCTTCTGGTACCTCCCATACAAATGTACCATCCCGCCTACCTTATATATCGTGTTATTATTTCAATATGACCAACGCGATATTGCTCAAATTCTGTATTTAGTAAAGATATAGACAGACAAAGTTTTGGACAAAAACTTGGTAGTCTGGCTACTCCCCTTCTGGTACCTCCCATACAAATCTACCATCCCGCCACTTATAAACCATGTATTATTATCAATATTTCCAACGCGATATTGCTCAAATTCTGGATTTAGTAAAGCTATAGACAGACAAAGTTTCGTACAATAACTTGGTAGTCTGGCCACTTCCCCTATGGTACCTCCCATACAAATGTACCATCCCGCCTACCTTAGAAATCGTGTATTATTATTAATATTACCAACGCGATCTTGCCCAAATTCTGTAGTTAGTAAAGATATAGCTAGACAAAGTTTTGGCCAAAAACTTGGCAGTCTGGCTACTCCCCTTCTGGTACCTCCCATACAAATCAACCATCCCGCCACTTATAAACCATGTATTATTATCAATATTACCAACGCGATATTGCTCAAATTCTGGATTTAGTAAAGCTATAGACAGACAAAGTTTCGTACAAAAACTTGGTAGTCTGGCCACTTCCCTTATGGTACCTCCGATACAAATGTACCATCCCGCCTACCTTAGAAATCGTGTATTATTATTAATATTACAAACGCGATCTTGCCCAAATTCTGTAGTTTGTAAAGATATAGCTTGACAAAGTTTTGGAAAAAAACTTGGTAGTCTGACAACTCTCCTTCTGGTACCTCCCATACAAATGTACCATCCCGCCTACCTTATAAATCGTGTAATAGTAAACCTATATCAAGACAAAGTTCTGGACAAAATCTTGGTAGTCTGGCAACTCCCCTTCTGGAACCTCCCATACAAATGTACCATCCCGCTCCTTATAAACCGTGTAATATTATCAATGTGATCAACCCGATATTGCTCAAATTCTGTATTTAGTAAAGCTATAGACAGACAAAGTTTTGGACAAAAACTTGGTAGTCTGGCCACTTCCCTTATGGTACCTCCCATACAAATGTACCATCCCGCCTACCTTAGAAATCGTGTGATATTATCAATATGACCAACGCGATAATGCTCAAATTCTGTATTTAGTAAAGCTAGTCTGTCAACTCCCCTTATGGTACCTCCCATACAAATGTACCATCCCGCCTACCTTAGAAATCGTGTTATAATTTCAATATGACTAACGCGATATTGCTCAAATTCTGTATTTAGTAAAGATATAGACAGACAAAGTTTTGAAAAACAACTTAGTAGTCTGGAAACTCCCCTTCTGGTACCTCCCATACAAATGTACCATCCCGCCTACCTTATATATCGTGTTATTATTTCAATATGACCAACGCGATATTGCTCAAATTCTGTATTTAGTAAAGCTATAGACAGACAAAGTTTTGGACGAAAACTTGGTAGTCTGGCCACTTCCCTTCTGGTACCTCCCATACAAATCTACCATCCCGCCACTTATAAACCATGTATTATTATCAATATTACCAACGCGATATTGCTCAAATTCTGGATTTAGTAAAGCTATAGACAGACAAAGTTTCGTACAAATACTTGGTAGTCTGGCCACTTCCCTTATGGTACCTCCCATACAAATGTACCATCCCGCCTACCTTAGAAATCGTGTATTATTATTAATATTACCAAAGCGATCTTCCCAAATTCTGTAGTTAGTAAAGATATAGCTAGAAAAAGTTTTGAAAAACAACTTGGTAGTCTGGCAACTTCCCTTCTGGTACCTCCAATACAAATGTACAATTCCGCCTACCTTAGATATCGTGTTATAATTTCAATATGACTAACGCGATATTGCTCAAATTCTGTATTTAGTAAAGATATAGACAGACAAAGTTTTGAAAAACAACTTAGTAGTCTGGCAACTCCCCTTCTGGTACCTCCCATACAAATGTACCATCCCGCCTACCTTATATATCGTGTTATTATTTCAATATGACCAACGCGATATTGCTCAAATTCTGTATTTAGTAAAGATATAGACAGACAAAGTTTTGGACAAAAACTTGGTAGTCTGGCTACTCCCCTTCTGGTACCTCCCATACAAATCTACCATCCCGCCACTTATAAACCATGTATTATTATCAATATTACCAACGCGATATTGCTCAAATTCTGGATTTAGTAAAGCTATAGACAGACAAAGTTTCGTACAAATACTTGGTAGTCTGGCCACTTCCCTTATGGTACCTCCGATACAAATGTACCATCCCGCCTACTTTAGAAATCGTGTATTATTATTAATATTACCAAAGCGATCTTCCCAAATTCTGTAGTTAGTAAAGATATAGCTAGAAAAAGTTTTGAAAAACAACTTGGTAGTCTGGCAACTTCCCTTCTGGTACCTCCAATACAAATGTACAATTCCGCCTACCTTAGATATCGTGTTATAATTTCAATATGACTAACGCGATATTGCTCAAATTCTGTATTTAGTAAAGATATAGACAGACAAAGTTTTGAAAAACAACTTAGTAGTCTGGCAACTCCCCTTCTGGTACCTCCCATACAAATGTACCATCCCGCCTACCTTATATATCGTGTTATTATTTCAATATGACCAACGCGATATTGCTCAAATTCTGTATTTAGTAAAGATATAGACAGACAAAGTTTTGGACAAAAACTTGGTAGTCTGGCTACTCCCCTTCTGGTACCTCCCATACAAATCTACCATCCCGCCACTTATAAACCATGTATTATTATCAATATTACCAACGCGATATTGCTCAAATTCTGGATTTAGTAAAGCTATAGACAGACAAAGTTTCGTACAAATACTTGGTAGTCTGGCCACTTCCCTTATGGTACCTCCGATACAAATGTACCATCCCGCCTACTTTAGAAATCGTGTATTATTATTAATATTACCAACGCGATCTTGCCCAAATTCTGTAGTTAGTAAAGATATAGCTTGACAAAGTTTTGGAAAAAAACTTGGTAGTCTGACAACTCTCCTTCTGGTACCTCCCATACAAATGTACCATCCCGCCTACCTTATACATCGTGTAATAGTAAACCTATATCTAGACAAAGTTCTGGACAAAATCTTGGTAGTCTGGCAACTCCCCTTCTGGAACCTCCCATACAAATGTACCATCCCGCTCCTTATAAACCGTGTAATATTATCAATGTGATCAACCCGATATTGCTCAAATTCTGTATTTAGTAAAGCTATAGACAGACAAAGTTGTGGACAAAAACTTGGTAGTCTGGCCACTTCCCTTATGGTACCTCCCATACAAATGTACCATCCCGCCTACCTTAGAAATCGTGTGATATTATCAATATGACCAACGCGATAATGCTCAAATTCTGTATTTAGTAAAGCTAGTCTGTCAACTCCCCTTATGGTACCTCCCATACAAATGTACCATCCCGCCTACCTTAGAAATCGTGTTATAATTTCAATATGACTAACGCGATATTACTCAAATTCTGTATTTAGTAAAGATATAGACAGACAAAGTTTTGAAAAACAACTTAGTAGTCTGGAAACTCCCCTTCTGGTACCTCCCATACAAATGTACCATCCCGCCTACCTTATATATCGTGTTATTATTTCAATATGACCAACGCGATATTGCTCAAATTCTGTATTTAGTAAAGATATAGACAGACAAAGTTTTGGACAAAAACTTGGTAGTCTGGCTACTCCCCTTCTGGTACCTCCCATACAAATGTACAATTCCGCCTACCTTAGATATCGTGTTATAATTTCAATATGACTAACGCGATATTGCTCAAATTCTGTATTTAGTAAAGATATAGACAGACAAAGTTTTGAAAAACAACTTAGTAGTCTGGCAACTCCCCTTCTGGTACCTCCCATACAAATGTACCATCCCGCCTACCTTATATATCGTGTTATTATTTCAATATGACCAACGCGATATTGCTCAAATTCTGTATTTAGTAAAGATATAGACAGACAAAGTTTTGGACAAAAACTTGGTAGTCTGGCTACTCCCCTTCTGGTACCTCCCATACAAATCTACCATCCCGCCACTTATAAACCATGTATTATTATCAATATTACCAACGCGATATTGCTCAAATTCTGGATTTAGTAAAGCTATAGACAGACAAAGTTTCGTACAAATACTTGGTAGTCTGGCCACTTCCCTTATGGTACCTCCCATACAAATGTACCATCCCGCCTACCTTAGAAATCGTGTATTATTATTAATATTACCAACGCGATCTTGCCCAAATTCTGTAGTTAGTAAAGATATAGCTAGACAAAGTTTTGGCCAAAAACTTGGCAGTCTGTCAACTCCCCTTCTGGTACCTCCCATACAAATGTACCATCCCGCCACATATAAACCGTGTATTATTATCAACGCGATCTTGCCCAAATTCTGAAGTTAGTAAAGCTATAGCTAGACAAAGTTTTGAAAAACAACATGGTAGTCTGGCAACTCCCCTTCTGGTACCTCCCATACAAATGTACCATCCCGCCTACCATAGATATCGTGTTATAATTTCAATATGACCAACGCGATATTGCTCAAATTCTGTATTTAGTAAAGATATAGACAGACAAAGTTTTGGACAAAAACTTGGTAGTCTGGCTACTCCCCTTCTGGTACCTCCCATACAAATCTACCATCCCGCCACTTATAAACCATGTATTATTATCAATATTACCGACGCGATATTGCTCAAATTCTGGATTTAGTAAAGCTATAGACAGACAAAGTTTCGTACAAAAACTTGGTAGTCTGGCCACTTCCCTTATGGTACCTCCGATACAAATGTACCATCCCGCCTACCTTAGAAATCGTGTATTATTATTAATATTACCAACGCGATCTTGCCCAAATTCTGTAGTTAGTAAAGATATAGCTAGACAAAGTTTTGGCCAAAAACTTGGCAGTCTGTCAACTCCCCTTCTGGTAACTCCCATACAAATGTACCTTCCCGCCACCTTTAAACCGTGTATTATTATCAACGCGATCTTGCCCAAATTCTGAAGTTAGTAAAGCTATAGCTAGACAAAGTTTTGAAAAACAACATGGTAGTCTGGCAACTCCCCTTCTGGTACCTCCCATACAAATGTACCATCCCGCCTACCATAGATATCGTGTTATAATTTCAATATGACTAACGCGATATTGCTCAAATTCTGTATTTAGTAAAGATATAGACAGACAAAGTTTTGGACAAAAACTTGGTAGTCTGGCTACTCCCCTTCTGGTACCTCCCATACAAATCTACCATCCCGCCACTTATAAACCATGTATTATTATCAATATTACCAACGCGATATTGCTCAAATTCTGGATTTAGTAAAGCTATAGACAGACAAAGGTTCGTACAAAAACATGGTAGTCTGGCCACTTCCCTTATGGTACCTCCGATACAAATGTACCATCCCGCCTACCTTAGAAATCGTGTATTATTATTAATATTACCAACGCGATCTTGCCCAAATTCTGTAGTTAGTAAAGATATAGCTTGACAAAGTTTTGGAAAAAAACTTGGTAGTCTGACAACTCTCCTTCTGGTACCTCCCATACAAATGTACCATCCCGCCTACCTTATACATCGTGTAATAGTAAACCTATATCTAGACAAAGTTCTGGACAAAATCTTGGTAGTCTGGCAACTCCCCTTCTGGAACCTCCCATACAAATGTACCATCCCGCTCCTTATAAACCGTGTAATATTATCAATGTGATCAACCCGATATTGCTCAAATTCTGTATTTAGTAAAGCTATAGACAAAGTGTTGGACAAAAACTTGGTAGTCTGGCCACTTCCCTTATGGTACCTCCCATACAAATGTACCATCCCGCCTACCTTAGAAATCGTGTGATATTATCAATATGACCAACGCGATAATGCTCAAATTCTGTATTTAGTAAAGCTAGTCTGTCAACTCCCCTTATGGTACCTCCCATACAAATGTACCATCCCGCCTACCTTAGAAATCGTGTTATAATTTCAATATGACTAACGCGATATTGCTCAAATTCTGTATTTAGTAAAGATATAGACAGACAAAGTTTTGAAAAACAACTTAGTAGTCTGGCAACTCCCCTTCTGGTACCTCCCATACAAATGTACCATCCCGCCTACCTTATATATCGTGTTATTATTTCAATATGACCAACGCGATATTGCTCAAATTCTGTGTTTAGTAAAGATATAGACAGACAAAGTTTTGGACAAAAACTTGGTAGTCTGGCTACTCCCCTTCTGGTACCTCCCATACAAATCTACCATCCCGCCACTTATAAACCATGTATTATTATCAATATTACCAACGCGATATTGCTCAAATTCTGGATTTAGTAAAGCTATAGACAGACAAAGGTTCGTACAAAAACTTGGTAGTCTGGCCACTTCCCTTATGGTACCTCCGATACAAATGTACCATCCCGCCTACCTTAGAAATCGTGTATTATTATTAATATTACCAACGCGATCTTGCCCAAATTCTGTAGTTAGTAAAGATATAGCTTGACAAAGTTTTGGAAAAAAACTTGGTAGTCTGACAACTCTCCTTCTGGTACCTCCCATACAAATGTACCATCCCGCCTACCTTTTACATCGTGTAATAGTAAACCTATATCTAGACAAAGTTCTGGACAAAATCTTGGTAGTCTGGCAACTCCCCTTCTGGAACCTCCCATACACATGTACCATCCCGCTCCTTATAAACCGTGTAATATTATCAATGTGATCAACCCGATATTGCTCAAATTCTGTATTTAGTAAAGCTATAGACAAAGTTTTGGACAAAAACTTGGTAGTCTGGCCACTTCCCTTATGGTACCTCCCATACAAATGTACCATCCCGCCTACCTTAGAAATCGTGTGATATTATCAATATGACCAACGCGATAATGCTCAAATTCTGTATTTAGTAAAGCTAGTCTGTCAACTCCCCTTATGGTACCTCCCATACAAATGTACCATCCCGCCTACCTTATATATCGTGTTATTATTTCAATATGACCAACGCGATATTGCTCAAATTCTGTATTTAGTAAAGATATAGACAGACAAAGTTTTGGACAAAAACTTGGTAGTCTGGCTACTCCCCTTCTGGTACCTCCCATACAAATGTACAATTCCGCCTACCTTAGATATCGTGTTATAATTTCAATATGACTAACGCGATATTGCTCAAATTCTGTATTTAGTAAAGATATAGACAGACAAAGTTTTGAAAAACAACTTAGTAGTCTGGCAAGTCCCCTTCTGGTACCTCCCATACAAATGTACCATCCCGCCTACCTTATATATCGTGTTATTATTTCAATATGACCAACGCGATATTGCTCAAATTCTGTGTTTAGTAAAGATATAGACAGACAAAGTTTTGGACAAAAACTTGGTAGTCTGGCTACTCCCCTTCTGGTACCTCCCATACAAATCTACCATCCCGCCACTTATAAACCATGTATTATTATCAATATTACCAACGCGATATTGCTCAAATTCTGGATTTAGTAAAGCTATAGACAACCAAAGTTTCGTACAAATACTTGGTAGTCTGGCCACTTCCCTTATGGTACCTCCCATACAAATGTACCATCCCGCCTACCTTAGAAATCGTGTATTATTATTAATATTACCAACGCGATCTTGCCCAAATTCTGTAGTTAGTAAAGATATAGCTAGACAAAGTTTTGGCCAAAAACTTGGCAGTCTTTCAACTCCCCTTCTGGTACCTCCCATACAAATGTACCATCCCGCCACATATAAACCGTGTATTATTATCAACGCGATCTTGCCCAAATTCTGAAGTTAGTAAAGCTATAGCTAGAAAAAGTTTTGAAAAACAACATGGTAGTCTGGCAACTCCTCTTCTGGTACCTCCCATACAAATGTACCATCCCGCCTACCATAGATATCGTGTTATAATTTCAATATGACCAACGCGATATTGCTCAAATTCTGTATTTAGTAAAGATATAGACAGACAAAGTTTTGGACAAAAACTTGGTAGTCTGGCTACTCCCCTTCTGGTACCTCCCATACAAATCTACCATCCCGCCACTTATAAACCATGTATTATTATCAATATTACCAACGCGATATTGCTCAAATTCTGGATTTTGTAAAGCTATAGACAGACAAAGTTTCGTACAAAAACTTGGTAGTCTGGCCACTTCCCTTATGGTACCTCCCATACAAATGTACCATCCCGCCTACCTTAGAAATCGTGTATTATTATTAATATTACCAACGCGATCTTGCCCAAATTCTGTAGTTAGTAAAGATATAGCTAGACAAAGTTTTGGCCAAAAACTTGGCAGTCTGGCTACTCCCCTTCTGGTACCTCCCATACAAATCTACCATCCCGCCACTTACAAACCATGTATTATTATCAATATTACCAACGCGATATTGCTCAAATTCTGGATTTAGTAAAGCTATAGACAGACAAAGTTTCGTACAAAAACTTGGTAGTCTGGCCACATCCCTTATGGTACCTCCGATACAAATGTACCATCCCGCCTACCTTAGAAATCGTGTATTATTATTAATATTACCAACGCGATCTTGCCCAAATTCTGTAGTTAGTAAAGATATAGCTTGACAAAGTTTTGGAAAAAAACTTGGTAGTCTGACAACTCTCCTTCTGGTACCTCCCATACAAATGTACCATCCCGCCTACCTTATAAATCGTGTAAGAGTAAACCTATATCTAGACAAAGTACTGGACAAAATCTTGGTAGTCTGGCAACTCCCCTTCTGGAACCTCCCATACAAATGTACCATCCCGCTCCTTATAAACCGTGTAATATTATCAATGTGATCAACCCGATATTGCTCAAATTCTGTATTTAGTAAAGCTATAGACAGACAAAGTTTTGGAAAAAAACTTGGTAGTCTGGCCACTTCCCTTATGGTACCTCCCATACAAATGTACCATCCCGACTACCTTAGAAATCGTGTGATATTATCAATATGACCAACGCGATATTGCTCAAATTCTGTATTTAGTAAAGCTAGTCTTTCAACTCCCCTTCTGGTACCTCCCATACAAATGTACCAGCCCGCCACCTTTAAAAAGTGTATTATTATCAATATTACCAACGCGATATTGCTCAAATTCTGTATTTAGTAAAGCTATAGACAGACAAAGTTTTGGAAAAAAACTTGGTAGTCTGGCCACTTCCCTTATGGTACCTCCCATACAAATGTATCATCCCGCCTACCATAGAAATCGTGTGATATTATCAATATGACCAACGCGATATTGCTCAAATTCTGTATTTAGTAAAGCTAGTCTGTCAACTCCCCTTATGGTACCTCCCATACAAATGTACCATTCCGCCTACCTTAGAAATCGTGTAATAGTAAACCTATATCTAGACAAAGTTCTGGACAAAATCTTGGTAGTCTGGCAACTCCCCTTCTCGTACCTCCCATACAAATGCACCATCCCGCTCCTTATAAACCGTGTAATATTATCAATGTGATCAACCCGATATTGCTCAAATTCTGTATTTAGTAAAGCTATAGACAGACAAAGTTTTGGACAAAAACTTGGTAGTCTGGCCACTTCCCTTATGGTACCTCCCATACAAATGTACCATCCCGCCTACCTTAGAAATCGTGTATTATTATTAATATTACCAAAGCGATCTTCCCAAATTCTGTAGTTAGTAAAGATATAGCTAGAAAAAGTTTTGAAAAACAACTTGGTAGTCTGGCAACTTCCCTTCTGGTACCTCCCATACAAATGTACCATCCCGCCTACCTTATATATCGTGTTATTATTTCAATATGACCATCGCGATATTGCTCAAATTCTGTATTTATTAAAGATATAGACAGACAAAGCTTCGTACAAAAACTTGAAAGTCTGGCAACTCCCCTTCTGGTACCTCCCATACAAATGTACCATCCATCCTACCTTAGAAATCGTGTAATAGTATCTAGACAAAGTTTTAGACAACAACTTGGTAGTCTGACAACTCTCACTCTGGTACCTCCCATACAAATGTACCATCCCGCCTACCTTATAAATCGTGTAATAGTAAACCTATATCTAGACAAAGTACTGGACAAAATCTTGGTAGTCTGGCAACTCCCCTTCTGGAACCTCCCATACAAATGTACCATCCCGCTCCTTATAAACCGTGTAATATTATCAATGTGATCAACCCGATATTGATCAAATTCTGTATTTAGTAAAGCTATAGACAGACAAAGTTTTGGAAAAAAACTTGGTAGTCTGGCCACTTCCCTTATGGTACCTCCCATACAAATGTACCATCCCGACTACCTTAGAAATCGTGTGATATTATCAATATGACCAACGCGATATTGCTCAAATTCTGTATTTAGTAAAGCTAGTCTGTCAACTCCCCTTCTGCTACCTCCCATACAAATGTACCATCCCGCCACCTTTAAAAAGTGTATTATTATCAATATTACCAACGCGATATTGCTCAAATTCTGTATTTAGTAAAGCTATAGACAGACAAAGTTTTGGACAAAAACTTGGTAGTCTGGCCACTTCCCTTATGGTACCTCCCATACAAATGTATCATCCCGCCTACCATAGAAATCGTGTGATATTATCAATATGACCAACGCGATATTGCTCAAATTCTGTATTTAGTAAAGCTAGTCTGTCAACTCCCCTTATGGTACCTCCCATACAAATGTACCATTCCGCCTACCTTAGAAATCGTGTAATAGTAAACCTATATCTAGACAAAGTTCTGGACAAAATCTTGGTAGTCTGGCAACTCCCCTTCTCGTACCTCCCATACAAATGCACCATCCCGCTCCTTATAAACCGTGTAATATTATCAATGTGATCAACCCGATATTGCTCAAATTCTGTATTTAGTAAAGCTATAGACAGACAAAGTTTTGGACAAAAACTTGGTAGTCTGGCCACTTCCCTTATGGTACCTCCCATGCAAATGTACCATCCCTCCTACCTTAGAAATCGTGTATTATTATTAATATTACCAAAGCGATCTTCCCAAATTCTGTAGTTAGTAAAGATATAGCTAGAAAAAGTTTTGAAAAACAACTTGGTAGTCTGGCAACTTCCCTTCTGGTACCTCCCATACAAATGTACCATCCCGCCTACCTTATATATCGTGTTATTATTTCAATATGACCATCGCGATATTGCTCAAATTCTGTATTTATTAAAGATATAGACAGACAAAGCTTCGTACAAAAACTTGAAAGTCTGGCAACTCCCCTTCTGGTACCTCCCATACAAATGTACAATTCCGCCTACCTTAGATATCGTGTTATAATTTCAATATGACTAACGCGATATTGCTCAAATTCTGTAGTTAGTAAAGATATAGCTAGACAAAGTTTTGGCCAAAAACTTGGCAGTCTTTCAACTCCCCTTCTGGTACCTCCCATACAAATGTACCATCCCGCCACATATAAACCGTGTATTATTATCAACGCGATCTTGCCCAAATTCTGAAGTTAGTAAAGCTATAGCTAGACAAAGTTTTGAAAAACAACATGGTAGTCTGGCAACTCCCCTTCTGGTACCTCCCATACAAATGTACCATCCCGCCTACCATAGATATCGTGTTATAATTTCAATATGACCAACGCGATATTGCTCAAATTCTGTATTTAGTAAAGATATAGACAGACAAAGTTTTGGACAAAAACTTGGTAGTCTGGCTACTCCCCTTCTGGTACCTCCCATACAAATCTACCATCCCGCCACTTATAAACCATGTATTATTATCAATATTACCAACGCGATATTGCTCAAATTCTGGATTTTGTAAAGCTATAGACAGACAAAGTTTCGTACAAAAACTTGGTAGTCTGGCCACTTCCCTTATGGTACCTCCCATACAAATGTACCATCCCGCCTACCTTAGAAATCGTGTATTATTATTAATATTACCAACGCGATCTTGCCCAAATTCTGTAGTTAGTAAAGATATAGCTAGACAAAGTTTTGGCCAAAAACTTGGCAGTCTGGCTACTCCCCTTCTGGTACCTCCCATACAAATCTACCATCCCGCCACTTACAAACCATGTATTATTATCAATATTACCAACGCGATATTGCTCAAATTCTGGATTTAGTAAAGCTATAGACAGACAAAGTTTCGTACAAAAACTTGGTAGTCTGGCCACTTCCCTTATGGTACCTCCGATACAAATGTACCATCCCGCCTACCTTAGAAATCGTGTATTATTATTAATATTACCAACGCGATCTTGCCCAAATTCTGTAGTTAGTAAAGATATAGCTTGACAAAGTTTTGGAAAAAAACTTGGTAGTCTGACAACTCTAATTCTGGTACCTCCCATACAAATGTACCATCCCGCCTACCTTATAAATCGTGTAATAGTAAACCTATATCTAGACAAAGTACTGGACAAAATCTTGGTAGTCTGGCAACTCCCCTTCTGGAACCTCCCATACAAATGTACCATCCCGCTCCTTATAAACCGTGTAATATTATCAATGTGATCAACCCGATATTGCTCAAATTCTGTATTTAGTAAAGCTATAGACAGACAAAGTTTTGGAAAAAAACTTGGTAGTCTGGCCACTTCCCTTATGGTACCTCCCATACAAATGTACCATCCCGACTACCTTAGAAATCGTGTGATATTATCAATATGACCAACGCGATATTGCTCAAATTCTGTATTTAGTAAAGCTAGTCTGTCAACTCCCCTTCTGGTACCTCCCATACAAATGTACCAGCCCGCCACCTTTAAAAAGTGTATTATTATCAATATTACCAACGCGATATTGCTCAAATTCTGTATTTAGTAAAGCTATAGACAGACAAAGTTTTGGACAAAAACTTGGTAGTCTGGCCACTTCCCTTATGGTACCTCCCATACAAATGTATCATCCCGCCTACCATAGAAATCGTGTGATATTATCAATATGACCAACGCGATATTGCTCAAATTCTGTATTTAGTAAAGCTAGTCTGTCAACTCCCCTTATGGTACCTCCCATACAAATGTACCATTCCGCCTACCTTAGAAATCGTGTAATAGTAAACCTATATCTAGACAAAGTTCTGGACAAAATCTTGGTAGTCTGGCAACTCCCCTTCTCGTAACTCCCATACAAATGCACCATCCCGCTCCTTATAAACCGTGTAATATTATCAATGTGATCAACCCGATATTGCTCAAATTCTGTATTTAGTAAAGCTATAGACAGACAAAGTTTTGGACAAAAACTTGGTAGTCTGGCCACTTCTCTTATGGTACCTCCCATACAAATGTACCATCCCGCCTACCTTAGAAATCGTGTATTATTATTAATATTACCAAAGCGATCTTCCCAAATTCTGTAGTTAGTAAAGATATAGCTAGAAAAAGTTTTGAAAAACAACTTGGTAGTCTGGCAACTTCCCTTCTGGTACCTCCCATACAAATGTACCATCCCGCCTACCTTATATATCGTGTTATTATTTCAATATGACCATCGCGATATTGCTCAAATTCTGTATTTATTAAAGATATAGACAGACAAAGCTTCGTACAAAAACTTGAAAGTCTGGCAACTCCCCTTCTGGTACCTCCCATACAAATGTACCATCCATCCTACCTTAGAAATCGTGTAATAGTATCTAGACAAAGTTTTAGACAAAAACTTGGTAGTCTGTCAACTCCCCTTATGGTACCTCCCATACAAATGTACCATTCCGCCTACCTTAGAAATCGTGTAATAGTAAACCTATATCTAGACAAAGTTCTGGACAAAATCTTGGTAGTCTGGCAACTCCCCTTCTCGTACCTCCCATACAAATGCACCATCCCGCTCCTTATAAACCGTGTAATATTATCAATGTGATCAACCCGATATTGCTCAAATTCTGTATTTAGTAAAGCTATAGACAGACAAAGTTTTGGACAAAAACTTGGTAGTCTGGCCACTTCCCTTATGGTACCTCCCATACAAATGTACCATCCCGCCTACCTTAGAAATCGTGTATTATTATTAATATTACCAAAGCGATCTTCCCAAATTCTGTAGTTAGTAAAGATATAGCTAGAAAAAGTTTTGAAAAACAACTTGGTAGTCTGGCAACTTCCCTTCTGGTACCTCCCATACAAATGTACCATCCCGCCTACCTTATATATCGTGTTATTATTTCAATATGACCATCGCGATATTGCTCAAATTCTGTATTTATTAAAGATATAGACAGACAAAGCTTCGTACAAAAACTTGAAAGTCTGGCAACTCCCCTTCTGGTACCTCCCATACAAATGTACCATCCATCCTACCTTAGAAATCGTGTAATAGTATCTAGACAAAGTTTTAGACAACAACTTGGTAGTCTGACAACTCTCACTCTGGTACCTCCCATACAAATGTACCATCCCGCCTACCTTATAAATCGTGTAATAGTAAACCTATATCTAGACAAAGTACTGGACAAAATCTTGGTAGTCTGGCAACTCCCCTTCTGGAACCTCCCATACAAATGTACCATCCCGCTCCTTATAAACCGTGTAATATTAGCAATGTGATCAACCCGATATTGATCAAATTCTGTATTTAGTAAAGCTATAGACAGACAAAGTTTTGGAAAAAAAACTTGGTAGTCTGGCCACTTCCCTTATGGTACCTCCCATACAAATGTACCATCCCGACTACCTTAGAAATCGTGTGATATTATCAATATGACCAACGCGATATTGCTCAAATTCTGTATTTAGTAAAGCTAGTCTGTCAACTCCCCTTCTGGTACCTCCCATACAAATGTACCATCCCGCCACCTTTAAAAAGTGTATTATTATCAATATTACCAACGCGATATTGCTCAAATTCTGTATTTAGTAAAGCTATAGACAGACAAAGTTTTGGACAAAAACTTGGTAGTCTGGCCACTTCCCTTATGGTACCTCCCATACAAATGTATCATCCCGCCTACCATAGAAATCGTGTGATATTATCAATATGACCAACGCGATATTGCTCAAATTCTGTATTTAGTAAAGCTAGTCTGTCAACTCCCCTTATGGTACCTCCCATACAAATGTACCATTCCGCCTACCTTAGAAATCGTGTAATAGTAAACCTATATCTAGACAAAGTTCTGGACAAAATCTTGGTAGTCTGGCAACTCCCCTTCTCGTACCTCCCATACAAATGCACCATCCCGCTCCTTATAAACCGTGTAATATTATCAATGTGATCAACCCGATATTGCTCAAATTCTGTATTTAGTAAAGCTATAGACAGACAAAGTTTTGGACAAAAACTTGGTAGTCTGGCCACTTCCCTTATGGTACCTCCCATGCAAATGTACCATCCCTCCTACCTTAGAAATCGTGTATTATTATTAATATTACCAAAGCGATCTTCCCAAATTCTGTAGTTAGTAAAGATATAGCTAGAAAAAGTTTTGAAAAACAACTTGGTAGTCTGGCAACTTCCCTTCTGGTACCTCCCATACAAATGTACCATCCCGCCTACCTTATATATCGTGTTATTATTTCAATATGACCATCGCGATATTGCTCAAATTCTGTATTTATTAAAGATATAGACAGACAAAGCTTCGTACAAAAACTTGAAAGTCTGGCAACTCCCCTTCTGGTACCTCCCATACAAATGTACAATTCCGCCTACCTTAGATATCGTGTTATAATTTCAATATGACTAACGCGATATTGCTCAAATTCTGTATTTAGTAAAGATATAGACAGACAAAGTTTTGAAAAACAACTTAGTAGTCTGGCAACTCCCCTTCTGGTACCTCCCATACAAATGTACCATCCCGCCTACCTTATATATCGTGTTATTATTTCAATATGACCAACGCGATATTGCTCAAATTCTGTGTTTAGTAAAGATATAGACAGACAAAGTTTTGGACAAAAACTTGGTAGTCTGGCTACTCCCCTTCTGGTACCTCCCATACAAATGTACCATCCCGCCTACCTTAGAAATCGTGTATTATTATTAATATTACCAACGCGATCTTGCCCAAATTCTGTAGTTAGTAAAGATATAGCTAGACAAAGTTTTGGCCAAAAACTTGGCAGTCTGGCTACTCCCCTTCTGGTACCTCCCATACAAATCTACCATCCCGCCACTTACAAACCACAAAGATATAGCTAGACAAAGTTTTGGCCAAAAACTTGGCAGTCTTTCAACTCCCCTTCTGGTACCTCCCATACAAATGTACCATCCCGCCACATATAAACCGTGTATTATTATCAACGCGATCTTGCCCAAATTCTGAAGTTAGTAAAGCTATAGCTAGACAAAGTTTTGAAAAACAACATGGTAGTCTGGCAACTCCCCTTCTGGTACCTCCCATACAAATGTACCATCCCGCCTACCATAGATATCGTGTTATAATTTCAATATGACCAACGCGATATAGCTCAAATTCTGTATTTAGTAAAGATATAGACAGACAAAGTTTTGGACAAAAACTTGGTAGTCTGGCTACTCCCCTTCTGGTACCTCCCATACAAATCTACCATCCCGCCACTTATAAACCATGTATTATTATCAATATTACCAACGCGATATTGCTCAAATTCTGGATTTTGTAAAGCTATAGACAGACAAAGTTTCGTACAAAAACTTGGTAGTCTGGCCACTTCCCTTATGGTACCTCCCATACAAATGTACCATCCCGCCTACCTTAGAAATCGTGTATTATTATTAATATTACCAACGCGATCTTGCCCAAATTCTGTAGTTAGTAAAGATATAGCTAGACAAAGTTTTGGCCAAAAACTTGGCAGTCTGGCTACTCCCCTTCTGGTACCTCCCATACAAATCTACCATCCCGCCACTTACAAACCATGTATTATTATCAATATTACCAACGCGATATTGCTCAAATTCTGGATTTAGTAAAGCTATAGACAGACAAAGTTTCGTACAAAAACTTGGTAGTCTGGCCACATCCCTTATGGTACCTCCGATACAAATGTACCATCCCGCCTACCTTAGAAATCGTGTATTATTATTAATATTACCAACGCGATCTTGCCCAAATTCTGTAGTTAGTAAAGATATAGCTTGACAAAGTTTTGGAAAAAAACTTGGTAGTCTGACAACTCTCCTTCTGGTACCTCCCATACAAATGTACCATCCCGCCTACCTTATAAATCGTGTAATAGTAAACCTATATCTAGACAAAGTACTGGACAAAATCTTGGTAGTCTGGCAACTCCCCTTCTGGAACCTCCCATACAAATGTACCATCCCGCTCCTTATAAACCGTGTAATATTATCAATGTGATCAACCCGATATTGCTCAAATTCTGTATTTAGTAAAGCTATAGACAGACAAAGTTTTGGAAAAAAACTTGGTAGTCTGGCCACTTCCCTTATGGTACCTCCCATACAAATGTACCATCCCGACTACCTTAGAAATCGTGTGATATTATCAATATGACCAACGCGATATTGCTCAAATTCTGTATTTAGTAAAGCTAGTCTGTCAACTCCCCTTCTGGTACCTCCCATACAAATGTACCAGCCTTTAAAAAGTGTATTATTATCAATATTACCAACGCGATATTGCTCAAATTCTGTATTTAGTAAAGCTATAGACAGACAAAGTTTTGGACAAAAACTTGGTAGTCTGGCCACTTCCCTTATGGTACCTCCCATACAAATGTATCATCCCGCCTACCATAGAAATCGTGTGATATTATCAATATGACCAACGCGATATTGCTCAAATTCTGTATTTAGTAAAGCTAGTCTGTCAACTCCCCTTATGGTACCTCCCATACAAATGTACCATTCCGCCTACCTTAGAAATCGTGTAATAGTAAACCTATATCTAGACAAAGTTCTGGACAAAATCTTGGTAGTCTGGCAACTCCCCTTCTCGTACCTCCCATACAAATGCACCATCCCGCTCCTTATAAACCGTGTAATATTATCAATGTGATCAACCCGATATTGCTCAAATTCTGTATTTAGTAAAGCTATAGACAGACAAAGTTTTGGACAAAAACTTGGTAGTCTGGCCACTTCCCTTATGGTACCTCCCATACAAATGTACCATCCCGCCTACCTTAGAAATCGTGTATTATTATTAATATTACCAAAGCGATCTTCCCAAATTCTGTAGTTAGTAAAGATATAGCTAGAAAAAGTTTTGAAAAACAACTTGGTAGTCTGGCAACTTCCCTTCTGGTACCTCCCATACAAATGTACCATCCCGCCTACCTTATATATCGTGTTATTATTTCAATATGACCATCGCGATATTGCTCAAATTCTGTATTTATTAAAGATATAGACAGACAAAGTTTTGGAAAAAAAACTTGGTAGTCTGGCCACTTCCCTTCTGGTACCTCCCATACAAATGTACCATCCATCCTACCTTAGAAATCGTGTAATAGTATCTAGACAAAGTTTTAGACAACAACTTGGTAGTCTGACAACTCTCACTCTGGTACCTCCCATACAAATGTACCATCCCGCCTACCTTATAAATCGTGTAATAGTAAACCTATATCTAGACAAAGTACTGGACAAAATCTTGGTAGTCTGGCAACTCCCCTTCTGGAACCTCCCATACAAATGTACCATCCCGCTCCTTATAAACCGTGTAATATTATCAATGTGATCAACCCGATATTGATCCAATTCTGTATTTAGTAAAGCTATAGACAGACAAAGTTTTGGAAAAAAACTTGGTAGTCTGGCCACTTCCCTTATGGTACCTCCCATACAAATGTACCATCCCGACTACCTTAGAAATCGTGTGATATTATCAATATGACCAACGCGATATTGCTCAAATTCTGTATTTAGTAAAGCTAGTCTGTCAACTCCCCTTCTGGTACCTCCCATACAAATGTACCATCCCGCCACCTTTAAAAAGTGTATTATTATCAATATTACCAACGCGATATTGCTCAAATTCTGTATTTAGTAAAGCTATAGACTGACAAAGTTTTGGACAAAAACTTGGTAGTCTGGCCACTTCCCTTATGGTACCTCCCATACAAATGTATCATCCCGCCTACCATAGAAATCGTGTGATATTATCAATATGACCAACGCGATATTGCTCAAATTCTGTATTTAGTAAAGCTAGTCTGTCAACTCCCCTTATGGTACCTCCCATACAAATGTACCATTCCGCCTACCTTAGAAATCGTGTAATAGTAAACCTATATCTAGACAAAGTTCTGGACAAAATCTTGGTAGTCTGGCAACTCCCCTTCTCGTACCTCCCATACAAATGCACCATCCCGCTCCTTATAAACCGTGTAATATTATCAATGTGATCAACCCGATATTGCTCAAATTCTGTATTTAGTAAAGCTATAGACAGACAAAGTTTTGGACAAAAACTTGGTAGTCTGGCCACTTCCCTTATGGTACCTCCCATGCAAATGTACCATCCCTCCTACCTTAGAAATCGTGTATTATTATTAATATTACCAAAGCGATCTTCCCAAATTCTGTAGTTAGTAAAGATATAGCTAGAAAAAGTTTTGAAAAACAACTTGGTAGTCTGGCAACTTCCCTTCTGGTACCTCCCATACAAATGTACCATCCCGCCTACCTTATATATCGTGTTATTATTTCAATATGACCATCGCGATATTGCTCAAATTCTGTATTTATTAAAGATATAGACAGACAAAGCTTCGTACAAAAACTTGAAAGTCTGGCAACTCCCCTTCTGGTACCTCCCATACAAATGTACCATCCATCCTACCTTAGAAATCGTGTAATAGTATCTAGACAAAGTTTTAGACAACAACTTGGTAGTCTGACAACTCTCACTCTGGTACCTCCCATACAAATGTACCATCCCGCCTACCTTAGATGTCGTGTTATAATTTAAATATGACTAACGCGATATTGCTCAAATTCTGTATTTAGTAAAGATATAGACAGACAATGTTTTGGACAAAAACTTGGTAGTCTTGCTACTCCCCTTCTGGTACCTCCCATACAAATGTACCATCCCGCCTACCTTAGAAATCGTGTATTATTATTAATATTACCAACGCGATCTTGCCCAAATTCTGTAGTTAGTAAAGATATAGCTAGACAAAGTTTTGGAAAAAAACTTGGTAGTCTGACAACTCTCCTTCTGGTACTTCCCATACAAATGTACAATCCCGCTCCTTAGAAATCGTGTAATAGTAAACCTATATCTAGACAAAGTTTTGGACAAAATCTTGGTAGTCTGGCAACTCCCCTTCTGGTACCTCCCATACAAATGTACCATCCCGCTCCTTATAAACCGTGTAATAGTAAACCTATATCTAGACTAAGTGTTAGACAATAGCTTGGTAGTCTGACAACTCTCCTTCTGGTACCTCCCATACAAATGTACCATCCCGCCACTTATAAACCGTGTATTATTGTCAATATTACCAACGCCATCGTGCCCAAATTCTATATTTAGTAAAGCTATAGACAGACAAAGTTTTGGACATAAACTTGGTAGTCTGGCAACTTCCATTATGGTACCTACCATACAAATGTACCATCCCGCCACTTATAAACCGTGTATTATTATCAATATTACCATCGCCATCTTGCTCAAATTCTGTATTTAGTAAAGCTATAGACAGAAAAAGTTTTGTACAAAAAGTTGGTAGTCTGCCAACTCCCCTTCTGGTACCTCCCATACAAATGTACCATACCACCACTTATAAACCGTGTCTTGCCCAAATTCTGTAGTTAGTAAAGCTATAGCTAGACAAAGTTTTGAAAAACAACTTGGTAGTTTGGCAACTCCCCTTCTGGTACCTCCCATACAAATGTACCATCCCACCTACCTCAGATATCGTGTTATAATTTCAATATGACCAACGCGATATTGCTCAAATTCTGTATTTAGTAAAGCTATAGACAGACAAAGTTTTGGACAAAAAGTTGGTAGTCTGCCAACTCCCCTTCTGGTACCTCCCATACAAATGTACCATCCCGCCAACTTTAAACCGTGTATTATTATCAATATTATCAACGCGATCTAGCCCAAATTCTGTAGTTAGTAAAGATATAGCTAGACAAAGATTTGGCCAAAAACTTGGCAGTCTGTCAACTCCCCTTCTGGTACCTCCCATACAAATGTACCATCCCGCCACCTTTAAACAGTGTATTATTATCAACGCGATCTTGCCCAAATTCTGAAGTTAGTAAAGCTATAGCTAGACAAAGTTTTGAAAAACAACATGGTAGTCTGGCAACTCCCCTTCTGGTACCTCCCATACAAATGTACCATACCGCCACTTATAAACCGTGTCTTGCCCAAGTTCTGTAGTTAGTAAAGCTCTAGCTAGACAAAGTTTTGAAAAACAACTTGGTAGTCTGGCAACTCCCCTTCTGGTACCTCCCATACAAATGTACCATCCCGCCTACCTCAGATATCGTGTGATATTATCAATATGACCAACGCGATATTGCTCAAATTCTGTATTTAGTAAAGTTATAGACAGACAAAGTTTTGGACAAAAACTTGGCAGTCTGTCAACTCCCCTTCTGGTACCTCCCATATGTACCATCCCGCCACCTTTAAACCGTGTATTATTATCAATATTATCAACGCGATCTTGCCCAAATTCTGAAGTTAGTAAAGATATAGACAGACAAAGTTTTGGACAAAAACTTGGTAGTCTGGCTACTCCCCTTCTGGTACCTCCCATACAAATCTACCATCCCGCCACTTATAAACCATGTATTATTATCAATATTACCAACGCGATATTGCTCAAATTCTGGATTTAGGAAAGCTATAGACAGACAAAGTTTCGTACAAAAACTTGGTAGTCTGGCCACTTCCCTTATGGTACCTCCCATACAAATGTACCATCCCGCCTACCTTAGAAATCGTGTATTATTATTAATATTACCAACGCGATCTTGCCCAAATTCTGTAGTTAGTAAAGATATAGCTAGACAAAGTTTTGGCCAAAAACTTGGCAGTCTGTCAACTCCCCTCCTGGTACCTCCCATACAAATGTACCATCCCGCCACCTTTAAACCGTGTATTATTATCAACGCGATCTTGCCCAAATTCTGAAGTTAGTAAAGCTATAGCTAGACAAAGTTTTGAAAAACAACATGGTAGTCTGGCAACTCCCCTTCTGGTACCTCCCATACAAATGTACCATCCAGCCTACCTTAGAAATCGTGTATTATTATTAATATTACCAACGCGATCTTGCCCAAATTCTGTAGTTAGTAAAGATATAGCTAGACAAAGTTTTGGAAAAAAACTTGGTAGTCTGACAACTCTCCTTCTGGTACCTCCCATACAAATGTACCATCCCGCCACCTTTAAACCGTGTATTATTATCAACGCGATCTTGCCCAAATTCTGAAGTTAGTAAAGCTATAGCTAGACAAAGTTCAGTATTGTCGGTGACTTTGCATTGTACAGACGTATTGTTCTCTAAGCTGTCGATTGTCGCACATCTTTGTCTCACTGCTTTGTTTACATTCCGTACAGTCCCGCAGTAATTTAATTTTTTCGCGTTTGTTTTGATTACCAAAGCATTTGTTGTTTGGTCAAGTTACTCGTTAGCAATAACCCACGTGGACAGAAGTTCACATTATGGTGGGGAAAAAGAATCAAATGGAGATGCACCTAAAAAACCAGGCGAATTCGAATAGACGTAGCAATTCATTTGCATTACTGTCAGGAAATATGAATGTTGATCCAACACCTCCAACCAGTAATATGGAATCTCCAGTACTCAAGAAGCCTCAAAAACCGCCTCCAGTAGTTATTGACTCATCTGCCGAATTCACGAAAGTTATCGACCACATTGGCACCAATGGATATTTTTTCAGCAGAACCTCATTGGGAACCAAAGTATTTTCAAGTGATATGGAAAAGTATCAACACCTTCTAAGGGAACTGAAAACTACTTCATTCAAATACTTCACGCATAAAGTTACAGACAACTCCACATACAAAATGGTTTTAAAAGGCCTCCATAAAGTTTCTTGAGATATGATTAAAGAAGAACTTGAAACAAATCACGGTGTGAAATGTTTGGAAGTCAGAGAAATTGTTACTTCTAAAACGTCTCCAAGTGATGCTTTATACTTACTAACTTTCAACAGAATGCAGGTGAACAAAAAGGTGCTTTACTCTATTAGGTATATTCATCGCGTGCTGTTGTTTGGAAAAATCAGAAATCCAAACCTGACAGTGGTCCAACCCAATGTCGCAAATGCGGACTTTACGGCCACGGTACTGAAAACTGTTATCGTCAAAAAATCTGTTTCCTTTGCTCAAGCGTAACTCATGATACTGCCTACTGTCCTATGAATAATACTTCCGGAGGTAAAATTTTCAAATGTTTTAATTGTGTTGCCAAAGGCCGTCAGGATTTTACACATAGAGCAGACGATCCGCTTTGCCCTAGCAGGGCAATGTATATTCAGGCTCGTTTGAATGCTACTCAGAAGAACACAACCGGACAGAGGATTATTGTGGAAGCTCCGTTTACTGAAGCAAGCCAGCCACATAATAACGTTCCAGTTTCTAATGGATTACAAACTTCACCAACTTTCTGTAAGCAAACATATGCAAGCCAGTTAAAATCGCAGAACCTGTTCTCTATGGATGAATTATTTTACATATTTAAAAATGCTACTGTGGAACTTAAAAAATGCACCACAAAACTTGATCAATTAAATATAATAGTCAGTTTACTTAAATATGCAGTGTGATTCTGAATTAAAATTTTTGTTTTGGAATGCCCAGGGCATCAATTCGTATGCTAAAAAATTACAATTGCAACATATTTTAATTGATAAGAACATAGATATACTTTTTTTAAGTGAAACATTTCTCAGCGATTCTCTCTCAGTAGATTCTCTCTCCCGGGATATCGTGTATACCGATGTGATAGAGCTTCGACTGGAGGAGGTGTTGCAATTGCGGTTCGAAGTTATTTGAATACTTCACAGCTTCCAATCTATCGAACGGCTAATATTGAAAACGTGTCTATAGAATTGAAATTACGGAATCGTTCAGTAACCCTAATATCAGTATACTCCCCACGATATAGTGACCAATTCAAGGAAGACATTCGAAGATTAACATCGGGCAACGGGGAATTTATAATTTGCGGTGACTTAAACGCAAAACATAGAACCTGGAATTGCTCGAGGGCAAATACTTCAGGAAATGTTCTATTTAATTTACAACTGAACTCCGACTTCTTTGTATATCACCCTGCAGGTCCTACCCGTTACCCCCAGGGCATTAATGGTTCTCCTACGACAATTGACTTAATGCTTACAAACTCAGATCTTTTCATATCTCCTCTTTTAACTCACGAAGGCATTCTACCTTCTGATCACGTCCCCATTTCCTTCATGGTGAATGCACAGTCTGAAAACTGCTGTTTAACTAGAATCGACTTTCGCAATGCAAACTGGGCTGAATTTCAAAGGAATATAGAGTGTTTGTTATCAGTGCCGAATATAGATTCTAATACCCTTACATCAGCAGTGCAGGTTGAAAATGCCATCGCGAGACTAATTGGAGTGATTAATACTGCTAAGGCTTTATTGCCAAGAAGAAGGTTTAAACACGCCCAGGTGCAACTGACATATAATACTTTGCTTTGCATTGGTACGAGGAATATGTTAAGACGGAAATTTCAAAGAGAAACGAATCCAGGCACCAGGGCTCTTTTAATGTCTATACTTAAACAGACAAATCAACTTGTGGATATTAACATCGTTAACGATAATAATAGACACTGGGGTATAATACTCTCGAAACTACCAAAATGCTCCAAAAGATTCTTTCAGATAACTAAGGCTTTTAGAAGGAAAAATCTCAACAACGTAGTTTCTCTAAGGCACAATGGAGAAACCTTTTTTGGCGATGAGGATAAGGCTCGGCTAATTGCCAATCATTTTGAAAAAGTACACACTCTGACTTCGGATATGTCCCACAGCATCGATAGGGTAGTAACGAAAAGAATTCAGCAAATTACTTCCACGAATCTCTCAGGCATAGATCCTGCGGATCTAGTTACGGAAAATGAGATTGAGATTCATATCCAGAACCTAAGGAATAATAAGTCACCTGGTTTTGATGGGATTCCTAATATTTTACTGAAGAAGCTTCCAAGCAAAGCGATTAGATTATTGAAGAACATTTTAAATGCTTGTCTTAAACATTCGCTGTTTCCATCTCACTTTAAAAGGGCAAAGGTGATCGCCATACCAAAACAAGGAAAGGATCCAAGAGATGCTTCCAACTACAGACCTATAAGTTTGTTGAGTACTTTAGATAAAATATTTGAGAAAATTATTTTATCCAGAATAAATAATTTTGCATTTGAGAGGAACTTAATCAATAAAGAGCAGTTCGGTTTCAGACCACAGCACTCGACAACCCATCAAGTTAGAAGGATAACTGATATCATTAGGCAGAATAAACGCCATCGGCAATCGACGGGGATAATATTGCTTGATGTAGAGAAAGCTTTTGACAGCATATGGCACGACGGTTTAATCTATAAACTGGATAAATACGGATTCCCCCTTTACCTCGTTAAAATTATACGATCATTTCTGACAGACCGTACATTTCAAGTTTCTCTAAATAACTCGATTTCCTCTGCACGTAAAATACCTGCTGGTTTACCACAGGGTGCAGTATTATCACCAACACTATATTCGCTCTATATTTCTGATTTTGTACCAAGGAAGAGTTCCCAAATCGCTCTATATGCTGATGATAAGGCTTTGATTGTTAAGGGTAAAATTTCCAACTGTGTGGTTAAAAGATTGGAAAACAGCCTTCGTACATGTTTGCAGTACTATAGGAAATGGAAAATTAGGATTAACGTGGACAAGACACAGGCAATCTTGTTTCCGTTCAACAAGTCTTACAAAAGAGTTCCATCAATTCAACTTCACAATGGGAATCATGTCATCCCATTTAATGATTCAATAATATATTTGGGAGTTGTCATTGACAGGAAACTTACTTTCCAGAAACATATCGAGTATGCTGCTGATAAGGCTCTGAAATGTTTTCGTAGTCTTTATCCGCTTATAAGCAAAAAGTCCAAACTAAATACAGATAATAAGATGATTATATACAGGGCCATTATAAGGCCAACTATGATTTATGGCTGTCCCGTCTAGGGTAATGCCGCTGTATCACATATAAGGAAGCTTCAACTGCTTCAGAATCGAGCTTTAAAGACCATCTTAAAACTCCCTCGCTTATATCGTACATGCCATCTTCACACCAACTATTGTCAAAGGATGATAAGGGAAGTAATCGACAATCAGAATCTAAAGTTTTTTGATAAATGTAGAATCTCTGACTACGAACTTATAAGAAGATTAGCAGACGACACTATATAATTTAGCGTTAAATTATTTTTAGTGTTTTTTATACGATACATAGCTCCTTATTATTTAACACATTTCTTGATATCACACAGAGGTTTTTACTATCTTTTTTCCTTTATGTATCGCTATTTTTAAATATGTAAACTTTTTAAGTAATTCTAAGGTATATATGTTGCAATATCTTTCTGATAGTATCTCATAGCATAGATTTATTAATATTGTAGTACGTAATGATAGAACAATAAATAAATAAATAAATAAATAAAAAAAGCTAGACAAAGTTTTGAAAAACAATATGGTAGTCTGGCAACTCCCCATCTGGTACCTCCCATACAAATGTACCATCCCGCCTACCTTAGAAATCGTGTATTATTATTAATATTACCAACGCGATCTTGCCCAAATTCTGTAGTTAGTAAAGATATAGCTTAACAAAGTTTTGGAAAAAAACTTGGTAGTCTGACAACTCTCCTTCTGGTACCTCCCATACAAATGTACCATCCCGCCTACCTTAGAAATCGTGTAATAGTAAACCTATATCTAGACAAAGTTCTGGACAAAATCTTGGTAGTCTGGCAACTCCCCTTCTGGTACCTCCCATACAAATGTACCATCCCGCTCCTTATAAACCGTGTAATATTATCAATGTGATCAACCCGATATTGCTCAAATTCTGTATTTAGTAAAGCTATAGACAGACAAAGTTTTGGACAAAAACTTGGTAGTCTGGCCACTTCCCTTATGGTACCTCCCATACAAATGTACCATCCCGCCTACCTTAGAAATCGTGTGATATTATCAATATGACCAACGCGATATTGCTCAAATTCTGTATTTAGTAAAGCTAGTCTGTCAACTCCCCTTATGGTACCTCCCATACAAATGTACCATCCCGCCTACCTTAGAAATCGTGTAATAGTAAACCTATATCTAGACAAAGTTCTGGACAAAATCTTGGTAGTCTGGCAACTCCCCTTCTGGTACCTCCCATACAAATGTACCATCCCGCTCCTTATAAACCGTGTAATATTATCAATGTGATCAACCCGATATTGCTAAAATTCTGTGTTTAGTAAAGCTATAGACAGACAAAGTTTTGGACAAAAACTTGGTAGTCTGGCCACTTCCCTTATGGTACCTCCCATACAAATGTACCATCCCGCCTACCTTAGAAATCGTGTGATATTATCAATATGACCAACGCGATATTGCTCAAATTCTGTATTTAGTAAAGCTAGTCTGTCAACTCCCCTTATGGTACCTCCCATACAAATGTACCATCCTGCCTACCTTAGAAATCGTGTAATAGTAAACCTATATCTAGACAAAGTTCTGAACAAAATCTTGGTAGTCTGGCAACTCCCCTTATGGTACCTCCCATACAAATGTACCATCCCGCCACCTTTAAAAACTGTATTATTATCAATATTACCAACGCGATATTGCTCAAATTCTGTATTTAGTAAAGCTATAGACAGACAAAGTTTTGGACAAAAACTTGGTAGTCTGGCCACTTCCGTTATGGTACCTCCCATACAAATGTACCATCCCGCCTACCTTAGAAATCGTGTGATATTATCAATATGACCAACGCTGTATTGCTCAAATTCTGTATTTAGTAAAGCTAGTCTGTCAACTCCCCTTATGGTACCTCCCATACAAATGTACCATCCCGCCACCTTTAAAAAGTGTATTATTATCAATATTACCAACGCGATATTGCTCAAATTCTGTATTTAGTAAAGCTATAGACAGACAAAGTTTTGGACAAAAACTTGGTAGTCTGGCCACTTCCCTTATGGTACCTCCCATACAAATGTACCATCCCGCCTACATTAGAAATCGTGTATTATTATTAATATTACCAAAGCGATCTTCCCAAATTCTGTAGTTAGTAAAGATATAGCTAGAAAAAGTTTTGAAAAACAACTTGGTAGTCTGGAAACTTCCCTTCTGGTACCTCCAATACAAATGTACCATTCCGCCTACCTTAGATATCGTGTTATAATTGCAATATGACCAACGCGATATTGCTCAAATTCTGTATTTAGTAAAGCTAGTCTGTCAACTCCCCTTATGGTACCTCCCATACAAATGTACCATCCCGCCTACCTTAGAAATCGTGTAATAGTAAACCTATATCTAGACAAAGTTCTGGACAAAATCTTGGTAGTCTGGCAACTCCCCTTCTGGTACCTCCCATACAAATGTACCATCCCGCTCCTTATAAACCGTGTAATATTATCAATGTGATCAACCCGATATTGCTCAAATTCTGTGTTTAGTAAAGCTATAGACAGACAAAGTTTTGGACAAAAACTTGGTAGTCTGGCCACTTCCCTTATGGTACCTCCCATATAAATGTACCATCCCGCCTACCTTAGAAATCGTGTGATATTATCAATATGACCAACGCGATATTGCTCAAATTCTGTATTTAGTAAAGCTAGTCTGTCAACTCCCCTTATGGTACCTCCCATACAAATGTACCATCCTGCCTACCTTAGAAATCGTGTAATAGTAAACCTATATCTAGACAAAGTTCTGAACAAAATCTTGGTAGTCTGGCAACTCCCCTTGTGGTACCTCCCATACCAACGCGATATTGCTCAAATTCTGTATTTAGTAAAGCTATAGACAGACAAAGTTTTGGACAAAAACTTGGTAGTCTGGCCACTTCCCTTATGGTACCTCCCATACAAATGTACCATCCCGCCTACCTTAGAAATCGTGTGATATTATCAATATGACCAACGCTGTATTGCTCAAATTCTGTATTTAGTAAAGCTAGTCTGTCAACTCCCCTTATGGTAACTCCCATACAAATGTACCATCCCGCCACCTTTAAAAAGTGTATTATTATCAATATTACCAACGCGATATTGCTCAAATTCTGTATTTAGTAAAGCTATAGACAGACAAAGTTTTGGACAAAAACTTGGTAGTCTGGCCACTTCCCTTATGGTACCTCCCATACAAATGTACCATCCCGCCTACCTTAGAAATCGTGTATTATTATTAATATTACCAAAGCGATCTTCCCAAATTCTGTAGTTAGTAAAGATATAGCTAGAAAAAGTTTTGAAAAACAACTTGGTAGTCTGGAAACTTCCCTTCTGGTACCTAAAATACAAATGTACCATTCCGCCTACCTTAGATATCGTGTTATAATTTCAATATGACCAACGCGATATTGCTCAAATTCTGTATTTAGTAAAGCTAGTCTGTCAACTCCCCTTATGGTACCTCCCATACAAATGTACCATCCCGCCTACCTTAGAAATCGTGTAATAGTAAACCTATATCTAGACAAAGTTCTGGACAAAATCTTGGTAGTCTGGCAACTCCCCTTATGGTACCTCCCATACAAATGTACCATCCCGCCTACCTTAGAAATCGTGTAATAGTAAACCAATATCTAGACAAAGTTCTGGACAAAATCTTGGTAGTCTGGCAACTTCCCTTCTGGTACCTCCCATACAAATGTACCATCCCGCTCCTTATAAACCGTGTAATATTATCAATGTGATCAACCCGATATTGCTCAAATTCTGTGTTTAGTAAAGCTATAGACAGACAAAGTTTTGGACAAAATCTTGGTAGTCTGGCCACTTCCCTTATGGTACCTCCCATATAAATGTACCATCCCGCCTACCTTAGAAATCGTGTATTATTATTAATATTACCAACGCGATCTTGCCCAAATTCTGTAGTTAGTAAAGATATAGCTAGACAAAGTTTTGGACAAAAACTTGGCAGTCTGTCAATTCCCCTTCTGGTACCTCCCATACAAATGTACCATCCCGCCTACCTTAGAAATCGTGTAATAGTAAACCTATATCTAGACAAAGTTCTGGACAAAATCTTGGTAGTCTGGCAACTCCCCTTATGGTACCTCCCATACAAATGTACCATCCCGCCTACCTTAGAAATCGTGTGATATTATCAATATTACCAACGCGATATTGCTCAAATTCTGTATTTAGTAAAGCTAGTCTGTCAACTCCCCTTCTGGTACCTCCCATACAAATGTACCATCCCGCTCCTTATAAACCGTGTAATATTATCAATGTGATCAACCCGATATTGCTCAAATTCTGTGTTTAGTAAAGCTATAGACAGACAAAGTTTTGGACAAAAACTTGGTAGTCTGGCCACTTCCCTTATGGTACCTCCCATATAAATGTACCATCCCGCCTACCTTAGAAATCGTGTATTATTATTAATATTACCAACGCGATCTTGCCCAAATTCTGTAGTTAGTAAAGATATAGCTAGACAAAGTTTTGGACAAAAACTTGGCAGTCTGTCAATTCCCCTTCTGATACCTCCCATACAAATGTACCATCCCGCCTACCTTAGAAATCGTGTAATAGTAAACCTATATCTAGACAAAGTTCTGGACAAAATATTGGTAGTCTGGCCACTTCCCTTATGGTACCTCCCATACAAATGTACCATCCCGCCTACCTTAGAAATCGTGTATTATTATTAATATTACCAACGCGATCTTGCCCAAATTCTGTAGTTAGTAAAGATATAGCTAGACAAAGTTTTGGACAAAAACTTGGCAGTCTGTCAATTCCCCTTCTGGTACCTCCCATACAAATGTACCATCCCGCCTACCTTAGAAATCGTGTAATAGTAAACCTATATCTAGACAAAGTTCTGGACAAAATCTTGGTAGTCTGGCAACTCCCCTTATGGTACCTCCCATACAAATGTACCATCCCGCCTACCTTAGAAATCGTGTGATATTATCAATATTACCAACGCGATATTGCTCAAATTCTGTATTTAGTAAAGCTAGTCTGTCAACTCCCCTTCTGGTACCTCCCATACAAATGTACCATCCCGCCACCTTTAAAAAGTGTATTATTATCAATATTACCAACGCGATATTGCTCAAATTCTGTGTTTAGTAAAGCTATAGACAGACAAAGTTTTGGACAAAAACTTGGTAGTCTGGCCACTTCCCTTATGGTACCTCCCATATAAATGTACCATCCCGCCTACCTTAGAAATCGTGTATTATTATTAATATTACCAACGCGATCTTGCCCAAATTCTGTGTTTAGTAAAGCTATAGACAGACAAAGTTTTGGACAAAAACTTGGTAGTCTGGCCACTTCCCTTATGGTACCTCCCATATAAATGTACCATCCCGCCTACCTTAGAAATCGTGTATTATTATTAATATTACCAACGCGATCTTGCCCAAATTCTGTAGTTAGTAAAGATATAGCTAGACAAAGTTTTGGACAAAAACTTGGCAGTCTGTCAATTCCCCTTCTGATACCTCCCATACAAATGTACCATCCCGCCTACCTTAGAAATCGTGTAATAGTAAACCTATATCTAGACAAAGTTCTGGACAAAATCTTGGTAGTCTGGCCACTTCCCTTATGGTACCTCCCATACAAATGTACCATCCCGCCTACCTTAGAAATCGTGTATTATTATTAATATTACCAACGCGATCTTGCCCAAATTCTGTAGTTAGTAAAGATATAGCTAGACAAAGTTTTGGACAAAAACTTGGCAGTCTGTCAATTCCCCTTCTGGTACCTCCCATACAAATGTACCATCCCGCCTACCTTAGAAATCGTGTAATAGTAAACCTATATCTAGTCAAAGTTCTGGACAAAAACTTGGTAGTCTGGCCACTTCCCTTATGGTACCTCCCATACAAATGTACCATCCCGCCTACCTTAGAAATCGTGTGATATTATCAATATGACCAACGCGATATTGCTCAAATTCTGTATTTAGTAAAGCTAGTCTGTCAACTCCCCTTCTGGTACCTCCCATACAAATGTACCATCCCGCCACCTTTAAAAAGTGTATTATTATCAATATTACCAACGCGATATTGCTCAAATTCTGTATTTAGTAAAGCTATAGACAGACAAAGTTTTGGACAAAATCTTGGTAGTCTGGCCACTTCCCTTATGGTACCTCCCATACAAATGTACCATCCCGCCTACCTTAGAAATCGTGTGATATTATCAATATGACCAACGCGATATTGCTCAAATTCTGTATTTAGTAAAGCTAGTCTGTCAACTCCCCTTATGGTACCTCCCATACAAATGTACCATCCCGCCTACCTTAGAAATCGTGTAATAGTAAACCTATATCTAGACAAAGTTCTGGACAAAATCTTGGTAGTCTGGCAACTCCCCTTCTGGTACCTCCCATACAAATGTACCATCCCGCTCCTTATAAACCGTGTAATATTATCAATGTGATCAACCCGATATTGCTAAAATTCTGTGTTTAGTAAAGCTATAGACAGACAAAGTTTTGGACAAAAACTTGGTAGTCTGGCCACTTCCCTTATGGTACCTCCCATATAAATGTACCATCCCGCCTACCTTAGAAATCGTGTGATATTATCAATATGACCAACGCGATATTGCTCAAATTCTGTATTTAGTAAAGCTAGTCTGTCAACTCCCCTTATGGTACCTCCCATACAAATGTACCATCCTGCCTACCTTAGAAATCGTGTAATAGTAAACCTATATCTAGACAAAGTTCTGAACAAAATCTTGGTAGTCTGGCAACTCCCCTTATGGTACCTCCCATACAAATGTACCATCCCGCCACCTTTAAAAAGTGTATTATTATCAATATTACCAACGCGATATTGCTCAAATTCTGTATTTAGTAAAGCTATAGACAGACAAAGTTTTGGACAAAAACTTGGTAGTCTGGCCACTTCCCTTATGGTACCTCCCATACAAATGTACCATCCCGCCTACCTTAGAAATCGTGTGATATTATCAATATGACCAACGCTGTATTGCTCAAATTCTGTATTTAGTAAAGCTAGTCTGTCAACTCCCCTTATGGTACCTCCCATACAAATGTACCATCCCGCCTACCTTAGAAATCGTGTAATAGTAAACCTATATCTAGACAAAGTTCTGGACAAAATCTTGGTAGTCTGGCAACTCCCCTTCTGGTACCTCCCATACAAATGTAGCATCCCGCTCCTTATAAACCGTGTAATATTATCAATGTGATCAACCCGATATTGCTCAAATTCTGTGTTTAGTAAAGCTATAGACAGACAAAGTTTTGGACAGAAACTTGGTAGTCTGGCCACTTCCCTTATGGTACCTCCCATATAAATGTACCATCCCGCCTACCTTAGAAATCGTGTGATATTATCAATATGACCAACGCGATATTGCTCAAATTCTGTATTTAGTAAAGCTAGTCTGTCAACTCCCCTTATGGTACCTCCCATACAAATGTACCATCCTGCCTACCTTAGAAATCGTGTAATAGTAAACCTATATCTAGACAAAGTTCTGAACAAAATCTTGGTAGTCTGGCAACTCCCCTTATGGTACCTCCCATACCAACGCGATATTGCTCAAATTCTGTATTTAGTAAAGCTATAGACAGACAAAGTTTTGGACAAAAACTTGGTAGTCTGGCCACTTCCCTTATGGTACCTCCCATACAAATGTACCATCCCGCCTACCTTAGAAATCGTGTGATATTATCAATATGACCAACGCTGTATTGCTCAAATTCTGTATTTAGTAAAGCTAGTCTGTCAAATCCCCTTATGGTACCTCCCATACAAATGTACCATCCCGCCACCTTTAAAAAGTGTATTATTATCAATATTACCAACGCGATATTGCTCAAATTCTGTATTTAGTAAAGCTATAGACAGACAAAGTTTTGGACAAAAACTTGGTAGTCTGGCCACTTCCCTTATGGTTCCTCCCATACAAATGTACCATCCCGCCTACCTTAGAAATCGTGTATTATTATTAATATTACCAAAGCGATCTTCCCAAATTCTGTAGTTAGTAAAGATATAGCTAGAAAAAGTTTTGAAAAACAACTTGGTAGTCTGGAAACTTCCCTTCTGGTACCTCCAATACAAATGTACCATTCCGCCTACCTTAGATATCGTGTTATAATTTCAATATGACCAACGCGATATTGCTCAAATTCTGTATTTAGTAAAGCTAGTCTGTCAACTCCCCTTATGGTACCTCCCATACAAATGTACCATCCCGCCTACCTTAGAAATCGTGTAATAGTAAACCTATATCTAGACAAAGTTCTGGACAAAATCTTGGTAGTCTGGCAACTCCCCTTATGGTACCTCCCATACAAATGTACCATCCCGCTCCTTATAAACCGTGTAATATTATCAATGTGATCAACCCGATATTGCTCAAATTCTGTGTTTAGTAAAGCTATAGACAGACAAAGTTTTGGACAAAAACTTGGTAGTCTGGCCACTTCCCTTATGGTACCTCCCATATAAATGTACCATCCCGCCTACCTTAGAAATCGTGTATTATTATTAATATTACCAACGCGATCTTGCCCAAATTTTGTAGTTAGTAAAGATATAGCTAGACAAAGTTTTGGACAAAAACTTGGCAGTCTGTCAATTCCCCTTCTGGTACCTCCCATACAAATGTACCATCCCGCCTACCTTAGAAATCGTGTAATAGTAAACCTATATCTAGACAAAGTTCTGGACAAAATCTTGGTAGTCTGGCAACTCCCCTTATGGTACCTCCCATACAAATGTACCATCCCGCCTACCTTAGAAATCGTGTGATATTATCAATATTACCAACGCGATATTGCTCAAATTCTGTATTTAGTAAAGCTAGTCTGTCAACTCCCCTTCTGGTACCTCCCATACAAATGTACCATCCCGCTCCTTATAAACCGTGTAATATTATCAATGTGATCAACCCGATATTGCTCAAATTCTGTGTTTAGTAAAGCTATAGACAGACAAAGTTTTGGACAAAAACTTGGTAGTCTGGCCACTTCCCTTATGGTACCTCCCATATAAATGTACCATCCCGCCTACCTTAGAAATCGTGTATTATTATTAATATTACCAACGCGATCTTGCCCAAATTCTGTAGTTAGTAAAGATATAGCTAGACAAAGTTTTGGACAAAAACTTGGCAGTCTGTCAATTCCCCTTCTGATACCTCCCATACAAATGTACCATCCCGCCTACCTTAGAAATCGTGTAATAGTAAACCTATATCTAGACAAAGTTCTGGACAAAATCTTGGTAGTCTGGCCACTTCCCTTATGGTACCTCCCATACAAATGTACCATCCCGCCTACCTTAGAAATCGTGTATTATTATTAATATTACCAACGCGATCTTGCCCAAATTCTGTAGTTAGTAAAGATATAGCTAGACAAAGTTTTGGACAAAAACTTGCCAGTCTGTCAATTCCCCTTCTGGTACCTCCCATACAAATGTAAAATCCCGCCTACCTTAGAAATCGTGTAATAGTAAACCTATATCTAGACAAAGTTCTGGACAAAATCTTGGTAGTCTGGCAACTCCCCTTATGGTACCTCCCATACAAATGTACCATCCCGCCTACCTTAGAAATCGTGTGATATTATCAATATTACCAACGCGATATTGCTCAAATTCTGTATTTAGTAAAGCTAGTCTGTCAACTCCCCTTCTGGTACCTCCCATACAAATGTACCATCCCGCCACCTTTAAAAAGTGTATTATTATCAATATTACCAACGCGATATTGCTCAAATTCTGTGTTTAGTAAAGCTATAGACAGACAAAGTTTTGGACAAAAACTTGGTAGTCTGGCCACTTCCCTTATGGTACCTCCCATATAAATGTACCATCCCGCCTACCTTAGAAATCGTGTATTATTATTAATATTACCAGCGCGATCTTGCCCAAATTCTGTGTTTAGTAAAGCTATAGACAGACAAAGTTTTGGACAAAAACTTGGTAGTCTGGCCACTTCCCTTATGGTACCTCCCATATAAATGTACCATCCCGCCTACCTTAGAAATCGTGTATTATTATTAATATTACCAACGCGATCTTGCCCAAATTCTGTAGTTAGTAAAGATATAGCTAGACAAAGTTTTGGACAAAAACTTGGCAGTCTGTCAATTCCCCTTCTGATACCTCCCATACAAATGTACCATCCCGCCTACCTTAGAAATCGTGTAATAGTAAACCTATATCTAGACAAAGTTCTGGACAAAATCTTGGTAGTCTGGCCACTTCCCTTATGGTACCTCCCATACAAATGTACCATCCCGCCTACCTTAGAAATCGTGTATTATTATTAATATTACCAACGCGATCTTGCCCAAATTCTGTAGTTAGTAAAGATATAGCTAGACAAAGTTTTGGACAAAAACTTGGCAGTCTGTCAATTCCCCTTCTGGTACCTCCCATACAAATGTACCATCCCGCCTACCTTAGAAATCGTGTAATAGTAAACCTATATCTAGTCAAAGATCTGGACAAAAACTTGGTAGTCTGGCCACTTCCCTTATGGTACCTCCCATACAAATGTACCATCCCGCCTACCTTAGAAATCGTGTGATATTATCAATATGACCAACGCGATATTGCTCAAATTCTGTATTTAGTAAAGCTAGTCTGTCAACTCCCCTTCTGGTACCTCCCATACAAATGTACCATCCCGCCACCTTTAAAAAGTGTATTATTATCAATATTACCAACGCGATATTGCTCAAATTCTGTATTTAGTAAAGCTATAGACAGACAAAGTTTTGGACAAAAACTTGGTAGTCTGGCCACTTCCCTTATGGTACCTCCCATACAAATGTACCATCCCGCCTACCTTAGAAATCGAGTGATATTATCAATATGACCAACGCTGTATTGCTCAAATTCTGTATTTAGTAAAGCTAGTCTGTCAACTCCCCTTATGGTACCTCCCATACAAATGTACCATCCCGCCTACCTTAGAAATCGTGTAATAGTAAACCTATATCTAGACAAAGTTCTGGACAAAATCTTGGTAGTCTGGCAACTCCCCTTCGCGTACCTCCCATACAAATGCACCATCCCGCTCCTTATAAACCGTGTAATATTATCAATGTGATCAACCCGATATTGCTCAAATTCTGTATTTAGTAAAGCTATAGACAGACAAAGTTTTGGACAAAAACTTGGTAGTCTGGCCACTTCCCTTATGGTACCTCCCATACAAATGTACCATCCCGCCTACCTTAGAAATCGTGTATTATTATTAATATTACCAAAGCGATCTTCCCAAATTCTGTAGTTAGTAAAGATATAGCTAGAAAAAGTTTTGAAAAACAACTTGGTAGTCTGGAAACTTCCCTTCTGGTACCTCCAAATGTACCATTCCGCCTACCTTATATATCGTGTGATATTATCAATATGACCAACGCCATCTTGCTCAAATTCTGTATTTAGTAAAGCTATAGACAGACAAAGTTTTGGACAAAAACTTGGCAGTCTGTCAACTCCCCTTCTGGTACCTCCCATACAAATGTACCATCCCGCCACCTTTAAACCGTTTATTATTATCAATATTATCAACGCGATCTTGCCCAAATTCTGAAGTTAGTAAAGCTATAGCTAGACAAAGTTTTGAAAAACAACTTGGTAGTCTGGCAACTCCCCTTCTGGTACCTCCCATACAAATGTACCATCCCGCCTACCTTAGAAATCGTGTAATAGTAAACCTATATCTAGACAAAGTTCTGGACAAAATCTTGGTAGTCTGGCAACTCCCCTTCTCGTACCTCCCATATAAATGTACCATCCCGCCTACCTTAGAAATCGTGTATTTTTATTAATATTACCAACGCGATCTTGCCCAAATTCTGTAGTTAGTAAAGATATAGCTAGACAAAGTTTTGGACAAAAACTTGGCAGTCTGTCAACTCCCCTTCTGGTACTTCCCATACAAATGTACCATCCCGCCTACCTTAGAAATCGTGTAATAGTAAACCTATGTCTAGACAAAGTTCTGGACAAAATCTTGGTAGTCTGGCAACTCCCCTTCTCGTACCTCACATACAAATGTACCATCCCGCCTACCTTATATATCGTGTATTATTATCAATATGACCAACGCCATCTTGCTCAAATTCTGTATTTAGTAAAGCTATAGACAGACAAAGTTTTGGACAAAAACTTGGTAGTCTGGCCACTTCCCTTATGGTACCTCCCATATAAATGTACCATACCGCCTACCTTAGAAATCGTGTATTATTATTAATATTACCAACGCGATCTTGCCCAAATTCTGTAGTTAGTAAAGATATAGCTAGACAAAGTTTTGGACAAAAACTTGGCAGTCTGTCAATTCCCTTTCTGGTACCTCCCATACAAATGTACCATCCCGCCTACCTTAGAAATAGAACAAATTCTGTAGTTAGTAAACCTATATCTAGACAAAGTTCTGGACAAAATCTTGGTGTGTCTGGCAACTCCCCTTATGGTACCTCCCATACAAATGTACCATCCCGCCTACCTTAGAAATCGTGTAATAGTAAACCTATATCTAGACAAAGTTCTGGACAAAATCTTGGTAGTCTGGCAACTTCCCTTCTGGTACCTCCCATACAAATGTACCATCCCGCTCCTTATAAACCGTGTAATATTATCAATGTGATCAACCCGATATTGCTCAAATTCTGTGTTTAGTAAAGCTATAGACAGACAAAGTTTTGGACAAAAACTTGGTAGTCTGGCCACTTCCCTTATGGTACCTCCCATATAAATGTACCATCCCGCCTACCTTAGAAATCGTGTATTATTATTAATATTACCAACGCGATCTTGCCCAAATTCTGTAGTTAGTAAAGATATAGCTAGACAAAGTTTTGGACAAAAACTTGGCAGTTTGTCAATTCCCCTTCTGGTACCTCCCATACAAATGTACCATCCCGCCTACCTTAGAAATCGTGTAATAGTAAACCTATATCTAGACAAAGTTCTGGACAAAATCTTGGTAGTCTGGCAACTCCCCTTATGGTACCTCCCATACAAATGTACCATCCCGCCTACCTTAGAAATCGTGTGATATTATCAATATTACCAACGCGATATTGCTCAAATTCTGTATTTAGTAAAGCTAGTCTGTCAACTCCCCTTCTGGTACCTCCCATACAAATGTACCATCCCGCCACCTTTAAAAAGTGTATTATTATCAATATTACCAACGCGATATTGCTCAAATTCTGTGTTTAGTAAAGCTATAGACAGACAAAGTTTTGGACAAAAACTTGGTAGTCTGGCCACTTCCCTTATGGTACCTCCCATATAAATGTACCATCCCGCCTACCTTAGAAATCGTGTATTATTATTAATATTACCAACGCGATCTTGCCCAAATTCTGTAGTTAGTAAAGATATAGCTAGACAAAGTTTTGGACAAAATCTTGGCAGTCTGTCAATTCCCCTTCTGGTACCTCCCATACAAATGTACCATCCCGCCTACCTTAGAAATCGTGTAATAGTAAACCTATATCTAGACAAAGTTCTGGACAAAATCATGGTAGTCTGGCAACTCCCCTTCTGGTACCTCCCATACAAATGTACCATCCCGCTCCTTATAAACCGTGTAATATTATCAATGTGATCAACCCGATATTGCTCAAATTCTGTGTTTAGTAAAGCTATAGACAGACAAAGTTTTGGACAAAAACTTGGTAGTCTGGCCACTTCCCTTATGGTACCTCCCATATAAATGTACCATCCCGCCTACCTTAGAAATCGTGTATTATTATTAATATTACCAACGCGATCTTGCCCAAATTCTGTAGTTAGTAAAGATATAGCTAGACAAAGTTTTGGACAAAAACTTGGCAGTCTGTCAATTCCCCTTCTGGTACCTCCCATACAAATGTACCATCCGCCTACCTTAGAAATCGTGTAATAGTAAACCTATATCTAGTCAAAGTTCTGGACAAAAACTTGGTAGTCTGGCCACTTCCCTTATGGTAGCCACTTCCCTAATGGAATACAACTCGCATATATGGGCAGGGGCTCCATTAACATCTTTGAAGCTTCTGGACCGTGTACAGAGGAGAGCGGTGGTGATGATAGGGGATGGTAGGGTATCCAGCTCTATTGTCTCCCTACAGCATCGCCGAAATGTGGGTTGTGTATCGCTATTCTATAGATATTTTAATGGTATCTGTTCAGAAGATATCCGTCGTCTGGTCCCTGACGTTAGAACATTTAGCCGGAATACTCGGCTATCCAGGGTCTCTCATCCGTTCATTGTCAAATGGCCGGTTGACCGGACGACGCACTATAGAGAAAATTCGTTCTTTAGCCGGACTGTTCGTTTGTGGAATAATCTTCCTGAAAGTGTTTTTCCTGCCTGCTATGACATTACCAAATTCAAGGCCAACGTCAACAAACACTACTCCCTCTTTCCTCCCTCCAATACCCTTATTTCCCATCGCTAACACAGTGCATTGCATTTATAGGGGGCATCCCCTGAGTGTTAGTCAAAAAAAAAAAAAAAAAAAAAAAAAGCTAGTCTGTCAACTCCCCTTCTGGTACCTCCCATACAAATGTACCATCCCGCCACCTTTAAAAAGTGTATTATTATCAATATTACCAACGCGATATTGCTCAAATTCTGTGTTTAGTAAAGCTATAGACAGACAAAGTTTTGGACAAAAACTTGGTAGTCTGGCCACTTCCCTTATGGTACCTCCCATATAAATGTACCATCCCGCCTACCTTAGAAATCGTGTATTATTATTAATATTACCAACGCGATCTTGCCCAAATTCTGTAGTTAGTAAAGATATAGCTAGACAAAGTTTTGGACAAAATCTTGGCAGTCTGTCAATTCCCCTTCTGGTACCTCCCATACAAATGTACCATCCCGCCTACCTTAGAAATCGTGTAATAGTAAACCTATATCTAGACAAAGTTCTGGACAAAATCATGGTAGTCTGGCAACTCCCCTTCTGGTACCTCCCATACAAATGTACCATCCCGCTCCTTATAAACCGTGTAATATTATCAATGTGATCAACCCGATATTGCTCAAATTCTGTGTTTAGTAAAGCTATAGACAGACAAAGTTTTGGACAAAAACTTGGTAGTCTGGCCACTTCCCTTATGGTACCTCCCATATAAATGTACCATCCCGCCTACCTTAGAAATCGTGTATTATTATTAATATTACCAACGCGATCTTGCCCAAATTCTGTAGTTAGTAAAGATATAGCTAGACAAAGTTTTGGACAAAAACTTGGCAGTCTGTCAATTCCCCTTCTGGTACCTCCCATACAAATGTACCATCCGCCTACCTTAGAAATCGTGTAATAGTAAACCTATATCTAGTCAAAGTTCTGGACAAAAACTTGGTAGTCTGGCCACTTCCCTTATGGTACCTCCCATACAAATGTACCATCCCGCCTACCTTAGAAATCGTGTGATATTATCAATATGACCAACGCGATATTGCGCAAATTCTGTATTTAGTAAAGCTAGTCTGTCAACTCCCCTTCTGGTACCTCCCATACAAATGTACCATCCCGCCACCTTTAAAAAGTGTATTATTATCAATATTACCAACGCGATATTGCTCAAATTCTGTATTTAGTAAAGCTATAGACAGACAAAGTTTTGGACAAAAACTTGGTAGTCTGGCCACTTCCCTTATGGTACCTCCCATACAAATGTACCATCCCGCCTACCTTAGAAATCGAGTGATATTATCAATATGACCAACGCTGTATTGCTCAAATTCTGTATTTAGTAAAGCTAGTCTGTCAACTCCCCTTATGGTACCTCCCATACAAATGTACCATCCCGCCTACCTTAGAAATCGTGTAATAGTAAACCTATATCTAGACAAAGTTCTGGACAAAATCTTGGTAGTCTGGCAACTCCCCTTCTCGTACCTCCCATACAAATGCACCATCCCGCTCCTTATAAACCGTGTAATATTATCAATGTGATCAACCCGATATTGCTCAAATTCTGTATTTAGTAAAGCTATAGACAGACAAAGTGTTGGACAAAAACTTGGTAGTCTGGCCACTTCCCTTATGGTACCTCCCATACAAATGTACCATCCCGCCTACCTTAGAAATCGTGTATTATTATTAATATTACCAAAGCGATCTTCCCAAATTCTGTAGTTAGTAAAGATATAGCTAGAAAAAGTTTTGAAAAACAACTTGGTAGTCTGGCAACTCCCCTTCTGGTACCTCCCATACAAATGTACCATCCCGCCTACCTTAGAAATCGTGTAATAGTAAACCTATATCTAGACAAAGTTCTGGACAAAATCTTGGTAGTCTGGCAACTCCCCTTCTCGTACCTCCCATACAAATGCACCATCCCGCTCCTTATAAACCGTGTAATATTATCAATGTGATCAACCCGATATTGCTCAAATTCTGTATTTAGTAAAGCTATAGACAGACAAAGTGTTGGACAAAAACTTGGTAGTCTGGAAACTTCCCTTCTGGTATCTCCAAATGTACCATTCCGCCTACCTTATATATCGTGTGATATTATCAATATGACCAACGCCATCTTGCTCAAATTCTGTATTTAGTAAAGCTATAGACAGACAAAGTTTTGGACAAAAACTTGGCAGTCTGTCAACTCCCCTTCTGGTACCTCCCATACAAATGTACCATCCCGCCACCTTTAAACCGTTTATTATTATCAATATTATCAACGCGATCTTGCCCAAATTCTGAAGTTAGTAAAGCTATAGCTAGACAAAGTTTTGAAAAACAACTTGGTAGTCTGGCAACTCCCCTTCTGGTACCTCACATACAAATGTACCATCCCGCCTACCTTAGAAATCGTGTAATAGTAAACCTATATCTAGACAAAGTTCTGGACAAAATCTTGGTAGTCTGGCAACTCCCCTTCTCGTACCTCCCATATAAATTTACCATCCCGCCTACCTTAGAAATCGTGTATTTTTATTAATATTACCAACGCGATCTTGCCCAAATTCTGTAGTTAGTAAAGATATAGCTAGACAAAGTTTTGGACAAAAACTTGGCAGTCTGTCAACTCCCCTTCTGGTACTTCCCATACAAATGTACCATCCCGCCTACCTTAGAAATCGTGTAATAGTAAACCTATATCTAGACAAAGTTCTGGACAAAATCTTGGTAGTCTGGCAACTCCCCTTCTCGTACCTCCCATATAAATGTACCATCCCGCCTACCTTAGAAATCGTGTATTATTATTAATATTACCAACGCGATATTGCTCAAATTCTGTATTTAGTAAAGATATAGACAGACAAAGTTTTGGACAAAAACTTGGCAGTCTGTCAACTCCCCTTCTGGTACCTCACATACAAATGTACCATCCCGCCTACCTTATATATCGTGTGATATTATCAATATGACCAACGCCATCTTGCTCAAATTCTGTATTTAGTAAAGCTATAGACAGACAAAGTTTTGGACAAAAACTTGGTAGTCTGGCCACTTCCCTTATGGTACCTCCCATATAAATGTACCATACCGCCTACCTTAGAAATCGTGTATTATTATTAATATTACCAAAGCGATCTTGCCCAAATTCTGTAGTTAGTAAGGATATAGCTAGACAAAGTTTTGGACAAAAACTTGGCAGTCTGTCAATTCCCTTTCTGGTACCTCCCATACAAATGTACCATCCCGCCTACCTTAGAAATCGTGTAGTAGTAAACCTATATCTAGACAAAGTTCTGGACAAAATCTTGGTAGTCTGGCCACTTCCCTTATGGTACCTCCCATACAAATGTACCATCCCGCCTACCTTAGAAATCGTGTATTATTATTAATATTACCAACGCGATCTTGCCCAAATTCTGTAGTTAGTAAAGATATAGCTAGACAAAGTTTTGGACAAAAACTTGGCAGTCTGTCAACTCCCCTTCTGGTACTTCCCATACAAATGTACCATCCCGCCTACCTTAGAAATCGTGTAATAGTAAAACTTTATCTAGACAAAGTTCTGGACAAAATCTTGGTAGTCTGGCAACTCCCCTTCTGGTACCTCCCATACAAATGTACCATCCCGCTCCTTATAAACCGTGTAATATTATCAATGTGATCAACCCGATATTGCTCAAATTCTGTATTTAGTAAAGCTATAGACAGACAAAGTTTTGGACAAAAACTTGGTAGTCTGGCCACTTCCCTTATGGTACCTCCCATACAAATGTACCATCCCGCCTACCTTAGAAATCGTGTGATATTATCAATATGACCAACGCGATATTGCTCAAATTCTGTATTTAGTAAAGCTAGTCTGTCAACTCCCCTTCTGGTACCTCCCATACAAATGTACCATCCCGCCACCTTTAAAAAGTGTATTATTATCAATATTACCAACGCGATATTGCTCAAATTCTGTGTTTAGTAAAGCTATAGACAGACAAAGTTTTGGACAAAAACTTGGCAGTCTGTCAATTCCCCTTCTGGTACCTCCCATACAAATGTACCATCCCGCCTACCTTAGAAATCGTGTAATAGTAAACCTATATCTAGACAAAGTTCTGGACAAAATCTTGGTAGTCTGGCCACTTCCCTTATGGTACCTCCCATACAAATGTACCATCCCGCCTACCTTAGAAATCGTGTAATAGTAAACCTATATCTAGACAAAGTTCTGGACAAAATCTTGGTAGTCTGGCCACTTCCCTTCTGGTACCTCCCATACAAATGTACCATCCCGCTCCTCATAAACCGTGTAATATTATCAATGTGATCAACCCGATATTGCTCAAATTCTGTATTTAGTAAAGCTATAGACAGACAAAGTTTTGGACAAAAACTTGGTAGTCTGGCCACTTCCCTTATGGTACCTCCCATACAAATGTACCATCCCGCCTACCTTAGAAATCGTGTGATATTATCAATATGACCAACGCGATATTGCTCAAATTCTGTATTTAGTAAAGCTAGTCTGTCAACTCCCCTTCTGGTACCTCCCATACAAATGTACCATCCCGCCACCTTTAAAAAGTGTATTATTATCAATATTACCAACGCGATATTGCTCAAATTCTGTATTTAGTAAAGCTATAGACAGACAAAGTTTTGGACAAAAACTTGGTAGTCTGGCCACTTCCCTTATGGTACCTCCCATACAAATGTACCATCCCGCCTACCTTAGAAATCGTGTATTATTATTAATATTACCAACGCGATCTTGCCCAAATTCTGTAGTTAGTAAAGATATAGCTAGACAAAGTTTTGGACAAAAACTTGGCAGTCTGTCAATTCCCCTTCTGGTACCTCCCATACAAATGTACCATCCCGCCTACCTTAGAAATCGTGTAATAGTAAACCTAAATCTAGAGAAAGTTCTAGACAAAATCTTGGTAGTCTGGCCACTTCCCTTATGGTACCTCCCATACAAATGTACCATCCCGCTCCTTATAAACCGTGTAATATTATCAATGTGATCAACCCGATATTGCTCAAATTCTGTATTTAGTAAAGCTATAGACAGACAAAGTTTTGGACAAAAACTTGGTAGTCTGGCCACTTCCCTTATGGTACCTCCCATACAAATGTACCATCCCGCCTACCTTAGAAATCGTGTGATATTATCAATATGACCAACGCGATATTGCTCAAATTCTGTATTTAGTAAAGCTAGTCTGTCAACTCCCCTTCTGGTACCTCCCATACAAATGTACCATCCCGCCACCTTTAAAAAGTGTATTATTATCAATATTACCAACGCGATATTGCTCAAATTCTGTATTTAGTAAAGCTATAGACAGACAAAGTTTTGGACAAAAAGTTGGTAGTCTGGCCACTTCCCTTATGGTACCTCCCATACAAATGTACCATCCCGCCTACCTTAGAAATCGCGATCTTGCCCAAATTCTGAAGTTAGTAAAGCTATAGCTAGACAAAGTTTTGAAAAACAACTTGGTAGTCTGGCAACTCCCCTTATGGTACCTCCCATACAAATGTACCATACCGCCTACCTTAGAAATCGTGTATTATTATTAATATTACCAAAGCGATCTTCCCAAATTCTGTAGTTAGTAAAGATATAGCTAGAAAAAGTTTTGAAAAACAACTTGGTAGTCTGGAAACTTCCCTTCTGGTACCTCCCATACAAATGTACCATCCCGCCACCTTTAAACCGTTTATTATTATCAACTAGTAAGTTGTAATGCGCCTATATTTTGAGAAAACTATTTTGTAAAAAATATTTTGAGAAAACTATTTTGTAAAAAAAAATTTCGAAAAAAAATAAAATTTGTGTAAAAAAAATTTTTGTTGAAAAAAAAAAATTTTGTTGAAAAAAAAAAAATTTGGTGGAAAAAAAATTTTTGCTGAAAAAAAATGTTTGTTGAAAAAAAAAAATTTTGTTGAAAAAAAAAAAAATTTGTGGAAAAAAAAATTTTTCTTGAAAAAAAAAATTTTGTGGAAAAAAAAAATTTTTTTGAAAAAAAAAATTCCTTGAAAAAAAAAAATTTGAAAAAAAAAATTTCTTGAAAAAAAAAAAATTGGAAAAAAAAATTTTTGTAAAAAAAAAATTTTGGGAAAAAAAAAATTTTGGTAAAAAAAAATTTGGGGAAACACAATTTCTGTACAAAAAAAATATTATTTTTTTTATTATTATTATTTATAGAATTATTATAGAATGCCTATTTAAATTCCTAAATGACAGAGTCAGTGAATCAGTGTATCAGGGAATCAGTGTATCAAATTCTGTAGTTAGTAAAGATATAGCTAGACAAAGTTTTGGACAAAAACTTGGCAGTCTGTCAACTCCCCTTCTGGTACTTCCCATACAAATGTACCATCCCGCCTACCTTAGAAATCGTGTAATAGTAAAACTTTATCTAGACAAAGTTCTGGACAAAATCTTGGTAGTCTGGCAACTCCCCTTCTGGTACCTCCCATACAAATGTACCATCCCGCTCCTTATAAACCGTGTAATATTATCAATGTGATCAACCCGATATTGCTCAAATTCTGTATTTAGTAAAGCTATGGACAGACAAAGTTTTGGACAAAAACTTGGTAGTCTGGCCACTTCCCTTATGGTACCTCCCATACAAATGTACCATCCCGCCTACCTTAGAAATCGTGTGATATTATCAATATGACCAACGCGATATTGCTCAAATTCTGTATTTAGTAAAGCTAGTCTGTCAACTCCCCTTCTGGTACCTCCCATACAAATGTACCATCCCGCCACCTTTAAAAAGTGTATTATTATCAATATTACCAACGCGATATTGCTCAAATTCTGTGTTTAGTAAAGCTATAGACAGACAAAGTTTTGGACAAAAACTTGGCAGTCTGTCAATTCCCCTTCTGGTACCTCCCATACAAATGTACCATCCCGCCTACCTTAGAAATCGTGTATTATTATTAATATTCTGTAGTTAGTAAAGATATAGCTAGACAAAGTTTTGGACAAAAACTTGGCAGTCTGTCAACTCCCCTTCTGGTACTTCCCATATTATTATCAATATTACCAACGCGATCTTTCCCAAATTCTGTAGTTAGTAAAGCTATAGCTAGACAAAGTTTTGGACAAAAACTTGGCAGTCTGGCAACTCCCCTTCTGGTACCTCCCATACAAATGTACCATCCCTCCCCTTATAAACCGCGTAATATTATCAATGTGACCAACGCGATATTGCTCAAATTTTGTATTTAGTAAAGCTATAGACAGACAAAGTTTTGGACAAAAACTTGGTAGTCTGGCAACTTCCCTTCTGGTACCTCCCATACAAATGTACCATCCCGCCTACCTTAGAAATCGTGTAATAGTAAACCTATATAAGAACAAAGTTTTAGACCACAACTTGGTAGTCTGACAACTCTCCTTCTGGTACCTCCCATACAAATGTACCATCCCGCCACTTATAAACCGTGAATTATTATTAATATTACCAACGCGATCTTGCCCAAATTCTGTAGTTAGTAAAGATATAGCTAGACAAAGTTTTGGACAAAAACTTGGCAGTCTGTCAACTCCCCTTCTGGTACTTCCCATATTATTATCAATATTACCAACGCGATCTTTCCCAAATTCTGTAGTTAGTAAAGCTATAGCTAGACAAAGTTTTGGACAAAAACTTGGCAGTCTGTCAACTCCCCTTCTGGTACTTCCCATACAAATGTACCATCCCGCCTACCTTAGAAATCGTGTAATAGTAAAACTTTATCTAGACAAAGTTCTGGACAAAATCTTGGTAGTCTGGCAACTCCCCTTCTGGTACCTCCCATACAAATGTACCATCCCGCTCCTTATAAACCGTGTAATATTATCAATGTGATCAACCCGATATTGCTCAAATTCTGTATTTAGTAAAGCTATGGACAGACAAAGTTTTGGACAAAAACTTGGTAGTCTGGCCACTTCCCTTATGGTACCTCCCATACAAATGTACCATCCCGCCTACCTTAGAAATCGTGTGATATTATCAATATGACCAACGCGATATTGCTCAAATTCTGTATTTAGTAAAGCTAGTCTGTCAACTCCCCTTCTGGTACCTCCCATACAAATGTACCATCCCGCCACCTTTAAAAAGTGTATTATTATCAATATTACCAACGCGATATTGCTCAAATTCTGTGTTTAGTAAAGCTATAGACAGACAAAGTTTTGGACAAAAACTTGGCAGTCTGTCAATTCCCCTTCTGGTACCTCCCATACAAATGTACCATCCCGCCTACCTTAGAAATCGTGTATTATTATTAATATTCTGTAGTTAGTAAAGATATAGCTAGACAAAGTTTTGGACAAAAACTTGGCAGTCTGTCAACTCCCCTTCTGGTACTTCCCATATTATTATCAATATTACCAACGCGATCTTTCCCAAATTCTGTAGTTAGTAAAGCTATAGCTAGACAAAGTTTTGGACAAAAACTTGGCAGTCTGGCAACTCCCCTTCTGGTACCTCCCATACAAATGTACCATCCCTCCCCTTATAAACCGCGTAATATTATCAATGTGACCAACGCGATATTGCTCAAATTTTGTATTTAGTAAAGCTATAGACAGACAAAGTTTTGGACAAAAACTTGGTAGTCTGGCAACTTCCCTTCTGGTACCTCCCATACAAATGTACCATCCCGCCTACCTTAGAAATCGTGTAATAGTAAACCTATATAAGAACAAAGTTTTAGACCACAACTTGGTAGTCTGACAACTCTCCTTCTGGTACCTCCCATACAAATGTACCATCCCGCCACTTATAAACCGTGAATTATTATTAATATTACCAACGCGATCTTGCCCAAATTCTGTAGTTAGTAAAGATATAGCTAGACAAAGTTTTGGACAAAAACTTGGCAGTCTGTCAACTCCCCTTCTGGTACTTCCCATATTATTATCAATATTACCAACGCGATCTTTCCCAAATTCTGTAGTTAGTAAAGCTATAGCTAGACAAAGTTTTGGACAAAAACTTGGCAGTCTGTCAACTCCCCTTCTGGTACTTCCCATATTATTATCAATATTACCAACGCGATCTTTCCCAAATTCTGTAGTTAGTAAAGCTATAGCTAGACAAAGTTTTGGACAAAAACTTGGCAGTCTGGCAACTCCCCTTCTGGTACCTCCCATACAAATGTATCATCCCACCCTTATACACCGCGTAATATTATCAATGTGACCAACGCGATATTGCCCAAATTCTGTATTTAGTAAAGCTATAGACAGACAAAGTTTTGGACAAAAACATGGTAGTCTGGCAACTTCCCTTCTGGTACCTCCCATACAAATGTACCATCCCGACAAAGTTTTAGACAACAACTTGGTCGTCTGACAACTCTCCTTCTGGTACCTCCCATACAAATGTACCATCCCGCTTACCTTGGAAATCGTGTAATAGTAAACCTATATCTAGACAAAGTTTTAGACAAGAACTTGGTAGTCCGACAACTCTCCTTCTGGTACCTCCCATACAAATGTACCATCCCGCCACTTATAAACCGTGAATTATTATTAATATTACCAACGCGATCTTGCCCAAATTCTGTAGTTAGTAAAGCTATAGCTAGACAAAGTTTTGGACAAAAACTTGGTAGTCTGGCAACTCCCCTTCTGGTACTTCCCATACAAATGTATTATCCCGCCCCTTATAAACCGTGTAATATTATCAATGTGACCAACGTGATATTGCTGAAATTCTGTATTTAGTAATGCTATAGAAAGACAACGTTTTGGACGAAATCTTGGTAGTCTGGCAACTCCACTTCTGATACCTCCCATACAAATGTACCATCCCGCCTACCTTGGAAATCGTGTAATAGTAAACCTATATCTAGACAAAGTTTTAGACAACAACTTGGTAGTCCGACAACTCTCCTTCTGGTACCTCCCATACAAATGTACCATCCCGCCACTTATAAACCGTGTATTATTATCAATATTACCAACGCGATCTTGCCCAAATTCTGTAGTTAGTAAAGATATAGTTAGACAAACTTTTGGAAAAAACTTGGTAGCCTGGCAACTCTCCTTCTGGTACCTCCCATACAAATGTACCATCCCGCCTACCTTAGAAATCGTCTGATATTATCAATATGACCAACGCAATATTGCTCAAAATCTGTATTTGGGTCGATATCGCGAAATGACTACATTCTGTGGCCCGACGCATTTGGTATTAAAAATATTGAAAAATTGAGATTCTGAGAACAGGAATAAATAAAACAAAATGTGCTTTAACGAGGCGCGGAAATCAAAATAAAATAATCTACATATTTTTTTGAAAAAAATTTGGTCGCAGGGTGCAAATCGTCATTACCATGGCGTGTGTCCGATCGTTTGTGTTCTAAAAACACAGATTTTCATTAATATTTCAACATATATAGTATAAATAAAATACGTCAAGTTACTCAAGAAGAATGAACCAAGTCAATTTCAATTTCATAAATATCATTTTATTTTAAAACTTATGATTTTGAGACATTTTAGTCCGTGGCCAATTTTTGTCGTCATTCCCCGTGGCCGAATTTGTTTATTAAGAAAAAATGCTTTAAACCGGTTTTTTGGTTAGGTGTAAACTGTCAATGTAACGACAATTCCCGTTAGTTTTAAAGTTAATTGACAGAAGTGAAAAACTTAGTCAGTTGTTTGAGAGCTGTTGAAGTGTTTAGTGTTTTTTGCGCATGTTCCTGAAATTTTGTCATTCTCGTGGTAAGTATATTTTTCCGCTATTTATATTATAATATCCAAATTTGTAGTATTGGTTTGTTAATTTTTTAAGTCTTCATTAGATTATATTATATTTTATAAATTTGTTTGAAGATTTCCACATTTAAATCGAAGAATACTCACGTTTCCATCATTACCGTGCAGTCATTACCATGGGTATAATCTAAACCACGGTAATGACAAAATAAACACGGTAATGACCTTTTCAATGTAAATTTAAGATTATTCAACCTATGGTAATTATTAATTATTATGTCAGAGTTCAAAATGTGGAGAAATCCAGGCTAATTAAACAAAAAGATGTCAGGAACAGCATACAACGATTTTTAGAGCAGGATATTAATAGCCGGATGTGCGCAGCTAAAAAGGAGTATGTGACAAAATCAAAACAAACTCACCAAAAGCGATTTCTCACAAATACGCTTACGAATTTATACAAAAAATACCTGTGCTATAGTGGTTTTTGCAGAAACCGTCCGTTTTGGATTAAAGAAATGAAGATTTCTAACAGAGACACATGCAAGTGCATAAAACATGCAAATATGGAGCTGATTATTGCCTCCTTACACAAGTCCAAAGTTCTGAGCCAATGTACCGCAAATGATATAATTCAAACACTTTCGTGCCCTCTTGTAACAGAGAATTGCCTTTTTCGGTAATGTGCAACCTGCAAAGGTAAGGTGATATCATACAATGAATTTGACATCACAGGTAATGGAGATGTTTTTAAATGGGCCGCTGTAAAAGAGACTTACACTGATATGAAAACAAAAACACAAAAATTGGTTTCGAAAATGTCTAACCTCTCGACGACAAAGCTTTTAACTGAAATTATTTCGGATTTTGAGCAACCGTTAACAACATTCTTAGATCATCAATGTAGAGTTATCCACCAGTACACACACATGAATATGTTGAAGAAAAAATCTAATCTAATGGCGCAAGTACATGTACACCGAAAAGCTATTGTACATTGTCTGAGAGTTTGGCACATGGACCATCAGCCATCTGGCGTCACCTTAAACCAATTTTGAATGCTTTACCCGATAAAGTACAAACAGTCCATTTTCTAAGCGATGTACCTGCCACACAATATAAAAATAAAACAATGTTTTATATACTAGCAACTAAACTGAAATTGATGTTCCCCAAACTTAAAAAGTACACCTGGAATTATCTTGAGTATGTCCATGGAAAGGGAGCTGCTGATGGTGTAGGGGCCGTATGTAAACGAACAGCTGATAGATACGTGGGTCAAGGTTACGATGTTGCTTTTTTTAATTTTTCCCAAATTCTGTAGTTAGTAAAGCTATAGCTACAAAGTTTTGGACAAAAACTTGGCAGTCTGGCAACTCCCCTTCTGGTACCTCCCATACAAATGTACCATCCCGCCCCTTATAAACCGCGTAATATTATCAATGTGACCAACGCGATATTGCTCAAATTCTGTATTTAGTAAAGCTATAGACAGACAAAGTTTTGGACAAAAACTTGGTAGTCTGGCAACTTCCCTTCTGGTACCTCCCATACAAATGTACCATCCCGCTTACCTTGGAAATCGTGTAATAGTAAACCTATATCTAGACAAAGTTTTAGACAAGAACTTGGTAGTCCGACAACTCTCCTTCTGGTACCTCCCATACAAATGTACCATCCCGCCACTTATAAACCGTGAATTATTATTAATATTACCAACGCGATCTTGCCCAAATTCTGTAGTTAGTAAAGCTATAGCTAGACAAAGTTTTGGACAAAAACTTGGTAGTCTGGCAACTCCCCTTCTGGTACTTCCCATACAAATGTATTATCCCGCCCCTTATAAACCGTGTATTATTATCAATGTGACCAACGTGATATTGCTGAAATTCTGTATTTAGTAATGCTATAGAAAGACAACGTTTTGGACGAAATCTTGGTAGTCTGGCAACTCCACTTCTGATACCTCCCATACAAATGTACCATCCCGCCTACCTTGGAAATCGTGTAATAGTAAACCTATATCTAGACAAAGTTTTAGACAACAACTTGGTAGTCCGACAACTCTCCTTCTGGTACCTCCCATACAAATGTACCATCCCGCCACTTATAAACCGTGTATTATTATCAATATTACCAACGCGATCTTGCCCAAATTCTGTAGTTAGTAAAGATATAGTTAGACAAACTTTTGGAAAAAACTTGGTAGCCTGGCAACTCTCCTTCTGGTACCTCCCATACAAATGTACCATCCCGCCTACCTTAGAAATCGTCTGATATTATCAATATGACCAACGCAATATTGCTCAAAATCTGTATTTGGGTCGATATCGCGAAATGACTACATTCTGTGGCCCGACGCATTTGGTATTAAAAATATTGAAAAATTGAGATTCTGAGAACAGGAATAAATAAAACAAAATGTGCTTTAACGAGGCGCGGAAATCAAAATAAAATAATCTACATATTTTTTTGAAAAAAATTTGGTCGCAGGGTGCAAATCGTCATTACCATGGCGTGTGTCCGATCGTTTTGTGTTCTAAAAACACAGATTTTCATTAATATTTCAACATATATAGTATAAATAAAGTACGTCAAGTTACTCAAGAAGAATGAACCAAGTCAATTTCAATTTCATAAATATCATTTTATTTTAAAACTTATGATTTTGAGACATTTTAGTCCGTGGCCAATTTTTGTCGTCATTCCCCGTGGCCGAATTTGTTTATTAAGAAAAAATGCTTTAAACCGGTTTTTTGGTTAGGTGTAAACTGTCAATGTAACGACAATTCCCGTTAGTTTTAAAGTTAATTGACAGAAGTGAAAAACTTAGTCAGTTATTTGAGAGCTGTTGAAGTGTTTATTGTTTTTTGCGCATGTTCCTGAAATGTTGTCATTCTCGTGGTAAGTAAATTTTTCCGCTATTTATATTATAATATCCAAATTTGTAGTATTGGTTTGTTAATTTTTTAAGTCTTCATTAGATTATATTATATTTTATAAATTTTTTTGAAGATTTCCACATTTAAATCGAAGAATACTCACGTTTCCATCATTACCGTGCAGTCATTACCATGGGTATAATCTAAACCACGGTAATGACAAAATAACACAGTAGTAGTTTGTCTCCCGTCCGGTGCACACGCACTTTTTTGTCTGTCCGGTCGTTGTCGCGTTTGTCTATGTTCTGTCCGTTCAGTGTCATTAAAAACAACAACACAGAAAAATAAAAAAAAAAATAAACATATTCACAAAACAGAAAAAAAAAAACATTCACAAAACAGAAAAACAAAAATCCTAAAAACAATACATAAAGTGCACACCAACAATAGCCAAAACCAACAATAAACAACAACAAATCTACAGCAGTCACAGCAGCCACAGCCATCTCACACATCTCGCTGCTCATCAACGCCAACACGAAGGGCTTTTTTATGCTCCCCTTCTCCTGTGTTCCTCCCTTCCTCTCCGCATCCCTTTTCGCATAAAACAAACGACTGTGCTCTCTTCATGTCGCTGCCTGACTTGTGTTGAAGATCTAACACTGAACACTTGTTGGGTCTAGCAGTGGCAAGAGGGGTGCACAGTTATTTGTATTTATGCTTTGATATTGTTTTGTGTTTCTGTATGTTACAATGGTAGGTTCATTTAAAACACATTTTGCGAACATACGAGGGCTGAAGGCAAATTTCTTTGCGGTATACACTCACGTTCAGTTCCATAGGCCAGATGTACTCGCTCTATGTGAGACCCAGGTGTGTGAGGGTTCTAATCCACAGAATTTTCACATTCCTGGATATCACACTCTTTCCTCTTTCTCTTCCCACAGAGGCCTTGTGGTATACATACGTAATGGTGTGGTGTTCCAGAGCCAGCAACATTTGGACTCACAAGATCCAGAATTTAACTTTCTTTGGGTTAAGTTCAGGATTGGATCACACCCATTACACTTCGGGTTTCTTTACAGAAGCCCAAATTTGGAAAGGGAGGCTACCCTAAACGGCTTCGACGCCCTTTCCGATTCTATATCTAAAGTTTTAGAAGATTGTCCGGACAGTGAAATTGTAGTTGCTGGGGATTTCAATGTCCATAATCAATCTTGGCTTTCCCATTCGAGCCACACTTCTCCGGAGGGACAGTACGCTGAGCTTTTCGCCGCGCATAATAACTTGACGCAACTAGTGAATGAACCAACACACATTCCGCGTGTTGAAGGGCAATATCATAATATTCTTGACCTTTTCTTAACCTCACACCCTGAAAAGTACGAGGTTAATATTCTTGCACCTCTTGGTAACTCGGATCATTGCACCATTTCAGCATCCTTTTCGTTCTCCGATCTTCGATCCACTTCTAAACCAGTCACGAAGCGGACTTTGTACATATACGAAAAGGCACGTTGGGCCGAGCTCAACAATTTATATCAGCATTTTAATTGGAAATTATGTTTCCTAGACAATAATGTCGATGCTGCTGCTGAAATGGTCGAGAAAATAATTCTTCATGGAATAAACACGTTTATTCCATCGAAGACTACTTCGAATAAACCTTCAAAGAATTGTTGGTTTAATCAGACATGCAAAGAAGCTGTCAGATCCAAAGAGGAAGCGTTCAGAAATTGGCGTTTAAATAAAAACGTCACTACTGAGCTGCTACGTAAGCAGGCAAGATCCAATTGTGCCAGAGTGCTTAGGCGTGAAAAACTTCTCCACGAACAACGCCTTCGTGCTAAAGTTCTTTCTTCTCCCAGGGGTAGTAAGAGCTTTTGGGCATTTGTTAAAAGAGTAAGGGACAATTCTTCATCTTCTATCCCAACTCTCGTTAACGATGACCAGATATTCACTGACCCGGTTGACAAAGCTAACCTTCTGGCTGAAATATTTGCAAAGAATTCATCTTTGCCAGACAGCAGTCAACCACTCCCCGTAATCGAAAACGTATCTACTTCGATGCCTCAGATATTTTTTCGAACACGTGGCGTTAAAAGGGTTCTTGCAGATCTCAATGTAAACAAAACTCCGGGCCCGGATGGCATTTCAGCACTTGTCCTATGTAAGTGCTCTTCGACGCTAGCTCGTCCATTGCGCAATCTTTTCAACATGTCGTACCGTGCTGGTATTTACCCTTCACGTTGGAAAGTTGCCAATGTTCAGCCGATCCCCAAGAAAGGTGAGGCTACTAATCCTGCGAATTACCGTCCAATTGCAATATGTTCTGCGCTCTCGAAGGTTATGGAGAGCATGGTTAACCACCATCTTGTTAAATATTTAGAGTCTAACGGCCTTCTAAATGATCGACAGTATGGCTTCCGTAGAAATCGATCTACTGGAGACCTGATGGCGTTCCTTTCGGAGCGATGGAGTCGATCTATTCACGCCCTTGGTGAAAGTAAGGTCGTGGCTCTGGATATTTCCAAGGCGTTCGATAGGGTCTGGCACGGAGCACTCATATCAAAACTTATTGCTTTTGGTGTCGGTAATATCTTCTCTCGATTCATATCGAGTTTCCTCAGGGATCGCACTATACGAGTTGTTATAGATGGGGTCTCATCCAACGAGCATAGGTTGACCGCAGGAGTTCCACAAGGCTCTGTCCTCTCTCCCTCTCTATTTCTTATTTTCATTGACGACTTGTTGGGTCAGACTGTGAACCCGATCTACTCCTTTGCGGATGACAGCAATCTCTGTCATTCATACTCATTTGATCATCGGCCAGGTCCTCTGGAGGTCGAGGACAAAAGGCGAATGATGAATGACTCACTTAACCGCGATTTGGCGACGATTTGTGAGTGGGGCCAAATGAATAGAGTAGATTTTAATGCACAAAAGACCCAGTGCTGTTTGTTGTCACACAAACGTTCACCAGATCCAGCATCGTCGTCAATTTCTATGGGTGGTGTGGATATCGACGAATCAGACACTCTTGATGTTCTGGGCATGAAGATACAGGGTGATGCTCGCTGGGCTAGCCATATATTCGAAGTGTCGAAAGAAGCATTCAAGTGTTTAGGCTTTTTGAAGCGGTGCAAGAAATACTTCACTCCATCTGATCTCGTAAATATTTACACCACTTACATCCGGCCTAAAATGGAATACAACTCGCATATATGGGCAGGGGCTCCATTAACATCTTTGAAGCTTCTGGACCGTGTACAGAGGAGAGCGGTGGTGATGATAGGGGATGGTAGGGTATCCAGCTCTATTGTCTCCCTACAGCATCGCCGTAATGTGGGTTGTGTATCGCTATTCTATAGATATTTTAATGGTATCTGTTCAGAAGATATCCGTCGACTGGTCCCTGACGTTAGAACATTTAGTCGGAATACACGGCTATCCAGGGTATCTCATCCGTTCATTGTGAAATGGCCGGTTGACCGGACGACGCACTATAGAGAAAATTCGTTCTTTAGCCGAACCGTTCGTATGTGGAATAATCTTCCAGCAAATGTGTTTCCTGCCAGTTGTGACATTCAGAAATTCAAAACAAATGTCAACAAACACTACTCCCTCTTTCCTCCTTCCGATACCCTAATTTCCTTCCGCTAACACAATGCATTGCATTTATAGGGGGCATCCCCTGAGTGTTGGCCAGCAAAAAAAAAAAAAAAAAAAAAAAATTATGGGCTAGCCATATATTCGAAGTGTCGAAAGAAGCATTCAAGTGTTTAGGCTTTTTGAAGCGGTGCAAGAAATACTTCACTCCATCTGATCTCGTAAATATTTACACCACCTACATCCGGCCTAAAATGGAATACAACTCCCATTAATGGGCAGGGGCTCCAATGACATCTTTGCAGCTTCTGGACCGAGTACAGAGGAGAGCGGTGGTGATGATTGGGGATGGTAGGGTATCCAACTCTATTGTCTCCCTTCATCATCGCCGGAGTGTGGGTTGTGTATCGCTATTCTATAGATATTTTAACGGTATCGGTTCGTCAGATATCCGTCGTCTGGTCCCTGAAGTTAGAACATTTAGCCGGAATACTCGGCTATCCAGGGAGTCTCATCCATTCATTGTCAAATGGCCGGTTGACCGGACGACGCACTATAGAGAAAATTCGTTCTTCAGCCGAACTGCTCGTATGTGGAATAATCTTCCAGCAAGTGTTTTTCCGGCCTGTTATGACATTCTCAAATTCAAAACAAATGTCAAAAAACACTACTCCATCTTTCCTCCGTCCAATCCCTTACTTCCTATCGCTAACACAGTGCATTGCATTCATAGTGGGCATCCCCTGAGTGTTTTTCTTTAAAAAAAAAAAAAAAAAAAATAATATTATGTCAGAGTTCGGAATGTGGAGAACTCCAGGCTAATTAAACAAAAAGATGTCAGGAACAGCATACAACGATTTTTAGAGCAGGATATTAATAGCCGGATGTGTGCAGCTAAAAAGGAGTATATGACAAAATCAAAACAAACTCACCAAAAGCGATTTCTCACAAATACGCTTAAGAATTTATACAAAAAATACCTGAGCTATAGTGGTTTTTGCAGAAACCGTCCGTTTTGGATTAAAGAAATGAAGATTTCTAACAGAGACACATGCAAGTGCATAAAACATGCAAATATGGAGCTGATTATTGCCTCCTTACACAAGTCCAAAGTTCTGAGCCAATGTACCGCAAATGATATAATTCAAACACTTTCGTGCCCTCTTGTAACAGAGAATTGCCTTTTTCGGTAATGTGCAACCTGCAAAGGTAAGGTGATATCATACAATGAATTTGACATCACAGGTAATGGAGATGTTTTTAAATGGGCCGCTGTAAAAGAGACTTACACTGATATGAAAACAAAAACACAAAAATTGGTTTCGAAAATGTCTAACCTCTCGACGACAAAGCTTTTAACTGAAATTATTTCGGATTTTGAGCAACCGTTAACACCATTCTTAGAGCATCAAGGTAGAGTTATCCACCAGTACACACACATGAATATGTTGAAGAAAAAATCGAATCTAATGGCGCAAGTACATGTACACCGAAAAGCTATTGTACATTGTCTGAGAGTTTGGCACATGGACCATCAGCCATCTGGTGTCACCTTAAACCAATTTTGGATGCTTTACCCGATAAAGTACAAACAGTCCATTTTCTAAGCGATGTACCTGCCACACAATATAAAAATAAAACAATGTTTTATATACTAGCAACTAAACTGAAATTGATGTTCCCCAAACTTAAAAAGTACACCTGGAATTATCTTGAGTATGTCTATGGAAAGGGAGCTGCTGATGGTGTAGGGGCCGTATGTAAACGAACAGCTGATAGATAAGTGGGTCAAGGTTACGATATTGCTGATTTTAATTTTTCCCAAATTCTGTAGTTATTAAAGCTATAGCTACAAAGTTTTGGACAAAAACTTGGCAGTCTGGCAACTCCCCTTCTGGTACCTCCCATACAAATGTACCATCCCTCCCCTTATAAACCGCGTAATATTATCAATGTGACCAACGCGATATTGCTCAAATTTTGTATTTAGTAAAGCTATAGACAGACATAGTTTTGGACAAAAACTTGGTAGTCTGGCAACTTCCCTTCTGGTACCTCCCATACAAATGTACCATCCCGCCTACCTTAGAAATCGTGTAATAGTAAACCTATATAAGAACAAAGTTTTAGACCACAACTTGGTAGTCTGACAACTCTCCTTCTGGTACCTCCCATACAAATGTATCATCCCGCCACTTATAAACCGTGAATTATTATTAATATTACCAACGCGATCTTGCCCAAATTCTGTAGTTAGTAAAGCTATAGCTAGACAAAGTTTTGGACAAAAACTTGGTAGTCTGGCAAATCCCCTTCTGGTACCTCCCATACAAATGTATTATCCCGCCCCTTATAAACCGTGTAATATTATCAATGTGACCAACGTGATATTGCTGAAATTCTGTATTTAGTAATGCTATAGAAAGACAACGTTTTGGACGAAATCTTGGTAGTCTGGCAACTCCACTTCTGGTACCTCCCATACAAATGTACCATCCCGCCTACCTCGGAAATCGTGTAATAGTAAACCTATATCTAGACAAAGTTTTAGACAACAACTTGGTAGTCCGACAACTCTCCTTCTGGTACCTCCCATACAAATGTACCATCCCGCCACTTATAAACCGTGTATTATTACCAATATTACCAACGCGATCTTGCCCAAATTCTGTAGTTAGTAAAGATATAGTTAGACAAACTTTTGGAAAAAACTTGGTAGCCTGGCAACTCTCCTTCTGGTACCTCCCATACAAATGTACCATCCCGCCTACCTTAGAAATCGTCTGATATTATCAATATGACCAACGCAATATTGCTCAAAATCTGTATTTGGGTCGATATCGCGAAATGACTACATTCTGTGGCCCGACGCATTTGGTATTAAAAATATTGAAAAATTGAGATTCTGAGAACAGGAATAAATAAAACAAAATGTGCTTTAACGAGGCGCGGAAATCAAAATAAAATAATCTACATATTTTTTTGAAAAAAATTTGGTCGCAGGGTGCAAATCGTCATTACCATGGCGTGTGTCCGATCGTTTTGTGTTCTAAAAACACAGATTTTCATTAATATTTCAACATATATAGTATAAATAAAATACGTCAAGTTACTCAAGAAGAATGAACCAAGTCAATTTCAATTTCATAAATATCATTTTATTTTAAAACTTATGATTTTGAGACATTTTAGTCCGTGGCCAATTTTTGTCGTCATTCCCCGTGGCCGAATTTGTTTATTAAGAAAAAATGCTTTAAACCGGTTTTTTGGTTAGGTGTAAACTGTCAATGTAACGACAATTCCCGTTAGTTTTAAAGTTAATTGACAGAAGTGAAAAACTTAGTCAGTTGTTTGAGAGCTGTTGAAGTGTTTAGTGTTTTTTGCGCATGTTCCTGAAATTTTGTCATTCTCGTGGTAAGTATATTTTTCCGCTATTTATATTATAATATCCAAATTTGTAGTATTGGTTTGTTAATTTTTTAAGTCTTCATTAGATTATATTATATTTTATAAATTTGTTTGAAGATTTCCACATTTAAATCGAAGAATACTCACGTTTCCATCATTACCGTGCAGTCATTACCATGGGTATAATCTAAACCACGGTAATGACAAAATAAACACGGTAATGACCTTTTCAATGTAAATTTAAGATTATTCAACCTATGGTAATTATTAATTATTATGTCAGAGTTCAAAATGTGGAGAAATCCAGGCTAATTAAACAAAAAGATGTCAGGAACAGCATACAACGATTTTTAGAGCAGGATATTAATAGCCGGATGTGCGCAGCTAAAAAGGAGTATGTGACAAAACCAAAACAAACTCACCAAAAGCGATTTCTCACAAATACGCTTTAGAATTTATACAAAAAATACCTGAGCTATAGTGGTTTTTGCAGAAACCGTCCGTTTTGGATTAAAGAAATGAAGATTTCTAACAGAGACACATGCAAGTGCATAAAACATGCAAATATAGAGCTGATTATTGTCTCCTTACACAAGTCCAAAGTTCTGAGCCAACGTACCGCAAATGATATAATTCAAACACTTTCGTGCCCTCTTGTAACAGAGAATTGCCTTTTTGTGCAACCTGCAAAGGTAAGGTGATATCATACAATGAATTTGACATCACAGGTAATGGAGATGTTTTTAAATGGGCCGCTGTAAAAGAGACTTACACTGATATCAAAACAAAAACACAAAAATTGGTTTCGAAAATGTCTAACCTCTCGACGACAAAGCTTTTAACTGAAATTATTTCGGATTTTGAGCAACCGTTAACACCATTCTTAGAGCATCAAGGTAGAGTTATCCACCAGTACACACACATGAATATGTTGAAGAAAAAATCGAATCTAATGGCGCAAGTACATGTACACCGAAAAGCTATTGTACATTGTCTGAGAGTTTGGCACATGGACCATCAGCCATCTGGTGTCACCTTAAACCAATTTTGGATGCTTTACCCGATAAAGTACAAACAGTCCATTTTCTAAGCGATGTACCTGCCACACAATATAAAAATAAAACAATGTTTTATATACTAGCAACTAAACTGAAATTGATGTTCCCCAAACTTAAAAAGTACACCTGGAATTATCTTGAGTATGTCTATGGAAAGGGAGCTGCTGATGGTGTAGGGGCCGTATGTAAACGAACAGCTGATAGATACGTGGGTCAAGGTTACGATATTGCTGATTTTAATTTTTCCCAAATTCTGTAGTTATTAAAGCTATAGCTACAAAGTTTTGGACAAAAACTTGGCAGTCTGGCAACTCCCCTTCTGGTACCTCCCATACAAATGTACCATCCCTCCCCTTATAAACCGCGTAATATTATCAATGTGACCAACGCGATATTGCTCAAATTTTGTATTTAGTAAAGCTATAGACAGACAAAGTTTTGGACAAAAACTTGGTAGTCTGGCAACTTCCCTTCTGGTACCTCCCATACAAATGTACCATCCCGCCTACCTTAGAAATCGTCTGATATTATCAATATGACCAACGCAATATTGCTCAAAATCTGTATTTGGGTCGATATCGCGAAATGACTACATTCTGTGGCCCGACGCATTTGGTATTAAAAATATTGAAAAATTGAGATTCTGAGAACAGGAATAAATAAAACAAAATGTGCTTTAACGAGGCGCGGAAATCAAAATAAAATAATCTACATATTTTTTTGAAAAAAATTTGGTCGCAGGGTGCAAATCGTCATTACCATGGCGTGTGTCCGATCGTTTTGTGTTCTAAAAACACAGATTTTCATTAATATTTCAACATATATAGTATAAATAAAGTACGTCAAGTTACTCAAGAAGAATGAACCAAGTCAATTTCAATTTCATAAATATCATTTTATTTTAAAACTTATGATTTTGAGACATTTTAGTCCGTGGCCAATTTTTGTCGTCATTCCCCGTGGCCGAATTTGTTTATTAAGAAAAAATGCTTTAAACCGGTTTTTTGGTTAGGTGTAAACTGTCAATGTAACGACAATTCCCGTTAGTTTTAAAGTTAATTGACAGAAGTGAAAAACTTAGTCAGTTGTTTGAGAGCTGTTGAAGTGTTTAGTGTTTTTTGCGCATGTTCCTGAAATTTTGTCATTCTCGTGGTAAGTATATTTTTCCGCTATTTATATTATAATATCCAAATTTGTAGTATTGGTTTGTTAATTTTTTAAGTCTTCATTAGATTATATTATATTTTATAAATTTGTTTGAAGATTTCCACATTTAAATCGAAGAATACTCACGTTTCCATCATTACCGTGCAGTCATTACCATGGGTATAATCTAAACCACGGTAATGACAAAATAAACACGGTAATGACCTTTTCAATGTAAATTTAAGATTATTCAACCTATGGTAATTATTAATTATTATGTCAGAGTTCAAAATGTGGAGAAATCCAGGCTAATTAAACAAAAAGATGTCAGGAACAGCATACAACGATTTTTAGAGCAGGATATTAATAGCCGGATGTGCGCAGCTAAAAAGGAGTATGTGACAAAATCAAAACAAACTCACCAAAAGCGATTTCTCACAAATACGCTTTAGAATTTATACAAAAAATACCTGAGCTATAGTGGTTTTTGCAGAAACCGTCCGTTTTGGATTAAAGAAATGAAGATTTCTAACAGAGACACATGCAAGTGCATAAAACATGCAAATATAGAGCTGATTATTGTCTCCTTACACAAGTCCAAAGTTCTGAGCCAACGTACCGCAAATGATATAATTCAAACACTTTCGTGCCCTCTTGTAACAGAGAATTGCCTTTTTCGGTAATGTGCAACCTGCAAAGGTAAGGTGATATCATACAATGAATTTGACATCACAGGTAATGGAGATGTTTTTAAATGGGCCGCTCTAAAAGACACTTACACTGATATCAAAACAAAAACACAAAAATTGGTTTCAAAATTGTCTAACCTCTCGACGACAAAGCTTTTAACTGAAATTATTTCGGATTTTGAGCAACCGTTAACACCATTCTTAGAGCATCAAGGTAGAGTTATCCACCAGTACACACACATGAATATGTTGAAGAAAAAATCGAATCTAATGGCGCAAGTACATGTACACCGAAAAGCTATTGTACATTGTCTGAGAGTTTGGCACATGGACCATCAGCCATCTGGCGTCACCTTAAACCAATTTTGGATGCTTTACCCAATAAAGTACAAACAGTCCATTTTCTAAGCGATGTACCTGCCACACAATATAAAAATAAAACAATGTTTTATATACTAGCAACTAAACTGAAATTGATGTTCCCCAAACTTAAAAAGTACACCTGGAATTATCTTGAGTATGTCTATGGAAAGGGAGCTGCTGATGGTGTAGGGGCCGTATGTAAACGAACAGCTGATAGATACGTGGGTCAAGGTTACGATATTGCTGATTTTAATTTTTCCCAAATTCTGTAGTTATTAAAGCTATAGCTACAAAGTTTTGGACAAAAACTTGGCAGTCTGGCAACTCCCCTTCTGGTACCTCCCATACAAATGTACCATCCCTCCCCTTATAAACCGCGTAATATTATCAATGTGACCAACGCGATATTGCTCAAATTTTGTATTTAGTAAAGCTATAGACAGACAAAGTTTTGGACAAAAACTTGGTAGTCTGGCAACTTCCCTTCTGGTACCTCCCATACAAATGTACCATCCCGCCTACCTTAGAAATCGTGTAATAGTAAACCTATATAAGAACAAAGTTTTAGACCACAACTTGGTAGTCTGACAACTCTCCTTCTGGTACCTCCCATACAAATGTTCCATCCCGCCACTTATAAACCGTGAATTATTATTAATATTACCAACGCGATCTTGCCCAAATTCTGTAGTTAGTAAAGCTATAGCTAGACAAAGTTTTGGACAAAAACTTGGTAGTCTGGCAACTCCCCTTCTGGTACCTCCCATACAAATGTATTATCCCGCCCCTTATAAACCGTGTAATATTATCAATGTGACCAACGTGATATTGCTGAAATTCTGTATTTAGTAATGCTATAGAAAGACAACGTTTTGGACGAAATCTTGGTAGTCTGGCAACTCCACTTCTGGTACCTCCCATACAAATGTACCATCCCGCCTACCTTGGAAATCGTGTAATAGTAAACCTATATCTAGACAAAGTTTTAGACAACAACTTGGTAGTCCGACAACTCTCCTTCTGGTACCTCCCATACAAATGTACCATCCCGCCACTTATAAACCGTGTATTATTATCAATATTACCAACGCGATCTTGCCCAAATTCTGTAGTTAGTAAAGATATAGTTAGACAAACTTTTGGAAAAAACTTGGTAGCCTGGCAACTCTCCTTCTGGTACCTCCCATACAAATGTACCATCCCGCCTACCTTAGAAATCGTCTGATATTATCAATATGACCAACGCAATATTGCTGAAAATCTGTATTTGGGTCGATATCGCGAAATGACTACATTCTGTGGCCCGACGCATTTGGTATTAAAAATATTGAAAAATTGAGATTCTGAGAACAGGAATAAATAAAACAAAATGTGCTTTAATGTGCTTTTATGACTCAAGAAGAATGAACCAAGTCAATTTCAATTTCATAAATATCATTTTATTTTAAAACTTATGATTTTGAGACATTTTAGTCCGTGGCCAATTTTTGTCGTCATTCCCCGTGGCCGAATTTGTTTATTAAGAAAAAATGCTTTAAACCGGTTTTTTGGTTAGGTGTAAACTGTCAATGTAACGACAATTCCCGTTAGTTTTAAAGTTAATTGACAGAAGTGAAAAACTTAGTCAGTTATTTGAGAGCTGTTGAAGTGTTTATTGTTTTTGCGCATGTTCCTAAAAGGTTGTCATTCTCGTGGTAAGTATATTTTTCCGCTATTTATATTATAATATCCAAATTTGTAGTATTGGTTTGTTAATTTTTTAAGTCTTCATTAGATTATATTATATTTTATAAATTTTTTTGAAGATTTCCACATTTAAATCGAAGAATACTCACGTTTCCATCATTACCATGGGTATAATCTAAACCACGGTAATGACAAAATAAACACAGTAATGACCTTTTCAATGTAAATTTAAGATTGTTCAACCTATGGTAATTATTAATTATGGGCTAGCCATATATTCGAAGTGTCGAAAGAAGCATTCAAGTGTTTAGGCTTTTTGAAGCGGTGCAAGAAATACTTCACTCCATCTGATCTCGAAAATATTTACACCACCTACATCCGGCCTAAAATGGAATACAACTCCCATTAATGGGCAGGGGCTCCAATGACATCTTTGCAGCTTCTGGACCGTGTACAGAGGAGAGCGGTGGTGATGATTGGGGATGGTAGGGTATCCAACTCTATTGTCTCCCTTCATCATCGCCGGAGTGTGGGTTGTGTATCGCTATTCTATAGATATTTTAACGGTATCGGTTCGTCAGATATCCGTCGTCTGGTCCCTGAAGTTAGAACATTTAGCCGGAATACTCGGCTATCCAGGGAGTCTCATCCATTCATTGTCAAATGGCCGGTTGACCGGACGACGCACTATAGAGAAAATTCGTTCTTCAGCCGAACTGCTCGTATGTGGAATAATCTTCCAGAAAGTGTTTTTCCGGCCTGTTATGACATTCTCAAATTCAAAACAAATGTCAAAAAACACTACTCCATCTTTCCTCCGTCCAATCCCTTACTTCCTATCGCTAACACAGTGCATTGCATTCATAGTGGGCATCCCCTGAGTGTTTTTCTTTAAAAAAAAAAAAAAAAAAATATTATGTCACAGTTCGGAATGTGGAGAACTCCAGGCTAATTAAACAAAAAGATGTCAGGAACAGCATACAACGATTTTTAGAGCAGGATATTAATAGCCGGATGTGTGCAGCTAAAAAGGAGTATATGACAAAATCAAAACAAACTCACCGATTTCTCACAAATACGCTTAAGAATTTATACAAAAAATACCTGAGCTATAGTGGTTTTTGCAGAAACCGTCCGTTTTGGATTAAAGAAATGAAGATTTCTAACAGAGACACATGCAAGTGCATAAAACATGCAAATATGGAGCTGATTATTGCCTCCTTACACAAGTCCAAAGTTCTGAGCCAATGTACCGCAAATGATATAATTCAAACACTTTCGTGCCCTCTTGTAACAGAGAATTGCCTTTTTCGGTAATGTGCAACCTGCAAAGGTAAGGTGATATCATACAATGAATTTGACATCACAGGTAATGGAGATGTTTTTAAATGGGCCGCTGTAAAAGAGACTTACACTGATATGAAAACAAAAACACAAAAATTGGTTTCGAAAATGTCTAACCTCTCGACGACAAAGCTTTTAACTGAAATTATTTCGATATTTGGGCAACCGTTAACACCATTCTTAGAGCATCAAGGTAGAGTTATCCACCAGTACACACACATGAATATGTTGAAGAAAAAATCGAATCTAATGGCGCAAGTACATGTACACCGAAAAGCTATTGTACATTGTCTGAGAGTTTGGCACATGGACCATCAGCCATCTGGTGTCACCTTAAACCAATTTTGGATGCTTTACCCGATAAAGTACAAACAGTACATTTTCAAAGCGATGTACCTGCCACACAATATAAAAATAAAACAATGTTTTATATACTAGCAACTAAACTGAAATTGATGTTCCCCAAACTTAAAAAGTACACCTGGAATTATCTTGAGTATGTCCATGGAAAGGGAGCTGCTGATGGTGTAGGGACCGTATGTAAACGAACAGCTGATAGATACGTGGGTCAAGGTTACGATATTGCTGATTTTAATTTTTCCCAAATTCTGTAGTTATTAAAGCTATAGCTACAAAGTTTTGGACAAAAACTTGGCAGTCTGGCAACTCCCCTTCTGGTACCTCCCATACAAATGTACCATCCCTCCCCTTATAAACCGCGTAATATTATCAATGTGACCAACGCGATATTGCTCAAATTTTGTATTTAGTAAAGCTATAGACAGACAAAGTTTTGGACAAAAACTTGGTAGTCTGGCAACTTCCCTTCTGGTACCTCCCATACAAATGTACCATCCCGCCTACCTTAGAAATCGTGTAATAGTAAACCTATATAAGAACAAAGTTTAAGACCACAACTTGGTAGTCTGACAACTCTCCTTCTGGTACCTCCCATACAAATGTACCATCCCGCCACTTATAAACCGTGAATTATTATTAATACTACCAACGCGATCTTGCCCAAATTCTGTAGTTAGTAAAGCTATAGCTAGACAAAGTTTTGGACAAAAACTTGGTAGTCTGGCAACTCCCTTTCTGGTACCTCCCACACAAATGTATTATCCCGCCCCTTATAAACCGTGTAATATTATCAATGTGACCAACGTGATATTGCTGAAATTCTGTATTTAGTAATGCTATAGAAAGACAACGTTTTGGACGAAATCTTGGTAGTCTGGCAACTCCACTTCTGGTACCTCCCATACAAATGTACCATCCCGCCTACCTTGGAAATCGTGTAATAGTAAACCTATATCTAGACAAAGTTTTAGACAACAACTTGGTAGTCCGACAACTCTCCTTCTGGTACCTCCCATACAAATGTACCATCCCGCCACTTATAAACCGTGTATTATTATCAATATTACCAACGCGATCTTGCCCAAATTCTGTAGTTAGTAAAGATATAGTTAGACAAACTTTTGGAAAAAACTTGGTAGCCTGGCAACTCTCCTTCTGGTACCTCCCATACAAATGTACCATCCCGCCTACCTTAGAAATCGTCTGATATTATCAATATGACCAACGCAATATTGCTCAAAATCTGTATTTGGGTCGATATCGCGAAATGACTACATTCTGTGGCCCGACGCATTTGGTATTAAAAATATTGAAAAATTGAGATTCTGAGAACAGGAATAAATAAAACAAAATGTGCTTTAACGAGGCGCGGAACTCTCCTTCTGGTACCTCCCATACAAATGTACCATCCCGCCTACCTTAGAAATCGTCTGATATTATCAATATGACCAACGCAATATTGCTCAAAATCTGTATTTGGGTCGATATCGCGAAATGACTACATTCTGTGGCCCGACGCATTTGGTATTAAAAATATTGAAAAATTGAGATTCTGAGAACAGGAATAAATAAAACAAAATGTGCTTTAACGAGGCGCGGAAATCAAAATAAAATAATCTACATATTTTTTGGAAAAAAATTTGGTCGCAGGGTGCAAATCGTCATTACCATGGCGTGTGTCCGATCGTTTTGTGTTCTAAAAACACAGATTTTCATTAATATTTCAACATATATAGTATAAATAAAGTACGTCAAGTTACTCAAGAAGAATGAACCAAGTCAATTTCAATTTCATAAATATCATTTTATTTTAAAACTTATGATTTTGAGACATTTTAGTCCGTGGCCAATTTTTGTCGTCATTCCCCGTGGCCGAATTTGTTTATTAAGAAAAAATGCTTCAAACCGGTTTTTTGGTTAGGTGTAAACTGTCAATGTAACGACAATTCCCGTTAGTTTTAAAGTTAATTGACAGAAGTGAAAAACTTAGTCAGTTGTTTGAGAGCTGTTGAAGTGTTTATTGTTTTTTGCGCATGTTCCTGAAATTTTGTCATTCTCGTGGTAAGTATATTTTTCCGCTATTTATATTATAATATCCAAATTTGTAGTATTGGTTTGTTAATTTTTTAAGTCTTCATTAGATTATATTATATTTTATAAATTTTTTTGAATATTTCCACATTTAAATCCAAGAATACTCACGTTTCCATTACTACCGTGCAGTCATTACCATGGGTATAATCTAAACCACGGTAATGACAAAATAAACACAGTAATGACCTTTTCAATGTAAATTTAAGATTATTCAACCTATGGTAATTATTAATTATTATGTCAGAGTTCAAAATGTGGAGAACTCCAGGCTAATTAAACAAAAAGATGTCAGGAACAGCATACAACGATTTTTAGAGCAGGATATTAATAGCCGGATGTGCGCAGCTAAAAAGGAGTATGTGACAAAATCAAAACAAACTCACCAAAAGCGATTTCTCACAAATACGCTTTAGAATTTATACAAAAAATACCTGAGCTATAGTGGTTTTTGCAGAAACCGTCCGTTTTGGATTAAAGAAATGAAGATTTCTAACAGAGACACATGCAAGTGCATAAAACATGCAAATATAGAGCTGATTATCTCCTTACACAAGTCCAAAGTTCTGAGCCAACGTACCGCAAATGATATAATTCAAACACTTTCGTGCCCTCTTGTAACAGAGAATTGCCTTTTTGTGCAACCTGCAAAGGTAAGGTAATATCATACAATGAATTTGACATCACAGGTAATGGAGATGTTTTTAAATGGGCCACTCTAAAAGACACTTACACTGATATCAAAACAAAAACACAAAAATTGGTTTCGAAATTGTCTAACCTCTCGACGACAAAGCTTTTAACTGAAATTATTTCGGATTTTGAGCAATCGTTAACACCATTCTTAGAGCATCAAGGTAGAGTTATCCATCAGTATACACACATGAATATGTTGAAGAAAAAAATCAAATCAAATGAATGCTTAATCCATATGGATTTTAGCGAAAACTATTGCTTGAAGTATGCCGAAGAAACGCAAGCTTTTCATTTTGGTGGGTCAAGACAACAAATCTACACACAATCTAATGGCGCAAGTACATGTACACCGAAAAGCTATTGTACATTGTCTGAGAGTTTGGCACATGGACCATCAGCCATCTGGTGTCACCTTAAACCAATTTTGGATGCTTTACCCGATAATGTACAAACAGTCCATTTTTTAAGCGATGGACCTGCCACACAATATAAAAATAAAACAATGTTTTATATACAAGCAACTAAACTGAAATTGATGTTCCCCAAACTTAAAAAGTACACCTGGAATTATCTTGAGTCTGGCCATGGAAAGGGAGCTGCTGATGGTGTAGGGGCCGTATGTAAACGAACAGCTGATAGATACGTGGGTCAAGGTTACGATATTGCTGATTTTAATACACTTTTTGATGTTATTAAAGAGAACTGCCCAAAGACAACAATAGTCAAGATATTTGAACGCGATATAAAAGAATTTGAGCAAAATGTAGACCCAGCTAATGTCAAACAATTTGTTGTGACGATGAAAGTACACCAGGTTAGTATCTTTGTCGCTATTGTAAGATTAGGTGTATTGATTTGTTTTTCAGGTTGTAGGGAGTGTTGAATCCTGCTGTATATGGCTACGATCACTAAGTTGTTTTAATTGTACGACCTCATATGACCATCATCATCTAGGACATCTGGACTTTGCATCACTTTACAGCAGCATTGATTCCCCGGCAAGTAGTATCGATGATGGATCGTTCTCGTTAGTTGAGCATAATACACAAAGCCAGCTAAAGTATAATTAAGTATACAGCTCCGACTCAGATGAAGACGCGCTGCAATCTTCTGCTAACTTATTGCAGAATTCAGATAAAGTTTTAAAGAAAAATATAAAAACTGGCACGCACATTCTAATCACGCTAACAGGACAAAATACCAAAAAATTTACTACCAGTCGCCATTACACATATGCAGCTATTTGCCAATCAAACCTTGAGGAAAATGATGTCAAAGTTTTGTTTTTCAAAAGCTGTAACAGCACATCAGAAAACTAATTATTTAAATTATATTAACTTTAATTTTATTAACTTTGAGCAAATAATTTCAATACTTCCTACACCAAACATTGTTTTGCAGGGCAATAGGGTGTACTATAAATTTCCTGGGAAAATTGATGTAAACGAAAGAGGCTGAAAGCTCAAAATGAGTATCAATTTGATTATAAGCTTTAGAAAAGCGAATATTTTTTGTTATGTTTTATTTTTCTAAGTTTATATAATCCAAAGAATGGATATAACATATTAATTTTATTAAATGTGTTTCCATAAATTGCTGTTAGTGTTTTATTTAGCTACAATACATGACAAAACGTCCATTATCATGCTGCTCAGTCATTACCGTGTGGCACAAATATCGTTTCCGTGGGACTATTGTCATTTCTGTGGTTTGAAAAAATCCTAAAATATAGATGGCCCATTGCTTATTAATACATAAAATGGTCTTATAAAATAGTATCAACCGAAAAATAATTATTTAAACCCATTTTCACACTTGGCCGTTTTCAACCCTCGATTGTAGTCAATTCGCGATATCGACCCATTTAGTAAAGCTATAGACAGTTTTAGACAACAACTTGGTAGTCTCACAACTCTCCTTCTGGTACCTCCCATACAAATGTACCATCCCGCTACTTATAAACCGTGTATTATTATCAATATTACCAACGCGATCTTTCCCAAATTCTGTAGTTAGTAAAGCTATAGCTAGACAAAGTTTTGGACAAAAACTTGGTAGTCTGGCAACTCCCCTTCTGGTACCTCCCATACAAATGTACCATCCCGCCCCTTATAAACCGCGTAATATTATCAATGTGACCAATGCGATATTGCTCAAATTCTATATTTAGTAAAGCTATAGACAGACAAAGTTTTGGACAAAAACTTGGTTGTCTGGCTAATCCCCTTCTGGTACCTCCCATACAAATGTACCATCCCACCACTTATAAACCATGTATTATTATCAATATAACCATCGCGATATTGCTCAAATTCTGGATTTAGTAAAGCTATAGACAGACAAAGTATCGAACAAAAACTTGAAAGTCTGGCAACTCCCCTTCTGGTACCTCCCATACAAATGTACCATCCCGCATGGTCGCAGGGTGCAAATCGTCATTACCATGGCGTGTGTCCGATCGTTTTGTGTTCTAAAAACACAGATTTTCATTAATATTTCAACATATATAGTATAAATAAAGTACGTCAAGTTACTCAAGAAGAATGAACCAAGTCAATTTCAATTTCATAAATATCATTTTATTTTAAAACTTATGATTTTGAGACATTTTAGTCCGTGGCCAATTTTTGTCGTCATTCCCCGTGGCCGAATTTGTTTATTAAGAAAAAATGCTTTAAACCGGTTTTTTGGTTAGGTGTAAACTGTCAATGTAACGACAATTCCCGTTAGTTTTAAAGTTAATTGACAGAAGTGAAAAACTTAGTCAGTTGTTTGAGAGCTGTTGAAGTGTTTATTGTTTTTTGCGCATGTTCCTGAAATTTTGTCATTCTCGTGGTAAGTATATTTTTCCGCTATTTATATTATAATATCCAAATTTGTAGTATTGGTTTGTTAATTTTTTAAGTCTTCATTAGATTATATTATATTTTATAAATTTTTTTGAAGATTTCCACATTTAAATCGAAGAATACTCACGTTTCCATCATTACCGTGCAGTCATTACCATGGGTATAATCTAAACCACGGTAATGACAAAATAAACACAGTAATGACCTTTTCAATGTAAATTTAAGATTGTTCAACCTATGGTAATTATTAATTATGGGCTAGCCATATATTCGAAGTGTCGAAAGAAGCATTCAAGTGTTTAGGCTTTTTGTAGCGGTGCAAGAAATACTTCACTCCATCTGATCTCGTAAATATTTACACCACCTACATCCGGCCTAAAATGGAATACAACTCCCATTAATGGGCAGGGGCTCCAATGACATCTTTGCAGCTTCTGGACCGTGTACAGAGGAGAGCGGTGGTGATGATTGGGGATGGTAGGGTATCCAACTCTATTGTCTCCCTTCATCATCGCCGGAGTGTGGGTTGTGTATCGCTATTCTATAGATATTTTAACGGTATCGGTTCGTCAGATATCCGTCGTCTGGTCCCTGAAGTTAGAACATTTAGCCGGAATACTCGGCTATCCAGGGAGTCTCATCCATTCATTGTCAAATGGCCGGTTGACCGGACGACGCACTATAGAGAAAATTCGTTCTTCAGCCGAACTGCTCGTATGTGGAATAATCTTCCAGCAAGTGTTTTTCCGGCCTGTTATGACATTCTCAAATTCAAAACAAATGTCAACAAACACTACTCCATCTTTCCTCCGTCCAATCCCTTACTTCGTATCGCTAACACAGTGCATTGCATTCATAGTGGGCATCCCCTGAGTGTTTTTCTTTAAAAAAAAAAAAATATATTATGTCAGAGTTCGGAATGTGGAGAACTCCAGGCTAATTAAACAAAAAGATGTCAGGAACAGCATACAACGATTTTTAGAGCAGGATATTAATAGCCGGATGTGTGCAGCTAAAAAGGAGTATATGACAAAATCAAAACAAACTCACCAAATGCGATTTCTCACAAATACGCTTAAGAATTTATACAAAAAATACCTGAGCTATAGTGGTTTTTGCAGAAACCGTCCGTTTTGGATTAAAGAAATGAAGATTTCTAACAGAGACACATGTAAGTGCATAAAACATGCAAATATGGAGCTGATTATTGTCTCCTTACACAAGTCCAAAGTTCTGAGCCAATGTACCGCAAATGATATAATTCAAACACTTTCGTGCCCTCTTGTAACAGAGAATTGCCTTTTTCGGTCATGTGCAACCTGCAAAGGTAAGGTGATATCATACAATGAATTTGATTTTTTTTTTTTGGGTGAATATTTATTTCAATTCAATGTTTCCATACATACTAAAATAAACAAAAGTATAATTAACAATTTTAACTTAAAAGTAGCCTCTAGTCGAGCTCTCTGTTAATTCAATAAGTTAAATTTAACTTCCTTTTCAGAAATAATTATATAAGTTGTGAAAAATATATTATAATTATTAGTACTTCGTTAAAATGAAAATTTAAAAAAAAACATTGTGTAAATTATATACGATTAAGATAAAAACAAGAGAACTAAGAAAAGGAGGGGAGTTCCAAAGGAAATTATTAGGACGTTAACCACCAGCATTGTCTTCTGGTGGAGAGGGATATGGATTTGTCCTTTTTCGATATGGAAATATCATATCTTTTATTTTCATCATTTAAAATGCGATCTTTTATTGTTTTATTATTAGCCCTTCTGAATATATGATAAAGCTATCAGGATCTTGAATGTAACCATTTCTATCCAGATATAAAAAACATTCAGGTGGAGTAAACCCATTTTCAATAGCTAAAATGAAATAATCGTCACTTTCATAGTAAGGAGCTTTAATCAGTGGATTATCCATGTTATCAAGACACCGTCGGATATGGTTTCGAGATAGGTTGATGATGTGATTATCTATTCGAACTATTTGTGCTGCATTATAAAGTTTAAAGTTGGAAACATATTTAGTAAAATCACTGTTTTCTGATCTGAACATGGACATGCAAGATCTTAAAATTTGCCTTTCACATTTTCTCAAACGTTCCATATAAGAAGGTGAAATATTGAACCAGATTGAACAGCCGTAGGATAGAATTGGTCTAACGAGGGTTTGGTACATTATAACTTTGAGCCTATTTTCTATTAGCCTTGACCCGAACATCTTCCTGTATAAATAAAAAGCTTTCTTAGTTTTCTCTATTTGAATATTTATGTGATAGTTAAAATATAAAAATTTGTCAAGATGAACACCTAAGTATTTAACCCCGTCAGAAGGCGGTATAACAACATTTGCCAAGCTCGATGTTATACCAAACTGTTTCCAACATTTTCGGACATTGTTGTTGCATTTGTTAACAGGAGGACGAAAGAGAATGCTTTCACATTTGTCAACATTAATTTTAAGATGCCAGTTTGAGGAAAAGTTTTCTATTATATTAAATTTATTGTGCAGATGGAAATTGATATCCGATATTTTATCGCTGGAGTGGTATATGACTATGTCATCAGCAAAAGCAATTATATTATCTAATTTATCTAATAAATCATATAGGTATAGACTAAAAAGAATTGGCGCATTGACTGTGCCCTGCTGAAGACCGTTAGCTACATCAAAATGTTGGCTAGAAACGGAATTATTTAAATGAACTATAAACTTTCTACCAAATATCATGTTGTATATAAGAATAATCAAGTTTAAAGGAAATTTGTAGTTCATTAGTTTCGCGATTAAACCTTTCAGCCATGTTGTATCGAACGCTTTTTCAAAGTCAATAAAATAGGCACCGGTAACAAACTTGTTATTCCAGTGCCAGTTTATTTCTGAGACTAGGAGATTGATTGCATGAAGTGTGGAGTGTCCATACTTAAAACCAAATTGTTTAAAACAGTTTAAGTTATTTTTTACAATAAACTTGTTTATGTGTGTATTTATAACTATCTCGAAGACTTTACTTATATTTGGCAACATACTTATCGGTCGAAGATTGTTTAAATTGTTCCTGTCTTTAAGCTTTTTAGGAATTACAATTAACTTAGCTATTTTCCATTCTGGTGGAAAATAGGAATTGTTCAACATATTGTTAAAAAGTGAACAATATTCTAATATAATTTCAAGTGGAAGTTCCTTTAGAACAATATTTGGAACCTGGTCAATACCGGATGAGGCTTTGCTTTTCATTTTAACAAGAATACTGTTTATATCATAAGGTGTTATAAAATAGTTGTCCTCTTGGGGAGTCGTTACGCCGTTGGCTGTGTTAGTAGGACTAAATGTGGTTTTAGTCATATGTATGCTTTCATATCTATTTTTAATATCTAAAAATTGATCGAAACATTGACGAACATGTGAATGCACGGTATTATTAGGTAAACAGTTTTTCTCAGAGTGTACAGTTTGGAAATGAGAGCCAAGCAGATCGAGGAAAGTGCTTTCGTTTCTTACTATGAAACAATTTTTTATAGAATCCTTTTCCAAAAGATTAGGATCTAATCCGGCATCTATAATTGTTTGTTTGCACGTAAATGGTACATTAATGTGGCTAAGGGTATTTTCATCATTTTTCAGAAAGTGTTTCTTGATTACGGAGAATTTTGATGGATTGCTTGGTTTTAGATTGGACAGTTCGAATTTCTTATGGGTACATTTTTTTCTATCGCAGCTGCAATTATAATATTTAATTTTTGTAAGTGACAATCAATTTCTTGATTAGACAAATTTGTGTTGTTTGGTGTGGTGGGTTCATTTTGAAGCAAACTCTTGCAAGTATTCCTAAATTTTTTCCAATTGGTTCTTTTGAAGTCAAGGGTTTTTCTATCATGTTCTGCTGTTGAAGACATCTATAAAAGTTATTTTGAGCTGGAAGTTTTTCCAGATGAACTGTGGACGCCGAAGCATTGCTGTCGCATTTGTTACAATGGCTTAATTCTTTTTTTTTTGTTCTAAAACTATAGTTTTATTTTTAAACTTTTTGCGGAACATTTTAACCCCTTAAATACCTGTTTTAATGGTGTTTTTTGCTCTTTTTAAAAGAAGGACAAAAAAGACCCATGCCTTGAGGAGTTAGAGGGTTAACATATTCTACAAAATTGTTCTCCGCAACATTTGGCATAAATTTGCTGAACACACCTTATACTTTAAACGTAAGCTTCACTCGATTTTCTATGCCGATTGACAATACAAAATTTTCATTTGGGGGAAACTTTACCTCCCCCTAAAATGACACCCAGATGTAAACTTTCAAAACGCCGATACACGTGTCTTTTTTTTTTGTCTCCTCTATCAAAATTTATAGGTCGGACCTTGTAATTTTGGAAAAAACTTGATTTTGTAAGCGCCCCGGTAGGCGAGTTGGTAGCGTGCTTGCCTATCAGCGTGGGGGTTGTGGGTTCGATTCCCACCAGAGGCTTTGGTCTGTCGCTGCAAAAAATCAAGCCAAATAGTCTTTGTCACTCGGTTTATCCTTGGACCCAAAATTAGAATATAAATTTACTTTGTATTGTAATTAAATAAAATAAAATAAATAAAATAAATAAAAACTTGATTTTGTTGTACAGTGTTATTTGTTTTGCTTCGATTTCAAAGACATTTATAGGTGGAATGTTTTTGTTATTGTTTTTAATTGTGAGCTTATCGCTCTTGCTTTTGTTCACTTCTTCGGCAGACGTTAATGCAGCTGCTGCGCTTGTCGATGCATTGTTTTTATTTTGTGCATTTTGTTCCAATTGAGAATATGATTTTGCGTTGGAATGAACATGTTGTTGAAAGTTCTTGATCACTTCTTCATCGCACTGCTCTAACTCATTGTCGAGAATAGAGTAATAATTGTTTTTGTATACTTTTGGCATAGCAGATTCTGACATACTGATGTTTTTTCTTTTTCTGTTTATATCAATGTTTTTATAATCATTGTTATTGATATTTGAAACAATTACATTTTTAAGAGCATTTCGCTCACTTTTTTGTGATGAAAGCCCCTCTATGGTGGCAATATTTTTTTTAAAACTATGCTTATGCAGAAAATGTTTTCTTATTTGATGGGTTTTAACGAACGCACTGGGTTTAATAATAACTGATTGCTGACACACGTGTTGCTCGCACGACAGTCACGATCAAACTCCTACAATGAATTTGTCATCACAGGTAATGGAGATGTTTTTAAATGGGCCGCTGTAAAAGAGACTTACACTGATATCAAAACAAAAACATAAAAATTGGTTTCGAAAATGTCTAACCTCTCGACGACAAAGCTTTTAACTGAAATTATTTCGGATTTTGAACAACCGTTAACACCATTCTTAGAGCATCAAGGTAGAGTTATCCACCAGTACACACACATGAATATGTTGAAGAAAAAAATCAAATCAAATGAATGCTTAATCCATATGGATTTTAGCGAAAACTATTGCTTAAAGTATGCCGAAGAAACGCAAGCTTTTCATTTTGGTGGGTCAAGACAACAAATCTCTCTACACACCGTTGTAACGTACACAAAATCTAATGGCGCAAGTACATGTACACCGAAAAGCTATTGTACATTGTCTGAGAGTTTGGCACATGGACCATCAGCCATCTGGTGTCACCTTAAACCAATTTTGGATGCTTTACCCGATAAAGTACAAACACTCCATTTTCTAAGCGATGGACCTGCCACACAATATAAAAATAAAACAATGTTTTATATACTAGCAACTAAACTGAAATTGATGTTCCCCAAACTTAAAAAGTACACCTGGAATTATCTTGAGTCTGGCCATGGAAAGGGAGCTGCTGATGGTGTAGGGGCCGCACTGTGGTCAATATTTGAGATAGCGGCCAAAACTCCTTTTGGTTTTTGTTCTCCGATTTTAAAGTTATTAGACTCATATGAAAATAGACAGTAGTAAACCTCGGGAGCCAAGAAATTAGAACTCTATTTTAACTATTTCACTGAGAACAGGGTGGTCCAAAATGGGCTTTTTCAGAATTTAGTAATTATGATATTTTTAGTTAATTTTTATTGAAGCTCTACTGTTTTCAGAACAATTTAAATATTTTTTTTAAAAAAGGTCTAATTTATCGGAAATTTCTTACTTCATAGAGCACAACTCCTGTGAGTCAAGCTGAGTCAAAACACAAATTTACTATTTTGTAGTCCTAACCCTCGCCTACATTCCTATATATACATGTCCATGCATCGGGACTGCACTTTTTGAGCTACAGCAATTTTTCTGACCCAAGGTAAGATATGCGGTACAAATGCACGTCATATTTTTTGAGAAGTTATTTGTATGTGAAAGTGGCTATTATGCATATATTTTGATGAAATTTTGTACAAGAGTTCTTATTGACCCAAAAAATAATTCTGTTGAAATTAGGAGAATTTGGCCCATATTTGGACCTAGTCCACATAGAAGGGTATATCAAAATTTTGACAAAAATGACAATAGAATCTGACAACATTCGCTTTGCTTACAAACCAAATAGAACATTAAATTCAATTTTTACCAACATTAAGGAACATTAAAGTAATGTTGTTTACGAAGTTCAATGCAAAGGAAATGACAATGAAAGCTGCGAACTTATATACATAGGCACAACGAAGAGAACATTAGAAACGAGAATGAAAGAACATAAAATGGACATCACAAAAATTAAAGAGACAACAGCACTGCCACAACTTAGTGAAGCAAATGAATTTGGAATGTCACCTCTTCATGCTAGAATTCGTTTTATGGAGCATATTCTTAAATTGGGATACGATTTGGAATTTGGCCCGTTAGGCGAAACAGTGAGAAACAACAAAGAAAATTTGGAAAAAAGAAAGCAAAAAAAAAGATATTCAAGAAAAATACCGTGAGATAGGCCTTATAATTGACCAGCCAAAGCAAGGAGAAGGAAATTCTAATGATGGAAAAACAGCAAGGAGATTTTTTTCCGATCCAGAAACTGCAGCTTCTGTAACTGGAGTAGATTATGATTTAATACGACGATTCCAAATCATATTAGAAGTTATAGCATGTAGCAAAAAGATAGATGCAAAAAAATTTGGTCAGTATGCTAATGAGACAGCAACCCTTTATAACCAAAAATCTTCTAGGAGACATATGCCAACCACAGTTCACAAAATTTTGTTCCATGGAGAACAAATAATTCAGCACAATATGCTTCCAATTGGAGATCTCTCAGAAGAAGCGCAAGAAAAAATTAACAAAGACTACAGATTCTTTCGCGAGCACAATACAAGAAAAATTTCCAGATATTGTACTAATGAAGATCTTATTAATATTTTGTTGTGCACATCAGACCCATATATGTCCAGTATTCGACAAAAATGGAAATCAACCTCATTAGAGTTAGATGAAGAAGCTAAACAACTACTGCAAAATGAAAATCAAAGCTATTTGGAAGAAATTTTTACTAATATTGTTTAATTAACACTAGTTTATAGATTATAATTTGTTTCTAATTTTAGTATAAATTTTTATTAATACATTTAAATAAAATATATGTGCACTTTAAATCAATAGTAAAAGTTTACTTAAAATTTTATCGATGTTGTGTTCTGTATATAATATATCCAAATGGTATTGATATTGTTGGGAATTTCAGTGTTAGTTTTCAGTTTAATCCTCACAAGAATTAGCTTTCTTCCACAAAAACCAACCTTTGGCCCCTGTGAATATTGAGACTAAATAAATGTCAGGGGCCAAATGTTGGCATTTTCTGACCAAAATTAAGTTTAGGAATAATAAATAAGTATTGGTTCTAAAATACGATTGAAGAAAATAAGAAATTTTAAAAAATATACCTATTTAAAATGTCAAAATATTCAACTTTTACATGGAAACTCAACAAAAAATTAAAATGCATTTTTAACTCCACATTACTTACGTTCCTATCAGTCGATTTTTACGTTTATGGGTATCGAAGTGCAACGAAATTTACTCAAGAACCCAAATATGCCTTTATTTTCATGATTTGCCTAAATTTTCTGATCCGGTTTTTGGGAATATCTGGTCAACAGCGGCCCAAAAACCGTCCCTTGACAAAAATGGACATATGGGTATCGAAATGCAACGAAATTTACTTACGTTCCTATCAGTCGATTTTTACGTTTATGGGTATCGAAGTGCAACGAAATTTACTCAAGAACCCAAATATACATTTATTTTCATGATTTGGATAAAATTTGTGATCGGGTTCCTGGGACTATCGGGTCACGAGCGGCCCAAAAACTCAGTTAGTTTTCTTATTTATTGACTTTTTAAGGATCCATACCCTCCATATAAGATTCGGCCCGGCCGAACTAACTATTTGTCCACTTGTTTTAAATTCAAAACTGTTTTTTTTTTCTCAAAATTTAATAACGTTTTAATGACATGATTGTGCATGTACAATCATGATCGTCGTCGTTGGGTGATATATACACCAAAAAATGTAAATGCGACAAGGGACAAAACGCATTAAAGGTAACGTTGATGTTGGCAACTGATATACAGTCTACTGCGAAACTATACGGACATTCCAAATGTATTAATAGTATGTAAATACAGGGTCCGCCAAATAACTTCCGGTTAATAATGGAAAATAATTTCATTCAAATGGCTGCCTCGGCTGGCCATGCAGTAGCCTAACGACATCAGCTCTGCGGCTGATAATGCGATCTTCAAAAACAGGGCGCAAAACATTGAGTATAGCTTCGGCTGTGGGGCACGTAACGCCGTCCTGTTGAAACCAAATGATGCCAATATCCTCATCTTCAATTTTTGTAAAAAAAAATCGTTCGTAACGAAAACGAAATAAGCAATAGTTAAAAAAACGTTAGATGGCGGACCTTTTACATGTGTATATGTATATATACATATAACTAGTAATCTCTAAGCCATGTACAACTTATCTAGAAAAATATTAGCAGTTCGGAGCCGGCTTTCAACGGTAGGTACCAGTCAGTGAGTGTACACGCTGAAAAATACGTCTTTTTTTTGTTACACACAAGTAAAACGCGTGTTTGGTGTTTGTAGCAAGTAAAGCTTATTTCCTTCTACACAAAGCTTATGTGGATGTAAATATAACTCGTTTGCTATTAGTATTACATATTTGTGTATAAGCAATAGCGTGTTTGGGAAAAACAGACAACGAACTTATTAAATTCAACAAAGTACAACATTTGAGTGCGAAAAGTGTGTATTTGCAACTGTTTTCGTAATTTTTTTTCTGCATTTACGCTCTTTAAAATAAAAGAAATACCGAGAGAATGAGATTGATTGTTATATAGAAATTCACAAATTGAAAAAAAATAAAAAGTAAGTCAAAAATGCATACATATACATTTGGACAAAAACTTGGTAGTCTGGCAACTCCACTTCTGGTACCTCCCATACAAATGAACCATCCCGCCCCGCGTAATATTATCAATGTGACCAACGCGATATTGCCCAAATTCTGTAGTTAGTACAGTCATAGCTAGACAAAGTTTTGAAAAAAAAACTTGGTAGTCTGGCAACTCCCCTTCTGGTACCTCCCATACAAATGTACCATCCCGCCACTTATAAACCGTGTATTATTATCAATATTGCCAACCCCCTTCTGATACCTCCCATACAAATGTACGATCCCGGCCCTTATAAACCGTGTAATATTATCAACGTGACCAACGCGATATTGCTCAAATTCCGTATTTAGTAAAGTCATAGCTAGACAAAGTTTTGAAAAAAAAAACTTGGTAGTCTGACAACTCCCCTTCTTTTACCTCCCACACAAATGTACGATCCCGCCCCTTATAAACCGTGTAATATAATCAATGTGACCAACGCGATCTTGCTCAAATTCCGTATTTACTGAAGCTATAGACAGACAAAGTTTTGGACAAAAACTTGGTAGTCTGGCAACTCCCCTTCTGGTACCTCCCATACAAATGTACCATCCCGCCATTTATAAACCGTGTATTATTATCAATATTACCAACGCGATCTTGCCCAAATTCTGTACTTAGTAAAGTCATAGCTAGACAAAGTTTTAAAAAAAAAACTTGGTAGTCTGACAACTCCCCTTCTGGTACCTCCCATACAAATGTACCATCCCGCCACTTATAAACCTTGTATTATTATCAATATTACCAACGCGATCTTGCACAAATTCTGTATTTAGTAAAGCTATAGACTGACAAAGTTTTGGACAAAAACATGGTAGTCTGACAACTCTCCTTCTGTTACCTCCCATACAAATGTACCATCCCGCCACGTATAAACCGTGTATTATTATCAATATTACCAACGTGATCTTGCCCAAATTCTGTAGTTAGTAAAGTCATAGCTAGACAAAGTTTTTAATAAAAAACTTGGTAGTCTGACAACTCCCCTTCTGGTACCTCCCATACAAATGTACGATCCCGCCACTTATAAACCGTGTAATATTATCAATGTGACCAACGCGATATTGCTCAAATTCCGTATTTAGTAAAGCTATAGACAGACAAAGTTTTGGACAAAAACTTGGTAGTCTGGCAACTACAATTCTGGTACCTCCCATACAAATGTACCATCCCTCCACTTATAAACCGTGTATTATTATCAATATTACCAACGCGATCTTGTGTAATATTATCGCGATCCGTGTAATATTATCAATGTGACCAACGCGATATTGCTCAAATTCCGTATTTACTGAAGCTATAGACAGACAAAGTTTTGGACAAAAACTTGGTAGTCTGGCAACTACAATTCTGGTACCTCCCATACAAATGTACCATCCCGCCACTTATAAACCGTGTATTATTATCAACATTACCAACGCGATCTTGCCCAAATTCTGTAGTTAGTAAAGTCATAGCTAGACAAAGTTTTGAAAAAAAACTTGGTAGTCTGACAACTCCCCTTCTGGTACCTCCCATACAAATGTACGATCCCGCCACTTATAAACCGTGTAATATTATCAATGTGACCAACGCGATATTGCTCAAATTCCGTATTTAGTAAAGCTATAGACAGACAAAGTTTTGGACAAAAACTTGGTAGTCTGACAACTCTCCTTCTGTTACCTCCCATACAAATGTACCATCCCGCCACGTATAAACCGTGTATTATTATCAATATTACCAACGTGATCTTGCCCAAATTCCCTATTTAGTAAAGTCATAGCTAGACAAAGTTTTGAAAAAAAAACTTGGTAGTCTGACAACTCCCCTTCTTGTACCTCCCATACAAATGTACGATCCCGCCCCTTATAAACCGTGTAATATAATCAATGTGACCAACGCGATCTTGCTCAAATTCCGTATTTACTGAAGCTATAGACAGACAAAGTTTTGGACAAAAACTTGGTAGTCTGGCAACTCCCCTTCTGGTACCTCCCATACAAATGTACCATCCCGCCATTTATAAACCGTGTATTATTATCAATATTACCAACGCGATCTTGCCCAAATTCTGTACTTAGTAAAGTCATAGCTAGACAAAGTTTAAAAAAAAAAACTTGGTAGTCTGACAACTCCCCTTCTGGTACCTCCCATACAAATGTACCATCCCGCCACTTATAAACCTTGTATTATTATCAATATTACCAACGCGATCTTGCACAAATTCTGTATTTAGTAAAGCTATAGACTGACAAAGTTTTGGACAAAAACATGGTAGTCTGACAACTCTCCTTCTGTTACCTCCCATACAAATGTACCATCCCGCCACGTATAAACCGTGTATTATTATCAATATTACCAACGTGATCTTGCCCAAATTCTGTAGTTAGTAAAGTCATAGCTAGACATAGTTTTTAATAAAAAACTTGGTAGTCTGACAACTCCCCTTCTTGTACCTCCCATACAAATGTACGATCCCGCCCCTTATAAACCGTGTAATATAATCAATGTGACCAACGCGATCTTGCTCAAATTCCGTATTTACTGAAGCTATAGACAGACAAAGTTTTGGACAAAAACTTGGTAGTCTGGCAACTCCCCTTCTGGTACCTCCCATACAAATGTACCATCCCGCCATTTATAAACCGTGTATTATTATCAATATTACCAACGCGATCTTGCCCAAATTCTGTACTTAGTAAAGTCATAGCTAGACAAAGTTTTAAAAAAAAAACTTGGTAGTCTGACAACTCCCCTTCTGGTACCTCCCATACAAATGTACCATCCCGCCACTTATAAACCTTGTATTATTATCAATATTACCAACGCGATCTTGCACAAATTCTGTATTTAGTAAAGCTATAGACTGACAAAGTTTTGGACAAAAACATGGTAGTCTGACAACTCTCCTTCTGTTACCTCCCATACAAATGTACCATCCCGCCACGTATAAACCGTGTATTATTATCAATATTACCAACGTGATCTTGCCCAAATTCTGTAGTTAGTAAAGTCATAGCTAGACAAAGTTTTTAATAAAAAACTTGGTAGTCTGACAACTCCCCTTCTGGTACCTCCCATACAAATGTACGATCCCGCCACTTATAAACCGTGTAATATTATCAATGTGACCAACGCGATATTGCTCAAATTCCGTATTTAGTAAAGCTATAGACAGACAAAGTTTTGGACAAAAACTTGGTAGTCTGGCAACTACAATTCTGGTACCTCCCATACAAATGTACCATCCCTCCACTTATAAACCGTGTATTATTATCAATATTACCAACGCGATCTTGTGTAATATTATCGCGATCCGTGTAATATTATCAATGTGACCAACGCGATATTGCTCAAATTCCGTATTTACTGAAGCTATAGACAGACAAAGTTTTGGACAAAAACTTGGTAGTCTGGCAACTACAATTCTGGTACCTCCCATACAAATGTACCATCCCGCCACTTATAAACCGTGTATTATTATCAACATTACCAACGCGATCTTGCCCAAATTCTGTAGTTAGTAAAGTCATAGCTAGACAAAGTTTTGAAAAAAAACTTGGTAGTCTGACAACTCCCCTTCTGGTACCTCCCATACAAATGTACGATCCCGCCACTTATAAACCGTGTAATATTATCAATGTGACCAACGCGATATTGCTCAAATTCCGTATTTAGTAAAGCTATAGACAGACAAAGTTTTGGACAAAAACTTGGTAGTCTGACAACTCTACTTCTGTTACCTCCCATACAAATGTACCATCCCGCCACGTATAAACCGTGTATTATTATCAATATTACCAACGTGATCTTGCCCAAATTCTGTAGTTAGTAAAGTCATAGCTAGACAAAGTTTTTGAAAAAAAACTTGGTAGTCTGACAACTCCCCTTCTGGTATCTCCCATACAAATGTACGATCCCGCCACTTATAAACCGTGTAATATTATCAATGTGACCAACGCCATATTGCTCAAATTCCGTATTTAGTAAAGCTATAGACAGACAAAGTTTTGGACAAAAACTTGGTAGTCTGGCAACTACAATTCTGGTACCTCCCATACAAATGTACCATCCCGCCACTTATAAACCGTGTATTATTATCAATATTACCAACGCGATCTTGCCCAAATTCTGTAGTTAGTAAAGTCATAGCTAGACAATGTTTTGGAAAAAAAACTTGGTAGTCTGACAACTCCCCTTCTGGTACTTCCCATACAAATGTACCATCCCGCATACCTTAGAAATCGTGTATTAGTAAACCTATATCTAGACAAAGTTTCCCGACTGCAACTTTTTCACTGTTTTTTTTTTAATTCAAAACTTTTTTTTTTCTCAAAATTGTAATAACGTTTTAATGACATGAATGTGCATGTACAATCATGATCGTCGTCGTCGGGTGATATATACACAAAAAACGTAAATGCGAAAAGGGACAAAACGCATTAAAGGTAACGTTGATGTTGGAAACTGATATACAGTCTAGTGCGAAACTATACGGACATTCCAAATGTATAAATAGTATGTACATACAGGGTCCGCCAAATAACTTTTTTTTTTGGAAAATTCTATAAAAAAAAATTCTCAAATTTCTCTTTTTGTTTGAAATTACAATCCATCCGGTTAATAATGGAAAATAATTTCATTCAAATGGCTGCCTCGGCTGGCCATGCAGTAGCCTAACGACATCAGCTCTGCGGCTGATAATGCGATCTTCAAAAACAGGGCGCAAAACATTGAGTATAGCTTCGGCTGTGGGGCACGTAACGCCGTCCTGTTGAAACCAAATGATGCCAATATCCTCATCTTCAATTTTTGTAAAAAAAAATCGTTCGTAACGAAAACGAAATAAGCAATAGTTAAAAAAACGTTAGATGGCGGACCTTTTACATGTGTATATGTATATATACATATAACTAGTAATCTCTAAGCCATGTACAGCTTATCTAGAAAAATATTAGCAGTTCGGAGCCGGCTTTCAACGGTAGGTACCAGTCAGTGAGTGTACACGCTGAAAAATACGTCTTTTTTTTGTTACACACAAGTAAAACGCGTGTTTGGTGTTTGTAGCAAGTAAAGCTTATTTCCTTCTACACAAAGCTTATGTGGATGTAAATATAACTCGTTTGCTATTAGTATTACATATTTGTGTATAAGCAATAGCGTGTTTGGGAAAAACAGACAACGAACTTATTAAATTCAACAAAGTACAACATTTGAGTGCGAAAAGTGTGTATTTGCAACTGTTTTCGTAATTTTTTTTCTGCGTTTACGCTCTTTAAAATAAAAGAAATACCGAGAGAATGAGATTGATTGTTATATAGAAATTCACAAATTGAAAAAAAATAAAAAGTAAGTCAAAAATGCATACATATACATTTGGACAAAAACTTGGTAGTCTGGCAACTCCACTTCTGGTACCTCCCATACAAATGAACCATCCCGCCCCGCGTAATATTATCAATGTGACCAACGCGATATTGCCCAAATTCTGTAGTTAGTACAGTCATAGCTAGACAAAGTTTTGAAAAAAAAACTTGGTAGTCTGGCAACTCCCCTTCTGGTATCTCCCATTTATAAACCGTGTATTATTATCAATATTACCAACGCGATCTTGCCCAAATTCTGTACTTAGTAAAGTCATAGCTAGACAAAGTTTTAAAAAAAAAACTTGGTAGTCTGACAACTCCCCTTCTGGTACCTTCCATACAAATGTACCATCCCGCCACTTATAAACCTTGTATTATTATCAATATTACCAACGCGATCTTGCACAAATTCTGTATTTAGTAAAGCTATAGACTGACAAAATTTTGGACAAAAACATGGTAGTCTGACAACTCTCCTTCTGTTACCTCCCATACAAATGTACCATCCCGCCACGTATAAACCGTGTATTATTATCAATATTACCAACGTGATCTTGCCCAAATTCTGTAGTTAGTAAAGTCATAGCTAGACAAAGTTTTGAAAAAAAACTTGGTAGTCTGACAACTCCCCTTCTGGTACCTCCCATACAAATGTACGATCCCGCCACTTATAAACCGTGTAATATTATCAATGTGACCAACGCGATATTGCTCAAATTCCGTATTTAGTAAAGCTATAGACAGACAAAGTTTTGGACAAAAACTTGGTAGTCTGGCAACTACAATTCTGGTACCTCCCATACAAATGTACCATCCCTCCACTTATAAACCGTGTATTATTATCAATATTACCAACGCGATCTTGTGTAATATTATCGCGATCCGTGTAATATTATCAATGTGACCAACGCGATATTGCTCAAATTCCGTATTTACTGAAGCTATAGACAGACAAAGTTTTGGACAAAAACTTGGTAGTCTGGCAACTACAATTCTGGTACCTCCCATACAAATGTACCATCCCGCCACTTATAAACCGTGTATTATTATCAACATTACCAACGCGATCTTGCCCAAATTCTGTAGTTAGTAAAGTCATAGCTAGACAAAGTTTTGAAAAAAAACTTGGTAGTCTGACAACTCCCTTCTGGTACCTCCCATACAAATGTACGATCCCGCCACTTATAAACCGTGTAATATTATCAATGTGACCAACGCGATATTGCTCAAATTCCGTATTTAGTAAAGCTATAGACAGACAAAGTTTTGGACAAAAACTTGGTAGTCTGACAACTCTCCTTCTGTTACCTCCCATACAAATGTACCATCCCGCCACGTATAAACCGTGTATTATTATCAATATTACCAACGTGATCTTGCCCAAATTCTGTAGTTAGTAAAGTCATAGCTAGACAAAGTTTTTGAAAAAAAACTTGGTAGTCTGACAACTCCCCTTCTGGTACCTCCCATACAAATGTACGATCCCGCCACTTATAAACCGTGTAATATTATCAATGTGACCAACGCGATATTGCTCAAATTCCGTATTTAGTAAAGCTATAGACAGACAAAGTTTTGGACAAAAACTTGGTAGTCTGGCAACTACAATTCTGGTACCTCCCATACAAATGTACCATCCCGCCACTTATAAACCGTGTATTATTATCAATATTACCAACGCGATCTTGCCCAAATTCTGTAGTTAGTAAAGTCATAGCTAGACAATGTTTTGGAAAAAAAACTTGGTAGTCTGACAACTCCCCTTCTGGTACTTCCCATACAAATGTACCATCCCGCATACCTTAGAAATCGTGTATTAGTAAACCTATATCTAGACGAAGTTTCCCGACTGCAACTTTTTCACTGTTTTTTTTTTAATTCAAAACTTTTTTTTTTCTCAAAATTTTAATAACGTTTTAATGACATGAATGTGCATGTACAATCATGATCGTCGTCGTCGGGTGATATATACACAAAAAACGTAAATGCGAAAAGGGACAAAACGCATTAAAGGTAACGTTGATGTTGGAAACTGATATACAGTCTAGTGCGAAACTATACGGACATTCCAAATGTATAAATAGTATGTACATACAGGGTCCGCCAAATAACTTTTTTTTTTGGAAAATTCTATAAAAAAAAATTCTCAAATTTCTCTTTTTGTTTGAAATTACAATCCATCCGGTTAATAATGGAAAATAATTTCATTCAAATGGCTGCCTCGGCTGGCCATGCAGAAGCTTAACGTCATCAGCTCTGCGGCTGATAATGCGATCTTCAAAAACAGGGCGCAAAACATCGAGTATAGCTTCGGCTGTGTGGCACGTAACGCCGTCCTGTTGAAACCAAATGATGTCAATATCCTCATCTTAAAGTTTTGTAAACAAAAATTCGTTCGTAACGAAAACGAAATAAGCAATAGTTAAAAAAACGTTAGATAGCGGACCCTTTACATGTGTATAGGTATATATACTTACATATAACTAGTAATCTCTAAGCCATGTACAACTTATCTAGAAAAATATTAGCAGTTCGGAGCCGGCTTTCAACAGTAGGTACCAGTCAGTGAGTGTACAAATGGCTCAATGATTCGAGAGAGTTCCCCGGCTTTTCTTTCAAGGAACGTTAAGGGAAATAAGTAAGTACTATGTTCCTTTATTATATGTATGTTAAATATTCTAATATATTTGATAATATTTAGTAAACAATTTTCTAAAGTTACTATAGTTACCACGAATATCGTTGCTTCTAACTTTAGAGTTAACCACGGAGCCACTTCTCTGAGGAATTTGTGCCGCAGCATTTCTTAGAGAAGACATTCTTTGATATTCGGGCTCTTGGAGCCATTTCAGCATACGTCTGAATGTTTCGCGACCTGTCTTATATTTTGACCATTGTTTTTGGATTACGTAGAAGGTCAGATAACGTTCCTTGAGAACGACATAAAACTCTATGAGCAAAAATGGCTTGAGGTATGCTATAGCGCTTAAGTTCAGAAGATATACGCTGCTCCAATTCCTTTGTATTTATTTCTTCTATTTCTATGTACCTCCCATGCAAATGTACCATTCTGCCACTTATAAACCGTGTAATATTATCAATATGACCAACGCGATATTGCTCAAATTCTGGATGTAGTAAAGCTATAGACAGACAAAGTTTCGTACAAAAACTTTAAAGTCTGGCAACTCCCCTTCTGGTACCTTCCATACAAATGTACCATCCCGGCCCTAATAAACAGTGTACTATTATCAATATTACCAACGCGATCTTGGACAAAAACTTGGTAGTCTGGCGTCTACAATTCTGGTACCACCCATACAAATGTACCATCCCGCCTACCTTAGAAATCGTGTGATATTATCAATATTACCAACGCGATCTTGCTCAAATTCTGGATGTAGTAAAGCTATAGACAGACAAAGTTTCGTACAAAAACTTTAAAGTCTGGCAACTCCCCTTCTGGTACCTTCCATACAAATGTACTATCCCGGCCCTAATAAACAGTGTACTAATATCAATATTACCAACGCGATCTTGCCCACATTCTGTAGTTAGTAAAGCTATAGCCAGACAAAGTTTTGGACAAAAACTTGGTAGTCTGACAACTAACCTTCTGGTACTTCCCATACAAATGTACCATCCCGCCACTTATAAACCGTGTAATATTATCAATATGACCAACGCGATATTGCTGAAATTCTGTATTTAGTTAAGCTATAGACAGACAAAGTTTTGGACAAAAACTTGGTAGTCTGACAACTCTCCTTGTGGCACCTCCCATACAAATGTACCATCCCGCCACTTATAAACCGTGTATTATTATCAATATTACCAACGCGATCTTGCCCAAATTCTGTAGTTAGTGAAGTCATAGCTAGACAATGTTTTGGAAAAAAAACTTGGTAGTCTGACAACTCCCCTTCTGGTACTTCCCATACAAATGTACCATCCCGCATACCTTAGAAATCGTGTAAGTTAAAGTAAAACGCGAGATTTATGTCCGAACTACACGGACGTGGTAAGTAATCTGTTTTATTCATCCAAAATTAACATATTAAATACGACTTCTGTTACAGTAATTTGTGTGAAAATGCTTAGTTTGCATTCTCCCAGCAAATGCGAATGTTTGTTGGGTGAATGCACCGCAGGTAGAACTGGCGGATCATCATTTCGCAATCAACTGCCTGTGGACTGTCGAAATATGATATGCCATTCGTCTGCGCGTGTTATGAATGTTTACGAGGTACGTTTTACAATTTGGTTCTTACAAGGTAGGTTTTACAAGTTGGTTAAATCTAGCCTACTGTTAACTGCCCCCCCATTCTAAATCGGAGAGTCCCTACTCCGACTCTGTATTTTTCTAACTATGTCGTCCAAGTCCAGCGGTTCGGGTTTACGATCACGTTTGCAACAGCAAAAAATGGCAAGTGGAAATGAAATAATAACCAAAATCATTATGAAAAATATCTTGTGACGTGTTACTTTGTCATCAAGTGTCTCAAGTAAACTAATATTCTCAAGATAAACTCTGTGGAGGTAGGGTAATGAAAGATTAACCTTGTGCTCAGACCGTTTAACGTTCAAAACCTTCGGCGGATGAGGTTCGATAAAATCGGACTGACGATGTCTGTTGTAAAAAACTGTACCATTAATAGTGACATTATCAGCAAATAAAATCAATGCTGTACCCTCGACCGATATGACTTCGTGATCAATTACGTTTGTCCTATGGACATTGTTCAATAAAACCGCACCTTCGGAAACCTCCTGGACAGGTCGAACGTCATCTGCCGGTTCAGTAGGGCAGGAAGCAAAATTATTATTCAAAAGCTGTGACAAACACTCATCTGTGGTTGTCCTACAAATACTGGTACCTCCAGTATTCACGCAGTCCGTTACAGGCATATGCCGTTTATTATATTCCGAGGCTGTCCGTATCCCCATCTGAATTACTGAGTTGTTGTGAACTACCGGGAATATTTTTAAATAATTACATTTTTCTTTAACTAAAGGTATTTTCATGACATAGTAAATTGTGTTGTTAGTTTGGTAAACTTTTACGGAACTAGCTTTTAGTAGGTTATTTAAATTTATTGGTACCATTTCATTTTCAAGAATATAACTTATTTCGGCATTATCAAGTATTACTGGATTTACTACATTCGTCTTTGCAAGAGCAATGGATAATGTTAACTGACTCAAGAAAAAAATAACTTCGCTGTTCCTAGCACTCAAAAGTTCAAGCAGTAATAGTTCGTCGGCATCAATAGCATTGGATTCTCCAGACCTCTTCTGTATCGCATTCAGTCTTTCCGTCAACTAATTAAATTTGTCCTGTAGTGCCGAATTTATAACAGTCTGTCTATTGTTATTCTGTACCAACATGTCCTCCCTCGTCGTCAGTAGGTCAAAGTCACTCCGATCCGGAGTTCCAGCAATAAACTTAAGTGTCGACCCAATGAAATCCAATGATCTTGCGTGTCGCCTGTTTACCAAGAGCACTCGTAGCAACCGCTGTATCTGTCTATTCTGGTCCACGATGAAGTCGGTCTCCCTTTTGTCCTTCAAGTCTCTCAACAGTCCTGCATTCTCACCCAGAATCAGTTCGTAGTCTGTCAGATTTGTCCGATGTACGATGCACCTAAAGTCCTCATAGATAGAAACGTCTCCATCCCTTATAGCTACGAAATGGGAGTCCGTATAGTCCAGTACCCTCGCTGATGCCCGAGTCGCCAAAATTATAAAAAGTCTGGAGAAACAAAAAAAAATAATTAGCGTAAATTACTTTTGTGAACCTTTCTTCCATTAATCAAAACCGTGGTACCTAAGTCCTGTTCGATTGTACCCTCCACATACCACTTGTCAAACTTATTTCCCAGCCTACGGTTCCTCTTAACAAACACTTTTTCGCCTGGGTGAAAAATTTTTACCGACGCATTCCTATTATGTCTCTGTAACGATCCTTGTTGGGCCAACCGAAGCTTCATTTTAGTTTCGTCTAAAATCTTGTCTGACACTGAAATCACGATGTCGACCGGTTTCCTACCTGTCACTGAGTGTACCGAGTTGTTATATTTGAATGTCGATAACAGCAACAAGTCCCCTGTATCATCCACATTCTGCTGTGCCTTCACACATCTCGCAATTTCCAGGAGAGTAGAGTGGAATCTCTCCACTTGACCGTTGCTTTCGCTATGCATTGGTGGTACAAAAAACTGTTCTACTCCATAGTGATTTCGCAGGAACGTCCCAATTAGATTTGACTTAAAGGATTTCTCATTATCGGATACAATCAGCTTCACATTACCAAATCTGTTCAAAATTTGGAATAGAGGTGCTTTAATGTCCATTGAATTCCTGGATGCAATAGGGACAAGTATCGCAAACTTAGAAAACTTATCCACGCATGTCAAAAAATAACACTTATTTGTTATCAAAATGTCAACATGTAAAATATGTCCAGGGTACTCGGGAATCGGTGTTGGTACCATCATTTCCCTAGCCGGTCTTCTTTGGTATTTATTTTCCCTACAAATTTTACAGTTGGATACGACAAACTTCAATCTCTTCTTGATACCTGGAAAATAATACTCGCTAATAATTTGTTCAAAATTCTCCTGTACTGATCGGTGAGCTCGGTTGTGTTCCGTGGTTACTATGTCCCATTGATCATCTTCTCGAATTACGTCCATAACAAACCTATCCGTATGAATGAACTTCACCGATGGAAATCTCGAGATAATACAGTTCTGAATTTCAGCTAAAATAGGGGGTTCACAGAAGATAGCGTTTACCACCGTCGGGTTAATTACCTCTAAGAGGATTTTCACCAGATTTTCCATATTGTCGTATGTGATAGTATGTCTCAAAAATTTTTGGAAAAAAATCTTTTTCGTTTTCGAACATGACAAACTTTTTGATATTAGTATCTGATTTCTATACTGATTTATCGGATACCTGACAGAGTTTATGACCCGTGTTAAAGACACTTCGCTATGAACGGTCTCGCCATCGGAATCCTCCAATGTATGATTCACCAATTGTCTAGAAAGCGCATCAGCCACCACGTTTTCCTTACCGGGTTTATAGACGAATTTCGGGGAGAATTCTTCAATAAAGGCTCGCCATCTTTTCATTTTTGAGTTCGGATTCCTATCAGACATTGAAAACGTTAAGGGTTGATGGTCAGTGAAGATATGGATGTCCGAAACACCATATAGATAGTGTCGTAATTCCTTCAGAGCCCATACGATTGCGAGTAATTCCCTTTCATTCGTTGCATAATTCGCCTCAGCCGCTGATAAATTTCTAGATATCATAGTTATCGGTCTACCTTCCTGTGAGAGTACTGCTCCTAGGGCAACCGCAGACGCGTCCGTTGTAAGTTCGAACCTTTTACCATAGTCTGGGTACGAAAGCAGAACTTCTTCTGATGACAGAATTTTCCTTAATTTTTCAAACGCAGCTACCGCTTCAGCGTTAAGTTCAATCTTCACAGTTCTTGATTTTTTAGCTGGAACATTACCATTTTCGCCCTCCAAGTACCTGGTTAGAGGTTTCGCAATTGTCGCGTAATCTTTTATGAACCGCCTGTACAAACCTGAAAGACCCAGAAAAGACCGAAGACTTTTCAGATTCTCTGGTTTTTGGAACTCTCTGATGGCCCTAACTTTATCTGGGCATGTTGTGATGCCATTTCTGGTAACCATAAATCCAAGGAATTCCACATTTGTCCTGAAGAATTTCGACTTCGCTGCCGATATTCTCATTCCAGCTTCACCAATTTTTTTCAGAACGATCTGGATGTGCTCCAAGTGACTATGCTCGTCCGGAGAAAATATGATGATGTCATCCATGTAGACCTGGCATATTTTGCCAATGTACTCCCGCAAAATATCGTCAATTGTACGCTGAAAAATGCTTGGTGCATTTTTTAGGCCGAAAGGTAACCTGCAAAATTCGTATTTGCCATTGTTGATGCTAAACGCTGTTTTTTTTCTGTCTCTTTCAGCTAATAGTATTTGATGGTAACCGGACTTTAAATCCAGCGTCGTGAAAAACTGGGATTTTCCCAAATTGGACAATATCACTGGGATTTCGGGCATTGGGTATTTGTCATTCTCCGTTTCCTCATTCAGTTTTCTAAAATCTATCACCAGTCTGTGATTTGGTCTTCCTTGTTCATCTAAACCCTTTTTTCTTACGACAAGTACCGGTGAATTGTATCCCGAAAAGGATTTTCTTATTATTCCGTCTCGAAGAAGGGCTTCTACCTCCCCATTCACAAAATCTGACATGGTCACTGGATATGGGTATGATCTTGAATAAATTGGTTCCTCGGTTTTTGTCTGAATTGATGCCTCAACACTAGTGTTATACGGTAATGCTCGGTTTGGATCGGCGAACGCGTTGGCATTTCCGCGTATGACCCTGTTAAATTCCTCTATTACCTGTGGTGGCACCAGATCCTTATCGACTGCATGAAAATTGATCTGCTCGTTTGTTTTCAAAACTGGATTTTTGTTCTTACTATAAGTCAAAGTATCTTCACCCATACTCAACTTCCCGTTAATTTCTTTTAAAAATTCATAGCCAATAATTCCGTCAAAATTTCGCAGCGTATCAAGTAAGTAAAATGTCGTAACGTAGCCGAATATAACCACCGTACACTTCCGGTCTACTAGATTCCCACCGTTTAAGGTATTTACACTAAAAGGTTTTCCCAAAGGGACTGTCTTAACTAAATCATTTAATGGTCTAATAAAATTTTTCGATGCACCCGTATCCACCAATAGTTTCAACTCCCTACCCTTAATTGTTTTTACGATGAAAGGGAGGAGTGGGCCTAGTCTAAAAAATGCAATTCTTCCACTACCTGATCAACGTCTTCCTCCTCATCCTGAGAGAAGTTACTTTCCGAATCCAAGTCGTCTACATTTTCTCCAGGCGGATCAGCAGTCAAATGATTCACACGCTGTTGTTTCGGGAAAGGTGCACTTTTTCCGGAACCAACTTCACGCTCACGCTTTACCAACGGGTCTCTAGTCGTGTTCCCATTATATTGAAATTGTTGAGGTCGATTTCCAGTAAATTGGGTGGGTCGTCGAAACATGGACGATTCTGGGTCGACATCCATTGGGACTGGTTCCTGTTGCGATGCGCGTGTCACGTTCGTGTTTTGAACCATGCGTTTATGTGGTAAATGAGGGTTCACTGTATTACCTAATCTCTGATGTGCCCGTGATGTCTGAGCAACACTGCCCTCCGCGAAAATCCTCGCAAACTCCTGTCTGCGTTGGTCTGATTCCAATTCCTGGGCAGTTGCCAAAGCCGTCGGCAAATCACTTGGTTTTGTTGAGAACAGTATGTCATTCAATGGCCTCCTTAACCCCGAAATAAATACACGCAATGCATTTTCCCTGGCCCTTTCATTCAAGGCTCGCGACACTTCTTCATTTTCTGGGTAACTCATCTTATTCTTGTTTATTATCAGTGTGAGGTGTTTATCAACCGCATCGTAAAAATCTGTTATTGATAATTTCCCCTGCCTTAGGATGCTTAACTCGTTTTCCAATACTTGCAGAGATCTTTTATCTGCGAAACACTGATCCAATCTAGCAATAATTGCCTTAAAATTCAATATCGTATTAAAAGAGGACAACTTATCATTCGCCACCCCTGTAATCTTGTTTCTTAATATGCCCATCGCAATGTAGTAATTTTCCGACCCTTCCACATAGTAACCTATAGCAAAATGCGCCGCATCGCGCCATGCCGGATAAGACGACATATCCCCACGGAACTCTGGGAGCGATTTCACCAGATCTAGGGAAGTTCCTCGAATCCTGCCTAAGCTTACTGGTTCATATGTCTCCACCCTTGGGGCACGTAAACCCGCAAACTGTTGTGTGAGGGCAGCAATTTGGCTTCTCAAATCGTCAGTCATCGCGTCCACAGCCGCTGTCACAATCCCTACGACCTCGTCCCTGTTCGCCATGTCGATAAAAAATACCTCTTCTACTTCAGTTCACAAAAAAAAAATACGCACTTGAGAACAATGCTACTATTGCCGAGAAAACAGAAAAATCACACAAAAAAAAATAGTGTCTTATCGCGAGAATGAAAAAAAAAAAATAGAGCCTAATGCCGAAAAAAGAATTGAAAATAAATTGGTACTTACAAAATTTGCATGATATTTTCTTCGATAAAAACAGGTTTTGACTGATGGTTTGATGTCAGGGCTTCTTTTCTATGCTTTGGATGATTGGTGGTTTTGGTGTCAGGACTTCTTTTCTATGCTTTGGCTGATTGGTGGTTTTGGTGTCAGGACTTCCTTTTTATGCTCTGGTTGACTGGTGGTTTTGGTGTCAGGACTTCCTTTTTATGCTTTGGCTGATTGGTAGTTTTGGTGTCAGAACTTCTTTTCTATGCTTTGAATTTGTTGGTGTTGTCAATTATTATTGTTCGTTCGTTGGCAATTATTCTTGCGTTTATGCCGTTGGTGTTTTTTTTTGTATTGTCACTTCAATTATTTGATTTTTTTCTGTTTAAATTTGAAATCGTTGTTTTTTTTTTTTTTTTTTTTTTTATTTTCTCTTTACCGAGGTTTTTTGTTTAAATTTGAAATCGTTTTTTTTTTCTTATTGTCTCTTTACCGAGATTTGTTTGTTTAAATTTGAAATCGTTTTTTTTCTTATTGTCTCTTTACCGAGATTTGTTTAAATTCGAAATCGTTTTTTTTTCTTATTGTCTCTTTACCGAGATTTTTGTTGGCACAGATAAATTTTCACTTCTCTATACCGAGATTTTTCGTTAAAATACTTTATCTTTCTTTATCTCTTTATTGAGATTTTTGTTGCCACAGATAAATACTCTATGTTTTTTTTTTCTTCTCTATACCGAGATTTTTTTAAAGTTAACACAGAAAAAAAACTTTATATAAATTTAACGTTGGGCGCCAGTTAAAGTAAAACGCGAGATTTATGTCCGAACTACACGGACGTGGTAAGTAATCTGTTTTATTCATCCAAAATTAACATATTAAATACGACTTCTGTTACAGTAATTTGTGTGAAAATGCTTAGTTTGCATTCTCCCAGCAAATGCGAATGTTTGTTGGGTGAATGCACCGCAGGTAGAACTGGCGGATCATCATTTCGCAATCAACTGCCTGTGGACTGTCGAAATATGATATGCCATTCGTCTGCGCGTGTTATGAATGTTTACGAGGTACGTTTTACAATTTGGTTCTTACAAGGTAGGTTTTACAAGTTGGTTAAATCTAGCCTACTGTTAACTTGTATTAATAAACCTATATCTAGACGAAGTTTCCCGACTGCAACTTTTTCACTGTTTTTTTTTTAATTCAAAACTTTTTTTTTTCTCAAAATTGTAATAACGTTTTAATGACATGAATGTGCATGTACAATCATGATCGTCGTCGTCGGGTGATATATACACAAAAAACGTAAATGCGAAAAGGGACAAAACGCATTAAAGGTAACGTTGATGTTGGAAACTGATATACAGTCTAGTGCGAAACTATACGGACATTCCAAATGTATAAATAGTATGTACATACAGGGTCCGCCAAATAACTTTTTTTTTTGGAAAATTCTATAAAAAAAAATTCTCAAATTTCTCTTTTTATTTGAAATTACAATCCATCCGGTTAATAATGGAAAATAATTTCATTCAAATGGCTGCCTCGGCTGGCCATGCAGAAGCTTAACGTCATCAGATCTGCGGCTGATAATGCGATCTTCAAAAACAGGGCGCAAAACATCGAGTATAGCTTCGGCTGTGTGGCTCGTAACGCCGTCCTGTTGAAACCAAATGATGTCAATATCCGTATCTTAAATTTTTGTAAACAAAAATTCGTTCGTAACGAAAACGAAATAAGCAATAGTTAAAAAAACGTTAGATAGCGGACCCTTTACATGTGTATAGGTATATATACTTACATATAACTAGTAATCTCTAAGCCATGTACAACTTATCTAGAAAAATATTAGCAGTTCGGAGCCGGCTTTCAACAGTAGGTACCAGTCAGTGAGTGTACAAATGGCTCAATGATTCGAGAGAGTTCCCCGGCTTTTCTTTCAGGGAATGTTAAGGGAAATAAGTAAGTACTATGTTCCTTTATTATATGTATGTTAAATATTCTAATATATTTGATAATATTTAGTAAACAATTTTCTAAAGTTACTATATTTACCACGAATATCCTTGCTTCTAACTTTAGAGTTAACCACGGAGCCACTTCTCTGAGGAATTTGTGCCGCAGCATTTCTTAGAGAAGACATTCTTTGATATTCGGGCTCTTGGAGCCATTTCAGCATACGTCTGAATGTTTCGCGACCTGTCTTATATTTTGACCATGGTTTTGGATTATGTAGAAGGTCAGATAACGTTCCTTGAGAACGACATAAAACTCTATGAGCAAAAATGGCTTGAGGTATGCTATAGCGCTTAAGTTCAGAAGATATACGCTGCGCCAATTCCTTTGTATTTATTTCTTCTATTTCTATGTACCGCATAATCGCATTCCTCAGCTTAAAATCATAAATAACAAGCGGTGGAGATACTCAACGCAACTTCTGCACTGCGAAACTGGTTATGAGTGAGTCGAAGACTTCATTGCAAGATTAAATAATAAGTATTATGAGAACAGTGAAAATATTTGAAATCTTTATTGCGATCACATAAAGGTTTTCCTATTTTCCCTTTAAATATTATTACACAATAAGAAATACTCAATATGTAAAATTATAAATGTTATTCGCTGTAATATCCAAAGATAAAATCTCGAAAATGTAAATATATATATAACTATTAATAAAGATGTTTTTAAAAATGAAAAAAATCGCATTCCTCAGCAAATTTGTTTCTACGTATGGGTGTTTTAAGCCAAGAAATTTCGTCTTTAGGATTTTCACTAGTTGTGGGTTGTGATGAGTAAGATAAACTCAGTTGTTGTTTGTATTCCTTTCTAAATGGACAATCAACTAGATCTATATTTACGTTTTTTTTTCTAATGGAGACGACATACTGTCATTGGTCTCAAGTATAGACACCTCTGTCTCGGGCAAATTATTAGCTATTCTCTGACTTTGTAATGCCTCTGTCTCAAATTTTTGCGGGCTGGTTATTTTCTCTCTCTCGAGAAATCAGAGTAATTTTCGCTTGGTGATTTCGGGCTACAATTTGTTCTCTCCTGATCCTTTGCCAGATGTTGGGTTAAAATAGAATATTGAAGATCGTAGTGGAAGTTAATTTTACTTACAACGTCAGTATTTTTTGGCTATTAAAAGTATATTTTAAGTCCTGGATCAAAGTTTTATCTTCACCATCATCGTCATTTTTATTTTCAGACGTCATACATGCTACGTGTCGCATCCGTGATTATAAAGTGATATTATTAGTACCGCTTTTACTGAACTGTCCCGCTGGAGTTTGTCAGTCTCCTAACGGGCGCGTCCCCAGGTGGCGGATAGGGGAAGGGGGATGTACACACTGTTCCATCTCATCTAGGGCTGACTTAGGGAGGATGGTTTTTTCTGCCCTAACTAAGGCTACCATAGGGGAGGTGAAGCAGTGTGTCCACCGCCTTAGGGAATCTCGTATTCCCCGCGGACCAAAACGGACTATGGGGGTGTTCCCCTAAACAAAAAAACACCAATGAAGGAAAAGAAAGAAGAAATAAAAGTTACGGTGCAGGGATTAATAACCCCAGTGCCGGCGGCAAGTGTTGATCTGCTCACTAGTCATGTGCCGTCGATATCCAGCGATAGTGAGCCACACAATCCTCCTACAGGTGTTGGTGCCTTGGCGCCTGTAGTCGCAGTAAATGCAACAAGCGCACTTTTAGCCACTGGCAAAAAAAAGGAGGAAGAAAAGGAGGACCAAAGGGGGAGTAACTGGACCCAGCCTTCAAGTACAGGTAGAGAATCCGATTCTGACTCCGAATCAAATAATAACATTACTGTCTTAGCTAACTCCAAAGATGATGAGGTCAGCAAGATGGTAGACGAAGTCAACAATTGTATGGCACAGCTCTCTACAAAAAAGAAGAAGCTATCGGGGGCACAACGACGTAAGTTGAAGAAGATGAACCGGGATAGCAAAAAGGCTAAAGTGCAGGATGCTCAAAAGGAGTCATCTGAAACTCCTTCCACCTCCTCGGAAGCTGGAAAGAGGGTCAGATCTCCCGAAGAGCAGAACACTGCGAAACCGCCGAAAACGAAAAAGTGCTCCCCGCTCTCAAGTAAATTGGTGAGACCAAGTCAAACCCCCCACAAAAGAGACACTAGTCTGTATCTTTGTGGAAAGGGCGACAAAGTCAATCCAACTACAAATAGAGCGAGCGCAGCAACGGAGCCCTCCGAGAAGACTGGGGCACCCGAAAGGATATCCCGATCGACACGGAAGAGGAAGTTGACTGCTGAAAAAGGTAAGAAGCCACCATCATATGCTAAAGTAGCGCGGAAGCACAACAGAGACGAACTCTGCTACGCAGTGATCGATATCCGTTCAGCATCCGGCAAAATCCCCAAAGACCAGCACAACAAAGTTGAGGACCTGGTTAACAACCAAATTGTGGAGCATGCCCTAAAAATCGAGGACGGGCCCCCCATTCAAATAATGAGCTGCGAGTTCAAAGGGGACATCTTGATGTTGAGGATGGCATCAACAGCTTGCGTAGAGACCCTCACTGAACTCGTGGATACGATCCACTCTCTCTGGGAAGGCGCCAAGCTGAAACTGGTGAGGATGAGGGACATCCCTAAGATCACCAAAGCGACAGTGTACGTCAAAGGATGGGGCAGCGACATCACAACAGAACGCATGCTCAAACTCTTTGGCCAGCAGAATAAGGGACTGGACGTAAAGAGGCTCTCCACAGGGAGAGCGACAGCAATGGCACTCTCCTTGTGGTGGGCTTGGATCAACTCTCCATGTCCAGCCTGGCCAAGACGAAGGGCATGGCTTTCTACGTGTCGAAAGCTGTCTTCTTCAAAATCGGTAAGGCCAGGGTCGGCGCTGAAGACCCTGAAAACGAGCCTACAGTACAAAGAGACCGCGACGAAGAGAAGCGCCCAGCGCAGTCTAAGAATGAAGAGGGAGCCGAATCCATCTCCGAATCCCAAGAAGCCCGTTTACTGGAGGACCTATGGTTGAGGTCATCCAGATAAACCTCCATCGGAGCGAAACGGCAACAAACGCTTTGATGGAAAAGATAAATAAAGGTAAGACTCATATCGCTTTGATCCAGGAACCATGGACGATTCGAAACAAGGTTACTGGATTGAACCATGTCAACTACCAACTATTCTATGCAAATACGGGAACTAGACCAAGACCCTGTATCATATGCCACAAAAACTTATGTTATCTTTTCTCTCCAGAGTTGTCAACATCGGATGCAACAGTACTGAAACAGGGGAATGGGAACGTATACCTTGCGTCAGTATATCTGCCATTCGACTCACCGACATTACCACCTACGTCGGAACTGCAACGCCTTGTGAGGAGAGCCAAACAAACAGGTAACGAAGTACTAGTAGGTTGCGACGCTAACTCTCACCACGTTGCGTGGGGTAGTACTAACATTAATAAACGGGGACAAGCCCTACTAGAATTTTTGAATATTAACGACCTAATACCTCTTAACATAGGAAACACTTCTACCTTTGTTAATAAAATTAGGGAAGAAGTATTAGATATAACAATATGTTCAGAAAATCTTATAGACGAAATACAGGAGTGGAGGGTCTCTAGTGAACATTCCTTTTCTGACCATCGTTACATAAGATTTAAGATAGCAAGGCCACCGCCAAACCCAATAAACTTTCGAAATAAGGCCAAAACGAAATGGGCAAAATTCGCGAAGTTAATTAGAGAAAGACTAGGGCATGAAGAGTATGAGTGCCTAAGTGTTGAAGACATCGACGACAAGGTTGATAACATTACGGAGATTCTAGTGAAGTCATTCGAAGATTGCTGTCCACTTCGAGAAAGGAAATCAGCCTAAGAAAAACCCTGGATGACCGGGGAGATTCGCAACATTGGGAAAGAGGTCCGAAGACTTTTCAATAGGGCACGCCGTAAAAAATCTCCGGTATACTGGGACGACTACCATAGAAGACTCAGAGAATACAACAAAATTACAAGAACTGCAAAACGAAACTCCTGGAGGCTATTCTGCGAACAGGTAGATAGCGTTAACGATGTTTCAAAAATAAAAAAGTTCCTTTCAAAAACCCACACCCAAACCGAAACAATGGTAGATGATGTGGGTAGACGAATAGAATCAACTGAAGAAATGGTAAGACTTTTGATGAACACTCATTTTCCCCAAGGGATGGCGGGACACACAGAGATACCGATTCATAGGGATAATGAAGTTCAACAAAGTTTTATCATTACAGACCATATGGTCAAAGAGGCCTTAAAGAGCTTCTCACCATTTAAGGCATCAGGACCTGATGGAATCTTTCCGGCACTACTACAGATGGAGGCTCACTACATGTCAACTCATCTAGCCGTTATTTTCACAGCATGCCTAAAATTCTCATACACGCCGAAAGCCTGGCAGGAGGCAAGAGTTGTTTTCATACCCAAACGAGGCAAGGCAACTTATGCAACACCTAAGGCTTATCGACCAATAAGCCTAACATCTTTCTTACTCAAAACCATGGAGCGCATAGTGGATACCATGATCAAAAGTAAGATTCCAAGCGAAATTCTAAAATTTAAACAACATGCATACGTTAAAGGACGGTCAGTGGACACCGCCCTACACGAGGTAGTGCAAAACATAGAAGAATCCTTCAATGGGAAAATGTACACACTTGCGGTATGCATTGACATTGAAGGAGCGTTCAAAAATGTACAGACCAACACACTAATTCAATCCTTAGACCAGTTCGAGGTGGACTGGGTTTTCCGAGACTGGATAAGCCACATGCTAAGGAATAGATGGATTAACTGTGGGTCTCACGAAATACAAATAAGAGACAAAGTATCACAGGGAACACCACAAGGAGGTATTTTATCACCACTCCTATGGGTTACCACTATTAACAGTCTCCTGAGGATCCAAACTGACGAAGGACTTAAACCAGTCTGCTATGCAGACGACGTTATAATACTTCTGAGGGGCCAGAATCCAAACCAACTTTGCAGAAGGGCCGAAACTGCCCTAAAACTTGCATATGACTGGGCTCGACCAAGAGGTCTAAATGTAAACCCAGACAAAACTGAAATATGTCTGTTTACAAGGAAAACAAAGATTGGTCCATATATTGACCCATCTTTCCTTAACAAAACAATTTCAATATCAGACAAGGTTAAATACTTAGGTGTAATCTTCGACAGAAAACTAAATTGGAAGTACCACATGGAAGAACGAGCAAACAAAGCTCACAGATGCTGGTCTTTATGTAGAAGAGCTATAGGCTCAAATTGGGGCCTCAATCCAACGTATGTGTTGCCTCGGCATAAGCGGAGCAATGAGGACCACATCTAATAGGGCTTTAGAGACTATCTTAAATGTCCCACCAATAGAAATACAGATTAAATATGAAGCCGCCCTCACAGCAATGAGACTCAAAGCAATGGGCGAATGGATCGAAACTGATCACAGGTCATATCATCAAAAAATAGTTGAGGTAGTGGAAGGGAATTTAACTGACATAACATCAGTACCCGATAGAATACCCGAAACGTCAATAGTTGTTGAGTGTGAGACCCTAATACCAGACAGACAATCTTGGATTGATGGAACCCTAGCGCAGGCACCAACTGGAAACTGCGGTTATACAGATGGTTCGAATCTAGGGGAAAGGACGGGGCTGGGACTTTACATCGAAGAACCGGAAACCGAACTTTTATTCCGACTACCAGACCATAACACGGTCCTACAGGCGGAAATCCGAGCAATTACAGAGTGTGTGATCTGGTTTAGCGCTAACACAAGACCAACAAACGTAAATATCTTTACAGATAGCCAATTGGCTATCAAGGCAATAACGACTAAAACGGTTAAATCAAGAACAGTTTTAGATTGTAAAATGGCTATTAACTCTTACTCCAGACATGGCACAATACGCCTCATATGGGTGCCTGGTCATCACGGGGTAAGAGGAAACGAGAAAGACAATACCTTGGCTCAACGAGCCAGGGAGTTGCAAACAATAAATTTAAAGAACGCGAAACCATTTGGAGCTACGCGTTCTGAGCTAAAAAGATGGGCGGCAGACGCCCATATCACTATGGAATAGTGAAACCATTGGGAAAACGACAAGAATCTTGTGGGGTGAACCAAACGAGGATAAAACCAAAACATTGCTGAAACTGAGCAAAACAGAAACTAGTAAGATCATGGGCATTCTAACAGGGCACATAGGCTTACAATCGCATCTACACAAAATAGGAGTTGTAGACAAAAGCGTATGTAGGGCATGCGGGGAGGATGACGAAACTTTGGAGCATTTCCTCTGTCACTGCCCAGCGTTCGCAAACAATAGATCCCGTTTCTTGGGAAATGACACTTTAACAGACTTGACCCATCTCAGGGGCGCAGACTGGAAAACAATTAAAGATTATGTCAACAGTACAGAGTTCTTAAAATAACTTCTCAAGACCTTTCCATGCACAGTTTAGAGCGCACAACAAGCCGAATACTGGCTTAGGTGTATGTCTAAGGACATGAGGCGGAGAAAAACCGCCTCCTCTTCTCAACCTAACCTAACCTTACTGAACTGTAAAAAGTTTCAGACAAAAACTTGGAAATCTGGCAACTCTCTTTCTGGAACCTCCAATACAAATGTACCACCCTGCCCCTAATAAACCATGTAATATTATCAATATGACTAACGCGATGTTGCTGAAATTCTGGATTTAGTAAAGCTGTAGATAGACAAAGATTCGTACAAAAACTTGGTAGTCTGGCTACTCCCCTTCTGGTACCTCCCATACAAATGTACCATCCCGCCACTTATAAACCGTGTATTACTATCAATATTACCAACGCGATATTGCTCAAATTCTATATATAGTAAAGCTATATACAGACAAAGTTTTGGACAAAAACTTGGTAGTCTGGCAACTCCCCTTTTGGTACCTCCCATACAAATGTACCATCCCGCCACTTATAAACCGTGTAGTATTATCAATATTACCAACGCGATCTTGCTCAAATTCTATATTTAGTAAAGCTATATACAGACAAAGTTTCAGACGAAAACTTGAAAGTCTTGCAACTCCCCTTGTGGTTTTCTATAGCATTCGGTATTTTGAGGTTGCTATTATGGAATAAGTCGGCTTACCCGACTGCAACTTTTTCACTGTTTTTTTTTCTCAAAATTGTAATAACGTTTTAATGACATGAACGTGCATGTACAATCATGATCGTCGTCGTCGGGTGATATATACACACAAAAAAAACGTAAATGCGAAAAGGGACAAAACGCATTAAAGTTAACCCTTAAATGCATGAATTTTTATTTTAAAAAAAAAAAAATATATTGGGATAGGAAAATATTCATATACAATGGAAAAAATATTGTAAAAAATCGTAGGCATATAATAACGGCGTTTTAGGCAAAAAATACATTGTATCATTTTTGATACAACATGCATTTGAAGCTCTACCGAGACCTAAAATTAAGTACAATGATTAATAATGTAAAAATGTGTTCTAAGTTTATTTATTGGAAAAAATTAGATATGAAATTTATTAAAACAATCAGAATTGTTCTTGAAGCATAAATACACTTTACATTTTTCACACATGACATTACTTAGGAGCTTACACCCCGGCATCATACACCTCATACGATGGTTCTGTTTTGATTGCCTATGATCAGTACCATCGTTGATGATGTCCCTTGATGGCATAACCTGAATCGTATTCCTTCGCTTGGGGGCTGGCTCCTCTCCGAAACTAGTGTTGGTGCTACTGCTTGGTCGACCTCTTGCTGGTTTAACATGGGTTTTATACTTGCAAAGAGTGTCAGCAAGTTCAGATCTGAAGTCAGCTAAATTCATAATATTGTTTGTGGTCATCCCCTTTTTGGCGCAAACTTGTTTATATAAAACCCATGAATTTATTACCGTCAGATCTAGGAGGTGATAAAATAGTCTCATATACCACTTCCTGCTTTTCATACGGATCCTATACCTGCCTAAGTACGAGTCCATCAAATCAACTCCGCCCATATGAGAGTTGTATTCTTTTACAATTTTTGGACACGGTATAAGTATCCTCCTTTTTTGAGTCTTGTCGTATCTTTCAATTGAAGAGACAGGCTCTGCACCCACATAGGTTGACAGCAACGTCACCTGTTTGTTGTCCTTCCAACTTACTGCCGATATCTCAATACCATCAAAACTGGTCACGTATTCCTCGTAGGATCCCCTCTCCACAGCCCTTGACATCACTATCTGCTTAGTCGGTAGTTTGCAGTTTTTACCAAGACGGTTTCTTTGCACTGTCCCTAAGTACAAAATACCTTCCTTGGCCATATAGTACATAAGAGGCAACGACGTATAAAAATTATCGAAGTAGATAATATGGTTCACTCTTCTTTGTATACCACGGGATAGTTTTATAACTACATTACCAACAGCTCCGACATCTGTCTCGTTTTCTAAAATAGGATCGGTGTCCTTTCCTGAGTATATAATAAATTTATAAGCGTATCCTATCAATGAATAAAGCATATACAGTTTGAATCCCCACTTATGTGGTTTCAGGGGCAAATACTGTTACATAAAGTGGCCTATTTTTGTAGCACACATTTGCTCATCGATGGAAAGGCGCTGATCCATGGGTATGCTGGAGAATTTTGCATTTAGGTGTTCTATTACCGGTCGCAGCTTATGAAGCTTGTCGTGTGTGGGATCATTTATCGGCTTGTGCATATCATTATCATTGAAATGAAGGATGCGCCTTATCTTTTCAAATCTGTTTACAGGCATTGTTTCTTTTATGGCCTGAAAACCATATTTAGTATTCCAATAAGAACGAACGTTAGGGTAGTGGTATATTGACATAAATATCAAGATTCCCAAATATTTACGCAATTCACAATCAGTCACACAATCAGGACGATCAGGTTGCGTTTGGACAGAGTATCTGTTTGTCTCTTCTGTAATTTGATTGATAAAATCTGGAGTAAAGTAATAGGAGAAGAACTGAAAAGGAGTTTCGAGTTCCATTATTTCAAAAGATAAGTCGTTGCAGGCTTGAAATTGTATGTTCTCTTCATGAAAACCAAGTGATTGCTTTTTCCACCTCAGTCTTTGCATATCAAAGGGGTTATGAGCAGATCGATGAGGGATACTAGTACCTGGAACATTGCTTGTTTCTGGCAAAGGGTGTTCGATCAACAAGGGATCTTGCTCAAGTTCAGGTTCATGTACAAGCTCCTCATTTTCCTGTTCATCATTTTCGACTAGTGCTTGTAACTGCTCACGAGTTAAAAATTCTCCGAGATCATCCTCATCCAACTCAGCACCATCCTCTGATAGATAACCATTTTCTAAATCCTTCAAATATTCTTCGATATCCCTATTAGACATATTTTTGCGAGCCATTCTATAATAAAATAAGCACAAGTTTCAAACATGCTACCGAGCGAAATCCATCCAAAAAAAAGCATAAGTGCATGATGTATCAGTTTTGATACAAACAAAATACGGACTTTTTGTAATGGATGTGGTCTTTTTTTTATTGCAGTTATAATGCAATTATATGAACAAAGTACTAACCTTCACCAACTATATTTTTTAAACCAAATTTTTCACAAAATTTCTTTGATAATAAAACACGAAAATCATCGAAATCACTTAAAACCAAAACTGCCGACTTTCAGTGAACAATACCAAACAATTAACAAAAACGGTTCAATCATAAAGTGTTTTTATTTTGTGTGGGTTCAGAAAATACAGTTATTTTAATCTTTATTTCTCTTTTGTTGATAAACAAAATAGAGAGAGGTTTGGAACGAGTACAAGTTGTTGTTTCATTTTTGATACAATATGCATTTAAGGGTTAACGTTGATGTTGGCAACTGATATATAGTCTAGTGCGAAACTATACGGACATTCCAAATGTATTAATAGTATGTATATACAGGGTCGGCCAAATAACTTTTTTTTTTGGAAAATTCTATAAAAAAAATTTCTCAAATTTCTTTTTTTATTTTAACGTAACGCCGTCCTGTTGAAACCGAATGATGCCAATATCTTCAATTTTTGCAAACAAAAATTCGTTCGTAACGAAAACGAAATAAGCAATAGGTAAAAAAAACGTTAGATGGCGGACCCTCTACATGTGTATATGTATATATACATATAACTAGTCATATCTAAGCCATGTACAACTTATCTAGAAAAACATTAGCAGTTCAGAGCCGGCTTTCAACAGTAGGTACAAGTCAGTGAGTTTACAAATGGCTCAATGATTCCAGAGAGTTCCCCGGCTTTTCTTTCAGGGAATGTTAAGGGAAATAAGTAAGTACTATGTTCCTTTATTATATGTATGTTAAATATTCTAATATATTTGATTAATAAACAATTTTCTAAAGTTACTATATTTACCACCAATATCGTTGCTTCTAACCTAGAGTTAACCACGGAGCCACTTCTCTGAGGAATTTGTGCCGCAGCATTTCTTAGAGAAGACATTCTTTGATATTCGGGCTCTTGGAGCCATTTCAGCATACGTGTGAATGTTTCCCGACCTGACTTATGTTTTGACCATGGTTTTGGATTACGTAGAAGGTCAGATAACGTTCCTTGAGAACGACATAAAACTCTATGAGCAAAAATGGCTTGAGGTATGCTATAGCGCTTAAGTTCAGAAGATATACGCTGCGCCAATTCCTTTGTATTTATTTCTTCTATTTCTATGTACCGCATAATCGCATTCCTCAGCTTAAAATCATAAATAACAAGCGGTGGAGATACTCAACGCAACTTCTGCACTGCGAAACTGGTTATGAGTGAGTCGAAGACTTCATTGCAAGATTAAATAATAAGTATTATGAGAACAGTGAAAATATTTGAAATCTTTATTGCGATCACATAAAAGTTTTCCTATTTTCCCTTTAAATATTATTACACAATAAGAAATACTCAATATGTAAAATTATAAATGTTATTCGCTGTAATATCCAAAGATAAAATCTCGAAAATGTAAATATATATATAACTATTAATAAAGATGTTTTTAAAAATGAAAAAAATCGCATTCCTCAGCAAATTTGTTTCTACGTATGGGTGTTTTAAGCCAAGAAATTTTGTCTTTAGGATTTTCACTAGTTGTGGGTTGTGATGAGTATGAGTATGATAAACTCAGTTGTTGTTTGTATTCCTTTCTAAATGGACAATCAACTAGATCTATATTTACGTTTTTTTTTTCTCATGGAGACGACATACTGTCATTGGTCTCAAGTATAGACACCTCTGTCTCGGGCAAATTATTAGCTATTCTCTGACTTTGTAATGCCTCTGTCTCAAATGTTTGCGGACTTGTTATTCTCTCTCTCTCGAGAAATCAGAGTAATTTTCGCTTGGTGATTTCGGGCTACAATTTGTTCTCTCCTGATCCTTTGCCAGATGTTGGGTTAAAATAGAATATTGAAGATCGTAGTGGAAGTTAATTTTACTTACAACGTCAGTATTTTTTGGCTATTAAAAGTATATTCTAAGTCCTGGATCAAAGTTTCATCTTCACCATCATCGTCATTTTTATTTTCAGACGTCATACATGCTACGTGTCGCATCCGTGACTATAAAGTGATATTATTAGTACCGCTTTTACTGAACTGTAAAAAGTTTCAGACAAAAACTTGGAAATCTGGCAACTCTCCTTCTAGAACCTCCAATACAAATGTACCAACCTGACCCTTATAAACCATGTAATATTATCAATATGACTAACGCGATATTGCTGAAACGTTTTAATGACATGAATGTGCATGTACAATCATGATCTTCGTCGTCGGGTGATATATACAGAAAAAAAACGTAAATGCGAAAAGGGACAAAACGCATTAAAGTTAACGTTGATGTTGGCAACTGATATATAGTCTAGTGCGAAACTATACGGACATTCCAAATGTATTAATAGTATGTATATACAGGGTCGGCCAAATAACTTTTTTTTTTGGAAAATTCTATAAAAAAAAATTTCTCAAATTTCTTTTTTTATTTTAACGTAACGCCGTCCTGTTGAAACCGAATGATGCCAATATCTTCAATTTTTGCAAACAAAAATTCGTTCGTAACGAAAACGAAATAAGCAATAGTTAAAAAAAACGTTAGATGGCGGACCCTTTACATGTGTATATGTATATATACATATAACTAGTCATATCTAAGCCATGTACAACTTATCTAGAAAAACATTAGCAGTTCGGAGCCGGCTTTCAACAGTAGGTACCAGTCAGTGAGTTTACAAATGGCTCAATGATTCCAGAGAGTTCCCCGGCTTTTCTTTCAGGGAATGTTAAGGGAAATAAGTAAGTACTATGTTCCTTTATTATATGTATGTTAAATATTCTAATACAGTTGTTTAATAAACAATTTTCTAAAGTTACTATATTTACCACGACTATCGTTGCTTCCAACTTTAGAGTTAACCACGGAGCCACTTCTCTGAGGAATTTGTGCCGCAGCATTTCGTAGAGAAGACATTCTTTGATATTCGGGCTCTTGGAGCCATTTTAGCATACGTCTAAATGTTTCCCGACCTGACTTATGTTTTGACCATGGTTTTGGATTACGTAGAAGGTCAGATAACGTTCCTTGAGAACGACATAAAACTCTATGAGCAAAAATGGCTTGAGGTATGCTATAGCGCTTAAGTTCAGAAGATATACGCTGCGCCAATTCCTTTGTATTTATTTCTTCTATTTCTTTGTCATGTACCGCAGAATCGCATTCCTCAGCAAATTTGTTTCTACGTATGGGTGTTTTAAGCCAAGAAATTTCGTCTTTAGGATTTTCACTAGTTGTGGGTTGTGATGAGTATGAGTAAGATAAACTCAGTTGTTTTTTGTATTCCTTTCTAAATGGACAATCAACTAGATCTCTATTTGCTTTTTTTTCTTCTAATGGAGACATACTGTCATTGGTCTCAAGTATAGACACCTCTGTCTCGGGCAAATTATTAGCTATTCTCGGACTTTGTAATGCCTCTGTCTCAAATTTTTGCGGGCATGTTATTCTCTCTCTCTGGAGAAATCAGAGTAATTTTCGCTTTGTGGTTTCGGGCTACAATTTGTTCTCTCCTGATCCTTTGCCAGATGTTGGGTTAAAATAGAATATTGAAGATCGTAGTGGAAGTTAAATTTTACTTACAACGTCAGTATTTGTTGGCTATTAAAAGTATATTCTAAGTCCTGGATCAAAGTTTCATCTTCACCATCATCGTCATTTTTATTTTCAGACGTCATACATGCTACGTGTCGCATCCGTGATTATAAAGTGATATTATTAGTACCGCTTTTACTGAACTGTAAAAAGTTTCAGACAAAAACTTGGAAATCTGGCAACTCTCCTTCTGGAACCTCCAATACAAATGTACCACCCTGCCCCTTATAAACCATGTAATATTATCAATATGACTAACGCGATATTGCTGAAATTCTGGATTTAGTAAAGCTGTAGATAGACAAAGATTCGCACAAAAACTTGGTAGTCTGGCTACTCCCCTTCTGGTACCTCCCATACAAATGTACCATCCCGCCACTTATAAACCGTGTATTATTATCAATATTACCAACGCAATATTGCTCAAATTCTATATTTAGTAAAGCTATATACAGACAAAGTTTTGGACAAAAACTTGGTAGTCTGGCAACTCCCCTTCTGGTACCTCCCATACAAATGTACCATCCCGCCACTTATAAACCGTGTTTTATTATCAATATTACCAACGCGATCTTGCTCAAATTCTATATATAGTAAAGCTATATACAGACAAAGTTTTGGACAAAAACTTGGTAGTCTGGCAACTCCCCTTTTGGTACCTCCCATACAAATGTACCATCCCGCCACTTATAAACCGTGTATTATTATCAATATTACCAACGCGATATTGCTCAAATTCTATATTTAGTAAAGCTATATACAGACAAAGTTTTGGACAAAAACTTGGTAGTCTGGCAACTCCCCTTCTGGTACCTCCCATACAAATGTACCATCCCGCCACTTATAAACCGTGTTTTATTATCAATATTACCAACGCAATATTGCTCAAATTCTATATTTAGTAAAGCTATATACAGACAAAGTTTTGGACAAAAACTTGGTAGTCTGGCAACTCCCCTTCTGGTACCTCCCATACAAATGTACCATCCCGCCACTTATAAACCGTGTTTTATTATCAATATTACCAACGCGATCTTGCTCAAATTCTATATATAGTAAAGCTATATACAGACAAAGTTTTGGACAAAAACTTGGTAGTCTGGCAACTCCCCTTTTGGTACCTCCCATACAAATGTACCATCCCGCCACTTATAAACCGTGTATTATTATCAATATTACCAACGCGATATTGCTCAAATTCTATATTTAGTAAAGCTATATACAGACAAAGTTTTGGACAAAAACTTGGTAGTCTGGCAACCCCCTTCTGGTACCTCCCATACAAATGTACCATCCTGCCCCTTATAAACCGTGTAATATTATCAATATGACCAACTCGATTTTGCTCAAATTCTGTATTTAGTAAAACTATAGACAGACAAAGTTTTGGACAAAAACTTGGTAGTCTGGCTACTCCCCTTCTAGTACCTCCCATACAAATGTACCATCCCGCCACTTATAAACCGTGTATTATTATCAATATTACCAACGCGATCTTGCTCAAATTCTATATATAGTAAAGCTATATACAGACAAAGTTTTGGACAAAAACTTGGTAGTCTGGCAACTCCCCTTTTGGTACCTCCCATACAAATGTACCATCCCGCCACTTATAAACCGTGTATTATTATCAATATTACCAACGCGATCTTGCTCAAATTCTATATTTAGTAAAGCTATATACAGACAAAGTTTTGGACAAAAACTTGGTAGTCTGGCAACTCCCCTTCTGGTACCTCCCATACAAATGTACCATCCCGCCACTTATAAACCGTGTTTTATTATCAATATTACCAACGCGATCTTGCTCAAATTCTATATATAGTAAAGCTATATACAGACAAAGTTTCAGACGAAAACTTGAAAGTCTTGCAACTCCCCTTGTGGTTTTCTATAGCATTCGGTATTTTGAGGTTGCTATTATGGAATAAGTCGGCTTACCCGACTGCAACTTTTTCACTGTTTTTTTTTCTCAAAATTGTAATAACGTTTTAATGACATGAATGTGCATGTACAATCATGATCGTCGTCGTCGGGTGATATATACACAAAAAAACGTAAATGCGAAAAGGGACAAAACGCATTAAAGGTAACGTTGATGTTGGCAACTGATATATAGTCTAGTGCGAAACTATACGGACATTCCAAATGTATAAATAGTAGGTATATACAGGGTCGGCCAAATAACTTTTTTTTTTTGGAAAATTCTATAAAAAAAAATTTCTCAAATTTCTTTTTTTATTTTAACGTAACGCCGTCCTGTTGAGATAACGTTCCTTGAGAGCGACATAAAACTCTTTGAGCAAAAATGGCTTGAGGTATGCTATATAGCTTAAGTTCAGAAGATATACGCTGCGCCATTTCCTTTGTATTTATTTCTTCTATTTCTTTGTCATGTACCGCAGAATCGCATTCCTCAGCAAATTTGTTTCTACGTATGGGTGTTTTAAGCCAAGAAATTTCGTCTTTAGGATTTTCACTAGTTGTGGGTTGTGATGAGTATGAGTAAGATAAACTCAGTTGTTTTTTGTATTCCTTTCTAAATGGACAATCAACTAGATCTCTATTTGCTTTTTTTTCTTCTAATGGAGACATACTGTCATTGGTCTCAAGTATAGACACCTCTGTCTCGGGCAAATTATTAGCTATTCTCGGACTTTGTAATGCCTCTGTCTCAAATTTTTGCGGGCTTGTTATTCTCTCTCTCTGGAGAAATCAGAGTAATTTTCGCTTTGTGGTTTCGGGCTACAATTTGTTCTCTCCTGATCCTTTGCCAGATGTTTGGTTAAAGTAGAATATTGAAGATCCTAGTGGAAGTTAATTTTACTTACAACGTCAGTATGTTTTGGCTATTAAAAGTATATTCTAAGTCCTGGATCAAAGTTTCATCTTCACCATCATCGTCAGTTTTATTTTCAGACGTCATACATGCTACGTGTCCCATCCGTGAGGATAAAGTGATATTATTAGTACCGCTTTTACTGAACTGTACAAAGTTTCAGACAAATCTGGCAACTCTCCTTCTGGAACCTCCCATATAAATGTACCACCCTGCCCCTTATAAACCATGTAATATTATCAATATGACCAACGCGATTTTGCTCAAATTCTCTATTTAGTAAAAAGCGCCCCGGTAGGCGAGTTGGTAGCGTGCTTGCCTATCAGCGTGGGGGTTGTGGGTTCGATTCCCACCAGAGGCTTTGGTCTGTCGCTGCAAAAATCTAAACATATGGTCTTTGTCACCCGGTTTACCCTTGGACCAAAAATTAGAATATAAATTTACTTTGTATTGTAATTAATAAATAAATAAATAAATAAATAAATATTTAGTAAAGATATATACAGACAAAGTTTTGGACAAAAACTTGGTAGTCTGGCAACTCCCCTTTTGGTACCTCCCATACAAATGTAGGATCCCGCCACTTATAAACCGTGTAATTTTATCAGTGTACTATTATCAATATTACCAACGCGATCTTGCCCAAATTCTGTAGTTAGTAAAGCTATAGCCAGACAAAGTTTTGGACAAAAATTTGGTAGTCTGGCATCTACAAATGTACCATCCCGCCTACCTTAGAAATCGTGTGATATTATCAATATTACCAACGCGATCTTGCCCAAATTCTGTAGTTAGTAAAGTCATAGCTAGACAAAGTTTTGGAAAAAACTTGTTAGTCTGACAACTCCCCTTCTGGTACCTCCCATACAAATGTACCATCCCGCCTACCTTAGAAATCGTGTATTAGTAAACCTATATCTAGACAAAGTTTCGGACAAAAACTTGAAAGTCTTGCAACTCCCCTTGTGGTTTTTCTATAGCATTCTGTATTTTGAGGTTGCTATTATGGAATAAGTCGGCGTACCCGACTGAAACTTTTTCCCTGTTTTTTTTTTAATTCAAAACTGTTTTTTTTTCTCAAAATTGTAATAACGTTTTAATGACATAAATGTGCATGTACAATCATGATCGTCGTCGTCGGGTGATATATACACAAAAAAACGTAAATGCGAAAAGGGACAAAACGCATTAAAGGTAACGTTGATGTTGGCAACTGATATTTAGTCTAGTATGTATATACAGGGTCGGCCAAATAACGACATCATCTCTGCGGCTGATAATGCGATCTTCAAAAACAGGGCGCAAAACATCGAGAGTAGCTTCGGCTGTGTGGCACGTAACGCCGTCCTGTTGATACCAAATGATGCCAATATCCTCATCTTAAATTTGTACAAACAAAAATTCGTTCGTAACGAAAACGAAATAAGCAATAGTTAAAAAAAAACGTTAGATGGCGGACCCTTTACATGTGTATATGTATATATACATATAACTAGTAATCTCTAAGCCATGTACAACTTATCTAGAAAAACATTAGCAGTTCGGAGCCGGCTTTCAACAGTAGGTACCAGTCAGTGGGTTTACAAATGGCTCAATGATTCCAGAGAGTTCCCCGGCTTTTCTTTCAGGGAATGTTAAGGGAAATAAGTAAGTACTATGTTCCATTATTATATGTACATATGTTAAATTTTCTAATATATTTGTTTAATAAACAATTTTCTAAAGTTACTATATTTACCACGAATATCGTTGCTTCTAACTTTAGAGTTAACCACGGAGCCACTTCTCTGAGGAATTTGTGCTGCAGCATTTCTTAGAGAAGACATTCGTTGATATTCGGGCTATTGGATCCATTTTAGCATACGTCTAAATGTTTCCCGACCTGACTTAATTTTTGACCATGGTTTTGGATTACGTAGAAGGTCAGATAACGTTCCTTGAGAGCGACATAAAACTCTTTGAGCAAAAATGGCTTGAGGTATGCTACAGCGTTTAAGTTCAGAAGATATACGCTGCGCCAATTCCTTTGTACTTATTTCTTCTATTTCTTTGTTATGTACCGCAGAATCGCATTCCTCAGCAAATTTGTTTCTACGTATGGGTGTTTTAAGCCAAGAAATTTCGTCTTTAGGATTTTCACTAGTTGTGGGTTGTGATGAGTATGAGTAAGATAAACTCAGTTGTTTTTTGTATTCCTTTCTAAATGGACAATCAACTAGATTTCTTTTTGCGTTTTTTTCTTCTAATGGAGACATACTCTCATTGGTCTCAAGTATAGACACCTCTGTCTCGGGCAAATTATTAGGTATTCTCTGACTTTGTAATGCCTCTGTCTCAAGTTTTTGCGGTTTCGGGCTACAATTTGTTCTCACCTGATCCTTTGCCAGATGTTGGGTTAAATTAGAATATTGAAGATCGCAGTGGAAGTTAATATTACTTACAACATCAATAATACTGGATCAAAGTTTCATCTTCACCATCATCGTCATTTTTATTTTCAGACGTCATACATGCTACTTATCGCATCCGTGAGGATAAAGTGATATTATTAGTACCGCTTTTACTGAACTGTACAAAGTTTCAGACAAAAACTTGGAAATCTGGCAACTCTTCTGGAACCTCCCATACAAATGTACCACCCTGCCCCTTATAAACCATGTAATATTATCAATATGACCAACGCGATTTTGCTCAAATTCTGTAAATAGTAAAGCTATAGACAGACAAAGTTTTTGACAAAATCTTGGTAGTCTGGCTACTCCCCTTCTGGTACCTCCCATACAAATGTACCATCCCGCCACTTATAAACCGTGTATTATTGTCAATATTACCAACGCGATATTGCTCAAATTCTATATTTAGTAAAGCTATATACAGACAAAGTTTTGGACAAAAACTTGGTAGTCTGGCAACTCCCCTTCTGGTACCTCCCATACAAATGTACCATCCCGCCACTTATAAACCGTGTTTTATTATCAATATTACCAACGCGATCTTGCTCAAATTCTATATATAGTAAAGCTATATACAGACAAAGTTTTGGACAAAAACTTGGTAGTCTGGCAACTCCCCTTTTGGTACCTCCCATACAAATGTACCATCCCGCCACTTATAAACCGTGTATTATTATCAATATTACCAACGCGATATTGCTCAAATTCTATATTTAGTAAAGCTATATACAGACAAAGTTTTGGACAAAAACTTGGTAGTCTGGCAACCCCCTTCTGGTACCTCCCATACAAATGTACCATCCTGCCCCTTATAAACCGTGTAATATTATCAATATGACCAACTCGATTTTGCTCAAATTCTGTATTTAGTAAAACTATAGACAGACAAAGTTTTGGACAAAAACTTGGTAGTCTGGCAACTCCCCTTTTGGTACCTCCCATACAAATGTACCATCCCGCCACTTATAAACCGTGTATTATTATCAATATTACCAACGCGATCTTGCTCAAATTCTATATTTAGTAAAGCTATATACAGACAAAGTTTTGGACAAAAACTTGGTAGTCTGGCAACTCCCCTTCTGGTACCTCCCATACAAATGTACCATCCCGCCACTTATAAACCGTGTTTTATTATCAATATTACCAACGCGATCTTGCTCAAATTCTATATATAGTAAAGCTATATACAGACAAAGTTTCACACGAAAACTTGAAAGTCTTGCAACTCCCCTTGTGGTTTTCTATAGCATTCGGTATTTTGAGGTTGCTATTATGGAATAAGTCGGCTTACCCGACTGCAACTTTTTCACTGTTTTTTTCTCTCAAAATTGTAATAACGTTTTAATGACATGAATGTGCATGTACAATCATGATCGTCGTCGTCGGGTGATATATACACAAAAAAACGTAAATGCGAAAAGGGACAAAACGCATTAAAGGTAACGTTGATGTTGGCAACTGATATATAGTCTAGTGCGAAACTATACGGACATTCCAAATGTATAAATAGTAGGTATATACAGGGTCGGCCAAATAACTTTTTTTTTTTGGAAAATTCTATAAAAAAAAATTTCTCAAATTTCTTTTTTTATTTTAACGTAACGCCCTCCTGTTGAGATAACGTTCCTTGAGAGCGACATAAAACTCTTTGAGCAAAAATGGCTTGAGGTATGCTATATAGCTTAAGTTCAGAAGATATACGCTGCGCCATTTCCTTTGTATTTATTTCTTCTATTTCTTTGTCATGTACCGCAGAATCGCATTCCTCAGCAAATTTGTTTCTACGTATGGGTGTTTTAAGCCAAGAAATTTCGTCTTTAGGATTTTCACTAGTTGTGGGTTGTGATGAGTATGAGTAAGATAAACTCAGTTGTTTTTTGTATTCCTTTCTAAATGGACAATCAACTAGATCTCTATTTGCTTTTTTTTCTTCTAATGGAGACATACTGTCATTGGTCTCAAGTATAGACACCTCTGTCTCGGGCAAATTATTAGCTATTCTCGGACTTTGTAATGCCTCTGTCTCAAATTTTTGCGGGCTTGTTATTCTCTCTCTCTGGAGAAATCAGAGTAATTTTCGCTTTGTGGTTTCGGGCTACAATTTGTTCTCTCCTGATCCTTTGCCAGATGTTGGGTTAAAATAGAATATTGAAGATCGTAGTGGAAGTTAATTTTACTTACAACGTCAGTATTTTTTGGCTATTAAAAGTATATTCTAAGTCCTGGATCAAAGTTTCATCTTCACCATCATCGTCATTTTTATTTTCAGACGTCATACATGCTACGTGTCGCATCCGTGATTATAAAGTGATATTATTAGTACCGCTTTTACTGAACTGTAAAAAGTTTCAGACAAAAACTTGGAAATCTGGCAACTCTCCTTCTGGAACCTCCAATACAAATGTACCACCCTGCCCCTTATAAACCATGTAATATTATCAATATGACTAACGCGATATTGCTGAAATTCTGGATTTAGTAAAGCTGTAGATAGACAAAGATTCGCACAAAAACTTGGTAGTCTGGCTACTCCCCTTCTGGTACCTCCCATACAAATGTACCATCCCGCCACTTATAAACCGTGTATTATTATCAATATTACCAACGCAATATTGCTCAAATTCTATATTTAGTAAAGCTATATACAGACAAAGTTTTGGACAAAAACTTGGTAGTCTGGCAACTCCCCTTCTGGTACCTCCCATACAAATGTACCATCCCGCCACTTATAAACCGTGTATTATTATCAATATTACCAACGCGATATTGCTCAAATTCTATATTTAGTAAAGCTATATACAGACAAAGTTTTGGACAAAAACTTGGTAGTCTGGCAACCCCCTTCTGGTACCTCCCATACAAATGTACCATCCTGCCCCTTATAAACCGTGTAATATTATCAATATGACCAACTCGATTTTGCTCAAATTCTGTATTTAGTAAAACTATAGACAGACAAAGTTTTGGACAAAAACTTGGTAGTCTGGCTACTCCCCTTCTAGTACCTCCCATACAAATGTACCATCCCGCCTACCTTAGAAATCGTGTATTAGTAAACCTATATCTAGACAAAGTTTCGGACAAAAACTTGAAAGTCTTGCAACTCCCCTTGTGGTTTTCTATAGCATTCGGTATTTTGAGGTTGCTATTATGGAATAAGTCGGCTTACCCGACTGCAACTTTTTCACTGTTTTTTTTTCTCAAAATTGTAATAACGTTTTAATGACATGAATGTGCATGTACAATCATGATCGTCGTCGTCGGGTGATATATACACAAAAAAACGTAAATGCGAAAAGGGACAAAACGCATTAAAGGTAACGTTGATGTTGGCAACTGATATATAGTCTAGTGCGAAACTATACGGACATTCCAAATGTATAAATAGTAGGTATATACAGGGTCGGCCAAATAACTTTTTTTTTTTGGAAAATTCTATAAAAAAAAATTTCTCAAATTTCTTTTTTTATTTTAACGTAACGCCGTCCTGTTGAGATAACGTTCCTTGAGAGCGACATAAAACTCTTTGAGCAAAAATGGCTTGAGGTATGCTATATAGCTTAAGTTCAGAAGATATACGCTGCGCCATTTCCTTTGTATTTATTTCTTCTATTTCTTTGTCATGTACCGCAGAATCGCATTCCTCAGCAAATTTGTTTTAAGCCAAGAAATTTCGTCTTTAGGATTTTCACTAGTTGTGGGTTGTGATGAGTATGAGTAAGATAAACTCAGTTGTTTTTTGTATTCCTTTCTAAATGGACAATCAACTAGATCTCTATTTGCTTTTTTTTCTTCTAATGGAGACATACTGTCATTGGTCTCAAGTATAGACACCTCTGTCTCGGGCAAATTATTAGCTATTCTCGGACTTTGTAATGCCTCTGTCTCAAATTTTTGCGGGCTTGTTATTCTCTCTCTCTGGAGAAATCAGAGTAATTTTCGCTTTGTGGTTTCGGGCTACAATTTGTTCTCTCCTGATCCTTTGCCAGATGTTGGGTTAAAATAGAATATTGAAGATCGTAGTGGAAGTTAATTTTACTTACAACGTCAGTATTTTTTGGCTATTAAAAGTATATTCTAAGTCCTGGATCAAAGTTTCATCTTCACCATCATCGTCATTTTTATTTTCAGACGTCATACATGCTACGTGTCGCATCCGTGATTATAAAGTGATATTATTAGTACCGCTTTTACTGAACTGTAAAAAGTTTCAGACAAAAACTTGGAAATCTGGCAACTCTCCTTCTGGAACCTCCAATACAAATGTACCACCCTGCCCCTTATAAACCATGTAATATTATCAATATGACTAACGCGATATTGCTGAAATTCTGGATTTAGTAAAGCTGTAGATAGACAAAGATTCGCACAAAAACTTGGTAGTCTGGCTACTCCCCTTCTGGTACCTCCCATACAAATGTACCATCCCGCCACTTATAAACCGTGTATTATTATCAATATTACCAACGCAATATTGCTCAAATTCTATATTTAGTAAAGCTATATACAGACAAAGTTTTGGACAAAAACTTGGTAGTCTGGCAACTCCCCTTCTGGTACCTCCCATACAAATGTACCATCCCGCCACTTATAAACCGTGTATTATTATCAATATTACCAACGCGATATTGCTCAAATTCTATATTTAGTAAAGCTATATACAGACAAAGTTTTGGACAAAAACTTGGTAGTCTGGCAACCCCCTTCTGGTACCTCCCATACAAATGTACCATCCTGCCCCTTATAAACCGTGTAATATTATCAATATGACCAACTCGATTTTGCTCAAATTCTGTATTTAGTAAAACTATAGACAGACAAAGTTTTGGACAAAAACTTGGTAGTCTGGCTACTCCCCTTCTAGTACCTCCCATACAAATGTACCATCCCGCCTACCTTAGAAATCGTGTATTAGTAAACCTATATCTAGACAAAGTTTCGGACAAAAACTTGAAAGTCTTGCAACTCCCCTTGTGGTTTTCTATAGCATTCGGTATTTTGAGGTTGCTATTATGGAATAAGTCGGCTTACCCGACTGCAACTTTTTCACTGTTTTTTTTTCTCAAAATTGTAATAACGTTTTAATGACATGAATGTGCATGTACAATCATGATCGTCGTCGTCGGGTGATATATACACAAAAAAACGTAAATGCGAAAAGGGACAAAACGCATTAAAGGTAACGTTGATGTTGGCAACTGATATATAGTCTAGTGCGAAACTATACGGACATTCCAAATGTATAAATAGTAGGTATATACAGGGTCGGCCAAATAACTTTTTTTTTTTGGAAAATTCTATAAAAAAAAATTTCTCAAATTTCTTTTTTTATTTTAACGTAACGCCGTCCTGTTGAGATAACGTTCCTTGAGAGCGACATAAAACTCTTTGAGCAAAAATGGCTTGAGGTATGCTATATAGCTTAAGTTCAGAAGATATACGCTGCGCCATTTCCTTTGTATTTATTTCTTCTATTTCTTTGTCATGTACCGCAGAATCGCATTCCTCAGCAAATTTGTTTTAAGCCAAGAAATTTCGTCTTTAGGATTTTCACTAGTTGTGGGTTGTGATGAGTATGAGTAAGATAAACTCAGTTGTTTTTTGTATTCCTTTCTAAATGGACAATCAACTAGATCTCTATTTGCTTTTTTTTCTTCTAATGGAGACATACTGTCATTGGTCTCAAGTATAGACACCTCTGTCTCGGGCAAATTATTAGCTATTCTCGGACTTTGTAATGCCTCTGTCTCAAATTTTTGCGGGCTTGTTATTCTCTCTCTCTGGAGAAATCAGAGTAATTTTCGCTTTGTGGATTCGGGCTACAATTTGTTCTCTCCTGATCCTTTGCCAGATGTTGGGTTAAAATAGAATATTGAAGATCGTAGTGGAAGTTAATTTTACTTACAACGTCAGTATTTTTTGGCTATTAAAAGTATATTCTAAGTCCTGGATCAAAGTTTCATCTTCACCATCATCGTCATTTTTATTTTCAGACGTCATACATGCTACGTGTCGCATCCGTGATTATAAAGTGATATTATTAGTACCGCTTTTACTGAACTGTAAAAAGTTTCAGACAAAAACTTGGAAATCTGGCAACTCTCCTTCTGGAACCTCCAATACAAATGTACCACCCTGCCCCTTATAAACCATGTAATATTATCAATATGACTAACGCGATATTGCTGAAATTCTGGATTTAGTAAAGCTGTAGATAGACAAAGATTCGCACAAAAACTTGGTAGTCTGGCTACTCCCCTTCTGGTACCTCCCATACAAATGTACCATCCCGCCACTTATAAACCGTGTATTATTATCAATATTACCAACGCAATATTGCTCAAATTCTATATTTAGTAAAGCTATATACAGACAAAGTTTTGGACAAAAACTTGGTAGTCTGGCAACTCCCCTTCTGGTACCTCCCATACAAATGTACCATCCCGCCACTTATAAACCGTGTATTATTATCAATATTACCAACGCGATATTGCTCAAATTCTATATTTAGTAAAGCTATATACAGACAAAAAAAATTTCTCAAATTTCTTTTTTTATTTTAACGTAACGCCTTCCTGTTGAGATAACGTTCCTTGAGAGCGACATAAAACTCTTTGAGCAAAAATGGCTTGAGGTATGCTATATAGCTTAAGTTCAGAAGATATACGCTGCGCCATTTCCTTTGTATTTATTTCTTCTATTTCTTTGTCATGTACCGCAGAATCGCATTCCTCAGCAAATTTGTTTTAAGCCAAGAAATTTCGTCTTTAGGATTTTCACTAGTTGTGGGTTGTGATGAGTATGAGTAAGATAAACTCAGTTGTTTTTTGTATTCCTTTCTAAATGGACAATCAACTAGATCTCTATTTGCTTTTTTTTCTTCTAATGGAGACATACTGTCATTGGTCTCAAGTATAGACACCTCTGTCTCGGGCAAATTATTAGCTATTCTCGGACTTTGTAATGCCTCTGTCTCAAATTTTTGCGGGCTTGTTATTCTCTCTCTCTGGAGAAATCAGAGTAATTTTCGCTTTGTGGTTTCGGGCTACAATTTGTTCTCTCCTGATCCTTTGCCAGATGTTTGGTTAAAGTAGAATATTGAAGATCCTAGTGGAAGTTAATTTTACTTACAACGTCAGTATGTTTTGGCTATTAAAAGTATATTCTAAGTCCTGGATCAAAGTTTCATCTTCACCACCATCGTCAGTTTTATTTTCAGACGTCATACATGCTACGTGTCCCATCCGTGAGGATAAAGTGATATTATTAGTACCGCTTTTACTGAACTGTACAAAGTTTCAGACAAATCTGGCAACTCTCCTTCTGGAACCTCCCATATAAATGTACCACCCTGCCCCTTATAAACCATGTAATATTATCAATATGACCAACGCGATTTTGCTCAAATTCTATATTTAGTAAAAAGCGCCCCGGTAGGCGAGTTGGTAGCGTGCTTGCCTATCAGCGTGGGGGTTGTGGGTTCGATTCCCACCAGAGGCTTTGGTGTGTCGCTGCAAAAATCTAAACATATGGTCTTTGTCACCCGGTTTACCCTTGGACCAAAAATTAGAATATAAATTTACTTTGTATTGTAATTAATAAATAAATAAATAAATAAATAAATATTTAGTAAAGATATATACAGACAAAGTTTTGGACAAAAACTTGGTAGTCTGGCAACTCCCCTTTTGGTACCTCCCATACAAATGTAGGATCCCGCCACTTATAAACCGTGTAATTTTATCAGTGTACTATTATCAATATTACCAACGCGATCTTGCCCAAATTCTGGCTACTCCCCTTCTGGTACCTCCCATACAAATGTACCATCCCGCCACTTATAAACCGTGTATTATTATCAATATTACCAACGCAATATTGCTCAAATTCTATATTTAGTAAAGCTATATACAGACAAAGTTTTGGACAAAAACTTGGTAGTCTGGCAACTCCCCTTCTGGTACCTCCCATACAAATGTACCATCCCGCCACTTATAAACCGTGTATTATTATCAATATTACCAACGCGATATTGCTCAAATTCTATATTTAGTAAAGCTATATACAGACAAAGTTTTGGACAAAAACTTGGTAGTCTGGCAACTCCCCTTCTGGTACCTCCCATACAAATGTACCATCCCGCCACTTATAAACCGTGTTTTATTATCAATATTACCAACGCGATCTTGCTCAAATTCTATATATAGTAAAGCTATATACAGACAAAGTTGTGTACAAAAACTTGGTAGTCTGGCAACTCCCCTTTTGGTACCTCCCATACAAATGTACCATCCCGCCACTTATAAACCGTGTATTATTATCAATATTACCAACGCGATATTGCTCAAATTCTATATTTAGTAAAGCTATATACAGACAAAGTTTTGGACAAAAACTTGGTAGTCTGGCAACCCCCTTCTGGTACCTCCCATACAAATGTACCATCCTGCCCCTTATAAACCGTGTAATATTATCAATATGACCAACTCGATTTTGCTCAAATTCTGTATTTAGTAAAACTATAGACAGACAAAACTTGGTAGTCTGGCTACTCCCCTTCTAGTACCTCCCATACAAATGTACCATCCCGCCTACCTTAGAAATCGTGTATTAGTAAATATATAGTCTAGTGCGAAACTATACGGACATTCCAAATGTATAAATAGTAGGTATATACAGGGTCGGCCAAATAACTTTTTTTTTTTGGAAAATTCTATAAAAAAAAATTTCTCAAATTTCTTTTTTTATTTTAACGTAACGCCGTCCTGTTGAGATAACGTTCCTTGAGAGCGACATAAAACTCTTTGAGCAAAAATGGCTTGAGGTATGCTATATAGCTTAAGTTCAGAAGATATACGCTGCGCCATTTCCTTTGTATTTATTTCTTCTATTTCTTTGTCATGTACCGCAGAATCGCATTCCTCAGCAAATTTGTTTTAAGCCAAGAAATTTCGTCTTTAGGATTTTCACTAGTTGTGGGTTGTGATGAGTATGAGTAAGATAAACTCAGTTGTTTTTTGTATTCCTTTCTAAATGGACAATCAACTAGATCTCTATTTGCTTTTTTTTCTTCTAATGGAGACATACTGTCATTGGTCTCAAGTATAGACACCTCTGTCTCGGGCAAATTATTAGCTATTCTCGGACTTTGTAATGCCTCTGTCTCAAATTTTTGCGGGCTTGTTATTCTCTCTCTCTGGAGAAATCAGAGTAATTTTCGCTTTGTGGTTTCGGGCTACAATTTGTTCTCTCCTGATCCTTTGCCAGATGTTGGGTTAAAATAGAATATTGAAGATCGTAGTGGAAGTTAATTTTACTTACAACGTCAGTATTTTTTGGCTATTAAAAGTATATTCTAAGTCCTGGATCAAAGTTTCATCTTCACCATCATCGTCATTTTTATTTTCAGACGTCATACATGCTACGTGTCGCATCCGTGATTATAAAGTGATATTATTAGTACCGCTTTTACTGAACTGTAAAAAGTTTCAGACAAAAACTTGGAAATCTGGCAACTCTCCTTCTGGAACCTCCAATACAAATGTACCACCCTGCCCCTTATAAACCATGTAATATTATCAATATGACTAACGCGATATTGCTGAAATTCTGGATTTAGTAAAGCTGTAGATAGACAAAGATTCGCACAAAAACTTGGTAGTCTGGCTACTCCCCTTCTGGTACCTCCCATACAAATGTACCATCCCGCCACTTATAAACCGTGTATTATTATCAATATTACCAACGCAATATTGCTCAAATTCTATATTTAGTAAAGCTATATACAGACAAAGTTTTGGACAAAAACTTGGTAGTCTGGCAACTCCCCTTCTGGTACCTCCCATACAAATGTACCATCCCGCCACTTATAAACCGTGTATTATTATCAATATTACCAACGCGATATTGCTCAAATTCTATATTTAGTAAAGCTATATACAGACAAAGTTTTGGACAAAAACTTGGTAGTCTGGCAACTCCCCTTCTGGTACCTCCCATACAAATGTACCATCCCGCCACTTATAAACCGTGTTTTATTATCAATATTACCAACGCGATCTTGCTCAAATTCTATATATAGTAAAGCTATATACAGACAAAGTTGTGTACAAAAACTTGGTAGTCTGGCAACTCCCCTTTTGGTACCTCCCATACAAATGTACCATCCCGCCACTTATAAACCGTGTATTATTATCAATATTACCAACGCGATATTGCTCAAATTCTATATTTAGTAAAGCTATATACAGACAAAGTTTTGGACAAAAACTTGGTAGTCTGGCAACCCCCTTCTGGTACCTCCCATACAAATGTACCATCCTGCCCCTTATAAACCGTGTAATATTATCAATATGACCAACTCGATTTTGCTCAAATTCTGTATTTAGTAAAACTATAGACAGACAAAGTTTTGGACAAAAACTTGGTAGTCTGGCTACTCCCCTTCTAGTACCTCCCATACAAATGTACCATCCCGCCTACCTTAGAAATCGTGTATTAGTAAACCTATATCTAGACAAAGTTTCGGACAAAAACTTGAAAGTCTTGCAACTCCCCTTGTGGTTTTCTATAGCATTCGGTATTTTGAGGTTGCTATTATGGAATAAGTCGGCTTACCCGACTGCAACTTTTTCACTGTTTTTTTTTCTCAAAATTGTAATAACGTTTTAATGACATGAATGTGCATGTACAATCATGATCGTCGTCGTCGGGTGATATATACACAAAAAAACGTAAATGCGAAAAGGGACAAAACGCATTAAAGGTAACGTTGATGTTGGCAACTGATATATAGTCTAGTGCGAAACTATACGGACATTCCAAATGTATAAATAGTAGGTATATACAGGGTCGGCCAAATAACTTTTTTTTTTTGGAAAATTCTATAAAAAAAAATTTCTCAAATTTCTTTTTTTATTTTAACGTAACGCCGTCCTGTTGAGATAACGTTCCTTGAGAGCGACATAAAACTCTTTGAGCAAAAATGGCTTGAGGTATGCTATATAGCTTAAGTTCAGAAGATATACGCTGCGCCATTTCCTTTGTATTTATTTCTTCTATTTCTTTGTCATGTACCGCAGAATCGCATTCCTCAGCAAATTTGTTTTAAGCCAAGAAATTTCGTCTTTAGGATTTTCACTAGTTGTGGGTTGTGATGAGTATGAGTAAGATAAACTCAGTTGTTTTTTGTATTCCTTTCTAAATGGACAATCAACTAGATCTCTATTTGCTTTTTTTTCTTCTAATGGAGACATACTGTCATTGGTCTCAAGTATAGACACCTCTGTCTCGGGCAAATTATTAGCTATTCTCGGACTTTGTAATGCCTCTGTCTCAAATTTTTGCGGGCTTGTTATTCTCTCTCTCTGGAGAAATCAGAGTAATTTTCGCTTTGTGGTTTCGGGCTACAATTTGTTCTCTCCTGATCCTTTGCCAGATGTTTGGTTAAAGTAGAATATTGAAGATCCTAGTGGAAGTTAATTTTACTTACAACGTCAGTATGTTTTGGCTATTAAAAGTATATTCTAAGTCCTGGATCAAAGTTTCATCTTCACCATCATCGTCAGTTTTATTTTCAGACGTCATACATGCTACGTGTCCCATCCGTGAGGATAAAGTGATATTATTAGTACCGCTTTTACTGAACTGTACAAAGTTTCAGACAAATCTGGCAACTCTCCTTCTGGAACCTCCCATATAAATGTACCACCCTGCCCCTTATAAACCATGTAATATTATCAATATGACCAACGCGATTTTGCTCAAATTCTATATTTAGTAAAAAGCGCCCCGGTAGGCGAGTTGGTAGCGTGCTTGCCTATCAGCGTGGGGGTTGTGGGTTCGATTCCCACCAGAGGCTTTGGTGTGTCGCTGCAAAAATCTAAACATATGGTCTTTGTCACCCGGTTTACCCTTGGACCAAAAATTAGAATATAAATTTACTTTGTATTGTAATTAATAAATAAATAAATAAATAAATAAATATTTAGTAAAGATATATACAGACAAAGTTTTGGACAAAAACTTGGTAGTCTGGCAACTCCCCTTTTGGTACCTCCCATACAAATGTAGGATCCCGCCACTTATAAACCGTGTAATTTTATCAGTGTACTATTATCAATATTACCAACGCGATCTTGCCCAAATTCTGTAGTTAGTAAAGCTATAGCCAGACAAAGTTTTGGACAAAAATTTGGTAGTCTGGCATCTACAAATGTACCATCCCGCCTACCTTAGAAATCGTGTGATATTATCAATATTACCAACGCGATCTTGCCCAAATTCTGTAGTTAGTAAAGTCATAGCTAGACAAAGTTTTGGAAAAAAACTTGGTAGTCTGACAACTCCCCTTCTGGTACCTCCCATACAAATGTACCATCCCGCCTACCTTAGAAATCGTGTATTAGTAAACCTATATCTAGACAAAGTTTCGGACAAAAACTTGAAAGTCTTGCAACTCCCCTTGTGGTTTTTCTATAGCATTCGGTATTTTGAGGTTGCTATTATGGAATAAGTCGGCGTACCCGACTGAAACTTTTTCCCTGTTTTTTTTTTAATTCAAAACTGTTTTTTTTTCTCAAAATTGTAATAACGTTTTAATGACATGAATGTGCATGTACAATTATGATCGTCGTCGTCGGGTGATATATACACAAAAAAACGTAAATGCGAAAAGGGACAAAACGCATTAAAGGTAACGTTGATGTTGGCAACTTATATTTAGTCTAGTGCGAAACTATACGGACATTCCAAATGTATAAATAGTATGTATATACAGGGTCGGCCAAATAACTTTTTTTTTGGAAAATTCTATAAAAAAAAATTTCTCAAATTTATTTTTTTATTTTAAATTACAATCCTTACATTAATGGAAAATAATTTCATTCAAATGGCTGCCTCGGCTGGCCATGCAGTAGCCTAACGACATCATCTCTGCGGCTGATAATGCGATCTTCAAAAACAGGGCGCAAAACATCGAGAGTAGCTTCGGCTGTGTGGCACGTAACGCCGTCCTGTTGAAACCAAATGATGCCAATATCCTCATCTTAAATTTGTACAAACAAAAATTCGTTCGTAACGAAAACGAAATAAGCAATAGTTAAAAAAAAACGTTAGATGGCGGACCCTTTACATGTGTATATGTATATATACATATAACTAGTAATCTCTAAGCCATGTACAACTTATCTAGAAAAACATTAGCAGTTCGGAGCCGGCTTTCAACAGTAGGTACCAGTCAGTGGGTTTACAAATGGCTCAATGATTCCAGAGAGTTCCCCGGCTTTTCTTTCAGGGAATGTTAAGGGAAATAAGTAAGTACTATGTTCCATTATTATATGTACATATGTTAAATATTCTAATATATTTGTTTAATAAACAATTTTCTAAAGTTACTATATTTACCACGAATATCGTTGCTTCTAACTTTAGAGTTAACCACGGAGCCACTTCTCTGAGGAATTTGTGCTGCAGCATTTCTTAGAGAAGACATTCGTTGATATTCGGGCTATTGGATCCATTTTAGCATACGTCTAAATGTTTCCCGACCTGACTTAATTTTTGACCATGGTTTTGGATTACGTAGAAGGTCAGATAACGTTCCTTGAGAGCGACATAAAACTCTTTGAGCAAAAATGGCTTGAGGTATGCTATAGCGTTTAAGTTCAGAAGATATACGCTGCGCCAATTCCTTTGTACTTATTTCTTCTATTTCTTTGTTATGTACCGCAGAATCGCATTCCTCAGCAAATTTGTTTCTACGTATGGGTGTTTTAAGCCAAGAAATTTCGTCTTTAGGATTTTCACTAGTTGTGGGTTGTGATGAGTATGAGTAAGATAAACTCAGTTGTTTTTTGTATTCCTTTCTAAATGGACAATCAACTAGATTTCTTTTTGCGTTTTTTTCTTCTAATGGAGACATACTGTCATTGGTCTCAAGTATAGACACCTCTGTCTCGGGCAAATTATTAGGTATTCTCTGACTTTGTAATGCCTCTGTCTCAAATTTTTGCGGTTTCGGGCTACAATTTGTTCTCACCTGATCCTTTGCCAGATGTTGGGTTAAATTAGAATATTGAAGATCGCAGTGGAAGTTAATATTACTTACAACAACAATAATACTGGATCAAAGTTTCATCTTCACCATCATCGTCATTTTTATTTTCAGACGTCATACATGCTACGTATCGCATCCGTGAGGATAAAGTGATATTATTAGTACCGCTTTTACTGAACTGTACAAAGTTTCAGACAAAAACTTGGAAATCTGGCAACTCTTCTGGAACCTCCCATACAAATGTACCACCCTGCCCCTTATAAACCATGTAATATTATCAATATGACCAACGCGATTTTGCTCAAATTCTGTAAATAGTAAAGCTATAGACAGACAAAGTTTTTGACAAAATCTTGGTAGTCTGGCTACTCCCCTTCTGGTACCTCCCATACAAATGTACCACCCTGCCCCTTATAAAACATGTAATATTATCAATATGACCAACGCGATTTTGCTCAAATTCTGTATTTAGTAAAGCTATAGACAGACAAAGTTTTGGACAACAACTTGGTAGTCTAGCAAATCCCCTTCTGGTACCTCCCATACAAATGTACCTTCGCGCCCCTTATAAACCGTGTTATATTATCAATATGACCAACGGGATTTTGCTCAAATACTGTATTTAGTAAAGCTATAGACAGACAAAGTTTTGGACAAAAACTTGGTAGTCTGGCAACTCCCCTTTTGGTACCTCCCATACAAATGTACCATCCCGCCACTTATAAACCGTGTAATATTATCAGTGTACTATTATCAATATTACCAGCGCGATCTTGCCCAAATTCTGTAGTTAGGAAAGCTATAGCCAGACAAAGTTTTGAACAAAAACTTGGTAGTCTGGCATCTACAATTCCACCCATACAAATGTACCATCCCGCCTACCTTAGAAATCGTGTATTAGTAAACCTATAGCTAGACAAAGTTTCGGACAAAAACTTGAAAGTCTTGCAACTCCCCTTGTGGTTTTCTAAAGCATTCGGTATTTTGAGGTTGCTATTATGGAATAAGTCGGCGTACCCGACTGCAACTTTTTCCCTGTTTTTTTTTAATTCAAAACTGTTTTTTTTTTCTCAAAATTGTAATAACGTTTTAATGACATAAATGTGCATGTACAATCATGATCGTCGTCGTCGGGTGATATATACACAAAGAAACGTAAATGCGAAAAGGGACAAAACGCATTAAAGGTAACGTTGATGTTGGCAACTGATATTTAGTCTAGTATGTATATACAGGGTCGGCCAAATAACGACATCATCTCTGCGGCTGATAATGCGATCTTCAAAAACAGGGCGCAAAACATCGAGAGTAGCTTCGGCTGTGTGGCACGTAACGCCGTCCTGTTGATACCAAATGATGCCAATATCCTCATCTTAAATTTGTACAAACAAAAATTCGTTCGTAACGAAAACGAAATAAGCAATAGTTAAAAAAAAACGTTAGATGGCGGACCCTTTACATGTGTATATGTATATATACATATAACTAGTAATCTCTAAGCCATGTACAACTTATCTAGAAAAACATTAGCAGTTCGGAGCCGGCTTTCAACAGTAGGTACCAGTCAGTGGGTTTACAAATGGCTCAATGATTCCAGAGAGTTCCCCGGCTTTTCTTTCAGGGAATGTTAAGGGAAATAAGTAAGTACTATGTTCCATTATTATATGTACATATGTTAAATATTCTAATATATTTGTTTAATAAACAATTTTCTAAAGTTACTATATTTACCACGAATATCGTTGCTTCTAACTTTAGAGTTAACCACGGAGCCACTTCTCTGAGGAATTTGTGCTGCAGCATTTCTTAGAGAAGACATTCGTTGATATTCGGGCTATTGGATCCATTTTAGCATACGTCTAAATGTTTCCCGACCTGACTTAATTTTTGACCATGGTTTTGGATTACGTAGAAGGTCAGATAACGTTCCTTGAGAGCGACATAAAACTCTTTGAGCAAAAATGGCTTGAGGTATGCTATAGCGTTTAAGTTCAGAAGATATACGCTGCGCCAATTCCTTTGTACTTATTTCTTCTATTTCTTTGTTATGTACCGCAGAATCGCATTCCTCAGCACATTTGTTTCTACGTATGGGTGTTTTAAGCCAAGAAATTTCGTCTTTAGGATTTTCACTAGTTGTGGGTTGTGATGAGTATGAGTAAGATAAACTCAGTTGTTTTTTGTATTCCTTTCTAAATGGACAATCAACTAGATTTCTTTTTGCGTTTTTTTCTTCTAATGGAGACATACTGTCATTGGTCTCAAGTATAGACACCTCTGTCTCGGGCAAATTATTAGGTATTCTCTGACTTTGTAATGCCTCTGTCTCAAATTTTTGCGGTTTCGGGCTACAATTTGTTCTCACCTGATCCTTTGCCAGATGTTGGGTTAAATTAGAATATTGAAGATCGCAGTGGAAGTTAATATTACTTACAACAACAATAATACTGGATCAAAGTTTCATCTTCACCATCATCGTCATTTTTATTTTCAGACGTCATACATGCTACGTATCGCATCCGTGAGGATAAAGTGATATTATTAGTACCGCTTTTACTGAACTGTACAAAGTTTCAGACAAAAACTTGGAAATCTGGCAACTCTTCTGGAACCTCCCATACAAATGTACCACCCTGCCCCTTATAAACCATGTAATATTATCAATATGACCAACGCGATTTTGCTCAAATTCTGTAAATAGTAAAGCTATAGACAGACAAAGTTTTTGACAAAATCTTGGTAGTCTGGCTACTCCCCTTCTGGTACCTCCCATACAAATGTACCACCCTGCCCCTTATAAAACATGTAATATTATCAATATGACCAACGCGATTTTGCTCAAATTCTGTATTTAGTAAAGCTATAGACAGACAAAGTTTTGGACAACAACTTGGTAGTCTAGCAAATCCCCTTCTGGTACCTCCCATACAAATGTACCTTCGCGCCCCTTATAAACCGTGTTATATTATCAATATGACCAACGGGATTTTGCTCAAATACTGTATTTAGTAAAGCTATAGACAGACAAAGTTTTGGACAAAAACTTGGTAGTCTGGCAACTCCCCTTTTGGTACCTCCCATACAAATGTACCATCCCGCCACTTATAAACCGTGTAATATTATCAGTGTACTATTATCAATATTACCAACGCGATCTTGCCCAAATTCTGTAGTTAGGAAAGCTATAGCCAGACAAAGTTTTGAACAAAAACTTGGTAGTCTGGCATATACAATTCCACCCATACAAATGTACCATCCCGCCTACCTTAGAAATCGTGTATTAGTAAACCTATAGCTAGACAAAGTTTCGGACAAAAACTTGAAAGTCTTGCAACTCCCCTTGTGGTTTTCTAAAGCATTCGGTATTTTGAGGTTGCTATTATGGAATAAGTCGGCGTACCCGACTGCAACTTTTTCCCTGTTTTTTTTTAATTCAAAACTGTTTTTTTTTTCTCAAAATTGTAATAACGTTTTAATGACATAAATGTGCATGTACAATCATGATCGTCGTCGTCGGGTGATATATACACAAAAAAACGTAAATGCGAAAAGGGACAAAACGCATTAAAGGTAACGTTGATGTTGGCAACTGATATTTAGTCTAGTATGTATATACAGGGTCGGCCAAATAACGACATCAGCTCTGCGGCTGATAATGCGATCTTCAAAAACAGGGCGCAAAACATCGAGAGTAGCTTCGGCTGTGTGGCACGTAACGCCGTCCTGTTGAAACCAAATGATGCCAATATCCTCATCTTAAATTTGTGCAAACAAAAATTCGTTCGTAACGAAAATGAAATAAGCAATAGTTAAAAAAAAACGTTAGATGGCGGACCCTTTACATGTGTTTATGTATATATACATATAACTAGTAATCTCTAAGCCATGTACAACTTATCTAGAAAAACATTAGCAGTTCGGAGACGGCTTTCAACAGTAGGTACCAGTCAGTGAGTTTACAAATGGCTCAATGATTCCAGAGAGTTCCCCGGCTTTTCTTTCAGGGAATGTTAAGGGAAATAAGTAAGTACTATGTTCCTTTATTATATGTACATATGTTAAATATTCTAATACATTTGTTTAATAAACAATTTTCTAAAGTTACTATATTTACCACGACTATCGTTGCTTCCAACTTTAGAGTTAACCACGGAGCCACTTCTCTGAGGAATTTGTGCCGCAGCATTTCTTAGAGAAGACACTCTTTGATATTCGGGCTCTTGGAGCCATTTTAGCATACGTCTAAATGTTTCCGGACCTGACTTAATTTTTGACCATGGTTTTGGATTACGTAGAAGGTCAGATAACGTTCCTTGAGAGCGACATAAAACTCTTTGAGCAAAAATGGCTTGAGGTATGCTATATAGCTTAAGTACAGAAGATATACGCTGCGCCAATTCCTTTGTATTTATTTCTTATATTTCTTTGTCATGTACCGCAGAATCGCATTCCTCAGCAAATTTGTTTCTACGTATGGGTGTTTTAAGCCAAGAAATTTCGTCTTTAGGATTTTCACTAGTTGTGGGTTGTGATGAGTATGAGTAAGATAAACTCAGTTGTTTTTTGTATTCCTTTCTAAATGGACAATCAACTAGATCTCTATTTGCTTTTTTTTCTTCTAATGGAGACATACTGTCATTGGTCTCAAGTATAGACACCTCCGTCTCGGGCAAATTATTAGCTATTCTCTGACTTTGTAATGCCTCTGTCTCAAATTTTTGCGGGCTTGTTATTCACTCTCTCGTGAAATCAGAGTAATTTTCGCTTGGTGGTTTCGGGCTACAATTTGTTCTCACCTGATCCTTTGCCAGATGTTGGGTTAAATTAGAATATTGAAGATCGCAGTGGAAGTTAATATTACTTACAACAACAATAATACTGGATCAAAGTTTCATCTTCACCATCATCGTCATTTTTATTTTCAGACGTCATACATGCTACGTATCGCATCCGTGAGGATAAAGTGATATTATTAGTACCGCTTTTACTGAACTGTACAAAGTTTCAGACAAAAACTTGGAAATCTGGCAACTCTCCTTCTGGAACCTCCCATACAAATGTACCACCCTGCCCCTTATAAACCATGTAATATTATCAATATGACCAACGCGATTTTGCTCAAATTCTGTATTTAGTAAAGCTATAGACAGACAAAGTTTTGGACAAAAACTTGGTAGTCTAGCAAATCCCCTTCTGGTACCTCCCATACAAATGTACCATCCCGCCCCTTATAAACCGTGTTATATTATCAATATGACCAACGGGATTTTGCTCAAATTCTGTATTTAGTAAAGCTATAGACAGACAAAGTTGTGGACAAAAACTTGGTAGTCTGGCAAATCCCCTTCTGGTACCTCCCATACAAATGTACCATCCCGCCACTTATAAACCGTGTATTATTATCAATATTACCAACGCGATCTTGCCCAAATTCTGTAGTTAGTAAAGTCATAGCTAGACAAAGTTTTGGAAAAAAACTTGGTAGTCTGACAACTCCCCTTCTGGTACCTCCCATACAAATGTACCATCCCGCCTACCTTAGAAATCGTGTATTAGTAAACCTATATCTAGACAAAGTTTCGGACAAAAACTTGAAAGTCTTCCAACTCCCCTTGCGGTTTTCTATAGCATTCGGTATTTTGAGGTTGCTATTATGGAATAAGTCGGCGTACCCGACTGCAACTTTTTCCCTGTTTTTTTTTTAATTCAAAACTGTTTTTTTTCTCAAAATTGTAATAACGTTTTAATGACATGAATGTGCATGTACAATCATGATCGTCGTCTTCGGGTGATATATACACAAAAAAACGTAAATGCGAAAAGGGACAAAACGCATTAAAGGTAACGTTGATGTTGGCAACTGATATACAGTCTAGTGCGAAACTATACGGACATTCCAAATGTATAAATAGTATGTATATACACGGTCGGCCAAATAACTTTTTTTTTTGGAAAATTCTATAAAAAAAAATTTCTCAAATTTATTTTTTTATTTTAAATTACAATCCTTACAATAATGGAAAATAATTTCATTCAAATGGCGGCCTCGGCTGGCCATGCAGTAGCCTAACGACATCAGCTCTGCGGCTGATAATGCGATCTTCAAAAACAGGGCGCAAAACATCGAGAGTAGCTTCGGCTGTGTGGCACGTAACGCCGTCCTGTTGAAACCAAATGATGCCAATATCCTCATCTTAAATTTGTGCAAACAAAAATTCGTTCGTAACGAAAACGAAATAAGCAATAGTTAAAAAAAAACGTTAGATGGCGGACCCTTTACATGTGTATATGTATATATACTTATAACTAGTAATCTCTGAGCCATGTACAACTTATCTAGAAAAACATTAGCAGTTCGGAGCCGGCTTTCAACAGTAGGTACCAGTCAGTGAGTTTACAAATGGCTCAATGATTCCAGAGAGTTCCCCGGCTTTTCTTTCAGGGAATGTTAAGGGAAATAAATAAGTACTATGTTCTATTTATTATATGTACATATGTTAAATATTCTAATATATTTGTTTAATAAACAATTTTCTAAAGTTACTATATTTACCACGAATATCGTTGCTTCTAACTTTAGAGTTAACCACGGAGCCACTTCTCTGAGGAATTTGTGCCGCAGCATTTCTTAGAGAAGACATTCTTTGATATTCGGGCTCTTGGAGCCATTTTAGCATACGTCTAAATGTTTCCCGACCTGACTTAAGTTTTGACCATGGTTTTGGATTACGTAGAAGGTCAGATAACGTTCCTTGAGAGCGACATAAAACTCTTTGAGCAAAAATGGCTTGAGGTATGCTATAGCGCTTAAGTTCAGAAGATATACGCTGCGCCAATTCCTTTGTATTTATTTCTTCTATTTCTTTGTTATGTACCGCAGAATCGCATTCCTCAGCAAATTTGTTTCTACGTATGGGTGTTTTAAGCCAAGAAATTTCGTCTTTAGGATTTTCACTAGTTGTGGGTTGTGATGAGTATGAGTAAGATAAACTCAGTTGTTGTTTGTATTCCTTTCTAAATGGACAATCAACTAGATCTCTATTTGCGTTTTTTTCTTCTAATGGAGACATACTGTCATTGGTCTCAAGTATAGACACCTCCGTCTCGGGCAAATTATTAGCTATTCTCTGACTTTGTAATGCCTCTGTCTCAAATTTTTGCGGGCTTGTTATTCTCTCTCTCGAGAAATCAGAGTAATTTTCGCTTGGTGGTTTCGGGCTACAATTTGTTCTCACCTGATCCTTTGCCAGATGTTGGGTTAAATTAGAATATTGAAGATCGCAGTGGAAGTTAATATTACTTACAACGTCAGTATTCTTTTGGCTATTAAAAGTGGATTCTAAATCCTGGATCAATGTTTCATCTTCACCATCATCGTCATTTTTATTTTCAGACGTCATACATGCTACATGTCGCATCCGTGAGGATAAAGTGATATTATTAGTACCGCTTTTACTGATATCTGTCGGAGATATCACTGATCTACTCAATTCATATGATGTCAAAACAGCCGACATAATAGATGATTTGTTTTTAGATGGAGTACTATGTTTTTCTGGTTCCGAAAAACCAGACTCCACTAACTCATTTAAATTTACGGAATTTAGTGAGCTTTGATGGCGTTGATAATTATAATTATCAGCGGTTTGTTGTTGGTGTTGACTTTGAGTATGGTGCATCGATTTCGTCGCCACAAAAGAAAGACCCCTCTCTGTAGAATCAGTGGGAGAGCTATTTTCAACATTGTCATTGCTGGAGTCGTTACCACTTGCAGTGTCAATCACACAAGAGCCACTTATATGACCCCCAAATATAAATTTTTCTGACATTGTTGAGATAGGAGGCAGGGATTGAAGTGGAGTCAACGTTGCGTACGAGGATGTTGCATTAAAGTTGAGGGCAGATAAGTCATCTTCGTTAGATATAGAAGTTATAGTTTGGCAGCAGTTTCCTTCAAAGGGAATATCGGGACAGAGATCTGAAGTGTTTTCTACATTATCAGCATTTTTAACAATAACTGTTAGGAGGTCGTTCTGAGCTCGAGACAGAGTAATATTTTTATTGAAGTTTAATCCACATTGATGTTGAGATGATGGCAGGCAATGATATAAATGTAAAGAGTTTTCTGGGCTAGTTTCTAGAACACCGTCGTTACTACAACTGCAATTTGAAGTCTCCATTTTCAGTTTCTCTATTGATATTAACTATACATTTAAAGTATACGTGGTATTGGTATACTCAGAGACCTGTTGGTTTTAAATTAAGAGCTATCTAAAGAACTCACGATATATAATATCTGTCGTAGAAATTGGTACGCAACTACGATAATTCACCAAACTATTTCCCCGTTGTGTTTTCTGCCTTTATAGCTCTGAAATAGAAAATCACGCAAATATTATTACATCGAAAAAGAACAGTAATATTAAACTTTGAAACAAACTTCTCAACTTTTTTTACCCCGTATTTTATAAAGCTGTAAACAGGAAAAGATCTCGGACCCCTAGTAGTCTGACCACTCGTCTTCTGGTACCTCCCATACAAATGTACCATCCCGCCCCCTTATAAATCGTGTAATGATATCAATATAACTAACGCGATCTTTCCCAAATTCCCTATTTAGTAAAGCTATAGGGAGACAAAAACTTGGAAGTCTGGCCACGCCCCTTCTTGTACCTCCCATACAAATGTACCATAAATCCTTTATATGCCCAACGCGAGCTTTCCCAAATTCTACATTTAGTAAACCTATAACTGAACAAAGTTTCGGACAAAAACTTGGAAGTCTGGCCACGCCCCTTCTGATGCCGCCGATACAAATGAGCCATATCACCCCTCAGATATCGTATAATAATACCAATCTACCTTCTCGCTTACTTTTTTTTTTTTTTTTTTGACTAATATTTAGGGGATGTCCCCTATAAATGCAATGCACTGTGTTAGCGATGGGAAAGAAGAGTATTAGAGGTAGGAAAGAGGGAGTAGTGTTTGTTGATGTTTGCCTTGAATTTGATAATGTCATAGTAGGCAGGAAAAACACTGTTCCACATGTTCGCACGTACGGCTAAAGAACGAATTTTCTCTATAGTGAGTCGGTCAACCGGCCACTTTACAATGAACGGATGAGAGACCCTGGATAGCCACGTATTCCGGCTAAATGTTCTAACGTCAGGGACCAGACGACGGATATCTTGTGAACAGACACCGTTAAAATATCTATATAACAGCGATATACAACCCACATTCCGGCGATGCTGAAGGGAGATAATAGAGTTGGATACCCTACAATCCCCAATCATCACCACCGCTCTCCTCTGTACACGGTCCAAAAGCTAAATATTTACGAGATCAGATGGAGTGAAGTATTTCTTGCACCGCTTTAAAAAGCCTAAACACTTGAATGCTTCTTTCGACACTTTGAGTATATGGCTCGCCCAGCGAGCATCACCCTGTATCTTCATGCACAGAACATCAAGAGTGTCTGATTCGTCGATATCCACACCACCCATAGATATTGACGGCGATTCTGAACCAGTGGAACAAACATCACTGGGTCTTTTGTGCTTTAAAATCTACTCTGTTCATTTGGGCCCACTAACAAATCGTCGCCAAATCGTGGTTAAGGGATCGTTCGCCTTTTGTTCTCGACCTCCCGAGGACCTGGCCGATGATCAAATGAGTACGAATGACAGAGGTTGCTGTCATCTGCAAAGGAGTAGATTGGGTTCACAGTCTGCCCCAAGATGTCGTCAATGAAAATAGGAAATAGAGAAGGAGAGAGGAGGCTCTGCCTTGTGGCACTCCTACGGTAAAACTGTGCTCGTTGGATGAGATCCCATCTATAACAACTCGTTTAGAGCTATCCCTGAATCGAGAGAAGGTATTAACGACACCAAATGCAATAAGTTTTGATATTAGTGCTCCGTGCCAGACCCTATCGAACGCCTTGGAAATATCCAGAGCCACGACCTTACTTTCACCAAGGTGGTGAATGGATCGAAAAGATTGCGCAATGGACGAGCTAGCGTCGAAGAGCACTTACACTTACTGAAATACCATCCGGGCCGGGAGTTTTGTTTACATTGAGATCTGCAAGAACCCTTTTGACTCCACGTGTTCGAAAAAATATCTGAGGCATCGAACTAGATACGTTTTCGATCACGGGGAGTGGTTGACAGCTTTCTGGCAAAGATGCATTCTTTACAAATGTTTCAGCCAAAAGGTTAGATTGTCAACCGGGTCAGTGAATATCTGGTCACCGTTAACAAGGGTTGAAATAAAAGATGAAGAATTGTTCCTTACCCTTATAACAAATGACCAAAAGCTCTTACTCCCCCTGGGAGAAGAAAGATCTTTAGCACGAAGGCGCTGTTCTTGGAGATGTTTTTCACGCCAAAGCACTCTGGCACAATTAGATCTTGCCTGCTTACGTAGCAGCTCAGTAGTGACGTTTTTATGTAACCTCCAGTTTCTGAACGCTTCCTCTTTGGATCTGACAGCTTCTTTGCATGTCTGATTAAACCAACAATTCTTTGGCGGATATCTCGTGACGATTAGACGATCTCTTCAGATATCAACACTAGAATCAAATCAACACTAGAGGTGTGAAAGGACCTGGATGGCATTGTGCGCTCTGACGGAAGTGAAGCCATTATTTGGGTTTGAGTATGTTTTTTGTAGAGTATGCATGTCTTACAATTGTGAATAACTTTTTTGACTTGAGTTTTATTAAAGGTTTATTAATTGTAAAAGGCGAGCATCATATGGTAAAAGTATTGGATGTCGTTCATTATAAGATAAGGCAGATGATTGTACAAGGTTGGCTCTGATAACACCTTTTTAGTCCAAAAAAGGGTTGAGAGTCAATAAACTGCTGCATGGCGAAATATGTGATTTGTGAAGTAAAGCTTGGTACTCGGTTTGGAAATGATGTTTTTGCGTGAGCACGAGGAGTCGTGTCTTAACATCTTGGATCTTTTCGCCAGAATCGAAGAACATATGCCAATACTCAGCTAGCAACATCTTCGGGGTTACATTCGGAGTCTACATGTATCCAGTTGTCATTTCTAGCATTCTCCAGAATAATTCACGTTCTGTTGCCGACGAAAGTGCTCCATGAACATGGTGGTTTCGTAAGCCCGGCTAGCACGACCGTCGAGTCAGTCGAATAATGACTATGTAAATTTTCCAGGTGAAGATTTGGAACTACTACTGTAGCTAATTCTATGCTACACCCCTCCCGCCGCTGTTATTTCTGTTAGTTGTTCAGTATTATGCCTACAACAACTACTAGAACAGCGACAAGAAGAATGCAGAACTATTTTTGATTGGCGAACGGGAAGAGGGAGGGCGGTACACAAATGCACGACATCGAGGTGGGCATAAAAAAGTCCTTAGTGTTGTCTTTGTTGTGTTAATGCGTGGAGCTGGTTATTGTTGTTAATGTGTGAGCGCGGTTTGGATATTTTGTTTGTTTTTCGTTTTCATTTGGTTGTTGCTGTTGTGGTTGTTGTAATGTTATGTTCTCTTTTTTTCTATTTTGTTTAATTTGTGTTTCACATATTATTTTATTTTATCATTGTTATGTTTATTTCTGAGAAATAAGTTATTGTTTTATTTTGGTATAATTGTTTGGATTTTTGTTATTTTTTTGTTTTTTAAAAAACAAGAAAACGCGACGGTCTTACAAAATGTGCGTGTGCACGGAACAAAAGACAAACACTAACTTGTGTAGTCAATATATGTTATTTAGGTGTTCACAATATGTTTTATTTGTTCACTTTTCACTGCTTTATGGACGAGACTTGGAGAATGCCCCGCAACACTGCCCAGGAATCAAAATCGTCCTCTTTTATTTCACCATCGGCCTTCTATCTTTGGCAGAAATTCCGTGAGATTATTTTTAGCCGTTTTCACCTATTGACAAGACTAAGCTCAGCACCAGAAATTCCAGGCTCAGCAGGGGCTAATATGGAGTTACCGATAACAAAGCGTCCTGGAGCCAACGTTGAAAAAGTCGGCTGGGTCATCGCTAGTGGTACTCAAGGGTCTAGAGTTTAAACAAGCTTCAATGCGGGCTAGAATTGTTAAAAGTTCTTCACAGGTGAAATTCATGTGTGGAATCAATTTTCGTAAATGCGTTTTGAACGACTTTACACCTGCTAACCAAAGTCCGCCCATAAGAGGAGCTCCAGGTGGTATGAACTTCCATTCGAGATCTTGCTGGATAAACTGCTGTAGAGCTTTGGTTTTTATAGATCTCGTGAAGATTAGACGATCTCTTCAGATATCAACACTAGAGTTATGAAAGGACCTGGATGGAATTGAGCGCTCTGACGGAAGTGAAGCCATTATTTGGGTTTGAGTATTTTTTTTTGTAGAGTATGCATGTCTTACAATTGTGAATAACTTTTTTGACTAGAGTTTTATTAAAGGTTTATTAATTGTAAAAGGCGACCATCATATGGTAAAAGTATTGGATGTCGTTCATTATAAGATAAGACAGATGATTGTTCAAAGTTGGCTCTGATAACACCTTATTAGTCCAAAAAAGTGTTGAGAGTCAATAAACTGCTGCATGGCGAAAAATGTGATTTGTGAAGTAAAGCTTGGTACTGGGTTAGGAAATGATGTTTTTGCGTGTGCACGAGGAGTCGTGTCTTAACATCTTGGATCTTTTCGCCAGAACCGAAGAACATATGCCAATACATTTTAGGCTCGAATTAAGGAGTAGAATATATTCAGGGGATAATGAATACGTGTTGCAAGGACTTTGGTTTTGACTCCAAATTTGTGGCTTTAAGTACTTCGTAACTAGGCCATCGGTCTTTTGGTAACTTCAGCCATGGAGGTTAATGCCACCATAGATGATGAGATATGAAGTCATCTGGAGAGGAGCCTTAGCTAGCACCATCGTCGGGGTTACATTCGGAGTCTACATGTATCCAGTTGTCATTTCTAGCATTCTCCAGAATAATTGACGTTCTGTTGCCGACGAAAGTGCTCGATGAACATGGTGGTTTCGTATGCCAGGCTAGCACGATCGTCGAGTCAGTCGAATAATGACTATGTGCATTTGTTGATGCGTGGAGCTGGTTATGGTTGTTGTTGTTAATGTGTGAGCGCGGTTTGGTTATTTTGTTTGTTATTCGTTTTCATTTAGTTATTGCTGTTGTGGTTGTTGTAATGTTATGTTCCCTTTTTTTTCTATTTTGTTTAATTTGTATTTCACATATTATTTTATTTTATCATTGTTATGTTTATTTCTGAGGAATAAGTTATTGTTTTATTTTGGTATAATTGTTTGGATTTTTGTTATTTTTTTGGTTTTTTAAAAAACACTGAAAACACGAAAACGCGACGGTCGGACAAAATGTGCGTGTGCACGGAACAAAAGACAAACACTAACTTGTGTAGTCAATATATGTTATTTAGGTGTTCACAATATGTTTTATTTGTTCACTTTTCACTGCTTTATGGACGAGACTTGGAGAATGCCCCGCAACACTGCCCAGGAATCAAAATCGTACTCTTTTATTTCAACATCGTCCTTCTATCTTTGGCAGAAATTCCGTGAGATTATTTTTAGCCGTTTTCACCTATTGACAAGACTAAGCTCAGCGCCAGAAATTCCAGGCTCAGCAGGGACTAATATGGAGTTACCGATAAGAAAGTGTCCTGGAGTCAACGGAGATAGGTCGGCAGGGTCAATGCTAGTGGTACTCAAGGGTCTAGAGTTTAAACAAGCTTCAATGCATGCTAGAATTGTTAAAAGTTCTTCACAGGTGAAATTCATGTGTGGAATAAATTTTCGTAAATGCGTTTTGAACGACTTTACACGTGCTTCCCAAAGTCCGCCCATAAGAGGAGCTCCAGGTGGTATGAACTTCTATTCGAGATCTTGCTGGATATACTGCTGTAGAGCTTTGGTTTTTAGAGATCTCGCAAAGATTAGACGATCTCTTCAAATATCAACACTAGAATCAAATCAACACTAGAGGTGTGAAAGGACCTGGATGGCATTGTGCGCTCTGACGGAAGTGAAGCCATTATTTGGGTTTGAGTATGTTTTTTGTAGAGTATGTATGTCTTACAATTGTGAATAGCTTTTTTGACTAGAGTTTTATTAAAGGTTTATTAATTGTAAAAGGCGAGCATCATATGTTAAAGGTGTTGGATGTCGTTCATTATAAGATAAGGCAGATGATTGTACAAGGTTGGCTCTGATAACACCTTTTTAATCCAAAAAAGGGTTGAGAGTGAATAAACTGCTACATGGCGAAATATGTGATTTATGAAGTAAAGCTGTTTTAAAAGTAAATGATGTTTTTGCGTGTGCACGAGGAGTCGTGTCTTAACATCTTGGATCTTTTCGCCAGAACCGAAGAACATATGCCAATACATTTTAGGCTCGAATTAAGGAGTAGAATATATTCAGGGGATAATGAATACGTGTTGCAAGGACTTTGGTTTTGACTCCAAATTTGTGGCTTTAAGTACTTCGTAACTAGGCCATCGGTCTTTTGGTAACTTCAGCCATGGAGGTTAATGCCACCATAGATGATGAGATATGAGGTCATCTGGAGAGGAGCCTTAGCTAGCACCATCGTCGGGGTTACATTCGGAGTCTACATGTATCCAGTTGTCATTTCTAGCATTCTCCAGCATAATTGACGTTCTGTTTCCGACGAAAGGGCTCCATGAACATGGTGGTTTCGTAAGCCAGGCTAGCACGATCGTAGAGTCAGTCGAATAATGACTATGTAAATTTGTCAGCTGAAGATTTGGAAGTACTGCTATAGTTAATTCTGAAAGAAGTACCGCTCAGTGATGTTCTAGTCGAGGTAACGAGATTTTTTGATTGCTGCAACACTAGTTTTCGCAACCAACAGAGAAGTGTGTGTTGCTTTGTTTGGGAACTCTATTCGAAAGTAGATTGCGGCAGAGAGATATGCGCTCTCTGATGCATCACAAAACCCATGGACTTCTACCAGACTTTATGGTTGAAATTGTAACCATATAGGCATTTTTATTGTATTTATTAGTGGAACATTTTATACAAAATTGTACCAACACATTTGAGTAACGGGCTGCAAAACGCCATCCCAATTTATTTTGTCTAACCAGACATGCTGCACTATCAGCTTGGCGACTACTATCACTGGAGCCAGCCATCCACAAGGGATGCTTTTTAGAGAGAACTTCTCGAAGTAAAGTGGAAGCAGTATGGTGATATGTGCCATCTAATACCTAAAGTCTTCGATGGGGACCCATCGGAGATGTCTAACCAATTAACGAGTAAAAGTTGCTCCATTTCCTCAGTTCAGAACCTGTCACCCACAAGGGTCGAAAAACTTTCCTATTGTAGAGAGAACATCTTTTTTAGTGCATGAATGTTTTTCTTCTCTGTCCTCTAGACTCAATGTGGACAATAACCGTTAATAACAAGGTTTCTACTTTTTGATTATTTCTACGCTCTTGGAGGGTGACACTAAGTGATTCTAAGTTGTGTGTGGAATGTATTAAGATTGTTAGAGCTGCTGTGCTTGTAGGGAGTGCATCAGCCGATATTGTATCAACACATGTAGAGTTGGCTTCTTGCATTTATGTAACAAACTGTGGTGTTTGAGCTTACAATCTCTACATGTGTATCAACTTTATGCCCAACGCGATTTTGCTCAAATTCTGTATTTAGTAAAGCTATAACTGGAAAAATTTTCGGACAAAAACTTGGAAGTCTGGCATCTCCCCTTCTGGTACCTCCCATACAAATGTACCATTACAACCACTTTAGAAATCGTGTTTTTACTGTGGGTGAGGCTATATATAAGTCGGTTTACCCGACTGCAAATTTTTCACTGGTTATTGAGTTCTTCGTCTCGTATCGTCAATTGGGGTGTCTCCAGTTGTTTCCTCTCGATCTCGACATTCCAGATATGACCTTTTTAAATGGTCCCACGGAGAATATAGCTTCACTCGCAGTACCTCCAATGCATGTTTTTGTCTGAAACTATATTCAGTTATAGCTTTACTATAAACAGACTTTGGGTAAGATCGCGTTGGTAATATTGATAATAATACACAGTTTATAAGGTGCGGGATGGTACATTTGTATGGGAGGTACCATGAGGGGAGTTACAAGACTTATATGTTTTTACCGAAACTTTGTCCAGTTATAGCTTTACTAAATGCAGACTTTGGGCAAGATCGCGTTGGCCATATTGATATTATTACACGATTTCTAAGGGAGCGGGATGGTATATTTGTATGGGAGGTGCCAGAAGGGGAGTTGCCAGACTTCCAAGCTTTTGTCCGAAACTTTCTCCTCTTACAGCTCTACTAAAAACGGAATTTGGGCAATATCGCGTTGGTGGTACTGATATTATTACACGATTTCTTAAGTGGAGAAATGGTACATTTGGGAGGGGAGTTGTCAGAAATCCAAGTTTTTGTCCGAAATATTTTCCCTCTATAGTTTTAGTAAATATACAATTTGGGAATGATCTCGTTGGTCATATTGGTAATATTTCAAGGGGCGGAATCGTACATTTGTATGGGAGGTACCAGAAGGGTAGTTGCCAGACTTCCAAGCTTTCGTCCAAAACTTTGTGCAGGTATACGTTTACTAAATACAAAATTTGGGCAAAATGCGTTGGCCTTATTGAAATTATTACACGGTTTTTAAGTGGCGGGATGGTACATTTGTATGGGAGGTATCAGAATGGGAGTTGCCAGACATTCAAGTTTATGTCCGAAACTTTCTCCAATTATGGCTTTACTAAATGCAGACTTTGGGCAAGAACGCGTTGGTGGTATTTATATTATTATTTCTAAGGGGGTGAAATGGTACATTTGTATGGGATGTACCAGAAGGGGAGTTGCCAGACTTCCAAGCTTTCGTCCAAAACTTTGTGCAGGTATACGTTTACTTAATACAAAATTTGGGCAAAATGCGTTGGCCTTATTGAAATTATTACACGGTTTTTAAGTGGCGTGATGGTACATTTGTATGGGCGGTACCAGAATGGGAGTTGCCAGTCTTACAAGTTCTTGTCTGAAAGTTTGTACAGTTATAGCTTTACTTAATGCAAAATTTGGGCAAGATAGGGAAAATTAGTATTATTACTCGATTTCTAAGGGCGCGGGATGATACATTTGTATGGGAGGTACCAAAAGGGGAGTTGCCAGACTTCCAAGTTCTTGTCTGAAATTTTGTAGAGTTATAGCTTTACTAAACACAGAATTTGGGCAGGATCGCGTTAGCGGTATTGATATTATTATACCATTTCTAAGGGGGTGGAATGGTACATTTGTATAGGAGGTACCAGAACGGTAGTTGCCAGACCTTCAAGTTTTTGTCCGAAACTATCTCCAATTATGGCTTTACTAAATACAGACTTTGGGCAAGAACGCGTTGGTGGTATTTATATTATTATACAATTTCTAAGGGGGTTAAATGGTACATTTGTATGGGATGTACAAGAAGGGGAGTTGCCAGACTTCTATGTTTTTGTGCGAAACTTTGTCCAGTTATAGATTTACTAAATACAGAATTTGGGCAGGATCGCGTTGGCCATATTGATATTATTACACGGTTTTTAAGTGGCGGGATGGTACATTTGTATGGGAGGTACCAGAATGGGAGTGGCCAGACTTCTATGTTTTTGTGCGAAACTTTGTCCAGTTATAGATTTACTAAATACAGAATTTGGGCAGGATCGCGTTGTCCATATTGATATTATTACACGATTTCTAAGGGAGCGGGATGGTACATTTGTATGGGAGGTACCAGAAGGGGAGTTGCCAGACTTCCAAGCTTTCGTCCAAAACTTTGTGAAGGTATACGTTTACTAAATACAAAATTTGGGCAAAATCGCGTTGGCCATATTGATATTATTACACGATTTCTAAGGGAGCGGGATGGTACAGACTTTGGGCAAGATCGCGTTGGTGGTATGGATATTATTACACGATTTCTTAAGTGGTGGAATGGTACATTTGTATGGGAGGGGAGTTGCCAGAATTCCAAGTTTTTGTCCGAAACTTTCTCCTGTTACAGCTCTACTAAAAACGGAATTTGGGCAATATCGCGTTGGTGGTACTGATATTATTACACGATTTCTTAAGTGGAGAAATGGTACATTTGGGAGGGGAGTTGTCAGAAATCCAAGTTTTTGTCCGAAATATTTTCCCTCTATAGCTTTAGTAAATATACAATTTGGGAATGATCTCGTTGGTCATATTGGTAATATTTCAAGGGGCGGAATGGTACATTTGTATGGGATGTACCAGAAGGGGAGTTGCCAGACTTCCAAGCTTTCGTCCAAAACTTTGTGCAGGTATACGTTTACTAAATACAAAATTTGGGCAAAACGCGTTGGCCTTATTGAAATTATTACACGGTTTTTAAGTGGCGGGATAGTACATTTGTATGGAAGGTACCAGAAGGGGAGTGGCCAGACTTCTATGTTTTTGTGCGAAACTTTGTCCAGTTATAGCTTTACTAAATGTAGACTTTCGGCAAGATCGCGTTGGCCATATTGATATTATTACACTGTTTTTAAGTGGCGGGATGGTACATTTGTATGGGAGGAACCAGAATGGGAGTTGCCAGACTTCTATGTTTTTGTCCGAAACCTTGTCAAGTTATAGCTTTAATAAATACAGAAGTTGGACAAGATCTCGTTGGTCATATTGGTAATATTACACGGTTTTTAAGTGGCGGGATAGTACATTTGTATGGAAGGTACCAGAAGGGGAGTGGCCAGACTTCTATGTTTTTGTGCGAAATTTTGTCCAGTTATAGCTTTACTAAATGCAAAATTTGGGCAAGAAAGCGTTGGGAATATTATTATTATTACTGGATTTCTAATGGCGCGGGATGGTACATTTGTATGGGAGGTACCAAAAGGAGAGTTGCCAGACTTCCAAGTTCTTGTCTGAAAGTTTGTAGAGTTATAGCTTTACTAAATACAGAATTTGGGCAGGATCGCGTTGGCCGTATTGATATTATTACACGATTTCTAAGGGGGTATAATGGTACATTTGTATGGGAGGAAACTTTGTCCAGTTATAGCTTTACTAAATGCAGACTTTGGGCAAGATCGCGTTGGCCATACTGGTATTATTACACGGTTTTTAAGTGGCGGGATGGTGCATTTGTATGGAAGGTACCAGAAGGGCAGTTGCCAGACTTCCAAGTTCTTGTCTGAAAGTTTGTACAGTTATAGCTTTACTAAATGCAAAATTTGGGCAAGATAGCGTTGGGAATATTGGTATAATTACTTGATTTCTAAGGGCGCGGGATGGTATATTTGTATGGGAGGTACCATGAGGGGAGTTGCCAGAATTCCAAGTTCTTGTCTGAAAGTTTGTAGAGTTATAGCTTTACTAAATACAGAATTTGGGCAGGATCGCGTTGGCGGTATTGATATTATTACATGATTTCTAATGGGGTGGAATGGTACATTTGTATGGGAGGTACCAGAAGGGTAGTTGCCAGACTTTCAAGTTTTTGTCCGAAACTTTCTCCAGTTATAGCTTTATTAAATGCAGACTTTGGGCAAGAACGCGTTGGTGGTATTGATATTATTGTTCAGACTAACCAAAATTTTAAAATAAATGATTGAACCGAACTGTTTGAATGTTTGTAAGACACTGAATTCTTTATTTTTTATAAACGTTTGCTTATAACTCAGTATACATTAATAATCTAAACTAATCCTAAAGAAGGAACGAGAACGCGCTATTGGCATGTGCGTGGGGGTTGTTTTGTCACCACACACGACGACAACCATACGCAGCATCTGGTGGAAAATTCCACTCGTTATCATCATCCTCGTTCCCCTCCCACACAAAACAACGATGCCTTATAACCCGCAAAGAATGTTCGATGCCTGCTTATTTTCCATATGTAATCAAATGTTTTAATGTTCCTTTCCATTCAAAGACCCTAGCCATACATTACATACAATATTCGAATACATACACTTCAATTGCATAGAGCTAGTACAGTTTATAGATCTCGAAAAGTTTATACATCAAACAAAATAAACATGTGCAGGTTTGTCTCAAATCTAAATATTCTGCGGCCGGCGAAACATAATAATCGCATCCGCTCTTTTTTAGCGTACATTTTCTTATAAAATAAATTAAAATAATAATAACTAAAATACTAATTAAAGTTAAAGCCGCATGTCCAGTAGCATGATGAAAATGTAGGGTCTTCAGATGAAGATCGGTTTCCTGAAGATTATTCATTTACCTTTTTATCTCCTTGATTTCTGCAATATTGTCGATAATATGGGATCCGAAAAGTTTAATATCATCATTCCTATCCTTAATTTCGTTCATAAGGAATTTTCCAAAAACCGCTTCCATTGAAGTTTTGACGGTGGATTCGTCTTCCCAATTTGTCCAGTACACCCCGGAAATAGCGTTAAAACACCTTGCATTGGCAACTGCATTAAATCTTGACGTTTTTGATCACAAAACACGTGCAAAGTGGAATTAACAGCTGTCTTGAAAAGCCATTGTCGTCTGTTGTTCAGATTAACCCACATGTGTGTGCTGGTGGATTCTACGAATTTATTGAAAACTTTGTGTGGTTTTAATGGGGACACCTCACATGTATTGTCGTCAGCATCTTGCCAGGCCCATTGATTCTCGCATATATATGAAGTCGATCACCACCTTCTTTGCATTGATGAAAGTCTATCTCTGACATTAAATGGTATACATCTCCTTCATGGCTATATATTAGGTATGGCCACCACATGACTTAAACCATGTACCACGGGAACCGGTATCACCTTGAAAATATTGGAGAACTTTGTAGATATTAGTGAGATATCAGTTTTAATTACCATTTTATTGTCCACTGTAACCGCCTTGCCAGTCAACAACCGCAGTACCGTCGCGACTTGATTGCCCTTGCCTCCAGGAATCTTTAACGTCTCCGGTAATCCAGCCTTAATCCTTGCCAGCTCCTTTGTAAGCTGGTCAGGTTTTAATAAATCTGCACTGATTTTGCCGTGATTGATATCCATAAGCATCCTTATTATCTGGAACTGGGTTTTTTCAATTACTGTTACTTGCGCTTCTATATCTTTGGTAATCGCCAAGAATTTTAAGGTTTCTCTACAGACAAAGACCTGCGTTTGCATTAACGAAGTAATATTGTCAACCTCTCTTGAATTAGTTTGTAGTTGGTGTTAACTTCATCAATTGTCTTCCGTAAGAGATTCATAATTGCATCCATCACCGTTGATTGTTTGTGCAACAAGTCATCTATACTGTACAGGTTCTCTAAAAGGGCTCTCATATTCTCCTCCAACTCACGTCGATCGTCGTCATCCATTAGACCAAAAAGGAAATGATACCATGACCCAATGAAATTTATCCCTCGTTTGCTGTGGCTGTCTCGACGTAAAGAGAACAACCTGTTATTGTTTTGCACCTCACTCACTCTGCGTTCAATTCTTCGAAGTGTAGTTTCGCACTGCGATTGAAGCTCGCCCATTCTGCTACATATTGACCAACTCTGTGTTGTTAGTTTCTCTTCAATTATCAATGATGTTAAATATGTGTCCAAATCGTAATATAGGATCATATTCCATTTTGAACTTGTGAGCTCTACGCTGCCAATGTTGTCCAAATACACGGCTACGCTTCCGTCTATTGAAGTTATCGATGTCTTTGTGTTGTTTTGAGCCGCAGCAGCTTGACCAAATAATACAGCCATTATTGTAAATAGTACCGTCGTCATGCTGACATCGAATCTCTTCGGTTTATTTTGGACTGAAGCATCGTCCTCTGACCTGGGATCCGGAACATTCACACCTTCCAACACACATACCTTCGTTACCGGCCTTTTGAGAATTCCATTCTGCATTTTAACGGTGACCAATCGAACATTTCCGTCCGTACCCTCATGTGTTTGGAGAATTCTCCCCAATGGCCATCTTGCTGGTGAAGTATCTTCATCTTTGACGAGGACCACCTGATCTTCCTTTAAGTTTGGCCTTGAATGCTTCCACTTCCCCCAGCTCAGCAGACTGTGTAGGTAATCTTCTTTCCATTTCTTCCAAAAATCAAAACGCATATTTCCCAATCAAAAAATGGCCGGGAGTTAAAACGTTTGCAGCTTCCGCCTCGCCTACCAATTCATGCAATGGACGAGAGTTTCAAACAGCCTCAATTTGCGTTAGTAAGGTAGTCATCTCTTCGAAAGTAAGCTTTATCTCACCAATCACTCATTTTAAATGGTGTTTAACCGACTTTACAGCTGCTTCCCAAATTCCTACGAAGTATGGAGCTCGCGGGGGCATGAATTGTTGCGAATTGCTCTCCTGTAGTTTTCATCTACCATTCGAGCTTTTGCCTCTCATATTCGAGCTTTTGCCTCTTCTGGCAAAGAACTGCGTTAGCGCTGCCGTAAATGCCTCGCTGGTTAAATCACTTACTGCCTCCAAGTGAACCGTCTTTGTTGCCGTACATACGGAGATGGCAATGTATCATTTGTACGATTTCTGTCCACTTCAATTCGATACTCTTATGTGAATTGGACCTACATAATCCACTCCTGCATGTTCAAAAGGATTTGATATTGAAACCCTGCTTTCCGGAAGATTCCACATTAGTTGAGATGTTGCTTCTTTTCTATATCGCGCACATTTTACACATTGTCTAACAGCTTTTTTCAAAATTTCTTTAGCGCGAATGACCCAATATTGTCTTCTAAGCATATTCTCCATAACTCGTACTCCGCCATGTAACGTTGTGTTATAAATGCTATCTACCAACAGAGTCGTTAAGTGGCATTTGGAAAGGAAAACAGGGTGTTTTCTTTAATACGACAATGATGAATTTTCCTACGCGAAGAATGCGATTATCATCTAAGAATGGCTACAAGTTTGACAACTTATTAGATGTTAGTAGTTCTTTATGATTTTGGATAAGTTTTATTTCACCTGGAAACAAAAGTTGTTGTGTGTGCACAAAAACTATCTTCTTTGCTTCCTTTATCTCGTCGGTCGTAATCCACGAAGGAAATACATCACCTTTCAATCTCTTGGCAAATCTGACTATATAAGACACGATTCGCAGTAGCCTTGTGAAACAGGAAATTCTTTCTATCAGGTCTTGGATAATACTGGATGATAATTTTGTATTAAGCACCATACACGATGTTGCTATTTCCGTTGTCGGCCATTTCGATTTATCACACAGCCATGACGGACCATTACACCATATATTGTTATTCATTTCCGTCACTCTCACCCGAATAAAATTGTCCTTTACTTTTTCTGCGTTCTTTATCCATGCCAGCGCAATCATCGAATCACTCCAAGCGTATATTTTGACTTCTCGTTGAATAACTTCCGCAATACTTTTTATCAACCTCGATAGCAAGTGAGCTGAGCATAATTCTAACTTCGGTATTGTCTTCTCATTTTTTATAGGGCTGACTTTTGATTTCGCTGCCACAAGAGTTATGGTTGTATGTGTCCTGGTGTAAACTACTGCCGCAAAAACCTTTTCCGAGGCATCAGCAAAGCCATGTATTTCAAACATGCCATCCGAAGTCGTCGACAACCATCGCGAAACCAACACATCTGTAATTGCAGACAATGAATTAATTATGCTTCCCCATTCCCAATGTACATCCATCAACCACAATTTTTGGATGAATAGTTTAGCCATTACAGTTACCGGTGCTAGCCAGCCAAGGGGATCGTAGATTCTTGCTACCGTTAAGAGCGCTTTTCTTTTAGTAAGTTCCGTGTCATATTTTGTGTTAAAATAAAACGCAAAACTATCAGCATACGGCTACCACTGCACACCTAATGTTTTTACAGACTCATCTTCCTGTATTTTTACAATATCATGTTCCCCGGTATCGCGGACATCCATCAGAATTCTTGGCTCGTTGACAACCATTTTCTAAGCTTGAACCCGAACTTCAGCAGCTGCTTATCAATAGCATTTCGAATTCGAATCATCAGATCATCCATATAAAAATCTTCGTTTATGATTTGATATAATTTCGGATAATTTTCTTACAGTCGTTTGATATCTCCATTAAAACTCTCTTAGCTAGGAATGGTGCAGATTGTGTACCATAAGTAACATTTTTTAGTTTAAATTGTTCAATTTGTTTGTTTGAATTACTTCTCCACAAAATTGTTTGATACGCTTGATCTTCTTAAGCAACGTATATTTGCCTGTACATTTTTTTCGACGTCTGCTGTTATTACAAATCGCCATAATCTCCACTTTACCAATATTTCGAAGATATCGTGTTGCAGCTTAGCACCTATTTGGAGAATATCATTTAGACTCTTGCCATTTGATGATTTCGCAGATGCAGCAAATACAACGCGCACCTTAGTGGTAGAGTGATCACTTCTGAACACTGCCTGGTGTGGCATATAATATTTTCCAATAATGCTTTTGGATATTTTCTCCACATCACCCATCCTTTTATATGTATCCATAAACTTTATGTACTCTTCCTTTAAAGCAGAATTATTTTTCAGTTTATTTTCCAAACTTAGTAATCGTGCCACTGCCATTTTCTTCGAGTCACCGAGTTCCTGCACTTTTTTGAACGGTAGCTTAACCACAAACCGGCTGTCTTTATTTATAAAGGGTGTTTTTTATTGGGGTATAGAACTTTAAGTTGGCATCACTTTTTTAACTGGCGGCCATTTTGTCAGCTGTCAAGTGATTAATATTTAGTTTGGTTTGCCATTTCATCATGAACAGGTTGACAAAAGAACAACGCCTGCAAATCGTGCAAATTTATTTCGAAAGTAATGGTTCAGTTCGCGAAGTTCACCGCAAGCTCCGTCCATTTTATGGTCGACATAATCGTCCATCAGAGCAATTAATTCGGTTAACCATGGATCGTTTTCGCACTACGTTTACTCTATGTGATAATACGCATCCGCAGAGACGTCGAACAGTGCGCACCGAAGAAACAATTGCCGCTGTAGAGCAAAGTGTTGAAGAGAACCCGAATGAATCGATTCGCCACCGTGCACAGCAATTGGAGCTTTGTCCATCAATTGGAAAATTGGACCTGTAGAATTGGCTTTATTCGAGCCAGCCGCGGCGGCCACATGCCTGAAATCATATTTAAACATAAAGCCAAATTGATGGACATTAAAACGATTTTCTTGTGTTTTATTTCAATTCGAAGTTCTACACCACAATAAAAAACACCCTTTATATGATGTTGCTTTAACCCTTTCCTATCTGACGGTACTAATTCGTACCACCTTTTGAAACGGTAAATTAAACAAACATGATATCGCAGCAGCTTTCGCTCTCATTAAATATCTCTTCTAAAGCAATTGTGCTAGACAATAAAAATAATTCTGGTGAAAAAAAAATAAAAATTCGCCATTCAGTATCACATTGAACTGGGCACGTGCAGGTGCATTGTTAAGAAAAAATTTCACATTTTTGTTTGCAATATATATAAAGATTTTGCAAGGTATATAATATAATTTTTTTTATACATAGTAAGTTCACAACCTAGATTGCGTTTTTTTTATTATAAAAGCATTTTTTACGTTTTATGTACGTACAATCTGCATAAAATCGTAGAGGACTTACAAGCATGGTTGCCACTTTGGACCAAAAATGGTCCTTTTTTTTGCGTTTGGTCCACTGGTCCATCTTTTCCTGATTTGGTCCCTTTTATGAAAATGTTTACAATTATGATACAAAAAAATTTTGAGTGTTTCATCACGCCTTTAAAACTTTATTTACGAAAATCAACACTGTTCACATAAAGCGAAAGATTTGATTCGTTGACAACACTTGAAAATATTATCAAATTTTACCAACCCACAATAGTAAATCAAATGGCAATATTACCTGTCAGTCACAAAACAAAGCTAAATCTAGCGGGAAAAAGCTAAATTGACAACACTGGTCAATTGTTTCTTTTGTTTACAAATCAGAAATTGACAAATCAACTTCAGTGTAACAAATATTTTATTATAAGTATGTAATTGTTTGTGTAAAAGTAAAACTAGACAATAATTTACCATGGACAAGTAAGTTAATGGATAAAAAATTTAAATTTTTGCATTGATTGATATGTTGTTTCGGGTTTTTGGTGAAGAAGGCGAAGGTTGCAGAACAACGGCCTCCCACGCAGTCAGTCGAAAGCGATGGCAGTGAAAGGTAATAAATACATACATACATACTTACATAAGTACGTATTAATTGATTACATATTCTAAATTTAGCGACACAGCTGGCGAAAAAAGGATCCAAGACGGAAATTCCGGAAAGAATGGCTAACCCAATTTAATTGCCTCAAAGAGCAAAATGGGAGCGCATACTGCATTGCTTGCGAAAAGTCCATGGTGAACCACGTACCGAAGCTAAAACGACACACAGAGCAATCCAGCCATGTTCAAAATGTGACCAAGAAAAAGGGTCAAGTGAAGTTAGATTCTTTTCTTAAAGAACAAAATGATACTTTAGAAAAGCAAATCCGAAACGCAGAATTCAGTTTAGTGATGTTCATAATGCCACATAATCTTCCATTTATCCTTATGGATTATTTGCCAAATTTGCTAGCCGTGTGTGGTCCGGACTCAAAAATAGCTCAAAAATTTTTGAAACAAATTCAGCAACGGTTTGACTTTGGAAGAACTGATTTAAAAAATTTATGCATAATTACTCCCAACAAAGTTTTATCAGACACAGACACGTCAATAATGCCTTTAGTAAGCAATTTTTCTCATTTAATTTAATGTGATATAGATATTATTTTAACACAATGGAGACTCTTAAGACTTTTAAACAGTAATCTTAAACCTGATATGGACGTTTGCGTATTTTGGGAAAAAGTTAGTTTATATAAAAACGGTATGGATGAGAAATGTTTTCAAGAACTGACTGATTTTGTATATGATTTAATGGGCCTTCCACATAGTTCGGCGGCAGCAGAACGTAAATATTTTGAACTTTCTTTTATCAAAAGCAAATAAAGGAATAAATTAGAGTTCAGTTCAATCAATAATATAATGCCGTCCAAAGAACTTTGTGCGCAAAAATCAGTGCCTCATTATGTTTGGTCAGGAAAACACATAGGCTGGGCTGAAAAAAGAATCACCATCATATTTTATTTTTTTATTTTATTATATACATTTATATCAATATACAGTATCGGACAAAACATTTGCAACTATCATATACATTTGTTTATTATGTCAACAGAAAACATATAGGGTTAAAATATTCAAATTTTTTACTATATTTATGTTTTATAGACTTCAATTAACATTTCAGATTAAACTTAAAATCATTTCATTAATATTTTTAATTTTATGAAACTAAATACCAGCTAAGTTCTAACTTGAATAAGACAAAACAATTGCAACTCGATAACATCTTGTGTTAAAAGGCTTAATTTCAAATATTTCGTTGCGAATCCTTTATTTTCAATAACAGCCTTGCATCGTCGGGGCATGGATTCTATTAAATGATCAATTGTATCCTGTGTTATATTATTCCATGCACTCTGCAGGCGCATGAACTATTTTTTACATTATTACGATCAATATTCTTATTCACAATTGACCAAAGGTTTTCGATCGGATTAAGATCCGGCGATTGGGGTTGCCACTTCATAACATTAATATTGTTATGCTCAAACCACGTTTTGACCACCTTTGATTTGTGCTTTGGATCGTTATCCTGTTGAAACGTCCAACGTATCGGCATTTCCCATTCGGCATATGGCAACATAACATCTTTGAGGATATTTTTGTACACCCATCTATCCATTATACCGTTGATTCGATGCAGTGGACCTAGTCCATTAGCCGAAAAACACCCCCAGACCATGACGTGGCCCCCTCCATGCTTGACAGTCTTAACGCAAAACTCTTTCTGAAGCCATTTTCCTCTTGGTCTTCTTACGTGTATTATGCCGTCACTCCCAACAAGATTAAATTTGGATTCATCACTGAAACTCACGTTTCGCCACTGCTCAACTGTCCAGTTAATGTGTTCTTTTGCAAACTGCATTCGCATTACCAAATTCGTAGTAAACCAGAATTTGGCGTATGAGTTGCAAATGTTTTGTCCGATACTGTATGTGTATAAATTTTATGTTAATTTGTTTTATGTATTTATGTGCAAATTGAATTGAAGCACTTTTTGTTAATGTTTAGAAATCTTTACATTTCATTTTTACTTTTTTTGTTAAATAATATTGTAAGCATTGAGGATATGCGAAAAAAAATAGCATGATGAATTTTGGTCCCGAAAAAAATTTAGAGTGGCAACCGTGCTTACAAGTACCATCAGTGACGTTTGACATTTTTAGAGTTGTGTTTTTTTTATATATATATTTGTACAATGTTTGCTTTTTAGATGGATATTTCCATTAATATTGCTCTAATAGAAGCATTATTGATAGAGGATATTCCAGAATGCGATTTTAACTCAGATGTGGAATTATCAGATGATGAAAATGTTATTCAAAAGTCCCCGATAGGCTTTAATGAAAATATTGATGAATCCATACAACAGTGTTTGTATACATTGAAAGATGAAAATGAAGCAGACGATGAAACTCCTGCAGCTGCAACTTCTTCTACGTTGACGCCTTTATTTCTGGTCCTAATTGATACTATTATTGATGACATTGTGTATCAAAGCAATCTGTATGCCACCCAAAATGACAAGACGCTCAACCTCAAGAAAGAAGAGCTTTTGGCTTTTATTGGCATGAACTTTTATATGGGCTACAATACTCATCCTGCTTGGACTGATCACTACTCTTCTGCGCCGGATCTGCACAACCCACTTATAAGTACGACAATGCCGAGAGATAGATTTGCCGCTATACTGTCAAACTTACACTGTAATGACAATTCTAAAATCCCTCCCAATTGTAGGGACAAGCTATATAAGATAAGACCTGTTGTAGACCAGCTGAACCAAAAATTTCATGAGTGTTATCATGGAACCAGAGAATTGAGTGTAGGTGAATCTATGATAAAATTCAAGGGTAGGTCTGTACTCAAACAATATCTGGCCATGAAACCCATAAAAAGAGGGTACAAGTTATGGTGCTTAGCTGATCAGAGAGGTTTCATAAAAAAATGTATTATATATCAAGGAAAAAACACTGAAATCAACGCGAAGTTTTCTGAATATACTTTGGGGGAAAGAGTAGTATTGGAGTTGACTGAAAAAGAATGCGGGGGGGGGGGGGGGGGAAGTTATATATTTTGAAATTTTTTTCTCCTCTATTCCGTTACTTGAAAAGTTAAAAAGTGAACAAACTTTTAGATGCGGTACAATAAGGTCAAACCGTAAGGGTATTCCCAGTAACATGACAATGGATTCCAAACTACAAAGAGGAGAGTGTGACTACAGATTTTCAGACCTCAATATTGGCTACTGGAAGTGGAAGTCAATAAAATAGTTAATTTTGTTTCAAATTTTCATGGCAGCGAAGAAACTACCGTTTTACGAAAGCAGAAGAATGGAACCAAGTCTACGGTTATTTGTCCTAGGTCTGTTAAGGATTGACACCGCTGATCGATTGAGAGCACTCTATTGCGTTGACCGCAAATCGCCTAAATGGTGGCATAGAATATTTTGGGGTGTGCTAGATATCGCTTTTGTAAATACATGGACTTATAATTGAAAAATCAACAGTCAACGATTTTAGAAGATCGGTTGCCCAAGGTTTAATGACTATGAAAAATCTGACTAAGAAAACAATACTAATACACTAATAGACTGACGGTACTTATAAGTCTAGGTCTTAAAAACAATACTAAGAGTCAAAATAAAAATTTGAAAAATACAATAATTTGTTTTATTTATAATGTCTTTACATAATAATAAAGATAAATTAATATTTTTTTACTTTAAGTCATAGCCGGTAGGAAAGGGTAAAGTATTCCTCGCAATTTCTTCGTCTTCATTCACTTCTTGCTCCGTAATTATCTCTTCTCTTTCCCAAAATCGTTCAATTTCTGTTGTCACTGCAGATATTACTGATTTAGACGAATTACTATTACTGATTTAGACAGCATCCAGCCCAACGTTGTTTCTTGGCCAATCACGTTACCCCATTTTCTCAATCCTGGTTGCAAGATATCCGTTAGCGCATCCACTCCGATCACTATGTCGATTCTGTCGGATTTGTTGAACATGGGGTCAGTCAGGCAGTAATTGTCCCATTTTTCCATATCCTCTGTAAAAGATCTGTCTGTCTGAAGTGATGTTAGTTTGCCTAACGTATTGCTAAATCAACCGTTGATTTTGATACTCCCACTAATGTATCACCGAGACAATTTAAATATGTTTTTGCTTTTTTCCTTGGTAACCTTAGAATTTGAGCAGCTTCCTCAGATATGGTCGTCCTTTGTGACCCTTGATCAATGAGGGCACTTAAGAATACACGTTCTCCATCGATGGAATCTACGTGAATTTGTGCTGTTGCTAATAACGTAACCGATGCATTTTGTTTGGTGACCATACTCGTTGCTTTATTACCTTGCCACTGCGGCTGATTTTTTATAGCATCCTTAACATGCAATAGTGAATGGTGCCTACCACCGCACTGTTCGCATTTGTTATTAACGTTAAAACATTTTTTCTCTATTCTGTGAAACATACATATTTTGCACAATTTCACTTTAACAACCCAGCTATTTCTTTCATCAACAGACTGCTTTTCAAACTTCCTACAGTTTTGAATTCAATGGCCTTGCAGACTGCAAAATTGACACGCTCTTTGAGACGATTGATAAAGATTTGCCACTTTTGATGTTTTGGGTATTGCTGCTCCAAAAATGACATGACATCCTCCAATGCCTGGATGTCCTTCGTTTTACGCACACATTGTTCATACCGTAGAAGACCTTCTGAATCCAGTTTTCTAATTTATATTCTGGCTATTAATGGGTCTGCATCATCCATTTTGATTCCCATAGCCTTCAGGGCTTGACAGCTCTCACATGCTGTATCCAGCAATTGCTTTATGCTGGCTGCCTTTTGTATGTTGACATTGGGATAATCGATTACTCTGTCAAAAAGTGTACAAAACAGTAATCTTTGGTTATTGTACCTCTTCTCCAAAATCTCCCCTGCTGCATTATAATTTTCAGCAGTTACATGTGCAGTGCCGGACTTAAGTATAGGCACAATGACCATTTTTAATTTGATTGCAGTATTTTACGTAATATATACAAAATTTATATGTCAAACATATTTTTTTACTTTTGTAAATAATTCTACTAGTTAAACAAAGTGGTTTTAAAAAAAATCGGAGTTTAATTAATCGTGCGTGATTTAAAAAGTAAAAAATATCTATTTTTGGCAGGACAAAATTATAGGCACACTAGTAACTATTCAGAATATTTGACCAATTTCGACATTATGGCAACCCTTTTTCACAAGACACATGTTGTAATGAACCGTTACGACAATTACAATTATTTCTTGAAAGTTTATGATTTAATTTTGTTTACAAAACTGCTGTTTTTATTTATTTTGTGTAAAAATGCCGAAAAAATTAAACGAAACGACAGAGGCGCAGCGTAAAATAATCCTACATTTGCATAATCAAGGCAAATCATACGCAGAGATTGGTGAAATTATGGAACGTAGCCGCTTTTCTATTCGTACCATAATAAATCGTTTCAAAGGGTCATCGAACCTGAAAAGTGCAACGCGCAGTATCCGACCACGAAAGTTAACACATCGCGAATGTTCCCAAATTATACGGAAAGTCGAAACTGACCCAAAAATTACTTCAACACAGATAGAGTCAGAGGTTAAGAGAGTAGCCTATGCTAAAGAATTTGAAAGGTTTCCATCTAATTACTGGGACCAAGTGCTTTTCTCGGATGAAAGCAATTTCAAAATTTTTCGGTCAGATGGCTGCATAATGGTTTGGAAAAACCCTAAAGCTGGCCATATTACGTGCGAGTTGAGTCTACGATTTGTGTGTGCTCGACGTCATGTTGCACGTGTATGGCGCTGTGACCACACAAATCCCCAGGTTGATGAAATTTTTCATCGACTTGGGATTTGTGGCTACTTGTATAGGGTTGTGATCACACATTTATACATTTCGTAGTTTCAGTTGTTCTTGAAAAGTCAAATAGTGAAGAGCTCAAAAGGAATTTTTCTCAGATAAAGACAGAAAGGAAAAACAAAAGTCATGGGAAAAACTAACAGAAGAGTGGAAAGAAGTGGACAAAAATGCCACAACTGATACAGTTAAAAGCAAATAACACGGCATACGTTCTTCGTATAGACGCGAATTGCAAAAAATAAGAAAAAGTGAAAGATCCAGTGCAGGTTCGGAAGACGTGTACGTGCCTACGCTATGGTATTTTGAGAATTTAAATTTCTTGCTGGATCAAGACAACCAGCTAGAAGGAATATGCACAATTGACGATTCATTTGAAGAGGAAATTGAAAAGGTCGCGCATACATGTATCGTTCTTTTGTATTGCTGGCGTTATACATCTTAACAGTTCTTCAAATGTCTCCGAATCCATACGTAAAAATTTTTTATAATGTTTTGAAGTTGTGATTTCCATATTTTTTTAACGTGTTTACATGTGAATGCTTATTCCTTTCTAGCAACCATTCTTCCGTCCATTTTCGTTTTCTGCTATTTTTTTTCTTTTCTTTTTTCGCATGTTGAATAAATCACCAAAAGCGCAATTGCATCATCCGCTTTGTCACCCATGCTAACATACGGCGCGTGACGTAAAGATGTGGCTTGCTTATAACATTGCGCATGTCCTGCCACACCCTCCACAATCTACGGACCTTAACCCAATCGACCATCTTTGGGAAGAACTCGACAGAAGAGTCAAAAAGAGAGTGATTTCAAACACATCGCAACTAAAAGCGGCGCTGATGGAAGAATTGCAGAATATAGGAGAAGACATCACCAAAAAGTTAGTACATTCTATGCCAAAAAGATTGGGGGCTGTTATACAACAGAAGGGCCTACCAACTAAATACTAGTTAATTTTTATTATCCATTTCCTAAGCTTATAACATGAAGTGTGCCTTTATTTTTGTCCACCATAAAACTGACTTTTTTGTTTATAAAATTTATTAAATTTAATTTAATAACAATTATTATAAAATGTAAGTTACATTTTGTAAGTAATAGACGTAGTACCAAGAAAAATATTTGATTTTAAAATTTTGTTTTTTTTTTAAACCTGAGAAATCATTACTTTTATTTGACGACACAATATGTGTCTATATTTATGTCCGGCACTGACCAGCATTTCCTTTTACCACACTTTTTAAGCGATAACATTTTTCAACATTTGAAAGATTTCTATTTTCGTCTACCAGCTTTTTAAAAATCTCGTAGAATGAGGTCCAATTATCAATATTTCCATTAAAAAACGGTATTTTAATATCTTTCAGCCTGGTCGACGCCACTTGACTGGTATATTGAGTTTCATCTAGCTGTAGTACTATCTCCTCGATGATTTCATCAAAATTTCTTTGAATTTTATTATAGTTTTCCTCATCTTCAATACATTCCTCGCACATTTTTTCATATAAGGACGATATTTGTGTGTATTGACGTTCAATGTTTATTCTGTTCATCCCTATAATTCTTTGAGAAGATCTGGCAGTTTGCTTCTTATCTGCATCACTTTCTCTTCAAACTCCATCATTTTTATTCGGAATCTTCTAATCTTTTTGTCCTCTTTCTCCAGGATGAAGTTATTCCCCTTGAACAGATTGGTTGCCTCGTGGTACTGTAACTCCGAAGAGGAACCACTTTCTTCATTATCCTCAGCGTCTTCGTGAATTTTATTCTTCTCGTCGACTTTTTATTTTTCCGAAAATTGAGCCCACATAGCACACACTCGTTATATGCTTCCGACGTAGCATTATTCTTCTCTGCTAACTCTGAAGTGTTTTTATACGGTGTGTGTAATAGCGCCCTGTAATACTTGTCACGTTTTGCCCACGTTTCTGATAGCCATTTTGTATGTCTTTTGACGACTGTTTTTGACATTACGCTGATGATCTCAAGACTAGCTTTTCCATTCAAGATTCATTGGGCAGTATCTTTAAACTGATCCCAAGCTTGCTCAGATCCACTTTTTTTATTTTCTTGAAAATTGTTATTGGATTAATGGGCTGTATGTTTTTTTTTTATATGCTCACTAATCCGACCGAATTTCTTATCCGCGATATTAGCTACACTTTTTTTTTTCTCGTGATTTTATCCGACCGAATTTTCTATTATATTCGCGATATTAATTTACACGTATTCGAATTTTACTCAAATGATCATATATCACTGGTAGGTTCGATGGACCACAATGTTCAGACTAACCAAAATTTTAAAATAAATGATTGAACCGAACTGTTTGAATGTTTGTAAGACACTGAATTCTTTATTTTTTATAAACGTTTGGTTTCAGCTAAGTATACATTAAAAATCTAAACTAATCCTAAAGAAGGAACGAGAACGCGCTAGTGGCATGCGCGTGGGGGTTGTTTTGTCACCACACACGACGACAACCATGCGCAGCATCTGGTGGAAAATTTCACTCCTTATCATCATCCTCGTCCCCCTCCCACAAAACACAACGATGACTTATCACCCGCAAAGAATGTTCGTTGCCTGCTTATTTTCCATATGTAATCAAATATTTTAATGTTCCTTTCCATTCAAAGACCCTAGCCATACATTACATACAATATTCGAATACATACACTTCAATTGCATAGAGCTGGTACAGTTTATAGATCTAGAAGAGTTTATACATCAAACAAAGAAATGCGTACAACTAATACAGTTTATACATCAAACAAAGAAAATAAGCATGTGCAGGTTTGTCTCAAATCTAAACAATTATTACACGATTTCTTAAGTGGATGGAACGGTACATTTGTATGGGAGGTAGTTTCCAGACTTTCAAGTTTTTGTCCGAAAGCTTTTCCCTCTATAGCTTTAGTAAATACAGAATTTGGGCAAGATTCGTTGGCCATATGGATATTATTACACGGTTTTTAAGTGGCGGGATGGTACATTTGTATGGGAGGATAAAGATTTACAACTTTTGATGTTTTGGGTATTGCTGCTCCAAAAATGACATGACATCCTCCAATGCCTGGATGTCCTTCGTTTTACGCACACATTGTTCATACCGTAGAAGACCTTCTGAATCCAGTTTTCTAATTTATATTCTGGCTATTAATGGGTCTTCATCATCCATTTTGATTTCCATAGCCTTCAGGGCTTGACAGCTCTCACATGATGTATCCAGCAATTGCTTTATGCTGGCTGCCTTTTGTATGTTGACATTGGGATAATCGATTACTCTGTCAAAAAGTGTACAAAACAGTAATCTTTGGTTATTGTACCTCTTCTCCAAAATCTCCCATGCTGCATTATAATTTTCAGCAGTTACATGTGCAGTGCCGGACTTAAGTATAGACACAATGACCATTTTTAATTTGATTGCAGTATTTTACGTAATATATACAAAATTTATATGTCAAACATATTTTTTTACTTTTGTAAATAATTCTACTAGTTAAACAAAGTGGTTTTAAAAAAAATCGGAGTTTAATTAATCGTGCGTGATTTAAAAAGTAAAAAATATCTATTTTTGGAAGGACAAAATTATAGGCACACTAGTAACTATTCAGAATATTTGACCAATTTCGACATTATGGCAACCCTTTTTCACAAGACACATGTTGTAATGAACCGTTACGACAATTACAATTATTTCTTGAGAGTTTATGATTTAATTTTGTTTACAAAACTGCTGTTTTTATTTATTTTGTGTAAAAATGCCGAAAAAATTAAACGAAACGACAGTTGATTCATTTAGATAAAAAACACGAGTGACCTTCCTTAATCCCACAGGTTATATAGGATATTTGAAGGTTAAGTGAACAACACTGCATACGAGGTGTACTATTACACGCAGTTGAATTTTTCAAAAAAATTCTATTCTTTTTTGAGTTCGGGTAAGAATAGTCACATTAATCTTACCATTATACTTTCATACACGCCTTGTGCGTACATTTCCCTTTAATGTAGGATATTTGGGATTATTTGTATTAAACGAGAACAAAATAGCAATACGGCCGTCAACACCATCTATCACCAACTACCAAACACCACGTAAGATAAAATCCAACAAATATCCCGAAAGGAAATTCCCCTGTGGTGGTGCTAAAATCCACTGAAATTTCCGCACAAAAAGTGAGTACCGAAATAATTTTGTACTGTATAAAACAAAACCTCATTGGCTTCCACATGAAAATACAGTAGGCTCAGGCTAAAGCCATTAAGACCAAAAAAAAAAAAAATACCCAAATTAAAGAAAATAAAATGCAAACGAATTAATACAAAAACCTAAAAAACAAAAATACGATTGACAAGACCGAAACACGAGGTTATAACCTCAAGAACGAATAACCTAAAAAAAAAAAAAAAAAAAAGAGGAAACGGACACGATTACAATTTTTTTTTGTAATAAATTAAATATAAAAAAAGAAAAAAAATCCAAAAATGCAAATACTAAAAATAAGATAATTTTTTTAAAATAATCTCCTATTATCCCTTGAAATAATAATTACCTCGCTGTAATTGGATTTCTACAGATTAGTGAATTTTTTTTTGTCTGTACAAATCCAAATTCGAGGCAATCATTATTTGTATTAGTAGTTTATTAGATATGTAAGTTTTTAGAGCATAAGAAAATGTGAGAATTAAGAGATCTAAGAAAAAAATGTTTAAAAGTAAAATATAATGATTTATTGAAAAATAGAAGTGCTAATTTAATTTAAGTCAATGTTGAGTATGTAACTGGCATAAAGGAGAGTTAGACGTTTTTCGCTTGGGAGATATCTCAAAATATGTCCATAGGCAAGAGATGTCTCAAGGGTGATCTTGAAGGATCATATTGAGGGAGGGTAGCCATAGGACCAATACCATCTGGTCCTCATTGAAAGCGAGTCCGTTCCGTGTCCTGGAAATTCGCAAAGCCTGTCGAATAATGTCCGTCCGTTTATTATATCACCTCATTCCAATATGTTCCTGTCCATCGTTTTATGTTAAATTCAAATTTGTATAACCATCTAGCACTCATTTATTTAAATGTCAACGGATGTATGCGGAAAGAACCACCCCATTTCCGGCGAGCTCAAGCCGCAGCAAAAAGCCCAGAGTGCTACCACATTTAAATAACACCGGTCCGTTTCATTTTGGCGCCCAGCATGCGAGCATTTTTTTAAGTGTCGAATTATCCACAGTTTGAATCCCCAAGAGAGTATTGTAAGTCCAGGAAAGCTGTCTAATTTGCTATGCCTTGTTTGCTGCAACACCTGATTGGCTTTCGAACTTTGGAGAACCAAGTAACATTTTGAAGGTTGTTGTGAATAATCTAAGACGTGATCCACATGACCACAGGTCTCAGATCAATTGCTACATTATTAACAATGACTGGATAAACTGTTAACTGGTTCACTTAATGTTTGTATATGTCCAGTTTTTTGTCTTCGTCAATCATTCGACAGTTTGTGTTTATAAAATTCAAATCTTGACTAAAATTCCACTTTTACAGTGAAATACAATATAGAAAACAAATAAATAACATTTTATTTACATTTTCGTTTTTTTTTCTTTTTTTTTTTGCACATTTAATCTTACTTAAATTCTAAATGTGCAAAAAAAAAAAAAAGAAAAAAAAACGACAACTGTAGGACTAGAAACTCAAAACTCCTCCTTGTGTTAGCTGCCGTAATCCTCAACCAAATTCACATGATCAATTATCTGTAAACAGAAAACAAAAAAGAAAAATATTAAATATTACAAAGAAATATTAACAAAAACATAATAATATTACAAAATTGAATGAAATTCTAGATATAAGACTATTTAAATTACTATAATTAAATTCTCAATTATATTTTAATTATACAAAAAAATCATTTCAACTAAAAATTAAGTACAAACTTTACCCAAAAGTTCTGAAATAGGAATTTAGTTTCCAGAATGAGCCTGTGGCAGAAAATTAACCATATGGAACTAAGACCTAGAAACCGGACAACAACAACCAATACGACCATGTCCACTGCTACTACAACAGACACTACAGCTAACGACCACGACATCTACCATACCAACATGGACCAATGACCCTAATATGACTTTAGGCCCACATACAACTTCCTCACCAGAAGGTGATAACAGTATTCCTTCTCCAGAATACAGTAGCATTACAGCTATTGGCATTAGAAATGATTTTGCGGCCCAAAAAGGCAATCTGAATCAGACAGTCAATGAAGATTTAGTCCTAAACGGTAGCGGTCTCACTTTACGTGATTATGTCGGAGCATCCGTTTCGGAAACATTTTCAGTTACCCACGAAGGATTGATTCCTAAAAAATCACTAAAGATTCCATTGAAAGACGATACTGTTTTTGGTCTTTACAAATTTCACAACTTTTTTGACGGTATTTTCGGACATCATACTCTAAGACAAAATAATACATTGATTGACTATTCCAAAAGTATCATAGCTATAAATGACAGGAAGTTTAGGATATATTATCAGGTTGAAAACGAAGATGAATTGGTTGGTGATAGTACAGAAATTCTTAGAAATTTACTGGAATTTTTTACTATGGAGCATCTTTTTCCAGAAGATCAGTTAAGAATAGACCATTTAAATGATGTAGAAACAACAGCTATTAGAAATCTAGTTAGGGAAAATGACGACATATTTTATCATAAAGGAGATAACTTAACTTTCACCAATGAAGTGAAACACAATATAGATATAGGACTATCAGGACCTATTTATACTAAGACGTATAGAAAAAAAAGGACTCGGTCATTAACGTAAATGACAAGGATTATAAACAATCCTTTGAGAAACTTAAAGCGATACTAATGTCGGATATGGTTTTAAGGTACCCGAGTTTTGACGAACAATTTCAATTAACTACGGACGCGAGCAATTATGCTCTAGGTGCTGTGTTAGCACAGTCACAAGGACCTATAGCTTTTGTATCTAGGACATTGAATAGACACGAGATAAATTACTCAACAATTGAGAAAGAATTACTGGCCATAGTATGGGCGGTAAAACAATTTAGACACTACATTTATGGTAGAAAATTCGTTTTAAAAACCGATCACAAACCCTTGGTATGGTTAGCTAACCTCAAGGAACCAAATTCTAAACTAATACGTTGGAAAATAAAGCTTAATGAATACGAATTCGATATTCAGCACGTAGAAGGAAAAGAAAATAAAGTTGCAGACGCACTTTCAAGAATTAGGGAAACAAATGTCAATGAACTAATAAAGACTCATACTTGCACTGTATGTAGAAAATCATACAAAGCTAGAAGAGGATTATTACGTCACTTGAAGACTCACGGTGACAAACAAAGCAGAACTTGTAAAATATCCAAGGCTTTGTTGGCTCATAAAAGTACATTGAGGAAACATTATAGAAATAAACATAAACTAGATGATCAAAAAATTAATGACTGAATTACGGAAATTAGGAGCCAATCTCCTGTACCTACGGTACATTCGGCCAATGAAGATGGCACGGATTATTTCCAAATTTCGGAAAATCCATTACAGACTTTTAATTACCAAATAATATTGAAACCAGACAATGAAGACAAAATAATTGAGGAGACAGTTTTTGGAAAAAATAGAATAAGCTATCATTACAAGCAGTGGACGTCTCAGTTAATAATGAAAATATTATTAGATGCAGCTACTCATGACTTATTACTTAGGAGAACGTGTCAGGTATATTTCGGTAATAGATAAATTTTCTAAATATGCAGCAATAGAGGAAATAACCGATAAAACATCATTACAATTTGTGAAGACATTTACGAAACTATTTTTATACATGAAGTCTCCTTAAAAATTAACTTTAGACAATGAATCATCTTTTAAGACAGCACTATTTACTGAATTTTTAGATAAGAAAGGAATACAATATCATTTCACTTACCCTATGAGACATACAGGAAATTCGGACATAGAAAGGTTTCATAGTTCATTAAATGAGAACATACGGATTTTAAAGGTTCGGGAAGAAAATTTAGATATAGCATATAATATTGATTTATCTTATCAAGCTTTAGAAGCTTACAATAACACTATACATTTAACCACGGGAGAAAAACCCATAGATATACATTTTAGATCAGATGTAGAATTGGAAAAAATACACGACAGAATTGAATTGAAAAAGGCAAAAATGTTAGAATACAGAAATAGGGACAGGAAGGACTTAGAAATTAATAAGAATTTTTTGAAATGTGAGAAAACGGAAAAAACCGACCAGTAAGGTTAAAAAATGTAAGGCTCAGAAATTAGATGATAGGAAATATAAGACAAATGAAAAGACTACATTACATAAGGACCAATTTATCAAAAGTGAAAATCTTTCCAGATCTTTGGAAGTCCTTGTTGATGACAATATTGACGATCTCTCCAGTATAAGCTCAGAAGCTTATAGTGACTGAGGTAAATGAAGGAAACGGATACACAGTAATTCGACTAGGAGACAAGGAACTGATACAAAATTACACAAAGATTTTGCATATATTCAGATGGGACCAGTATCTAGAATACCTAACACAATTACAAAAGGAAATAATGATAACTAAAGACCCTTATTTAATACACCAAGTAAAACATACTAAAACCCAGCTGACCAGTTTAATACCGAAATACCGAAAGAAAAGACTTATAAATATTTTTGGAACTGGACTAAAGTATCTTTTTGGGACAATGGACAGTTTTGGGACTTTCTCCAGTTATAGCTTTACTAAATACAGAATTTGGGCAAGATCTCGTTGGTCATATTGGTAATATTACACGGTTTATAAGGGGCGGGATGGTACTTTTGTAAGGGAGGTACCAGAAGCGGAGTTGCCAGACTCCCAAGTTTTTCACCGAAACTTTCTCCAGTTACAGCTTTACTAAATACAGAATTTGGGCAAGATCTCGTTGGTCATATTGGTAATATTACACGGTTTATAATGGACGGGTTGGTACATTTGTATGGGAGGTACCATGAGGGGAGTTGCCAGACTTCCAAGTTTTTGCCCGAAACTTTGTTAAGGTATACGTTTATTAAATACAGAATTTGGGCAAGATCGCGTTGGTCATATTGGTAATATTACACGATTTCTAAGGGGTGGAATGGTACATTTGTATGGGAGGTACCAGAAGGGAGTTGCCAGACTTTCAAGCTTTCGTCCAAAACTTTGTGAAGGTATACAAAATTTAGGAAAGATTGCGTTGGTGGTATTGATAGTATTACACGATTTCTTAGGGGGTGGAATGGTACATTTGTATGGGAGTTTAGATCTTATAGGGAGCGGAGGAATAAAAACGACAGCACGGTTTCGCTCTTAGTCAGGAACTAACTTTATTTACAATAGAATCTTAACTTGAAACCTACATAAATAAAGAAACTAAAAATACATATGAAAGCGCCCCGGTAGGCGAGTTGGTAGCGTGCTTGCCTATCAGCGTGGGGGTTGTGGGTTCGATTCCCACCAGAGGCTTTGGTCTGTCGCTGCAAAAATCAAGCCAAATAGTCTTTGTCACTCGGTTTATCCTTGGACCCAAAATTAGAATATAAAATTTACTTTGTATTGTAATTAATAAATAAATAAATAAATAAATAAAAAAAAATACATATGAACATGGATACATGTACATACCAAACTTACAACGAACAATACATAAAAACTATATGAATGCACCAACGCACATTCATGCTTATATGATCTGCCGCTCCATCAAACGTGGACAGAATGACAATTAAATAAATACACAGATAGTGGAATATATTTAGACTCTATCAAATAAACATGACATGCTACATTCTCACCGCTCCAACTCTGTCCATTAACGCACAGTGTCATTGACATTATGTTGTTCGGTCTTCTAATCAGAATTTATAATTAGATTAACCACAACTCGGAGACCGAGAAAGTAAGCATACAACTGCATTAAACAAGGTTGACACCGCATGCATTCGTAATAAAATAACAATATTTACGACCTTAAACACTCATACCAAAAAAGACAAACATATGGTTGGAACTATAGATAGTACCAATCTTACAATGTGTACAGAACTGTACATACTGCCGGCCTTAAAAGATCCTAATCTTTTAACAAAAACAAATACATAAACGAACATATAATGATTACATATACCCTAAATAACACGAGGTGAGTGTTGCAGGTAAATATTGGGATGACATCGGGCACAACTCCAAATAAGTATGATGATGATGGTAATGGTGCATGTTGAGAAGCTGAGACTGGGTAATTTGTAGTTGGCATCAGTTTTATATGCGTCGTATGTCTATTAGATTATTTTCCGCAGCTGTTTATTTTGCACATTGTATAATTGACAAGCCGCAAAGGAAACCCCGATTTTGGGAATTACAGGCATTTTATATACCTATATACCAGCAATTAGTTTGAGCATGGCATATGGTAAAGATGACATACGTGCAGACAGGTTGAGACTTGGCTTCATTCTCAATATACCACACTCTTCAAGAATATCACTCTTTTTGTTGGACTTAATCTCCGCAGCCAGTTTATCGCATACCGAAAATATCCACCTTTTAAAGGAATTAGTTTGTTTCAAAAAGTTGTGGAGTCCCAAATGTGATTTCGACCTCGCAGTGATAGCCTTAATTTGGATGTTAAACTTGTTCACCGAAAACAGCTGTGTCAGAATGTTGTCTTTGTAACCAAACAATGTACCGATGATACCATCTAGAAGCTTTGCAAAGCCTTCAAGAATTGCCAGCATACTCGTTACTGATCTAAGTATCGTTTCCGGGTCAATTATCTGATTGACAGCTTTCTCCACTGCACGAATGGCACTGCTCAGTGTTTCCATAATTTTAAAAACCGACTTGCTTTGCTCCTTAATTATTTCAGACGTCACGTCTTGGAGCGATGATTGATTTCTCACAATGTTCAGCAAGTAGTCTTGATCCTGCTCGATATTTTTTATTTTGTTTCCCAAAATTTCAGCATGTTCTTCGCCCATCAGTCCAAATAGAGAATGATAGATCTGGTGCCGGTTTATCTTCATCATTGTTACCGCGATCCTTGCATCATCCAGTCCCGCTTTGGCCGTTGTGTTCTCGGACATACTGGTATGCACCACCACGTTCCACTTTGATTTGGCAAGTCCCACAGTAGCCACCTCTCCGAAGCAAATACCTGTCTTATCAGTACTACTTATCCTAAGCTTATAACAAACAGGATTATTAATTCTCTTATTTTTACCGACATTCATATTAATTTGTTTTCTAATTTCTGAATTGTCCTTTAATAAAAATGGATTGTCCATTCTTTTACTTTTCGTGGGTTCTTTACTGAAATTTGATGGTCTGTCTACTTCTTTACTTTCAGATCCAAGAGTGGGAAAAGGGCAAACATTGTGGGTTGACCTTTCGGTATCCCCAATGCTGGTCCTTACGTCCACCATTTTACATAAACCATCCGAACACATTTCAGCTCGGATGACCCTCCCCCGCTTCCAGCGTAGCGGTGGAAGATTATCGTCTTTCATATCGTCTGGGATATTTTCGACCCAACATTTTGTATCTGTCCCTTCTGAATCTGTCGAAACATATTCATCAATCAAATGCTTTGAACTAGTTTGATCTTTATTATCGTTCAGATTATTCGATGTCTCAGACTTATTTTCGTTAGCTGCCTTCTCAGCTTTGTTTTCAAAATGTTTTATTTGTACGACAGCTGTCGCCAACAAAACGTGATCATCATCAATGCCTGTGTTATTATTCACCACCGCACTTTTGGGAGTTTGATTCTCCATGTGAAGCAAAGAATGATGATTGCCGTTGCAACTTCCGCAACAAACAGTACTGGTACATGTCCTTTTGACATGACCACTGTTTAGACATTTGGAACACATACTGTTCTCCATAACCAAATCCCATTTCTCTTTGACGGGTAGGCTTCGAAACTTAAAACACCTATTAAATGGATGCCCTACTAAACATTTCAGCGGACACTTTGGCATAAATGTAGTTTTTTAAGGATTTGCCCTTTGGCTTGCCCCCTGAGCATGCTGAACTCCATATCTGAGAGAATTTCCCTCCCATAATTCTTTATTCATTCCTGAAGGATTTACCAATTTAGCGTCTTTTTCGCTAGTAAATTGTTGGCTTGCCTCTACGGAATACTGATCTTTTTCGATTCCTGGAATCTCCAAATAACGACCCCTTAAATCATAGAACCAATCAATAAGATTATCGTCTGGGAATTCTCCCAAGTACTCGACAAACACTGATTCTGTGATTCTGAACCTCTCTCTTAAACTGTTCATTGAAATATTTTTCTTTTCAATTTTAACATTTAAGTCATTCAAGAGGTATTTGAATTTCCTTACTAACCCATGACTTTGCATGGTTGCCGAGTGCAACTGGTTGGTTTGTCCAACTTGCTTGCTCGACTCGGAATTCATCCTCTGCTGCAATTTTACTGCATTACCCATATCTATCCCTGTTAAAGCACTACCTTCCTTTAAAGATCCCGATAGTAAAGCTATACCAATTTTGATATCTTTGTCTACCTTCCTCTTCATGTGGCAGTATAAACTTTCAAACAGTTCCATTGCCTCCTGGACCTCATCAACGAATGTCCCTTTACGATCTGCAGTCAACGACGGCAGAAGGAGTTCCTCAACACTGTCCTGAACATTTCTTTTACACTCCATAAAAGAAATTTTCAAATTATTCAGATGTTGTATTCGTCTTTCCCTAGCTACATCACCCTGAGCCAATTTGCTCAGTTCATTGCAGAGCCTAGCTACTTCACTGCCTAAAAAATCTCGCCTCTGAACTATTCCCATTTTTGGCATTATTTAACCGAAACAAAAGTAGTTTTATATATTTTATTACGCGACGGAATATTATTTATCTTTCTTCAATACATTTTTTTTTTTTTTTTTTTTAAATGATCTTTTACCGAAGAGTATTTAAAGTTCCTTACCACTGGTGGGGGAAACTACAAATTTCAATGGTTTTTTTTTTCCACGTGATCTTTTACCAAAGAGTATTTAAAGTTCCTTACCACTGGTGGGGGGAAACTAGAAATTTCAATGGTATCACTTCGGGGTCACCAAAATGTAGATCTTATAGGGAGCGGAGGAATAAAAACGTCAGCACGGTTTCGCTCTTAGTCAGGAACTAACTTTATTTACAATAGAATCTTAACTTGAAACCTACATAAATAAAGAAACTAAAAATACATATGTACATGGATACATGTAGAAGTTAACAACAGCCAAGTTCATTCTCACACATTCTTCCATCCAACACGTGTGCACCAAACCCAGACATAGCGTCAGCAACATTACCTACGAACAATGTCAACAATAACGGGAACTGCTTGCTCATAGAGTTCCCATGATATTCGACCCGGCATGTGCAACGGTGGCAGCAACGTATCATCAACAACAACTGCAGTCTAGGCTAGAAGTTAAGTTAGCTTTAAGTTATAATTCAGTTTCGGGTTTGGCACTAAATAAAGAGTCGTGGCCGTTAAAAGCCACGCAGCCTTTTTTTAAAAATAAAATTTAATTAAAAGTTAATTAATTGGCGCCCAACGTGGGGCCGTTCGTATCCTGAGGCTAGACGAAGGCTTAGGGTAACCCACAATAAAAAAGGATTTAGTGCTAAAGAAAGACCAAACTCAAAATAAAAATTCCAAGGAAAAGTTGCGCCCTAGTAACGTAAAGTAAACGGGAGACATTTTTATTGTCAGTAGCCTTGGTTGTAGTTAAGAAATAGACATAGATTCAAAAAGAAATAAAAGTTAAGTGACAATACAAAAATAATAAAAAAAAAAGAAAGAGAAAAAAAACATTTAAGAACAGAAGTAAAACTGTACTTAGAAATTAAGAAAAAGAGTGAACAAAATAAATAAATTACTAATTAAAGGAAATAAAAGTAAAGTGACAATCAATCAAAAAAAAAAAAAAAATTAAGAAAAGAAAATAATTACAGTTTTTTGAATTTAAGAGAAAGATTGAATAAAATAAATAAAAACACTAATTATAAGAAATAAAAGTTAAGTGACAATTCAAAAAAAAAAAAAAATTAAGAAAATAAGTAAAACTGTACTTTGAAATTAAGAAAAAGAGTGAATAAAAAAAATAAAAAACACTAATTCAAAGAAATAAAAGTAATGTGACAATTCTTTTAATAAAAGAATCACAGTTTTAAAAACAAAGAGAAAGAGTGACTAAAATAAATAAAATATTAATTAAAAGACATAAAAGTTAAGCGACATCATTTTAAAACAAAAATAATTAACTAGAAGTGGAACCAACATCAACATCGTAAGCAGAAAACCATGGAAGCTGAACTTTTAGTGTAAGATATTTTTTAGTAATAAATATTTTTGGTTAAGAAAATTTATCACACGTTAAGTAAATACCTAGTGTAAACGTTACGTAACTACCCAAACCTCATTTTCCTCCTATCTGCCCAACAATATTTTCCCTAAAATGACGGAAGTGAACGCAATTACCGAGAGGCTACAAAGGACCCTCGATATAAGCAACTTGAATGCTACCACGTCAACCCAAAGGGGCCAGGGAACTGTTTCGAGTATGGGTGGGCTGAGCCAGAAACAACAAGAAGACGTACGTGCTATTATAGCTAGTTTTTTCCAAAAGGAAGCTATTGAGGAAGTAGGTGACCTACCCGTTACTCAGGTGAATGTGAAAGAAATAGATTCCATTCCCGATATTGTTAAAAGGCTACGAGAATTTTCTGGGAGTCCAGGAGAATTTAATTCGTGGCGAAAGTCCGTAGATAGGATTCTCGAACTCTTCGAAAGCATAAGGGGATCGGGAAAATACTTTGCCATTGTACACACGATAAGATCTAAAATAACTGGGGATGCGGACACCGCATTAGAATCGTATCGAACACCACTTGACTGGGGAAGGATAAAAAAATGTCTTATGATGCACTACTTCGACAAACGCGATATTAGTACATTAGAATACCAAATGACAACACTTTGGCAGGGAAACATGACAGTAACAGAATTTTATCACGCCGTCTATCAGCATTTATCTTTAATATTGGATAAAATAGCATGCCTTGATTATGACGACAAAAGCTTGTTGAATATGACTAACGCTTACAGGGATAAGGCTTTAGATACCTTTATTAGGGGTCTAAAAGGAGAACTGCCGAAACTGTTGGCAATTTCCGCTCCGAACTCTTTACCACAAGCACTACACATTTGCTTGAAGTTGGAAAATATGAACTTTAGAACAAATCATACTCTTGGTCAGCTAAGAGGAGCAGGTGCTAATCAACATAATTTCATGGCACCAAAACAAGGATTTATTCCAGAGCTGGCTCACATTGGAGGACAACCTCGATTCCAACAAAGACCTCCACTCCCGCCACGAATGCAGAAGCCTATGTTTTTTTCAAATCCCCATAGTTTTGATCGCAATCAACAGTTTAGACCCAATTTTAAACAGAATCGTCCTGAGTTTAATCAACCCTATAAGCAGGGACCTCATTTTTTCCGAAATAATGCTATGACCAATAGCCAACCACCACAAAGACCACAACCAATTGATATAGATCAATCTATACAGTCCAGACAGGTTAACTACGTCAACCGACCACTGTTAAATAACCCCTCATTTAAAAGACCACCGGGGGGATCTTTTCAGGGACCAACAAATAAAATCCAGAGAAACTTCCATTTGAATACGGTAAGCACCCCTAAAGTGGGATGTAATCATACCGATGATCCTCATAAAACAATGGACCCAGAATTATATGAAGAAGGCATTAGTACGTTACCCAAGATTGGGGAATACAACGAAACCATTGCCAATGAGGAAGTCGATGGATATCTTAACACTTTTGATTACAGAAGTGATAATGATAATGATCGAATCGATTATTCAGCCCAAGATATGATTACAGATCTTAATTTTTTTGGTTAAATAGTTCCTCGTTGCCATACTTCACGGTCAAAACGAGGAACGGACAAGAAATTAAAATTTTATTAGACACAGGAAGTAACAAGAATTACATCAGATCAAATTTAGTTAATGAACCGCTACCCAATCAGGAAATTTTTTCAGCAAACGCCATATCCGGCATTGTGTTAGTTACTCATCATACACTAATAGACGTATTCGGCGAAGACATTGGACATATAAAATTTTACATCTTACCAGGATTGAGGACTTTCGATGCAATATTGGGCAATGACACTTTGAAGGATCTATCAGCCGTCATTTATTCAGCCGAGAATTACTTCTCACTAAAGAATAGTTTAAAAATACCTATACGCCAGTATGTTACACAGAATGTGAACAATATTGAAATGCGTATGGGACATTTAACAGAATACCAAACATCTCATATAATGCAGATGGTTAACAATCTAAGGAATCTTTTCGCCGATCCCGATGAAAGCTTAGCGTACACTACCAGAGTAGTGGGAGAAATTCGCACCACAACTGACGCGCCAACATATACGAGAAATTATCCATATCCGATGGCACTGAAATAAGCAAACTACTCAGAGATGGGATAATAAGACCTTCGCGCTCTCCTTACAACTCTCCAATATTGGTTGTACCAAAAAAAGAGGACTCATCAGGAAAGAAAAAATACCGTGTTGTTGTGGATTTCAGGAAACTGAATTCAATTACCATTGCTGATAGGTACCCAATACCAGAAGTGGGGGAGGTTTTGTCACGATTAGGAGGTAACAAGTTTTTCACTGTCATTGATTTAAAAAGTGGATTCCACCAAATTCCTCTAAGGGAGACAGATATCGAGAAGACAGCCTTCTCAGTTAATAATGGGAAATATGAATTTACAAGGTTGCCTTTCGGATTAAAAAATGCGCCCTCCATATTCCAGCGAGCATTGGATGACGTACTACGAGATTACATAGGAAAAACTTGTCTATGATATCCTGCAAACACTATTTTGAATTGGTAAGACGGTACCTCTTCAATGTAGAGAAAAATTTGTTATGTTTACATTGATGACATAATTATATTCAGCAAGGATGAACAGTCTCATTTCGAACACCTAGAGGAAATTTGTAAGACAGTAGATTCTGCTAAAATGAAAGTCCAATTAGATAAGTGTGAGTTCTTTAAAAATGAGGTAGAATTCTTGGGGTTTGTGGTGTCAGGAGAAGGTGTTAAGACCATACGAAAGAAGGTAGAGGCCATAGTGGATATCCCTTACCCCAGCACACTTCGACAACTGCGATCATTTTTAGGACTTTGCAATTATTATAGACGATTTATAGAAGGATATGCAGACATCGCGAAACCACTGACTTCTATGTTAAGAGGACCCTTTGGAAACATACCCAGATCCGAGTCAAGTAAGGTTAGAATTACATTGGGAGATGCAGAAAAAAAATGCAATCGATGGTCTGAAAAATGCGTTATTATCCAGGGATGTAATGCTTTATTATCCAAATTACGAAAGGCAATTTCATCTTAATACAGACGCATCTAACGATGCCCTAGGCGCAGTGCTTAGCCAAGACGGAAGACCTATAACGTTTATCTCCAGAGTACTTTCGCAGACAGAAGAACATTATGCCACCAACGAAAGGGAAATGTTGGCCATAATATGGGCCCTTGATACTCTGAGAAATTACCTATACGGAACGGCCAAGGTAGTGATCCATACCGACCACCAGCCTCTCACTTATGCTCTTAGCAGTAAGAACAATAACACCAAGATGAAGAGGTGGAAAGCTATTCTTGAAGAATACAATTATAAAATAAAATATCAACCGGGAAAGACAAACGTTGTGGCAGATGCACTGTCCAGAGTAAATACTACAAACGTTTACTCCCTGACGGGTACAGTGCATAGTCACGAGAGCTCCGCAGATCACTTAGTTCACAGTGTGGAGGAACCAATAAATGCATTTAAGAACCAAATTTTTCTCTACATTGAAGAGGTACCGTCTTACCAATTCAAAATAGTGTTTGCAGGATATCATAGACATTTAATAGTAGAGAGGGAATTTTGTCGCGAGAATCTGGCCAATATATTGAAGAGATATTTGAACCCATCTGTAAGAAATTGCATAAAAGCAGTTCATTATGGGAAAAATTCAAGAAATCTATCCTGACCATTTTCGCAATTACAAAACATGTTTTTCGCAGAATTTTGTGGAAGACATTACATCGGAATGGGATCAGGAGAACCTGATAATAAACACAAGAGGGCTCATCGGAACGCGCAAGAAAACAAGGTCCAAATTTTAGAGAAATACTATTTTCCTGAAATGTTAGGTAAAATAAAAAGGATAGTGAAACTCTGCTCAATTTGCAAACAAAATAAATATGACCGGCACCCAAACAAACCCATGTTAAATCAAACTCCAATACCCTCCTACCCAGGACAGGTGATTCACGTAGACATATTTTCTACCGATAAAAGACTTGTCTTAAATTCCGTAGAAAAATTTTCAAAGTATGCACATGTCCGAGCTCTTAAAGGCAAATCCACGGAAGACGTACGGAAGCCCCTAAGAGAAATATTGCTCCTTTACGGCGTGCCGAAAACAGTCGTTATCGATAATGAACGATCCTTGAACTCTGCATCCATAATGTTCATGATGCAGGACGAACTCGGCATTGATGTCTTCACTGCTCCACCTTACAGAAGTGAGGTCAATGGGCAAGTAGAACGCTTCCACTCCACTCTAGCGGAATTAATGAGATGTATCAAAGCCGAAGCAATCTGTCGTGATTTCGAGGAACTTTTAGAGAAGGCCGTGAATGAATACAACCATTCAGTTCATTCAACGGTAGGGAAAAGACCGGTCGACCTATTTTTTGGCAGAACCGTTGATTTTTCTCCAGAGTTATGAGCGTACACGACATTCAAATATCGAGAGACTACAGGTAAAACAGACTAAGGACCTACAATACCATAACAAGGACAGAACCGAACCAAGAGAATATCTTCCAGGGCAGAGTATATTCGTGAAAGTAAACAAACGTTTAGGTACCAAGTTGACAGAAAGATACAGGGAAGAAGTGGGGAAGGAAGATCGCAACTCCACAGTAGTCACTCAGAGTGGACGGGTGGTCCACAAAAGTTATATTCGAAACTAACTAAATTTATCCATTACATTGCAGCTTTTTATTACTGTCCGTACTATGCAGAGGGGAAGTCCAAATATTGGACTACTCCAACTCGAAACTGGTGGCAATGCACTCTGGATTGGCAGAAATGCAGACCGGTACATTCAAGATAGTCCATACCATAAATCTTCAAAGTTACGAGAATGTTGTCGGACAGTTTGAAGATAATATTATAAGGAATATATCCCATCATCCCTTAATCCCATACCTTTCCTTTACCATATCCCAGATAAAGTCCCATATTGCAAGACTCAAACCTAAAATTTAATCTAAGCGCTCGCTAGATTTTATCGGCACGGCATGGAAATGGCTGGCAGGTAGCCCAGACCACCATGATTTCGAGATTATTCAGGAAAAAATGTCCGATGTATTAACAAATAATAATAACCAAGTAATAATTAACAAATTAACAATAGAAAACATTAATGAGATCACCAATATGTCAAATGAAATAATAAAATTAATAAATTCTGAACAAATTCAGGAAAATGAGAGAATAATTGAATTAAAATATAAACTCGAAATTCTAAAGGACGAAATTGCAAATATAGAACTTGCAATTCATTTGGCCAAAGTTAATGTCGTCAACTCATTTATCCTCTCATCTCTAGAAATAGAAGTACTAAATAACTTTTTTGATAAAGAAGACATTCCATTTAAAAGTACTTATGAATTATTACACTTTTCAAAAGTAAAAATTGCCACAGAAGGACAAAACATTATTTACATCATAAGAATTCCTACAACAGAACCAAAACATTGTAAACAAATATTGATCAAACCCATTAAAAATAAAGATAGCATAACCAAAGTGGATTTTAACTATGTTTTGGATTGTAATAATAAAATATTTGGAATAAGGAAATTGTGCCAGTCTTATAATAATCTAAATATCTGTAATATGGAAAACATTGTAGACATATCTTATATGACGTCTCAAATTTCGGGAACTAAACCTTTGCCTGCCTTAGTCCAGCCGATGGAAAATTCAGAACAGAGAAAAACACTTTGACTGGAAATGGTAAATGAAATGAATGTGAACAACTCCCAAATGCTCTACAACTTGGAAATGAAGAACCGCATAAGTCTATCACTGAACATCATCTTAATTGCAATAGCCTTAACGCTAGTATTGTCTTTTGTGTTAAAACACCTAAATAGAAAGCACCATCAAAACTCTGCTAAACAGCTACATTGCGAGAGTAGTCTACAAGGCGAATCTACAACTCAACCAACCTTAGAAAACGAAGATCCACCAGCAGGCGACCAACATTCTGAATTGCGAAAACACGCAAAGAATAAGAGTATTCACAGCCTTCCGTTTTTCTGATATCCATACGAGGACGTATGGAGGGGGAGGAGTTAACAACAGCCAAGTTCATTCTCACACATTCTTCCATCCAACACGTGTGCACCAAACCCAGACATAGCGTCAGCAACATTACCTACGAACAATGTCAACAATAACGGGAACTGCTTGCTCATAGAGTTCCCATGATATTCGACCCGGCATGTGCAACGGTGGCAGCAACGTATCATCAACAACAACTGCAGTCTAGGCTAGAAGTTAAGTAAGCTTTAAGTAATAATTCAGTTTCGGTTTTGGCACTAAATAAAGAAGTCGTGGCCTTTTTTAAAAATAAAATTTAATTAAAAGTTAATTAATTTACATACCAAACTTACAACGAACAATACATAAAAACTATATGAATGCACCAACGCACATTCATGCTTATATGATCTGCCGCTCCATCAAACGCGGACAGAATGATAATTAAATAAATACACAGATAGTGGAATATATTTAGACTCTATCAAATAAACATGACATGCTACATTCTCACCCCTCCAACTCTGTCCATTAACACACAGTGTCATTGACATTATGTTGTTCGGTGTTCTAATCAGAATTTATAATTAGATTAACCCACAACTCGGAGACCGAGAAAGTAAGCATACAACTGCATTAAACAAGGTTGACACCGCATGCATTCGTAATAAAATAACAATATTTACGACCTTTAACACTCATACCAAAAAAGACAACCATATGGTTGGAACTATAGATAGTACCAATCTTACAATGTGTACAGTCCTGTACAGGGAGGTACCAGAAGGGGAGTTGCCAGACTTTCAAGCTTTCGTACAAAACTTTGTGAAGGTATACCTTTACTAAATACAAAATTTAGGCAAGATTGCGTTGGTGGTATTGATATTATTACACGATTTCTAAGGGGGTGGAATGGTTCATTTGTATGGGAGGTACCAGAAGGGGAGGTGCCAGACTTTCAAGTTTTTGTCCGAAACTTTCTCCAGTTATAGCTTTACTAAATATAGATTTTGGGCAAGATTTGTTTGCACAGTTTTAGCTTTACTAACTACAGAATTTGGTGGTGGAATGGAACATTTGTATGGGAGGTACCAGAAGGGGTGTGGCCAGAATTCTATGTTTTTGTCCGAAAGTTTGTCCAGTTATAGCTTTACTAAATGCAGACTTTGGAGAAGATAGCGTTGGTCATATTGATAATATTACACGATATCTAAGGGCCGGGATTGTTACATTTCTATGGGAGGTACCATGAGGGGAGTTGCCAGACTTCCAAGTTTTTGCCCGAAACTTTGTTAAGGTATACGTTTATTAAATACAGAATTTGGACAAGATCGCGTTGGTCATATTGGTAATATTACACGATTTCTAAGGGGGTGGAATGGTACATTTGTATGGGAACTACCAGAATGGGAGTCTTTTTTTTTTTTTTTTGAAGACCAACACTCAGGGGATGCCCCCTATGAATGCAATGCACTGTGTTAGCGATTGGAAGTAAGGGTATTGGAGGGAGGAAAGATGGAGTAGTGTTTGTTGACATTTGTTTTGAACTTGAGAATGTCATAACAGGCAGGAAAAACACTTGCTGGAAGATTATTCCACATACGAGCAGTTCGGCTGAGGAACGAATTTTCTCTATAGTGCATCGTCCGGTCAACCGGCCATTTGACAATGAACGGATGAGATTCCCTGGATAGCCGAGTATTCCGGCTAAATGTTCTAACGTCAGGGACCAGACGACGGATATCTTCTGAACAGATACCATTAAAATATCTATAGAATAGCGATACACAACCCACATTTCGGCGATGCTGTAGGGAGAGCTGGATACCCTACCATCCCCTATCATCACCACCGCTCTCCTCTGTACACGGTCCAGAAGCTTCAAAGATGTTAATGGAGCCCCTGCCCATATATGCGAGTTGTATTCCATTTTAGGCCGGATGTAGGTGGTGTAAATATTTACGAGATCAGATGGAGTGAAGTATTTCTTGCACCTCTTCAAAAAGCCTAAACACTTGAATGCTTCTTTCGACACTTCGAATATATGGCTAGCCCAGCGAGCATCACCCTGTATCTTCATGCCCAGAACATCAAGAGTGTCTGATTCGTCGATATCCACAACACCCATAGATGGTGGTATTGATATTATTACACGATTTCTAAGGGGGTGGAATGGTACATTTGTATGGGAGGTACCATGAGGGGAGTTGCCAGACTTCCAAGTTTTTGCCCGAAACTTTATCCAGTTATAGCTTTACTAAATACAGACTTTAGGCAAAATCGCGTTGGGCATATTCATATTATTACACGATTTCTAAGGGGATGGAATGGTACATTTGTATGGGAGGTACCAGAAGGGGAGTGGCCAGACTTCTATGTTTTTGTCCAAAACTTTGTCCAGTTAAAGCTTTACTAAATACAGAATTTGGGCAAGATCGCGTTCGTCATATTGGTAATATTACACGATATCTAAGGGGCGGGATTGTTACATTTGTATGGGAGGTACCAGAAGGGGAGTGGGCAGACTTCCAAGCTTTTGTCCATACTTCGTGAAGGTATACGTTTACTAAATACAACATTTAGGCAAGATTGCGTTGGGGGTATTGATATTATTTCACGATTTCTAAGGGGGTGGAATGGTACATTTGTATGGGAGGTACAGGAAGGGGAGTTGCAAGACTTTCAAGTTTTTGTCCGAATTTTTCTCCAGTTATAGCTTTACTAAATACCGACTTTGGGCAAGATTTGTTTGTACAGTTATAGCTATACTAACTACAGAATTTGGGCAGGATCGCGTTGGCCATATTGATATTATTACACGGTTTTTAAGTGGCGGGATGGTACATTTGTATGGGAGGTACCAGAAGGGGAGTGGCCAGACTTCTATGTTTTTGTCCAAAACTTTGTCCAGTTAAAGCTTTACTAAATGCAGACTTTGGGCAAGATCGCGTTGGCCATATTGATATTATTACAAGGTTTTTAAGTGGCGGGATGGTACATTTGTATGGGAGGTACCAGAAGGGGAGTGGCCAGACTTCTATGTTTTTGTCCAAAACTTTGTCCAGTTAAAACTTTGGGCAAGATCGCGTTGGCCATATTGATATTATTACAAGGTTTTTAAGTGGCGGGATGGTACATTTGTATGGGAGTTGCCAGACTTCCAAGTTGTTGTCTGAAAGTTTGTAGAGTTAAAGCTTTACTAAATACAGAATTTGGGCAGGATCGCGTGGGCGGTATTGATATTATTATACATTTCTAAGGGGCTGGAATGGTACATTTGTATGGGAGGTACCAGAAGGGTAGTTGCCAGACTTTCAAGTTTTTATCCGAAACTTTATCCAGTTATAGCTTTACTAAATACAGAATTTGGGCAAGATCTCGTTGGTCATATTGGTAATATTACACGGTTTATAAGGTACGGTTTGGTACATTTGTATGGGAGGTACCAGAAGGGGAGTTGCCAGGCTTCCAAGTTTTTATCCGAAACTTTGTTCAGTTATAGCTTTACTAAATACAGAATTTGGGCAAGATCGCGTTGGTGGTATTGATATTATTACACCATTTCTAAAGTGGGTGGAATGGTACATTTGTATGGGAGGTACCAGAAGCGGAGTTGCCAGACTTCCAAGTTTTTGTCCGAAACTTTCTCCAGTTATAGCTAACACTTTTATATGGCTAACACTCAGGGGATGCCCCCTATAAGCGCATTGCACTGTGCTAGCGATAGGAAATAAGGGTGTTGGAAAGAGGAAAGAGGGAGTAGTGTTTGTTGACATTAGTCTTGAATTTGAGTATGTCGCAGCTGGCAGGAAAGACACTTGCTGGAAGATTATTCCACATACGAACGTTTCGGCTGAAGAACGAATTTTGTCTATAGTGCGACGTCCGGTCAACCGGCCATTTGACAACGAACGGATGAGATTACCTGGATAGCCGCGTATTCCGGCTAAATGTTCTAATGTCAGGGACCAGACGACGGATATCTGATGAACAGATACCCTTGAAATATCTATAGAACAGCGATATAGAACCCACATTCCGGCGATGCTGAAGGGAGACAATATAGTTGGATACCCTACACTCCCCTATCATCACCACCGCTCTCCTCTGTACACGGTCCAAAAGCTGCAAAGATGTCTTTGGAGCCCCTGCCCATATATGGGAGTTGTATTCCATTTTAGGCCGGATGTAGGTGGTGCAAATATTTACGAGATCAGATGGAGTGAAGTATTTCTTGCACCGCTTTAAAAAGCCTAAACACTTGAATGCTTCTTTCGACACTTCGAATATATGGCTAGCCCAGCGAGCATCACCCTGTGTCTTCATGCCCAGAACATCAAGAGTATCTGATTCGTCGATATCCACACCACCCATAATTGACTTGGAGTCAAAAGGGTTCTTGCAGATCTCAATGTATACAAAACTCCGGGCCCGGATGGTATTTCAGCACTTGTCCTATGTAATTGCTCTTCGACGCTAGCTCGTCCATTGCGCAATCTTTTCAACATGTCGTACCGTGCTGGTATTTACCCTTCACGTTGGAAAGTTGCCAATGTTCAGCCGATCCCCATGAAAGGTGAAGCTACTAATTCTGCGAATTACCGTCCAATTGCAATATGTTCTGCGCTCTCGAAGGTTATGGAGAGCATGGTTAACCACCATCTTGTTAAGTATTTAGAGTCTAACGGCCTTCTAAATGATCGACAGTATGGCTTACGTAGAAATCGATCTACTGGAGACCTGATGGCGTTCCTTACGGAGCGATGGAGTCGATCTATTCACCGCCTTGGTGAAAGTAAGGTCGTGGCTCTGGATATTTCCAAGGCGTTCGATAGGGTCTGGCACGGAGCACTCATATCAAAACGTATTGTATTTGGTGTCGGTAATACCTTCTCTCGATTCATATCGAGTTTTCTCAGGGATCGCTCTATACGAGTTGTTATAGATGGCGTCTCATCCAACGAGCATAGGTTGACCGCAGGAGTGCCACAAGGCTCTGTCCTCTCTCCTTCTCTCCCTATTTATTTCTTATTTTCATTGACGACCTGTTGGGGCAGACTGTGAAACCAATCTACTCCTTTGCGGATGACAGCAACCTCTGTCATTCGTACTCATTTGATCATCAGCCAAGTCCCTCGGAGATAGAGGACAAAAGGCGAACGATGAACGACTCACTTAACCGCGATTTGGCGACGATTTGTGAGTGGGGCCAAATGAACAGAGTAGATTTTAATGCGCAAAAGACCCAGTGCTGTTTGTTGTCACACAAACGTTCCACTGATCCAGCACCGTCGTCAATATCTATGGGTGGTGTAGATATAGACGTGTCAGATACTCTTGATGTTCTGGGCATGAAGATACAGGGTGATGCTCGCTGGGCTAGCCATATATTCGAAGTGTCGAAAGAAGCATTCAAGTGTTTAGGCTTCTTAAAGCGGTGCAAGAAATACTTCACACCATCTGACCTCTTAAATATTTACACCACATACATCCGGCCTAAAATGGAATACAACTCGCATATATGGGCAGGGGCTCCATTAACATCTTTGAAGCTTCTGGACCGTGTACAGAGGAGAGCGGTGGTGATGATAGGGGATGGTAGGGTATCAAGCTCTATTGTCTCCCTACAGCATCGCCGAAATGTGGGTTGTGTATCACTATTCTATAGATATTTTAATGGTATCTCTTCAGAAGATATCCGTCGTCTGGTCCCTGACGTTAGAACATTTAGCCGGAATACGCGGCTATCCAGGGAATCTCATCCGTTCGTTGTCAAATGGCCGGTTGACCGGACGTCGCACTATAGACAAAATTCGTTCTTCAGCCGAACCGTTCGTATGTGGAAAAATCTTCCAGCAAGTGTCTTTCCTGCCAGCTGCGACATACTCAAATTCAAGACTAATGTCAACAAACACTACTCCCTCTTTCCTCCTTCCATTACCCTTATTTCCCATCGCTAACACAGCGCATTGCATTTATAGGGGGCATCCCCTGAGTGTTAGCCAAAAAAAAAAAAAAAAAGTGAATTTTAAAGTTACCTACCATTGTAACACAAACGAAAACAAGACTATATCAAAAGATACATACAAATGAAAGCGTATCCCTAATGTCGCTGTTATGTCCGTCTGCTGGTCAGTGTTAGATCTTTACCAGCAAAAAAGACAGCGACATGAAGAGCACACAATCGTTTGTATTATATGTGTAGGGAGAGGGAGAGGGAGGGGGGAGCACACGTGCAAAACGAAAACAGAGACATAAATAAGCCCTGGGTAACATTGGTAATATTACACGGTTTATAAGGGACGGGTTGGTACATTTGTATGGGAGGTACCAGAAGGGGAGCTGCCAGACTTTCAAGTTTTTGTCCGAAACTTTCTCCTGTTATAGATTTACTAAATACAGACTTTGGGCAAGATCGCGTTGGTGGTATTGATGTTATTACACCATTTCTTAAGAGGGTGCAATGGTACATTTGTATGGGAGGCACCAGAAGGGGAGTTGCCAGACTTCCAAGTTTTTGTCCGAAAGTTTTTAACTCGTTGGAAATATTGGAAATGTTTCACGGTTTATAAGGGGCGGGATGGTACATTTGTGAGGCAGGTACCAGAAGCGGAGTTGCCAGACTCCCAAGTTTTTGTCCGAAACTTTCTCCAGTTATAGCTTTACTAAATACAGAATTTGGACAAGATCTCGTTGGTCATATTGGTAATATTACACGATATCTAAGGGCGGGATTATTATATTTGTATGGGAGGTACCATGAGGGGAGTTGCCAGGCTTTCAAGTTTTTGCCCGAAACTTTGTTAAGGTATACGTTTATTAAATACAGAAGTTTTTGTCCGAAACTTTCTCCTGTTAAAGATTTACTAAATACAGACTTTGGGCAGGATCGTGTTGGTGGTATTGATATTATTACACGATTTATAAGGGGATGGAATGGTACATTTGTATGGGTGGTACCAGAATGGGAGTTGCCAGACTTCCAAATTTTTGTCCGAAAATTTGTTCAGTTATAGCTTTACTAAATACAGAATTTGGGCAAGATCGCGTTGGTCATATTTATAATATAACACGATATCTAAGGGCCGGGATTGTTACATTTGTATGGGAGGTACCATGATGGGCGGTTCCAGACTTCCAAGTTTTTGTCCGAAAGTTTTTAACTCGTTGGAAATATTGGAAATGTTTCACGGTTTATAAGGGGCGGGATGGTACATTTGTGAGGCAGGTACCAGAAGCGGAGTTGCCAGACTCCCAAGTTTTTGTCCGAAACTTTCTCCAGTTATAGCTTTACTAAATACAGAATTTGGACAAGATCTCGTTGGTCATATTGGTAATATTACACGATATCTAAGGGCGGGATTATTATATTTGTATGGGAGGTACCATGAGGGGAGTTGCCAGGCTTTCAAGTTTTTGCCCGAAACTTTGTTAAGGTATACGTTTATTAAATACAGAAGTTTTTGTCCGAAACTTTCTCCTGTTAAAGATTTACTAAATACAGACTTTGGGCAGGATCGTGTTGGTGGTATTGATATTATTACACGATTTATAAGGGGATGGAATGGTACATTTGTATGGGTGGTACCAGAATGGGAGTTGCCAGACTTCCAAATTTTTGTCCGAAAATTTGTTCAGTTATAGCTTTACTAAATACAGAATTTGGGCAAGATCGCGTTGGTCATATTTATAATATAACACGATATCTAAGGGCCGGGATTGTTACATTTGTATGGGAGGTACCATGATGGGCGGTTCCAGACATCCAAGTTTTTGTCCGAAAGTTTTTAACTCGTTGGAAATGTTTCACGGTTTATAAGGGGCGGGATGGTACTTTTGTAAGGGAGGTACCAGAAGCGGAGTTGCCAGACTCCCAAGTTTTTGTCCGAAAGTTTTTAACTCGTTGGAAATATTGGAAATGTTTCACGGTTTATAAGGGGCGGGATGGTACTTTTGTAAGGGAGGTACCAGAAGCGGAGTTGCCAGACTCCCAAGTTTTTGACCGAAACTTTCTCCAGTTATAGCTTTACTAAATACAGAATTTGGGCAAGATCTCGTTGGTCATATTGGTAATATTACATGGTTTAGAATGGACGGGTTGGTACATTTGTATGGGAGGTACCATGAGGGGAGTTACCAGACTTCCAAGTTTTTGTCCGAAAGTTTTTCACTCGTTGGAAATATTGGAAATTTTTCACGGTTTATAAGGGGCGGAATGGTACATTTGTTCCAGGGGAGGTTCCAGACTTCCAAGTTTTTGCCAGAAACTTTGTTAAGGTATACGTTTATTAAATACAAAATTTGCGCAAGATTGAGTTGGTCATATTGGTAATATTATACGGTTTATAAGGGTCGGGATGGTACATTTCTTTGGGAGGTACCAGAAGGGGAGTGGCCAGACTTCCAAGCTTTCGTCCAAAACTGTGTTAAGGTATGCGTTTACTAAATACAAAATTTAGGAAAGATTGCGTTGGTGGTATTGATATTATTATACTATTTCTAAGGGGGTGGAATGGTACATTTGTATGGGAGGTACCAGAAGGGGAGCTGCCAGACTTTCAAGTTTTTCTCCGAAAATTTCTCCTGTTATAGCATTACTAAATACAGAATTTGGGCAAGATCGCGTCGGTGGTATTGATATTATTACACCATTTCTAAAGTGTGTGGAATGGTACAATGGTAAATACAGACTTTGGGAAAGATCGCGTTGGTGGTATTGATGTTATTACACCATTTCTTAAGTGGGTAGTATGGTACATTTGTATGGGTGGTACCAGAAGAGGAGTTGCCAGACTTCCAAGTTTTTGTCCGAAAGTTTTTAACTCGTTGAAAATATTGGAAATGTTTCACGATTTATAAGGGGCGGGATGGTAAATTTGTAAGGGAGGTACCAGAAGCGGAGTTGCCAGACTCCCAAGTTTTTGTCCGAAACTTTATCCAGTTATGGCTTTACTAAATACAGAATTTGGGCAAGATATCGTTGGTCATATTGGTAATATTACACGGTTTATAACACTAGGTCACAAATAACAAAATTTTCTCTCTTATTTGTTTCTAATATACTTTTTCCCATTGATTTTGACCTACTTAACACGAAAATGAGTTTTAAAAAATTTTCTGTCGATTGGTTTTCGAGATACAAATTTTTGAACTTTTTTTTTAAATTTTTGGACGTACACTTACAATTTTGAGCATTTCTTTCGTCTTCTTTGGCCTATTTGATCCTACTGCTACTCAAATTAAAGAAAATTGAGCCGTCTACAACTCATTCTCAGAAAATTTTCAAATCGGGTAAGTAGTTTTGATGTTGGCGGCTTAAAAAGTTTAAAAAACTGCGTTTTTTTAGTAAAAATGTGGCAGAAAAAACCATATAAAATATAAAACACGATGCTAACAGCAATTACGTATAGCTGGCATTTTTACAAAGAAAATAAGACCTTACTTAACAAAATCTGACAACAAATGGCGGACTTATAATTTTTTTGGTAAAAGACCGAAATTCCGCTATTTCACGATATTTTGATTTTCATTATTTGCACAGCTTACACAGAGAAAACAAAATTCGTTACACGGCACGTGTAGAAACGGCAATCCTAAGCGATTCGTATTTCGCCCTGCTAAATTCAAAACGTTAAATGTATAAAACAGGAAGTTACACGGGACATGTAGAAAAACTGCTCGCCACGTATAGAAAGGAAAAATTAAACGCTGCATGTATAAAAGTTGGGCGTAGATTTGGTTAATTTTGTTAGTATAGCTAACCTGGCACATCCATTTCTAATTGTGCCATACATTGAGTATGTAGTGCTCTAAATAAATTAAAAAATAATATACTAAGACTAATTTGTTTATTTTAAATTAAGTTCAAATGTATTTATTCGTTTGCGTTGGGTAGGTACACAGAGAAAACAAAATATGCCAACTTTTCTACATGCAGCGTTTAATTTTTCCTTTCTATACGTGGCGTGCAGTTTTTCTACATGTCCCATGTAACTTTCTGTTTTATACATTTAACGTTTTGAATTTAGCAGGGCGAAATACGAATCGCTTAGGATTGCCGTTTCTACACGCGCCGTGTAACGAATTTTGTTTTCTCTGTGCAAATAATGAAAATCAAATTATCGTGAAATAGCGGAATTTCGGTCTTTTACCAAAAAAAATTATAAGTCCGCCATTTGTTGTCAGATTTTGTTAAGTAAGGGCTTATTTTCTTTGTAAAAATGCCAGCTATACGTAAAAAAAAAATTGCTGTTAGCATTGTGTTTTATATTTTATATGAATTTTTATATGGTTTTTTCTGCCACATTTTTACTAAAAAAACGCCGTTTTTAACATTTTTAAGCCGCCAACATCAAAACTACTTACCCGATTTGAAAATTTTCTGAGAATGAGTTGTAGACGGCTCAATTTTCTTTAATTTGAGTAGTAGTAGGATCAAATAGGTCAAAGAAGACGAAAGATATGCTCAACATTGTAAGTGTACCTCCAAAAATTTAAAAAAAATGTTCAAAAATTTGTATCTCGAAAACCAATCGACAGAAAAATTGTTAAAACTCATTTTCGTGTTTAGTAGGTCAAAATCAATGAGAAAAATTATGCTAGAACCAAATAACAAAACGACTGTTGGCTAGTGTAATGGACGGGTTGGTACATTTGTATGGGAGGTACCAGAAGGGGAGCTGCCAGACTTCCAAGTTTTTATCCAAAACTTTGTCTTGCTATAGATTTACTAAATACAAAATTTGGACAATAGATATTATTACACGATTTCTAATGGGGCGGGATGTTACATTTGTATGGCAGGTACCAGAAGGGGAGTTGCCAGACTTCCAAGTTTTTGTCCAAAACTTTGTCTAGCTATGCATTTACTAAATACAAAATTTGGGCAAGATCGCGTTTGTGATATTGATAGTATGACACGGTTTATAAAGGGCGGGATGGTACATGTGTATGGGACGTACCAGAAAAGGAGCTGCCAGACTTCCAAGTTTTTATCCAAAACTTTGTCTTGCTATAGATTTACTAAATACAAAATTTGGGCAATAGATATTATTACACGATTTCTAATGGGGCGGGATGGTACATTTGTAAGGGAGGTACCAGAAGCGGAGTTGCCAGACTCCCAAGTTTTTGTCCGAAACTTTGTTCAGTTATAGCTTTACTAAATACAGAATTTGGGCAAGATCGCGTTAGTCATATTTTTTTTTTTTATATGGCTAACACTCAGGGGATGCCCCCTATAAGCGCATTGCACTGTGCTAGCGATAGGAAATAAGGGTGTTGGAAGGAGGAAAGAGGGAGTAGTGTTTGTTGACATTAGTCTTGAATTTGAGTATGTCGCAGCTGGCAGGAAAGACACTTGCTGGAAGATTATTCCACATACGAACGTTTCGGCTGAAGAACGAATTTTGTCTATAGTGCGACGTCCGGTCAGCCGGCCATTTGACAACGAACGGATGAGATTCCCTGGATAGCCGCGTATTCCGGCTAAATGTTCTAATGTCAGGGACCAGACGACGGATATCTGATGAACAGATACCCTTGAAATATCTATAGAACAGCGATATAGAACCCACATTCCGGCGATGCTGAAGGGAGACAATATAGTTGGATACCCTACTATCCCCTATCATCACCACCGCTCTCCTCTGTACACGGTCCAGAAGCTGCAAAGATGTTTTTGGAGCCCCTGCCCATATATGGGAGTTGTATTCCATTTTAGGCCGGATGTAGGTGGTCTAAATATTTACGAGATCAGATGGAGTGAAGTATTTCTTGCACCGCTTTAAAAAGCCTAAACACTTGAATGCTTCTTTCGACACTTCGAATATATGGCTAGCCCAGCGAGCATCACCCTGTATCTTCATGCCCAGAACATCAAGAGTATCTGACACGTCTATATCTACACCACCCATAGATATTGACGATGGTGCTGGATCAGTGGAACGTTTGTGTGACAACAAACAGCACTGGGTCTTTTGCGCATTAAAATCTACTCTGTTCATTTGGCCCCACTCACAAATCGTCGCCAAATCGCGGTTAAGTGAGTCGTTCATCGTTCGCCTTTTGTCCTCTATCTCCGAGGGACTTGGCCGATGATCAAATGAGTACGAATGACAGAGGTTGCTGTCATCCGCAAAGAAGTAGATTGGGTTCACAGTCTGCCCCAACAGGTCGTTAATGAAAATAAGAAATAGAGAAGGAGAGAGGACAGAGCCTTGTGGCACTCCTGCGGTCAACCTATGCTCGTTGGATGAGACGCCATCTATAACAACTCGTATAGAGCGATCCCTGAGAAAACTCGATATGAATCGAGAGAAGGTATTACCGACACCAAATGCAATAAGTTTTGATATGAGTGCTCCGTGCCAGACCCTATCGAACGCCTTGGAAATATCCAGAGCCACGACCTTACTTTCACCAAGGCGGTGAATATATCGACTCCATCGCTCCGTAAGGAACGCCATCAGGTCTCCAGTAGATCTATTTCTACGTAAGCCATACTGTCGATCATTTAGAAGGCCGTTAGACTCTAAATACTTAACAAGATGGTGGTTAACCATGCTCTCCATAACCTTCGAGAGCGCAGAACATATTGCAATTGGACGGTAATTCGCAGGATTAGTAGCTTCACCTTTCTTGGAGATCGGCTGAACATTGGCAACTTTCCAACGTGAAGGGTAAATACCAGCACGGTACGACATGTTGAAAAGATTGCGCAATGGACGAGCTAGCGTCGAAGAGCAATTACATAGGACAAGTGCTGAAATACCTTCCGGGCCCGGAGTTTTGTTTACATTGAGATCTGCAAGAACCCTTTTGACTCCAAGTGTTCGAAAAAATATCTGAGGGGAATGGTTGACTGCTGTTTGGCAAAGATGAATTCTTTGCAAATATTTCAGCCAGAAGGTTAGCTTTGTCAACCGGGTCCGTGAATATGTGGTCATCGTTAACGAGAGTTGGAATAGAAGACGACGACGTGTCCCTTACTCTTTTAACAAATGCCCAAAAGCTCTTACTTCCCCTAGGAGAAGAAAGAAATTTAGTACGAACACGCTGTTCGTGAAGATGTTTTTCACGCCTAAGTACTCTGGCACACCTTGATCTTGCCTGCTTGCGTAGCAGCTCAGTAGTGGCATTTTTATTTATACGCCAATTTTTGAACGCATCCTCTTTAGATCTGACAGCTTCTGTGCATGTCTGATTAAACCAACAATTATTTGGGGGTTTAATCGAAGTAGTCTTCGAGGGAATAAACGTGTTAATTCCAAGAAGAATTATTTTCTCTACCATTTCAGCAGCAGTTTATAAGGGACGGGTTGGTACATTTGTATCGGAGGTACCAGAAGGGGAGTTGCCAGACTTCCAAGTTTTTGTCCGAAAGTTTTTAACTCGTTGGAAATATTGGAAATGTTTCACGGTTTATAATGGACGGGTTGGTACATTTGTATGGGAGGTACCATGAGGGGAGTTGCCAGACTTCCAAGTTTTTGCCCGAAACTTTGTAAAGGTATACGTTTATTAAATACAGAATTTGGGCAAGATGGCGTTGGTGGTATTGATATTATTACACGGTTTCTAAGGGGGTGGAATGGTACCAGAAGGGGAGTTGCCAGACTCCCAAGTTTTTGTCCGAAACGTTCTCCAGTTATAGCTTTACTAAATACAGAATTTGGGCAAGATCTCGTTGGTCATATTGGTAATATTACACGATATCTAAGGGCGGGATTATTATATTTGTATGGGAGGTACCATGAGGGGAGTTGCCAGGCTTTCTAGTTTTTGCCCGAAACTTTGTTAAGGTATACGTTTATTAAATACAGAAGGTTTTGTCCGAAACTTTCTCCTGTTAAAGATTTACTAAATACAGACTTTGGGCAGGATCGTGTTGGTGGTATTGATATTATTACACGATTTATAAGGGGATGGAATGGTACATTTGTATGGGTGGTACCAGAATGGGAGTTGCCAGACTTCCAAATTTTTGTCCGAAACTTTGTTCAGTTATAGCTTTACTAAATACAGAATTTGTAATATAACACGATATCTAAGGGCCGGGATTGTTACATTTGTATGGGAGGTACCATGATGGGCGGTTCCAGACTTCCAAGTTTTTGTCCGAAAGTTTTTAACTCGTTGGAAATGTTTCACGGTTTATAAGGGGCGGGATGGTACTTTTGTAAGGGAGGTACCAGAAGCGGAGTTGCCAGACTCCCAATTTTTTGTCCGAAAGTTTTTAACTCGTTGGAAATATTGGAAATGTTTCACGGTTTATAAGGGGCGGGATGGTACTTTTGTAAGGGAGGTACCAGAAGCGGAGTTGCCAGACTCCCAAGTTTTTGACCGAAACTTTCTCCAGTTATAGCTTTACTAAATACAGAATTTGGGCAAGATCTCGTTGGTCATATTGGTAATATTACATGGTTTATAATGGACGGGTTGATACATTTGTATGGGAGGTACCATGAGGGGAGTTGCCACACTTCCAAGTTTTTGCCCGAAACTTTGTTAAGGTATACGTTTATTAAATACAGAATTTGGGCAAGATCGCGTTGGTCATATTGGTAATATTACACGATTTCTAAGGGGGTGGAATGGTACATTTGTATGGGAGGTACCAGAAGGGGAGTTGCCAGACTTTCAAGCTTTCGTCCAAAACTTTGTGAAGGTATACGTTTACTAAATACAAAATTTAGGCAAGATTGCGTTGGTGGTATTGATATTATTACACGATTTCTAAGGGGGTGGAATGGTACATTTGTATGGGAGGTAGCAGAAGGGGAGGTGACAGACATTCAAGTTTATGTCCGAAACTTTCTCCAGTTATAGCTTTACTAAATACAGATTTTGGGCAAGATGTGTTTGTACAGTTTTAGCTTTACTAACTACAGAATTTGGGCAGGATCGCGTTGGTGGTGGAATGGTACATTTGTATGGGAGGTACCAGAAGGTTAGTTACCAGACTTCCAAGTTTTTGTCCGAAAGTTTTTCACTCGTTGGAAATATTGGAAATTTTTCACGGTTTATAAGGGGCGGAATGGTACATTTGTTCCAGGGGAGGTTCCAGACTTCCAAGTTTTTGCCAGAAACTTTGTTAAGGTATACGTTTATTAAATACAAAATTTGCGCAAGATTGAGTTGGTCATATTGGTAATATTATACAGTTTATAAGGGTCGGGATGGTACATTTCTTTGGGAGGTACCAGAAGGGGAGTGGCCAGACTTCCAAGCTTTCGTCCAAAACTGTGTTAAGGTATGCGTTTACTAAATACAAAATTTAGGAAAGATTGCGTTGGTGGTATTGATATTATTACACCATTTCTAAAGTGTGTGGAATGGTACATTTGTATGGGAGGTACCAGAAGCGGAGTTGCTAGACTTCCAAGTTTTTGTCCGAAACTTTCTCCAGTTATAGCCTTACTAAATACAGATTTGGGCACGATATCGTTGGTCATATTGGTAATATTACACGGTTTATAAGGGACGGGTTGGTACATTTGTATGGGAGGTACCAGAAGGGGAGTTGCCAGACTTCCAAGTTTTTGTCCGAAAGTTTTTAACTCGTTGAAAATATTGGAAATGTTTCACGATTTATAAGGGGCGGGATGGTAAATTTGTAAGGGAGGTACCAGAAGCGGAGTTGCAGACTCCCAAGTTTTTGTCCGAAACTTTATCCAGTTATGGCTTTACTAAATACAGAATTTGGGCAAGATCTCGTTGGTCATATTGGTAATATTACACGGTTTATAACACTAGGTCACAAATAACAAAATTTTCACTGTTATTTGTTTCTAGCATACTTTTTCCCATTGATTTTGACCTACTAAACACGAAAATGAGTTTTAAATTTTTTTCGATTTTTCTGTCGATTGGTTTTCGAGATACAAATTTTTGAACTTTTTTTTTTAAATTTTTGGAGGTACACATACAATTTTGAGCATTTCTTTCGTCTTCTTCGGCCTATTTGACTACTACTGCTACTCAAATTAAAGAAAATTGAGCCGTCTACAACTCATTCTCAGAAAATTTTCAAATCGGGTAAGTAGTTATGATGTTGGCGGCTTAAAAAGGTTAAAAAACGGCGTTTTTTTAGTAAAAATGTGGCAGAAAAAACCATATAAAATATAAAACACGATGGTTACAGCAATTACGTATAGCTGGCATTTTTACAAAGAAAATAAGCCCTTACTTAACAAAATCTGACAACAAATGGCGGACTTATAATTTTTTTGGTAAAAGACCGAAATTCCGCTATTTCACGATAATTTGATTTTCATTATTTGCACAGCTTACACAGAGAAAACAAAATTCGTTACACGGCACGTGTAGAAACGGCAATCCTAAGCGATTCGTATTTCGCCCAGCTAAATTCAAAACGTTAAATGTATAAAACAGAAAGTTACACGGGACATGTAGAAAAACTGCTCGCCACGTATAGAAAGGAAAAATTAAACGCTGCATGTATAAAAGTTGGCATATTTTGTTTTCTCTGTGTACCTACCCAACGCAAACGAATAAATACATTTGAACTTAATTTAAAATAAACAAATTAGTCTTAGTATATTATTTTTTAATTTATTTAGAGCACTACATACTCAATGTATGGCACAATTAGAAATGGATGTGCCAGGTTAGCTAAACTAACAAAATTAACCAAATCAACGCCCAAAGAAAATGAGTAGAAACAAAGATATAACTGTACATTTTATGCCATGTGGAAAAACAGCTGACTTCTTCTTTGTTTTTTGTATTCGCTGCAATTGGTCTCACGTATTAGGGTCCAAATGTAGTCACCCATCATAGCCGTGTCATAGGCAAAAGCTTCACCTTCTTTGTCCAATTTTTTGGCAAAATTTTTTATCAAACCCAATTTTATGTGCAGCGGAGGAAGTATTATATTTTCACGGTTCTCTATTAGTGGTTTGCGCTGAACATTCGCTTCTCCAACCACAGGTTTCGTTCGTTCCGGCCATTTTTTTTTAATACAATGCTGATCATCATCGCGGTTATTCCAAAGGCACAGAAAACAGCAATGTCGCGTATAGCCTCCCTGGAGTCCACACAGAATGGCCACAACTTTGAGGTCGGCGCATATTTTCCAATTATATTTGCTATACTCTATGCATTTCAGCAAAATGTTCATAGTTCTCCTTTGAATGAACCGCATGAGCAATAGGAAGAGATGGCTTTTCATTCCAATTATGTAAGAGAACTGCCTTCAAGCTCTCTTTGTTGCTGTCAATAAACTACCTCCATTCATTGGGGTTGTGAATTTGGTGAAGCTCTTGGAACAAGCCTGAAATGTCGCTGCAAAAACATATTCCGTCTTTCTTTGTATAAAATTTTGCATACTTCTTGTGACGCTTTCTGTACGCTGATACTTTCACTTCTGAAGCCGCAAATCCACACTGTACCATCCGAGACGCAAAAAGTTCGGATTTCTCCTTAGTGAGACCAAACTCGCGCACCCAATCGTTTAGTTCGGCCTGTGACAGTAATTTGCACTGCACTGCTGGAGTAAACGTGTATGCGTGATTATAATTATGATAATGATAATTATTCTTTATAAACTCGCCACAAACATTGCAGAAATTGTTGTTAGTTTAGCTAACCTGGCACATCCATTTCCAATTGTGCCATACATTGAGTATGTAGTGCTCTAAATAAATTAAAAAATAATATACTAAGACTAATTTGTTTATTTTAAATTAAGTTCAAATGTATTTATTCGTTTGCGTTGGGTAGGTACACAGAGAAAACAAAATATGCCAACTTTTCTACATGCAGCGTTTAATTTTTCCTTTCTATACGTGGCGTGCAGTTTTTCTACATTGCTGTTATCATTGTGTTTTATATTTTATATGAATTTCTATATGGTTTTTTCTGCCACATTTTTACTAAAAAAACGCCGTTTTTAACATTTTTAAGCCGCCAACATCAAAACTACTTACCCGATTTGAAAATTTTCTGAGAATGAGTTGTAGACGGCTCAATTTTCTTTAATTTGAGTAGTAGTAGGATCAAATAGGTCAAAGAAGACGAAAGATATGATCAACATTGTAAGTGTACCTCCAAAAATTTAAAAAAAATGTTCAAAAATTTGTATCTCGAAAACCAATCGACAGAAAAATTGTTAAAACTCATTTTCGTGTTTAGTAGGTCAAAATCAATGCCAAAAATTATGCTAGAACCAAATAACAAAACGACTGTTGGCTAGTGTAATGGACGGGTTGGTACATTTGTATGGGAGGTACCAGAAGGGGAGCTGCCAGACTTCCAAGTTTTTATTCAAAACTTTGTCTTGCTATAGATTTACTAAATAAAAAATTTGGGCAATAGATATTATTACACGATTTCTAATGGGGCGGGATGTTACATTTGTATGGCAGGTACCAGAAGGGGAGTTGCCAGACTTCCAAGTTTTTGTCCAAAACTTTGTCTAGCTATGCATTTACTAAATACAAAATTTGGGCAAGATCGCGTTTGTGATATTGATAGTATGACACGGTTTATAAAGGGCGGGATGGTACATGTGTATGGGAGGTACCAGAAGGGGAGCTGCCAGACTTCCAAGTTTTTATCCAAAACTTTGTCTTGCTATAGATTTACTAAATACAAAATTTGGGCAATAGATATTATTACACGATTTCTAATGGGGCGGGATGTTACATTTGTATGGCAGGTACCAGAAGCGGAGTTGCCAGACTCCCAAGTTTTTGTCCGAAACTTTGTTCAGTTATAGCTTTACTAAATACAGAATTTGGGCAAGATCGCGTTAGTCATATTTTTTTTTTATATGGCTAACACTCAGGGGATGCCCCCTATAAGCGCATTGCACTGTGCTAGCGATAGGAAATAAGGGTGTTGGAAGGAGGAAAGAGGGAGTAGTGTTTGTTGACATTAGTCTTGAATTTGAGTATGTCGCAGCTGGCAGGAAAGACACTTGCTGGAAGATTATTCCACATACGAACGTTTCGGCTGAAGAACGAATTTTGTCTATAGTTCGACGTCCGGTCAGCCGGCCATTTGACAACGAACGGATGAGATTCCCTGGATAAACGCGTATTCCGGCTAAATGTTCTAATGTCAGGGACCAGACGACGGATATCTGATGAACAGATACCCTTGAAATATCTATAGAACAGCGATATAGAACCCACATTCCGACGATGCTGAAGGGAGACAATATAGTTGGATACCCTACTATCCCCTATCATCACCACCGCTCTCCTCTGTACACGGTCCAGAAGCTGCAAAGATGTTTTTGGAGCCGCTGCCCATATATGGGAGTTGTATTCCATTTTAGGCCGGATGTAGGTGGTCTAAATATTTACGAGATCAGATGGAGTGAAGTATTTCTTGCACCACTTTAAAAAGCCTAAACACTTGAATGCTTCTTTCGACACTTCGAATATATGGCTAGCCCAGCGAGCATCACCCTGTATCTTCATGCCCAGAACATCAAGAGTATCTGATTCGTCGATATCCACACCACCCATAGAAATTGACGACGATGCTGGATCTGGTGAACGTTTGTGTGACAACAAACAGCACTGGGTCTTTTGCGCATTAAAATCTACTCTATTCATTTGGCCCCACTCACAAATCGTCGCCAAATCGCGGTTAAGTGAGTCATTCATCATTCGCCTTTTGCCATCTACCTTACTTTCACCAAGGGCGTGAATAGATCGACTCCATCGCTCCGAAAGGAACGCCATCAGGTCTCCAGTAGATCGATTTCTACGAAAGCCATACTGTCGATCATTTAGAAGGACGTTAGACTCTAAATACTTAACAAGATGGTGGTTAACCATGATCTCCATAACCTTCGAGAGCGCAGAACATATTGCAATTGGACGGTAATTCGCAGGATTAGTAGCTTCACCTTTCTTGGGGATCGGCTGAACAGTGGCAACTTTCCAACGTGAAGGGTAAATACCAGCACCGTACGACATGTTGAAAAGATTGCGCAATGGACGAGCTAGCGTCCAAGAGCAATTACATAGGACAAGTGCTGAAATACCATCCGGGCCCGGAGTTTTGTTTACATTGAGATCTGCAAGAACCCTTTTGACTCCACGTGTCCAAAAAAATATCATAGGACAAGTGCTGAAATACCATCCGGGCCCGGAGTTTTGTTTACATTGAGATCTGCAAGAACCCTTTTGACTCCACAGTAAGAGCTTTTGGTCATTCGTAAAAAGGGTAAGGGACAAGGCTCTGTCCTCTCTCCTTCTCTATTTCTTATTTTCATTGACGACCTGTTGGGGCAGACTGTGAACCCAATCTACTTCTTTGCGGATGACAGCAACCTCTGTCATTCGTACTCATTTGATCATCGGCCAAGTCCCTCGGAGATGGAGGACAAAAGGCGAACGATGAACGACTCACTTAACCGCGATTTGGCGACGATTTGTGAGTGGGGCCAAATGAACAGAGTAGATTTTAATGCGCAAAAGACCCAGTGCTGTTTGTTGTCACACAAACGTTCCACTGATCCAGCACCGTCGTCAATATCTATGGGTGGTGTAGATATAGACGTGTCAGATACTCTTGATGTTCTGGGCATGAAGATACAGGGTGATGCTCGCTGGGCTAGCCATATATTCGAAGTGTCGAAAGAAGCATTCAAGTGTTTAGGCTTCTTAAAGCGGTGCAAGAAATACTTCACACCATCTGACCTCTTAAATATTTACACCACATACATCCGGCCTAAAATGGAATACAACTCGCATATATGGGCAGGGGCTCCATTAACATCTTTGAAGCTTCTGGACCGTGTACAGAGGAGAGCGGTGGTGATGATAGGGGATGGTAGGGTATCCAGCTCTATTGTCTCCCTACAGCATCGCCGAAATGTGGGTTGTGTATCGCTATTCTATAGATATTTTAATGGTATCTCTTCAGAAGATATCCGTCGTCTGGTCCCTGACGTTAGAACATTTTGCCGGAATACGCGGCTATCCAGGGAATCTCATCCGTTCGTTGTCAAATGGCCGGTTGACCGGACGTCGCACTATAGACAAAATTCGTTCTTCAGCCGAACCGTTCGTATGTGGAATAATCTTCCAGCAAGTGTCTTTCCTGCCAGCTGCGACATACTCAAATTCAAGACTAATGTCAACAAACACTACTCCCTCTTTCCTCCTTCCATTACCCTTATTTCCCATCGCTAACACAGCGCATTGCATTTATAGGGGGCATCCCCTGAGTGTTAGCCAAAAAAAAAAAAAAAAAAAGTGAATTTTAAAGTTACCTACCATTGTAACACAAACGAAAACAAGACTATATCAAAATATACATACAAATGAAAGCGTATCCCTAATGTCGCTGTTATGTCCGTCTGCTGGTCAGTGTTAGATCTTTACCAGCAAAAAAGACAGCGACATGAAGAGCACACAATCGTTTGTATTATATGTGTAGGGAGAGGGAGGGGGGAGCACACGTGCAAAACGAAAACAGAGACATAAATAAGCCCTGGGTAACATTGGTAATATTACACGGTTTATAAGGGACGGGTTGGTACATTTGTATGGGAGGTACCAGAAGGGGAGCTGCCAGACTTTCAAGTTTTTGTCCGAAACTTTCTCCTGTTATAGATTTACTAAATACAGACTTTGGGCAAGATCGCGTTGGTGGTATTGATGTTATTACACCATTTCTTAAGAGGGTGCAATGGTACATTTGTATGGGAGGCACCAGAAGGGGAGTTGCCAGACTTCCAAGTTTTTGTCCGAAAGTTTTTAACTCGTTGGAAATATTGGAAATGTTTCGCGGTTTATAAGGGGCGGGATGGTACATTTGTGAGGCAGGTACCAGAAGCGGAGTTGCCAGACTCCCAAGTTTTTGTCCGAAACTTTCTCCAGTTATAGCTTTACTAAATACAGAATTTGGACAAGATCTCGTTGGTCATATTGGTAATATTACACGATATCTAAGGGCGGGATTATTATATTTGTATGGGAGGTACCATGAGGGGAGTTGCCAGGCTTTCAAGTTTTTGCCCGAAACTTTGTTAAGGTATACGTTTATTAAATACAGAAGTTTTTGTCCGAAACTTTCTCCTGTTAAAGATTTACTAAATACAGACTTTGGGCAGGATCGTGTTGGTGGTATTGATATTATTACACGATTTATAAGGGGATGGAATGGTACATTTGTATGGGTGGTACCAGAATGGGAGTTGCCAGACTTCCAAATTTTTGTCCGAAAATTTGTTCAGTTATAGCTTTACTAAATACAGAATTTGGGCAAGATCGCGTTGGTCATATTTATAATATAAAAAACTCCGTTTTTTAACCTTTTTAAGCCGCCAACATCAAAACTACTTACCCGATTTGAAAATTTTCTGAGAATGAGTTGTAGACGGCTCAATTTTCTTTAATTTGAGTAGTAGTAGGATCAAATAGGTCAAAGAAGACGAAAGATATGCTCAACATTGTAAGTGTACCTCCAAAAATTTAAAAAAAATGTTCAAAAATTTGTATCTCGAAAACCAATCGACAGAAAAATTGTTAAAACTCATTTTCGTGTTTAGTAGGTCAAAATCAATGAGAAAAATTATGCTAGAACCAAATACCAAAACGACTGTTGGCTAGTGTAATGGACGGGTTGGTACATTTGTATGGGAGGTACCAGAAGGGGAGCTGCCAGACTTCCAAGTTTTTATCCAAAACTTTGTCTTGCTATAGATTTACTAAATACAAAATTTGGACAATAGATATTATTACACGATTTCTAATGGGGCGGGATGTTACATTTGTATGGCAGGTACCAGAAGGGGAGTTGCCAGACTTCCAAGTTTTTGTCCAAAACTTTGTCTAGCTATGCATTTACTAAATACAAAATTTGGGCAAGATCGCGTTTGTGATATTGATAGTATGACACGGTTTATAAAGGGCGGGATGGTACATGTGTATGGGACGTACCAGAAAAGGAGCTGCCAGACTTCCAAGTTTTTATCCAAAACTTTGTCTTGCTATAGATTTACTAAATACAAAATTTGGGCAATAGATATTATTACACGATTTCTAATGGGGCGGGATGGTACATTTGTAAGGGAGGTACCAGAAGCGGAGTTGCCAGACTCCCAAGTTTTTGTCCGAAACTTTGTTCAGTTATAGCTTTACTAAATACAGAATTTGGGCAAGATCGCGTTAGTCATATTTTTTTTTTTTATATGGCTAACACTCAGGGGATGCCCCCTATAAGCGCATTGCACTGTGCTAGCGATAGGAAATAAGGGTGTTGGAAGGAGGAAAGAGGGAGTAGTGTTTGTTGACATTAGTCTTGAATTTGAGTATGTCGCAGCTGGCAGGAAAGACACTTGCTGGAAGATTATTCCACATACGAACGTTTCGGCTGAAGAACGAATTTTGTCTATAGTGCGACGTCCGGTCAGCCGGCCATTTGACAACGAACGGATGAGATTCCCTGGATAGCCGCGTATTCCGGCTAAATGTTCTAATGTCAGGGACCAGACGACGGATATCTGATGAACAGATACCCTTGAAATATCTATAGAACAGCGATATAGAACCCACATTCCGGCGATGCTGAAGGGAGACAATATAGTTGGATACCCTACTATCCCCTATCATCACCACCGCTCTCCTCTGTACACGGTCCAGAAGCTGCAAAGATGTTTTTGGAGCCCCTGCCCATATATGGGAGTTGTATTCCATTTTAGGCCGGATGTAGGTGGTCTAAATATTTACGAGATCAGATGGAGTGAAGTATTTCTTGCACCGCTTTAAAAAGCCTAAACACTTGAATGCTTCTTTCGACACTTCGAATATATGGCTAGCCCAGCGAGCATCACCCTGTATCTTCATGCCCAGAACATCAAGAGTATCTGACACGTCTATATCTACACCACCCATAGATATTGACGATGGTGCTGGATCAGTGGAACGTTTGTGTGACAACAAACAGCACTGGGTCTTTTGCGCATTAAAATCTACTTTGTTCATTTGGCCCCACTCACAAATCGTCGCCAAATCGCGGTTAAGTGAGTCGTTCATCGTTCGCCTTTTGTCCTCTATCTCCGAGGGACTTGGCCGATGATCAAATGAGTACGAATGACAGAGGTTGCTGTCATCCGCAAAGAAGTAGATTGGGTTCACAGTCTGCCCCAACAGGTCGTCAATGAAAATAAGAAATAGAGAAGGAGAGAGGACAGAGCCTTGTGGCACTCCTGCGGTCAACCTATGCTCGTTGGATGAGACGCCATCTATAACAACTCGTATAGAGCGATCCCTGAGAAAACTCGATATGAATCGAGAGAAGGTATTACCGACACCAAATGCAATAAGTTTTGATATGAGTGCTCCGTGCCAGACCCTATCGAACGCCTTGGAAATATCCAGAGCCACGACCTTACTTTCACCAAGGGCGTGAATAGATCGACTGCATCGCTCCGAAAGGAACGCCATCAGGTCTCCAGTAGATAGATTTCTACGGAAGCCATACTGTCGATCATTTAGAAGGCCGTTAGACTCTAAATACTTAACAAGATGGTGGTTAACCATGCTCTCCATAACCTTCGAGAGCGCAGAACATATTGCAATTGGACGGTAATTCGCAGGATTAGTAGCTTCACATTTCTTGGGGATCGGCTGAACATTGGCAACTTTCCAACGTGAAGGGTAAATACCAGCACGGTACGACATGTTGAAAAGATTGCGCAATGGACGAGCTAGCGTCGAAGAGCAATTACATAGGACAAGTGCTGAAATACCATCCGGGCCCGGAGTTTTGTTTACATTGAGATCTGCATGAACCCTTTTGACTCCAAGTGTTCGAAAAAATATCTGAGGGGAATGGTTGACTGCTGTCTGGCAAAGATGAATTATTTGCAAATATTTCAGCCAGAAGGTTAGCTTTGTCAACCGGGTCCGTGAATATGTGGTCATCGTTAACGAGAGTTGGAATAGAAGACGACGACTTGCCCCTTACTCTTTTAACAAATGCCCAAAAGCTCTTACTTCCCCTAGGAGAAGAAAGAACTTTAGTACGAACACGCTGCTCGTGAAGATGTTTTTCACGCCTAAGTACTCTGGCACACCTTGATCTTGCCTGCTTGCGTAGCAGCTCAGTAGTGACATTTTTATTTATACGCCAATTTTTGAACGCATCCTCTTTAGATCTGACAGCTTCTTTGAATGTCTGATTAAACCAACAATTATTTGGGGGTTTAATCGAAGTAGTCTTCGAGGGAATAAACGTGTTAATTCCAAGAAGAATTATTTTCTCTACCATTTCAGCAGCAGCATCGACATTATTGTCTAGGAAACATTATTTCCAATTAAAATGCTGATAGAATTTGTTGAGCTCAGCCCAACGTGCCTTTTCGTATATATACATTGTCCGCTCCGTGAATGTTTTAGAAGTTGATCGAAGATCGGAGAACAAAAAGGATGATGAAATGGTACAATGATCCGAATTACCAAGAGGTGCATAAATATTAACCTTGTACTTTTCAGGATGTGAGGTTAAGAAAAGGTCAAGAATATTATGGTGTTGCCCTTCAACACGCGGAATGTGCGTTGGTTCATTCGCCAGTTGCGCCAAGTTGTTATGCGCGGCGAAAAGCTCAGCGTATTGGCCCTCCGGAGATGTATGGCTCGAATGGGAAAGCCAAGAATGATTGTGGACATTGAAATCCCCAGCAACTAAAATTTCACTGTCCGGATAATCTTCTAAAATTTTCGAAATGGAGTCGGAAAGGGCGTCGAAGCCATTCAAGGTAGCCTCCCTTTCCAAATTTGGACTTCAGTAAAGAAACCCGAAATGTAAAGTGTGCGGTCCAATCCTGAACTTAACCCAAAGAAAGTTAAATTCTGGATCTTATGTGTCCAAATGTTGGCTCTGGAACGCAACACCATAACGTATGTAAACCACAAGGCCTCTGTGGGAAGAGAAAGAGGAAAGAGTGTGATAGCCAGGAATGTGGAAATTCTGTGGATCAGAATCCCCACATACCTGGGTCTCACATAGAGCGAACACATCCGGCCCATGGAATGAGCGTGAGTGTATACCGCAAAGAAATTTGCCTTCAGCCGCGGCAGAATGTTCAGAAATGAACATGGATATTCCGCCCAGGCTGTTATCACTTTCAAATGTGAGCACGTTGCTGGTGGTGTGTTTGGATTATGCTGTATCTACACTTCGGAGAGTGTACGATCAATTGACCCTTGCACCGATAACAAATGTACATGCATGGTGACGAGCAAATAGATGCACATCGCTATGAAGAAAAGGGTCGCGATAAGACACCACGGCGCACACACACACACTAGAATATAAATAGTATTAATAATGTAGTGTCTAAGTAAAACAATTGTTTAGATTGGTATAAATAGTCCATACCAATTCCTTGGTTCTTTAGTATTATTTAAAGGTTCATACTGATTGTATGTTCCATGTATTCACTGGGTGCATTACAAAACATCCAGACAACTGAATACAGTAATAAATACTCACTCATATGAAGAGAAACCGTAGTAGTTTCATTCATAGTTGGTCCTATCGAACGTTAAAAAAATTGAGTTTTCCCCCACCAGTGGTAAGAGACTCGTTTTTTTATAAAAAAGAAAGTAACTTGGAATAATAAATATTCCACACTTGGTATAAAACCAGTGTTCAAAGAGTATTATTTAAAGGTTTGTATTCACTGGGTGCATTACAAAACATCCAGAAAACCTGAATACAACTAATAATTACTCAATGCTATGAAGCGAAGCAGTTTTGTTTCTTCATAGTTGGTCATTTCGAACCGAAAAAATAAATATACTAAAGAGTTTTCCCCCACCAGTGGTAAGAGACTCTAGTTAAATTATTTAAAAAAAAAATCGAGTTATCCCCCACCAGTGGTAAGAGACTCGTTGCATTCTTTATAAAAAAGAAAGCAATTTGGAATAAATAAGATTCCTAAACTTGGTACAGATCCAGATTAAAAAAAAAAAGATGCTACCAATTCCACTTAGCTCTATGATGAAGGAGTTAGTGGAGCGACAAGAAAATGCTTATAAAAGGATTAAGCACCTTGTCGTCGAGGATCCAAACTCACATGAGTTGGACAAGTTGTGGGAGGAGTTCCAACAATCCCACGTAAGGATGATAGCGGCAGAAGCTTTGGCGGACCACCAATATTTTAAGAAAAATATATATAAAGAGGTGTCCGCAATGAAAGCAGACGCTATGAGGAATCGCAACAAAATGCAACAACAAGAGTTGGAGCGGCTGCGACGGGAACTCGCAACACAACAAAAACGCTTAGAGGAGCAAGCAATTGCCCAGCAGCAGAGAGAACTGGCTTTTCAACAGCAAAGAAGTCAGTTGCAGAGAGCAGATATGGAGGACACCTTTGCCAAAGAGGAAGGTGTGAAGGAGAGATCGCCAGCATTTAGTTCATCGGTGCCATGGAAAGAAAGTCAGGTTTTAAAAAATTGGATGGACAAAAGTAAAGAAGCCCTACAGATATGTGACCATGCGATGCAAAGGCAGTCAACAATGTGCGATTTGGAAATAGAACAGGACCGCCTAAAACGATTATGGGATTTGGCAAATAAGAAAAAATGCAGCTTGCAGAAATATTATGGCTATAGATGCGACGAATTTGGAGATCTGGAGTTGGCTGTGAACAACATGCTAATAAGGATAGCTTCAGAGATCGACAAAAAAAAGAGAAGCAAATTACGAACCATGCTAGAACCACAAAGACCCTATGGAAAAAGATTGAATCACTGTCACTTGGAGAAGAACATACAAAGTATTCGCGAAGAACTTCAATCCAAGGATGAAATCTACTTGAAAGAAATCAGTGAGATCCGTTCACAACATCAAGCTGAGATCGCAGAGATAGAGGGACGTTTAGCCAATACAGAGAAATCCCGACAAGAGTTGCATGTACAATATGCAGTCAAAATGCAACAATCCATGCAAGAGTTGCGCGAACAATACGAAGCTGCCGCCAATAGAAATACGGTAGCTGCTTCAAGTGCCATCGACGAGCTACTTATACGAGTCGACAAGTTGAATAGCCGTAACAGTGAATTGGAATCGTCGAATGCTGCCTTGAATGTCCGTGTTCACGATCTGGAGCAGTAGTTGGTGAATGAACGTGCTCGCCACAATGCCGATATTACCAATCTGGAAGCGGATTTGCAACGAATGCGTGATGATATGGCGCAACAACGGCTGGAAAATCAGCAAGATCTGGGCCGTGTTATTCCGGCGGCAGCTCCTCACTTTGGAGGAATCTGGAAGGATGGCGGCAAAGCAGAGAAATGTCACATCAAAAGCGTGATTGGCGATAGTGATATTCCGGAAGAGGAATGGTCACCATTATTGCACCAGATGGAAGCCGCGGTGGATTCTATACCGTTATATACCATAACGAATGATGAAGATGAAGGTCTACATCGAGGATACTTCTCGATATACAGACCAACAGAACTACCGATACTAGCGATGCCAGGAACACTAGCAAAATCTTATACTGGAGTTCGGGTCAGAGGTAAGCTATTGCCGAAACTTCTAGGTACCTTTTGGAGAAGGTGGAAAGAAGAGTACTTAACCACACTCCAACGACAATACAAATCGCACAAGCCAAAACAAGATGTGGAAGGAAGCCAGGACGTCCGTTTCCAAGATGACCAGAGCCACACACCAAAGTATGACCGCTTTTGGCTGTGGAAGAAGAAGTCATGCAGAACAAGACATCAGAAGTTCAAACAAAAGAGGAACAGGATATAGCGGCTACTGGAGGCTAGTTTTAACTAGCAGTTTTTTAATAATGTTTAATACACTCGAATATTAAGGGCCTATGTTCCTATAACACTAATATATATTATCGAATTATATACAGTCCACTAAATATTGTATGTATGTAAAAGAATATACAGTCCACTAAATATTGTATGTATGTAAAAAAAATTATACAGTCCACTCGAAGTTAAGAAATCTACAATTAAGAACCCCTACACACATTTTTGCCGCCCGGCAGAATGTTCACAGATGAACACGTTTCTTGTGGTGTGGTTCGAATGTGCTGTTGTAGTATTTACAGAAATTATACAATCTACTTATATTTTGGCCGCGGCAGAATGTTCAGAAATGAACATGGATATTCCGCCCAGGCTGTTATCACTTTCAAATGTGAGCACGTTGCTGGTGGTGTGTTTTTATTATGCTGTATCTACACTTCGGAGAGTGTACGATCAATTGACCCTTGCACCGATAACAAATGTACATGCATGGTGACGAGCAAATAGATGCACATCGCTATGAGACACCACGCACACACACACACTAGAATATAAATAGAATTAATAATGTAGTGTCTAAGTAAAACAATTGTTTAGATTGGTATAAATAGTCCATACCAATTCCTTGGTTCTTTAGTATTATTTAAAGGTTAATACTGATTGTATGTTCCATGTATTCACTGGGTGCATTACAAAACATCCAGACAACTGAATACAGTAATAAATACTCACTCATATGAAGAGAAACCGTAGTAGTTTCATTCATAGTTGGTCCTATCGAACGTTAAAAAAATTGAGTTTTCCCCCACCAGTGGTAAGAGACTCGTTTTTTTATAAAAAAGAAAGTAACTTGGAATAATAAATATTCCACACTTGGTATAAAACAAGTGTTCAAAGAGTATTATTTAAAGGTTTGTATTCACTGGGTGCATTACAAAACATCCAGAAAACCTGAATACAACTAATAATTACTCAATGCTATGAAGCGAAGCAGTTTTGTTTCTTCATAGTTGGTCATTTCGAACCGAAAAAATAAATATACTAAAGAGTTTTCCCCCACCAGTGGTAAGAGACTCTAGTTAAATTATTTAAAATCGAGTTATCCCCCACCAGTGGTAAGAGACTCGTTGCATTCTTTATAAAAAAGAAAGCAATTTGGAATAAATAAGATTCCTAAACTTGGTACAGAACCAGATTAAAAAAAAAAGATGCTACCAATTCCACTTAGCTCTATGATGAAGGAGTTAGTGGAGCGACAAGAAAATGCTTATAAAAGGATTAAGCACCTTGTCGTCGAGGATCCAAACTCACATGAGTTGGACAAGTTGTGGGAGGAGTTCCAACAATCCCACGTAAGGATGATAGCGGCAGAAGCTTTGGCGGACCACCAATATTTTAAGAAAAATATATATAAAGAGGTGTCCGCAATGAAAGCAGACGCTATGAGGAATCGCAACAAAATGCAACAACAAGAGTTGGAGCGGCTGCGACGGGAACTCGCAACACAACAAAAACGCTTAGAGGAGCAAGCAATTGCCCAGCAGCAGAGAGAACTGGCTTTTCAACAGCAAAGAAGTCAGTTGCAGGGAGCAGATATGGAGGACACCTTTGCCAAAGAGGAAGGTGTGAAGGAGAGATCGCCAGCATTTAGTTCATCGGTGCCATGGAAAGAAAGGCAGTTGTTAAAAAATTGGATGGACAAAAGTAAAGAAGCGCTACAGATATGTGACCATGCGATGCAAAGGCAGTCAATAATGTGCGATTTGGAAATAGAACAGGACCGCCTAAAACGATTATGGGATTTGGCAGATAAGAAAAAATGCAGCTTGCAGAAATATTATGGCTATAGATGCGACGAATTTGGAGATCTGGAGTTGGCTGTGAACAACATGCTAATAAGGATAGCTTCAGAGATCGACAAAAAAAAAGAGAAGCAAATTACGAACCATGCTAGAACCACAAAGACCCTATGGAAAAAGATTGAATCACTGTCACTTGGAGAAGAACATACAAAGTATTCGCGAAGAACTTTAATCCAAGGATGAAATCTACTTGAAAGAATTCAGTGAGATCCGTTCACAACATCAAGCTGAGATCGCAGAGATAGAGGGACGTTTAGCCAATACAGAGAAATCCCGACAAGAGTTGCATGTACAATATGCAGTCAAAATGCAACAATCCATGCAAGAGTTGCGCGAACAACACGAAGCTGCCGCCAATAGAAATACGGTACCTGCTTCAAGTGCCATCGACGAGCTACTTATACGAGTCGACAAGTTGAATAGCCGTAACAGTGAATTGGAATCGTCGAATGCTGCCTTGAATGTCCGTGTTCACGATCTGGAGCAGTTGTTGGTGAATGAACGTGCTCGCCACAATGCCGATATTACCAATCTGGAAGCGGATTTGCAACGAATGCGTGATGATATGCCGCAACAACGGCAGGAATATCAGCAAGATCTGGGCCGTGTTATTCCGCCGGCAGCTCCTCACTTTGGAGGAATCTGGAAGGATGGCGGCAAAGCAGAGAAATGTCACATCAAAAGCGTGATTGGCGATAGTGATATTCCGGAAGAGGAATGGTCACCATTATTGCACCAGATGGAAGCCGCGGTGGATTCTATACCGTTATATACCATAACGAATGATGAAGATGAAGGTCTACATCGAGGATAATCTTATACTGGAGTTCGGGTCAGAGGTAAGCTATTGCCGAAACTTCTAGGTACCTTTTGGAGAAGGTGGAAAGAAGAGTACTTAACCACACTCCAACGACAATACAAATCGCACATGCCAAAACAAGATGTGAAAGGAAGCCAGGACGTCCGTTTCCAAGATGACCAGAGCCACACACCAAAGTATGACCGCTTTTGGCTGTGGAAGAAGAAGTCATGCAGAACAAGACATCAGAAGTTCAAACAAAAGAGGAACAGGATATAGCGGCTACTGGTGGCTAGTTTTAACTAGCAGTTTTTTATTAATGTTTAATACACTTAAATATTAAGGGCCTATGTTCCTATAACACTAATATATATTATCGAATTATATACAGTCCACTAAATATTGTATGTATGTAAAAGAATATACAGTCCACTAAATATTGTATGTATGTAAAAAAATTATACAGTCCACTCGAAGTTAAGAAATCTACAATTAAGAACCCCTACACACATTTTTGCCGCCCGGCAGAATGTTCAAAGATGAACACGTTTCTTGTGGTGTGGTTCGAATGTGCTGTTGTAGTATTTACAGAAATTATACAATCTACTTATATTTTGGGCGCGGCAGAATGTTCAGAAATGAACATGGATATTCCGCCCAGGCTGTTATCACTTTCAAATATGAGCACGTTGCTGGTGGTGTGTTTGGATTATGCTGTATCTACACTTCGGAGAGTGTACGATCAATTGACCCTTGCACCGATAACAAATGTACATGCATGGTGACGAGCAAATAGATGCACATCGCTATGAAGAAAAGGGTCGCGATAAGACACCACGCACACACACACACTAGAGTATAAATAGAATTAATAATGTAGTGCCTAAGTAAAACAATTGTTTAGATTGGTATAAATAGTCCATACCAATTCCTTGGTTCTTTAGTATTATTTCAAGGTTCATACTGATTGTATGTTCCATGTATTCACTGGGTGCATTACAAAACATCCAGACAACTGAATACAGTAATAAATACTCACTCATATGAAGAGAAACCGTAGTAGTTTCATTCATAGTTGGTCATTTCGAACCGAAAAAATAAATATACTAAAGAGTTTTCCCCCACCAGTGGTAAGAGACTCTAGTTAAATTATTTAAAAAAAAAATCGAGTTATCCCCCACCAGTGGTAAGAGACTCGTTGCATTCTTTATAAAAAAGAAAGCAATTTGGAATAAATAAGATTCCTAAACTTGGTACAGAACCAGATTAAAAATAAAAAAAGATGCTACCAATTCCACTTAGCTCTATGATGAAGGAGTTAGTGGAGCGACAAGAAAATGCTTATAAAAGGATTAAGCACCTTGTCGTCGAGGATCCAAACTCACATGAGTTGGACAAGTTGTGGGAGGAGTTCCAACAATCCCACGTAAGGATGATAGCGGCAGAAGCTTTGGCGGACCACCAATATTTTAAGAAAAATATATATAAAGAGGTGTCCGCAATGAAAGCAGACGCTATGAGGAATCGCAACAAAATGCAACAACAAGAGTTGGAGCGGCTGCGACGGGAACTCTCAACACAACAAAAACGCTTAGAGGAGCAAGCAATTGCCCAGCAGCAGAGAGAACTGGCTTTTCAACAGCAAAGAAGTCAGTTGCAGGGAGCAGATATGGAGGACACCTTTGCCAAAGAGGAAGGTGTGAAGGAGAGATCGCAAGCATTTTGTTCATCGGTGCCATGGAAAGAAAGGCAGTTGTTAAAAAATTGGATGGACAAAAGTAAAGAAGCGCTACAGATATGTGACCATGCGATGCAAAGGCAGTCAATAATGTTCGATTTGGAAATAGAACAAGACCGCCTAAAACGATTATGGGATTTGGCAGATAAGAAAAAATGCAGCTTGCAGAAATATTATGGCTATAGATGCGACGAATTTGGAGATCTGGAGTTGGCTGTGAACAACATGCTAATAAGGATAGCTTCAGAGATCGACAAAAAAAAAGAGAAGCAAATTACGAACCATGCTAGAACCACAAAGACCCTATGGAAAAATATTGAATCACTGTCACTTGGAGAAGAACATACAAAGTATTCGCGAAGAACTTCAATGAAATCTACTTGAAAGAAATCAGTGAGATCTGTTCACAACATCAAGCTGAGATCGCAGAGATAGAGGGACGTTTAGCCAATACAGAAAAATCCCGACAAGAGTTGCATGTACAATATGCAGTCAAAATGCAACAATCCATGCAAGAGTTGCGCGAACAATACGAAGCTGCCGCCAATAGAAATACGGCAGCTGCCGCAAGTGCCATCAACGAATTACTTATACGAGTCGACAAGTTGAATAGCCGTAACAGTGAATTGGAATCGTCGAATGCTGCCTTGAATGTCCGTGTTCACGATCTGGAGCAGTTGTTGATAAATGAACGTGCTCGCCACAATGACGATATTACCAATCTGGAAGCGGAATTGCAGCGAATGCATGATGATATGCCGCAACAACGGCAGGAATATCAGCAAGATCTGGGCCGTGTTATTCCGCCGGCAGCTCCTCACTTTGGAGGAATCTGGAAGGATGGCGGCAAAGCAGAGAAATTTCACGGCAAAAGCGTGATTGGCGATAGTGATATTCCGGAAGAGGAATGGTCACCATTATTGCACCAGATGGAAGCCGCGGTGGATTCTATACCGTTATATACCATAACGAATGATGAAGATGAAGGTCTACATCGAGGATACTTCTCGATATACAGACCAACAGAACTACCGATACTAGCGATGCCAGGAACACTAGCAAAATCTTATACTGGAGTTCGGGTCAGAGGTAAGCTATTGCCGAAACTTCTAGGTACCTTTTGGAGAAGGTGGAAAGAAGAGTACTTAACCACACTCCAACGACAATACAAATCGCACAAGCCAAAACAAGATGTGGAAGGAAGCCAGGACGTCCGTTTCCAAGATGACCAGAGCCACACACCAAAGTATGACCGCTTTTGGCTGTGGAAGAAGAAGTCATGCAGAACAAGACATCAGAAGTTCAAACAAAAGAGGAACAGGATATAGCGGCTACTGGTGGCTAGTTTTAACTAGCAGTTTTTTAATAATGTTTAATACACTTGAATATTAAGGGCCTATGTTCCTATAACACTAATATATATTATCGAATTATATACAGTCCACTAAATATTGTATGTATGTAAAAGAATCTACAGTCCACTAAATATTGTATGTATGTAAACAAAATTATACAGTCCACTCGAAGTTAAGAAATCTACAATTAAGAACCCCTACACACATTTTTGCCGCCCGGCAGAATGTTCAAAGATGAACACGTTTCTTGTGGTGTGGTTCGAATGTGCTGTTGTAGTATTTACAGAAATTATACAATCTACTTATATTTTGGCCGCGGCAGAATGTTCAGAAATGAACATGGATATTCCGCCCAGGCTGTTATCACTTTCAAATGTGAGCACGTTGCTGGTGGTGTGTTTGGATTATGCTGTATCTACACTTCGGAGAGTGTACGATCAATTGACCCTTGCACCGATAACAAATGTACATGCATGGTGACGAGCAAAAAGATGCACATCGCTATGAGACACCACGCACACACACACACACTAGTATATAAATAGAATTAATAATGTAGTGCCTAAGTAAAACAATTGTTTAGATTGGTATAAATAGTCCATACCAATTCCTTGGTTCTTTAGTATTAATTCAAGGTTAATACTGATTGTATGTTCCATGTATTCACTGGGTGCATTACAAAACATCCAGACAACTGAATACAAGTAATAAATACTCACTCATATGAAGAGAAACCGTAGTAGTTTCATTCAAGATATTCCAAAAGAATTTTATTTATGATCCAATTTGGCTCAAATTCGAAACATAATCATGCAAATGTGTTTTTTATCTTCATATCTTCAACAAAATTTTTATTTATGGCCCGATTTGTCCTATACTCAGGACGTATATTTTTTATGTGGAAAACAAATTTTGTAGCACTGCAGTTGATATAGTAAAAAACACATTTTATGTCTGATTACCCAATATTCAGAAAATATATAGTCTGTACCAAACAAAGTTTACAAAAAACTTCACCTGGTGGATGTTACTAGAGTTTAGTTATTTACGAAATTGTTATTTATTGGCCGATTTGCCACATATTCAGAATTGGAGTTGAGATATTTAAGAAAACGATATTTATGGTTAGCTTTCAATTGTGAATTACTTTTCGGATTTTATATTTTGCTCCGATAAGTTTAATTTTTTTATATTTGTTTTATCGTGTCACCAGTACGCCTAAACTATCCTGTTGAATTTAAGTAAATTAAGTGATATCGTACTTTGGTATTCAAGACCTCATTTAATACATATAAAATTTGAAGGCAAAACAACGTTTGCCGGGTCAGCTAGTTTATAATATAACACGATATCTAAGGGCAGGGATTGTTACATTTGTATGGGAGGTACCATGATGGGCGTTTCCAGACTTCCAAGTTTTTGTCCGAAACTTTGTTCAGTTATAGCTTTACTAAATACAGAATTTGGTCAAAATCGCGTTGGTCATATTTATAATATTACACGATATCTAAGGGCCGGGATTGTTACATTTGTATGGGAGGTACCATGAGGGGAGGTTCCAGACTTCCAAGTTTTTGTCCGAAACTTTCTCCAGTTATTGTATGGGTGGTACCAGAAGGGGAGTTGCCAGACTTCCAAGTTTTTGTCCGAAAGTTTTTAACTCGTTGGAAATACTGGAAATGTTTCACGGTTTATAAGGGGCGGGATGGTACTTTTGTAAGGGAGGTACCAGAATCGGAGTTGCCAGACTCCCAAGATTTTGACCGAAACTTTCTCCAGTTATAGCTTTACTAAATACATAATTTGGGAAAGATCTCGTTGGTCATATTGGTAATATTACACGGTTTATAATGGACGGGTTGGTACATTTGTATGGGAGGTACCATGAGGGGAGTTGCCAGACTTCCAAGTTTTTGCCCGAAACTTTGTTAAGGTATACGTTTATTAAATACAGAATTTGGGCAAGATTGCGCTGGGGGTATTGATATTATTACACGATTTCTAAGGGGGTGGAATGGTACATTTGTATGGGAGGTACCAGAAGGCGAGGTGACAGACATTCAAGTTTTTGTCCGAAAATTTCTCCAGTTATAGCTTTACTAAATACAGATTGTGGGCAATATTTGTTTGTACAGTTTTAGCTTTACTAACTACAGAATTTGGGCAGGATCGCGTTTTTGGTGGAATGGTACATTTGTATGGGAGGTACCAGAAGGGGAGTTGCCAGACTTCCAAGTTTTTGCCAGAAACTTTGTTAAGGTATACGTTTATTAAATACATAATTTGCGCAAGATTGCGTTGGTCATATTGTTAATATTATACGGTTTATAAGGGTCGGGATGGTACATTTCTATGGGAGGTACCAGAAGGGGAGTGGCCAGACTTCCAAGCTTTCGTCCACAACTGTGTGAAGGTATGCGTTTACTAAATACAAAATTTAGGAAAGATTGCGTTGGTGGTATTGATATTATTATACTATTTCTAAGGGGGTGGAATGGTACATTTGTATGGGAGGTACCAGAAGGTTAGTTGCCAGACTTTCAAGTTTTTATCCAAAACTTTCTCCAGTTATAGCTTTACTAAATACAGACATTTTGGGCAAGATCGCGTTGGTGGTATTGATATTATTACACCATTTCTAAAGTGTGTGGAATGGTACATTTGTATGGGAGGTACCAGAAGCAGAGTTGCCAGACGTCCAAGTTTTTGTCCGAAAGTTTTTCACTCGTTGGAAATATTGGAAATTTTTCACTTTTTATAAGTGGCGGAATGGTACATTTGTTCCAGGGGAGGTTCCAGACTTCCAAGTTTTTGCCAGAAACTTTGTTAAGGTATACGTTTATTAAATACATAATTTGCGCAAGATTGCGTTGGTCATATTGGTAATATTATACGGTTTATAAGGGTCGGGATGATACATTTCTATGGGAGGTACCAGAAGGGGAGTGGCCAGACTTCCAAGCTTTCGTCCAATACTGTGTGAAGGTATGCGTTTACTAAATACAAAATTTAGGAAAGACTGCGTTGGTGGTATTGATATTATTATACTATTTCTATGGGGGTGGAATGGTACATTTGTATGGGAGGTACCAGAAGGTTTGTTGCCAGACTTTCAAGTTTTTATCCAAAACTTTCTCCAGTTATAGCTTTAATAAATACAGACATTTTGGGCAAGATCGCGTTGGTGGTATTGATATTATTACACCATTTCTAAAGTGTGTGGAATGGTACGTTTGTATGGGAGGTACCAGAAGCGGAGTTGCCAGACTTCCAAGTTTTTGTCCGAAACTTTCTCCAGTTATAGTTACAGTTACTAAATACAGATTTGGGCAAGATATCGTTGGTCCTATTGGTAATATTACACGGTTTATAATGGACTGGTTGGTACATTTGTATGGGAGGTACCGGCCAGACTTCCAAGTTTTTCCAGAAACTTTGTTAAGGTATACGTTTATTAAATACAGAATCTGGGCAAGATCGCGTTGGTCATATTGGTAATATTACACGGTTTATAATGGACTGGTTGGTACATTTGTATGGGAGGTACCATGAGGGGAGGTTCCAGACTTCCAAGTTTTTGTCCGAAACTTTCTCCAGTTATTGTATGGGTGGTACCAGAAGGGGAGTTGCCAGACTTCCAAGTTTTTGTCCGAAAGTTTTTAACTCGTTGGAAATACTGGAAATGTTTCACGGTTTATAAGGGGCGGGATGGTACTTTTGTAAGGGAGGTACCAGAATCGGAGTTGCCAGACTCCCAAGATTTTGACCGAAACTTTCTCCAGTTATAGCTTTACTAAATACATAATTTGGGAAAGATCTCGTTGGTCATATTGGTAATATTACACGGTTTATAATGGACGGGTTGGTACATTTGTATGGGAGGTACCATGAGGGGAGTTGCCAGACTTCCAAGTTTTTGCCCGAAACTTTGTTAAGGTATACGTTTATTAAATACAGAATTTGGGCAAGATTGCGCTGGGGGTATTGATATTATTACACGATTTCTAAGGGGGTGGAATGGTACATTTGTATGGGAGGTACCAGAAGGCGAGGTGACAGACATTCAAGTTTTTGTCCGAAAATTTCTCCAGTTATAGCTTTACTAAATACAGATTGTGGGCAAGATTTGTTTGTACAGTTTTAGCTTTACTAACTACAGAATTTGGGCAGGATCGCGTTGGTGGTGGAATGGTACATTTGTATGGGAGGTACCAGAAGGGGAGTTGCCAGACTTCCAAGTTTTTGCCAGAAACTTTGTTAAGGTATACGTTTATTAAATACATAATTTGCGCAAGATTGCGTTGGTCATATTGTTAATATTATACGGTTTATAAGGGTCGGGATGGTACATTTCTATGGGAGGTACCAGAAGGGGAGTGGCCAGACTTCCAAGCTTTCGTCCACAACTGTGTGAAGGTATGCGTTTACTAAATACAAAATTTAGGAAAGATTGCGTTGGTGGTATTGATATTATTATACTATTTCTAAGGGGGTGGAATGGTACATTTGTATGGGAGGTACCAGAAGGTTAGTTGCCAGACTTTCAAGTTTTTATCCAAAACTTTCTCCAGTTATAGCTTTACTAAATACAGACATTTTGGGAAAGATCGCGTTGGTGGTATTGATATTATTACACCATTTCTAAAGTGTGTGGAATGGTACATTTGTATGGGAGGTACCAGAAGCAGAGTTGCCAGACGTCCAAGTTTTTGTCCGAAAGTTTTTCACTCGTTGGAAATATTGGAAATTTTTCACTTTTTATAAGTGGCGGAATGGTACATTTGTTCCAGGGGAGGTTCCAGACTTCCAAGTTTTTGCCAGAAACTTTGTTAAGGTATACGTTTATTAAATACATAATTTGCGCAAGATTGCGTTGGTCATATTGGTAATATTATACGGTTTATAAGGGTCGGGATGATACATTTCTATGGGAGGTACCAGAAGGGGAGTGGCCAGACTTCCAAGCTTTCGTCCAATACTGTGTGAAGGTATGCGTTTACTAAATACAAAATTTAGGAAAGACTGCGTTGGTGGTATTGATATTATTATACTATTTCTATGGGGGTGGAATGGTACATTTGTATGGGAGGTACCAGAAGGTTTGTTGCCAGACTTTCAAGTTTTTATCCAAAACTTTCTCCAGTTATAGCTTTAATAAATACAGACATTTTGGGCAAGATCGCGTTGGTGGTATTGATATTATTACACCATTTCTAAAGTGTGTGGAATGGTACATTTGTATGGGAGGTACCAGAAGCGGAGTTGCCAGACTTCCAAGTTTTTGTCCGAAACTTTCTCCAGTTATAGTTACAGTTACTAAATACAGATTTGGGCAAGATATCGTTGGTCCTATTGGTAATATTACACGGTTTATAATGGACTGGTTGGTACATTTGTATGGGAGGTTCCGGCCAGACTTCCAAGTTTTTCCAGAAACTTTGTTAAGGTATACGTTTATTAAATACAGAATCTGGGCAAGATCGCGTTGGTCATATTGGTAATATTACACGGTTTATAATGGACTGGTTGGTACATTTGTATGGGAGGTACCAGAAGGGGAGCTGCCAGACTTCCAAGTTTTTGCCCGAAACTTTGTTCAGTTATAGCTTTACTAAATACAGAATCTGGGCAAGATCGCGTTGGTCATATTGGTAATATTACACGATATCTAAGGGCGGGATTGTTATATTTGTATGGGAGGTACCATGAGGGGAGTTGCCAGGCTTTCAAGTTTTTGCCCGAAACTTTGTTAAGGTATACGTTTATTCAACACAGAAGTTTTTGTCCGAAACTTTCTCCTGTTATAGATTTACTAAATACAGACTTTGGGCAGGATCGTATTGGTGGTATTGATATTATTACACGATTTATAAGGGGATGGAATGGTGCATTTGTATGGGTGGTACCAGAAGGGGAGTTGCCAGACTTTCAAGCTTTCGTCTAAAACTTTGTGAAGGTATACGTTTACTAAATACAAAATTTAGGCAAGATGGCGTTGGTGGTATTGATATTATTACACGATTTCTAAGGGGGTGGAATGGTACATTTGCTTTACTTTTATACATAATGTGGGCAAGATTGCGTTAGTCATATTGGTAATATTACACGGTTTATAAAATTCGGGATGGTACATTTCTATGGGAGGTACCAGAAGGGGAGTGGCCAGACTTCAAGTTCTTGTCTGAAAGTTTGTACAGTTATAGCTTTACTAACTACAGAATTTGGGCAGGATCGCGTTGGTGGTGGAATGGTACATTTATATGGGAGGTACCAGAAATGGAGTTGCCAGACTTCCAAGATCTTGTCTGAAAGTTTTTCACTCGTTGGAAATATTGGAAATTTTTCACGGTTTATAAGGGGCGGGATGGTACATTTGTATGGGGGGTACCAGAAGGGGAGTGGGCAGAATTCCAAGCTTATGTCCAAAACTTTGTGAAGGTATACGTTTACTAAATACAAAATTTAGGCAAGATTGCGTTGGTGGTATTGATATTATTACACGATTTCTAAGGGTTGTGGAATGGTACATTTGTATGGGAGGTACCAGAAGGGGAGTTGCCAGACTTTAAAGCTTTCGTCTAAAACTTTGTGAAGGTATACGTTTACTAAATACAAAATTTAGGCAAGATTGCGTTGGTGGTATTGATATTATTACACGATTTCTAAGGGGGTGGAATGGTACATTTGTATGGGAGGTACCAGAAGGGGAGTGGCCAGACTTCCAAGTTTTTGCCCGAAACTTTGTTCAGTTATAGCTTTGCTAAATACAGAATTTGGGCAAGATCGCGTTGTTCATATTGATATTATTACACGGGTTTTAATTGGCGGGATGGTACATTTGTATGGGAGGTACCATGAGGGGAGTTGCCAGACTTCCAAGTTTTTGTCTGAAAGTTTGTAGAGTTAAAGCTTTACTAAATACAGAATTTGGGCAGGATCGCGTGGGCGGTACTGATTTTATTATACTATTTCTAAGGTGGTGGAATGGTACATTTGTATGGGAGGTACCAGAAGGGTAGTTGCCAGACTTTCAAGTTTTTATCCGAAACTTTCTCCAGTTATAGCTTTACTAACTACAGAATTTGGGCAGGATCGCGTTGGTGGTGGAATGGTACATTTATATGGGAGGTACCAGAAATGGAGTTACCAGACTTCCAAGTTCTTGTCTGAAAGTTTTTCACTCGTTGGAAATATTGGAAATTTTTCACGGTTTATAAGGGGCGGGATAGTACATTTCTATGGGAGGTACCAGAAGCGGAGTTGCCAGACTTTCAAGCTTTCGTCCAAAACTTTGTGAAGGTATACGTTTACTAACTACAAAATTTAGGCAAGATTGCGTTGGTGGTATTGATATTATTACACGATTTCTAAGGGGGTGGAATGGTACATTTGTATGGGAGGTACCAGAAGGGGAGTGGCCAGACTTCCAAGTTTTTGGTGGTGGAATGGTACATTTATATGGGAGGTACCAGAAATGGAGTTGCCAGACTTCCAAGTTCTTGTCTGAAAGTTTTTCACTCGTTGGAAATATTGGAAATTTTTCACGGTTTATAAGGGGCGGGATGGAACATTTCTATGGGAGGTACCAGAAGGGGAGTGGCCAGACTTCCAAGCTCCTGTCAGAAACTTTGTACAGTTATAGCTCTACTAAATACAGAATTTGGGCAAGAACGCGTTGGTGGTATTTATATTATTATACTATTTCTAAGGGGGTGGAATGGTACATTTGTATGGGAGGTACCAGAAGGGTAGTTGCCAGACTTTCAAGTTTTTATCCGAAACTTTATCCAGTTATAGCTTTACTAAATACAGACTTTGGGCAAGATTTGTTTGTACAGTTATAGCTTTACTAACTACAGAATTTGAGCAGGAATGGTACATTGGTGGTGGAATGGTACATTTATATGGGAGGTACCAGAAGGGGAGTGGCCAGACTTCTATGTTTTTGTCCGAAAGTTTGTCCAGTTATAGCTTTACTAAATGCAGACTTTGGGCATGATCGCGTTGGCAATATTGATATTATTACACGGTTTTTAAGTGGCGGTATGGTACATTTGTATGGGAGGTACCAGAAGGGGAGTGGCCAGACTTCTATGTTTTCGTCCAAAACTTTGTCCAGTTAAAGCTTTACTAAATGCAGGCTTTGGGCAAGATCGCGTTGGCCATATTGGTAATATTACACGGTTTATAAGAGACGGTTGGTACATTTGTATGGGAGGTACCAGAAGGGGAGCTGCCAGACATTCAAGTTTTTGTCCGAAACTTTATCCTGTTATAGCTTTACTAAATACAGACTTTGGGCAAGATCGCGTTGGTGGTATTGATATTATTACACCATTTCTTAAGTGGGTGGAATGGTACATTTGTATGGGAGGTACCAGAAGGGGAGGTTGCCCGAAACTTTGTTAAGGTATATGTTTATTAAATACAAAATTTGGGCAAGATTGCGTTGGTCATATTGGTAATATTACACGGTTTATAAGGGGCAGGATGGAACATTTCTATGGGAGGTACCAGAAGGGGAGTGGCCAGACTTCCAAGCTCCTGTCAGAAACTTTGTACAGTTATAGCTCTACTAAATACAGAATTTGGGCAAGAACGCGTTGGTGGTATTGATATTATTACACGATTTCTATGGGGGTGGAATGGTACATTTGTATGGGATGTACCAGAAAGGGAGTTGCCAGACTTCCAACTTTTTGCCCGAAACCTTGTTAAGGTATACGTTTAATGAATACAAAATGTGGGCAAGATTGCGTTGGAAATATTGGTAATTTTTCACTGTTTATAAGGGGCGGGATGGTACATTTGTATGGGGGGTACCAGAAGGGGAGCTGCAAGACTTTCAAGTTTTTGTCCGAAACTTTCTCCTGTTATAGCTTTACTTAATACAGAATTTGGATAAGATTGCGTTGCTCATATTGGTAATATTACACGGTTTATAAGGGACAGGTTGGTACATTTGTATGGGAGGTACCAGAAGGGGAGTTGCCAGACTTCCAACTTTTTGTCAGAAACTTTGTAAAGGTATACGTTTATTGAATACAAAATGTGGGCAAGATTGCGTTGGAAATATTGGAAATTTTTCACGGTTTATAAGTGTCGGGATGGTACATTTCTATGGGAGGTACCAGAAGGGGAGCTGCAAGACTTTCATATTTTTGTCCGAAACTGTCTCCAGTTATAGCTTTACTAAATACAGACTTTGGGCAAGAACGCGTTGGTGGTATTGATATTATTCCACGATTTCTTAAGTGGTACATTTGTGTGGGAGGTACCAGAAGGGGAGTTGCAAGACTTCCAAACTTTCGTCCAAAACTTTGTTAAGGTATACGTTTATTTAATACAAAATTTGGGCAAGATTGCTTTGGTCATATTGGTAATATTACACGGTTTATAAGGGACAGGTTGGTACATTTGTATGGGAGGTACCAGAAGGGGAGTTGCCAGACTTCCAACTTTTTGCCAGAAACTTTGTAAAGGTATACGTTTATTGAATACAAAATGTGGGCAAGATTGCGTTGGAAATATTGGTAATTTTTCACTGTTTATAAGGGGCGGGATGGTACATTTGTATGGGAGGTACCAGAAGGGGAGTTGCCAGACTCCCAAGTTTTTGTCTGAAACTTTCTCCAGTTACAGCTTTACTCAATACATAATTTGGGAAGATCGCGTTGATCATATTGATAATATTACACGATATCTAAGGGCCGGGATTGTTACATTTGTATGGGAGGTACCAGAAGGGGAGTTGCCAGACTTCCAACTTTTTGTCAGAAACTTTGTAAAGGTATACGTTTATTGAATACAAAATGTGGGCAAGATTGCGTTGGAAATATTGGTAATTTTTCACTGTTTATAAGGGGCGGGATGGTACATTTGTATGGGGGGTACCAGAAGGGGAGCTGCAAGACTTTCAAGTTTTTGTCCGAAACTTTCTCCTGTTATAGCTTTACTTAATACAGAATTTGGATAAGATTGCGTTGCTCATATTGGTAATATTACACGGTTTATAAGGGACAGGTTGGTACATTTGTATGGGAGGTACCAAAAGGGGAGCTGCCAGACTTTCAAGTTTTTGACCAAAACTTTCTCCTATTATAGCTTTATTAAATACAAAATTTGGGAAAGATTGCGTTGCTCATATTGGTAAGATTACACTTTTTATACGGGACAGGTTGGTACATTTGTATGGGAGGTACCAGAAGGGGAGCTGCCAGACTTTCAAGTTTTTGCCCGAAACTTTCTCCTATTATAGCTTTACTAAATACAGAATTTGGATAAGATCTCGTTGGTCATATTGGCAACATTACACGGTTTATAAGAGACGGGTTGGTACATTTGTATGGGAGGTACCAGAAGGGGAGCTGCCAGACTTTCAAGTTTTTGTCCGAAACTTTCTCCAGTTATAGCTTTACTAAATACAGACTTTAGGCAAATCGCGTTGGGCATATTCATATTATTACACGATTTCTAAGGGGATGGAATGGCACATTTCTATGTGAGGTACCAGAAGGGGAGTTGCCAGACTTTCAAGTTTTTGTCCGAAACTTTGTTAAGGTATACGTTTATTAAATACAAAATTTGGGCAAGTTTGTCCAGTTATAGCTTTACTAAATGCAGACTTTGGGCAGGATCGCGTGGGCGGTATTGATTTTATTATACTATTTCTAAGGTGGTGGAATGGTACATTTGTATGGGAGGTACCAGAAGGGTAGTTGCCAGACTTTCAAGTTTTTATCCGAAACTTTCTCCAGTTATAGCTTTACTAACTACAGAATTTGGGCAGGATCGCGTTGGTGGTGGAATGGTACATTTATATGGGAGGTACCAGAAATGGAGTTACCAGACTTCCAAGTTCTTGTCTGAAAGTTTTTCACTCGTTGGAAATATTGGAAATTTTTCACGGTTTATAAGGGGCGGGATAGTACATTTCTATGGGAGGTACCAGAAGCGGAGTTGCCAGACTTTCAAGCTTTCGTCCAAAACTTTGTGAAGGTATACGTTTACTAACTACAAAATTTAGGCAAGATTGCGTTGGTGGTATTGATATTATTACACGATTTCTAAGGGGGTGGAATGGTACATTTGTATGGGAGGTACCAGAAGGGGAGTGGCCAGACTTCCAAGTTTTTGGTGGTGGAATGGTACATTTATATGGGAGGTACCAGAAATGGAGTTGCCAGACTTCCAAGTTCTTGTCTGAAAGTTTTTCACTCGTTGGAAATATTGGAAATTTTTCACGGTTTATAAGGGGCGGGATGGAACATTTCTATGGGAGGTACCAGAAGGGGAGTGGCCAGACTTCAAAGCTCCTGTCAGAAACTTTGTACAGTTATAGCTCTACTAAATACAGAATTTGGGCAAGAACGCGTTGGTGGTATTTATATTATTATACTATTTCTAAGGGGGTGGAATGGTACATTTGTATGGGAGGTACCAGAAGGGTAGTTGCCAGACTTTCAAGTTTTTATCCGAAACTTTATCCAGTTATAGCTTTACTAAATACAGACTTTGGGCAAGATTTGTTTGTACAGTTATAGCTTTACTAACTACAGAATTTGAGCAGGAATGGTACATTGGTGGTGGAATGGTACATTTATATGGGAGGTACCAGAAGGGGAGTGGCCAGACTTCTATGTTTTTGTCCGAAAGTTTGTCCAGTTATAGCTTTACTAAATGCAGACTTTGGGCATGATCGCGTTGGCAATATTGATATTATTACACGGTTTTTAAGTGGCGGTATGGTACATTTGTATGGGAGGTACCAGAAGGGGAGTGGCCAGACTTCTATGTTTTCGTCCAAAACTTTGTCCAGTTAAAGCTTTACTAAATGCAGGCTTTGGGCAAGATCGCGTTGGCCATATTGGTAATATTACACGGTTTATAAGAGACGGTTGGTACATTTGTATGGGAGGTACCAGAAGGGGAGCTGCCAGACATTCAAGTTTTTGTCCGAAACTTTATCCTGTTATAGCTTTACTAAATACAGACTTTGGGCAAGATCGCGTTGGTGGTATTGATATTATTACACCATTTCTTAAGTGGGTGGAATGGTACATTTGTATGGGAGGTACCAGAAGGGGAGGTTGCCCGAAACTTTGTTAAGGTATATGTTTATTAAATACAAAATTTGGGCAAGATTGCGTTGGTCATATTGGTAATATTACACGGTTTATAAGGGGCAGGATGGAACATTTCTATGGGAGGTACCAGAAGGGGAGTGGCCAGACTTCCAAGCTCCTGTCAGAAACTTTGTACAGTTATAGCTCTACTAAATACAGAATTTGGGCAAGAACGCGTTGGTGGTATTGATATTATTACACGATTTCTATGGGGGTGGAATGGTACATTTGTATGGGATGTACGAGAAAGGGAGTTGCCAGACTTCCAACTTTTTGCCCGAAACCTTGTTAAGGTATACGTTTAATGAATACAAAATGTGGGCAAGATTGCGTTGGTCATATTGGTAATATTTCAGGGTTTATAAGTGTCGGGATGGTACATTTCTATGGGAGGTACCAGAAGGGGAGCTGCAAGACTTTCATATTTTTGTCCGAAACTGTCTCCAGTTATAGCTTTACGAAATACAGACTTTGGGCAAGAACGCGTTGGTGGTATTGATATTATTCCACGATTTCTTAAGTGGTACATTTGTGTGGGAGGTACCAGAAGGGGAGTTGCAAGACTTCCAAACTTTCGTCCAAAACTTTGTTAAGGTATACGTTTATTTAATACAAAATTTGGGCAAGATTGCTTTGGTCATATTGGTAATATTACACGGTTTATAAGGGACAGGTTGGTACATTTGTATGGGAGGTACCAGAAGGGGAGTTGCCAGACTTCCAACTTTTTGCCAGAAACTTTGTAAAGGTATACGTTTATTGAATACAAAATGTGGGCAAGATTGCGTTGGAAATATTGGTAATTTTTCACTGTTTATAAGGGGCGGGATGGTACATTTGTATGGGAGGTACCAGAAGGGGAGTTGCCAGACTCCCAAGTTTTTGTCTGAAACTTTCTCCAGTTACAGCTTTACTCAATACATAATTTGGGAAGATCGCGTTGATCATATTGATAATATTACACGATATCTAAGGGCCGGGATTGTTACATTTGTATGGGAGGTACCAGAAGGGGAGTTGCCAGACTTCCAACTTTTTGTCAGAAACTTTGTAAAGGTATACGTTTATTGAATACAAAATGTGGGCAAGATTGCGTTGGAAATATTGGTAATTTTTCACTGTTTATAAGGGGCGGGATGGTACATTTGTATGGGGGGTACCAGAAGGGGAGCTGCAAGACTTTCAAGTTTTTGTCCGAAACTTTCTCCTGTTATAGCTTTACTTAATACAGAATTTGGATAAGATTGCGTTGCTCATATTGGTAATATTACACGGTTTATAAGGGACAGGTTGGTACATTTGTATGGGAGGTACCAAAAGGGGAGCTGCCAGACTTTCAAGTTTTTGACCAAAACTTTCTCCTATTATAGCTTTATTAAATACAAAATTTGGGAAAGATTGCGTTGCTCATATTGGTAAGATTACACTTTTTATACGGGACAGGTTGGTACATTTGTATGGGAGGTACCAGAAGGGGAGCTGCCAGACTTTCAAGTTTTTGCCCGAAACTTTCTCCTATTATAGCTTTACTAAATACAGAATTTGGATAAGATCTCGTTGGTCATATTGGCAACATTACACGGTTTATAAGAGACGGGTTGGTACATTTGTATGGGAGGTACCAGAAGGGGAGCTGCCAGACTTTCAAGTTTTTGTCCGAAACTTTCTCCAGTTATAGCTTTACTAAATACAGACTTTAGGCAAATCGCGTTGGGCATATTCATATTATTACACGATTTCTAAGGGGATGGAATGGCACATTTCTATGTGAGGTACCAGAAGGGGAGTTGCCAGACTTTCAAGTTTTTGTCCGAAACTTTGTTAAGGTATACGTTTATTAAATACAAAATTTGGGCAAGATTGCGTTGCTCATATTGGTAATATTACACGGTTTATAAGGGACAGGTTGGTACATTTGTATGGAAGGTACCAGAAGGGAAGCTGCCAGACTTTCAAGTTTTTGTCCGAAACTTTCTTCTATTATAGCTTTACTAAATACAGAATTTGGATAAGATCTCGTTGGTCATATTGGTAACATTACACGGTTTATAAGAGACGGTTTGGTACATTTGTATGGGAGGTACCAGAAGGGGAGCTGCCAGACTTTCATGTTTTTGTCCGAAACTTTCTCCTATTATAGCTTTACTCAATACATAATTTGGGAAGATCGCCTTGGTCATATTGATAATTTTACACGATATCTAAGGGCCGGGATTGTTACATTTGTATGGGAGGTACCATGAGGGGAGGTTCCAGACTTCCAAGTTTTTGCCCGAAACTTTGTTAAGGTATTTGTTTATTAAATACATAATTTGGGCAAGATTGCGTTGGTCATAGTGATATTATTACACGGTTTTTATGTGGCGGGATGGTACATTTGTATGGGAGGTACCAGAAGGGGAGTTGCCAGTCTTCCAAACTTTCGTCCAAAAGTTTCTCCAGTTATAGCTTTACTCAATACATAATTTGGGAAGATCGCGTTGGTCATATTGATAATATTACACGATATCTAAGGGCCGGGATTGTTACATTTGTATGGGAGGTACCATGAGGGGAGGTTCCAGACTTCCAAGTTTTTGCCCGAAACTTTGTTAAGGTATTTGTTTATTAAATACATAATTTGGGCAAGATTGCGTTGGTCATATTGAAATTATTTCACGGTTTTTAAGTGGCGGGATGGTACATTTGTATGGGAGGTACCAGAAGGGGAGCTGCCAGACTTTCAAGTTTTTGTCCGAAACTTTCTCCTACTATAGCTTTACTCAATACCTAATTTGGGAAGATCGCGTTGGTCATATTGATAATATTACACGATATCTAAGGGCCGGGATTGTTACATTTGTATGGGAGGTACCATGAGGGGAGGTTCCAGACTTCCAAGTTTTTGCCCGAAACTTTGTTAAGGTATATGTTTATTAAATACAAAATTTGGGCAAGATTGCGTTGGTTATATTGATATTATTACACGGTTTTTATGTGGCGGGATGGTACATTTGTATGGGAGGTACCAGAAGGGGAGTTGCCAGACTTTAAAGCTTTCGTCTAAAACTTTGTGAAGGTATACGTTTACTAAATACAAAATTTAGGCAAGATGGCGTCGGTGGTATTGATATTATTACACGATTTCTAAGGGGGTGGAATGGTACATTTGTATGGGAGGTACCAGAAGGGGAGTGGCCAGACTTCCAAGTTTTTGCCCGAAACTTTGTTTAGTTATAGCTTTACTAACTACAGAATTTGGGCAGGATCGCGTTGGTGGTGGAATGGTACATTTATATGGGAGGTACCAGAAATGGAGTTGCCAGACTTCCAAGTTCTTGTCTGAAAGTTTTTCACTCGTTGGAAATATTGGAAATTTTTCACGGTTTATAAGGGGCGGGATAGTACATTTGTATGGGAGGTACCATGAGGGGAGGTTCCAGACTTCCAAGTTTTTGCCCGAAACTTTGTTAAGGTATTTGTTTATTAAATACATAATTTGGGCAAGATTGTGTTGGTCATAGTGATATTATTACACGGTTTTTATGTGGCGGGATGGTACATTTGTATGGGAGGTACCAGAAGGGGAGTTGCCAGTCTTCCAAACTTTCGTCCAAAAGTTTCTCCAGTTATAGCTTTACTCAATACATAATTTGGGAAGATCGCGTTGGTCATATTGATAATATTACACGATATCTAAGGGCCGGGATTGTTACATTTGTATGGGAGGTACCATGAGGGGAGGTTCCAGACTTCCAAGTTTTTGCCCGAAACTTTGTTAAGGTATTTGTTTATTAAATACATAATTTGGGCAAGATTGCGTTGGTCATATTGATATTATTACACGGTTTTTAAGTGGCGAGATGGTACATTTGTATGGGAGGTACCAGAAGGGGAGCTGCCAGACTTTCAAGTTTTTGTCCGAAACTTTCTCCTACTATAGCTTTACTCAATACCTAATTTGGGAAGATCGCGTTGGTCATATTGATAATATTACACGATATCTAAGGGCCGGGATTGTTACATTTGTATGGGAGGTACCATGAGGGGAGGTTCCAGACTTCCAAGTTTTTGCCCGAAACTTTGTTAAGGTATATGTTTATTAAATACAAAATTTGGGCAAGATTGCGTTGGTTATATTGATATTATTACACGGTTTTTATGTGGCGGGATGGTACATTTGTATGGGAGGTACCAGAAGGGGAGTTGCCAGACTTTAAAGCTTTCGTCTAAAACTTTGTGAAGGTATACGTTTACTAAATACAAAATTTAGGCAAGATGGCGTCGGTGGTATTGATATTATTACACGATTTCTAAGGGGGTGGAATGGTACATTTGTATGGGAGGTACCAGAAGGGGAGTGGCCAGACTTCCACGTTTTTGCCCGAAACTTTGTTCAGTTATAGCTTTACTAACTACAGAATTTGGGCAGGATCGCGTTGGTGGTGGAATGGTACATTTATATGGGAGGTACCAGAAATGGAGTTGCCAGACTTCCAAGTTCTTGTCTGAAAGTTTTTCACTCGTTGGAAATATTGGAAATTTTTCACGGTTTATAAGGGGCGGGATAGTACATTTGTATGGGAGGTACCATGAGGGGAGGTTCCAGACTTCCAAGTTTTTGCCCGAAACTTTGTTAAGGTATTTGTTTATTAAATACATAATTTGGGCAAGATTGCGTTGGTCATAGTGATATTATTACACGGTTTTTATGTGGCGGGATGGTACATTTGTATGGGAGGTACCAGAAGGGGAGTTGCCAGTCTTCCAAACTTTCGTCCAAAAGTTTCTCCAGTTATAGCTTTACTCAATACATAATTTGGGAAGATCGCGTTGGTCATATTGATAATATTACACGATATCTAAGGGCCGGGATTGTTACATTTGTATGGGAGGTACCATGAGGGGAGGTTCCAGACTTCCAAGTTTTTGCCCGAAACTTTGTTAAGGTATTTGTTTATTAAATACATAATTTGGGCAAGATTGCGTTGGTCATATTGATATTATTACACGGTTTTTAAGTGGCGGGATGGTACATTTGTATGGGAGGTACCAGAAGGGGAGCTGCCAGACTTTCAAGTTTTTGTCCGAAACTTTCTCCTACTATAGCTTTACTCAATACCTAATTTGGGAAGATCGCGTTGGTCATATTGATAATATTACACGATATCTAAGGGCCGGGATTGTTGCATTTGTATGGGAGGTACCATGAGGGGAGGTTCCAGACTTCCAAGTTTTTGCCCGAAACTTTGTTAAGGTATATGTTTATTAAATACAAAATTTGGGCAAGATTGCGTTGGTTATATTGATATTATTACACGGTTTTTATGTGGCGGGATGCTACATTTGTATGGGAGGTACCAGAAGGGGAGTTGCCAGACTTTAAAGCTTTCGTCTAAAACTTTGTGAAGGTATACGTTTACTAAATACAAAATTTAGGCAAGATGGCGTCGGTGGTATTGATATTATTACACGATTTCTAAGGGGGTGGAATGGTACATTTGTATGGGAGGTACCAGAAGGGGAGTGGCCAGACTTCCAAGTTTTTGCCCGAAACTTTGTTCAGTTATAGCTTTACTAACTACAGAATTTGGGCAGGATCGCGTTGGTGGTGGAATGGTACATTTATATGGGAGGTACCAGAAATGGAGTTGCCAGACTTCCAAGTTCTTTTCTGAAAGTTTTTCACTCGTTGGAAATATTGGAAATTTTTCACGGTTTATAAGGGGCGGGATAGTACATTTGTATGGGAGGTACCATGAGGGGAGGTTCCAGACTTCCAAGTTTTTGCCCGAAACTTTGTTAAGGTATTTGTTTATTAAATACATAATTTGGGCAAGATTGCGTTGGTCATAGTGATATTATTACACGGTTTTTATGTGGCGGGATGGTACATTTGTATGGGAGGTACCAGAAGGGGAGTTGCCAGTCTTCCAAACTTTCGTCCAAAAGTTTCTCCAGTTATAGCTTTACTCAATACATAATTTGGGAAGATCGCGTTGGTCATATTGATAATATTACACGATATCTAAGGGCCGGGATTGTTACATTTGTATGGGAGGTACCATGAGGGGAGGTTCCAGACTTCCAAGTTTTTGCCCGAAACTTTGTTAAGGTATTTGTTTATTAAATACATAATTTGGGCAAGATTGCGTTGGTCATATTGATATTATTTCACGGTTTGTAAGTGGCGGGATGGTACATTTGTATGGGAGGTACCAGAAGGGGAGCTGCCAGACTTTCAAGTTTTTGTCCGAAACTTTCTCCTACTATAGCTTTACTCAATACCTAATTTGGGAAGATCGCGTTGGTCATATTGATAATATTACACGATATCTAAGGGCCGGGATTGTTACATTTGTATGGGAGGTACCATGAGGGGAGGTTCCAGACTTCCAAGTTTTTGCCCGAAACTTTGTTAAGGTATTTGTTTATTAAATACAGAATTTGGGCAAGATCGCGTTGTTCATATTGATATTATTACACGGGTTTTAAGTGGCGGGATGGTACATTTGTATGGGAGGTACCATGAGGGGAGTTGCCAGACTTCCAAGTTTTTGTCTGAAAGTTTGTAGAGTTAAAGCTTTACTAAATACAGAATTTGGGCAGGATCGCGTGGGCGGTATTGATATTATTATACTATTTCTAAGGTGGTGGAATGGTACATTTGTATGGGAGGTACCAGAAGGGTAGTTGCCAGACTTTCAAGTTTTTATCCGAAACTTTCTCCAGTTATAGCTTTACTAACTACAGAATTTGGGCAGGATCGCGTTGGTGGTGGAATGGTACATTTATATGGGAGGTACCAGAAATGGAGTTGCCAGACTTCCAAGTTCTTGTCTGAAAGTTTTTCACTCGTTGGAAATATTGGAAATTTTTCACGGTTTATAAGGGGCGGGATAGTACATTTGTATGGGAGGTACCAGAAGCGGAGTTGCCAGACTTTCAAGCTTTCGTCCAAAACTTTGTGAAGGTATACGTTTACTAACTACAAAATTTAGGCAAGATTGCGTTGGTGGTATTGATATTATTACACGATTTCTAAGGGGGTGGAATGGTACATTTGTATGGGAGGTACCAGAAGGGGAGTGGCCAGACTTCCAAGTTTTTGCCCGAAACTTTGTTCAGTTATCGCTTTACTAACTACAGAATTTAGCAGGATCGCGTTGGTGGTGGAATGGTACATTTATATGGGAGGTACCAGAAATGGAGTTGCCAGACTTCCAAGTTCTTGTCTGAAAGTTTTTCACTCGTTGGAAATATTGGAAATTTTTCACGGTTTATAAGGGGCGGGATGGAACATTTCTATGGGAGGTACCAGAAGGGGAGTGGCCAGACTTCCAAGCTCCTGTCAGAAACTTTGTACAGTTATAGCTCTACTAAATACAGAATTTGGGCAAGAACGCGTTGGTGGTATTTATATTGTTATACTATTTCTAAGGGGGTGGAATGGTACATTTGTATGGGAGGTACCAGAAGGGTAGTTGCCAGACTTTCAAGTTTTTATCCGAAACTTTATCCTGTTATAGCTTTACTAAATACAGACTTTGGGCAAGATTTGTTTGTACAGTTATAGCTTTACTAACTACAGAATTTGAGCAGGAATGGTACATTGGTGGTGGAATGGTACATTTATATGGGAGGTACCAGAAGGGGAGTGGCCAGACTTCTATGTTTTTGTCCGAAAGTTTGTCCAGTTATAGCTTTACTAAATGCAGACTTTGGGCATGATCGCGTTGGCAATATTGATATTATAACACGGTTTTTAAGTGGCGGTATGGTACATTTGTATGGGAGGTACCAGAAGGGGAGTGGCCAGACTTCTATGTTTTCGCCCAAAACTTTGTCCAGTTAAAGCTTTACTAAATGCAGGCTTTGGGCAAGATCGCGTTGGCCATATTGGTAATATTACACGGTTTATAAGAGACGGTTGGTACATTTGTATGGGAGGTACCAGAAGGGGAGCTGCAGACATTCAAGTTTTTGTCCGAAACTTTATCCTGTTATAGCTTTACTAAATACAGACTTTGGGCAAGATCGCGTTGGTGGTATTGATATTATTACACCATTTCTTAAGTGGGTGGAATGGTACATTTGTATGGGAGGTACCAGAAGGGGAGGTTGCCCGAAACTTTGTTAAGGTATATGTTTATTAAATACAAAATTTGGGCAAGATTGCGTTGGTCATATTGGTAATATTACACGGTTTATAAGGGGCAGGATGGAACATTTCTATGGGAGGTACCAGAAGGGGAGTGGCCAGACTTCCAAGCTCCTGTCAGAAACTTTGTACAGTTATAGCTCTACTAAATACAGAATTTGGGCAAGAACGCGTTGGTGGTATTGATATTATTACACGATTTCTATGGGGGTGGAATGGTACATTTGTATGGGATGTACGAGAAAGGGAGTTGCCAGACTTCCAACTTTTTGCCCGAAACCTTGTTAAGGTATACGTTTAATGAATACAAAATGTGGGCAAGATTGCGTTGGTCATATTGGTAATATTTCAGGGTTTATAAGTGTCGGGATGGTACATTTCTATGGGAGGTACCAGAAGGGGAGCTGCAAGACTTTCATATTTTTGTCCGAAACTGTCTCCAGTTATAGCTTTACTAAATACAGACTTTGGGCAAGAACGCGTTGGTGGTATTGATATTATTCCACGATTTCTTAAGTGGTACATTTGTGTGGGAGGTACCAGAAGGGGAGTTGCAAGACTTCCAAACTTTCGTCCAAAACTTTGTTAAGGTATACGTTTATTTAATACAAAATTTGGGCAAGATTGCTTTGGTCATATTGGTAATATTACACGGTTTATAAGGGACAGGTTGGTACATTTGTATGGGAGGTACCAGAAGGGGAGTTGCCAGACTTCCAACTTTTTGCCAGAAACTTTGTAAAGGTATACGTTTATTGAATACAAAATGTGGGCAAGATTGCGTTGGAAATATTGGTAATTTTTCACTGTTTATAAGGGGCGGGATGGTACATTTGTATGGGTGGTACCAGAAGGGGAGTTGCCAGACTCCCAAGTTTTTGTCCGAAACTTTCTCCAGTTACAGCTTTACTCAATACATAATTTGGGAAGATCGCGTTGATCATATTGATAATATTACACGATATCTAAGGGCCGGGATTGTTACATTTGTATGGGAGGTACCAGAAGGGGAGTTGCCAGACTTCCAACTTTTTGTCAGAAACTTTGTAAAGGTATACGTTTATTGAATACAAAATGTGGGCAAGATTGCGTTGGAAATATTGGTAATTTTTCACTGTTTATAAGGGGCGGGATGGTACATTTGTATGGGGGGTACCAGAAGGGGAGCTGCAAGACTTTCAAGTTTTTGTCCGAAACTTTCTCCTGTTATAGCTTTACTTAATACAGAATTTGGATAAGATTGCGTTGCTCATATTGGTAATATTACACGGTTTATAAGGGACAGGTTGGTACATTTGTATGGGAGGTACCAAAAGGGGAGCTGCCAGACTTTCAAGTTTTTGACCAAAACTTTCTCCTATTATAGCTTTATTAAATACAAAATTTGGGAAAGATTGCGTTGCTCATATTGGTAAGATTACACTTTTTATACGGGACAGGTTGGTACATTTGTATGGGAGGTACCAGAAGGGGAGCTGCCAGACTTTCAAGTTTTTGCCCGAAACTTTCTCCTATTATAGCTTTACTAAATACAGAATTTGGATAAGATCTCGTTGGTCATATTGGCAACATTACACGGTTTATAAGAGACGGGTTGGTACATTTGTATGGGAGGTACCAGAAGGGGAGCTGCCAGACTTTCAAGTTTTTGTCCGGAACTTTCTCCAGTTATAGCTTTACTAAATACAGACTTTAGGCAAATCGCGTTGGGCATATTCATATTATTACACGATTTCTAAGGGGATGGAATGGCACATTTCTATGTGAGGTACCAGAAGGGGAGTTGCCAGACTTTCAAGTTTTTGTCCGAAACTTTGTTAAGGTATACGTTTATTAAATACAAAATTTGGGCAAGATTGCGTTGCTCATATTGGTAATATTACACGGTTTATAAGAGACAGGTTGGTACATTTGTATGGAAGGTACCAGAAGGGAAGCTGCCAGACTTTCAAGTTTTTGTCCGAAACTTTCTTCTATTATAGCTTTACTAAATACAGAATTTGGATAAGATCTCGTTGGTCATATTGGTAACATTACACGGTTTATAAGAGACGGGTTGGTACATTTGTATGGGAGGTACCAGAAGGGGAGCTGCCAGACTTTCATGTTTTTGTCCGAAACTTTCTCCTATTATAGCTTTACTCAATACATAATTTGGGAAGATCGTCTTGGTCATATTGATAATATGACACGATATCTAAGGGCCGGGATTGTTACATTTGTATGGGAGGTACCATGAGGGGAGGTTCCAGACTTCCAAGTTTTTGCCCGAAACTTTGTTAAGGTATTTGTTTATTAAATACATAATTTGGGCAAGATTGCGTTGGTCATAGTGATATTATTACACGGTTTTTATGTGGCGGGATGGTACATTTGTATGGGAGGTACCAGAAGGGGAGTTGCCAGTCTTCCAAACTTTCGTCCAAAAGTTTCTCCAGTTATAGCTTTACTCAATACATAATTTGGGAAGATCGCGTTGGTCATATTGATAATATTACACGATATCTAAGGGCCGGGATTGTTACATTTGTATGGGAGGTACCATGAGGGGAGGTTCCAGACTTCCAAGTTTTTGCCCGAAACTTTGTTAAGGTATTTGTTTATTAAATACATAATTTGGGCAAGATTGCGTTGGTCATATTGATATTATTACACGGTTTTTAAGTGGCGGGATGGTACATTTGTATGGGAGGTACCAGAAGGGGAGCTGCCAGACTTTCAAGTTTTTGTCCGAAACTTTCTCCTACTATAGCTTTACTCAATACCTAATTTGGGAAGATCGCGTTGGTCATATTGATAATATTACACGATATCTAAGGGCCGGGATTGTTACATTTGTATGGGAGGTACCATGAGGGGAGGTTCCAGACTTCCAAGTTTTTGCCCGAAACTTTGTTAAGGTATATGTTTATTAAATACAAAATTTGGGCAAGATTGCGTTGGTTATATTGATATTATTACACGGTTTTTATGTGGCGGGATGGTACATTTGTATGGGAGGTACCAGAAAGGGAGTTGCCAGACTTCCAACTTTTTGCCCGAAACCTTGTTAAGGTATACGTTTGTTGAATACAAAATGTGGGCAAGATTGCGTTGGTCATTTTGGTAATATTTCAGGGTTTATAAGGGTCGGGATGGTACATTTGTATGGGTGGTTCCAGAAAGGGAGTTGCCAGACTTCCAACTTTTTGCCAGAAACCTTGTTAAGGTATACGTTTGTTGAATACAAAATGTGGGCAAGATTGCGTTGGTCATATTGGTAATATTTCAGGGTTTATAAGGGTGGGGATGGTACATTTGTATGGGTGGTACCAGAAGGGGAGCTGCAAGACTTTCAAGTTTTTGTCCGAAACTTTCTCCTGTTATAGCTTTACTAAATACAGATTTTGGGCAAGAACGCGTTGGTGGTATTGATATTATTACACGATTTCTTAAGTGGTACATTTGTGTGGGAGGTACCAGAAGGGGAGTTGCCAGACTTCCAAACTTTCGTCCAAAACATTGTTAAGGTATACTTTTATTAAATACAAAATTTGGGCAAGATTGCTTTGGTCATATTGGTAATATTACACGGTTTATAAGGGACAGGTTGGTACATTTGTATGGGAGGTACCAGAAGGGGAGCTGCCAGACTTTCAAGTTTTTGTCCGAAACTTTCTCCTGTCATAGCTTTACTAAATACAGAATTTGGATAAGATTGCGTTGCTCACATTGGTAATATTACACGGTTTATAAGGGACAGTTTGGTACATTTGTATGGGTGGTACCAAAAGGGGAGCTGCCAGACTTTCAAGTTTTTGTCCGAAACTTTCTCCTATTATAGCTTTACTAAATACAGAATTTGGATAAGATCTCGTTGGTCATATTGGTAATATAACACGGTTTATAAGGGACAGGTTGGTACATTTGTATGGGAGGTACCAAAAGGGGAGCTGCCAGACTTTCAAGTTTTTGTCCGAAACTTTCTCCTATTATAGCTTTACTAAATACAGAATTTGGATAAGATCTCGTTGGTCATATTGGTAATATAACACGGTTTATAAGGGACAGGTTGGTACATTTGTATGGGAGGTACCAAAAGGGGAGCTGACAGACTTTCAAGTTTTTGTCCGAAACTTTGTTATAGCTTTACTAAATACAGATTTTGGGCAAGAACGCGTTGGTGGTATTGATATTATTACACGATTTCTTAAGTGGTACATTTGTGTGGGAGGTACCAGAAGGGGAGTTGCCAGACATCCAAACTTTCGTCCAAAACTTTTTTAATGTATACGTTTACTAAATACAAAATTTGGGCAAGATCGCGTTGGCCATAGTGATATTATTACACGGTTTTTATGTGGAGGGATGGTACATTTGTGTGGGAGGTACCAGAAGGGGAGTTGCCAGACTTCCAAACTTTCGTCCAAAACTTTGTGAAGGTATACTTTTATTAAATACAAAATTTGGGCAAGATTGCTTTGGTCATATTGGTAATATGGGGTATGGGAAGTACCAGAAGGGGAGCTGCAAGACTTTCAAGTTTTTTCCGAAACTTTATCCTGTTACAGCTTTACTAAATACAGAATTTGGATAAGATATAAGGGACAGGTTGGTACATTTGTATGGGAGGTACCAAAAGGGGAGCTGCCAGACTTTCAAGTTTTTGTCCGAAACATTCTCCTATTATAGCTTTACTAAATACAGAATTTGGATAAGATCTCGTTGGTCATATTGGTAATATTACACGGTATATAAGAGACGGGTTGGTACATTTGTATGGGAGGTACCAGAAGGGGAGCTGCCAGACTTTCAAGTTTTTGTCCGAAACTTTCTTCTGTTATAGCTTTACTAAATACAGAATTTGGATAAGATTGCGTTGCTCATATTGGTAATATTACACGGTTTATAAGGGACAGGTTGGTACATTTGTATGGGAGGTACCAAAAGGGGAGCTGCCAGACTTTCAAGTTTTTGTCCGAAACTTTCTCCTATTATAGCTTTACTAAATACAGAATTTGGATAAGATCTCGTTGGTCATATTGGTAATCTAACACGGTTTATAAGGGACAGGTTGGTACATTTGTATGGGAGGTACCAGAAGGGGAGCTGCAAGACTTTCAAGTTTTTGTCCGAAACTTTCTCCTGTTATAGCTTTACTAAATACAGAATTTGGATAAGATGGCGTTGCTCATATTGGTAATATTACACGGTTTATAAGGGACAGGTTGGTACATTTGCATGGGAGGTACCAAAAGGGGAGCTGAAAGACTTTCAAGTTTTTTTCCGAAACTTTCTCCTATTATAGCTTTACTAAATACAGAATTTGGATAAGATCTCGTCATCCATGGTCATATTGGTAATATTACACGGTATATAAGAGACGGGTTGGTACATTTGTATGGGAGGTACCAGAAGGGGAGCTGCCAGACTTTCAAGTTTTTGTCCGAAACTTTCTCCTATTATAGCTTTACTAAATACAGAATTTGGATAAGATCTCGTTGGTCATATTGGTAATATAACACGGTTTATAAGGGATACGTTGGTACATTTGTATGGGAGGTACCAGAAGGGGAGCTGCAAGACTTTCAAGTTTTTGTCCGAAACTTTCTCCTGTTATAGCTTTACTAAATACAGAATTTGGATAAGATTGCGTTGCTCATATTGGTAATATTACACGGTTTATAAGGGACAGGTTGGTACATTTGTATGGGAGGTACCAAAAGGGGAGCCGCCAGACTTTCAAGTTTTTGTCCGAAACTTTGTTATAGCTTTACTAAATACAGAATTTGGATAAGATTGCGTTGCTCATATTGGTAATATTACACGGTTTATAAGGGACAGGTTGGTACATTTGTGTGGGAGGTACCAGAAGGGGAGTTGCCAGACATCCAAACTTTCGTCCAAAACTTGTTTAATGTATACGTTTACTAAATACAAAATTTGGGCAACATCGCGTTGGCCATAGTGATATTATTACACGGTTTTTATGTGGAGGGATGGTACATCTGTGTGGGAGGTACCAGAAGGGGAGTTGCCAGACTTCCAAACTTTCGTCCAAAACTTTGTTAAGGTATACTTTTATTAAATACACAATTTGGGCAAGATTGCTTTGGTCATATTGGTAATATAACACGGTGTATAAGGGACAGGTTGGTACATTTGTATGGGAGGTATCAGAAGGGGAGCTGCAAGACTTTTAAGTTTTTGTCCGAAACTTTCTCCTGTTATAGCTTTACTAAATACAGAATTTGGATAAGATGGCGTTGCTCATATTGGTAATATTACACGGTTTATAAGGGACAGGTTGGTACATTTGTATGGGAGGTACCAAAAGGGGAGCTGCCAGACTTTCAAGTTTTTGTCCGAAACTTTCTCCTATTATAGCTTTACTAAATACAGACTTTGGATAAGATCTCGTTGGTCATATTGGTAATATAACACGGTTTATAAGGGACAGGTTGGTACATTTGTATGGGAGGTACCAGAAGGGGAGCTGCAAGACTTTCAAGTTTTTGTCCGAAACTTTCTCCTGTTATAGCTTTACTAAATACAGAATTTGGATAAGATTGCGTTGCTCATATTGGTAATATTACACGGTTTATAAGGGACAGGTTGGTACATTTGTATGGGAGGTACCAAAAGGGGAGCTGCCAGACTTTCAAGTTTTTGTCCGAAACTTTATCCTATTATAGCTTTACTAAATACAAAATTTGGATAAGATCTCGTTGGTCATATTGGTAATATTACACGGTTTATAAGGGACAGGTTGGTACATTTGTATGGGAGGTACCAAAAGGGGAGCTGCCAGACTTTCAAGTTTTTGTCCGAAACTTTCTCCTATTATAGCTTTACTAAATACAGAATTTGGATAAGATTGCGTTGCTCATATTGGTAATATTACACGGTTTATAAGGGACAGGTTGGTACATTTGTATGGGAGGTACCAAAAGGGGAGCTGCCAGACTTTCAAGTTTTTGTCCGAAACTTTCTCCTATTATAGCTTTACTAAATATAGAATTTGGATGAGATCTCGTTGGTCATATTGGTAATATTACACGGTTTATAAGGGACAGGTTGGTACATTTGTATGGCAGGTACCAAAAGGGGAGCTGCCAGACTTTCAAGTTTTTGTCCGAAACTGTCTCCTATTATAGCTTTACTAAATACAGAATTTGGATAAGATCTCGTTGGTCATATTGGTAATATTACACGGTATATAAGAGACGGGTTGGTACATTTGTATGGGAGGTACCAGAAGGGGAGTTGCCAGACTCCCAAGTTTTTGTCCGAAACTTTCTCCAGTTATAGCTTTACTCAATATATAATTTGGGAAGATCGCGTTGGTCGTATTGATAATATTACACGATATCTAAGGGCCGGGATTGTTACATTTGTATGGGAGGTACCATGAGGGGAGGTTCCAGACTTCCAAGTTTTTGCCCGAAACTTTGTTAAGGTATATGTTTATTAAATACAAAATTTGGGCAAGATTGCGTTGGTCATATTGGTAATATTACACGGTTTATAAGGGGCAGGATGGAACATATCTATGGGAGATACCAGAAGGGGAGTGGCCAGACTTCCAAGCTCCTGTCAGAAACTTTGTACAGTTATAACTCTACTAAATAAAGAATTTGGGCAGGATCGCGTTGGTGGTATTGGTATTTTTACACGATTTCTATGGGGGTGGAATGGTACATTTGTATGGGATGTACCAGAAAGGGAGTTGCCAGACTTCCAACTTTTTGCCGAAACCTTGTTGAGGTATACGTTTATTGAATACAAAATGTGGGCAAGATTGCGTTGGTCATAGTGGTAATATTTCAGGGTTTATAAGGGTAGGGATGGTACATTTCTATGGGAGGTACCAGAAGGGGAGTGGCCAGACTTCCAAGTTCTTTTCTGAAAGTTTGTACAGTTATAGCTTTACTAACTACAGAATTTGGGCAAGATCGCGTTGGTGGTGGAATGGTACATTTGTATGGGAGGTACCAGAAGGGGAGTTGCCAGACTTTCATATTTTTGTCCGAAACTTTCTCAAGTTATAGCTTTACTAAATACAGATTTTGGGCAAGAACGCGTTGGTGGTATTGATATTATCGTCCATTTGTGTGGGAGGTACCAGAAGGGGAGTTGCCAGACTTCCAAACTTTCGTCCAAAACTTTGTTAATGTATACGTTTACTAAATACAAAATTTGGGCAAGATCGCGTTGGCCATATTGATATTATTACACGGTTTTTATGTGGAGGGATGGTACATTTGTATGGGAGGTACCAGAAGGGGAGTTGCCAGACTTCCAACTTTTTGTCCGAAAGTTTTTCACTCGCTTGAAATATTGGTAATATTACACGGTTTATAAGGGACAGGTTTGTACATTTGCATGGGAGGTACCAGAAGGGGAGCTGTAAGACTATCAAGTTTTTGTCCGAAACTTTCTCCTGTTGCAGCTTTACTAAATACAGAATTTGGATAAGATCTCGTTGGTCATATTGGTAATATTACACGGTTTATAAGGGACAGGTTGTTACATTTGTATGGGAGGTACCAAAAGGGGAGCTGCCAGACTTTCAAGTTTTTGTCCGAAATTTTCTCCTACCTGAAGGGGAGCTGCCAGACTTTCAAGTGTTTGTAGGAAACTTTCTCCAGTTATAGCTTTACTAAATACAGACTTTGGGCAATATCGCGTTGGGCATATTCATATTATTACACGATTTCTAAGGGGGTGGAATCGTACATTTGTATGGGAGGTACCAGAAGCGGAGTTGCCAGACTTCCAACTTTTTGTCCGAAAGTTTTTCACTCGCTTGAAATATTGGTAATATTACACGGTTTATAAGGGACAGGTTGGTACATTTGTATGGGAGGTACCAGAAGGGGAGCTGCAAGACTTTCAAGTTTTTGTCCGAAACTTTCTCCTGTTATAGCTTTACTTAATACAGAATTTGGATAAGATTGCGTTGCTCATATTGGTAATATTACACGGTTTATAAGGGACAGGTTGGTACATTTGTATGGGAGGTACCAAAAGGGGAGCTGCCAGACTTTCAAGTTTTTGTCCAAAACTTTCTCCTATTATAGCTTTACTAAATTCAGAATTTGGATAAGATCTCGTTGGTTTTATTGGTAATATTACACGGTTTATAAGAGACGGGTTGGTATATTTGTATGGGAGGTACCAGAAGAGGAGCTCCCAGATTTTCAAGTTTTTGTCCGAAACTTTCTCCTATTATAGCTATACTAAATTCAGAATTTGGATAAGATCTCGTTGGTCTTATTGGTAATATTACACGGTTTATAAGAGACGGGTTGGTACATTTGTATGGGAGGTACCAAAAGGGGAGCTGCCAGACTTTCAAGTTTTTGTCCGAAACTTTCTCCTATTATAGCTTTACTAAATCCAGAATTTGGATAAGATTGCGTTGCTCATATTGGTAATATTACACGATTTATAAGGACAGGTTGGTACATTTGTATGGGAGGTACCAAAAGGGGAGCTGCCAGACTTTCAAGTTTTTGTCCGAAACTTTCTCCTATTATAGCTTTACTAAATTCAGAATTTGGATAAGATCTCGTTGCTCATATTGGTAATATTACACGGTTTATAAGGGACAGGTTGGTACATTTGTATGGGAGGTACCAGAAGGGGAGCTGCCAGACTTTCAAGTTTTTGTCCGAAACTTTCTCCTATTATAGCTTTACTAAATCCAGAATTTGGATAAGATTGCGTTGCTCATATTGGTAATATTACACGATTTATAAGGACAGGTTGGTACATTTGTATGGGAGGTACCAAAAGGGGAGCTGCCAGACTTTCAAGTTTTTGTCCGAAACTTTCTCCTATTATAGCTTTACTAAATTCAGAATTTGGATAAGATCTCGTTGCTCATATTGGTAATATTACACGGTTTATAAGGGACAGGTTGGTACATTTGTATGGGAGGTACCAAAAGGGGAGCTGCCAGACTTTCAAGTTTTTGTCCGAAATTTTCTCCTACCTGAAGGGGAGCTGCCAGACTTTCAAGTGTTTGTAGGAAACTTTCTCCAGTTATAGCTTTACTAAATACAGACTTTGGGCAATATCGCGTCGGGCATATTCATATTATTACACAATTTCTAAGGGGGTGGAATCGTACATTTGTATGGGAGGTACCAGAAGCGGAGTTGCCAGACTTCCAACTTTTTGTCCGAAAGTTTTTCACTCGCTTGAAATATTGGTAATATTACACGGTTTATAAGGGACAGGTTGGTACATTTGTATGGGAGGTACCAAAAGGGGAGCTGCCAGACTTTCAAGTTTTTGTCCAAAACGTTCTCCTATTATAGCTTTACTAAATTCAGAGTTTGGATAAGATCTCGTTGGTCTTATTGGTAATATTACACGGTTTATAAGAGACGGGTTGGTACATTTGTATGGGAGGTACCAGAAGAGGAGCTGCCAGACTTTCAAGTTTTTGTCCGAAACTTTCTCCTATTATAGCTTTACTAAATTCAGAATTTGGATAAGATCTCGTTGCTCATATTGGTAATATTACACGGTTTATAAGGGACAGGTTGGTACATTTGTATGGGAGGTACCAGAAGGGGAGCTGCCAGACTTTCAAGTTTTTGTCCGAAACTTTCTCCAGTTATAGCTTTACTCAATATATAATTTGGGAAGATCGCGTTGGTCATATTGATAATATTACACGATATCTAAGAGCCGGGATTGTTACATTTGTATGGGAGGTACCATGAGGGGAGGTTCCAGACTTCCAAGTTTTTGCCCGAAACTTTGTTAAGGTATATGTTTATTAAATACAAAATTTGGGCAAGATTGCGTTGGTCATATTGGTAATATTACACGGTATATAAGGGGCAGGATGGAACATTTCTATGGGAGGTACCAGAAGGGGAGTGACCAGACTTCCAAACTCCCGTCAGAAACTTTGCACAGTTATAGCTCTACTAAATACAGAATTTGGGCAGGATCGCGTTGGTGGTATTGGTATTTTTACACAATTTCTATGGGGGTGGAATGGTACATTTGTATGGGAGGTACCAGAAGGGGAGTGGCCAGACTTCCAAGTTCTTTTCTGAAAGCTTGTACAGTTATAGCTTTACTAACTACAGAATTTGGGCAGGATCGCGTTGGTGGTGGAATGGTACATTTGTATGGGAGGTACCAGAAGGGGAGTTGCCAGACTTTCATATTTTTGTCCGAAACTTTCTCAAGTTATAGCTTTACTAAATACAGATTTTGGGCAATAACGCGTTGGTGGTATTCATATTATTACACGATTTCTTAAGTGGTACATTTGTGTGGGAGGTACCAGAAGGGAAGTTGCCAGACTTCCAAACTTTCGTCCAAAACTTTGTTAATGTATACGTTTACTAAATACAAAATTTGGGCAAGATCGTGTTTGCCATATTGATATTATTACACGGTTTTTATGTGGAGGGATGGTACATTTCTATGGGAGGTACCAGAAGGGGAGTGGCCAGACTTCCAAGTTCTTTTCTGAAAGTTTGTACAGTTATAGCTTTACTAACTACAGAATTTGGGCAGGATCGCGTTGGTGGTGGAATGGTACATTTGTATGGGAGGTACCAGAAGGGCAGTTGCCAGACTTTCAAGTTTTTGTCCGAAACTTTCTCCAGTTATAGCTTTACTAAATACAGACTTTGGGCAAAATCGCGTTGGGCATATTCATATTATTACACGATTTCTAAGGGGATGGAATGGTACATTTGTGTGGGAGGTACCAGAAGCGGAGTTTCCAGACTTCCAACTTTTTGTCCGAAAGTTTTTCACTCGCTTGAAATATTGGTAATTTTTCACGGTTTATAAGGGGCGGTGTTCAATACAATTACGCCATAAATAGCATTTGCTTTGCATTTCCATATTGAATTTATATTGTAATAATTGAAATCACATACTAACATTTCATGCAACTATGCAATTTGTAAAATACCCCTATTTTTATCGCACGAAGTTGGCAACCATCGCTTTCTCCGTTTTGTACCTACAAAACCGAGGCATTAAGTAATGTAATAGTGATGACTTCCAGTCTCTTGCTTTTTTCAACTTCAGTCAACCGAAACTCTTCAATAAATGTAAGATTTTATAACGAATCCCTTTTTACTATTTTCTCTTTTTCTATTCCCAATCAAGCTTCCCCTATAGTTTGAAAGTAACTAGAGTCCGTGCAAAAGGATAATACTAATTTTTCTAAAATTAAACGAAGTTAATTAAATGTCAATCCCTATTGACCCTACCGAGTTCCCCATAATTCTAAACATGGTCCTATCCAGCCTACTTTGATCTGGCAATAAACTACTACTATATTAGCATCTTTGAGAGTACCAAAGTCTATCAACTCTGTAGTGTTAATACGAGTTTTTCATAATAAAAAGGAAAAAGTGAACATTGGTCCGCGTAAAACAGACAAACATATACATATATAAATGATTAAAGGCACCTAAAAATATCTCCCTTATAGTCAGTAATGTTTTAAATCTGAAGTGCTCGCGGATAGAAAGATTACCTCGAACTCAATTTGGCGTTGTTTGCAATTTGAGGTTAGGTGAAAGACCTCAACCACCAAGAAACACTAGATAAAACAAAAATAAGAAAGAAAATGTAGTGTTCCAAATGAAACAACAAATAGAAAACGAAAACTCAAACAATCAATCTCTGTACGCAGTAAGTCTTTTACAAATGCAAATATCTCTACAGTAAGCATTATATTCAAATAAAAGTAAAAGCTGTATTTTCTGAAGTATCCCTACTTGGTAAATTGACTACTTGCACCAAAAAGAGAGTGCTACCGAGGATCTCTCCCATATAATTTACAACAAATTGTGCATACATTTCTATATACTAACAAAACACATCGAAGCATCTCCTCACTTGATTCCTGCAGTATTATGTTCATATTATCACATTAATATTTGCGACATTAAATGTCAATTTTAATTCCCTCCAATTTTACCAGCAAATATATTACATTACAACAAATATTTCCAACTTTTTGCCCCTTTCCCTGCTATTTATTTTCTAGAGTCGTGTAGTGATCGTGGTGAATAAAAGCAGTCATTGTACGATTTAAGATAGACAATTTGCACCTATTTTTGCATCACTGTGCTTATCACAATCTCTGCGATAATTTTCCCATTCCTACTTTTGGAGACCGTGTGTAGATATCGTGGTGAATATAAACTGTCGCTTTGTGTTTGACTGAGATAAATACAGTATGCGCACAAGTATACATAATTTTAGAATTTTTGCAATATTCATATTCAAAAAAAATTTTCTTCGCAGACTATGATATTTGTTTAAATAGAGGAGTCGGTGTACACGTCGAAAAACATAGCAACTCAATAAACACTCAGTGTTATAGAAAATTAATTAATTAATTCTTATAAAATTAACCAATACAGTCCACACATACAGTTGAAATTCCATCTCTATACTAGATTTAAAATATTACACTTCTGTACTGAAAAGTGAAAACTGCCCTGAGCAATAAGTAAACGGAGAGGTATAATTTTATAATTTAATAACTTCAACAAAGTCCTTTCTCCACTAAGGAAAATGAATGAATTTATCTTCGACTCGGATGATCTTATAACCTATTGTGTGAACTTTGAACGCACTGTAAGTAAGAGCTCACTGACTCTCTCCTTGAAGTCACTCTTCAGGATCTGAACGATCGATGGACAACGGTACAAAGATCATACCGAGCATTCTGCACAAAAGAACTAGATGGAAAGGGTGGGGATGATACGGAGATTAAAAAACTATTGGAATCTGCGAGAGACAAGTATGTGAACTGCACCCAACATTTTCATAAGTGTAAGTCCACTATTTTTGATGCTCAAAAAACTTTGATTAATCCCACAAGTCGGCCGAGAACCGTTTAGAATCTGAAATGTCCGAAAAAGCATTCTCATGCATCAAAGTCACTCCGTGTGATACAGAGATCTTTTATGGGGGATACGAAGAATGGCCCCCATTTCGGGACATGTTTACAGCCGTTTACGGAGAACACCCCAAGTTGTCTGCTGTTCAAAAACGCCTTAAAGTGCGGGGACAAGCAGCCACTATAGTGAAAAAATACAAGTTATGTGGCGAAAATTTTTCTCTCGCATGGGAAGCGCTCAAGTCACGATACGAAGATAAACGGATTCTCGTAGACAACCAGCTGAAAGTCCTTTTGAATCTCATACCTATACCCTCAGAGAGTAGCGAAGCCCTCCAAGAAATCCAGAGCAGCGTAAATGATTGTCTCGCTTTCCTTAAAGCTCAGAATATTTCAACCAGTGATTGGGATCCGATCCTGATATATCTGTGCTCGACCAAGTTGCCTCATGACACAATATCCCTATGGGAACAGTCCCTAAAATCGCATAGGGATCTTCCGAAATGGACAGACATGGACTCTTTCCTATCCAATAGGTATGAGGTCGTCGAACGTTTGAATTGTATTCAAGGCATTAAGCCGAGTTTTAGCAAAAAGTCTCCCTCTGAAACGAATACCTTCTCAACGGAAGGCGCTTCTCAATTTCCCTGCAAATTATGTGCTCTTAAGCACTGCCCTAAATTTAAAAACTTAGATCCAAAATCTCGGAATAACTTCGTTTATACTAATAAAATTTGCCTAAACTGTCTCTCATACACTCACCTCCGAAAAGACTGTACGAGTAAATTTTTGTGTTGAGATTGTGAGAGAAATCACAATACACTTTTACATTTCCCAAAAATTAACGCGACCAATAACCACATTAGTAAATCGGTTCACTTCCCATTTCATTTCAGAAAAACAAGCTTCCGCATCAGAAAAACAAGCTTCCGCATCAGAATATACATTGTTACCTACTGCGCTAGTACCTTCTGTGGTCGAGCATTCTTAGATCAAGGGTCTGAGAAAACTTTTGTATCAAAAAGACTCCAACAATGTCTCCTGTTGCCTTTCAAATTCGAGGCATTGGTGGAAGTATTGTAGCCAATTCCAATTCTTTGTGCAATCTAACACTGTTCTCTGAACGACATGATCGATTCCTAAAAATTAAAGCGACTGTAGTCCCGAAAATTACGCGCTTGCTACCAAATTTTTTTGTACCCAAAGACGAGATTTCCCTTAGTGACCTCAATGATGTAGATTTGGCAGATCCAAATTTCTATTCACCTGGGCAAGTTGACTTACTTATTGGCAGTAACGTCATTCCACGCCTCATGTTGGACGGTGTAAAAAAAGTGTGTAATTCATTTATTGCACAGGCTACAATATTTAGGTGGATAATCAGTGGACCGGTAGAGACTCAAACAGTATTGCATTTTCCCTTCAGGTTGCTGAATCTACGGAGGATCCAATAGGGAAACAATTAAGATTATTTTGGGAGCAGGAAGAAATACAAAGTACACGTCCCAGGTCTAGCGAAGACGAATACTGTAAAGCGTTATTTACTAGAACAACAGTCCGTGATAGTGAAGGTCGCTACATTGTCAAGCTACCCTTCAAGTCAGATTTCCCATACAGTTTACCACTAGGTCCCTCTAGAACTTCAGCGTTTGTGCAATATGTACGGATGGAACAGTCACTGCGGAAAAAAACCCGAAATGGCAGAAACATACAATAAAGTATTGGAAGATTACATATCTCTTGACCACATGGAACCTGCCCCCGAAAAGGAAACTCCACCACGAAATATGTATAGGTAATTTTACCTCCCACATCATGCGGTCATCAAGCCAGACAGCCGAAGCACCAAAGTTAGAGTAGTCTTTAATGCCTCCAAACGAACTAGCATTGGTAACTCACTAAATGATGTGCCACGTAGGCCCCACTCTGCAATCAGATCTCATGACTCTCGTGTTAAACTGGCGTCTTTATAGACACGTATTCAGTGGCGACATTGAAAAAATTTATCGTCAGATCCGAATTCATGATGATGATAAACAGTTTCAACGGATTCTCTTCCGTCCAAGTCTCACGAGTCCCATTCAAGATTATGCCTTAAAAACTGTGACTTTTGGTGTGAACTGCGCCCCATACCTGGCAATTCAAACTCGTATACAATTAGCTAATGACTCAGCAAAGAATTTTCCTCAAGCTTCGCATATTCTTTTAAAAGAAACCTACGTCGATGATATATTGTCAGGATCACACGACTTAAAGTCCGCTTTAGAATCGTTGTCTCAATTGATAACACTTCTTAAATCAGATGGTGTCCCGTTAAAGAAAATAACATACAATTCTCCCGAAATATTAGCACCAATACCGAGAGAACAACTTCTAGACTCTGATTTTCTAAAATTCCAAGAAACAAGCGGTACTAAAACTTTAGGAATTCAATGGAATACGGGGTCCAGATTGGCTTCAAAGTCCTCCTGATGCATGGCCCATGTCGTTGAACACTTGCGAAAAACCACCAGAAATGAGAAAAGTAGAGACATTTCACACGATCGAGGAGATTAGTGACATAATAGATCGATTTTCAAGATGGGACAAAGCCATTAGAGTGATGTCCTACGTATTTCGTTTTTGCTCCCGTGTTAGTAAGAAATCCGATTTTCCACTCCCTTTCAAGTCGATAACTCAATCGGAGTTTCGCATAGCTCGAAATCGTTTAATTATTCTATCCCAAATAAAACATTTTTATCGAGAATACTCTTCTCTGGTGGCGTCACAAGCAGTTCATAAAAAAAGCGTCCTCTACCCCTTACATCCTTTTCTTGATGAAAATCTTATTATGAGAGTTAATGGGCGAATCGCGAATTCCAATCTTACATACAATGAGCGCCACGTTCTGCAAATTGTTTATTTCATTCACGCATGAGCTTTTAATGCACGCTGAACAAAGCCTGACGTTGCGAGCTATTAGAGAATAGTTCTATATCTCAAGATTGAAATCCGCCATAAAGCAGTGTATTCGGAAATGCAAGCATTGTGTCATATACAACCACAAGATTCAATCCCAAATCATGTCCGCACTCCCACCCGAAAGAAGCACTTTTTCCCCGCCATTCTCAGTAACAGGTTTAGATTTCGCAGGCCCTTTCCCTATAAAGACTTCTATTCTTCGACAAGTCCCATTTCACATATGCGTGTATTTTTGTGTGCTTCAGCACAAAGGCAGTGCATCTTGAAGCTTGTTCTGACTTGTCTGCAGCTTCCTTCCGTGCATCTTTCACAAGATTCGTTAGTCGTCGTGGTCTACCTCAAAAAGTTTTTTCTGACAATGGAACTAACTTCGTTGGGGCGAAACGAACGTTAAGAAGCGAATACTTGCAATTTCTACAATCGTCTTCTAACGACATTATGGAAAGATACGCAGCTCATGCATTCCAATGGTCGTTCATACCTCCCAACGCTCCACATATGGGTGGATTATGGGAAGCAGGCGTAAAATCTTTTAAAATGAATTTCCGTAAGGTTGTCCAGAATAAAAAGTATACCTTTGAAGAGTTCTCAACCCTCTTAACTCGCATAGAAGCCGTTTTAAACTCACGACCCCTGTCTCCTATGACTGACGATCCTCAAGAGCTTATTGCTCTCACACCCGGACACTTCATACGTGGCGCACCTTTAGTCGCAATACCGGAAACAACCAATATCTCCTTACCACTTTTCGTCGTATGTGTGTCTTTTTTTTTTTTTTTTATATGGCTAACATTCAGTGGATGCCCCCTATAAGCGCATTGCACTGTGCTAGCGATATGAAATAAGGGTTTGGGAAGGAGGAAAGAGGGAGAATTGTTTGTTGACATTAGTCTTGAATATGAGTATGTCGCAGCTGGCAGAAAATACACTTGCTGGAAGATTATTCCACATACGAACGGTTCGGCTAAAGAACGAATTTTCTCTATAGTGCGTCGTCCGGTCAACCGGCCATTTCACAATGAACGGATGAGATACCCTGGATAGCCGTGTATTCCGACTAAATGTTCTAGCTTCAGGAACCAGACAACGGGTATCTGACGAACAGATACCGTTGAAATATCTATAGAACAGCGATATACAACCCACATTCCGACGATGCTGAAGGGAGACAATGGAGTTGGATACCCTACTATCCCCAATCATCACCACCGTTCTCCTCTGTACACGGTCCAAAAGCTGCAAAGACGTCTTTGGAGCTCCTGCCCATAGTAGTTGTATTCTATTTTATGCCGGATGTAGGTGGTGTAAATATTTACGAGATCAGATGGAGTGAAGTATTTCTTACACCGCTTCAAAAAGCCTAAACACTTGAATGCTTCTTTCGACACTTCGAATATATGGCTAGCACAGCGAGCATCACCCTGTATCTTCATGCCCAGAACATCAAGAGTGTCTGATTCGTCGATATCCACACCACCCATAGTAATTGACGACGATGCTGGATCTGGTGAACGTTTGTGTGACAACAAACATCACTGGGTCTTTGTGAATTAAAATCTACTCTATTCATTTGGCCCCACTCACAAATCGTCGCCAAATCGCGGTTAAGTGAGTCATTCATCATTCGCCTTTTGTCCTCGACCTCCAGAGGACCTGGCCGATTATCAAATGAGTATCAATGACAGAGGATACTGTCATCCGCAAAGGAGTAGATCGGGTTCACAGTCTGACCCAACAAGTCGTCAATGAAAATAAGAAATAGAGAGGGAGATAGGACAGAGCCTTGTGGAACTCCTGCGGTCAACCTATGCTCTTTGGATGAAACCCCATCTATAACAACTCGTATAGAGCGATCCCTGAGGAATCTCGATATGAATCGAGAGAAGATATTACGGACACCAAATGCAATAAGTTTTGATATGAGTGCTTCGTGCCAGACCCTATCGAACGCCTTGGAAATATCTAGAGCTACGACCTTACTTTCACCAAGGGCGTGAATAGAACGACTCCATCGCTCCGTAAGGAACGCCATCAGGTCTCCAGTAGATCGATTTCTACGTAAGCCATACTGTCGATCATTTAGAAGGCCGTTAGACTCTAAATACTTAACAAGATGGTGGTTAACCATGCTCTCCATAACATTCGAGAGCGCAGAACATATTGCAATTGGACGGTAATTCGCAGGATTAGTAGCCTCAACTTTCTTGGGGATCGGCTGAACATTGGCCACTTTCCAACGTGAAGGGTAAATACCAGCACGGTACGATATGTTGAAAAGATTGCGCAATGGACGAGCTAGCGTCGAAGAGCAATTACATAGGACAAGTGCTGAAATACCATCCGGGCCCGGAGTTTTGTTTACATTGAGATCTGCATGAACCCTTTTTAATCCACGTGTTCGAAAAAATATCTGAGGCATCGAAGTAGATACGTTTTCGATTACGGGGAGTGGTTGACTGCTGTCTGGCAAAGATGAATTCTTTGCAAATATTTCAGCCAGAAGGTTAGCTTTGTCAACCGGGTCAGTGAATATCTGGTCATCGTTAACGAGATTTGGGATAGAAGATGAAGAATTGTCCCTTACTCTTTTAACAAATGCCCAAAAGCTCTTACTACCCCTGGGAGAAGAAAGAACTTTAGCACGAAGGCGTTGTTCGTGAAGAAGTTTTTCACGCCTAAGTACTCTGGCCCACCTTGATCTTGCCTGCTTGCGTAGCAGCTCAGTAGTGACGTTTTTATTTAAACGCCAATTTCTGAACGCTTCCTCTTTCGATCTGACAGCTTCTTTGCATGTCTGATTAAACCAACAATTATTTGGGGGTTTAATCGAAGTAGTCTTCGAGGGAATAAACGTGTTAATTCCAAGAACAATTATTTTCTCTACCATTTCAGCAGCAGCATTGACATTATTGTCTAGGAAACATAATTATCAATTAAAATGCTGATAGAAATTGTAGAGCTCAGCCCACCGTGCCTTTTCGTATATATACATTGTCCGCTTCGTGACTGTTTTAGAAGTGGATCGAAGATCGGAGAACAAAAAGGATGATGAGATGGTACACAGGAGCATATATATAGTGGGAAAACTCCTGGCAGGTATCTTTGCATCCTGCGTCAGACCAGCATATATCCCCAGGAACTGGCAAGAAGCACGAGTTGTTTTCATACCAAAACCGGGGAAGAAAAGCTACGCGATGTGTAAGGCATATAGAATAATAAGCCTTACATCATTCTTATTAAAAACTAATGAGAGATTAATAGACTCTATGGTTAAAAAGCAGATCCCGAGTGATCAGCTAAAATTTCAACAACACGCCTACGTCAAGGGAAGATCAGTAGAGACAGCCCTGCATGAGGTAGTGCATCTCATAGAAAGCTCTTTCGACGATAAAATATACACACTTGGTGTTTTTATCGACATAAAAGGGGCCTTCAATAACGTGAGCACGCAGACGTTAATCCACTCCTTATACCAGTTTGGAGTGAACAAGTCGATAATCGACTGGGTCAGCTATATGCTAAGGAATAGATGGATTAATTGCGGATCCCACGGCATAAATATAAGGGAGAGAGTACACAGAGGGACACCACAGGGAGATACATTATCACCACTCCGAAGGATTCAAGCCAGTCTGCTATGCAGACGAAGTTGCGATACTTTTGAAGGGAAAAGATCCGAACAAATTATGCAGAGAAGCAGAAAAAGTGTTAACTCTGGCATACAACTGGGCGAAGCCTAGGGGACTGAACGTCAACCCGGACAAAACAGAACTATGCCTGTTCACAAACAGAACTATGCCTGTTCACAATACGTCAAACCTTGCTTCAGGAACAAGAGCATAGAAATAAACACGAACGTCAAATATCTGGGAGTAATTCTGTACAGGAAACTAAACTGGAAAGATCACATCAACAGAAGAGCCCGCAGATGCTGGTCAATATGCCGTAGAGCAATTGGCTCCACATGGGTCATCCGCCCATGCATGTCGCACTGGCTATACAAAAGCGTAATAAGGCCGATTATAACTTATTCGTCAATAGTATGGTGGGCGGCAATGACAAAGAAATGTAACGTGAAGAAACTACAAGGGATTCAAAGAATTTGATGCGTAGGAATATACGGAGCAATGGGGACCGCGCCGACGAGCGCCCTCGAAATTTTGCTATACATCCACCCAATAGATATCCAAATCAAATCTGAGGCACCGATCTCAGAAAGGAGACTAAGGGCATTGAATGAGTGGATTGAGGATGCAACTCAAACACAACATCAGAGAATATTGGAGCACCTAGTAGGGTTCCTGACAACAAACTGTCAGACAGACCGCATCTCGGAAACACACGTGGTTGCGAACTGCACGACAAGAATAGAAGATAGACGCGGATAAGAACTCTACACATACATCCAAGAGGAGGAATAGTGGAGTGCTGCACAGACGCATCCAAACGATTCTACAAGCAGAGATCAATGCCATCACAGAATGCCTAGACAGTCAAAACGCAATTAGATCCCTCAGAGATGATAATGTCAAATTAAGGACACTCATGTACTGTAAGGAAACAATAAATGACGTATCGAGAAATAACGACATAGTTAGAAACTGGATACCAGGCCACCAAGGGTTTCCAGGCAGTGTCAGGGCTGACGAACTGGCTAAAACAGGAAGGGAATCCGACCAAAATACTCTGCAACTGTCTAAACCTTTTCTAGAGACAAAAAGGCGTTGAGGGAATGGATGAAGACGACCCATGCCTTAAGGTGGCTAGAGGAATAGGTGGGAAGAACCACAAAGGAAATCTGTGGAAACGATTACAATAAAACAAAGAAAATACTCGGGTTTAACAAAAATTAATTGAGTAAGCTAGTTGGGGTCATCACAGGACACACTAGCCTAAGGGCACACCTATTTAGAATAGGATGTTCCCAGAGCGACGAATGTAGGGCATGCGGAGAGGACGGCGGAACACTTCCTGTGCCATTGCCCAGCTTTCTCGCAGGTCAGGAAGGTCCAGTTAGAAGAGGACACCTTAGATGACCTATCGGGCGTCACAGCAATAGACATAAGGAATTTAAGGAACTTTATAGAGGGGACCGTATTCCTAACGTAGGATAAAGCGGAAGTGGAATTCGTAGACGAAACCAGGAGCGCACAACAGGCCGAATTGCTGGCCTAGGTGTATGTCAGTGAAATGAGACGGTCATGGTACATGACCACGGTTGCCACTTTGGTCCAATTGGACCAAAAATTTTCCTTTTTTTGCGTTTGGTCCACTGGTCCATTTTTTCCTGATTTGGTCCCTTTTATGAAAATGTTTACAATTATGATACAAAAAAATTTTGAGTGTTTCATCACGCCTTTAAAAATTTATTTACGAAAATCAACACTGTTCACATAAAGCGAAAGATTTTATTCGTTGACAACACTTGAAAATATAATCAAATTTTACTAACCCACAATAGTAAATCAAATGGCAATATTACCTGTCAGTCAAAAAACAAAGCTAAATCTAGCGGGAAAAAGCTAAATTGACAACACTGGTCAATTGTTTCTTTTGTTTACAAATCAGAAATTGACAAATCAACTTCAGTGTAACAAATATTTTATTATAAGTATGTAAATGTTTGTGTAAAAGTAAAACAAGACAATAACCAATAACTTAAACCTGATATGGACGTTTGCGTATTTTGGGAAAAAGTTAGTTTATATAAAAAGGTATGGATGAGAAATGTTTTCAAGAACTGACTGATTTTGTATATGATTTAATGAGCCTACCACATAGTTCGGCGGCAGCAGAACCTAAATTTTTTGAAATTTATTTTATCAAAACCAAATTAAGGAATAAATGATAGTTCAGTTCAATCAATAATATAATGCTGTCCAAAGAACTTTGTGCGCAAAAATCAGAGCCTCATGATGTTGGGTCAGTAAAACACATAGGCTGGGCTTAAAAAAGAATCACCATCATATTTTATTTTTTTTATTTTATTTTATTATATACATTTATATCAATATATGTGTATAAATGTGTATAAAGTTGTCAGGCTTTCGTCCAAAACTTTGTAAAGGTATACGTTTACTAAATACAAAATTTAGGCAAGATTGCGTTGGTGGTATTGATATTATTACACGATTTCTAAGGGGGTGGAATGGTACATTTCTATGGGAGGTACCAGAAGGGGAGTGGCCAGACTTCCATGTTCTTGTCTGAAAGTTTGTACAGTAATAGCTTTACTAACTACAAAATTTGGGCAGGATCGCGTTGGTGGTGGAATGGTACATTTGTATGGGAGGTACCAGAAGGAGAGTTGCCAGACTATCAAGTTTTTGTCCGAAAATTTTTCCCTCTATAGCTTTACTAAATACAGAATTTGTGCAAGATCTCGTTGGTCATATTGGTAATATTACACGGTTTTTAGGTGGCGGTACCAGAAGGGGAGTTGCCGACTTCCAACTTTTTGCCCGAAACTTTGTTAAGGTATACGTTATTGAATACAAAATGTGGGCAAGATTGAGTTGGTCATATTGATATACACGGTTTTTAAGTGGCGGAATGGTACATTTGTATGGGAGGTACCAGCAGGGGAGTTGCCAGACTTCCAAGTTCTTGTCTGAAAGTTTATACAGTAGTAGGTTTACTAAATGCAAAATTTCGGCAAGATAGCGTTGGGAATATTGGTATTATTACTCGATTTCTGAGGTCGCGGGATGGTACATTTGCATGTTATTTACCAGAAGGTTAGATGGCAGACTTTCAAGTTTTTGTGCGAAACTTTCTCCAGTTATAGCTTTACTAAATACAGACTGTGGGCAAGAACGCGTTGGTGGTATTGATATTATTACACCATTTCTTAAGTGGGTGGAATGGTACATTTGTATGGGAGGTACCAGAAGGGGAGTTGCCAGACTCCCAAGTTTTTGTCCGAAACTTTCTCCTGTTATAGCATTACTAAATACAGAATTTGGGCAAGATCGCGTTGGTGGTACTGATATTATTACACCATTTCTTAAGTGGGTGGAATGGTACATTTGTATGGGAGGTACCAGAAGGGGAGTTGCCAGACTCCCAAGTTTTTGTCCGAAACTTTCTCCAGTTATAGCTTTACTAAATACAGAATTTGGATATGATATCGTTGGACATATTGGTAATATTACACGGTTTATAAGGGACGGGTTGGTATATTTGTATGGGAGGTACCAGAAGGAGAGCTGCCAGACTTTCAAGTTTTTCTCCGAAAATTTCTCCAGTTATAGCTTTACTAAATACAGACTTTGGGCAAGATCGCGTTTTTGGTACTGATATTATTACGCCATTTCTTAAGTGGGTGGAATGGTACATTTGTATGGGAGGTACCAGAAGGGGAGCTGCCAGACTCCCAAGTTTTTGTCCGAAACTTTCTCCAGTTATAGCTTTACTAAATACAGAATTTGGATATGATATCGTTGGACATATTGGTAATATTACACGGTTTATAAGGGACGGGTTGGTATATTTGTATGGGAGGTACCAGAAGGAGAGCTGCCAGACTTTCAAGTTTTTCTCCGAAAATTTCTCCAGTTATAGCTTTACTAAATACAGACTTTGGGCAAGATCGCGTTTTTGGTACTGATATTATTACGCCATTTCTTAAGTGGGTGGAATGGTACATTTGTATGGGAGGTACCAGAAGGGGAGCTGCCAGACTCCCAAGTTTTTGTCCGAAACTTTCTCCAGTTATAGCTTTACTAAATACAGAATTTGGATATGATATCGTTGGACATATTGGTAATATTACACGGTTTATAAGGGACGGGTTGGTACATTTGTATGGGAGGTACCAGAAGGAGAGCTGCCAGACTTTCAAGTTTTTCTCCGAAAATTTCTCCTGTTATAGCATTACTAAATACAGAATTTGGGCAAGATCGCGTTGGTGGTACTGATATTATTACACCATTTCTTAAGTGGGTGGAATGGTACATTTGTATGGGAGGTACCAGAAGGGGAGTTGCCAGACTCCCAAGTTTTTGTCCGAAACTTTCTCCAGTTATAGCTTTACTAAATACAGAATTTGGATATGATATCGTTGGACATATTGGTAATATTACACGGTTTATAAGGGACGGGTTGGTATATTTGTATGGGAGGTACCAGAAGGAGAGCTGCCAGACTTTCAAGTTTTTCTCCGAAAATTTCTCCAGTTATAGCTTTACTAAATACAGACTTTGGGCAAGATCGCGTTTTTGGTACTGATATTATTACGCCATTTCTTAAGTGGGTGGAATGGTACATTTGTATGGGAGGTACCAGAAGGGGAGCTGCCAGACTCCCAAGTTTTTGTCCGAAACTTTCTCCAGTTATAGCTTTACTAAATACAGACTTTAGGCAAAATCGCGTTGGGCATAATCATATTATTACACGATTTCTAAGGGGATGGAATGGTACATTTGTATGGGAGGTACAAGAAGGGGAGTTTGCCAGACTTCCAAGTATATGTACGAAAGTTGTTCACTCGTTTGAAATATTGGTAATTTTTCACGGTTTATAAGGGGCGAGATGGTACATTTGTATGGGAGGTACCAGAAGGGGAGTTGCCAGACTTCCAAGTTTTTGCCCGAAACTTTGTTAAGGTATACGTTTATTAAATACAAAATTTGGCCAAGATTGCGTTGGTCATATTGGTAATATTACAGGGTTTATATGGGGCGGGATGGTACATTTCTATGGGAGGTACCAGAAGGGGAGTGTCCAGACTTCCAAGTTCTTGTCTGGAACTTTGTACAGTTATAGCTCTACTAAATACAGAATTTGTGCAGGATCGCGTTGGTGGTATTGATTTTATTACACGATTTCTATGGGGGTGGAATGGTGCATTTGTATGGGATGTACCAGAAGGGGAGTTGCCAGACTTCCAAATTTTTGCCCGAAACTTTGTTAAGGTATACGTTTATTGAATACAAAATGTGGGCAAGATTGCGTTTGTCATATTGGTAATATTACACGGTTTTTAGGTGGCGGACGGTACATTTCTATGGGAGGTACCAGAAGGGGAGTGGCAAGACTTCCATGTTATTGTCTGAAAGTTTGTACAGTAATAGCTTTACTAACTACAAACTTTGGGCAAGATCGCGTTGGCCATATTGATATTATTACACGGTTTTTAAGTGGTGTGATGGGACATTTGTATGGGAGGTACCAGAAGGGGAGTTGCAAGACTTCCAAGTTCTTGTCTGAAAGATTGTACAGTAATAGCTTTACTAACTACAAACTTTGGGCAGGATCGCGTTGGTGGTGGAATGGTACATTTGTATGGGAGGTACCAGAAGGGGAGTTGCCAGACTATCAAGTTTTTGTCCGAAAAATGTTCCCTCTATAGCTTTACTAAATACAGAATTTGTGCAAGATCTCATTGGTCATATTGGTAATATTACACGGTTTTTAGGTGGCGGGATAGTACATTTCTATGGGAGGTACCAGAAGGGGAGTGGCCAGACTTCCATGTTCTTGTCTGAAAGTTTGTACAGTAATAGCATTACTAACTACAAAATTTGGGCAGGATCGCGTTGGTGGTGGAATGGTACATTTGTATGGGAGGTACCAGAAGGAGAGTTGCCAGACTATCAAGTTTTTGTCCGAAAATTTTTCCCTCTATAGCTTTACTAAATACAGAATTTGTGCAAGATCTCGTTGGTCATATTGGTAATATTACACGGTTTTTAGGTGGCGGTACCAGAAGGGGAGTTGCCGACTTCCAACTTTTTGCCCGAAACTTTGTTAAGGTATACGTTATTGAATACAAAATGTGGGCAAGATTGAGTTGGTCATATTGATATACACGGTTTTTAAGTGGCGGAATGGTACATTTGTATGGGAGGTACCAGCAGGGGAGTTGCCAGACTTCCAAGTTCTTGTCTGAATGTTTATGCAGTAGTAGGTTTACTAAATGCAAAATTTCGGCAAGATAGCGTTGGGAATATTGGTATTATTACTCGATTTCTGAGGTCGCGGGATGGTACATTTGCATGTTATTTACCAGAAGGTTAGATGGCAGACTTTCAAGTTTTTGTGCGAAACTTTCTCCAGTTATAGCTTTACTAAATACAGACTGTGGGCAAGAACGCGTTGGTGGTATTGATATTATTACACCATTTCTTAAGTGGGTAGAATGGTACATTTGTATGGGAGGTACCAGAAGGGGAGTTGCCAGACTCCCAAGTTTTTGACCGAAACTTTCTCCAGTTATAGCTTTACTAAATACAGAATTTGGATAAGATCTCGTTGGATATATTGGTAATGTTACACGGTTTATAAGGGACGGGTTGGTACATTTGTATGGGAGGTACCAGAAGGAGAGCTGCCAGACATTCAAGTTTTTCTCCGAAAATTTCTCCTGTAATAGCATTACTAAATAAAGAATTTGGGCAAGATCGCGTTGGTGGTACTGATATTATTACACCATTTCTTAAGTGGGTGGAATGGTACATTTGTATGGGAGGTACCAGAAGGGGAGTTGCCAGACTCCCAAGTTTATGTCCGAAACTTTCTCCAGTTATAGCTTTACTAAATACAGGCAAAATCGCGTTGGGCATAATCATATTATTACACGATTTCTAAGGGGATGGAATGGTACATTTGTATGGGAGGTACAAGAAGGGGAGTTGCCAGACTTCCAAGTATTTCTCCGAAAGTTGTTCACTCGTTTGAAATATTGGTAATTTTTCACGGTTTATAATGGGCGGGATGGTACATTTGTATGGGAGGTACCAGAAGGGCAGTTGCCAGACTTCCAAGTTTTTGCCCGAAACTTTGTTAAGGTATACGTTTATTAAATACAAAATTTGGCCAAGATTGCGTTGGTCATATTGGTAATATTACACGGTTTATAAGGGGCGGGATGGTACATTTCTATGGGAGGTACCAGAAGGGGAGTGGCCAGACTTCCAAGTTCTTGTCTGGAACTTTGTACAGTTATAGCTCTACTAAATACAGACTTTAGGCAAAATCGCGTTGGGCATAATCATATTATTACACGATTTCTAAGGGGATGGAATGGTACATTTGTATGGGAGGTACAAGAATGGGAGTTGCCAGACTTCCAAGTATTTGTCCGAAAGTTGTTCACTCGTTTGAAATATTGGTAATTTTTCACGGTTTATAAGGGGCGGGATGGTACATTTCTATGGGAGGTACCAGAAGGGTAGTGGCCAGACTTCCATGATCTTGTCTGAAAGATTGTACAGTAATAGCTTTACTAACTACAAACTTTGGGCAGGATCGCGTTGGTGGTGGAATGGTACATTTGTATGGGAGGTACCAGAAGGGGAGTTGCCCGACTCCCATGTTTTTCTCCGAAACTTTCTCCAGTTATAGCTTTACTAAATACAGAATTTGGGCAAGATCGCGTTGGTGGTACTGATATTATTATACCATTTCTTAAGTGGGTGGAATGGTACATTTGTATGGAAGGTACCAGAAGGGGAGTTGCCAGACTCCCAAGTTTTTGTCCGAAACTTTCTCCAGTTATAGCTTTACTAAATACAGACTTTAGGCAAAATCGCGTTGGGCATAATCATATTATTACACGATTTCTAAGAGGATGGAATGGTACATTTGTGTGGGAGGTACAAGAAGGGGAGTTGCCAGACTTCCAAGTATTTGTCCGAAAGTTGTTCACTCGTTTGAAATATTGGTAATTTTTCACGGTTTATAAGGGGCGGGATGGTACATTTGTATGGGAGGTACCAGAAGGGGAGTTGCCAGACTTCCAAGTTTTTGCCCGAAACTTTGTTAAGGTATACGTTTATTAAATACAAAATTTGGCCAAGATCTCATTGGTCATATTGGTAATATTACACGGTTTTTAGGTGGCGGGATAGTACATTTCTATGGGAGGTACCAGAAGGGGAGTGGCCAGACTTCCATGTTCTTGTCTGCAAGTTTGTACAGTAATAGATTTACTAACTATAAAATTTGGGCAGGATCGCGTTGGTGTTGGAATGGTACATTTGTATGGGAGGTACCAGAAGGAGAGTTGCCAGACTATCAAGTTTTTGTACGAAAATTTTTCCCTCTATAGCTTTACTAAATACAGAATTTGTGCAAGATCTCGTTGGTCATATTGGTAATATTACACGGTTTTTAGGTGGCGGGATAGTACATTTGTATGGAAGGTACCAGAAGGGGAGTTGCCGACTTCCAACTTTTTGCAAAATGTGGGCAAGATTGCGTTTGTCATATTGGTAATATTACACGGTTTTTAGGTGGCGGACGGTACATTTCTATGGGAGGTACCAGGTACATTTGTATGGGAGGTACAAGAAGGGGAGTTGCCAGACTTCCAAGTATTTGTCCGAAAGTTGTTCACTCGTTTGAAATATTGGTAATTTTTCACGGTTTATAAGGGGCGGGATGGTTCATTTGAATGTGAGGTACCAGAAGGGGAGTTGCCAGACTTCCAAGTTTTTGCCAGAAACTTTGTTAAGGTATACGTTTATTAAATACAAAATTTGGCCAAGATTGCGTTGGTCATATTGGTAATATTACACGGTTTATAAGGGGCGGGATAGTACATTTGTGTGGAAGGTACCAGAAGGGGAGCGGCCAGACTTCTTTGTTGTTGTCCGAAACTTTGTCCAGCTATAGCTTTACTAAATGCAAACTTTGGGCAAGATCGCGTTGGCCATATTGATATTATTACACGGTTTTTAAGTGGCGTGATGGGACATTTGTATGGGAGGTACCAGAAGGGGAGTTGCAAGACTTCCAAGTTCTTGTCTAAAAGTTTGTACAGCTATAGCTTTACTAAATACAGACTTTAGGCAAAATCGCGTTGGGCATAATCATATTATTACACGATTTCTAAGGGGATGGAATGGTATATTTGTATGGGAGGTACAAGAAGGGGAGTTGCCAGACTTCCAACTTTTTGCCCGAAATGTTGTTAAGGTATACGTTTATTAAATACAAAATTTGGCCAAGATTGCTGTGGTCATATTGGTAATATTACACGGTTTATAAGGGACGGGTTGGTACATTTGTATGGGAGGTACCAGAAGGAGAGCTGCCAGACTTCTTTGTTGTTGTCCGAAACTTTGTCCAGTTATAGCTTTACTAAATGCAGACTTTGGGCAAGATCGCGTTGGCCATATTGATATTATTACACGGTTTTTAAGTGGCGGGATGGGACATTTGTATGGGAGGTACCAGAAGGGGAGTTGCAAGACTTCCAAGTTCTTGTCTAAAAGTTTGTACAGCTATAGCTTTACTAAATACAGACTTTAGGCAAAATCGCGTTGGGCATAATCATATTATTACACGATTTCTAAGGGGATGGAATGGTATATTTGTATGGGAGGTACAAGAAGGGGAGTTGCCAGACTTCCAACTTTTTGCCCGAAATGTTGTTAAGGTATATGTTTATTAAATACAAAATTTGGCCAAGATTGCTGTGGTCATATTGGTAATATTACACGGTTTATAAGGGACGGGTTGGTACATTTGTATGGGAGGTACCAGAAGGATAGCTGCCAGACTTCTTTGTTGTTGTCCGAAACTTTGTCCAGTTATAGCTTTACTAAATGCAGACTTTGGGCAAGATCGCGTTGGCCATATTGATATTATTACACGGTTTTTAAGTGGCGGGATGGGACATTTGTATGGAAGGTACCAGAAGGGGAGTTGCCGACTTCCAACTTTTTGCAAAATGTGGGCAAGATTGCGTTTGTCATATTGGTAATATTACACGGTTTTTAGGTGGCGGACGGTACATTTCTATGGGAGGTACCAGGTACATTTGTATGGGAGGTACAAGAAGGGGAGTTGCCAGACTTCCAAGTATTTGTCCGAAAGTTGTTCACTCGTTTGAAATATTGGTAATATTACACGGTTTATAAGGGGCGGGTTGGTACATTTGTATGGGAGCTACCAGAAGGGGAGTTGCCAGACTATCAAGTTTTTGTCCGAAAAATTTTCCCTCTATAGCTTTACTAAATACAGAATTTGTGCAAGATCTCATTGCTCATATTGGTAATATTACACGGTTTTTAGGTGGTGGGATAGTACATTTGTATGCAAGGTACCAGAAGGGGAGTTGCCGACTTCCAACTTTTTGCAAAATGTGGGCAAGATTGCGTTTGTCATATTGGTAATATTACACGGTTTTTAGGTGGCGGACGGTACATTTCTATGGGAGGTACCAGGTACATTTGTATGGGAGGTACAAGAAGGGGAGTTGCCAGACTTCCAAGTATTTGTCCGAAAGTTGTTCACTCGTTTGAAATATTGGTAATATTACACGGTTTATAAGGGGCGGGTTGGTACATTTCTATGGGAGGTACCAGAAGGGGAGTGGCCAGACTTCCATGTTCTTGTCTGAAAGATTATACAGTAATAGCTTTACTAACTACAAACTTTGGGCAGGATCGCGTTGGTGGTGGAATGGTACATTTGTATGGGAGGTACCAGAAGGGGAGTTGCCAGACTCCCATGTTTTTGTCCGAAACTTTCTCCAGTTATAGCTTTACTAAATACAGAATTTGGGCAAGATCGCGTTGGTGGTACTGATATTATTATACCATTTCTTAAGTGGGTGGAATGGTACATTTGTATGGGAGGTACCAGAAGGGGAGTTGCCAGACTCCCAAGTTTTTGTCCGAAACTTTCTCCAGTTATAGCTTTACTAAATACAGACTTTAGGCAAAATCGCGTTGGGCATAATCATATTATTACACGATTTCTAAGGGGATGGAATGGTACATTTGTATGGGAGGTACAAGAAGGGGAGTTGCCAGACTTCCAAGTATTTGTCCGAAAGTTGTTCACTCGTTTGAAATATTGGTAATTTTTCACGGTTTATAAGGGGCGAGATGGTACATTTCTATGGGAGGTACCAGAAGGGGAGTGGCCAGACTTCCATGTTCTTGTCTGAAAGATTGTACAGTAATAGCTTTACTAACTACAAACTTTGGGCAGGATCGCGTTGGTGGTGGAATGGTACATTTGTATGGGAGGTACCAGAAGGGGAGTTGCCAGACTCCCATGTTTTTGTCCGAAACTTTCTCCAGTTATAGCTTTACTAAATACAGAATTTGGGCAAGATCGCGTTGGTGGTACTGATATTATTATACCATTTCTTAAGTGGGTGGAATGGTACATTTGTATGGGAGGTACCAGAAGGGGAGTTGCCAGACTCCCAAGTTTTTGTCCGAAACTTTCTCCAGTTATAGCTTTACTAAATACAGACTTTAGGCAAAATCGCGTTGGGCATAATCATATTATTACACGATTTCTAAGGGGATGGAATGGTACATTTGTATGGGAGGTACAAGAAGGGGAGTTGCCAGACTTCCAAGTATTTGTCCGAAAGTTGTTTACTCGTTTGAAATATTGGTAATTTTTCACGGTTTATAAGGGGCGGGATGGTACATTTGTATGGGAGGTACCAGAAGGGGAGTTGCCAGACTTCCAAGTTTTTGCCCTAAACTTTGTTAAGGTATACGTTTATTAAATACAAAATTTGGCCAAGATTGCGTTGGTCATATTGGTAATATTACACGGTGTTTAGGTGGCGGATGGTACATTTCTATGGGAGGTACCAGAAGGGGAGTGGCCAGACTTCCATGTTCTTGTCTGAAAGTTTGTACAGTAATAGCTTTACTAACTACAAAATTTGGGCAGGATCGCGTTGGTGGTGGAATGATACATTTGTATGGGAGGTACCAGAAGGGGAGTAGCCAGACTATCAAGTTTTTGTCCGAAAAATGTTCCCTCTATAGCTTTACTAAATACAGAATTTGTGCAAGATCTCATTGGTCATATTGGTAATATTACACGGTTTTTAGGTGGCGGGATAGTACATTTCTATGGGTGGTACCGGAAGGGGAGTGGCCAGACTTCCATGTTCTTGTCTGAAAGTTTGTACAGTAATAGCTTTACTAACTACAAAATTTGGGCAGGATCGCGTTGGTGGTGGAATGGTACATTTGTATGGGAGGTACCAGAAGGAGAGTTGCCAGACCATCAAGTTTTTGTACGAAAATTTTTCCCTATATAGCTTTACTAAAGACAGAATTTGTGCAAGATCTCGTTGGTCCTATTGGTAATATTACACGGTTTTTAGGTGGCGGGATAGTACATTTGTATGGAAGGTACCAGAAGGGGAGTTGCCGACTTCCAACTTTTTGCAAAATGTGGGCAAGATTGCGTATGTCATATTGGTAATATTACACGGTTTTTAGGTGGCGGACGGTACATTTCTATGGGAGGTATCAGGTACATTTGTATGGGAGGTACAAGAAGGGGAGTTGCCAGACTTCCAAGTATTTGTCCGAAAGTTGTTCACTCGTTTGAAATATTGGTAATTTTTCACGGTTTATAAGGGACGGGATGGTACATTTGTATGGGAGGTACCAGAAGGGGAGTTGCCAGACTTCCAAGTTTTTGCCGGAAACTTTGTTAAGGTATAAGTTTATTAAATACAAAATTTGGCCAAGATTGCGTTGGTCATATTGGTAATATTACACGGTTTATAAGGGGCGGGTTGGTACATTTGTATGGAAGGTACCAGAAGGGGAGTTGCCGACTTCCAACTTTTTGCCCGAAACTTTGTTAAGGTATACGTTTATTGAATACAAAATGTGGGCAAGATTGAGTTGGTCATATTGGTAATATTACACGGTTTTTAGGTGGCGGATGGTACATTTCTATGGGAGGTACCAGAAGGGGAGTTGCCAGACTATCAAGTTTTTATCCGAAAAATTTTCCCTCTATAGCTTTACTAAATACAGAATTTGTACAAGATCTCATTGGTCATATTGGTAATATTACACGGTTTTTAGGTGGCGGGATAGTACATTTCTATGGGAGGTACCAGAATGGGAGTGGCCAGACTTCAATGTTCTTGTCTGAAAGTTTGTACAGTAATAGCTTTACTAACTACAAACTTTGGGCAGGATCGCGTTGGTGGTGGAATGGTACATTTGTATGGGAGGTACCAGAAGGGGAGTTGCCAGACTATCAAGTTTTTGTCCGAAAAATTTTCCCTCTATAGCTTTACTAAATACAGAATTTGTGCAAGATCTCGTTGGTCATATTGGTAATATTACACGGTTTTTAGGTGGCGGGATAGTACATTTGTATGGAAGGTACCAGAAGGGGAGTTGCCGACTTCCAACTTTTTGCCCGAAACTTTGTTAAGGTATACGTTTATTGAATACAAAATGTGGGCAAGATTGAGTTGGTCATATTGATATACAAGGTTTTTAAGTGGCGGAATGGTACATTTGTATGGGAGGTACCAGCAGGGGAGTTGCCAGACTTCCAAGTTCTTGTCTGAAAGTTTATACAGTTATAGGTTTAATAAATACAGACTTTGAGCAAGAACGCGTTAGTGGTATTGATATGTGTGGGAGGTACCAGAAGGGGAGTTGCCAGACCATTTCTTAAGTGGGTGGAATGGAAAATTTGTATCGGAGGTACCAGAAGGGGAGTTACCAGATTTTCAAGTTTTTGTCCGAAAGTTTTTCCCTCTATAGCTTTACCAAATACAGAATTTGTGCAAGACCTCGTTGGTCATATTGGTAATACTACACGGTTTTTAAGTGGCGGGATGGTACATTTGTATGGAACGTACCAGAAGGGGAGTGGCCAGACTTCTTTGTTGTTGTCCGAAACTTTGTCCAGTTATAGATTTACTAAATGCAGACTTTGGGCAAGATCGCGTTGGCCATATTGATATTATTACACGGTTTTTAAGTGGCGGGATGGGACATTTGTATGGGAGGTACCAGAAGGGGAGTTGCAAGACTTCCAAGTTCTTGTCTAAAAGTTTGAACAGCTATAGCTTTACTAAATACAGACTTTAGGCAAAATCGCGTTGGGCATAATCATATTATTACACGATTTCTAAGGGGATGGAATGGTACATTTGTATGGGAGGTACAAGAAGGGGAGTTGCCAGACTTCCAACTTTTTGCCCGAAACGTTGTTAAGGTATACGTTTATTAAATACAAAATTTGGCCAAGATTGCGGTGGTCATATTGGTAATATTACACGGTTTATAAGGGACGGGTTGGTACATTTGTATGGGAGGTACCAGAATGAGAGCTTCCAGACTTTCAAGTTTTTCTCCGAAAATTTCTCCTGTTATAGCATTACTAAATACAGACTTTGGGCAAGATCTCGTTGGTGGTATTGATATTATTACACCATTTCTTAAGTGGGTGGAATGGTACATTTGTATGGGAGGTACCAGAAGGGGAGTTGCCGGACTTCCAACTTTTTGCCCGAAACGTTGTTAAGGTATACGTTTATTAAATACAAAATTTGGCCAAGATTGCGGTGGTCATATTGGTAATATTACACGGTTTATAAGGGACGGGTTGGTACATTTGTATGGGAGGTACCAGAAGGGGAGTTGCCAGACTTCCAAGTTCATGTCTGAAAGTTTGTACAGTTATAGCTTTGCTAAATGCAAAATTTGGGCAAGATAGCGTTGGGAATATTGGTATTATTACTCGATTTTTGAGGGCGCGGGATGGCACATTTCTATGGGAGGTACCAGAAGGGGAGTTGCCAGACTTCCGAGTTCTTGTATGAAAGTTTGTTCAGATATAGCTTTACTAAATACAGAATTTGGGCAGGATCGCGTTGGCGGTATTAATATTATTACACGATTTCTAAGGGGGTGGAATGGTACATTTGTATGGGAGGTACCAGAAGGGTAGTTGCCAGACTTTCAAGATTTTGTCCGAAACTTCTCCAGTTATACCTTTACTAAATACTGACTTTGCGCATGATCTTGTTGGTGGTATTGATATTATTACACGATTTCTAAGTGGCGGGATAGTACATTTGTATGGAAGGTACCAGAAGGGGAGTGGCAAGACTTCTATGTTTTTGTCCGAAACTTTGTCCAGTTATAGCATTACTAAATGTCTTTGATCAAGATCGCGTTGTCCATATTGATATTATTACACGATTTCTAAGGGCGCGGGATGGTACATATGTATGGGAGGTACCAGAAGGGTAGTTGCCAGACTTTCAAGTTTTTGTCCGAAAGTTTGTTCCTCTATAGCTTTACTAAATACAGAATTTGTGCAAGATCTCTTTGGTCATATTGGTAATATTACACAGTTTTTAATGGCGGGATTGTACATTTGTATGGAAGGTACCAGGAGGGGAGTCGCCAGACTTCTATGTTTTTGTCCGAAACTTTGTCCAGTTATAGCCTTACTAAATACAGACTTTGGGCAAGAACGCGTGGGTGGTATTGATATTATTACACGATTTCTTAAGTGGGTGGAATGGTACATTTGTGTGGGAGGTAACAGAAGGGGAGTTACCAGACTTTCAAGTTTTTGTCCGAAAGTTTGTTCCTCAATAGCTTTACTAAATACAGAATTTGTGCAAGATCTCTTTGGTCATATTGGTAATATTACACAGTTTTTAATGGCGGGATTGTACATTTGTATGGAAGGTACCAGGAGGGGAGTCGCCAGACTTCTATGTTTTTGTCCGAAACTGTGTCCAGTTATAGCTTTACTAAATGCAGACTTTGGGCAAGATCGCGTTGGCCATATTCGTATTTGTTTCCTCCGACAAGCTGGGATTTCTTTCAGGGATGTCTGCTGTTGCGTTCCACTCTCGTGAAACACGTACCAATGGGGACACGCACGGATAGGGTATATTTGTGGCCAATGAAAACTTCACAGCACTTTATTGGTGCCACACAACTTTGTGGTCTTATATTTTATTAAAAGGCAATTTATCAAAAAAAAGGAATAAAACTTCTGCACACAATGTGGCCTTTGGTGTTTCTGTTTTTAAGGGTTGGTTTTAAGATGTTGTATTGCCGGCGATCGTTCAGAAGTAAGTAAGTGGTCTGGACGGACACACACATCAACGTCAGTGGTGTTAAATATTTATTCACCACAAGTACCAAGTACCTTATTCGGTACAGGGTACTCGTCGACCATACTAAGGCGCATACACTGACGTCGCTAAATCCGCGCGTGACGGATAGCGGCGCAAACAATATTATTACACGGTTTTTAAGTGGCGGGATGGTACATTTGTATGGGAGGTACCAGAAGGGGAGTGGCCAGACTTCCAAGTAATTGTCTGCAAGTTTGTATAGTTATAGCTTTACTAAATACAGAATTTGAGCAAGATAGCGTTGGGAATATTGGTATTATTACTCGATTTCTGAGGGCGCGGGATGGCACATTTGTATGGGAGGTACCATGAGGGGAGTTGCCAGACTTCCAAGTTCTTGTCTGAAAGTTTGTAGAGTTATAGCTTTACTTAAAAAATAATTTGGACAGGATCGAGTTGGCGGTATTGACATGATTACATGATTTATAAAGGGGTGGAATGGTACATTTGTGGTGTGGCCAGACTTCCAATTTCTTCTCTGAAAGTTTGTCCAGTTATAGCTTTACTAAATACAGAATTTGGGCAGGATCGCGTTGGCGGTATTAATATTACTACACGATTTCTAAAGGGGTGGAATGGTACATTTGTATGGGAGGTACCAGAAGGGTAGTTGCCAGACTTTCAAGATTTCGTTTGAAACTTTCTCCAGTTATAGCTTTACTACATACAGACTTTGTAAAGCTATTGATATTATTACACGATTTCTAAGGGGGGAAATGGTACATTTGTATGGGAGGTACCTGAAGGGGAGTTACCAGACTTTCAAGTTTTTGTCCGAAAGTTTTTCCCTCTATAGCTTTACTAAATACAGAATTTGTGCAAGATCTCGTTGGTCATATTGGTAATATTACACAGTTTTTAAGTGGCGGGATTGTACATTTGTATGGAAGGTACCAGGAGGGGAGTCGCCAGACTTCTATGTTTTTGTTCGAAACTGTGTCTAGTTATAGCTTTACTAAATGCAGACTTTGGGCAAGATCGCGTTGGCCATATTGATATTTGTTTCCTCCGACAAGCTGGGTTTTCTTTCAGGGATGTCTGCTGTTGCGTTCCACTCTCCCGAAACACGTACCAATGGGGACACGCACGGATAGGGTATATTTGTGGCCAAGGAAAACTTCACAGCACTTTATTGGTGCCACACAACTTTGTGGTCTTATATTTTATTAAAAGGCAATTTATCAAAAAAAAGGGAATAAAACTTCTGCACACAATGTGGCCTTTGGTGTTTCTGTTTTTAAGGGTTGGTTTTAAGATGTTTTGCCGGCGATCGTTCAAAAGTAAGTAAGTGGTCTGGACGGACACACACATCAACGTCAGTGGTGTTAAATATTTATTCACCACAAGTACCAAGTACCTTATTCGCGCGTGACGGATAGCAGCGCAAACATACCGCCCGCCTTGCACCTATATGCAACACAATTAGGGTCAGGATACTTATTTTAAATTAGGTTAATTAAATTACGTTTAAATACATATTTCCTAAGGTCACTTAATGTATTCTCATGTTTAAAAAAAAAGACAAAAAATAAAAAGGTAAGTCCACAAATCTCTTTAAATTCAGGTTGATTTGTGTGGTTGAACTACATGTAATATTATGTAATGTTAAATTAAAATTAATATTGAGATCAAATATTCGAGTTCACCTCAAAGGCTCATTTTACAAATTCATTAGGTACATAGTAAATACAAATTAAATTAAATTTCAGTTGATGGGGCCACGTTCACATCCTTTCGTCCCCTGGATGTATAGGTTATCACCTAGTGTTTAGGCTCTCGTCGACTCTCACCAAAAAAGGCTGGACCGAACACCGTGAATCGGATGATGGTTTTGACCGGCTCTACCAATTGAGTTGCCTCGAAATACCTGGTGGGCGACGTCTGCTGCAAGACCAGGTGGTATGGGTATGGCATGTGCCAATATTTGTCTGCAAGGTTGGCACGGCCCACGACTGGGTGATGACGGGTCCTCGCATTATCCAGCTGTACCTTAGGAGTCAGGTTGTAGTGGGTATCTTCCACCACACATCGGAGATTTACTGACTCGCGGTCAAATAGGCGATGTTTTAGTCGGACGTTGGTATAACCACGGCTAATTATGCATCGGCATCTCTCGGCCGCATCCATGGTGATCGACGATTGTCTGCGTGATGGATCGATAACCACACGGATCTCCTTGCACCAATCCTCGCGCCCAGGATAGAGTCGCACCATCGCAGTCATGGGAAACCAAACGTTTTGGGGATCCATTTGCTGAAGGAGACAGTTGTGATTCCGTTCACATCTCAGACACTTGGAATTACTCGGACAGTCTCGACGTTTGTGGGATTGCGCCAAACAGCTCCGGCATAGCTGTAATTCATCGACCTTCTCTCGTCTTTCGTTTATGTCGAGAACGAGGAAGCGGGTGCAGTCCCTTATTGCATGAAAACGGGTGCAGACTGGGCATGGGTAACGCTCATCAAAGTTGGCTGCCATATTTTTCTTATCTGTAACGGTAAGACATGTTAGTTCCTGATACAGGGTAATAAAAGGGGACAAGATGGACGACGTGTAGAGGGTTGCTCGTTTTATTGCATTATTCTTTAAGTAAGAGCACCATCTTATGGATGTGTGATTAAACCATTTTGCGTCTTTAATTCCGCAACTCTAACACGATTGTCTGAGCCACGAAAAACGTTAGTAACACGACCTAGACGACATTCTGTGGGACACACGGGTTCGTTTCTGATCACGACTAAATCATCAATTTGAAGATCGACCTGAGGCATCTTCCATTTAACGCGTTTGTTCAACTCTTTCAGATACTCGTCTTTCCAACGTCGGCTGAGTTCGTAATTCGTAGCTTTAACTTTACGCTATCGATTCAAGATACTATCAATTAGAGCCACCTCTTCAGGTTCAGATGGGGTCAGAATAAAACAGCCTATGAGGAAGTGACCAGGGGTAAGCGCAGTCAAATCTTCAACGTCGTTAGAGATCGGACCTAATGGACGTGAGTTGAGGCATGCTTCTTTAGTGGCTAATAGCGTGGAAAGTTCCTCGAATGTAAATTAAAGTTGGCCACTAACTTTTTTAAGATGCATCTTAAAGATTTTTACTCCCGCCTCCCACAGGCCTCCCATATGCGGTGCGGCGGCTGGAATAAAGTGCCAAGTTAGTTGTTGATGCCCGTACTTGGAAACCACCTCATCTTTTAGTTTTCTCACGTGAGTAGCAAAGTTGGAATCAATCTGTCATGCAGCACCTACGAAGTTTCGGCCGTTATCCGAATATACTTTACTTGTACAACCACGGAGAGTCACAAATCGAGCGAAAGCAGCTAGAAAGGCAGCAGACGAGAGGTCACTAACCGCTTCCAGGTGAATAGCTTTGGTCAAAAAACATACAAAAAGACACGTGTACCCCTTTGTAATGCGACAATATCTTCCCGTGAAACTCTTGATGTCAAACGGTCCCGCAAAATCTACCCCTGTGGTCGCGAATAGCCGGCTGATGATGGCTCTTTTGGTATATTTTTCCTTTCGTAGAATCTTTTCTGTCACAAAGTAGAAAAAATCTCCCGCTGCGTTCCAACGAACTTGAAAGCTGGTCATCAATTGAAACTTTAGTCAAATGGGAAACTCTAGTTACCTGTGCAGGATTTCTTTTCGCTGTTGGACCAGTTACTATCCAACCGAATATCGTTTCTTTCACGAGAGATTCAAAAATGCCATGTCGGACACCTCCTCGAAGTATTGTTGGATATAGGTCTCCTCCCAACAGAACGTCAATCTGGCTACTTTTATAAAAATCGGCATCCGCATAATCCAGTTTTGGTAGATTCATATCTACAGTAGGACAAAGCGAATGCTTAGGAATATCCCCAGTTACATGACATACAACTAACGCTTCAACTTTGAGTGAGAAATTAGGATTCAACTTTGAGTTTATCACAAATGTTGCAATTTTTTCTGATTTACTGACAACTTCACCCCCTAATCCCGTTACTTCAGCTGAAACGGGTACTGTGGGCAACTTAAGTAGCTTTTGAATCCTTGCGGAGATAAAACTTTCATCAGAGCAAGGGTCTATTAACGCTCTAACCTTATACGCCGAGCCGAAATTAACGATAGCATTACCAGCATTACTTTCTTTGATACCGAAGTTTGGTGACTCTGAACCGATCTATTTGAATTTTGTTTTTCAGTGGACTGTATACTATCATTTGCAGATGAACTTGTTTGACCATAACCATGAGCCACCAGTGCAGAAATATTTTGATTCGCATTTTTAGAAAAATCTCTATGTAGGAGTGTGTGGTGCTTCTTCTGACACTTCGAACAACCGTTTGGACTTGTACAATTGATATACATATGTCCAATCTTAAGACAGTTGAAACAATACTTATAGCTTCTAAGTGTTAAAGCTCGAGTTTTCTGATCCATTTTAAGAAATTTATAACATGCGCTTATCGCATGATTGCCTTTGAATAACTTGCATTGACCAATATCAACTTTCGTGTGATGTGTCTTCAAGTGTTTGACTTTGGCACTAGTTTGATGCGCTTTTTTTGTAATGGTTTGAGAACTGCTGGAGGGAATTATATCTGAGACACTCTCTAACGCATGAAACATGTCTGTCAGAAATACATTGAGCTCCTCCCACTTTGGTATTTCTGTCTTATTTTTTACTGACTGTTCCCAAAGACACAATGACTGTTCGGACAACTTCGCTGATCATAAGAATACGACTATTGGATCCCATGACCCAATATCCATTTCAAAGAGTTTGAGCACAGATATACAATTATTTATGTCACGTTGGTCTCAATTGACTGTTTATTAGGACACGCTTATTTTCGTATTGATTTTTTAGATTAGCCCACGCTATATCAAAATTTTCGGCCGTTAAGGCAATGTGTCGATTGATCTCCCTGGCTTCCCCGTCTGTTTATTGTAATAAGTAAAATAATTTTTCAACAGAGCTTAACCTCGAAATATTTATATAAATGGCCGTAAACAGGTCTCTAAATGTAGGCCACGAAACATAATCGCCACGACATACACCTGTGTCACATGGAGGTACATGTACTGAGAAATCTTGCTTTTTAGTTACTGGTCTTGTATCTTCCGCCACAGACGCTTTCTTTGCGATTGCAATTATATTTATACATCTTATGTATGTTCTATGCGCCTGATTGTATTTAGCATGAAACTTTTTCTTTTCTTTAGTTTCAACTGTCTGACTCTCGTAGACTGATTTAAATTTGACCCAAAGCATCTCTAGTTCATTTCTCTCACATTCAATTGCTTCTACTGTGTATGTTGAAAAATCCTCTTCCTTTAGTCGTTGTTCAAATCTTGAGACTTCATCAACTACCTCGTCCAAATTTTCTGACGCCATTTTGAAGTTGATTCTAAAATACCGTTAATCTATCCAGTTATAATGCTTAGCCGCAGGTCCCGCTGAAAGTCTTCCAAATAATCCAGAAACCAAAGAATCGCCAAAAAAAACAATTTATTTGAAAGTCATGAAATTTTTTTAAACTTTACACCAAAACGGGCCACTGTGCCAAAAAAGCTGATAAAATTTCGTTGAAAGTCTTCCAAAAAATCCAGAAACCAAAGAATCGCCAAAAAAAAATAATTTATTTGAAAGTCACGAAATTTTTCAAAGTTTACACCAAAACGGGCCACTGTACGAAAAGGCTTGGAAAATTCCGGTGATAATTCTCTAATACCGCAATTCAATAGTATATAGCAAATTAAAGATGGCTCTTATATACTGTTTTCTTTTTTATATGTATTTGGATGTACGCACATATATGTGTGTAGGCGTCGTATCACATAACCTCACTTATCCAATGTCCAAAATGGATTTTTTTCTAACTTATTCTGGAGCCACTTTTTTCTTCAAAGACACTAAATACATGTATTTCATTAATACGCACCTCGACTTCCTTGCCTGATTCTTACGGGCGAAAGGACCAATGTTTCTTCCGACAAGCTGGGTTTTCTTTCAGGGATATCTACTGTTACGTTCCACTCTCGCGTATTATTACTCGATTTCTGAGGGCGCGGGATGGCACATTTGTATGGGAGGTACCATGAGGGGAGTTGCCAGACTTCCAAGTTCTTGTCTGAAAGTTTGTAGAGTTATAGCTTTACTTAAAAAAGAATTTGGACAGGATCGAGTTGGCGGTATTGATATGATTACATGATTTATAAAGGGGTGGAATAGTACATTTGTATGGGAGGTACCAGAAGGGTAGTTGCCAGACGTTCAACTTTTTGTCCGAAACTTTCTCCAGTTATAGCTTTAATAAATACAGACTTTGGGCAAGATTGCGTTGGTCATATTGGTAATATTACACGGTTTATAAGGGGCGGGATGGTATATTTCTATGGGTGGTACCAGAAGGGGTGTGGCCAGACATCCAAGTTCTTCTCTGAAAGTTTGTTCAGTTATGGCTTTACTAAATACAGAATTTGAGCAAGATAGCGTTGGGAATATTGGTATTATTACTCGATTTCTGAGGGCGCGGGATGGCACATTTGTATGGGAGGTACCATGAGGGGAGTTGCCAGACTTCCAAGTTCTTGTCTGAAAGTTTGTAGAGTTATAGCTTTACTTAAAAAAGAATTTGGACAGGATCGAGTTGGCGGTATTGAAATGATTACATGATTTATAAAGGGGTGGAATGGTACATTTGTATGGGAGGTACCAGAAGGGTAGTTGCCAGACTTTCAACTTTTTGTCCGAAACTTTCTCCAGTTATAGCTTTAATAAATACAGACTTTGGACAAGATTGCGTTGGTCATATTGGTAATATTACACGTTTTATAAGGGGCGGGATGGTATATTTCTATGGGAGGTACCAGAAGGGGTGTGGCCAGACTTCCAAGTTCTTCTCTGAAAGTTTGTTCAGTTATAGCTTTACTAAATACAGAATTTGGGCAGGATCGCGTTGGCGGTATTAATATCATTACACGATTTCTAAGGGGGTGGAATGGTACATTTGTATGGGAGGTACCAGAAGGTAGTTGCCAGACTTTCAAGATTTTGTTTGAAACTTTCTCCAGTTATAGCTTTACTACATACAGACTTTGTAAAGCTATTGATATGATTACATGATTTCTAAGGGGGTGGAATGGTACATTTGTATGGGAGGTACCAGAAGGGTAGTTGGCAGACTTTCAAGTTTTTGTCCGAAACTTTCTCCAGTTATAGCTTTAATAAATGCAGACTTTTGGCAAGATTGCGTTGGTCATATTGGTAATATTACACGGTTTATAAGGGGCGGAATGGTATATTTCTATGGGAGGTACCAGAAGGGGTGTGGCCAGACTTCCAATTTCTTCTCTGAAAGTTTGTCCAGTTATAGCTTTACTAAATACAGAATTTGGGCAGGATCGCGTTGGCGGTATTAATATTACTACACGATTTCTAAGGGGGTACATTTGTATGGGAGGTACCAGAAGGGTAGTTGCCAGACTTTCAAGATTTCGTTCGAAACTTTCTCCAGTTATAGCTTTACTACATACAGACTTTGTAAAGCTATTGATATTATTACACGATTTCTAAGGGGGGAAATGGTACATTTGTATGGGAGGTACCTGAAGGGGAGTTACCAGACTTTCAAGTTTTTGTCCGAAAGTTTTTCCCTCTATAGCTTTACTAAATACAGAATTTGTGCAAGATCTCGTTGGTCATATTGGTAATATTACACAGTTTTTAAGTGGCGGGATTGTACATTTGTATGGAAGGTACCAGGAGGGGAGTCGCCAGACTTCTATGTTTTTGTTCGAAACTGTGTCCAGTTATAGCTTTACTAAATGCAGACTTTGGGCAAGATCGCGTTGGCCATATTGATATTTGTTTCCTCCGACAAGCTGGTTTTTCTTTCAGGGATGTCTGCTGTTGCGTTCCACTCTCCCGAAACACGTACCAATGGGGACACGCACGGATAGGGTATATTTGTGGCCAAGGAAAACGTCACAGCACTTTATTGGTGCCACACAACTTTGTGGTCTTATATTTTATTAAAAGGCAATTTATCAAAAAAAAAGGAATAAAACTTCTGCACACAATGTGGCCTTTGGTGTTTTTTTTTTTTTTTTTTTTTGAAGGCCAACACTCAGGGGATGCCCCTATAAATGCAATGCCTTGTGTTAGCGGAAGGAAATTAGGGTATCGGAAGGAGGAAAGAGGGAGTAGTGTTTGTTGACATTTGTTTTGAATTTCTGAATGTCACAAATGGCAGGAAAATCGTCCGGTCAACCGGCCATTTCACAATGAACGGATGAGAGACCCTGGATAGCCGTGTATTCCGACTAAATGTTCTAACGTCAGGGACCAGACGACGGATATCTTCTGAACAGATACCATTAAAATATCTATAGAATAGCGATACACAACCCACATTTCATCGATGCTGTAGGGAGACAATAGAGCTGGATACCCTACCATCCCCTATCATCGCCACCGCTCTCCTCTGTACACGGTCCAGAAGCTTCAAAGATGTTAATGGAGCCCCTGCCCATATATGCGAGTTGTATTCCATTTTAGGCCGGATGTAGGTGGTGTAAATATTTACGAGATCAGATGGGGTGAAGTATTTCTTGCACCGCTTTAAAAAGCCCAAACACTTGAATGCTTCTTTCGACACTTCGAATATATGGCTAGCCCAGCGAGCATCACCCTGTATCTTCATGCCCAGAACATCAAGAGTATCTGATACGTCGATATCCACACCACCCATAGATATTGACGACGGTGCTGGATCAGTGGAACGTTTGTGTGACAACAAACAGCACTGGGTCTTTTGTGCATTAAAATCTACTCTGTTCATTTGGCCCCACTCACAAATCGTCGCCAAATCGCGGTTAAGTGAGTTATTCATCGTTCGCCTTTTGTCCTCTATCTCCGAGGGACTTGGCCGATGATCAAATGAGTACGAATGACAGAGGTTGCTGTCATCCGCAAAGGAGTAGATTGGGTTCACAGTCTGCCCCAACAGGTCGTCAATGAAAATAAGAAATAGAGAAGGAGAGAGGACAGAGCCTTGTGGAACTCCTGCGGTCAACCTATGCTCGTTGGATGAGACCCCATCTATAACAACTCGTATAGAGCGATCCCTGAGAAAACTCGACATGAATCGAGAGAAGATATTACCGACACCAAAAGCAATAAGTTTTGATATGAGTGCTCCGTGCCAGACCCTATCGAACGCCTTGGAAATATCCAGAGCCACGACCTTACTTTCACCAAGGGCGTGAATAGATCGACTCCATCGCTCCGAAAGGAACGCCATCAGGTCTCCAGTAGATCGATTTCTACGGAAGCCATACTGTCGATCATTTAGAAGGCCGTTAGACTCTAAATACTTAACAAGATGGTGGTTAACCATGCTCTCCATAACCTTCGAGAGCGCAGAACATATTGCAATTGGACGGTAATTTGCAGGATTAGTAGCCTCACCTTTCTTGGGGATCGGCTGAACATTGGCAACTTGGACGAGCTAGCGTCGAAGAGCACTTACATAGCACAAGTGCTGAAATGCCATCCGGGCCCGGAGTTTTGTTTACATTGAGATCTGCAAGAACCCTTTTTAATCCACGTGTTCGAAAAAATATCTGAGGCATCGAAGTAGATACGTTTTCGATTACGGGGAGTGGTTGACTGCTGTCTGGCAAAGATGAATTCTTTGCAAATATTTCAGCCAGAAGGTTAGCTTTGTCAACCGGGTCAGTGAATATCTGGTCATCGTTAACGAGAGTTGGGATAGAAGATGAAGAATTGTACCGTACTCTTTTAACAAATGCCCAAAAGCTCTTACTACCCCTGGGAGAAGAAAGAACTTTAGCACGAAGGCGTTGTTCGTGGAGAAGTTTTTCGCGCCTAAGCACTCTGGCACAATTGGATCTTGCCTGCTTACGTAGCAGCTCAGTAGTGACGTTTTTATTTAAACGCCAATTTCTGAACGCTTCCTCTTTGGATCTGACAGCTTCTTTGCATGTCTGATTAAACCAACAATTCTTTGAAGGTTTATTCGAAGTAGTCTTCGATGGAATAAACGTGTTTATTCCATGAAGAATTATTTTCTCGACCATTTCAGCAGCAGCATTGACATTATTGTCTAGGAAACATGATTTCCAATTAAAATGCTGATAGAAATTGTTGAGCTCGGCCCAACGTGCCTTTTCGTATATGTACTATGTCCGCTTCGTGACTGGTTTAGAAGTGGATCGGAGAACGAAAAGGATGCTGAAATGGTGCAATGATCCGAGTTACCAAGAGGTTCAAGAATATTAACCTCGTACTTTTCAGGGTGTGAGGTTAAGAAAAGGTCCAGAATATTATGATATTGCCCTTCAAAACGCGGAATGTGTGTTGGTTCATTCACTAGTTGCGTCAAGTTATTATGAGCGGCGAACAGCTCAGCGTACTGTCCCTCCGGAGAAGTGTGGCTCGAATGGGAAAGCCAAGATTGATTATGGACATTGAAATCCCCAGCAACTACAATTTCACTGTCCGGACAATCTTCTAAAACTTTAGATATAGAATAGGAAAGGCCGTCGAAGCCGTTTAGGGTAGCCTCCCTTTCCAAATTTGGGTTTCTGTAAAGAAACCCGAAGTGTAATGGGTGTGATCCAATCCTGAACTTAACCCAAAGAAAGTTAAATTCTGGATCTTGTGAGTCCAAATGTTGCTGGCTCTGGAACACCACACCATTACGTATGTATACCATAAGGCCTCTGTGGGAAGAGAAAGAGGAAAGAGTGTGATATCCAGGAATGTGAAAATTCTGTGGATTAGAACCCTCACACACCTGGGTCTCACATAGAGCGAGTACATCTGTCCTATGGAACTGAACGTGAGTGTATACCGCAAAGAAATTTGCCTTCAGCCCTCGTATGTTCGCAAAATGTGTTTTAAATGAACCTACCATTGTAACATAAAGAAACACAGAACAATATCAAAGCATAAATACAAATAACTGTGCACCCCTCTTGCCGCTGCTAGACCCAACAAGTGTTCAGTGTTAGATCTTCAACACAAGTCAGGCAGCGACATGAAGAGAGCACAGTCGTTTGTATTATGCGAAAAGGGATGCGGAGAGGAAGGGGGGAACACAGGAGAAGGGGAGCACAAAAAAGCCCTTCGTGTTGGCGTTGATGAGCAGCGAGATGTGTGAGATGGCTGGGGCTGCTGTAGATTTTGTTGTTGTTTATTGTTGGTCTTGGTTATTGTGTGCACTTTATGTATTGTTTTAGGATTTTTGTTTTTCTGTTTTGTGAATATGTTTTTTTTTTTCTGTTTTGTGAATATGTTTTTTTTTATTTTTCTGTGTTGTTGTTTTTGATGACACTGAACGGACAGAACATAAACAAACGCGACAACGACCGGACAGACAAAAAAGTGCGTGTGCACCGGACGGGATACAAACTACTACTGTGGCTTTACTGGCTTTACTAAATACAGAATTTGAGCAAGATAGCGTTGGGAATATTGGTATTATTACTCGATTTCTGAGGGCGCGTGATGGCACATTTGTATGGGAGGTACCATGAGGGGAGTTGCCAGACTTTCAAGTTTTTGTCCGAAACTTTCTCCAGTTACAGCTTTGATAAATACAGACTTTGGGCAAGATTGCGTTGGTCATATTTGTAATATTACACGGTTTATAAGGGGCGGGATGGTATATTTCTATGGGTGGTACCAGAAGGGGTGTGGCCAGACATCCAAGTTCTTCTCTGAAAGTTTGTTCAGTTATGGCTTTACTAAATACAGAATTTGAGCAAGATAGCGTTGGGAATATTGGTATTATTACTCGATTTCTGAGGGCGCGGGATGGCACATTTGTATGGGAGGTACCATGAGGGGAGTTGCCAGACTTCCAAGTTCTTGTCTGAAAGTTTGTAGAGTTATAGCTTTACTTAAAAAAGAATTTGGACAGGATCGAGTTGGCGGTATTGATATGATTACATGATTTATAAAGGGGTGGAATGGTACATTTGTATGGGAGGTACCAGAAGGGTAGTTGCCAGACTTTCAACTTTTTGTCCGAAACTTTCTCCAGTTATAGCTTTAATAAATACAGACTTTGGACAAGATTGCGTTGGTCATATTGGTAATATTACACGGTTTATAAGGGGCGGGATGGTATATTTCTATGGGAGGTACCAGAAGGGGTGTGGCCAGACTTCCAAGTTCTTCTCTGAAAGTTTGTTCAGTTATAGCTTTACTAAATACAGAATTTGGGCAGGATCGCGTTGGCGGTATTAATATCATTACACGATTTCTAAGGGGGTGGAATGGTACATTTGTATGGGAGGTACCAGAAGGTAGTTGCCAGACTTTCAAGATTTTGTTTGAAACTTTCTCCAGTTATAGCTTTACTACATACAGACTTTGTAAAGCTATTGATATGATTACATGATTTCTAAGGGGGTGGAATGGTACATTTGTATGGGAGGTACCAGAAGGGTAGTTGGCAGACTTTCAAGTTTTTGTCCGAAACTTTCTCCAGTTACAGCTTTGATAAATACAGACTTTGGGCAAGATTGCGTTGGTCATATTTGTAATATTACACGGTTTATAAGGGGCGGGATGGTATATTTCTATGGGAGGTACCAGAAGGGGTGTGGCCAGATGTAGTGTGTTTGAATTATCGTAGTTACCATGCCGTCTGCATGTAACTAAATACTCACACCTTGTTGAGTATTTGTCCACACGCGCTGTAGCTGGCAGGCATGTATTATGCTTAGCCAGCAATTTCCCATAGTAGAATTAGTATTTATGTATTAAGATACTTTTAGGTAGTTTTAAGTAACTCAAGTTTTTGACAGATAATAAATAAACGTGGAATAGTAAAGTCGTTAAAGCGGCTATCGAAAAGAATACTAAAGTGATTTTTATTTAATTACATGGCGATCCTGCCAGGAGTCGTAAATAAAAAAAAAAAAAATCGTAACGACATTTGGATTTGAAGACAGACTTTAATGTCGAAATTTGATTTGGAAATTTTTAATGATTTAATCAAAAAATGTATGGTTATAACCACGAAACGGTGGCTTTCGTTATGTATATATATACCGTATATAGAGTGAAATAAAAACCGAAAAAAAAAAACCTTCAAAAAATTCATAAAAAAAATAAACTAAGTTAATCTAAAAAAAAAAAAAAAACCATGCATAAAAAAAAAAAAAAACAACCACCAAATGTTTAACCTGCCAACATCATCATCAATGTGATCTACATACATACATAAATTTAACGATTACACATAAATTAGAAACACTTACAACTAATTAAAAAGAACAGGTAACAAGTGGAAAAAAAACACAAACATCCTTTCCAAAATTCCAAAATTCCAAAAAAAAAAAAAAAATAAATAAAATAAAAAAAAAACAAGCAAACAGAAATCCTTAACCAAAAAAACAACAAAAAAAAATTATATTTTAAATATGGAATAAAAAGAAACAAATGATTTGTTTCAATAAACACGCAAATCAAATAACTTTGTTAAAAGGGAAGCAACAACAACACATGCATTCCAAATTCCATACCATTCCAAGTGAAAAAAAATTACATAGAATTGGAAAAGAAAGAAAAACAAAGATTGGGAAATGAGAGAATTACAAATTTACGAAAAATAACAACTATGTAAACAACAATGACCACCTGCAAGAATTAAAAGAAAGTAAAACTCCATCTATCTGCAAACATTGAAGGTATTGAAGGTTTGGATTTGCCTCAGGCGGAGACTGAAAATTCCCTTGAAGCTTCCACGATGACTCAATCAGTGACACAATTCCTCGGCTTGGCCTCAAAGCTACTTCCTGACTTTGATGGCAGACCGGAGAATCTACAAAGTTTCGTTGACGCGATCGGTATAGTGGATTCCATTAAGGAAACCCATGAGGTATTAGTGAAAACTAAATTGAAAGGTACTGCTAGAAACTTAATAAACTCCGAGACGACACTGGCGGAGATAGTTTCTAAATTGAAAGGTTGGGTGAAAGGAGAGTCGGTCAGTGTACTTTCAGCAAAGCTGATGAACATAAGGCAATCTGGCAAAAATGCTAATGCTTATGTGAAGGAAGTTGAAGACCTGACTAAGGCACTGGAGAGTGCCTATATTTCGGATGGACTACCGGCGGAAGTTGCGGGCAAGTATTCAACTCAGCAGGCGGTGAGAGCGGTTGCTAAAAACGCCAATAATGAGAGAGTAAAACTGATCATCGAATCGGGTCAGTTTGCTAACATGAACGAATTGGTTTGCAAATTTATAAGCAGTTGCACCGAAGCATCCAGTCAACCTAACTCTGTCATGTTTTATGGCTCCAATAGACGGAGTAATAATAGATATCGCGGAAATGGCCGTGGTAACGGACGCGGTCGTAGTAATGGAAGTAACGACAATAGGCGTTATAATAACAATAACGGTTATCGTAATGGCAGCGGTGGTAACAACCGCAATAGAGGTCGTAACAACAACTCCAATAGTAACTGGAGTGGTAATAGAAATATTCGTCTGGTAACCGAGGACAGGTCGGGAAACGGACAACATCCCCTGAATGCGCAATAGATAGTAAAGTATATAACCTAAATTTGGGTCTCTATAGTTATCTGAGTAGCAGATCTTCATTAAATGGAGGGATAACGACGTTCTTGATTGATACAGGAGCGGACATTTCAGTTGTTAAACTCGCTAAAGTTCTGAACGAACAAATGGATATAAGTATCACTAAGAAACTTAGTGGCGTAGGTCAAGGATTAATGACTACCTTAGGTAAAGTCAATGCTGACTTGATGATTGAGGACATTCTCATAGGGCATGAATTCCATGTCGTCGAGGATGACTTCCCAATTCCCTCCGATGGAATTATTGGTCTAGATTTTCTGAGAAAATACAATTGTATTTTGGATTATCAGGGAGACCAGGATTTAATTATACTGAGACAGTATGATTTTCCTGAGGATATTGGTATTCCACTAATGAACGCACCAAGTGTCGATTCATTATCTCTACCCGCTCGATCGGAAGTTATACGACTCGTCAATATCCAATCCACAGAAAATGAAGTATTGATACCGCATCAAATGTTGATGAATGGTGTCTATATTGCGAACACGATAACATCGATGTCTAAACCTTTTGTTAAAATTATTAACACAACGGACAAAATTTAATTATTCATAATGTTAAAATACACACTGAGAGTCTTAACGACTACAATATTGTCCAACAGAGCAATGACAACCATGCCGACAGGGAGAAATTGAAAAGACTTACCAAAAATTTCCCTACGTTTGTCGATGGAAGGTTGAGAAAGTTGTGCTCTGAATTCATAGACATTTTCGCTTTGGAATCTGAGAAGATAAGCGTCAATAATTTCTATAAGCAAAGGCTTGTATTGAACGATAAACAACCCGTGTATATAAGAAACTATAGAATCCCACACTCTCACAAGGACGAGGTAAATAGACAGGTGAATAAATTAATAGATGATGACATAATTGAACCATCAGTTTCCGACTATAACAGTCCAATTTTACTTGTCCCGAAAAAAGCACTACCAGGAACAACGCAGAAACGGTGGAGACTGGTCGTTGATTATAGAGGGATTAATAAGAAACTAGTAGCTGACAAATATCCACTCCCTCGTATAGATGATATCTTGGATCAACTAGGTAGGGCGAAATTTTTTTCATGTTTGGATTTAATGTCAGGATTTCACCAAATAGAATTGGAAGATGATTCCAGGAATATGACATCGTTTTCCACGGAGAAGGGTTCTTTCCGGTTTAAAAGATTACCATATGGTATAAAAATAGCTCCGAATTCATTTCAAAGGATGATGGCACTGGCTTTTTCAGGGCTAAAACCAGCCCAAGCTTTCCTGTATATGGACGATTTAGTCGTCATTGGTTGCTCCAGCGACCACATGTTACAAAACTTGAGGGATGTATTTTCGACGTGTCGGAAGTATAATCTCAAGTTACACCCGGATAAATGCAAATTTTTTTGTCGTGAGGTGACATTTTTAGGACATAAATGTACGGACAAAGGAATTTTGCCGGATGATAGTAAATTTTCTATAATTGAGGAATACCCAGTACCGAAGAATGGTGATGAAGCTAAACGCTTCGTTGCATTTTGCAACTATTATAGAAGATTCATACGGAATTTTGCGGATTCATCAAGGCATCTGACTAAATTATCTAGGAAGAATGTTCCTTTTGAGTGGACTGAAGAATGCCAGAGATCTTTCGAATATCTCAAGAGTCAACTATTGAGTCCGAACATTTTACAATATCCTGATTTCGATAGAGAATTTTGTATTACTACCGATGCAAGTAAACACGCTTGTGGCGCAGTTTTAAGCCAGGAATATGACGGTATTCAGTTACCAGTGGCTTACGCATCGAGACAGTTTACTCAGGGTGAGAGCAATAAATCCACAATTGAACAGGAACTAGCAGCCATTCATTGGGCTATCCAATATTTTAGGCCATATATTTATGGTAAGAAATTTTTAATCAGGAGTGATCACAGACCACTAACTTATTTGTTTTCAATGAAAAACCCTTCATCCAAATTAACGCGTATGAGACTCGACTTGGAGGAGTATGACTTTGCGATTGAGTATATCAGGGGAAAAACTAAAAAACTACGCGGCGGATGCGCTGTCGCGAATCGAGTTCTCCGATATACAGAACTCGGATACCAACACAATTTTTAGGGTTACCACCAGACTGCAGTCACGGAAAGGTCGTGAGAAATTGGACGATAAGGTTACAGTGACATCAGATGATGTCAGGGTATATGAGGCCATTAATGCCTCAGAGTACAATAAAATGCCACGATTATACACTTCCACGGATAATTTTTTTATCCGAAGAGGAAAAAATACAATTTATAGTGGCAAGTTGAAAGACCATGTTATTAATGGAATTATCGATTTAGATCGATTTCTTCCACAGCTTGAAAAAGTAGCTGATAAAATGAGTCTCTCAACCATACAATTATCATTAAAGGATAATTTGTTCAATAATGTGCACATTGAAAAATTTAAAGAAACCGGAAACAAGACCCTTAAGGGGTTGAGAATTGTACTCGTACCCGCATTATTAAAGATTGATTCCACTTCCGATAGGGCCAAGATCATACGGAAGTATCACGATGATCCAATTTGGGGTGGACACCCTGGAACGACCCGTTTATTAAGAAAAATTCGCCAAAGATACTATTGGAAGAATATGACAAGGGATATTTCTCGGTACGTGAGAAGCTGCGATCAGTGCCAGAGGAGTAAATCAGGGGTCAAGGGCAAGGAACCCTTTGTTATAACTCCGACTCCGACAAAGGCATTTGATATCGTGATAGTTGACACAATCGGACCGTTACCCAGGTCCGAAGCTGGAAGCGAATACGCAGTCACGGTAATGTGTGATTTGACGAAGTATTTGATTACAATACCCATCAGAGACAAATCTGCTAAATCCGTAGCAAGAGCTATTATGGAAGGATTTGTTTTGATATATGGACCGATGACCAAAGTGGTTACGGACATGGGTACCGAATACATGAACCAGGTGTTAGTAGAACTTTGTGCATTATTGAAAATAGAGAAATTAAACTCCACACCATACCACCACGAGACCGTTGGTACTGTTGAACGTTCACATAGAACGTGTAATGAATATTTAAGAACTTACATATCATCAGACAGGTCTGACTGGGACGTATGGATAAAATTTTTCGTATATTTCTATAATACTACACCTTCGACCACACATGGCTATTGCCCATTTGAACTTGTCTTTGGCAAAATCCCACCAACATTAGACTTTATAGAAGATAAGGCTATAGAACCTCTCTATAATGTAGAATCATACCGAAGCGAAGTTAAATTTAGACTTCAGGTAGCTCAGCGACGAGCAGCGAGCATGCTGGAGAACGCTAAATTTAAAAGACAGGAGAATTCTCAAAGATTTTTCAAACAAGTAAATGTAAATATAGGTGATTTAGTTTTAGTCCGCGATGAAGCTGGACATAAATTAGATAAACTCTATAAGGGTCCATTAAGAGTAGAGGAAATAGATAATAGGAATAATATATTAATAAGGGATATGAATAATAAATCCATGCGGATACATAGAAATAGGTTAAAAATATATAAGCATGATTGAAAAGGAAAACAGGAAAACAAAATAGTTTAATTAAACATTATATTATAAATACAAATGTAGTTAATTAATTTGTTATAAATACCATTAGTTTGTAATTAAAATTTTAAGTAAATGGGGAAGGGAAGAACTCCCCTTAAATACAAATATTTTAATTTTAATTGTACCATTAGTTTGTAATTAAAATTTTAAGTAAATGGGGAAGGGAAGAACTCCCCTTCAATACAAATATTTTAATTTTAATTAAATTTAGAGAATACATTTAAAGAATGATCAACTTAGGGTTGATCACTCTTTTCTTGAAAAGGGAGGTGTAGTGTGTTTGAATTATCGTAGTTACCATGCCGTCTGCATGTAACTAAATACTCACACCTTGTTGAGTATTTGTCCACACGCGCTGTAGCTGGCAGGCATGTATTATGCTTAGCCAGCAATTTCCCCTAGTAGAATTAGTATTTATGTATTAAGATACTTTTAGGTAGTTTTAAGTAACTCAAGTTTTTGACAGATAATAAATAAACGTGGAATAGTAAAGTCGTTAAAGCGTCTATCGAAAAGAATACTAAAGTGATTTTATTTAATTACACAGACTTCCAAGTTCTTCTCTGAAAGTTTGTTCAGTTATAGCTTTACAAAATACAGAATTTGGGCAGGATCGCGTTGGCGGTATTAATATTATTACACGATTTCTAAGGGGGTGGAATGGTACATTTGTATGGGAGGTACCAGAAGGGTAGTTGCCAGACTTTCAAGATTTAGTTTGAAACTTTCTCCAGTTATAGCATTACTACATACAGACTTTGTAAAGCTATTGATATGATTACATGATTTCTAAGGGGGCGGAATTGTACATTTGTATGGGAGTTACCAGAAGGGTAGTTGCCAGACTTTCAAGTTTTTGTCCGAAACTTTCTCCAGTTATAGCTTTAATAAATACAGACTTTGGGCAAGATTGCGTTGGTCATATTGGTAATATTACACGGTTTATAAGGGGCGGGATGGTATATTTCTATGGGAGGTACCAGAAGGGGTGTGGCCAGACTTCCAAGTTCTTCTCTGAAAGTTTGTTCAGTTATAGCTTTACTAAATACAGAATTTGGGCAGGATCGCGTTGGCGGTATTAATATTATTATAATATATATATATTATTACATACCATACATTTGTATGGGAGGTACCAGAAGGGTAGTTGCCAGACTTTCAAGATTTCGTTTGAAACTTTCTCCAGTTATAGCTTTACTACATACAGACTTTGTAAAGCTATTGATATTATTACACGATTTCTAAGGGGGTGAAATGGTACATTTGTATGGGAGGTACCTGAAGGGGAGTTACCATACTTTCAAGTTTGTGTCCGAAAGTTTTTCCCTCTATAGCTTTACTAAATACAGAATTTGTGCAAGATCTCGTTGGTCATATTGGTAATATTACACAGTTTTTAAGTGGCGGGATTGTACATTTGTATGGAAGGTACCAGGAGGGTAGTCGCCAGACTTCTATGTTTTTGTCCGAAACTGTGTCCAGTTACAGCTTTACTAAATGCAGACTTTGGGCAAGATCGCGTTGGCCATATTGGTATTTGTTTCCTCCGACAAGCTGGGTTTTCTTTCAGGGATGTCTGCTGTTCCGTTCCACTCTCGCGAAACACGTACCAATGGGGACACGCACGGATAGGGTATATTTGTGGCCAAGGAAAACTTCACAGCACTTTATTGGTGCCACACAACTTTGTGGTCTTATATTTTATTAAAAGGCAATTTATCAAAAAAAAAAGGAATAAAACTTCTGCACACAATGTGGCCTTTGGTGTTTCTGTTTTTAAGGGTTGGTTTTAAGATGTTGTTTTGCCGGCGATCGTTCAAAAGTAAGTAAGTGGTCTGGACGGACACACACATCAACGTCAGTGGTGTTAACTATTTATTCACCACAAGTACCAAGTACCTTATTCGGTACAGGGTACTCGTCGCAAACATACCGCCCGCCTTGCACCTATATGCAACACAACTAGGATCAGGATACTTATTTTAAATTAGGTTAATTAAATTAAGTTTAAATACATATTTCCTAAGGTCACTTAATGTATTCTCATGTTTAAAAAAAAAGACAAAAAATAAAAAGGTAAGTCCACAAATCTCTTTAAATTCAGGTTGATTTGTGTGGTTGAACTACATGTAATATTATGTAATGTTAAATTAAAATTAATATTGAGATCAAACATTCGAGTTCAACTCAAAAGCTCATTTTACAAATTCATTAGGTACATAGTAAATACAAATTAAATTAAATTTCAGTTCATGGGGCCACGTTCACATCCTTTCGTCCCCTGGATGTATAGGTTATCACCTAGTGTTTAGGCTCTCACCAAAAAAGGCTGGACCGAACACCGTGAATTGGATGATGGTTTGACAGGCTCTACCAATTGAGTTGCCTCGAAATACCTGGTGCTGCAAGACCAGGTGGTATGGGTATGGCATGTGCCAATATTTGTCTGCAAGGTTGGCACGGCCCACGACTGGGTGATGACGGGTCCTCGCATTATCCAGCTGTACCTTAGGAGTCAGGTTGTAGTGGGTATCTTCCACCACACATCGGAGATTTACTGACTCGCGGTCAAATAGGCGATGTTTGGTATAACCACGGCTAATTATGCATCGGCATCTCTCGGCCGCATCCATGGTGATCGACGATTGTCTGCGTGCTGGATCGATAACCACACGGATCTCCTTGCACCAATCCTCGCGCCCAGGATAGAGTCGCACCATCGCAGTCATGGGAAACCAAACGTTTTGGGGATCCATTTGCTGAATGAGAGAGTTGTGATTCCGTTCACATCTCAGACACTTGGAATCACTCGGACAGTCTCGACGTTTGTGGGATTGCGCCAAACAGCTCCGGCATAGCTGTAATTCATCGACCTTCTCTCGTCTTTCGTTTATGTCGAGGACGAGGAAGCGGGTGCAGTCCCTTATTGCATGAAAACGGGTGCAGACTGGGCATGGGTAACGCTTATCAAAGTTGGCTGCCATATTTTTCATATCTGTAACGGTAAGACATGTTAGTTCCTGATACAGGGTAATAAAAGGGGACAAGATGGACGACGTGTAGCGGGTGGCTCGTTTTATTGCATTATTCTTTAAGTAAGAGCACCATCTTATGGATGTGTGATTAAACCATTTTGCGTCTTTAATTCCGCAACTATAACACGATTGTCTGAGCCACGAAAAACTTTAGTAACACGACCTAGACGACATTCTGTGGGACACACGGGTTCGTTTCTGATCACGACTAAATCATCAATTTGAAGATCGACCTGAGGCATCTTCCATTTAACGCGTTTGTTCAACTCTTTCAGATACTCGTCTTTCCAACGTCGGCAGAGTTCGTAATTCGTAGCTTTAACTTTACGCCAATGATTCAAGATACTATCAATTAGTGCCACCTCTTCAGGTTCAGATGGGGTCAGAATACAACAGCCTATGAGGAAGTGACCAGGGGTAATCGCAGTCAAATCTTCAACGTCGTTAGAGAGCGGACCTAATGGACGTGAGTTGAGGCATGCTTCTTTAGTGGCTAATAGCGTGGAAAGTTCCTCGAATGTAAATTTAAGTTGTCCACTAACTTTTTTAAGATGCATCTTAAAGCTTATTACTCCCGCCTCCCACATGCCTCCCATATGCGGTGCGGGGGCTGGAATAAAGTGCCAGGTTAGTTGTTGATGCCCGTACTTGGAAACCACCTCATCTTTTAGTTTTCTCACGTGAGTAGCAAAGTTGGAATCAATCTGTCATGCAGCACCTACGAAGTTTCGGCCGTTATCCGAATATACATTACTTGGACAACCACGGAGAGACACAAATCGAGCGAAAGCAGCTAGAAAGGCAGCAGACTAACGAACCGCTTCCAGGTGAATAGCTTTGGTCAAAAAACATACAAAAAGACACGTGTACCCCTTTGTAATGCGACAATATCTTCCCGTGAAACTCTTGATGTCAAACGGTCCCGCAAAATCTACCCCTGTGGTCGCGAATAGCCGGCTGATGATGGCTCTTTTGGTATATTTTTCCTTTCGTAGAATCTTTTCTGTCACAAAGTAGAAAAAATCTCCCGCTGCGTTCCATCGAACTCCTAACGTTTTCGCTGTACTCTTATCATCTAGACAGACAAAACTTTCGTTTAGGAGGTGGTTTCTGGGCAACCCTTTTAAAATATCACTTGAGTTTGACGTCCATTTCCGAAGTTCAAACCCTGCCGTTTTCAGAATACCAATTAGTTGCTCTCGAGCCACTAACGACTCAGATACACTATGACACCCCACTAATGCATCGTCGACGTTTGAGCCACGCAGAATGCTCGCACCTACTGGAAATCGACGTTCTTCATCATCAGCTAGACGGAGCAGGGTTCTTAGGGCTAAGTATGGGGCACAATTCACGCCGAAGGTCACAGAATTTAGTCGTACTTTCTGGCTTGAAAACCCCATGATGAGGGAGGTAATAACTCGGACCACTGTCTGTATTCTCTATTATTTCCATATGGCCTAAAATTGAGTATTCTTGAAGTACCTCATCATACTGACATTTATAATCAGGCTTTCCCAGCAAATTCTTCTCATTTCTTAAAAACTGACGTACCGCAATATAGCGGCTGGACCCCAGATGGCAGATGTACTACATATCTTCCGTCAAATTTCCTTACTGTTGATGAACAATAGATTTCTTCACATTTTTTGTCGTCATCTCACAACATGGGCTTACGGGCGACCTCTTCTATCTCCCAGAACTTTGAAAGCTGGTCATCAATTGAAACTTTAGTCAAATGGGAAACTCTAGTTATCCGTGCAGGATTTCTTTCCGCTGTTGGACCAGTTACTATCCAACCGAATATCGTTTCTTTCACGAGAGATTCAAAAATGCCATGTCGGACACCTCCTCGAAGTATTGTTGGATATAGGTCTCCTCCCAAAAGAACGTCAATCTGGCTACTTTTATAAAAATCGGGATCCGCATAATCCAGTTTTGGTAGATTCATATCTACAGTAGGACAAAGCGAATGCGTAGGAATATCCCCAGTTACATGACATACAACTAACGCTTCAACTTTGAGTGAGAAATTATGATTCAACTTTGAGTTTATCACAAATGTTGCCATTTTTTCTGATTTACTGACAACTTCACCCCCTAATTCCGTTACTTCAGCTGAAACGGGTACTGTGGGCAACTTAAGTAGCTTTTGAATCCTTTCGGAGATAACACTTTCATCAGAGCAAGGGTCTATTAACGCTCTAACCTTATACGCCGAGCCGAAATTAACGATATTTACCCATGCGGTCGCCAGCATTACTTTCTTTGATACCGAAGTTTGGTGACTCTGAACCGATCTATTTGAATTTTGATTTTCAGTGGACTGTATACTATAATTTTCAGATGAACTTGTTTGACCATAACCATGAGCCACCAGTGCAGAAATATTTTGATTCGCATTTTTTGAAAAATCTATATGTAGGAGTGTGTGGTGCTTCTTCTGACACTTCGAACAACCGTTTGGACTTGTACAATTGATAGACATATGTCCAATCTTAAGACAGTTGAAACAATACTTATAGCTTCTAAGTGTTAAAGCTCGAGTTTTCTGATCCATTTTAAGAAATTTATAACATGCGCTTATCGCATGATTGCCTTTGAATAACTTGCATTGACCAATATCAACTTTCGTGTGATGTGTCTTCAAGTGTTTGACTTTGGCACTAGTTTGATGCGCTTTTTTTGTAATGGTTTGAGAACAGCTGGAGGGAATTATATCTGAGACACTCTCTAACGCATGAAACATGTCTGTCAGAAATACATTGAGCTCCTCCCACTTTGGTATTTCTGTCTTATTTTTTACTGACTGTTCCCAAAGACACAATGACTGTTCGGACAACTTCGCTGATCATAAGAATACGAATATTGGATCCCATGACCCAATATCGATTTCAAAGAGTTTGAGCACAGATATACAATTATTTATGTCACGTTGCAGTCATTTTATTTCATGGGGAGTATCTTCTTTACAGGAAACCAGGTTAAAAAAAAAGTCTCAATTGACTGTTTATTAGGACACGCTTATTTTCGTATTGATTTTTTAGATTAGCCCACGCTATATCAAAATTTTCGGCCGTTAAGGCAATGTGTCGATTGATCTCCCTGGCTTCCCCGTCTTTTTATTGTAATAAGTAAAATAATTTTTCAACAGAGCTTAACCTCGAAATATTTATATAAATGGCCGTAAACAGGTCTCTAAATGTAGGCCACGAAACATAATCGCCACGACATACACCTGTGTCACATGGAGGTACATGTACTGAGAAATCTTGCTTTTTAGTTACTGGTCTTGTATCTTCCGCCACAGACGCTGTCTTTGCGATTGCAATTATATTTATACATCTTATGTATGTTCTATGCGCCTGATTGTATTTAGCATGAAACTTTTTCTTTTCTTTAGTTTCAACTGTCTGACTCTCGTAGACTGATTTAAATTTGACCCAAAGCATCTCTAGTTCATTTCTCTCACATTCAATTGCTTCTACTGTGTATGTTGAAAAATCCTCTTCCTTTAGTCGTTGTTCAAATCTTGAGACTTCATCAACTACCTCGTCCAAATTTTCTGACGCCATTTTGAAGTTGATTCTAAAATACCGTTAATCTATCCAGTTATAATGCTTAGCCGCAGGTCCCGCTGAAAGTCTTCCAAATAATCCAGAAACCAAAGAATCGCCAAAAAAAACAATTTATTTGAAAGTCATGAAATTTTTTTAAACTTTACACCAAAACGGGCCACTGTGCCAAAAAAGCTGATAAAATTTCGTTGAAAGTCTTCCAAAAAATCCAGAAACCAAAGAATCGCCAAAAAAAAATAATTTATTTGAAAGTCACGAAATTTTTCAAAGTTTACACCAAAACGGGCCACTGTACGAAAAGGCTTGGAAAATTCCGGTGATAATTTACCAACAAATCCAAAGGAGAAAAAGGACAGACAATTCTCTAATACCGCAATTCAATAGTATATACCAAATTAAAGATGGCTCTTATATACTGTTTTCTTTTTTATATATATTTGGATGTACGCACATATGTGTGTAGGCGTCGTATCACATAACCTCACTTATCCAATGTCCAAAATGGATTTTTTCCTAACTTATTCTGGAGCCACTTTTTTCTTCAAAGACACTAAATACATGTATTTCATTAATACGCACCTCGACTTCCTTGCCTGATTCTTACGGGCGAAAGGACCAATGTTTCCTCCGACAAGGGTTTTCTTTCAGGGATGTCTGCTGTTGCGTTCCACTCTCGCGAAACACAATGGGGACACGCACGGATAGGGTATATTTGTGGCCAATGAAAACTTCACAGCACTTTATTGGTGCCACACATCTTTGTGGTCTTATATTTTATTAAAAGGCAATTTATCAAAAAAAAAGGAATAAAACTTCTGCACACAATGTGGCAAATGTTGTTTTGCCGGCGATCGTTCAGAAGTAAGTAAGTGGTCTGGACGGACACACACATCAATGTCAGTGGTGTTAAATATTTATTCACCACAAGTACTGGGTACTCGTCGACCATACTACGGCGCATACACTGACGTCGCTAAAGGCACGAAAAATATTATTACACGGTTTTTAAGTGGCGGGATGGTACATTTGTATGGAAGGTACCAGAAGGGGAGTTGCCAGACTTCCAAGTTCTTGTCTGACAGTTTGTACAGTTATAGCTTTACTAAATACAAAATTTGGGCAAGATTATGTTGGGAATATTGGTATTATTACTCGATTTCTAAGGGCGGGGGATTGTACATTTGTATGGGGGGTACCATGAGGGGAGTTGCCAGACTTCCAAGTTCATGTCTGACAGTTTGTACAGTTATAGCTTTACTAAATACAAAATTTGGGCAAGATCGCGTTGGCCATATTGATATTATTACACGGTTTTTAAGTGGCGGGATGGTACATTTGTAAGGGAGGTACCATGAGGGGAGTTGCCAGACTTCCAAGTTCATGTCTGACAGTTTGTACAGTTATAGCTTTACTAAATACAAAATTTGGGCAAGATCGCGTTGGCCATATTGATATTATTACACGGTTTTTAAGTGGCGGGATGGTATATTTCTATGGGAGGTACCAGAAGGGGTGTGGCCAGACTTCCAAGTTCTTCTCTGAAAGTTTGTTCAGTTATAGCTTTACTAAATACAGAATTTGGGCAGGATCGCGTTGGCGGTATTAATATTATTATAATATATATATATTATTACATACCATACATTTGTATGGGAGGTACCAGAAGGGTAGTTGCCACACTTTCAAGATTTCGTTTGAAACTTTCTCCAGTTATAGCTTTACTACATACAGACTTTGTAAAGCTATTGATATTATTACACGATTTCTAAGGGGGTGAAATGGTACATTTGTATGGGAGGTACCTGAAGGGGAGTTACCATACTTTCAAGTTTGTGTCCGAAAGTTTTTCCCTCTATAGCTTTACTAAATACAGAATTTGTGCAAGATCTCGTTGGTCATATTGGTAATATTACACAGTTTTTAAGTGGCGGGATTGTACATTTGTATGGAAGGTACCAGGAGGGTAGTCGCCAGACTTCTATGTTTTTGTCCGAAACTGTGTCCAGTTACAGCTTTACTAAATGCAGACTTTGGGCAAGATCGCGTTGGCCATATTGGTATTTGTTTCCTCCGACAAGCTGGGTTTTCTTTCAGGGATGTCTGCTGTTCCGTTCCACTCTCGCGAAACACGTACCAATGGGGACACGCACGGATAGGGTATATTTGTGGCCAAGGAAAACTTCACAGCACTTTATTGGTGCCACACAACTTTGTGGTCTTATATTTTATTAAAAGGCAATTTATCAAAAAAAAAGGAATAAAACTTCTGCACACAATGTGGCCTTTGGTGTTTCTGTTTTTAAGGGTTGGTTTTAAGATGTTGTTTTGCCGGCGATCGTTCAAAAGTAAGTAAGTGGTCTGGACGGACACACACATCAACGTCAGTGGTGTTAAATATTTATTCACCACAAGTACCAAGTACCTTATTCGGTACAGGGTACTCGTCGCAAACATACCGCCCGCCTTGCACCTATATGCAACACAACTAGGATCAGGATACTTATTTTAAATTAGGTTAATTAAATTAAGTTTAAATACATATTTCCTAAGGTCACTTAATGTATTCTCATGTTTAAAAAAAAAGACAAAAAATAAAAAGGTAAGTCCACAAATCTCTTTAAATTCAGGTTGATTTGTGTGGTTGAACTACATGTAATATTATGTAATGTTAAATTAAAATTAATATTGAGATCAAACATTCGAGTTCAACTCAAAAGCTCATTTTACAAATTCATTAGGTACATAGTAAATACAAATTAAATTAAATTTCAGTTCATGGGGCCACGTTCACATCCTTTCGTCCCCTGGATGTATAGGTTATCACCTAGTGTTTAGGCTCTCACCAAAAAAGGCTGGACCGAACACCGTGAATTGGATGATGGTTTGACAGGCTCTACCAATTGAGTTGCCTCGAAATACCTGGTGCTGCAAGACCAGGTGGTATGGGTATGGCATGTGCCAATATTTGTCTGCAAGGTTGGCACGGCCCACGACTGGGTGATGACGGGTCCTCGCATTATCCAGCTGTACATTAGGAGTCAGGTTGTAGTGGGTATCTTCCACCACACATCGGAGATTTACTGACTCGCGGTCAAATAGGCGATGTTTTAGTCAGACGTTGGTATAACCGCGGTTAATTATGCATCGGCATCTCTCGGCCGCATCCATGGTGATCGACGATTGTCTGCGTGCTGGATCGATAACCACACGGATCTCCTTGCACCAATCCTCGCGCCCAGGATAGAGTCGCACCATCGCAGTCATGGGAAACCAAACGTTTTGGGGATCCATTTGCTGAATGAGAGAGTTGTGATTCCGTTCACATCTCAGACACTTGGAATCACTCGGACAGTCTCGACGTTTGTGGGATTGCGCCAAACAGCTCCGGCATAGCTGTAATTCATCGACCTTCTCTCGTCTTTCGTTTATGTCGAGGACGAGGAAGCGGGTGCAGTCCCTTATTGCATGAAAACGGGTGCAGACTGGGCATGGGTAACGCTTATCAAAGTTGGCTGCCATATTTTTCATATCTGTAACGGTAAGACATGTTAGTTCCTGATACAGGGTAATAAAAGGGGACAAGATGGACGACGTGTAGCGGGTGGCTCGTTTTATTGCATTATTCTTTAAGTAAGAGCACCATCTTATGGATGTGTGATTAAACCATTTTGCGTCTTTAATTCCGCAACTCTAACACGATTGTCTGAGCCACGAAAAACTTTAGTAACACGACCTTGACGACATTCTGTGGGACACACGGGTTCGTTTCTGATCACGACTAAATCATCAATTTGAAGATCGACCTGAGGCATCTTCCATTTAACGCGTTTGTTCAACTCTTTCAGATACTCGTCTTTCCAACGTCGGCAGAGTTCGTAATTCGTAGCTTTAACTTTACGCCAACGATTCAAGATACTATCAATTAGTGCCACCTCTTCAGGTTCAGATGGGGTCAGAATAGAACAGCCTATGAGGAAGTGACCAGGGGTAAGCGCAGTCAAATCTTCAACGTCGTTAGAGAGCGGACCTAATGGACGTGAGTTGAGGCATGCTTCTTTAGTGGCTAATAGCGTGGAAAGTTCCTCGAATGTAAATTTAAGTTGTCCACTAACTTTTTTAAGATGCATCTTAAAGCTTACTCCCGCCTCCCACATGCCTCCCATATGCGGTGCGGGGGCTGGAATAAAGTGCCAGGTTAGTTGTTGATGCCCGTACTTGGAAACCACCTCATCTTTTAGTTTTCTCACGTGAGTAGCAAAGTTGGAATCAATCTGTCATGCAGCACCTACGAAGTTTCGGCCGTTATCCGAATATACATTACTTGGACAACCACGGAGAGACACAAATCGAGCGAAAGCAGCTAGAAAGGCAGCAGACTAACGAACCGCTTCCAGGTGAATAGCTTTGGTCAAAAAACATACAAAAAGACACGTGTACCCCTTTGTAATGCGACAATATCTTCCCGTGAAACTCTTGATGTCAAACGGTCCCGCAAAATCTACCCCTGTGGTCGCGAATAGCCGGCTGATGATGGCTCTTTTGGTATATTTTTCCTTTCGTAGAATCTTTTCTGTCACAAAGTAGAAAAAATCTCCCGCTGCGTTCCAACGAACTCCTAACGTTTTCGCTGTACTCTTATCATCTAGACAGACAAAACTTTCGTTTAGGAGGTGGTTTCTGGGCAACCCTTTTAAAATATCACTTGACTTTGACGTCCATTTCCTAAGTTCAAACCCTGCCGTTTTCAGAATACCAATTAGCCACTAACGACTCAGATACACTATGACACCCCACTAATGCATCGTCGACGTTTGAGCCACGCAGAATGCTCGCACTTACTGGAAATCGACGTTCTTCATCATCAGCTAGACGGAGCAGGGTTCTTAGGGCTAAGTATGGGGCACAATTCACGCCGAAGGTCACAGAATTTAGTCGTACTTTCTGGCTTGAAAACCCCATGATGAGGGAGGTAATAACTCGGACCACTGTCTGTATTCTCTATTATTTCCATATGGCCTAAAATTGAGTATTCTTGAAGTACCTCATCATACTGACATTTATAATCAGGCTTTCCCAGCAAATTCTTCTCATTTCTTAAAAACTGACGTACCGCAATATAGCGGCTGGACCCCAGATGGCAGATGTACTACATATCTTCCGTCAAATTTCCTTACTGTTGATGAACAATAGATTTCTTCACATTTTTTGTCGTCATCTCACAACATGGGCTTACGGGCGACCTCTTCTATCTCCCAGAACTTTGAAAGCTGGTCATCAATTGAAACTTTTGTCAAATGGGAAACTCTAGTTATCCGTGCAGGATTTCTTTCCGCTGTTGGACCAGTTACTATCCAACCGAATATCGTTTCTTTCACGAGAGATTCAAAAATGCCATGTCGGACACCTCCTCGAAGTATTGTTGGATATAGGTCTCCTCCCAAAAGAACGTCAATCTGGCTACTTTTATAAAAATCGGGATCCGCATAATCCAGTTTTGGTAGATTCATATCTACAGTAGGACAAAGCGAATGCGTAGGAATATCCCCAGTTACATGACATACAACTAACGCTTCAACTTTGAGTGAGAAATTATGATTCAACTTTGAGTTTATCACAAATGTTGCCATTTTTTCTGATTTACTGACAACTTCACCCCCTAATTCCGTTACTTCAGCTGAAACGGGTACTGTGGGCAACTTAAGTAGCTTTTGAATCCTTTCGGAGATAAAACTTTCATCAGAGCAAGGGTCTATTAACGCTCTAACCTTATACGCCGAGCCGAAATTAACGATATTTACCCATGCGGTCGCCAGCATTACTTTCTTTGATACCGAAGTTTGGTGACTCTGAACCGATCTATTTGAATTTTGATTTTCAGTGGACTGTATACTATCATTTGCAGATGAACTTGTTTGACCATAACCATGAGCCACCAGTGCAGAAATATTTTGATTCGCATTTTTTGAAAAATCTCTATGTAGGAGTGTGTGGTGCTTCTTCTGACACTTCGAACAACCGTTTGGACTTGTACAATTGATATACATATGTCCAATCTTAAGACAGTTGAAACAATACTTATAGCTTCTAAGTGTTAAAGCTCGATTTTTCTGGTCCATTTTAAGAAATTTATAACATGCGCTTATCGCATGATTGCCTTTGAATAACTTGCATTGACCAATATCAACTTTCGTGTGATGTGTCTTCAAGTGTTTGACTTTGGCACTAGTTTGATGCGCTTTTTTTGTAATGGTTTGAGAACTGCTGGATGCAATTATATCTGAGACACTCTCTAACGCATGAAACATGTCTGTCAGAAATACATTGAGCTCCTCCCACTTTGGTATTTCTGTCTTATTTTTTACTGACTGTTCCCAAAGACACAATGACTGTTCGGACAACTTCGCTGATCATAAGAATACGAATATTGGATCCCATGACCCAATATCGATTTCAAAGAGTTTGAGCACAGATATACAATTATTTATGTCACGTTGCAGTCATTTTACTTCATGGGGAGTATCTTCTTTACAGGAAACCAGGTTAAAAAAAAGTCTCAATTGACTGTTTATTAGGACACGCTTATTTTCGTATTGATTTTTTAGATTAGCCCACGCTATATCAAAATTTTCGTCCGTTAAGGCAATGTGTCGATTGATCTCCCTGGCTTCCCCGTCTTTTTATTGTAATAAGTAAAATAATTTTTCAACAGAGCTTAACCTAGAAATATTTATATAAATGGCCGTAAACAGGTCTCTAAATGTAGGCCTCGAAACATAATCGCCACGACATACACCTGTGTCACATGGAGGTACATGTACTGAGAAATCTTGCTTTTTAGTTACTGGTCTTGTATCTTCCGCCACAGACGCTTTCTTTGCGATTGCAATTATATTTATACATCTTATGTATGTTCTATGCGCCTGATTGTATTTAGCATGAAACTTTTTCTTTTCTTTAGTTTCAACTGTCTGACTCTCGTAGACTGATTTAAATTTGACCCAAAGCATCTCTAGTTCATTTCTCTCACATTCAATTGCTTCTACTGTGTATGTTGAAAAATCCTCTTCCTTTAGTCGTTGTTCAAATCTTGAGACTTCATCAACTACCTCGTCCAAATTTTCTGACGCCATTTTGAAGTTGATTCTAAAATACCGTTAATCTATCCAGTTATAATGCTTAGCCGCAGGTCCCGCTGAAAGTCTTCCAAATAATCCAGAAACCAAAGAATCGCCAAAAAAAAATAATTTATTTGAAAGTCACGAAATTTTTCAAAGTTTACACCAAAACGGGCCACTGTACGAAAAGGCTTGGAAAATTCCGGTGATAATCTACCAACAAATCCAAAGGAGAAAAAGGACAGACAATTCTCTAATACCGCAATTCAATAGTATATACCAAATTAAAGATGGCTCTTATATACTGTTTTCTTTTTTATATATATTTGGATGTACGCACATATGTGTGTAGGCGTCGTATCACATAACCTCACTTATCCAATGTCCAAAATGGATTTTTTCCTAACTTATTCTGGAGCCACTTTTTTCTTCAAAGACACTAAATACATGTATTTCATTAATACGCACCTCCACTTCCTTGCCTGATTCTTACGGGCGAAAGGACCAATGTTTCCTCCGACAAGCTGGGGTTTCTTTCAGGGATGTCTGCTGTTGCGTTCCACTCTCGCGAAACACAATGGGGACACGCACGGATAGGGTATATTTGTGGCCAATGAAAACTTCACAGCACTTTATTGGTGCCACACAACTTTGTGGTCTTATATTTTATTAAAAGGCAATTTATCAAAAAAAAGGAATAAAACTTCTGCACACAATGTGGCAAATGTTGTTTTGCCGGCGATCGTTCAGAAGTAAGTAAGTGGTCTGGACGGACACACACATCAATGTCAGTGGTGTTAAATATTTATTCACCACAAGTACTGGGTACTCGTCGACCATACTACGGCGCATACACTGACGTCGCTAAAGGCACGAACAATATTATTACACGGTTTTTAAGTGGCGGGATGGTACATTTGTATGGGAGGTACCAGAAGGGGAGTTGCCAGACTTCCAAGTTCATGTCTGACAGTTTGTACAGTTATAGCTTTACTAAATACAAAATTTGGGCAAGATCGCGTTGGCCATATTGATATTATTACACGGTTTTTAAGTGGCGGGATGGTACATTTGTATGGGAGGTACCAGAAGGGGAGTTGCCAGACTTCCAAGTTCTTCTCTGAAAGTTTGTTCAGTTATAGCTTTACTAAATACAGAATTTGGGCAGGATCGCGTTGGCGGTATTAATATTATTATAATATATATATATATTATTACATACCATACATTTGTATGGGAGGTACCAGAAGGGTAGTTGCCAGACTTTCAAGATTTCGTTTGAAACTTTCTCCAGTTATAGCTTTACTACATACAACCTTTGTAAAGCTATTGATATTATTACACGATTTCTAAGGGGGTGAAATGGTACATTTGTATGGGAGGTACCTGAAGGGGAGTTACCATACTTTCAAGTTTGTGTCCGAAAGTTTTTCCCTCTATAGCTTTACTAAATACAGAATTTGTGCAAGATCTCGTTGGTCATATTGGTAATATTACACAGTTTTTAAGTGGCGGGATTGTACATTTGTATGGGAGGTACCATGAGGGGAGTTGCCAGACTTCCAAGTTCATGTCTGACAGTTTTTTTTTTTTTTTTTTTTTTTTTTTTTTTGACTAACACTCAGGGGATGCCCCCTATGAATGCAATGCACTGTGTTAGCGATAGGAAATAAGGGTATTGGAGGGAGGAAAGAGGGAGTAGTGTTTGTTGATGTTTGCCTTGAATTTGATAATGTCATAGCAGGTAGGAAAAACACTTACTGGAAGATTATTCCACATGCGAACAGTACGGCTGAAGAACGAATTTTCTCTATAGTGCGTTGTCCGGTCAACCGGCCATTTGACAATGAACGGATGAGATTCCCTGGATAGCCGAGTATTCCGGCTAAATGTTCTAACTTCAGGGACCAGACGACGGATATCTTCTGAACAGATACCATTAAAATATCTATAGAATAGCGATACACAACCCACATTTCATCGATGCTGTAGGGAGACAATAGAGCTGGATACCCTACCATCCCCTATCATCGCCACCGCTCTCCTCTGTACACGGTCCAGAAGCTTCAAAGATGTTAATGGAGCCCCTGCCCATATATGCGAGTTGTATTCCATTTTAGGCCGGATGTAGGTGGTGTAAATATTTACGAGATCAGATGGGGTGAAGTATTTCTTGCACCGCTTTAAAAAGCCCAAACACTTGAATGCTTCTTTCGACACTTCGAATATATGGCTAGCCCAGCGAGCATCACCCTGTATCTTCATGCCCAGAACATCAAGAGTATCTGATACGTCGATATCCACACCACCCATAGATATTGACGACGGTGCTGGATCAGTGGAACGTTTGTGTGACAACAAACAGCACTGGGTCTTTTGTGCATTAAAATCTACTCTGTTCATTTGGCCCCACTCACAAATCGTCGCCAAATCGCGGTTAAGTGAGTTATTCATCGTTCGCCTTTTGTCCTCTATCTCCGAGGGACTTGGCCGATGATCAAATGAGTACGAATGACAGAGGTTGCTGTCATCCGCAAAGGAGTAGATTGGGTTCACAGTCTGCCCCAACAGGTCGTCAATGAAAATAAGAAATAGAGAAGGAGAGAGGACAGAGCCTTGTGGAACTCCTGCGGTCAACCTATGCTCGTTGGATGAGACCCCATCTATAACAACTCGTATAGAGCGATCCCTGAGAAAACTCGACATGAATCGAGAGAAGATATTACCGACACCAAAAGCAATAAGTTTTGATATGAGTGCTCCGTGCCAGACCCTATCGAACGCCTTGGAAATATCCAGAGCCACGACCTTACTTTCACCAAGGGCGTGAATAGATCGACTCCATCGCTCCGAAAGGAACGCCATCAGGTCTCCAGTAGATCGATTTCTACGGAAGCCATACTGTCGATCATTTAGAAGGCCGTTAGACTCTAAATACTTAACAAGATGGTGGTTAACCATGCTCTCCATAACCTTCGAGAGCGCAGAACATATTGCAATTGGACGGTAATTCGCAGGATTAGTAGCCTCACCTTTCTTGGGGATCGGCTGAACATTGGCAACTTTCCAACGTGAAGGGTAAATACCAGCACGGTACGACATGTTGAAAAGATTGCGCAATGGACGAGCTAGCGTCGAAGAGCACTTACATAGGACAAGTGCTGAAATACCATCCGGGCCCGGAGTTTTGTTTACATTGAGATCTGCAAGAACCCTTTTAACGCCACGTGTTCGAAAAAATATCTGAGGCATCGAAGTAGATACGTTTTCGATTACGGGGAGTGGTTGACTGCTGTCTGGCAAAGATGAATTCTTTGCAAATATTTCAGCCAGAAGGTTAGCTTTGTCAACCGGGTCAGTGAATATCTGGTCATCGTTAACGAGAGTTGGGATAGAAGATGAAGAATTGTCCCTTACTCTTTTAACAAATGCCCAAAAGCTCTTACTTCCCCTGGGAGTAGAAAGAACTTTAGCAGGAAGACGCTGTTCGTGTAGAAGTTTTTCGCGCCTAAGTACCCTGGCACACGATGATCTTGCCTGTTTGCGTAACAGCTCAGTATTGGCATTTTTATTTAAACGCCAATTTTTGAACGCTTCCTCTTTAGATCTGACAGCTTCTTTGCATGCCTGATTAAACCAACAATTCTTTGAAGATTTAATCGAAGTAGACTTCGATGGAATAAATGTGTTTATACCGAGAAGAATTATTTTCTCAACCATTTCAGCAGCAGCATCGACATTACTGTCTAGGAAACATAGTTTCCAGTTAAATTGCTGGTAAAAATTGTTGAGCTCGGCCCAACGTGCCTTTTCGTATATATACATTGTCCGCTTCGTGACTGGTTTTGAAGTGGCTCGAAGATCGGAGAACGAAAAGGATGCTGAAATAGTGCAATGATCTGAGTTGCCAAGAGGTGCAAGGATGTTAACCTCGTACTTTTCAGGGTGGGAGGTTAAAAAAAGGTCAAGAATATTTTTTTGTTGCCCTTCAACACGCGGAATGTGTGTTGGTTCATTCACTAATTGCGCCAAGTCATTGTGCGCGGCAAAAAGCTCAGCGTACTGGCCCTCCGGAGATGTATGGCTCGAATGGGAAAGCCAAGAATTATTGTGGACATTGAAATCCCCAGCAACCACAATTTCACTGTCCGGATAATCTTCTAAGACTTTTGAAATAGAGTCAGAAAGGGCGTCGAAGCCGTTTAGGGTAGCCTCCCTTTCCAAATTTGGACTTCTATAAAGAAACCCGAAGTGTAATAGGTGCGATCCAATCCTGAACTTAACCCAGAGGGAGTTAAATTCTGGATCTTGTGAGTTCAAATGTTGCTGACTCTGAAACACAACACCGTTACGTATATATAACACAAGACCTCTGTGAGAAAAAAAAGAGGAGAGAGTGTGATAACCAGGAATGTGAAAATCCTGTGGATCAGAATCCTCACACACCTGGGTCTCACATAGAGCGAGGACATCCGGCCTATGGAAACTAATATGAGAGTATACCGCAAAATAATTCGACCTCAGCCCGCGAATGTTTGCAAAGTGAATTTTGTATTTACCTACCATGACACTACCAAACAAAAGACAACATCAAAGCAAAATCACAAATAGTGCTGCCCCCCTCCCGCCACTGTTGTTTCTGTTGGTTGTTCAGTGTTATGCCTACAACAACCAACAGAACAGCGACGAGAAGAACGCAGAACTATTTGTGATATGCGAACGGGAAAAAGGAGGGGGGAACACAAATGCAAGACGGTATGGGGGCATAAAAAAGCCCTTAGTGTAGTCTTTTATGTGTTGGTGTGTTGATGCGTGGTGCTGGTTATTATTGTTGTTGTGACGTGAGAGCGCGATGTTTTGTTTTCTATTTTGTTTTGTGTTGTGGCTGCTGATGATGATGATGTAGTTGTTGTTATGAAATGTTGTTTTGTTATTTTATTCTATTCTATTTCGTTTATTTTAACTAAATTGCACTGTTTATTTTATTATTATGTTTCTATGTTATTTGTTCTTATGTGTATTTTAGAGTTTTGATTGTTTATTTTTGTTTTGCATAATTTTATTTTTTTTAAAGCACACGAAAAACACGAAAAACTCGACGGACGGACAAAATGTGCATGCACACTGAACGAAAGACAGACAAACACTCGAAAATGCCATGTCGGACACCTCCTCGAAGTATTGTTGGATATAGGTCTCCTCCCAAAAGAACGTCAATCTGGCTACTTTTATAAAAATCGGGATCCGCATAATCCAGTTTTGGTAGATTCATATCTACAGTAGGACAAAGCGAATGCGTAGGAATATCCCCAGTTACATGACATACAACTAACGCTTCAACTTTGAGTGAGAAATTATGATTCAACTTTGAGTTTATCACAAATGTTGCCATTTTTTCTGATTTACTGACAACTTCACCCCCTAATTCCGTTACTTCAGCTGAAACGGGTACTGTGGGCAACTTAAGTAGCTTTTGAATCCTTTCGGAGATAAAACTTTCATCAGAGCAAGGGTCTATTAACGCTCTAACCTTATACGCCGAGCCGAAATTAACGATATTTACCCATGCGGTCGCCAGCATTACTTTCTTTGATACCGAAGTTTGGTGACTCTGAACCGATCTATTTGAATTTTGATTTTCAGTGGACTGTATACTATCATTTGCAAATGAACTTGTTTGACCATAACCATGAGCCACCAGTGCAGAAATATTTTGATTCGCATTTTTTGAAAAATCTCTATGTAGGAGTGTGTGGTGCTTCTTCTGACACTTCGAACAACCGTTTGGACTTGTACAATTGATATACATATGTCCAATCTTAAGACAGTTGAAACAATACTTATAGCTTCTAAGTGTTAAAGCTCGATTTTTCTGGTCCATTTTAAGAAATTTATAACATGCGCTTATCGCATGATTGCCTTTGAATAACTTGCATTGACCAATATCAACTTTCGTGTGATGTGTCTTCAAGTGTTTGACTTTGGCACTAGTTTGATGCGCTTTTTTTGTAATGGTTTGAGAACTGCTGGATGCAATTATATCTGAGACACTCTCTAACGCATGAAACATGTCTGTCAGAAATACATTGAGCTCCTCCCACTTTGGTATTTCTGTCTTATTTTTTACTGACTGTTCCCAAAGACACAATGACTGTTCGGACAACTTCGCTGATCATAAGAATACGAATATTGGATCCCATGACCCAATATCGATTTCAAAGAGTTTGAGCACAGATATACAATTATTTATGTCACGTTGCAGTCATTTTACTTCATGGGGAGTATCTTCTTTACAGGAAACCAGGTTAAAAAAAAGTCTCAATTGACTGTTTATTAGGACACGCTTATTTTCGTATTGATTTTTTAGATTAGCCCACGCTATATCAAAATTTTCGTCCGTTAAGGCAATGTGTCGATTGATCTCCCTGGCTTCCCCGTCTTTTTATTGTAATAAGTAAAATAATTTTTCAACAGAGCTTAACCTAGAAATATTTATATAAATGGCCGTAAACAGGTCTCTAAATGTAGGCCTCGAAACATAATCGCCACGACATACACCTGTGTCACATGGAGGTACATGTACTGAGAAATCTTGCTTTTTAGTTACTGGTCTTGTATCTTCCGCCACAGACGCTTTCTTTGCCATTGCAATTATATTTATACATCTTATGTATGTTCTATGCGCCTGATTGTATTTAGCATGAAACTTTTTCTTTTCTTTAGTTTCAACTGTCTGACTCTCGTAGACTGATTTAAATTTGACCCAAAGCATCTCTAGTTCATTTCTCTCACATTCAATTGCTTCTACTGTGTATGTTGAAAAATCCTCTTCCTTTAGTCGTTGTTCAAATCTTGAGACTTCATCAACTACCTCGTCCAAATTTTCTGACGCCATTTTGAAGTTGATTCTAAAATACCGTTAATCTATCCAGTTATAATGCTTAGCCGCAGGTCCCGCTGAAAGTCTTCCAAATAATCCAGAAACCAAAGAATCGCCAAAAAAAAATAATTTATTTGAAAGTCACGAAATTTTTCAAAGTTTACACCAAAACGGGCCACTGTACGAAAAGGCTTGGAAAATTCCGGTGATAATCTACCAACAAATCCAAAGGAGAAAAAGGACAGACAATTCTCTAATACCGCAATTCAATAGTATATACCAAATTAAAGATGGCTCTTATATACTGTTTTCTTTTTTATATATATTTGGATGTACGCACATATGTGTGTAGGCGTCGTATCACATAACCTCACTTATCCAATGTCCAAAATGGATTTTTTCCTAACTTATTCTGGAGCCACTTTTTTCTTCAAAGACACTAAATACATGTATTTCATTCATACGCACCTCCACTTCCTTGCCTGATTCTTACGGGCGAAAGGACCAATGTTTCCTCCGACAAGCTGGGGTTTCTTTCAGGGATGTCTGCTGTTGCGTTCCACTCTCGCGAAACACAATGGGGACACGCACGGATAGGGTATATTTGTGGCCAATGAAAACTTCAGAGCACTTTATTGGTGCCACACAACTTTGTGGTCTTATATTTTATTAAAAGGCAATTTATCAAAAAAAAGGAATAAAACTTCTGCACACAATGTGGCAAATGTTGTTTTGCCGGCGATCGTTCAGAAGTAAGTAAGTGGTCTGGACGGACACACACATCAATGTCAGTGGTGTTAAATATTTATTCACCACAAGTACTGGGTACTCGTCGACCATACTACGGCGCATACACTGACGTCGCTAAAGGCACGAACAATATTATTACACGGTTTTTAAGTGGCGGGATGGTACATTTGTATGGGAGGTACCAGAAGGGGAGTTGCCAGACTTCCAAGTTCATGTCTGACAGTTTGTACAGTTATAGCTTTACTAAATACAAAATTTGGGCAAGATCGCGTTGGCCATATTGATATTATTACACGGTTTTTAAGTGGCGGGATGGTACATTTGTATGGGAGGTACCAGAAGGGGAGTTGCCAGACTTCCAAGTTCTTCTCTGAAAGTTTGTTCAGTTATAGCTTTACTAAATACAGAATTTGGGCAGGATCGCGTTGGCGGTATTAATATTATTATAATATATATATATATTATTACATACCATACATTTGTATGGGAGGTACCAGAAGGGTAGTTGCCAGACTTTCAAGATTTCGTTTGAAACTTTCTCCAGTTATAGCTTTACTACATACAACCTTTGTAAAGCTATTGATATTATTACACGATTTCTAAGGGGGTGAAATGGTACATTTGTATGGGAGGTACCTGAAGGGGAGTTACCATACTTTCAAGTTTGTGTCCGAAAGTTTTTCCCTCTATAGCTTTACTAAATACAGAATTTGTGCAAGATCTCGTTGGTCATATTGGTAATATTACACAGTTTTTAAGTGGCGGGATTGTACATTTGTATGGGAGGTACCATGAGGGGAGTTGCCAGACTTCCAAGTTCATGTCTGACAGTTTGTACAGTTATAGCTTTACTAAATACAAAATTTGGGCAAGATCGCGTTGGCCATATTGATATTATTACACGGTTTTTAAGTGGCGGGATGGTACATTTGTATGGGAGGTACCAGAAGGGGAGTTGCCAGACTTCCACGTTCTTGTCTGAAAGTTTGTACACTTATAGCTTTACTAAATGCAGAATTTGGACAATTTGGACGTTGGTGATATTAATATTATTACACCATTTCTTAAGTGGGTGGAATGTTAAATTTTTATGGGAGGTACCAGAAGGGGAGTTGCCAGACTTCCACGTTATTGTCTGAAAGTTTGTACAGTTATAGCTTTACTAAATACAAAATTTGGGCAAGATAGCGTTGGGAATATTGGTATTATTACTCGATTTCTAAGGGCGCGGGATGATACATTTGTATGGGAGGTACCATGAGGGGAGTTGCCAGACTTCCAAGTTCGTGTCTGACAGTTTGTACAGTTATAGCTTTACTATATACAAAATTTGGGCAAGATAGCGTTGGGAATTTTGGTATTATTACTCGATTTCTAAGGGCGCGGGATGGTACATTTGTATGAAATGTACCATGAGGGGAGTTGCCAGACTTAAAAGTTCATGTCTGACAGTTTGTACAGTTATAGCTTTACTAAATACAGAATTTGGGCAGGATCGTGTTGGCGGTATTGATATGATTACACGATTTCTAAGGAGGTGGAATGGTACATTTGTATGGGAGGTGCCAGAAGGGGAGTTGCCAGACTTTCAAGTTTATGTCCTTAACTTTCTCTAGTTATAGCTTTACTAAATACAAAATTTGGGCAAGATTACGTTTGTCATATTGATAATATTACACTTTTTTTAATGGCGGGATGGTACATTTGTATGGGAGGTACCAGGGAGTTGCCAGACTTCCAAGTTCGTGTCTGACAGTTTGTACAGTTATAGCTTTACTAAATACAAAATTTGGGCAAGATCGCGTTGGCCATATTGATATTATTACACGGTTTTTAAGTGGCGGGATGGTACATATTGTATGGGAGGTACCAGAAGTGGCGGGATGGTACATTTTGTATGGGAGGTACCAGAAGGGGTGTTGCCAGACTTCCACGTTCTTGTCTGAAAGTTTGTACAGTTATAGCTTTACTAAATGCAGAATTTGGGCAGGATCGCGGTGGTGGTATTGATATTGTTACTCGATTTCTAAGGGGGAGGAATGGTACATTTGTATGGGAGGTACCAGAAGGGGAGTTACCAGACGTTTAAGTTTTTGTCCAAAACTTTGTGAAGGTATACGTTTACTAAATACAAAATTTGGGCAAGATTACGTTTGTCATATTGATAATATTACACTTTTTTTAATGGATGGATGGTACATTTGTATGGGAGGTACCATGAGGGGAGTTGCCAGACTTCCAAGTTCATGTCTAACAGTTTGTACAGTTATAGCTTTACTAAATACAAAATTTTGGGCAAGATCGCGTTGGCCATATTGATATTATTACACGATTTTGAAGTGGCGGGATGGTACAATTGTATGGGAGGTACCAGAAGGGGAGTTGCCAGACTTCCACGTTCTTGTCTGAAAGTTTGTACAGTTATAGCTTTACTAAATACAAAATTTGGGCAGGATAGCGTTGGGAATATTGGTATTATTACTCGATTTCTAAGGGCGCGGGATGGTACATTTGTATGGGAGGTACCATGAGGGGAGTTGCCAGACTTCCAAGTTCGTGTCTGACAGTTTGTACAGTTATAGCTTTACTAAATACAAAATTTGGGCAAGATAGCGTTGGGAATTTTGGTATTATTACTCGATTTCTAAGGGCGCGGGATGGTACATTTGTATGAAATGTACCATGAGGGGAGTTGCCAGACTTAAAAGTTCATGTCTGACAGTTTGTACAGTTATAGATTTACTAAATACAGAATTTGGGCAGGATCGTGTTGGCGGTATTGATATGATTACACGATTTCTAAGGGGGTGTAACGGTACATTTGTATGGGCGGTACCAGAAGGGGATTTGCCAGATTTCCAGGCTTTCGTCCAACACTTTGTGAAGCTAGACTTGGCAGACTTCCAAGTTCATGTCTGACAGTTTGTACAGTTATAGCTTTACTAAATACAACATATGGGCAAGATAGCGTTGGGAATTTTGGTATTATTACTCGATTTCTAAGGAGGTGGAATGGTACATTTGTATGGGAGGTACCAGAAGGGGAGTTGCCAGACTTCCACGTTCTTGTCTGAAAGTTTGTACAGTTATAGCTTTACTAAATACCAAATTTGGGCAAGATAGCGTTGGGAATATCGGTATTATTACTCGATTTCTAAGGGCGCGGGATGGTACATTTGTATGGGAGGTACCATGACGAGAGTTGCCAGACTTCCAAGTTCTTGTCTGAAAGTTTGTAGATTTATAGCTTTACTTTATAAAGAATTTGGGCAGGATCGTGTTGGCGGTATTGATATGATTACACGATTTCTAAGGGGGTGTAACGGTACATTTGTATGGGAGGTACCAGAAGGGGAGTTGCCAGACTTTCAAGTTTATGTCCGGAAGTTTCTCTAGTTATAGCTTTACTAAATACAAAATTTGGGCAAGATTACGTTTGTCATATTGATAATATTACACTTTTTTTAATGGCGGGATGGTACATTTGTATGGGAGGTACCAGGGAGTTGCCAGACTTCCAAGTTCGTGTCTGACAGTTTGTACAGTTATAGCTTTACTAAATTCAAAATTTGGGCAAGATCGCGTTGGCCATATTGATATTATTACACGGTTTTTAAGTGGCGGGATGGTACATATTGTATGGGAGGTACCAGAAGTGGCGGGATGGTACATTTTGTATGGGAGGTACCAGAAGGGGAGTTGCCAGACTTCCACGTTCTTGTCTGAAAGTTTGTACAGTTATAGCTTTACTAAATACAAAATGTGGGCAGAATAGCGTTGGGAATATTGGTATTATTACTCGATTTCTAAGGGCGAGGGATGGTACATTTATATGAAAGGTACCATGAGGGGAGTTGCCAGACTTAAAAGTTCATGTCTGAGTTTGTACAGTTATAGCTTTACTAAATACAGAATTTGGGCAGGATCGCGTTGGAGGTATTGATAGTATTACACGCTTTCTAAGGAGGTGGAATGGTACATTTGTATGGGAGGTACCAGAAGGGAAGTTGCCAGACTTCCAAGATCTTGTCTGAAAGTTGGTCCAGTTATAGCTTTACTAAATGCAGAATTTGGACAGGATCGCGTTGGTGGTATTAATATTATTACACCATTTCTTAAGTGGTGGAATTTTACATTTGTATGGGAGGTACCAGAAGGGGAGTTGCCAGACTTCCAAGTTCTTGTCTGAAAGTTATACAGTTATAGCTTTACTAAATACAAAATTTGGGCAAGATAGCGTTGGGAATATTGGTATTATTACTCGATTTCTAAGGGCGCGGGATGGTACATTTGTATGAAAGCTACCATGAGGGGAGTTGCCAGACTTAAAAGTTCATGTCTGACAGTTTGTACAGTTATAGCTTTACTAAATACAGAATTTGGGTAGGATCGCGTTGGAGGTATTGATAGTATTACACGCTTTCTAAGGAGGTGGAATGGTACATTTGTATGGGAGGTACCAGAAGGGGAGTTGCCAGACTTCCAAGTTCTTGTCTGAAAGTTGGTCCAGTTATAGCTTTACTAAATACAAAATATGGGCAAGATAGCGTTGGGAATATTGGTATTATTACTCGAGTTCTAAGGGCGCGGGATGATTTTTATGGGAGGTACCATGAGGAGAGTTGCCATACTTCCGAGTTCTTGTCTGACAGTTGGTACAGTTATAGCTTTACTAAATACAAAATTTGGGCAAGATAGCGTTGGGAATATTGGTATTATTACTCGAGTTCTAAGGGCGCGGGATGGTACATTTGCATGGGAAGTATCATGAGAGAAGTTGCCAGAGTTCCAAGTTCATGTCTGACAGTTTCTACAGTTATAGCTTTACTAAATACAGAATTTGGGCAGGATCGCGTTGGAGGTATTGATAGTATTACACGCTTTAAGGAGGTGGAATGGTACATTTGTATGGGAGGTACCAGAAGGGGAGTTGCCAGACTTCCACGTTCTTGTCTGAAAGTTTGTACAGTTATAGGTTTACTAAATACAAAATTTGGGCAAGATAGCCTTGGGAATATTATTATTATTACTCGATTTCTAAGGGCGCGGGATGGTACATTTTTATGGGAGGTACCATGAGGAGAGTTGCCAGACTTCCAAGTTCTTGTCTGACAGTTGGAACAGTTATAGCTTTACTAAATACAAAATTTGGGCAAGATAGCTTTGGGAATATTGGTATTATTACTCGATTTCTAAGTGCGCGGGATGGTACATTTGTATGGGAGGTACCATGAGAGGAGTTGCCAGACTTCCAAGTTCATGTCTGACAGTTTCTACAGTTATAGCTTTACTAAATACAGAATTTGGGCAGGATCGCGTTGGTGGTATTGATAGTATTACTCGCTTTCTAAGGAGGTGGAATGATACATTTGTATGGGAGGTACCAGAAGGGGAGTTGCCAGACTTCCAAGTTCTTGTCTGAAAGTAATACAGTTATAGCTTTACTAAATACAGACTTTGGGCAAGATCATGTTGGTGGTATTGATATTATTACACCATTTCTTAAGTGGGTTGAATGGTACATTTGTATGGGAGGTACCAGAAGGGGAGTTGTCACACTTCCAAGATTTTGTCCAAAACATTGTGAAGGTATACGTTTACTAAATACACAATTTGGGCAATATTACGTTTGTCATATTGATAATATTACACGGTTTTTATGTGGCGGGATAGTACATTTGTATGGGAGGTACCAGAAGGGGAGATGCCAGACTTCTAAGTTCATGTCTGACAGTTTCTACAGTTATAGCTTTACTAAATACAAAATTTGGGCAAGATCGAGTTGGCCATATTGATATTATTACACGGTTTTTAAGTGGCGGGATGGTACATTTGTATGGGAGGTACCATGAGGGGAGTTGCCAGGCTTCCAAGTTCATGTCTGACAGTTTGTACAGTTATAGCTTTACTAAATACAAAATTTGGGCAAGATAGCGTTGGGAATATTGGTATTATTACTCGATTTTTAAGTGGCGGGATGGTACATTTGTATGGGAGGTACTAGAAGGGGAGTTGCCAGACTTCCACGTTCTTGTCTGAAAGTTTGTACAGTTATAGCTTTACTAAATACAAAATGTGGGCAAGATAGCGTTGGGAATATTGGTATTATTACTCGATTTCTAATGGCGCGGGATGGTACATTTGTATGGGAGGTACCATGAGGGGAGTTGCCAGGCTTCCAAGTTCATGTCTGACAGTTTGTACAGTTATAGCTTTACTAAATACAAAATTTGGGCAAGATAGCGTTGGGAATATTGGTATTTTTACTCGATTTCTAAGGGCGCGGGATGGTACATTTATATGAAATGTACCATGAGGGGAGTTGCCAGACTTAGAAGTTCATGTCTGACAGTTTGTACAGTTATAGCTTTACTAAATACAGAATTTGGGTAGGATCGCGTTGGAGGTATTGATAGTATTACACGCTTTCTAAGGAGGTGGAATGGTACATTTGTATGGGAGGTACTAGAAGGGGAGTTGCCAGACTTCCACGTTCTTGTCTGAAAGTTTGTACAGTTATAGCTTTACTAAATACAAAATGTGGGCAAGATAGCGTTGGGAATATTGGTATTATTACTCGATTTCTAATGGCGCGGGATGGTACATTTGTATGGGAGGTACCATGAGGGGAGTTGCCAGGCTTCCAAGTTCATGTCTGACAGTTTGTACAGTTATAGCTTTACTAAATACAAAATTTGGGCAAGATAGCGTTGGGAATATTGGTATTTTTACTCGATTTCTAAGGGCGCGGGATGGTACATTTATATGAAAGGTACCATGAGGGGAGTTGCCAGACTTAGAAGTTCATGTCTGACAGTTTGTACAGTTATAGCTTTACTAAATACAGAATATGGGCATTATCGTGTTGGAGGTATTGATAGTATTACACGCTTTCTAAGGAGGTGGAATGGTACATTTGTATGGGAGGTACTAGAAGGGGAGTTGCCAGACTTCCACGTTCTTGTCTGAAAGTTTGTACAGTTATAGCTTTACTAAATACAAAATGTGGGCAAGATAGCGTTGGGAATATTGGTATTATTACTCGATTTCTAATGGCGCGGGATGGTACATTTGTATGGGAGGTACCATGAGGGGAGTTGCCAGGCTTCCAAGTTCATGTCTGACAGTTTGTACAGTTATAGCTTTACTAAATACAAAATTTGGGCAAGATAGCGTTGGGAATATTGGTATTATTACTCGATTTTTAAGTGGCGGGATGGTACATTTGTATGGGAGGTACTAGAAGGGGAGTTGCCAGACTTCCACGTTCTTGTCTGAAAGTTTGTACAGTTATAGCTTTACTAAATACAAAATGTGGGCAAGATAGCGTTGGGAATATTGGTATTATTACTTGATTTCTAATGGCGCGGGATGGTACATTTGTATGGGAGGTACCATGAGGGGAGTTGCCAGGCTTCCAAGTTCATGTCTGACAGTTTGTACAGTTATAGCTTTACTAAATACAAAATTTGGGCAAGATAGCGTTGGGAATATTGGTATTTTTACTCGATTTCTAAGGGCGCGGGATGGTACATTTATATGAAAGGTACCATGAGGGGAGTTGCCAGACTTAGAAGTTCATGTCTGACAGTTTGTACAGTTATAGCTTTACTAAATACAGAATTTGGGCAGGATCGTGTTGGCGGTATTGATATGATTACACGATTTCTAAGGAGGTGGAATGGTACATTTGTATGGGAGGTGCCAGAAGGGGAGTTGCCAGACTTTCAAGTTTATGTCCTTAACTTTCTCTAGTTATAGCTTTACTAAATACAAAATTTGGGCAAGATTACGTTTGTCATATTGATAATATTACACTTTTTTTTAATGGCGGGATGGTACATTTGTATGGGAGGTACCAGGGAGTTGCCAGACTTCCAAGTTCGTGTCTGACAGTTTGTACAGTTATAGCTTTACTAAATACAAAATTTGGGCAAGATCGCGTTGGCCATATTGATATTATTACACGGTTTTTAAGTGGCGGGATGGTACATATTGTATGGGCGGTACCAGAAGTGGCGGGATGGTACATTTTGTATGGGAGGTACCAGAAGGGGTGTTGCCAGACTTCCACGTTCTTGTCTGAAAGTTTGTACAGTTATAGCTTTACTAAATGCAGAATTTGGGCAGGATCGCGGTGGTGGTATTGATATTGTTACTCGATTTCTAAGGGGGAGGAATGGTACATTTGTATGGGAGGTACCAGAAGGGGAGTTACCAGACGTTTAAGTTTTTGTCCAAAACTTTGTGAAGGTATACGTTTACTAAATACAAAATTTGGGCAAGATTACGTTTGTCATATTGATAATATTACACTTTTTTTAATGGATGGATGGTACATTTGTATGGGAGGTACCATGAGGGGAGTTGCCAGACTTCCAAGTTCATGTCTAACAGTTTGTACAGTTATAGCTTTACTAAATACAAAATTTTGGGCAAGATCGCGTTGGCCATATTGATATTATTACACGGTTTTGAAGTGGCGGGATGGTACAATTGTATGGGAGGTACCAGAAGGGGAGTTGCCAGACTTCCACGTTCTTGTCTGAAAGTTTGTACAGTTATAGCTTTACTAAATACAAAATTTGGGCAGGATAGCGTTGGGAATATTGGTATTATTACTCGATTTCTAAGGGCGCGGGATGGTACATTTGTATGGGAGGTACCATGAGGGGAGTTGCCAGACTTCCAAGTTCGTGTCTGACAGTTTGTACAGTTATAGCTTTACTAAATACAAAATTTGGGCAAGATAGCGTTCGGAATTTTGGTATTATTACTCGATTTCTAAGGGCGCGGGATGGTACATTTGTATGAAATGTACCATGAGGGGAGTTGCCAGACTTAAAAGTTCATGTCTGACAGTTTGTACAGTTATAGCTTTACTAAATACAGAATTTGGGCAGGATCGTGTTGGCGGTATTGATATGATTACACGATTTCTAAGGGGGTGTAACGGTACATTTGTATGGGCGGTACCAGAAGGGGATTTGCCAGACTTCCACGTTCTTGTCTGAAAGTTTGTACAGTTATAGCTTTACTAAATACCAAATTTGGGCAAGATAGCGTTGGGAATATCGGTATTATTACTCGATTTCTAAGGGCGCGGGATGGTACATTTGTATGGGAGGTACCATGAGGAGAGTTGCCAGACTTCCAAGTTATTGTCTGAAAGTTTGTAGATTTATAGCTTTACTTTATAAAGAATTTGGGCAGGATCGTGTTGGCGGTATTGATATGATTACTCGATTTCGAAGGTGGTGTAACGGTACATTTGTATGGGAGGTACCAGAAGGGGAGTTGCCAGACTTTCAAGTTTATGTCCGGAACTTTCTCTAGTTATAGCTTTACTAAATACAAAATTTGGGCAAGATTACGTTTGTCATATTGATAATATTACACTTTTTTTAATGGCGGGATGGTACATTTGTATGGGAGGTACCAGGGAGTTGCCAGACTTCCAAGTTCGTGTCTGACAGTTTGTACAGTTATAGCTTTACTAAATACAAAATTTGGGCAAGATCGCGTTGGCAATATTGATATTATTACACGGTTTTTAAGTGGCGGGATGGTACATATTGTATGGGAGGAACCAGAAGTGGCGGGATGGTACATTTTGTATGGGAGGTACCAGAAGGGGTGTTGCCAGACTTCCACGTTCTTGTCTGAAAGTTTGTACAGTTATAGCTTTACTAAATGCAGAATTTGGGCAGGATCGCGGTGGTGGTATTGATATTGTTACTCGATTTCTAAGGGGGAGGAATGGTACATTTGTATGGGAGGTACCAGAAGGGGAGTTGCCAGACGTTTAAGTTTTTGTCCAAAGTTAAGTTTTTGTCCAGGTATACGTTTACTAAATACAAAATTTGGGCAAGATTACATTTGTCATATTGATAATATTACACTTTTTTTAATGGATGGATGGTACATTTGTATGGGAGGTACCATGAGGGGAGTTGCCAGACTTCCAAGTTCATGTCTAACAGTTTGTACAGTTATAGCTTTACTAAATACAAAATTTTGGGCAAGATCGCGTTGGCCATATTGATATTATTACACGGTTTTGAAGTGGCGGGATGGTACAATTGTATGGGAGGTACCAGAAGGGGAGTTGCCAGACTTCCAAGTTCTTGTCTGAAAGTTATACAGTTATAGCTTTACTAAATACAAAATTTGGGCAAGATAGCGTTGGGAATATTGGTATTATTACTCGATTTCTAAGGGCGCGGGATGGTACATTTGTATGAAAGCTACCATGAGGGGAGTTGCCAGACTTAAAAGTTCATGTCTGACAGTTTGTACAGTTATAGCTTTACCAAATACAGAATGTGGGTAGGATCGCGTTGGAGGTATTGATAGTATTACACGCTTTCTAAGGAGGTGGAATGGTACATTTGTATGGGAGGTACCAGAAGGGGAGTTGCCAGACTTCCAAGTTCTTGTCTGAAAGTTGGTCCAGTTATAGCTTTACTAAATACAAAATATGGGCAAGATAGCGTTGGGAATATTGGTATTATTACTCGAGTTCTAAGGGCGCGGGATGATTTTTATGGGAGGTACCATGAGGAGAGTTGCCATACTTCCGAGTTCTTGTCTGACAGTTGGTACAGTTATAGCTTTACTAAATACAAAATTTGGGCAAGATAGCGTTGGGAATATTGGTATTATTACTCGAGTTCTAAGGGCGCGGGATGGTACATTTGTATGGGAAGTATCATGAGAGAAGTTGCCAGACTTCCAAGTTCATGTCTGACAGTTTCTACAGTTATAGCTTTACTAAATACAGAATTTGGGCAGTATCGCGTTGGTGGTATTGATAGTATTACACGCTTTCTAAGGAGGTGGAATGATACATTTGTATGGGAGGTACCAGAAGGGGAGTTGCCAGACTTCCAAGTTCTTGTCTGAAAGTTATACAATTATAGCTTTACCAAATACAGACTTTGGGCAAGATCGCGTTGGTGGTATTGATATTATTACACCATTTCTTAAGTTGGTTGAATGGTACATTTTTATGGGAGGTACCAGAAGGGGAGTTGTCACACTTCCAAGCTTTTGTCCAAAACTTTGTGAAGGTATACGTTTACTAAATACAAAATTTGGGCAATATTACGTTTGTCATATTGATAATATTACACGGTTTTTTTGTGGCTGGATAGTACATTTGTATGGGAGGTACCAGAAGGGGAGTGGCCAGACTACCAAGTTTTTGTCCAAAACTTTGTCTGTCTATATCTTTACTAAATACAAAATTTGGGCAAGAAAGCGTTGGGAATATTGGTATTATTACTCGATTTCTAAGGGCACGGGATGGTACATTTGTATGAAAGGTACCATGAGGGGAGTTGCCAGACCTAAAAGTTCATGTCTGACAGTTTGTACAGTTATATCTTTACTAAATACAGAATTTGGGCAGGATCGCGTTGGAGGTATTGATAGTATTACACGCTTTAAGGAGGTGGAATGGTACATTTGTATGGGAGGTACCAGAAGGGGAGTTGCCAGACTTCCACGTTCTTGTCTGAAAGTTTGTCCAGTTATAGGTTTACTAAATACAAAATTTGGGCAAGATAGCCTTGGGAATATTATTATTATTACTCGATTTCTAAGGGCGCGGGATGGTACATTTTTATGGGAGGTACCATGAGGAGAGTTGCCAGACTTCCAAGTTCTTGTCTGACAGTTGGAACAGTTATAGCTTTACTAAATACAATATTTGGGCAAGATAGCTTTGGGAATATTGGTATTATTACTCGATTTCTAAGTGCGCGGGATGGTACATTTGTATGGGAGGTACCATGAGAGGAGTTGCCAGACTTCCAAGTTCATGTCTGACAGTTTCTACAGTTATAGCTTTACTAAATACAGAATTTGGGCAGGATCGCGTTGGTGGTATTGATAGTATTACACGCTTTCTAAGGAGGTGGAATGATACATTTGTATGGGAGGTACCAGAAGGGGAGTTGCCAGACTTCCAAGTTCTTGTCTGAAAGTAATACAGTTATAGCTTTACTAAATACAGACTTTGGGCAAGATCATGTTGGTGGTATTGATATTATTACACCATTTCTTAAGTTGGTTGAATGGTACATTTTTATGGGAGGTACCAGAAGGGGAGTTGTCACACTTCCAAGATTTTGTCCAAAACATTGTGAAGGTATACGTTTACTAAATACACAATTTGGGCAATATTACGTTTGTCATATTGATAATATTACACGGTTTTTATGTGGCGGGATAGTACATTTGTATGGGAGGTACCAGAAGGGGAGATGCCAGACTTCTAAGTTCATGTCTGACAGTTTCTACAGTTATAGCTTTACTAAATACAAAATTTGGGCAAGATCGAGTTGGCCATATTGATATTATTACACGGTTTTTAAGTGGCGGGATGGTACATTTGTATGGGAGGTACCATGAGGGGAGTTGCCAGGCTTCCAAGTTCATGTCTGACAGTTTGTACAGTTATAGCTTTACTAAATACAAAATTTGGGCAAGATAGCGTTGGGAATATTGGTATTATTACTCGATTTTTAAGTGGCGGGATGGTACATTTGTATGGGAGGTACTAGAAGGGGAGTTGCCAGACTTCCACGTTCTTGTCTGAAAGTTTGTACAGTTATAGCTTTACTAAATACAAAATGTGGGCAAGATAGCGTTGGAAATATTGGTATTATTACTCGATTTCTAATGGCGCGGGATGGTACATTTGTATGGGAGGTACCATGAGGGGAGTTGCCAGGCTTCCAAGTTCATGTCTGACAGTTTGTACAGTTATAGCTTTACTAAATACAAAATTTGGGCAAGATAGCGTTGGGAATATTGGTATTTTTACTCGATTTCTAAGGGCGCGGGATGGTACATTTATATGAAAGGTACCATGAGGGGAGTTGCCAGACTTAGAAGTTCATGTCTGACAGTTTGTACAGTTATAGCTTTACTAAATACAGAATTTGGGCATTATCGTGTTGGAGGTATTGATAGTATTACACGCTTTCTAAGGAGGTGGAATGGTACATTTGTATGGGAGGTACCAGAATGGGAGTTGCCAGACTTCCATGTTCTTGTCTGAAAGTTGGTCCAGTTTTAGCTTTACTAAATGCAGAATTTGGACAGGATCGCGTTGGTGGTATTAGTATTGTTACACCGTTTCTTAAGTGGTGAAATGGTACATTTGTATGGGAGGTACCAGAAGGGGAGTTGCCAGACGTTTAAGTTTTTGTCCAAAACTTTGTGAAGGTATACGTTTACTAAATACAAAATTTGGGCAAGATTACGTTTGTCATATTGATAATATTACACTTTTTTTAATGGATGGATGGTACATTTGTATGGGAGGTACCATGAGGGGAGTTGCCAGACTTCCAAGTTCATGTCTAACAGTTTGTACAGTTATAGCTTTACTAAATACAAAATTTTGGGCAAGATCGCGTTGGCCATATTGATATTATTACACGGTTTTGAAGTGGCGGGATGGTACAATTGTATGGGAGGTACCAGAAGGGGAGTTGCCAGACTTCCACGTTCTTGTCTGAAAGTTTGTACAGTTATAGCTTTACTAAATACAAAATGTCGGCAAGATAGCGTTGGGAATATTGGTATTATTACTCGATTTCTAAGGGCGAGGGATGGTACATTTGTATGAAAGGTACCATGAGGGGAGTTGCCAGACTTAAAAGTTCATGTCTGAGTTTGTACAGTTATAGCTTTACTAAATACAGAATTTGGGCAGGATCGCGTTGGAGGTATTGATAGTATTACACGCTTTCTAAGGAGGTGGAATGGTACATTTGTATGGGAGGTACCAGAAGGGAAGTTGCCAGACTTCCAAGATCTTGTCTGAAAGTTGGTCCAGTTATAGCTTTACTAAATGCAGAATTTGGACAGGATCGCGTTGGTGGTATTAGTATTGTTACACCGTTTCTTAAGTGGTGAAATGGTACATTTGTATGGGAGGTACCAGAAGGGGAGTTGCCAGACGTTTAAGTTTTTGTCCAAAACTTTGTGAAGGTATACGTTTACTAAATACAAAATTTGGGCAAGATTACGTTTGTCATATTGATAATATTACACTTTTTTTAATGGATGGATGGTACATTTGTATGGGAGGTACCATGAGGGGAGTTGCCAGACTTCCTAGTTCATGTCTAACAGTTTGTACAGTTATAGCTTTACTAAATAAAAAATTTTGGGCAAGATCGCGTTGGCCATATTGATATTATTACACGGTTTTGAAGTGGCGGGATGGTACAATTGTATGGGAGGTACCAGAAGGGGAGTTGCCAGACTTACACGTTCTTGTCTGAAAGTTTGTACAGTTATAGCTTTACTAAATACAAAATGTGGGCAAGATAGCGTTGGGAATATTGGTATTATTACTCGATTTCTAAGGGCGAGGGATGGTACATTTGTATGAAAGGTACCATGAGGGGAGTTGCCAGACTTAAAGTTCATGTCTGAGTTTGTACAGTTATAGCTTTACTAAATACAGAATTTGGGCAGGATCGCGTTGGAGGTATTAATAGTATTACACGCTTTCTAAGGAGGTGGAATTTTACATTTGTATGGGAGGTACCAGAAGGGGAGTTGCCAGACTTCCAAGTTCTTGTCTGAAAGTTATACAGTTATAGCTTTACTAAATACAAAATTTGGGCAAGATAGCGTTGGGAATATTGGTATTATTACTCGATTTCTAAGGGCGCGGGATGGTACATTTGTATGAAAGGTACCATGAGGGGAGTTGCCAGACTTAAAAGTTCATGTCTGACAGTTTGTACAGTTATAGCTTTACTAAATACAGAATTTGGGTAGGATCGCGTTGGAGGTATTGATAGTATTACACGCTTTCTAAGGACGTGGAATGGTACATTTGTATGGGAGGTACCAGAAGGGGAGTTGCCAGACTTCCAAGTTCTTGTCTGAAAGTTGGTCCAGTTATAGCTTTACTAAATACAAAATATGGGCAAATATGGCTAAGGGCGCGGGATGATTTTTATGGGAGGTACCATGAGGAGAGTTGCCATACTTCCGAGTTCTTGTCTGACAGTTGGTACAGTTATAGCTTTACTAAATACAAAATTTGGGCAAGATAGCGTTGGGAATATTGGTATTATTACTCGAGTTCTAAGGGCGCGGGATGGTACATTTGTATGGGAAGTATCATGAGAGAAGTTGCCAGACTTCCAAGTTCATGTCTGACAGTTTCTACAGTTATAGCTTTACTAAATACAGAATTTGGGCAGTATCGCGTTGGTGGTATTGATAGTATTACACGCTTTCTAAGGAGGTGGAATGATACATTTGTATGGGAGGTACCAGAAGGGGAGTTGCCAGACTTCCAAGTTCTTGTCTGAAAGTTATACAATTATAGCTTTACCAAATACAGACTTTGGGCAAGATCGCGTTGGTGGTATTGATATTATTACACCATTTCTTAAGTTGGTTGAATGGTACATTTTTATGGGAGGTACCAGAAGGGGAGTTGTCACACTTCCAAGCTTTTGTCCAAAACTTTGTGAAGGTATACGTTTACTAAATACAAAATTTGGGCAATATTACGTTTGTCATATTGATAATATTACACGGTTTTTTTGTGGCTGGATAGTACATTTGTATGGGAGGTACCAGAAGGGGAGTGGCCAGACTACCAAGTTTTTGTCCAAAACTTTGTCTGTCTATATCTTTACTAAATACAAAATTTGGGCATGAAAGCGTTGGGAATATTGGTATTATTACTCGATTTCTAAGGGCACGGGATGGTACATTTGTATGAAAGGTACCATGAGGGGAGTTGCCAGACTTAAAAGGTCATGTCTGACAGTTTGTACAGTTATATCTTTACTAAATACAGAATTTGGGCAGGATCGCGTTGGAGGTATTGATAGTATTACACGCTTTAAGGAGGTGGAATGGTACATTTGTATGGGAGGTACCAGAAGGGGAGTTGCCAGACTTCCACGTTCTTGTCTGAAAGTTTGTACAGTTATAGGTTTACTAAATACAAAATTTGGGCAAGATACCCTTGGGAATATTATTATTATTACTCGATTTCTAAGGGCGCGGGATGGTACATTTTTATGGGAGGTACCATGAGGAGAGTTGCCAGACTTCCATATTCTTGTCTGACAGTTGGAACAGTTATAGCTTTACTAAATACAAAATTTGGGCAAGATAGCTTTGGGAATATTGGTATTATTACTCGATTTCTAAGTGCGCGGGATGGTACATTTGTATGGGAGGTACCATGAGAGGAGTTGCCAGACTTCCAAGTTCATGTCTGACAGTTTCTACAGTTATAGCTTTACTAAATACACAATTTGGGCAGGATCGCGTTGGTGGTATTGATAGTATTACACGCTTTCTAAGGAGGTGGAATGATACATTTGTATGGGAGGTACCAGAAGGGGAGTTGCCAGACTTCCAAATTCTTGTCTGAAAGTAATACAGTTATAGCTTTACTAAATACAGACTAAGTACTCAACGATTCTACAAGCAGAGATCAAGGCGATCACAGAATGCCTAGAATGGCTGCGGAGCAGAATCACAGGAAAAACTATCTGTATTTTCACAGACAGTCAAAACGCAATTAGATCCCTCAGAGATGATAATGTCAAATCAAGGACACTCATGTACTGTAAGGAAACAATAAATGACGTATCGAGAAATAACGACATAGTTATAAACTGGATACCAGGCCACAAAGGGTTTCCAGGCAATGTCAAGGCTGACGAACTGGCTAAAATCGGAAGGGAATCCGACCAAAATACTCTGCAACTGTCTAAACCTTTTCTTGAGACAAAAAAGGAGTTGAGGGAATGGATGAGGACGACCCATGCCGTAAAGTGGCTAGAGGAACAGGTGGGAAGAACCACAAAAGAAACCTGGGGAAGCCTCGATTACAATAAAACAAAGAGAATTCTCGGGTTTCACAAAAATGAACTAAGTAAGCTAGTTGGGGTCATCACAGGGCACACTAGTCTAAGGGCACACCTATTTAGAATAGGATGTTCCCAGAGCGATGAATGCAGGACATGCGGAGAGGACGCCGAGACGGCGGAACACTTCCTGTGCCATTGCCCTGCTTTCTCGCAGGTCAGGAAAGTCCAATTAGGAGAGGACACTTTAGATGACCTATCGGCCGTCAAAGCAATAGACATAAGGAATTTAAGTAACTTTATAGAGGGGACCAAATTCCTAACGTAGGATAAGGGGGAAGGAAATTCGTAGACGAAATCAGGAGCGCACAACAGGCCGAATTGCTGGCCTACGTGTATGTCAATGACATGAGACGGTCATGGTGCATGACCGATCCTCCATTCAACCTAACCTAACCTAACCTAAATACAGACTTTGGGCAAGATCATGTTGGTGGTATTGATATTATTACACCATTTCTTAAGTGGGTTGAATGGTACATTTGTATGGGAGGTACCAGAAGGGGAGATGCCAGACTTCTAAGTTCATGTCTGACAGTTTCTACAGTTATAGCTTTACTAAATACAAAATTTGGGCAAGATCGAGTTGGCCATATTGATATTATTACACGGTTTTACACGATGGTACATTTGTATGGGAGGTACCAGAAGGGGAGTTGCCAGACTTCCACGTTCTTGTCTGAAAGTTTATAGCTTTACTAAATACAAAATGTGGGCAAGATAGCGTTGGGAATATTGGTATTATTACTCGATTTCTAAGGGCGCGGGATGGTACATTTGTATGGGAGGTACAATGAGGGGAGTTGACAGGCTTCCAAGTTCATGTCTGACAGTTTGTACAGTTATAGCTTTACTAAATACAAAATTTGGGCAAGATAGCGTTGGGAATATTGGTATTATTACTCGATTTTTAAGTGGCGGGATGGTACATTTGTATGGGAGGTACTAGAAGGGGAGTTGCCAGACTTCCACGTTCTTGTCTGAAAGTTTGTACAGTTATAGCTTTACTAAATACAAAATGTGGGCAAGATAGCGTTGGGAATATTGGTATTATTACTCGATTTCTAAAGGCGCGGGATGGTACATTTGTATGGGAGGTACCATGAGGGGAGTTGCCAGGCTTCCAAGTTCATGTCTGACAGTTTGTACAGTTATAGCTTTACTAAATACAAAATTTGGGCAAGATAGCGTTGGGAATATTGGTATTTTTACTCGATTTCTAAGGGCGCGGGATGGTACATTTGTATGAAAGGTACCATGAGGGGAGTTGCCAGACTTAGAAGTTCATGTCTGACAGTTTGTACAGTTATAGCTTTACTAAATACAGAATTTGGGCATTATCGTGTTGGAGGTATTGATAGTATTACACGCTTTCTAAGGAGGTGGAATGGTACATTTGTATGGGAGGTACCAGAATGGGAGTTGCGAGACTTCCATGTTCTTGTCTAAAAGTTGGTCCAGTTTTAGCTTTACTAAATGCAGAATTTGGACAGGATCGCGTTGGTGGTATTAGTATTGTTACACCGTTTCTTAAGTGGTGAAATGGTACATTTGTATGGGAGGTACCAGAAGGGAAGTTGCCAGACTTCCACGTTCTTGTCTTAAAGTTTGTACAGTTATAGCTTTACTAAATACAAAATTTGGGCAAGATAGCGTTGGGAATATTAGTATTATTTCTCGATTTCTAAGGGCGCGGGATGGTACATTTGTATGGGAGGTACCATGAGGGGAGTTGCCAGACTTCCAAGTTCATGTCTGACAGTTTCTACAGTTATAGCTTTACTAAATACAGAATTTGGGCAGGATCGCGTTGGTGGTATTGATAGTATTACACGCTTTCTAAGGAGGTGGAATTTTACACTTGTATGAAGGTACCAGAAGGGGAGTTGCCAGACTTCCAAGTTCATGTCTGACAGTTTCTACGGTTATAGCTTTACTAAATACAGAATTTGGGCAGGATCGCGTTGGTGGTATTGATAGTATTACACGCTTTCTAAGGAGGTGGAATGATACATTTGTATGGGAGGTACCAGAAGGGGAGTTGCCAGACTTCCAAGTTCTTGTCTGAAAGTAATACAGTTATAGCTTTACTAAATACAGACTTTGGGCAAGATCATGTTGGTGGTATTGATATTATTACACCATTTCTTAAGTGGGTTGAATGGTACATTTGTATGGAAGGTACCAGAAGGGGAGTTGGTACACTTCCAAGATTTTGTCCAAAACATTGTGAAGGTATACGATTACTAAATACACAATTTGGGCAATATTACGTTTGTCATATTGATAATATTACACGGTTTTTATGTGGCGGGATAGTACATTTGTATGGGAGGTACCGGAAGGGGAGATGCCAGACTTCCAAGTTCATGTCTGAAAGTTTGTACAGTTATAGCTTTACTAAATACAAAATTTGGGCAAGATAGCGTTGGGAATATTAGTATTATTACTCGATTTCTAAGGGCGCGGGATGGTACATTTGAGGGGAGTTGCCAGACTTCCAAGTTCATGTCTGACAGTTTCTACAGTTATAGCTTTACTAAATACAGAATTTGGGCAGGATCGCGTTGGTGGTATTGATAGTATTACACGCTTTCTAAGGAGGTGGAATGATACATTTGTATGGGAGGTACCAGAAGGGGAGTTGCCAGACTTCCAAGTTCTTGTCTGAAAGTAATACAGTTATAGCTTTACTAAATACAGACTTTGGGCAAGATCATGTTGGTGGTATTGATATTATTACACCATTTCTTAAGTGGGTTGAATGGTACATTTGTATGGAAGGTACCAGAAGGGGAGTTGGTACACTTCCAAGATTTTGTCCAAAACATTGTGAAGGTATACGTTTACTAAATACACAATTTGGGCAATATTACGTTTGTCATATTGATAATATTACACGGTTTTTATGTGGCGGATAGTACATTTGTATGGGAGGTACCATGAGGGGAGTTGCCAGACTTCCAAGTTCATGTCTGACAGTTTCTACAGTTATAGCTTTACTAAATACAGAATTTGGGCAGGATCGCGTTGGTGGTATTGATAGTATTACACGCTTTCGAAGGAGGTGGAATTTTACACTTGTATGGGAGGTACCAGAAGGGGAGTTGCCAGACTTCCAAGTTCATGTCTGACAGTTTATACAGTTATAGCTTTACTAAATACAGAATTTGGGCAGGATCGCGTTGGTGGTATTGATAGTATTACACGCTTTCTAAGGAGGTGGAATGATACATTTGTATGGGAGGTACCAGAAGGGGAGTTGCCAGACTTCCAAGTTCTTGTCTGAAAGTAATACAGTTATAGCTTTACTAAATACAGACTTTGGGCAAGATCATGTTGGTGGTATTGATATTATTACACCATTTCTTAAGTGGGTTGAATGGTACATTTGTATGGGAGGTACCAGAAGGGGAGTTGTCACACTTCCAAGATTTTGTCCAAAACATTGTGAAGGTATACGTTTACTAAATACACAATTTGGGCAATATTACGTTTGTCATATTGATAATATTACACGGTTTTTATGTGGCGGGATAGTACATTTGTATGGGAGGTACCAGAAGGGGAGATGCCAGACTTCCAAGTTCATGTCTGACAGTTTCTACAGTTATAGCTTTACTAAATACAAAATTTGGGCAAGATCGAGTTGGCCATATTGATATTATTACACGGTTTTTAAGTGGCGGGATGGTACATTTGTATGGGAGGTACCAGAAGGGGAGTTGCCAGACTTCCACGTTCTTGTCTGAAAGTTTGTACAGTTATAGCTTTACTAAATACAAAATGTGGGCAAGATAGCGTTGGGAATATTGGTATTATTACTCGATTTCTAAGGGCGCGGGATGGTACATTTGTATGGGAGGTACCATGAGGGGAGTTGCCAGGCTTCTAAGTTCATGTCTGACAGTTTGTACAGTTATAGCTTTACTAAATACAAAATTTGGGCAAGATAGCGTTGGGAATATTGGTATTTTTACTCGATTTCTAAGGGCGCGGGATGGTACATTTGTATGAAAGGTACCATGAGGGGAGTTGCCAGACTTAGAAGTTCATGTCTGACAGTTTGTACAGTTTTAGCTTTACTAAATACAGAATTTGGGCATTATCGTGTTGGAGGTATTGATAGTATTACACGCTTTCTAAGGAGGTGGAATGGTACATTTGTATGGGAGGTACCAGAATGGGAGTTGCCAGACTTCCAAGATCTTGTCTGAAAGTTGGTCCAGTTTTAGCTTTACTAAATGCAGAATTTGGACAGGATCGCGTTGGTGGTATTAGTATTGTTACACCGTTTCTTAAGTGGTGAAATGGTACATTTGTATGGGAGGTACCAGAAGGGAAGTTGCCAGACTTCCACGTTCTTGTCTTAAAGTTTGTACAGTTATAGCTTTACTAAATACAAAATTTGGGCAAGATAGCGTTGGGAATATTAGTATTATTTCTCGATTTCTAAGGGCGCGGGATGGTACATTTGTATGGGAGGTACCATGAGGGGAGTTGCCAGACTTCCAAGTTCATGTCTGACAGTTTCTACAGTTATAGCTTTACTAAATACAGAATTTGGGCAGGATCGCGTTGGTGGTATTGATAGTATTACACGCTTTCTAAGGAGGTGGAATTTTACACTTGTATGGGAGGTACCAGAAGGGGAGTTGCCAGACTTCCACGTTCTTGTCTGAAAGTTTGTACAGTTATAGCTTTACTAAATACAAAATTTGGGCAAGGTAGCGTTGGGAATATTAGTATTATTACTCGATTTCTAAGGGCACGGGATGGTACATTTGTATGGGAGGTACCATGACGGGAGTTGCCAGACTTCCAAGTTCATGTCTGACAGTTTCTACAGTTATAGCTTTACTAAATACAGAATTTGGGCAGGATCGCGTTGGTGGTATTGATAGTATTACACGCTTTCTAAGGAGGTGGAATTTTACACTTGTATGGGAGGTACCAGAAGGGGAGTTGCCAGACTTCCAAGTTCTTGTCTGAAAGTTATACAGTTATAGCTTTACTAAATACAGACTTTGGGCAAGATCGCGTTGGTGGTATTGATATTATTACACCATTTCTTAAGTGGGTGGAATGGTACATTTTTATAAGAGGTACCAGAAGGGGAGTTGCCAGATTTCCAAGCTTTCGTCCAAAACTTTGCGAAGCTAGACTTGCCGGACTTCCAAGTTCATGTCCGGCAGTTTGTACAGTTATAGCTTTACTAAATACTAAATTTGGGCAAGATAGCGTTGGGAATATTGGTATTATTACTCGATTTCAAAGGGCGCGGGATGGTACATTTGTATGAAAGGTACCATGAGGTGGAATGATACAATTGTATGGGAGGTACCAGAAGGGGACTTGCCTGACTTCCAAGTTCTTGTCTGACAGTTGGTACAGTTATAGTTTTACTAAATACAAAATTTGGGCAAGATAGCGTTGGGAATATTGGTATTATTAATCGATTTCTAAGGGCGCGGATGATTTTTATGGGAGGTACCATGAGGAGAGTTGCCAGACTTCCGAGTTCTTGTCTGATAGTTGGTACAGTTATAGCTTTACTAAATACAAAATTTGGGCAAGATAGCGTTGGGAATATTGGTATTATTACTCGATTTTTAAGGGCGCGGGATGGTACATTTGTATGGGAGGTATCATGATAGGAGTTGCCAGACTTCACAAGTTCACGTCTGGCAGTTTGTACAGTTATAGCTTTACTAAATACATAATTTGGGCAAGATAGCGTTGGGAATATTGATATTATTACATGGTTTTTAAGTGGCGGGATGGTACATTTGTATGGGAGGTACCAGAATGGGAGTTGCCAGACTTCCAAATTCTTGTCTGAAAGTTTGTACAGTTATAGCTTTACTAAATACAGACATTGGGCAAGCTCGCGTTGTTGGTATTGATATTATTACACCATTTCTTAAGTGGGTTAAATGGTACATTTGTATGGGAGGTACCAGAAGGGGAGTGGCCAGACTACCAAGTTTTGTCCACAACTTTGTCTGTCTATATCTTTACTAAATACATAATTTGGGCAAGATAGCGTTGGGAATATTGGTATTATTACTCGATTTTTAAGGGCGAGGGATGGTACATTTTTATGGGCAGTACCAGAAGGGGAGTTGCCAGACTTCCAAGTTCATGTCTGACAGTTTCTACAGTTATAGCTTTACTAAATACAAAATTTGGACAAGATCGAGTTGGCCATATCGATATTATTACACGGTTTTTAAGTGGCGATGGTACATTTGTATGGGAGGTACCAGAAGGGGATTTGGCAGACTTAAAAGTTCATGTCTGACAGTTTGTACAGTTATAGCTTTACTAAATACAAAATTTGGGCAAGATCGAGTTGGCCATATTGATATTATTACACGGTTTTTAAGTGGCGGGATGGTACATCTGTATGGGAGGTACCAGAAGGGGAGTTGCCAGACTTCCAAGTTCTTGTCTGAAAGTTGGTACAGTTACAGCTTTACTAAATACAAAATTTGGGCAAGATAGCGTTGGGAATATTGGTATTATTACTCGATTTCTAAGGGCGCGGGATGGTACATTTGTATGGGAGGTATCATGAGAGGAGTTGCCAGACTTCCAAGTTCATGTCTGACAGTTTGTACAGTTATAGCTTTACTAAATACAAAATTTGGGCAAGATCGAGTTGGCCATATTGATATTATTACACGGTTTTTAAGTGGCGGGATGGTACATTTGTATGGGAGGTACCAGAAGGGGAGTTGCCAGACTTCCACGTTCATGTCTGAAAGTTTGTACAGTTATAGCTTTACTAAATACAAAATTTGGGCAAGATCGAGTTGGCCATATTGATATTATTACACGGTTTTTAAGTGGCGGGATGGTACATTTGTATGGGAGGTACCAGAAGGGGAGTTGCCAGACTTCCACGTTTTTGTCTGAAAGTTTCTACAATTATAGCTTTACTAAATACAAAATGTGGGCAAGATAGCGTTGGGAATATTGGTATTATTACTCGATTTCTAAGGGCGCGGGATGATTTTTATGGGAGGTACCATGAGGAGAGTTGCCAGACTTCCGAGTTCTTGTCTGACAGTTGGTACAGTTATAGCTTTACTAAATACAAAATTTGGGCATGATAGCTTTGGGAATATTGGTATTATTACTCGATTTCTAAGGGCGCGGGATGGTACATTTGTATGGGAGGTATCATGAGAGGAGTTGCCAGACTTCCAAGTTCATGTCTGACAGTTTCTACAGTTATAGCTTTACTAAATACAGAATTTGGGCAGGATCGCGTTGGTGTTATTGATAGTATTACACCATATCTTAAGTGCGTTGAATGGTACATTTCTATGGGAGGTACCAGAAGGGGAGTTGTCACACTTCCAAGCTTTTGTCCAAAACATTGTGAAGGTATACGTTTACTAAATACACAATTTGGGCAATATTATGTTTGTCATATTGATAATATTACACGGTTTTTATGTGTCGGGATAGTGCATTTGTATGGGAAGTACCAGAAGGGGAGTTGCCAGACTTCCAAGTTCATGTCTGACATTTTCTACAGTTATAGCTTTACTAAATACAAAATTTGGGCAAGATCGAGTTGGCCATATTGATATTATTACACGGTTTTTAAGTGGCGGGATGGTACATTTGTATGGGACGTACCAGAAGGGGAGTTGCCAGACTGCCACGTTCTTGTCTGAAAGTTTGTACAGTTATAGCTTTACTAAATACAAAATTTGGGCAAGATAGCGTTGGGAATATTGGTATTATTACTCGATTTCTAAGGGCGCGGGATGGTACATTTGTATGGGAGGTACCATGAGGGGAGTTGCCAGGCTTCCATGTTCATGTCTGACAGTTTGTACAGTTATAGCTATACTAAATACAAAATTTGGGCAAGATAGCGTTGGGAATATTGGTATTATTACTCGATTTCTATTGGCGCGGGATGGTACATTTGTATGAAAGGTACCATGAGGGGAGTTGCCAGACTTAAAAGTTCATGTCTGACAGTTTGTACAGTTATAGCTTTACTAAATACAGAATTTGGCCGGGATCGCGTTGGAGGTATTGATAGTATTACACACTTTCTAAGGAGGTGGAATGGTACATTTGTATGGGAGGTACCAGAAGGGGAGTTGCCACGTTCTTGTCTGAAAGTTTGTACAGTTATAGCTTTACTAAATACAAAATTTGGGCAAGATAGCGTTTGGAATATTAGTATTATTACACCATTTCTTAAGTGGGTGGAATGGTAAATTTTTATAAGAGGTACCAGAAGGGGAGTTTCCAGATTTCCAAGCTTTCGTCCAAAACTTTGTGAAGCTAGACTTGCCAGACTTCCAAGTTCATGTCTGACAGTTTGTACAGTTATAGCTTTACTAAATACTAAATTTGGGCAAGATAGCGTTGGGAATTTTGGTATTATTACTCGATTTCTAAGGGCGCGGGATGGTACATTTGTATGGGAGGTACCATGAGGGGAGTTGCCAGACTTCCAAGTTCATGTCTGACAGTTTCTACAGTTATAGCTTTACTAAATACAGAATTTGGGCAGGATCGCGTTGGTGGTATTGATAGTATTACACGCTTTCTAAGGAGGTGGAATTTTACACTTGTATGGGAGGTACCAGAAGGGGAGTTGCCAGACTTCCAAGTTCTTGTCTGAAAGTTATACAGTTATAGCTTTACTAAATACAGACTTTGGGCAAGATCGCGTTGGTGGTATTGATATTATTACACCATTTCTTAAGTGGGTGGAATGGTACATTTTTATAAGAGGTACCAGAAGGGGAGTTGCCAGATTTCCAAGCTTTCGTCCAAAACTTTGCGAAGCTAGACTTGCCGGACTTCCAAGTTCATGTCCGGCAGTTTGTACAGTTATAGCTTTACTAAATACTAAATTTGGGCAAGATAGCGTTGGGAATATTGGTATTATTACTCGATTTCAAAGGGCGCGGGATGGTACATTTGTATGAAAGGTACCATGAGGTGGAATGATACAATTGTATGGGAGGTACCAGAAGGGGACTTACCTGACTTCCAAGTTCTTGTCTGACAGTTGGTACAGTTATAGTTTTACTAAATACAAAATTTGGGCAAGATAGCGTTGGGAATATTGGTATTATTACTCGATTTCTAAGGGCGCGGATGATTTTTATGGGAGGTACCATGAGGAGAGTTGCCAGACTTCCGAGTTCTTGTCTGATAGTTGGTACAGTTATAGCTTTACTAAATACAAAATTTGGGCAAGATAGCGTTGGGAATATTGGTATTATTACTCGATTTTTAAGGGCGCGGGATGGTACATTTGTATGGGAGGTATCATGATAGGAGTTGCCAGACTTCCAAGTTCACGTCTGGCAGTTTGTACAGTTATAGCTTTACTAAATACATAATTTGGGCAAGATAGCGTTGGGAATATTGATATTATTACATGGTTTTTAAGTGGCGGGATGGTACATTTGTATGGGAGGTACCAGAAGGGGAGTTGCCAGACTTCCAAATTCTTGTCTGAAAGTTTGTACAGTTATAGCTTTACTAAATTCAGACATTGGGCAAGCTCGCGTTGGTGGTATTGATATTATTACACCATTTCTTAAGTGGGTTAAATGGTACATTTGTATGGGAGGTACCAGAAGGGGAGTGGCCAGACTACCAAGTTTTGTCCAAAACTTTGTCTGTCTATATCTTTACTAAATACATAATTTGGGCAAGATAGCGTTGGGAATATTGGTATTATTACTCGATTTTTAAGGGCGCGGGATGGTACATTTTTATGGGCAGTACCAGTAGGGGAGTTGCCAGACTTCCAAGTTCATGTCTGACAGTTTCTACAGTTATAGCTTTACTAAATACAAAATTTGGGCAAGATCGAGTTGGCCATATCGATATTATTACACGGCTTTTAAGTGGCGATGGTACATTTGTATGGGAGGTACCAGAAGGGGATTTGCCAGACTTAAAAGTTCATGTCTGACAGTTTGTACAGTTATAGCTTTACTAAATACAAAATTTGGGCAAGATCGAGTTGGCCATATTGATATTATTACACGGTTTTTAAGTGGCGGGATGGTACATTTGTATGGGAGGTACCAGAAGGGGAGTTGCCAGACTTCCAAGTTCATGTCTGACAGTTTGTACAGTTATAGCTTTACTAAATACAAAATTTGGGCAAGATAGCGTTGGGAATATTGGTATTATTACTCGATTTCTAAGGGCGCGGGATGGTACATTTGTATGGGAGGTACCATGAGGGGAGTTGCCAGGCTTCCAAGTTTATGTCTGACAGTTTGTACAGTTATAGCTTTACTAAATACAAAATTTGGGCAAGATCGAGTTGGCCATATTGATATTATTACACGGTTTTTAAGTGGCGGGATGGTACATCTGTATGGGAGGTACCAGAAGGGGAGTTGCCAGACTTCCACGTTCTTGTCTGAAAGTTTCTACAGTTATAGCTTTACTAAATACAGAATTTGGGCAGGATCGCGATGGTGGTATTGATAGTATTACACGCTTTCTAAGGAGGTGGAATGATACATTTGTATGGGAGGTACCAGAAGGGGAGTTGCCAGACTTCCAAGTTCTTGTCTGAAAGTTGGTACAGTTACAGCTTTACTAAATACAAAATTTGGGCAAGATAGCGTTGGGAATATTGGTATTATTACTCGATTTCTAAGGGCGCGGGATGGTACATTTGTATGGGAGGTATCATGAGAGGAGTTGCCAGACTTCCAAGTTCATGTCTGACAGTTTGTACAGTTATAGCTTTACTAAATACAAAATTTGGGCAAGATCGAGTTGGCCATATTGATATTATTACACGGTTTTTAAGTGGCGGGATGGTACATTTGTATGGGAGGTACCAGAAGGGGAGTTGCCAGACTTCCACGTTCATGTCTGAAAGTTTGTACAGTTATAGCTTTACTAAATACAAAATTTGGGCAAGATCGAGTTGGCCATATTGATATTATTACACGGTTTTTAAGTGGCGGGATGGTACATTTGTATGGGAGGTACCAGAAGGGGAGTTGCCAGACTTCCACGTTTTTGTCTGAAAGTTTCTACAATTATAGCTTTACTAAATACAAAATGTGGGCAAGATAGCGTTGGGAATATTGGTATTATTACTCGATTTCTAAGGGCGCGGGATGATTTTTATGGGAGGTACCATGAGGAGAGTTGCCAGACTTCCGAGTTCTTGTCTGACAGTTGGTACAGTTATAGCTTTACTAAATACAAAATGTGGGCATGATAGCTTTGGGAATATTGGTATTATTACTCGATTTCTAAGGGCGCGGGATGGTACATTTGTATGGGAGGTATCATGAGAGGAGTTGCCAGACTTCCAAGTTCATGTCTGACAGTTTCTTCAGTTATAGCTTTACTAAATACAGAATTTGGGCAGGATCGCGTTGGTGTTATTGATAGTATTACACGCTTTCTAAGGAGGTGGAATGATACATTTGTATGGGAGGTACCAGAAGGGGAGTTGCCAGACTTCCAAGTTCTTGTCTGAAAGTTATACAGTTATAGCTTTACTAAATACAGACTTTGGGCAAGATCGTGTTGGTGGTATTGATATTATTACACCATTTCTTAAGTGCGTTGAATGGTACATTTCTATGGGAGGTACCAGAAGGGGAGTTGTCACACTTCCAAGCTTTTGTCCAAAACATTGTGAAGGTATACGTTTACTAAATACACAATTTGGGCAATATTATGTTTGTCATATTGATAATATTACACGGTTTTTATGTGTCGGGATAGTGCATTTGTATGGGAAGTACCAGAAGGGGAGTTGCCAGACTTCCAAGTTCATGTCTGACATTTTCTACAGTTATAGCTTTACTAAATACAAAATTTGGGCAAGATCGAGTTGGCCATATTGATATTATTACACGGTTTTTAAGTGGCGGGATGGTACATTTGTATGGGACGTACCAGAAGGGGAGTTGCCAGACTTCCACGTTCTTGTCTGAAAGTTTGTACAGTTATAGCTTTACTAAATACAAAATTTGGGCAAGATAGCGTTGGGAATATTGGTATTATTACTCGATTTCTAAGGGCGCGGGATGGTACATTTGTATGGGAGGTACCATGAGGGGAGTTGCCAGGCTTCCATGTTCATGTCTGACAGTTTGTACAGTTATAGCTTTACTAAATACAAAATTTGGGCAAGATAGCGTTGGGAATATTGGTATTATTACTCGATTTCTATTGGCGCGGGATGGTACATTTGTATGAAAGGTACCATGAGGGGAGTTGCCAGACTTAAAAGTTCATGTCTGACAGTTTGTACAGTTATAGCTTTACTAAATACAGAATTTGGCCAGGATCGCGTTGGAGGTATTGATAGTATTACACACTTTCTAAGGAGGTGGAATGGTACATTTGTATGGGAGGTACCAGAAGGGGAGTTGCCACGTTCTTGTCTGAAAGTTTGTACAGTTATAGCTTTACTAAATACAAAATTTGGGCAAGATAGCGTTTGGAATATTAGTATTATTACACCATTTCTTAAGTGGGTGGAATGGTAAATTTTTATAAGAGGTACCAGAAGGGGAGTTTCCAGATTTCCAAGCTTTCGTCCAAAACTTTGTGAAGCTAGACTTGCCAGACTTCCAAGTTCATGTCTGACAGTTTGTACAGTTATAGCTTTACTAAATACTAAATTTGGGCAAGATAGCGTTGGGAATTTTGGTATTATTACTCGATTTCTAAGGGCGCGGGATGGTACATTTGTATGGGAGGTACCATGAGGGGAGTTGCCAGACTTCCAAGTTCATGTCTGACAGTTTGTACAGTTATAGCTTTACTAAATACTAAATTTGGGCAAGATAGCGTTTGGAATTTTGGTATTATTACTCGATTTCTAAGGGCGCGGGATGGTACATTTGTATGGGAGGTACCATGAGGGGAGTTGCCAGACTTCCAAGTTCATGTCTGACAGTTTGTACAGTTAAAGCTTTACTAAATACTAAATTTGGGCAAGATTGCGTTGGGAATATTGGTATTATTACTCGATTTCTAAGGGCGCGGGATGGTACATTTGTATGAAAGGTACCATGAAGGGAGTTGCCAGACTTCCAAGTTCTTGTCTGAAAGTTATACAGTTATAGCTTTACTAAATACAGACATTGGGCAAGCTCGCGTTGGTGGTATTGATATTATTACACCATTTCTTAAGTGGGTTAAATGGTACATTTGTATGGGAGGTACCAGAAGGGGAGTGGCCAGACTACCAAGTTTTGTCCAAAACTTTGTCTGTCTATATCTTTACTAAATACATAAATTGGGCAAGATAGCGTTGGGAATATTGGTATTATTACTCGATTTCTAAGGGCGCGGGATGGTACATTTGTATGGGAGATACCATGAAGGGAGTTGCCAGACTTCCAAGTTCATGTCTGACAGTTTGTACAGTTATAGCTTTACTAAATACAAAATTTGGGCAAGATAGCGTTGGGAATATTGGTATTATTACTCGATTTCTAAGGGCGCGGGATGGTACATTTGTATGGGAGGTACCATGAGGGGAGTTGCCAGGCTTCCAAGTTTATGTCTGACAGTTTGTACAGTTATAGCTTTACTAAATACAAAATTTGGGCAAGATCGAGTTGGCCATATTGATATTATTACACGGTTTTTAAGTGGCGGGATGGTACATCTGTATGGGAGGTACCAGAAGGGGAGTTGCCAGACTTCCACGTTCTTGTCTGAAAGTTTCTACAGTTATAGCTTTACTAAATACAGAATTTGGGCAGGATCGCGATGGTGGTATTGATAGTATTACACGCTTTCTAAGGAGGTGGAATGATACATTTGTATGGGAGGTACCAGAAGGGGAGTTGCCAGACTTCCAAGTTCTTGTCTGAAAGTTGGTACAGTTATAGCTTTACTAAATACAAAATTTGGGCAAGATCGAGTTGGCCATATTGATATTATTACACGGTTTTTAAGTGGCGGGATGGTACATCTGTATGGGAGGTACCAGAAGGGGAGTTGCCAGACTTCCACGTTCTTGTCTGAAAGTTTCTACAGTTATAGCTTTACTAAATACAAAATTTGGGCAAGATAGCGTTGGGAATATTGGTATTATTACTCGATTTCTAAGGGCGCGGGATGGTACATTTGTATGGGAGGTATCATGAGAGGAGTTGCCAGACTTCCAAGTTCATGTCTGACAGTTTGTACAGTTATAGCTTTACTAAATACAAAATTTGGGCAAGATCGAGTTGGCCATATTGATATTATTACACGGTTTTTAAGTGGCGGGATGGTACATTTGTATGGGAGGTACCAGAAGGGGAGTTGCCAGACTTCCACGTTCATGTCTGAAAGTTTGTACAGTTATAGCTTTACTAAATACAAAATTTGGGCAAGATCGAGTTGGCCATATTGATATTATTACACGGTTTTTAAGTGGCGGGATGGTACATTTGTATGGGAGGTACCAGAAGGGGAGTTGCCAGACTTCCAAATTCTTGTCTGAAAGTTTTTACAGTTATAGCTTTACTAAATACAGACATGGTGCAAGCTCGCGTTGGTGGTATTGATATTATTACACCATTTCTTAAGTGGGTTAAATGGTACATTTGTATGGGAGGTACCAGAAGGGGAGTGGCCAGACTACCAAGTTTTGTCCAAAACTTTGTCTGTCTATATCTTTACTAAATACATAATTTGGGCAAGATAGCGTTGGGAATATTGGTATTATTACTCGATTTTTAAGGGCGCGGGATGGTACATTTTTATGGGCAGTACCAGAAGGGGAGTTGCCAGACTTCCAAGTTCATGTCTGACAGTTTCTACAGTTATAGCTTTACTAAATACAAAATTTGGGCAAGATCGAGTTGGCCATATTGATATTATTACACGGTTTTTAAGTGGCGATGGTACATTTGTATGGGAGGTACCAGAAGGGGATTTGCCAGACTTAAAAGTTCATGTCTGACAGTTTGTACAGTTATAGCTTTACTAAATACAAAATTTGGGCAAGATCGAGTTGGCCATATTGATATTATTACACGGTTTTTAAGTGGCGGGATGGTACATTTGTATGGGAGGTACCAGAAGGGGAGTTGCCAGACTTCCAAGTTCATGTCTGACAGTTTGTACAGTTATAGCTTTACTAAATACAAAAATTGGGCAAGATAGCGTTGGGAATATTGGTATTATTACTCGATTTCTAAGGGCGCGGGATGGTACATTTGTATGGGAGATACCATGAAGGGAGTTGCCAGGCTTCCAAGTTCATGTCTGACAGTTTGTACAGTTATAGCTTTACTAAATACAAAATTTGGGCAAGATAGCGTTGGGAATATTGGTATTATTACTCGATTTCTAAGGGCGCGGGATGGTACATTTGTATGGGAGGTACCATGAGCGGAGTTGCCAGGCTTCCAAGTTTATGTCTGACAGTTTGTACAGTTATAGCTTTACTAAATACAAAATTTGGGCAAGATCGAGTTGGCCATATTGATATTATTACACGGTTTTTAAGTGGCGGGATGGTACATCTGTGTGGGAGGTACCAGAAGGGGAGTTGCCAGACTTCCACGTTCTTGTCTGAAAGTTTCTACAGTTATAGCTTTACTAAATACAGAATTTGGGCAGGATCGCGATGGTGGTATTGATAGTATTACACGCTTTCTAAGGAGGAGGAATGATACATTTGTATGGGAGGTACCAGAAGGGGAGTTGCCAGAATTCCAAGTTCTTGTCTGAAATTGGTACAGTTACAGCTTTACTAAATACAAAATTTGGGCAAGATAGCGTTGGGAATATTGGTATTATTACTCGATTTCTAAGGGCGCGGGATGGTACATTTGTATGGGAGGTATCATGAGAGGAGTTGCCCGACTTCCAAGTTCATGTCTGACAGTTTGTACAGTTATAGCTTTACTAAATACAAAATTTGGGCAAGATCGAGTTGGCCATATTGATATTATTACACGGTTTTTAAGTGGCGGGATGGTACATTTGTATGGGAGGTACCAGAAGGGGAGTTGCCAGACTTCCACGTTCATGTCTGAAAGTTTGTACAGTTATAGCTTTACTAAATACAAAATTTGGGCAAGATCGAGTTGGCCATATTGATATTATTACACGGTTTTTAAGTGGCGGGATGGTAAATTTGTATGGGAGGTACCAGAAGGGGAGTTGCCAGACTTCCACGTTTTTGTCTGAAAGTTTCTACAATTATAGCTTTACTAAATACAAAATGTGGGCAAGATAGCGTTGGGAATATTAATACTCGATTTCTAAGGGCGCGGGATGATTTTTATGGGAGGTACCATGAGGAGAGTTGCCAGACTTCCGAGTTCTTGTCTGACAGTTGGTACAGTTATAGCTTTACTGAATACAAAATTTGGGCATGATAGCGTTGGGAATATTGGTATTATTACTCGATTTCTAAGGGCGCGGGATGGTACATTTGTATGGGAGGTATCATGAGAGGAGTTGCCAGACTTCCAAGTTCATGTCTGACAGTTTCTACAGTTATAGCTTTACTAAATACAGAATTTGGGCAGGATCGCGTTGGTGGTAGTAATAGTATTACACGCTTTCTAAGGAGGTGGAATGATACATTTGTATGGGAGGTACCAGAAGGGGAGTTGCCAGACTTCCAAGTTCTTGTCTGAAAGTTATACAGTTATAGCTTTACTAAATACAGACTTTGGGCAAGATAGCGTTGGGAATATTGGTATTATTACTCGATTTCTAAGGGCGCGGGATGGTACATTTGTATGGGAGGTACCATGAGGGGAGTTGCCAGGCTTCCAAGTTCATGTCTGACAGTTTGTACAGTTATAGCTTTACTAAATACAAAATTTGGGCAAGATAGCGTTGGGAATATTGGTATTATTACTCGATTTCTATTGGCGCGGGATGGTACATTTGTATGAAAGGTACCATGAGGGGAGTTGCCAGACTTAAAAGTTCATGTCTGACAGTTTGTACAGTTATAGCTTTACTAAATACAGAATTTGGCCAGGATCGCGTTGGAGGTATTGATAGTATTACACACTTTCTAAGGAGGTGGAATGGTACATTTGTATGGGAGGTACCAGAAGGGGAGTTGCCACGTTCTTGTCTGAAAGTTTGTACAGTTATAGCTTTACTAAATACAGAATTTGGCCAGGATCGCGTTGGAGGTATTGATAGTATTACACACTTTCTAAGGAGGTGGAATGGTACATTTGTATGGGAGGTACCAGAAGGGGAGTTGTCACACTTCCAAGCTTTTGTCCAAAACATTGTGAAGGTATACGTTTACTAAATACACAATTTGGGCAATATTATGTTTGTCATATTGATAATATTACACGGTTTTTATGTGTCGGGATAGTGCATTTGTATGGGAAGTACCAGAAGGGGAGTTGCCAGACTTCCAAGTTCATGTCTGACATTTTCTACAGTTATAGCTTTACTAAATACAAAATTTGGGCAAGATCGAGTTGGCCATATTGATATTATTACACGGTTTTTAAGTGGCGGGATGGTACATTTGTATGGGAGGTACCAGAAGGGGAGTTGCCAGACTTCCACGTTCTTGTCTGAAAGTTTGTACAGTTATAGCTTTACTAAATACAAAATTTGGGCAAGATAGCGTTGGGAATATTGGTATTATTACTCGATTTCTAAGGGCGCGGGATGGTACATTTGTAAGGGAGGTACCATGAGGGGAGTTGCCAGGCTTCCAAGTTCATGTCTGACAGTTTGTACAGTTATAGCTTTACTAAATACAAAATTTGGGCAAGATAGCGTTGGAATATTGGTATTATTACTCGATTTCTAAGGGCGCGGGATGGTACATTTGTATGGGAGGTATCATGAGAGGAGTTGCCAGACTTCCAAGTTCATGTCTGACAGTTTCTACAGTTATAGCTTTACTAAATACAGAATTTGGGCAGGATCGCGTTGGTGGTAGTAATAGTATTACACGCTTTCTAAGGAGGTGGAATGATACATTTGTATGGGAGGTACCAGAAGGGGAGTTGCCAGACTTCCAAGTTCTTGTCTGAAAGTTATACAGTTATAGCTTTACTAAATACAAAATTTGGGCAAGATCGAGTTGGCCATATTGATATTATTACACGGTTTTTAAGTGGCGGGATGGTAAATTTGTATGGGAGGTACCAGAAGGGGAGTTGCCAGACTTCCACGTTTTTGTCTGAAAGTTTCTACAATTATAGCTTTACTAAATACAAAATGTGGGCAAGATAGCGTTGGGAATATTAATACTCGATTTCTAAGGGCGCGGGATGATTTTTATGGGAGGTACCATGAGGAGAGTTGCCAGACTTCCGAGTTCTTGTCTGACAGTTGGTACAGTTATAGCTTTACTGAATACAAAATTTGGGCATGATAGCGTTGGGAATATTGGTATTATTACTCGATTTCTAAGGGCGCGGGATGGTACATTTGTATGGGAGGTATCATGAGAGGAGTTGCCAGACTTCCAAGTTCATGTCTGACAGTTTCTACAGTTATAGCTTTACTAAATACAGAATTTGGGCAGGATCGCGTTGGTGGTAGTAATAGTATTACACGCTTTCTAAGGAGGTGGAATGATACATTTGTATGGGAGGTACCAGAAGGGGAGTTGCCAGACTTCCAAGTTCTTGTCTGAAAGTTATACAGTTATAGCTTTACTAAATACAGACTTTGGGCAAGATAGCGTTGGGAATATTGGTATTATTACTCGATTTCTAAGGGCGCGGGATGGTACATTTGTATGGGAGGTACCATGAGGGGAGTTGCCAGGCTTCCAAGTTCATGTCTGACAGTTTGTACAGTTATAGCTTTACTAAATACAAAATTTGGGCAAGATAGCGTTGGGAATATTGGTATTATTACTCGATTTCTATTGGCGCGGGATGGTACATTTGTATGAAAGGTACCATGAGGGGAGTTGCCAGACTTAAAAGTTCATGTCTGACAGTTTGTACAGTTATAGCTTTACTAAATACAGAATTTGGCCAGGATCGCGTTGGAGGTATTGATAGTATTACACACTTTCTAAGGAGGTGGAATGGTACATTTGTATGGGAGGTACCAGAAGGGGAGTTGCCACGTTCTTGTCTGAAAGTTTGTACAGTTATAGCTTTACTAAATACAGAATTTGGCCAGGATCGCGTTGGAGGTATTGATAGTATTACACACTTTCTAAGGAGGTGGAATGGTACATTTGTATGGGAGGTACCAGAAGGGGAGTTGTCACACTTCCAAGCTTTTGTCCAAAACATTGTGAAGGTATACGTTTACTAAATACACAATTTGGGCAATATTATGTTTGTCATATTGATAATATTACACGGTTTTTATGTGTCGGGATAGTGCATTTGTATGGGAAGTACCAGAAGGGGAGTTGCCAGACTTCCAAGTTCATGTCTGACATTTTCTACAGTTATAGCTTTACTAAATACAAAATTTGGGCAAGATCGAGTTGGCCATATTGATATTATTACACGGTTTTTAAGTGGCGGGATGGTACATTTGTATGGGAGGTACCAGAAGGGGAGTTGCCAGACTTCCACGTTCTTGTCTGAAAGTTTGTACAGTTATAGCTTTACTAAATACAAAATTTGGGCAAGATAGCGTTGGGAATATTGGTATTATTACTCGATTTCTAAGGGCGCGGGATGGTACATTTGTAAGGGAGGTACCATGAGGGGAGTTGCCAGGCTTCCAAGTTCATGTCTGACAGTTTGTACAGTTATAGCTTTACTAAATACAAAATTTGGGCAAGATAGCGTTGGAATATTGGTATTATTACTCGATTTCTATTGGCGCGGGATGGTACATTTGTATGAAAGGTACCATGAGGGGAGTTGCCAGACTTAAAAGTTCATGTCTGACAGTTTGAACAGTTATAGCTTTACTAAATACAGAATTTGGCCAGGATCGCGTTGGAGGTATTGATAGTATTACACACTTTCTAAGGAGGTGGAATGGTACATTTGTATGGGAGGTACCAGAAGGGGAGTTGCCACGTTCTTGTCTGAAAGTTTGTACAGTTATAGCTTTACTAAATACAAAATTTGGGCAAGATAGCGTTTGGAATATTAGTATTATTACACCATTTCTTAAGTGGGTGGAATGGTAAATTTTTATAAGAGGTACCAGAAGGGGAGTTTCCAGATTTCCAAGCTTTCGTCCAAAACTTTGTGAAGCTAGACTTGCCAGACTTCCAAGTTCATGTCTGACAGTTTGTACAATTATAGCTTTACTAAATACTAAATTTGGGCAAGATAGCGTTGGGAATTTTGGTATTATTACTCGATTTCTAAGGGCGCGGGGTGGTACATTTGTATGGGAGGTACCATGAGGGGAGTTGCCAGACTTCCAAGTTCATGTCTGACAGTTTGTACAGTTATAGCTTTACTAAATACTAAATTTGGGCAAGATAGCGTTTGGAATTTTGGTATTATTACTCGATTTCTAAGGGCGCGGGATGGTACATTTGTATGGGAGGTACCATGAGGGGAGTTGCCAGACTTCCAAGTTCATGTCTGACAGTTTGTACAGTTATAGCTTTACTAAATACTAAATTTGGGCAAGATAGCGTTGGGAATATTGGTATTATTACTCGATTTCTAAGGGCGCGGGATGGTACATTTGTATGAAAGGTACCATGAAGGGAGTTGCCAGACTTCCAAGTTCTTGTCTGAAAGTTATACAGTTATAGCTTTACTAAATACAGACTTTAGGCAAGATCGCGTTGGTGGTATTGATATTATTACACCATTTCTTAAGTTGGTTGAATGGTACATTTGTATGGGAGGAACCAGAAGGGGAGTTGTCACACTTCCAAGCTTTTGTCCAAAACTTTGTGAAGGTATACGTTTACTAAATACAAAATTTGGACAATATTACGTTTGTCATATTGATAATATTACACGGTTTTTATGTGGCGGGATAGTACATTTGTATGGGAGGTACCAGAAGGGGAGTTGTCAGACTTCCAAGTTCATGTCTGACAGTTTATACAGTTATAGCTTTACTAAATACAAAATTTGGGCAAGATCGAGTTGGCCATATTGATATTATTACACGGTTTTTAAGTGGCTGGATGGTACATTTGTATGGGAGGTACCAGAAGGGGAGTTGCCAGACTTCCACGTTCTTGTCTGAAAGTTTGTATAGTTATAGCTTTACTAAATACAAAATTTGGGCAAGATAGCGTTGGGAATATTGGTATTATTACTCGATTTCTAAGGGCGTGGAATGGTACATTTGTATGGGAGGTACCATGAGGGGAGTTGCCAGGCTTCCAAGTTCATGTCTGACAGTTTGTACAGTTATAGCTTTACTAAATACAAAATTTGGGCAAGATAGCGTTGGGAATATTGGTATTATTACTCGATTTCTAAGGGCGCGGGATGGTACATTTGTATGAAAGGTACTATGAGGGGAGTTGCCAGACTTAAAAGTTCATGTCTGACAGTTTGTACAGTTATAGCTTTACTAAATACAGAATTTGGCCAGGATCGCGTTGGAGGTATTGATAGTATTACACGCTTTCTAAGGAGGTGGAATGGTACATTTGTATGGGAGGTACCAGAAGGGGAGTTGCCGGACTTCCAACTTCTTGTCTGAAAGTTGGTCCAGTTATAGCTTTACTAAATGCTGAATTTGGACAGGATCGCGTTGGTGGTATTAATATTATTACACCATTTCTTAAGTGGTGAAATGGTACATTCGTATTGGAGGTACCAGAAGGGGAGTTGCCAGACTTCCAAGCTTTTAACCAAAACTTTGTGAAGGTATAGGTTTACTAAATACAAAATATGGACAATATTACGTTTGTCGTATTGATAATATTACACGGTTTTTAAGTGGCGGGATGGTACATTTGTATGGGAGGTACCAGAAGGGGAGTTGCCACGTTCTTGTCTGAAATTTTGTACAGTTATAGCTTTACTAAATACAAAATTTGGGCAAGATAGCGTTGGGAATATTAGTATTATTACTCGATTTCTAAGGGCGCGGGATGGTACATTTGTATGGGAGGTGCCATGAGGGGAGTTGCAAGATTTCCAAGCTTTCGTCCAAAACTTTGTGAAGCTAGACTTGCCAGACTTCCAAGTTCATGTCTGACAGTTTGTACAGTTATAGCTTTACTAAATACTAAATTTGGGCAAGATATCGTTGGGAATTTTGGTATTATTACTCGATTTCTAAGGGCGCGGGATGGTACATTTGTATGGGAGGTACCATGAGGGGAGTTGCCAGACTTCCAAGTTCTTGTCTGACAGTTTGTACAGTTATAGCTTTACTAAATACTAAAATTTGGGCAAGATAGTGTTGGGAATATTGGTATTATTACTCGATTTCTAAGGGCGCGGGATGTTACATTTGTATGAAAGGTACCATGAGGGGAGTTGCCAGACTTCCAAGTTCTTGTCTGAAAGTTATACAGTTAAAGCTTTACTAAATACAGACTTTGGGCAAGATCGCGTTGGTGGTATTGATATTATTACACCATTTCTTAAGTTGGTTGAATGGTACATTTGTATGGGAGGAACCAGAAGGGGAGTTGCCAGACTTCACACTTCCAAGCTTTTGTCCAAAACTTTGTGAAGGTAAACGTTTACTAAATACAAAATTTGGGCAATATTACGTTTGTCATATTGATAATATTACACGGTTTCTATGTGGCGGGATAGTACATTTGTATGGGAGGTACCAGAAGGGGAGTTGTCAGACTTCCAAGTTCTTGTCTGAAAGTTTGTACATTTATAGCTTTACTAAATGCAGAAATTGGACAGGATCGCGTTGGTGGTATTAATATTATTACACCATTTCTAAAGTGGTGAAATGGCACATTTTTATGGGAGGTACCAGAAGGAGATTTGCCAGACTACCACGTTCTTGTCTGAAAGTTTGTACAGTTATAGCTTTAATAAATACAAAATGTGGGCAAGATAGCGTTGGGAATATTGGTATTATTACTCGATTTCGAAGGGCGCGGGATGGTACATTTGTATGGGAGGTACCATGAAGGGAGTTGCCAGACTTCCAAGTTCATGTCTGACAGTTTCTACAGGTATAGCTTTACTAAATACAGAATTTGGGCAGGATCGCGATGGTGGTATTGATAGTATTACACGCTTTCTAAGGAGGTGGAATGATACATTTGTATGGGAGGTACCATGAGGGGAGTTGCCAGACTTAAAAGTTCATGTCTGACAGTTTGTACAGTTATAGCTTTACTAAATACAGAATTTGGACAGGATCGCGTTGGTGGTATTGATATTATTACACCATTTCTTAAGTGGGTTGAATGGTACATTTGTATGGGAGGTACCAGAAGGGGAGTTTCCAGACTTCCACGTTCTTGTCTGAAAGTTTGTAAAGTTATAGCTTTACTAACTACAAAATTTGGGCAAGATAGCGTTGGGAATATTGGTATTATTACTCGATTTCGAAGGGCGCGGGATAGTACATTTGTATGGGAGGTACCATGAAGGGAGTTGCCAGACTTCCAAGTTCATGTCTGACAGTTTCTACAGTTATAGCTTTACTAAATACAGAATTTGGGCAGGATCGCGTTGGTGGTATTGATAGTATTACACGCTTTCTAAGGAGGTGGAATGATACATTTGTATGGGAGGTACCAGAAGGGGAGTTGCCAGACTTCCAAGTTCATGTCTGACAGTTTGTACAGTTACAGCTTTACTAAATACAAAATATGGGCAAGATCGAGTTGGCCATATTGATATTATTACACGGTTTTTTAGTGGCGGGATGGTACATTTGTATGGGAGGTACCAGAAGGGGAGTTGCCAGACTTCCACATTCTTCTCTGAAAGTTTGTACAGTTATAGCTTTACTAAATACAAAATTTGGGCAAGATAGCGTTGGGAATATTGGTATTATTACTCGATTTCTAAGGGCGCGGGATGGTACATTTGTATGAAAGGTACCATGAAGGGAGTTGCCAGACTTCCAAGTTCTTGTCTGAAAGTTATACAGTTATAGCTTTACTAAATACAAAATTTGGGCAAGATAGCGTTGGGAATATTGGTATTATTACTCGATTTCTATTGGCGCGGGATGGTACATTTGTATGAAAGGTACCATGAGGGGAGTTGCCAGACTTAAAAGTTCATGTCTGACAGTTTGTACAGTTATAGCTTTACTAAATACAGAATTTGGCCAGGATCGCGTTGGAGGTATTGATAGTATTACACACTTTCTAAGGAGGTGGAATGGTACATTTGTATGGGAGGTACCAGAAGGGGAGTTGCCACGTTCTTGTCTGAAAGTTTGTACAGTTATAGCTTTACTAAATACAAAATTTGGGCAAGATAGCGTTTGGAATATTAGTATTATTACACCATTTCTTAAGTGGGTGGAATGGTAAATTTTTATAAGAGGTACCAGAAGGGGAGTTTCCAGATTTCCAAGCTTTCGTCCAAAACTTTGTGAAGCTAGACTTGCCAGACTTCCAAGTTCATGTCTGACAGTTTATACAGTTATAGCTTTACTAAATACTAAATTTGGGCAAGATAGCGTTGGGAATATTGGTATTATTACTCGATTTCTAAGGGCGCGGGATGGTACATTTGTATGAAAGGTACCATGAAGGGAGTTGCCAGACTTCCAAGTTCTTGTCTGAAAGTTATACAGTTATAGCTTTACTAAATACAGACTTTAGGCAAGATCGCGTTGGTGGTATTGATATTATTACACCATTTCTTAAGTTGGTTGAATGGTACATTTGTATGGGAGGAACCAGAAGGGGAGTGGTCACACTTCCAAGCTTTTGTCCAAAACTTTGTGAAGGTATACGTTTACTAAATACAAAATTTGGACAATATTACGTTTGTCATATTGATAATATTACACGGTTTTTATGTGGCGGGATAGTACATTTGTATGGGAGGTACCAGAAGGGGAGTTGTCAGACTTCCAAGTTCATGTCTGACAGTTTATACAGTTATAGCTTTACTAAATACAAAATTTGGGCAAGATCGAGTTGGCCATATTGATATTATTACACGGTTTTTAAGTGGCTGGATGGTACATTTGTATGGGAGGTACCAGAAGGGGAGTTGCCAGACTTCCACGTTCTTGTCTGAAAGTTTGTATAGTTATAGCTTTACTAAATACAAAATTTGGGCAAGATAGCGTTGGGAATATTGGTATTATTACTCGATTTCTAAGGGCGTGGAATGGTACATTTGTATGGGAGGTACCATGAGGGGAGTTGCCAGGCTTCCAAGTTCATGTCTGACAGTTTGTACAGTTATAGCTTTACTAAATACAAAATTTGGGCAAGATAGCGTTGGGAATATTGGTATTATTACTCGATTTCTAAGGGCGCGGGATGGTACATTTGTATGAAAGGTACTATGAGGGGAGTTGCCAGACTTAAAAGTTCATGTCTGACAGTTTGTACAGTTATAGCTTTACTAAATACAGAATTTGGCCAGGATCGCGTTGGAGGTATTGATAGTATTACACGCTTTCTAAGGAGGTGGAATGGTACATTTGTATGGGAGGTACCAGAAGGGGAGTTGCCGGACTTCCAACTTCTTGTCTGAAAGTTGGTCCAGTTATAGCTTTACTAAATGCTGAATTTGGACAGGATCGCGTTGGTGGTATTAATATTATTACACCATTTCTTAAGTGGTGAAATGGTACATTCGTATGGGAGGTACCAGAAGGGGAGTTGCCAGACTTCCAAGCTTTTAACCAAAACTTTGTGAAGGTATAGGTTTACTAAATACAAAATATGGGCAATATTACGTTTGTCGTATTGATAATATTACACGGTTTTTAAGTGGCGGGATGGTACATTTGTATGGGAGGTACCAGAAGGGGAGTTGCCACGTTCTTGTCTGAAATTTTGTACAGTTATAGCTTTACTAAATACAAAATTTGGGCAAGATAGCGTTGGGAATATTAGTATTATTACTCGATTTCTAAGGGCGCGGGATGGTACATTTGTATGGGAGGTGCCATGAGGGGAGTTGCCAGATTTCCAAGCTTTCGTCCAAAACTTTGTGAAGCTAGACTTGCCAGACTTCCAAGTTCATGTCTGACAGTTTGTACAGTTATAGCTTTACTAAATACTAAATTTGGGCAAGATATCGTTGGGAATTTTGGTATTATTACTCGATTTCTAAGGGCGCGGGATGGTACATTTGTATGGGAGGTACCATGAGGGGAGTTGCCAGACTTCCAAGTTCTTGTCTGACAGTTTGTACAGTTATAGCTTTACTAAATACTAAATTTGGGCAAGATAGCGTTGGGAATATTGGTATTATTACTCGATTTCTAAGGGCGCGGGATGTTACATTTGTATGAAAGGTACCATGAGGGGAGTTGCCAGACTTCCAAGTTCTTGTCTGAAAGTTATACAGTTATAGCTTTACTAAATACAGACTTTGGGCAAGATCGCGTTGGTGGTATTGATATTATTACACCATTTCTTAAGTTGGTTGAATGGTACATTTGTATGGGAGGAACCAGAAGGGGAGTTGCCAGACTTCACACTTCCAAGCTTTTGTCCAAAACTTTGTGAAGGTAAACGTTTACTAAATACAAAATTTGGGCAATATTACGTTTGTCATATTGATAATATTACACGGTTTCTATGTGGCGGGATAGTACATTTGTATGGGAGGTACCAGAAGGGGAGTTGTCAGACTTCCAAGTTCTTGTCTGAAAGTTTGTACATTTATAGCTTTACTAAATGCAGAAATTGGACAGGATCGCGTTGGTGGTATTAATATTATTACACCATTTCTAAAGTGGTGAAATGGCACATTTTTATGGGAGGTACCAGAAGGAGATTTGCCAGACTTCCACGTTCTTGTCTGAAAGTTTGTACAGTTATAGCTTTACTAAATACAAAATGTGGGCAAGATAGCGTTGGGAATATTGGTATTATTACTCGATTTCGAAGGGCGCGGGATGGTACATTTGTATGGGAGGTACCATGAAGGGAGTTGCCAGACTTCCAAGTTCATGTCTGACAGTTTCTACAGGTATAGCTTACTAAATACAGAATTTGGGCAGGATCGCGATGGTGGTATTGATAGTATTACACGCTTTCTAAGGAGGTGGAATGATACATTTGTATGGGAGGTACCATGGGGGGAGTTGCCAGACTTAAAAGTTCATGTCTGACAGTTTGTACAGTTATAGCTTTACTAAATACAGAATTTGGACAGGATCGCGTTGGTGGTATTGATATTATTACACCATTTCTTAAGTGGGTTGAATGGTACATTTGTATGGGAGGTACCAGAAGGGGAGTTGCCAGACTTCCACTTTCTTGTCTGAAAGTTTGTAAAGTTATAGCTTTACTAACTACAAAATTTGGGCAAGATAGCGTTGGGAATATTGGTATTATTACTCGATTTCGAAGGGCGCGGGATAGTACATTTGTATGGGAGGTACCATGAAGGGAGTTGCCAGACTTCCAAGTTCATGTCTGACAGTTTCTACAGTTAGAGCTTTACTAAATACAGAATTTGGGCAGGATCGCGTTGGTGGTATTGATAGTATTACACGCTTTCTAAGGAGGTGGAATGATACATTTGTATGGGAGGTACCAGAAGGGGAGTTGCCAGACTTCCAAGTTCATGTCTGACAGTTTGTACAGTTACAGCTTTACTAAATACAAAATATGGGCAAGATCGAGTTGGCCATATTGATATTATTACACGGTTTTTTAGTGGCGGGATGGTACATTTGTATGGGAGGTACCAGAAGGGGAGTTGCCAGACTTCCACATTCTTCTCTGAAAGTTTGTACAGTTATAGCTTTACTAAATACAAAATGTGGGCAAGATAGCGTTGGGAATATTGGTATTATTTCTCGATTTCTAAGTGCGCGGGATGGTACATTTGTATGGGAGGTACCATGAGAGGAGTTGCCAGACTTCCAAGTTCATGTCTGACAGTTTCTACAGTTATAGCTTTACTAAATACAGAATGTGGGCAAGATCGAGTTGGCCATATTGATACTATTACACGGTTTTTTAGTGGCGGGATGGTACATTTGTATGGGAGGTACCAGAAGGGGAGTGGCCAGACTTCCACATTCTTGTCTGAAAGTTGGTACAGTTATAGCTTTACTAAATACAAAATTTGGGCAAGATAGCGTAGGGAATATTGGTATTATTACTCGATTTCTAAGGGCGCGGGATGGTACATTTGTATGGGAGGTACCATGAGGGGAGTTGCCAGGCTTCCAAGTTCATGTCTGACAGTTTCTACAGTTATAGCTTTACTAAATACAGAATGTGGGCAAGATCGAGTTGGCCATATTGATACTATTACACGGTTTTTTAGTGGCGGGATGGTACATTTGTATGGGAGGAACCCTGAGGAGAGTTGCCAGACTTCCAAGTTCTTGTCTGACAGTTGGTACAGTTATAGCTTTACTAAATACAAAATTTGGGCAAGATAGCGTAGGGAATATTGGTATTATTACTCGATTTCTAAGGGCGCGGGATGGTACATTTGTATGGGAGGTACCATGAGGGGAGTTGCCAGGCTTCCAAGTTCATGTCTGACAGTTTGTACAGTTATAGCTTTACTAAATACAAAATTTGGGCAAGATCGAGTTGGCCATATTGATATTATTACACGGTTTTTTAGTGGCGGGATGGTACATTTGTATGGGAGGTACCAGAAGGGGAGTGGCCAGACTTCCACATTCTTGTCTGAAAGTTTGTACAGTTATAGCTTTACTAAATACAAAATGTGGGCAAGATAGCGTTGGGAATATTGGTATTATTACTCGATTTCTAAGGGCGCGGGATGGTACATTTGTATGGGAGGTACCATGAGGGGAGTTGCCAGACTTCCAAGTTCATGACTGACAGTTTGTACAGTTAAAGCTTTACTAAATACAAAATTTGGGCAAGATCGAGTTGGCCATATTGATATTATTACACGGTTTTTAAGTGGCGGGATGGTACATTTGTATGGGAGGTACCAGAAGGGGAGTTGCCAGACTTCCACGTTCTTGTCTGAAAGTTTGTACAGTAATAGCTTTACTAAATACAAAATGTGGGCAAATTAGCGTTGGGAATATTGGTATTATTACTCGATTTCTAAGGGCGCGGGATGATTTTTATGGGAGGTACCATGAGGAGAGTTGCCAGACTTCCGAGTTCTTGTCTGACAGTTGGTACAGTTATAGCTTTACGAAATACAAAATTTGGGCAAGATAGCGTTGGGAATATTGGTATTATTACTCGATTTCTAAGGGCGCGTAATGGTACATTTGTATGGGAGGTATCATGAGACGAGTTGCCAGACTTCCAAGTTCATGTCTGACAGTTTCTACAGTTATAGCTTTACTAAATACAGAATTTGGGCAGGATCGCGTTGGTGGTATTGATAGTATTACACGCTTTCTTAGGAGGTGGAATGATACATTTGTATGGGAGGTACCAGAAGGGGAGTTGCCAGACTTCCAAGTTCTTGTCTGAAAGTTATACAGTTATAGCTTTACTAAATACAGACTTTGGGCAAGATCGTGTTGGTGGTATTGATATTATTACACCATTTCTTAAGTGGGTTGAATGGTACATTTCTATGGGAGGTACCAGAAGGAGAGTTGCCAGACTTCCACGTTCTTGTCTGAAAGTTTGTACATTTATAGCTTTACTAAATGCAGAAATTGGACAGGATCGCGTTGGTGGTATTAATATTATTACACCATTTCTAAAGTGGTGAAATGGCACATTTTTATGGGAGGTACCAGAAGGAGAGTTGCCAGACTTCCACGTTCTTGTCTGAAAGTTTGTACAGTTATAGCTTTACTAAATACAAAATGTGGGCAAGATAGCGTTGGGAATATTGGTATTATTACTCGATTTCGAAGGGCGCGGGATGGTACATTTGTATGGGAGGTACCATGAAGGGAGTTGCCAGACTTCCAAGTTCATGTCTGACAGTTTCTACAGGTATAGCTTTACTAAATACAGAATTTGGGCAGGATCGCGTTGGTGGTATTGATAGTATTACACGCTTTCTAAGGAGGTGGAATGATACATTTGTATGGGAGGTACCATGAGGGGAGTTGCCAGACTTAAAAGTTCATGTCTGACAGTTTGTACAGTTATAGCTTTACTAAATACAGAATTTGGACAGGATCGCGTTGGTGGTATTGATATTATTACACCATTTCTTAAGTGGGTTGAATGGTACATTTGTATGGGAGGTACCAGAAGGGGAGTTGCCAGACTTCCACGTTCTTGTCTGAAAGTTTGTAAAGTTATAGCTTTACTAACTACAAAATTTGGGCAAGATAGCGTTGGGAATATTGGTATTATTACTCGATTTCGAAGGGCGCGGGATGGTACATTTGTATGGGAGGTACCATGAAGGGAGTTGCCAGACTTCCAAGTTCATGTCTGACAGTTTCTACAGTTATAGCTTTACTACATACAGAATTTGGGCAGGATCGCGTTGGTGGTATTGATAGTATTACACGCTTTCTAAGGAGGTGGAATGATACATTTGTATGGGAGGTACCAGAAGGGGAGTTGCCAGACTTCCAAGTTCTTGTCTGAAAGTTGTACAGTTATAGCTTTACTAAATACAAAATTTGGGCAAGATCGTGTTGGTGGTATTGATATTATTACACCATTTCGTAAGTGGGTTGAATGGTACATTTCTATGGGAGGTACCAGAAGGGGAGTTGTCACACTTCCAAGCTTTTGTCCAAAACATTGTGAAGGTATACGTTTACTAACTACACAATTTGGGCAATATTATGTTTGTCATATTGATAATATTACACGGTTTTTAAGTGGCAGGATGGTACATTTGTATGGGAGGTACCAGAAGGGGAGTTGCCAGACTTCCACGTTCTTGTCTGAAAGTTTGTACAGTAATAGCTTTACTAAATACAAAATGTGGGCAAGATAGCGTTGGGAATATTGGTATTATTACTCGATTTCTAAGGGCGCGGGATGATTTTTATGGGAGGTACCATGAGGAGAGTTGCCAGACTTCCGAGTTCTTGTCTGACAGTTTGTAAAGTTATAGCTTTACTAACTACAAAATTTGGGCAAGATAGCGTTGGGAATATTGGTATTATTACTCGATTTCGAAGGGCGCGGGATGGTACATTTGTATGGGAGGTACCATGAAGGGAGTTGCCAGACTTCCAAGTTCATGTCTGACAGTTTCTACAGGTATAGCTTTACTAAATACAGAATTTGGGCAGGATCGCGTTGGTGGTATTGATAGTATTACACGCTTTCTAAGGAGGTGGAATGATACATTTGTATGGGAGGTACCAGAAGGGGAGTCGCCAGACTTCCAAGTTCATGTCTGACAGTTTGTACAGTTATAGCTTTACTAAATACAATATATGGGCAAGATCGAGTTGGCCATATTGATATTATTACACGGTTTTTTAGTGGCGGGATGGTACATTTGTATGGGAGGTACCAGAAGGGGAGTTGCCAGACTTCCACTTTCTTCTCTGAAAGTTTGTACAGTTATAGCTTTACTAAATACAAAATGTGGGCAAGATAGCGTTGGGAATATTGGTATTATTTCTCGATTTCTAAGTGCGCGGGATGGTACATTTGTATGGGAGGTACCATGAGAGGAGTTGCCAGACTTCCAAGTTCATGTCTGACAGTTTCTACAGTTATAGCTTTACTAAATACAGAATGTGGGCAAGATCGAGTTGGCCATATTGATACTATTACACGGTTTTTTAGTGGCGGGATGGTACATTTGTATGGGAGGAACCCTGAGGAGAGTTGCCAGACTTCCAAGTTCTTGTCTGACAGTTGGTACAGTTATAGCTTTACTAAATACAAAATTTGGGCAAGATAGCGTAGGGAATTTTGGTATTATTACTCGATTTCTAAGGGCGCGGGATGGTACATTTGTATGGGAGGTACCATGAGGGGAGTTGCCAGGCTTCCAAGTTCATGTCTGACAGTTTGTACAGTTATAGCTTTACTAAATACAAAATTTGGGCAAGATCGAGTTGGCCATATTGATATTATTACACGGTTTTTTAGTGGTGGGATGGTACATTTGTATGGGAGGTACCAGAAGGGGAGTTGCCAGACTTCCACATTCTTGTCTGAAAGTTTGTACAGTTATAGCTTTACTAAATACAAAATGTGGGCAAGATAGCGTTGGGAATATTGGTATTATTACTCGATTTCTAAGGGCGCGGGATGGTACATTTGTATGGGAGGTACCATGAGGGGAGTTGCCAGACTTCCAAGTTCATGTCTGACAGTTTGTACAGTTATAGCTTTACTAAATACAAAATTTGGGCAAGATCGAGTTGGCCATATTGATATTATTACACGGTTTTTAAGTGGCGGGATGGTACATTTGTATGGGAGGTACCTGAAGGGGAGTTGCCAGACTTCCACGTTCTTGTCTGAAAGTTTGTACAGTAATAGCTTTACTAAATACAAAATGTGGGCAAATTAGCGTTGGGAATATTGGTATTATTACTCGATTTCTAAGGGCGCGGAATGATTTTTATGGGAGGTACCATGAGGAGAGTTGCCAGACTTCCGAGTTCTTGTCTGACAGTTGGTACAGTTATAGCTTTACGAAATACAAAATTTGGGCAAGATAGCGTTGGGAATATTGGTATTATTACTCGATTTCTAAGGGCGCGTAATGGTACATTTGTATGGGAGGTATCATGAGACGAGTTGCCAGACTTCCAAGTTCATGTCTGACAGTTTCTACAGTTATAGCTTTACTACATACAGAATTTGGGCAGGATCGCGTTGGTGGTATTGATAGTATTACACGCTTTCTAAGGAGGTGGAATGATACATTTGTATGGGAGGTACCAGAAGGGGAGTTGCCAGACTTCCAAGTTCTTGTCTGAAAGTTATACAGTTATAGCTTTACTAAATACAGACTTTGGTCAAGATCGTGTTGGTGGTATTGATATTATTACACCATTTCTTAAGTGGGTTGAATGGTACATTTCTATGGGAGGTACCAGAAGGGGAGTTGTCACACTTCCAAGCTTTTGTCCAATACATTGTGAAGGTATACGTTTACTAACTACACAATTTGGGCAATATTATGTTTGTCATATTGATAATATTACACGGCTTTTAAGTGGCAGGATGGTACATTTGTATGGGAGGTACCAGAAGGGGAGTTGCCAGACTTCCACGTTCTTGTCTGAAAGTTTGTACAGTAATAGCTTTACTAAATACAAAATGTGGGCAAGATAGCGTTGGGAATATTGGTATTATTACTCGATTTCTAAGGGCGCGGGATGATTTTTATGGGAGGTACCATGAGGAGAGTTGCCAGACTTCCGAGTTCTTGTCTGACAGTTGGTACAGTTATAGCTTTACGAAATACAAAATTTGGGCAAGATAGCGTTGGGAATATTGGTATTATTACTCGATTTCGAAGGGCGCGGGATGGTACATTTGTATGGGAGGTACCATGAAGGGAGTTGCCAGACTTCCAAGTTTATGTCTGACAGTTTCTACAGGTATAGCTTTACTAAATACAGAATTTGGGCAGGATCGCGTTGGTGGTATTGATAGTATTACACGCTTTCTAAGGAGGTGGAATGATACATCTGTATGGGAGGTACCATGAGGGGAGTTGCCAGACTTAAAAGTTCATGTCTGACAGTTTGTACAGTTATAGCTTTACTAAATACAGAATTTGGACAGGATCGCGTTGGTGGTATTGGTATTATTACACCATTTCTTAAGTGGGTTGAATGGTACATTTGTATGGGAGGTACCAGAAGGGGAGTTGCCAGACTTCCACGTTCTTGTCTGAAAGTTTGTAAAGTTATAGCTTTACTAACTACAAAATTTGGGCAAGATAGCGTTGGGAATATTGGTATTATTACTCGATTTCGAAGGGCGCGGGATAGTACATTTGTATGGGAGGTACCATGAAGGGAGTTGCCAGACTTCCAAGTTCATGTCTGACAGTTTCTACAGTTATAGCTTTACTAAATACAGAATTTGGGCAGGATCGCGTTGGTGGTATTGATAGTATTACACGCTTTCTAAGGAGGTGGAATGATACATTTGTATGGGAGGTACCAGAAGGGGAGTTGCCAGACTTCCAAGTTCATGTCTGACAGTTTGTACAGTTATAGCTTTACTAAATACAAAATATGGCCAAGATCGAGTTGGCCATATTGATATTATTATTGGATATTTTTTAGTGGCGGGATGGTACATTTGTATGGGAGGTACCAGAAGGGGAGTTGCCAGACTTCCACGTTCTTCTCTGAAAGTTTGTACAGTTATAGCTTTACTAAATACAAAATGTGGGCAAGGTAGCGTTGGGAATATTGGTATTATTTCTCGATTTCTAAGTGCGCGGGATGGTACATTTGTATGGGAGGTACCATGAGAGGAGTTGCCAGACTTCCAAGTTCATGTCTGACAGTTTCTACAGTTATAGCTTTACTAAATACAGAATGTGGGCAAGATCGAGTTGGCCATATTGATATTATTACACGGTTTTTTAGTGGCGGGATGGTACATTTGTATGGGAGGAACCATGAGGAGAGTTGCCAGACTTCCAAGTTCTTGTCTGACAGTTGGTACAGTTATAGCTTTACTAAATACAAAATTTGGGCAAGATAGCGTAGGGAATATTGGTATTATTACTCGATTTCTAAGGGCGCGGGATGGTACATTTGTATGGGAGGTACCATGAGGGGAGTTGCCAGGCTTCCAAGTTCATGTCTGACTGTTTGTACAGTTATAGCTTTACTAAATACAAAATTTGGGCAAGATCGAGTTGGCCATATTGATATTATTACACGGTTTTTTAGTGGCGGGATGGTACATTTGTATGGGAGGTACCAGAAGGGGAGTTGCCAGACTTCCACATTCTTGTGTGAAAGTTTGTACAGTTATAGCTTTACTAAATACAAAATGTGGGCAAGATAGCGTTGGGAATATTGGTATTATTTCTCGATTTCTAAGTGCGCGGGATGGTACATTTGTATGGGAGGTACCATGAGAGGAGTTGCCAGACTTCCAAGTTCATGTCTGACAGTTTCTACAGTTATAGCTTTACTAAATACAGAATGTGGGCAAGATCGAGTTGGCCATATTGATACTATTACACGGTTTTTTAGTGGCGGGATGGTACATTTGTATGGGAGGAACAATGAGGAGAGTTGCCAGACTTCCAAGTTCTTGTCTGACAGTTGGTACAGTTATAGCTTTACTAAATACAAAATTTGGGCAAGATAGCGTAGGGAATATTGGTATTATTACTCGATTTCTAAGGGCGCGGGATGGTACATTTGTATGGGAGGTACCATGGGGGGAGTTGCCAGGCTTCCAAGATCATGTCTCACAGTTTGTACAGTTATAGCTTTACTAAATTCAAAATTTGGGCAAGATCGAGTTGGCCATATTGATATTATTACACGGTTTTTTAGTGGCGGGATGGTACATTTGTATGGGAGGTACCAGAAGGGGAGTTGCCAGACTTCCACATTCTTGTCTGAAAGTTTGTACAGTTATAGCTTTACTAAATACAAAATGTGGGCAAGATAGCGTTGGGAATATTGGTATTATTACTCGATTTCAAAGGGCGCGGGATGGTACATTTGTATGGGAGGTACCATGAGGGGAGTTGCCAGACTTCCAAGTTCATGTCTGACAGTTTGTACAGTTATAGCTTTACTAAATACAAAATTTGGGCAAGATCGAGTTGGCCATATTGATATTATTACACGGTTTTTAAATGGCAGGATGGTACATTTGTATGGGAGGTACCAGAAGGGGAGTTGCCAGACTTCCACGTTCTTGTCTGAAAGTTTGTACAGTAATAGCTTTACTAAATACAAAATGTGGGCAAGATAGCGTTGGGAATATTGGAATTATTACTCGATTTCTAAGGGCGCGGGATGATTTTTATGGGAGGTACCATGAGGAGAGTTGCCAGACTTCCGAGTTCTTGTCTGACAGTTGGTACAGTTATAGCTTTACGAAATACAAAATTTGGGCAAGATAGCGTTGGGAATATTGGTATTATTACTCGATTTCAAAGGGCGCGGGATGGTACATTTGTATGGGAGGTACCATGAGGGGAGTTGCCAGACTTCCAAGTTCATGTCTGACAGTTTCTACAGTTATAGCTTTACTAAATACAGAATTTGGGCAGGATCGCGTTGGTGGTATTGGTAGTATTACACGCTTTCTAAGGAGGTGGAATGATACATTTGTATGGGAGGTACCAGAAGGGGAGTTGCCAGACTTCCAAGTTCTTGTCTGAAAGTTATACAGTTATAGCTTTACTAAATACAGACTTTGGGCAAGATCGTGTTGGTGGTATTGATATTATTACACCATTTCTTAAGTGGGTTGAATGGTACATTTCTATGGGAGGTACCAGAAGGGGAGTTGTCACACTTCCAAGCTTTTGTCCAAAACATTGTGAAGGTATACGTTTACTAACTACACAATTTGGGCAATATTATGTTTGTCATATTGATAATATTACACGGTTTTTATGTGTCGGGATAGTACATTTGTATGGGAAGTACCAGAAGGGGAGTTGCCAGACTTCCACGTTCTTGTCTGAAAGTTTGTACAGTTATAGCTTTACTAAATACAAAATTTGGGCAAGATAGCTTTGGGAATATTGGTATTATTACTCGATTTCTAAGGGCGCGGGATGGTACATTTGTATGGGAGGTACCATGAGGGGAGTTGCCAGACTTCCAAGTTCATGTCTGACAGTTTGTACAGTTATAGCTTTACTAAATACAAAATTTGGGCAAGATCGAGTTGGCCATATTGATATTATTACACGGTTTTTAAGTGGCGGGATGGTACATTTGTATGGGAGGTACCAGAAGGGGAGTTGCCGGACTTCCACGTTCTTGTCTGAAAGTTTGTACAGTAATAGCTTTACTAAATACAAAATGTGGGCAAATTAGCGTTGGGAATATTGGTATTATTACTCGATTTCTAAGGGCGCGGGATGATTTTTATGGGAGGTACCATGATTAGAGTTGCCAGACTTCCGAGTTCTTGTCTGACAGTTGGTACAGTTATAGCTTTACGAAATACAAAATTTGGGCAAGATAGCGTTGGGAATATTGGTATTATTACTCGATTTCTAAGGGCGCGTAATGGTACATTTGTATGGGAGGTATCATGAGAGGAGTTGCCAGACTTCCAAGTTCATGTCTGACAGTTTCTACAGTTATAGCTTTACTAAATACAGAATTTGGGCCGGATCGCGTTGGTGGTATTGGTAGTATTACACGCTTTCTAAGGAGGTGGAATGATACATTTGTATGGGAGGTACCAGAAGGGGAGTTGCCAGACTTCCAAGTTCTTGTCTGAAAGTTATACAGTTATAGCTTTACTAAATACAGACTTTGGGCAAGATCGTGTTGGTGGTATTGATATTATTACACCATTTCTTAAGTGGGTTGAATGGTACATTTCTATGGGAGGTACCAGAAGGGGAGTTGTCACACTTCCAAGCTTTTGTCCAAAACATTGTGAAGGTATACGTTTACTAACTACACAATTTGGGCAATATTATGTTTGTCATATTGATAATATTACACGGTTTTTATGTGTCGGGATAGTACATTTGTATGGGAAGTACCAGAAGGGGAGTTGCCAGACTTCCACGTTCTTGTCTGAAAGTTTGTACAGTTATAGCTTTACTAAATACAAAATTTGGGCAAGATAGCTTTGGGAATATTGGTATTATTACTCGATTTCTAAGGGCGCGGGATGGTACATTTGTATGGGAGGTACCATGAGGGGAGTTGCCAGGCTTCCAAGTTCATGTCTGACAGTTTGTACAGTTATAGCTTTACTAAATACAAAATTTGGACAAGATAGCGTTGGGAATATTGGTATTATTACTCGATTTCTAAGGGCGCGGGATGGTACATTTGTATGAAAGGTACCATGAGGGGAGTTGCCAGACTTAAAAGTTCATGTATGACAGTTTGTACAGTTATAGCTTTACTAAATACAGAATTTGGCCAGGATCGCGTTGGAGGTATTGATAGTATTACACGCTTTTTAAGTAGGTGGAATGGTACATTTGTATGGGAGGTACCAGAAGGGGAGTTGCCAGACTTCCAAGTTCTTGTCTGAAAGTTATACAGTTATAGCTTTACTAAATACAGACTTTGGGCAAGATCGCGTTGGTGGTATTGATATTATTACACCATTTCTTAAGTTGGTTGAATGGTACATTTGTATGAGAGGAACCAGAAGGGGAGTTGTCACACTTCCAAGCTTTTGTCCAAAACTTTGTGAAGGTATACGTTTACTAAATACAAAATTTGGGCAATATTACGTTTGTCATATTGATAATATTACACGGTTTTTATGTGGCGGGATAGTACATTTGTATGGGAGGTACCAGAAGGGGAGTTGCCAGACTTCCAAGTTCATGTCTGACAGTTTCTACAGTTATAGCTTTACTAAATACAGAATTTGGGCAGGATCGCGTTGGTGGTATTGATAGTATTACACGCTTTCTAAGGAGGTGGAATGATACATTTGTATGGGAGGTACCAGAAGGGGAGTTGCCAGACTTCCAAGTTCATGTCTGACAGTTTGTACAGTTATAGCTTTACTAAATACAAAATATGGCCAAGATCGAGTTGGCCATATTGATATTATTACACGGTTTTTTAGTGGCGGGATGGTACATTTGTATGGGAGGTACCAGAAGGGGAGTTGCCAGACTTCCACGTTCTTCTCTGAAAGTTTGTACAGTTATAGCTTTACTAAATACAAAATGTGGGCAAGATAGCGTTGGGAATATTGGTATTATTTCTCGATTTCTAAGTGCGCGGGATGGTACATTTGTATGGGAGGTACCATGAGAGGAGTTGCCAGACTTCCAAGTTCATGTCTGACAGTTTCTACAGTTATAGCTTTACTAAATACAGAATGTGGGCAAGATCGAGTTGGCCATATTGATATTATTACACGGTTTTTTAGTGGCGGGATGGTACATTTGTATGGGAGGAACCATGAGGAGAGTTGCCAGACTTCCAAGTTCTTGTCTGACAGTTGGTACAGTTATAGCTTTACTAAATACAAAATTTGGGCAAGATATCGTAGGGAATATTGGTATTATTACTCGATTTCTAAGGGCGCGGGATGGTACATTTGTATGGGAGGTACCATGAGGGGAGTTGCCAGGCTTCCAAGTTCATGTCTGACTGTTTGTACAGTTATAGCTTTACTAAATACAAAATTTGGGCAAGATCGAGTTGGCCATATTGATATTATTACACGGTTTTTTAGTGGCGGGATGGTACATTTGTATGGGAGGTACCAGAAGGGGAGTTGCCAGACTTCCACATTCTTGTGTGAAAGTTTGTACAGTTATAGCTTTACTAAATACAAAATGTGGGCAAGATAGCGTTGGGAATATTGGTATTATTTCTCGATTTCTAAGTGCGCGGGATGGTACATTTGTATGGGAGGTACCATGAGAGGAGTTGCCAGACTTCCAAGTTCATGTCTGACAGTTTCTACAGTTATAGCTTTACTAAATACAGAATGTGGGCAAGATCGAGTTGGCCATATTGATACTATTACACGGTTTTTTAGTGGCGGGATGGTACATTTGTATGGGAGGAACCATGAGGAGAGTTGCCAGACTTCCAAGTTCTTGTCTGACAGTTGGTACAGTTATAGCTTTACTAAATACAAAATTTGGGCAAGATAGCGTAGGGAATATTGGTATTATTACTCGATTTCTAAGGGCGCGGGATGGTACATTTGTATGGGAGGTACCATGGGGGGAGTTGCCAGGCTTCCAAGATCATGTCTGACAGTTTGTACAGTTATAGCTTTACTAAATTCAAAATTTGGGCAAGATCGAGTTGGCCATATTGATATTATTACACGGTTTTTTAGTGGCGGGATGGTACATTTGTATGGGAGGTACCAGAAGGGGAGTTGCCAGACTTCCACATTCTTGTCTGAAAGTTTGTACAGTTATAGCTTTACTAAATACAAAATGTGGGCAAGATAGCGTTGGGAATATTGGTATTATTACTCGATTCCAAAGGGCGCGGGATGGTACATTTGTATGGGAGGTACCATGAGGGGAGTTGCCAGACTTCCAAGTTCATGTCTGACAGTTTGTACAGTTATAGCTTTACTAAATACAAAATTTGGGCAAGATCGAGTTGGCCATATTGATATTATTACACGGTTTTTAAGTGGCAGGATGGTACATTTGTATGGGAGGTACCAGAAGGGGAGTTGCCAGACTTCCACGTTCTTGTCTGAAAGTTTGTACAGTAATAGCTTTACTAAATACAAAATGTGGGCAAGATAGCGTTGGGAATATTGGTATTATTACTCGATTTCTAAGGGCGCGGGATGATTTTTATGGGAGGTACCATGAGGAGAGTTGCCAGACTTCCGAGTTCTTGTCTGACAGTTGGTACAGTTATAGCTTTACGAAATACAAAATTTGGGCAAGATAGCGTTGGGAATATTGGTATTATTACTCGATTTCAAAGGGCGCGGGATGGTACATTTGTATGGGAGGTACCATGAGGGGAGTTGCCAGACATCCAAGTTCATGTCTGACAGTTTCTACAGTTATAGCTTTACTAAATACAGAATTTGGGCAGGATCGCGTTGGTGGTATTGATATTATTACACCATTTCATAAGTGGGTTGAATGGTACATTTCTATGGGAGGTACCAGAAGGGGAGTTGTCACACTTCCAAGCTTTTGTCCAAAACATTGTGAAGGTATACGTTTACTAACTACACAATTTGGGCAATATTATGTTTGTCATATTGATAATATTACACGGTTTTTATGTGTCGGGATAGTACATTTGTATGGGAAGTACCAGAAGGGGAGTTGCCAGACTTCCACGTTCTTGTCTGAAAGTTTGTACAGTTATAGCTTTACTAAATACAAAATTTGGGCAAGATAGCTTTGGGAATATTGGTATTATTACTCGATTTCTAAGGGCGCGGGATGGTACATTTGTATGGGAGGTACCATGAGGGGAGTTGCCAGACTTCCAAGTTCATGTCTGACAGTTTGTACAGTTATAGCTTTACTAAATACAAAATTTGGGCAAGATCGAGTTGGCCATATTGATATTATTACACGGTTTTTAAGTGGCGGGATGGTACATTTGTATGGGAGGTACCATGAGGAGAGTTGCCAGACTTCCGAGTTCTTGTCTGACAGTTGGTACAGTTATAGCTTTACGAAATACAAAATTTGGGCAAGATAGCGTTGGGAATATTGGTATTATTACTCGATTTCTAAGGGCGCGTAATGGTACATTTGTATGGGAGGTATCATGAGAGGAGTTGCCAGACTTAAAAGTTCATGTATGACAGTTTGTACAGTTATAGCTTTACTAAATACAGAATTTGGCCAGGATCGCGTTGGTGGTATTGATAGTATTACACGCTTTCTAAGGAGGTGGAATGATACATTTGTATGGGAGGTACCAGAAGGGGAGTTGCCAGACTTCCAAGTTCTTGTCTGAAAGTTATACAGTTATAGCTTTACTAAATACAGACTTTGGGCAAGATCGTGTTGGTGGTATTGATATTATTACACCATTTCTTAAGTGGGTTGAATGGTACATTTCTATGGGAGGTACCAGAACGGGAGTTGTCACACTTCCAAGCTTTTGTCGAAAACATTGTGAAGGTATACGTTTACTATCTACACAATTTGGGCAATATTATGTTTGTCATATTGATAATATTACACGGTTTTTATGTGTCGGGATAGTACATTTGTATGGGAAGTACCAGAAGGGGAGTTGCCAGACTTCCACGTTCTTGTCTGAAAGTTTGTACAGTTATAGCTTTACTAAATACAAAATTTGGGCAAGATAGCTTTGGGAATATTGGTATTATTACTCGATTTCTAAGGGCGCGGGATGGTACATTTGTATGGGAGGTACCATGAGGGGAGTTGCCAGGCTTCCAAGTTCATGTCTGACAGTTTGTACAGTTAAACTTTACTAAATACAAAATTTGGACAAGATAGCGTTGGGAATATTGGTATTATTACTCGATTTCTAAGGGCGCGGGATGGTACATTTGTATGAAAGGTACCATGAGGGGAGTTGCCAGACTTAAAAGTTCATGTATGACAGTTTGTACAGTTATAGCTTTACTAAATACAGAATTTGGCCAGGATCGCGTTGGAGGTATTGATAGTATTACACGCTTTTTAAGTAGGTGGAATGGTACATTTGTATGGGAGGTACCAGAAGGGGAGTTGCCAGACTTCCAAGTTCTTGTCTGAAAGTTATACAGTTATAGCTTTACTAAATACAGACTTTGGGCAAGATCGATTTGGCCATATTGATATTATTACACGGTTTTTTAGTGGCGGGATGGTACATTTGTATGGGAGGTACCATGAGGGGAGTTGCCAGACTTCCACGTTCTTGTCTGAAAGTTTGTACAGTTATAGCTTTACTAAATACAAAATTTAAGCAAGATAGCTTTGGGAATATTGGTATTATTACTCGATTTCTAAGGGCGCGGGATGGTACATTTGTATGGGAGGTACCATGAAGGGAGTTGCCAGACTTCCAAGTTAATGTCTGACAGTTTCTACAGTTATAGCTTAACTAAATACAGAATTTGGGCAGGATCGCGTTGGTGGTATTGATAGTATTACACGCTTTCTAAGGAGGTGGAATGATACATTTGTATGGGAGGTACCATGAGGGGAGTTGCCAGACTTAAAAGTTCATGTCTGACAGTTTGTACAGTTATAGCTTTACTAAATACAGAATTTGGACAGGATCGCGTTGGTGGTATTGATATTATTACACCATTTCTTAAGTGGGTTGAATGGTACATTTGTATGGGAGGTACCAGAAGGGGAGTTGCCAGACTTCCACGTTCTTGTTTGAAAGTTTGTACAGTTATAGCTTTACTAACTACAAAATGTGGGCAAGATAGCGTTGGGAATATTGGTATTATTACTCGATTTCGAAGGGCGCGGGATGGTACATTTGTATGGGAGGTACCATGAAGGGAGTTGCCAGACTTCCAAGTTCATGTCTGACAGTTTCTACAGTTATAGCTTTACTAAATACAGAATTTGGGCAGGATCGCGTTGGTTGTATTGATATTATTACACCATTTCTTAAGTGGGTTGAATTGTACATTTGTATGGGAGGTACCAGAAGGGGAGTTGTTACACGTCCAAGCTTTTGTCCAAAACTTTGTGAAGATATACGTTTACTAAATCCAAAATCTGGGCAATATTACGTTTGTCATATTGATAATATTACACGGTTTTTATGTGGCGGGATAGTACATTTGTATGGGAGGTACCAGAAGGGGAGTTGCCAGACTTCCAAGTTCATGTCTGACAGTTTGTACAGTTATAGCTTTACTAAATACAAAATTTGGGCAAGATCGATTTGGCCATATTGATATTATTACACGGTTTTTTAGTGGCGGGATGGTACATTTGTATGGGAGGTACCAGAAGGGGAGTTGCCAGACTTCCACGTTCTTGTCTGAAAGTTTGAACAGATATAGCTTTACTAAATACAAAATATGGGCAAGATAGCGTTGGGAATATTGGTATTATTACTCGATTTCTAAGGGCGCGGGATGGTACATTTGTATGGGAGATACCATGAGGAGAGTTGCCAGACTTCCAAGTTCTTGTCTGACAGTTGGTACAGTTATAGCTTTACTAAATACAGAATTTGGGCAAGATCGCGTTGGTTGTATTGATATTATTACACCATTTCTTAAGTGGGTTGAATTGTACATTTGTATGGGAGGTACCAGAAGGGGAGTTGTTACACTTCCAAGCTTTTGTCCAAAACTTTGTGAAGATATACGTTTACTAAATCCAAAATCTGGGCAATATTACGTTTGTCATATTGATAATATTACACGGTTTTTATGTGGCGGGATAGTACATTTGTATGGGAGGTACCAGAAGGGGAGTTGCCAGACTTCCACGTTCTTATCTGATATATTACAAGGTTTTTATGTGGCGGGATAGTACATTTGTATGGGAGGTACCAGAAGGGGAGTTGCCAGACTTCCACGTTCTTGTCTGGCAGCTTGTACAGTTACAGCTTTACTAAATACAAAATTTGGGCAAGATAGCGTTGGGAATATTGGTATTATTACTCGATTTCTAAGGGCGCGGGATGGTACATTTGTATGGGAGGTACCATGAGGGGAGTTGCCAGGCTTCCAAGTTCATGTCTGACAGTTTGTACAGTTATAGCTTTACTAAATACAAAATTTCCCGCTGGAGTTTGTCAGTCTGCTAACGGGTGCGTCCCCAGGTGGTGGATAGGGGAAGGGGGATGGACACACTGTTCCATATCATCTAAGGCTGACTTAGGGAGGATGGTTCTTTCTGCCCTAACTAAGGCTACCATAGGGGAGGTGGAGCAGTGTACCCACCGCCTTAGGGAATCTCGTATTCCCCGCGGACCAAAACGGACTATGGGGGTGTTCCCCTAAACAAAAAAACAAAAATGAAGGAAACAAAAGAAGAATATAAAGTTACGGTGCAGGGATTAATAAACCCAGTGTTGATCTGCTCACTAGTCATGTGCCGTCGATATCCAGCGATAGTGAGCCACATAATCCTCCTACAGGTGTTGGTGCCTTGGCGCCTGTAGTCGCAGTAAATGCAACAAGCGCACTTTCAGCCACTGGCAAAAAAAAGGAGGAAGGAAAGGAGGACCAAAGGGGGAGTACTAACTGTACCCAGCCTTCAAGTACAGGTAGATAATCCGATTCTGACTCCGAATCAAACGAAAATATTAATATTACTGTCTTAGCTAACTCCATAGATGATGAGGTCAGCAAGATGGTAGAAGAAGTAAACGACTGTATGGCACAGCTCTAGACAAAAAAGAAGAAGCTATCAGGGGCACAACGACGTAAGTTGAAGAAGATGAACCGGGATAGCAAACAGGCTAAAGTGCAGGATGCTCAAAAGGAGCCATCTGAAACTCCTTCCACCTCCTCGGAAGCTGGAAAGAGGGTCAGATCTCCCGAAGAGCAGAACACTGCGAAACCGCCGAAAAAGAGCTCCCCGCTCTCAAGTAAATTGTTGAGACCAAGTCAAACCCCCCACAAAAGAGACACTAGTCTGTATCTTTGTGGAAAGGGCGACAACAAAGTCAATCCAACTACAAAGAGAGCGAGCGCAGCAACGGAGTCCTCCGAGAAGACTGGGGCACCCGAAAGGGTATCTCGATCGACACGGAAGAGGAAGTTGACTGCTGAAAAAGGTAAGAAGCCACCGTCATATGCTAAAGTAGCGCGGAAGCACAACAGAGACGAACTCTGCTACGCAGTGATCGATATCCGTTCAGCATCCGGCAAAATCCCCAAAGACCAGCACAACAAAGTTGAGGACCTGGTTAACAACCAAATTGTGGAGCATGCCCTAAAAATCGAGGACGGGCCCCCAATTCAAATAATGAGCTGCGAGTTCAAAGGGGACATCTTGATGTTGAGGATGGCATCAACAGCTTGCGTAGAGACCCTCACTGAACTCGTGGATACGATCCCCTCTCTCTGGGAAGGCGCCAAGCTGAAACTGGTGAGGATGAGGGACATCCCTAAGCTCACCAAAGCGACAGTGTACGTCAAAGGATGGGGCAGCGACATCACAACAGAACGCATGCTCAAACTCTTTGGCCAGCAGAATAAGGGACTGGACGTAAAGAGGCTCTCCACAGGGAGAGCGACAGCAATGGCACTCTCCTTGTGGTGGGCTTGGATCAACTCTCCATGTCCAGCCTGGCCAAGACGAAGGGCATGGCTTTCTACGTGTCGAAAGCTGTCTTCTTCAAAATCGGTAAGGCCAGGGTGGGCGCTGAAGACCCTGAAAACGAGCCTACAGTACAAAGAGACCGCGACGAAGAGAAGCGGCCAGCGCAGTCTAAGAATGAAGAGGGAGCCGAATCCACCTCCGAATCCCAAGAAGCCCGTTTACTGGAGGACCTATAGATGAGGTCATCCAGATAAACCTCCATCGGAGCGAAACGGCAACAAACGCTATGATGGAAAAGATAAATAAAGGTAAGACTCATATCGCTTTGATCCAGGAACCATGGACGATTCGAAACAAGGTTACTGGATTGAACCATGTCAACTACCAACTATTCTATGCAAATACGGGAACTAGACCAAGGACCTGTATCATATGCCACAAAAACTTATGTTATCTTTTCTCTCCAGAGTTGTCAACATCGGATGCAAAAGTACTGAAACAGGGGAATGGAAACGTATACCTTGCGTCAGTATATCTGCCATTCGACTCACCGACATTACCACCTACGTCGGAACTACAACGCCTTGTGAGGAGAGCCAAACAAACAGGTAACGATGTACTAGTAGGTTGCGACGCTAACTCTCGCCACGTTGCGTGGGGTAGTACTAACATTAATAAACGGGGACAAGCCCTAGTAGAATTTTTGAATATTAACGACCTAATACCTCTTAACATAGGAAACACTGCTACCTTTGTTAATAAAATTAGGGAAGAAGTATTAGATATAACAATATGTTCAGAAAATCTTATAGACGAAATACAGGAGTGGAGGGTCTCTAGAGAACATTCCTTTTCTAACCATCGTTATATAAGATTTAAGATAGCAAGGCCACCGCCAAACCCAATAAACTTTCGAAATAAGGCCAAAACGAAATGGGCAAAATTCGCGAAGTTAATTAGAGAAAGACTAGGGCATGAAGAGTATGAGTGCCTAAGTGTTGAAGACATCGACAACAAGGTTGATAACATTACGGAGATTCTAGTGAAGTCATTCGAAGATAGCTGTCCACTTCGAGAAAGGAAATCAGCCCAAGAAAAACCCTGGATGACCGGGGAGATTCGCAACATTGGGAAAGAGGTCCGAAGACTTTTCAATAGGGCACGCGTTGGGAATATTGGTATTATTACTCGATTTCTAAGTGCGCGGGATGGTACATTTGTATGGGAGGTACCATGAGAGAAGTTGCCAGACTTCCAAGTTCATGTCTGACAGTTTCTACAGTTATAGCTTTACTAAATACAGAATTTGGGCAAGATCGCGTTGGTTGTATTGATATTATTACACCATTTCTTAAGTGGGTTGAATTGTACATTTGTATGGGAGGTACCAGAAGGGGAGTTGTTACACTTCCAAGCTTTTGTCCAAAACTTTGTGAAGATATACGTTTACTAAATCCAAAATCTGGGCAATATTACGTTTGTCATATTGATAATATTACACGGTTTTTATGTGGCGGGATAGTACATTTGTATGGGAGGTACCAGAAGGGGAGTTGCCAGACTTCCACGTTCTTATCTGATATATTACAAGGTTTTTATGTGGCGGGATAGTACATTTGTATGGGAGGTACCAGAAGGGGAGTTGCCAGACTTCCACGTTCTTGTCTGGCAGCTTGTACAGTTACAGCTTTACTAAATACAAAATTTGGGCAAGATAGCGTTGGGAATATTGGTATTATTACTCGATTTCTAAGGGCGCGGGATGGTACATTTGTATGGGAGGTACCATGAGGGGAGTTGCCAGGCTTCCAAGTTCATGTCTGACAGTTTGTACAGTTATAGCTTTACTAAATACAAAATTTCCCGCTGGAGTTTGTCAGTCTGCTAACGGGTGCGTCCCCAGGTGGTGGATAGGGGAAGGGGGATGGACACACTGTTCCATATCATCTAAGGCTGACTTAGGGAGGATGGTTCTTTCTGCCCTAACTAAGGCTACCATAGGGGAGGTGGAGCAGTGTACCCACCGCCTTAGGGAATCTCGTATTCCCCGCGGACCAAAACGGACTATGGGGGTGTTCCCCTAAACAAAAAAACAAAAATGAAGGAAACAAAAGAAGAATATAAAGTTACGGTGCAGGGATTAATAAACCCAGTGTTGATCTGCTCACTAGTCATGTGCCGTCGATATCCAGCGATAGTGAGCCACATAATCCTCCTACAGGTGTTGGTGCCTTGGCGCCTGTAGTCGCAGTAAATGCAACAAGCGCACTTTCAGCCACTGGCAAAAAAAAAGGAGGAAGGAAAGGAGGACCAAAGGGGGAGTACTAACTGTACCCAGCCTTCAAGTACAGGTAGATAATCCGATTCTGACTCCGAATCAAACGAAAATATTAATATTACTGTCTTAGCTAACTCCATAGATGATGAGGTCAGCAAGATGGTAGAAGAAGTAAACGACTGTATGGCACAGCTCTAGACAAAAAAGAAGAAGCTATCAGGGGCACAACGACGTAAGTTGAAGAAGATGAACCGGGATAGCAAACAGGCTAAAGTGCAGGATGCTCAAAAGGAGCCATCTGAAACTCCTTCCACCTCCTCGGAAGCTGGAAAGAGGGTCAGATCTCCCGAAGAGCAGAACACTGCGAAACCGCCGAAAAAGAGCTCCCCGCTCTCAAGTAAATTGTTGAGACCAAGTCAAACCCCCCACAAAAGAGACACTAGTCTGTATCTTTGTGGAAAGGGCGACAACAAAGTCAATCCAACTACAAAGAGAGCGAGCGCAGCAACGGAGTCCTCCGAGAAGACTGGGGCACCCGAAAGGGTATCTCGATCGACACGGAAGAGGAAGTTGACTGCTGAAAAAGGTAAGAAGCCACCGTCATATGCTAAAGTAGCGCGGAAGCACAACAGAGACGAACTCGGCTACGCAGTGATCGATATCCGTTCAGCATCCGGCAAAATCCCCAAAGACCAGCACAACAAAGTTGAGGACCTGGTTAACAACCAAATTGTGGAGCATGCCCTAAAAATCGAGGACGGGCCCCCAATTCAAATAATGAGCTGCGAGTTCAAAGGGGACATCTTGATGTTGAGGATGGCATCAACAGCTTGCGTAGAGACCCTCACTGAACTCGTGGATACGATCCCCTCTCTCTGGGAAGGCGCCAAGCTGAAACTGGTGAGGATGAGGGACATCCCTAAGCTCACCAAAGCGACAGTGTACGTCAAAGGATGGGGCAGCGACATCACAACAGAACGCATGCTCAAACTCTTTGGCCAGCAGAATAAGGGACTGGACGTAAAGAGGCTCTCCACAGGGAGAGCGACAGCAATGGCACTCTCCTTGTGGTGGGCTTGGATCAACTCTCCATGTCCAGCCTGGCCAAGACGAAGGGCATGGCTTTCTACGTGTCGAAAGCTGTCTTCTTCAAAATCGGTAAGGCCAGGGTGGGCGCTGAAGACCCTGAAAACGAGCCTACAGTACAAAGAGACCGCGACGAAGAGAAGCGGCCAGCGCAGTCTAAGAATGAAGAGGGAGCCGAATCCACCTCCGAATCCCAAGAAGCCCGTTTACTGGAGGACCTATAGATGAGGTCATCCAGATAAACCTCCATCGGAGCGAAACGGCAACAAACGCTATGATGGAAAAGATAAATAAAGGTAAGACTCATATCGCTTTGATCCAGGAACCATGGACGATTCGAAACAAGGTTACTGGATTGAACCATGTCAACTACCAACTATTCTATGCAAATACGGGAACTAGACCAAGGACCTGTATCATATGCCACAAAAACTTATGTTATCTTTTCTCTCCAGAGTTGTCAACATCGGATGCAAAAGTACTGAAACAGGGGAATGGAAACGTATACCTTGCGTCAGTATATCTGCCATTCGACTCACCGACATTACCACCTACGTCGGAACTACAACGCCTTGTGAGGAGAGCCAAACAAACAGGTAACGATGTACTAGTAGGTTGCGACGCTAACTCTCGCCACGTTGCGTGGGGTAGTACTAACATTAATAAACGGGGACAAGCCCTAGTAGAATTTTTGAATATTAACGACCTAATACCTCTTAACATAGGAAACACTGCTACCTTTGTTAATAAAATTAGGGAAGAAGTATTAGATATAACAATATGTTCAGAAAATCTTATAGACGAAATACAGGAGTGGAGGGTCTCTAGAGAACATTCCTTTTCCAACCATCGTTATATAAGATTTAAGATAGCAAGGCCACCGCCAAACCCAATAAACTTTCGAAATAAGGCCAAAACGAAATGGGCAAAATTCGCGAAGTTAATTAGAGAAAGACTAGGGCATGAAGAGTATGAGTGCCTAAGTGTTGAAGACATCGACAACAAGGTTGATAACATTACGGAGATTCTAGTGAAGTCATTCGAAGATAGCTGTCCACTTCGAGAAAGGAAATCAGCCCAAGAAAAACCCTGGATGACCGGGGAGATTCGCAACATTGGGAAAGAGGTCCGAAGACTTTTCAATAGGGCACGCGTTGGGAATATTGGTATTATTACTCGATTTCTAAGTGCGCGGGATGGTACATTTGTATGGGAGGTACCATGAGAGAAGTTGCCAGACTTCCAAGTTCATGTCTGACAGTTTCTACAGTTATAGCTTTACTAAATACAGAATTTGGGCAAGATCGCGTTGGTTGTATTGATATTATTACACCATTTCTTAAGTGGGTTGAATTGTACATTTGTATGGGAGGTACCAGAAGGGGAGTTGTTACACTTCCAAGCTTTTGTCCAAAACTTTGTGAAGATATACGTTTACTAAATCCAAAATCTGGGCAATATTACGTTTGTCATATTGATAATATTACACGGTTTTTATGTGGCGGGATAGTACATTTGTATGGGAGGTACCAGAAGGGGAGTTGCCAGACTTCCACGTTCTTATCTGATATATTACAAGGTTTTTATGTGGCGGGATAGTACATTTGTATGGGAGGTACCAGAAGGGGAGTTGCCAGACTTCCACGTTCTTGTCTGGCAGCTTGTACAGTTACAGCTTTACTAAATACAAAATTTGGGCAAGATAGCGTTGGGAATATTGGTATTATTACTCGATTTCTAAGGGCGCGGGAAGGTACATTTGTATGGGAGGTACCATGAGGGGAGTTGCCAGGCTTCCAAGTTCATGTCTGACAGTTTGTACAGTTATAGCTTTACTAAATACAAAATTTCCCGCTGGAGTTTGTCAGTCTGCTAACGGGTGCGTCCCCAGGTGGCGGATAGGGGAAGGGGGATGGACACACTGTTCCATATCATCTAAGGCTGACTTAGGGAGGATGGTTCTTTCTGCCCTAACTAAGGCTACCATAGGGGAGGTGGAGCAGTGTACCCACCGCCTTAGGGAATCTCGTATTCCCCGCGGACCAAAACGGACTATGGGGGTGTTCCCCTAAACAAAAAAACAAAAATGAAGGAAACAAAAGAAGAATATAAAGTTACGGTGCAGGGATTAATAAACCCAGTGTTGATCTGCTCACTAGTCATGTGCCGTCGATATCCAGCGATAGTGAGCCACATAATCCTCCTACAGGTGTTGGTGCCTTGGCGCCTGTAGTCGCAGTAAATGCAACAAGCGCACTTTCAGCCACTGGCAAAAAAAAAGGAGGAAGGAAAGGAGGACCAAAGGGGGAGTACTAACTGTACCCAGCCTTCAAGTACAGGTAGATAATCCGATTCTGACTCCGAATCAAACGAAAATATTAATATTACTGTCTTAGCTAACTCCATAGATGATGAGGTCAGCAAGATGGTAGAAGAAGTAAACGACTGTATGGCACAGCTCTAGACAAAAAAGAAGAAGCTATCAGGGGCACAACGACGTAAGTTGAAGAAGATGAACCGGGATAGCAAACAGGCTAAAGTGCAGGATGCTCAAAAGGAGCCATCTGAAACTCCTTCCACCTCCTCGGAAGCTGGAAAGAGGGTCAGATCTCCCGAAGAGCAGAACACTGCGAAACCGCCGAAAAAGAGCTCCCCGCTCTCAAGTAAATTGTTGAGACCAAGTCAAACCCCCCACAAAAGAGACACCAGTCTGTATCTTTGTGGAAAGGGCGACAACAAAGTCAATCCAACTACAAAGAGAGCGAGCGCAGCAACGGAGTCCTCCGAGAAGACTGGGGCACCCGAAAGGGTATCTCGATCGACACGGAAGAGGAAGTTGACTGCTGAAAAAGGTAAGAAGCCACCGTCATATGCTAAAGTAGCGCGGAAGCACAACAGAGACGAACTCGGCTACGCAGTGATCGATATCCGTTCAGCATCCGGCAAAATCCCCAAAGACCAGCACAACAAAGTTGAGGACCTGGTTAACAACCAAATTGTGGAGCATGCCCTAAAAATCGAGGACGGGCCCCCAATTCAAATAATGAGCTGCGAGTTCAAAGGGGACATCTTGATGTTGAGGATGGCATCAACAGCTTGCGTAGAGACCCTCACTGAACTCGTGGATACGATCCCCTCTCTCTGGGAAGGCGCCAAGCTGAAACTGGTGAGGATGAGGGACATCCCTAAGCTCACCAAAGCGACAGTGTACGTCAAAGGATGGGGCAGCGACATCACAACAGAACGCATGCTCAAACTCTTTGGCCAGCAGAATAAGGGACTGGACGTAAAGAGGCTCTCCACAGGGAGAGCGACAGCAATGGCACTCTCCTTGTGGTGGGCTTGGATCAACTCTCCATGTCCAGCCTGGCCAAGACGAAGGGCATGGCTTTCTACGTGTCGAAAGCTGTCTTCTTCAAAATCGGTAAGGCCAGGGTGGGCGCTGAAGACCCTGAAAACGAGCCTACAGTACAAAGAGACTGCGACGAAGAGAAGCGCCCAGCGCAGTCTAAGAATGAAGAGGGAGCCGAATCCATCTCCGAATCCCAAGAAGCCCGCTTACTGGAGGACCTATAGATGAGGTCATCCAGATAAACCTCCATCGGAGCGAAACGGCAACAAACGCTATGATGGAAAAGATAAATAAAGGTAAGACTCATATCGCTTTGATCCAGGAACCATGGACGATTCGAAACAAGGTTACTGGATTGAACCATGTCAACTACCAACTATTCTATGCAAATACGGGAACTAGACCAAGGACCTGTATCATATGCCACAAAAACTTATGTTATCTTTTCTCTCCAGAGTTGTCAACATCGGATGCAAAAGTACTGAAACAGGGGAATGGAAACGTATACCTTGCGTCAGTATATCTGCCATTCGACTCACCGACATTACCACCTACGTCGGAACTACAACGCCTTGTGAGGAGAGCCAAACAAACAGGTAACGATGTACTAGTAGGTTGCGACGCTAACTCTCACCACGTTGCGTGGGGTAGTACTAACATTAATAAACGGGGACAAGCCCTAGTAGAATTTTTGAATATTAACGACCTAATACCTCTTAACATAGGAAACACTGCTACCTTTGTTAATAAAATTAGGGAAGAAGTATTAGATATAACAATATGTTCAGAAAATCGTATAGACGAAATACAGGAGTGGAGGGTCTCTAGAGAACATTCCTTTTCTAACCATCGTTATATAAGATTTAAGATAGCAAGGCCACCGCCAAACCCAATAAACTTTCGAAATAAGGCCAAAACGAAATGGGCAAAATTCGCGAAGTTAATTAGAGTAAGACTAGGGCATGAAGAGTATGAGTGCCTAAGTGTTGAAGACATCGACAACAAGGTTGATAACATTACGGAGATTCTAGTGAAGTCATTCGAAGATAGCTGTCCACTTCGAGAAAGGAAATCAGCCCAAGAAAAACCCTGGATGACCGGGGAGATTCGCAACATTGGGAAAGAGGTCCGAAGACTTTTCAATAGGGCACGCCGTAAAAAATCTCCGGTATACTGGGACGCCTACCATAGAAGACTCAGAGAATACAACAAAATTACAAGAACTGCAAAACGAAACTCCTGGAGGCTATTCTGCGAACAGGTGGATAGCGTTAACGATGTTTCAGAAATAAAAAAGTTCCTTTCAAAAACCCACACCCAAACCGAAACAATGGTAGATGATGTGGGTAGACGAATAGAATCAACTGAAGAAATGGTAAGACTTTTGATGAACACTCATTTTCCCCAAGGGATGGCGGGACACACAGAGATACCGATTAATAGGGATAATGAAGTTCAACAAAGTTTTATCATTACAGACCATATGGTCAAAGAGGCCTTAAAGAGCTTCTCACCATTTAAGGCATCGGGACCTGATGGAATCTTTCCGGCACTACTACAGATGGAGGCTCACTACATGTCAACTCATCTACCCGTTATTTTCACAGCATGCCTAAAATTCTCATACACGCCGAAAGCCTGGCAGGAGGCAAGAGTTGTTTTCATACCCAAACCAGGCAAGGCAAGTTATGCAACACCTAAGGCTTATCGACCAATAAGCCTAACATCTTTCTTACTCAAAACCATGGAGCGCATAGTGGATACCATGATCAAAAGTAAGATTCCAAGCGAAATGCTAAAATTTAAACAACATGCATACGTAAAAGGACGGTCAGTGGACACCGCCCTACACGAGGTAGTGCAAAACATAACCCACTCCTATGGGTTACCACTATTAACAGTCTCATGAGGATCCTAACTGACGAAGGACTTAAACCAGTCTGCTATGCAGACGACGTTATAATACTTCTGAGGGGCCAGAATCCAAACCAACTTTGCAGAAGGGCCGAAACTGCCCTAAAACTTGCATATGACTGGGCTCGACCGAGAGGTCTAAATGTAAACCCAGACAAAACTGAAATATGTCTGTTTACAAGGAAAACAAAGATTGTTCCATATATAGACCCATCTTTCCTTAACAAAACAATTTCAATATCAGACAAGGTTAAATACTTAGGAGTAATCTTGGACAGAAAACTAAATTGGAAGTACCACATGGAAGAACGAGCAAACAAAGCTCACAGATGCTGGTCTTTATGTAGAAGAGCCATAGGCTCAAAATGGGGCCTCAATCCAACGATGACACACTGGCTCTACAAAAGCGTAATTAGACCTGTTCTAACTTATGCATCAGTAGTATGGTGGACATCGATGAAAAAGAAGTGCAACATAAAAATATTACAAAAGGTCCAACGTATGTGTTGCCTCGGCATAAGCGGAGCAACGAGGACCACATCTAATAGGGCTTTAGAGACTATCTTAAATGTCCCACCAATAGAAATACAGATTAAATATGAAGCCGCCCTCACAGCAATGAGACTCAAAGCAATGGGCGAATGGATCGAAACTGATCACAGATCATATCATCAAAAAATAGTTGAGTTAGTCGAAGGGAATTTAACTGACATAACATCAGCACCCGATAGAATACCCGAAACGTCAATAGTTGTTGAGTGTGAGACCCTAATACCAGACAGACAATCTTGGATTGATGGAACCCTAGCGCAGACACCAACTGGAAACTGCGGTTATACAGATGGTTCGAAACTAGGGGAAAGGACGGGGCTGGGACTTTACACCGAAGAACCGGAAACCAAACTTTTATTCCGCCTACCAGACCATAACACGGTCCTACAGGCGGAAATCCGAGCAACTACAGAGTGTGTGACCTGGTTTAGCGCTAACACAAGACCAACAAACGTAAATATCTTTACAGATAGCCAATTGGCTATCAAGGCAATAACGACTAAAACGGTTAAATCAAGGACAGTTTTAGATTGTAAAATGGCTATTAACTCTTACTCCAGACATGGCAAAATACGCCTCATATGGGTGCCTGGTCATCACGGGGTAAGAGGAAACGAGAAAGCCAATACCTTGGCTCAACGATGGGCGGCAGACGCCCATATCACACTATGGAATAGTGAAACTATTGGGAAAACTACAAGAATCTTGTGGGGTGAACCAAACGAGGATAAAACCAAAACATTGATGAAACTGAGCAAAACAGAAACTAGTAAGATCATGGGCATTCTAACAGGGCACATAGGCTTACAATCGCATCTACACAAAATAGGAGTTGTGGACAATAGCGTATGTAGGGCATGCGGGGAGGATGACGAAACTTTGGAGCATTTCCTCTGTCACTGCCCAGCGTTCGCAAACAATAGATCCCGTTTCTTGGGAAATGACACTTTAACAGACTTGACCCATCTCAAGGGCGCAGACTGGAAAACAATTAAAGATTATGTCAACATTACAGAGTTCTTAAAATAACTTCCCAAGACCTTTTTATGTACAGTTTAGAGCGCACAACAAGCCGATTACTGGCTTAGGTGTATGTCTAAGGACATGAGGCGGAGAAAAACCGCCTCCTCTTCTCAACCTAACCTAACATAAATACAAAATTTGGGCAAGATAGCGTTGGGAATATTGGTATTATTACTCGATTTCTAAGGGCGCGGGATGGTACATTTGTATGAAAGGTACCATGAGGGGAGTTGCCAGACTTAAAAGTTCATGTCTGACATGGAGGTATTGATAGTATTACACGCTTTCTAAGGAGGTGGAATGGTATAATTGTATGGGAGGTACCAGAAGGGGAGTTGCCAGACTTCCAAGATCTTGTGTGGAAGTTGGTCCAGTTATAGCTTTACTAAATGCAAAATTTGGACAGGATCGCGTTGGTGGTATTAATATTATTACACCATTTCTTAAGTGGTGAAATGGTACATTTTTATGGGAGGTACCAGAAGGGGAGTTGCCAGATTTCCTAGGTTTCGTCCAAAACTTTGTGAAGCTAGACTTGCCAGACTTCCAAGTTCTTGTCTGGCAGTTTGTACAGTTATAGCTTTACTAAATACATAATTTTGGCAAGATAGCGTTGGGAATATTGGTATTATTACTCGATTTCTAAGGACGCGGGGTGGTACATTTGTATGGGAGATACCATGAGGGGAGTTGCCAGACTTCCAAGTTAATGTCTGACAGTTTGTACAGTTATAGCTTTACTAAATACAAAATTTGGGCCAGATCGAGTTGGCCATATTGATATTATTACACGGTTTTTAAGTGGCGGGATGGTACATTTGTATGGGAGGTACCAGAAGGGAAGTTGCCAGACTTCCAGGTTCTTGTCTGAAAGTTTGTACAGTTATAGCTTTACTAAATACAAAATGTGGGCAAGATAGCGTTGGGAATATTGGTATTATTACTCGATTTCTAAGGGCGCGGGATGGTACATTTGTATGGGAGGTACCATGAGGGGAGTTGCCAGACTTCCAAGTTCTTGTCTGAAAGTTGGTCCAGTTATAGCTTTACTAAATGCAGAATTTGGACAGGATCGCGTTGGTGGTATTAATATTATTACACCATTTCTTAAGTGGTGAAATGGTACATTTGTATGGGAGGTACCATGAGAGGAGTTGCCAGACTTCCAAGTTCATGTCTGACAGTTTCTACAGTTATAGCTTTACTAAATACAGAATGTGGGCAAGATCGAGTTGGCCATATTGATATTATTACACGGTTTTTTAGTGGCGGGATGGTACATTTGTATGGGAGGAACCATGAGGAGAGTTGCCAGGCTTCCAAGTTCATGTCTGACAGTTTGTACAGTTATAGCTTTACTAAATACAAAATTTGGGCAAGATAGCGTTGGGAATATTGGTATTACCATCCTAAGGGCGCGGGATGGTACATTTGTATGAAAGGTACCATGAGGGGAGTTGCCAGACTTAAAAGTTCATGTCTGACAGTTTGTACAGTTATAGCTTTACTAAATACAGAATTTGGGCAGGATCGCGATGGAGGTATTGATAGTATTACACGCTTTCTAAGGAGGTGGAATGGTATATTTGTATGGGAGGTACCAGAAGGGGAGTTGCCAGACTTCCAAGATCTTGTCTGAAAGTTGATCCAGTTATAGCTTTACTAAATGCAGAATTTGGACAGGATCGCGTTGGTGGTATTAATATTATTACACCATTTCTTAAGTGGTGAAATGGTACATTTTTATGGGAGGAACCAGAAGGGGAGTTGCCAGATTTCCTAGCTTTCGTCCAAAACTTTGTGAAGCTTGACTTGCCAGACTTCCAAGTTCTTGTCTGGCAGTTTGTACAGTTATAGATTTACTAAATACATAATTTTGGCAAGATAGCGTTGGGAATATTGGTATTATTACTCGATTTCTAAGGACGCGGGGTGGTACATTTGTATGGGAGATACCATGAGGGGAGTTGCCAGACTTCCAAGTTCATGTCTGACAGTTTGTACAGTTATAGCTTTACTAAATACAGAATTTGGCCAGGATCGCGTTGGAGGTATTGATAGTATTACACGCTTTCTAAGGAGGTGGAATGGTACATTTGTATGGGAGGTACCAGAAGGGGAGTTGCCAGGCTTCCAAGTTCATGTCTGACAGTTTGTACAGTTATAGCTTTACTAAATACAAAATTTGGGCAAGATAGCGTTGGGAATATTGGTATTATTACTCGATTTCTAAGGGCGCGGGATGGTACATTTGTATGGGAGGTACCATGAGGGGAGTTGCCAGATTTCCAAGTTCTTGTCTGAAAGTTTGTACAGTTATAGCTTTACTAAATACAAAATGTGGGCAAGATAGCGTTGGGAATATTGGTATTATTACTCGATTTCTAAGGGCGCGGGATGGTACATTTGTATGGGAGGTACCATGAGGGGAGTTGCCAGATTTCCAAGTTCTTGTCTGAAAGTTGGTCCAGTTATAGCTTTACTAAATGCAGAATTTGGACAGGATCGCGTTGGTGGTATTAATATTATTACAACATTTCTTAAGTGGTGAAATGGTACATTTGTATGGGAGGTACCATGAGGGGAGTTGCCAGGCTTCCAAGTTCATGTCTGACAGTTTGTACAGTTATAGCTTTACTAAATACAAAATTTGGGCAAGATAGCGTTGGGAATATTGGTATTATTACTCGATTTCTATGGGCGCGGGATGGTACATTTGTATGAAAGGTACCATGAGGGGAGTTGCCAGACTTAAAACTTCATGTCTGACAGTTTGTACAGTTATAGCTTTACTAAATACAGAATTTGGCCAGGATCGCGTTGGAGGTATTGATAGTATTACACGCTTTCTAAGGAGGTGGAATGGTACATTTGTATGGGAGGTACCAGAAGGGGAGTTGCCACGTTCTTGTCTGAAAGTTTGTACAGTTATAGCTTTACTAAATACAAAATTTGGGCAAGATAGCGTTTGGAATATTAGTATTATTACACCATTTCTTAAGTGGGTGGAATGGTAAATTTGTATAAGAGGTACCAGAAGGGGAGTTTCCAGATTTCCAAGCTTTCGTCCAAAACTTTGTGAAGCTAGACTTGTCAGACTTCCAAGTTCATGTCTGACAGTTTGTACAGTTATAGCTTTACTAAATACTAAATTAGAATTTTGGTATTATTACTCGATTTCTAAGGGCGCGGGATGGTACATTTGTATGGGAGGTACCATGAGGGGAGTTGCCAGACTTCCAAGTTCATGTCTGACAGTTTGTACAGTTATAGCTTTACTAAATACTAAATTTGGGCAAGATAGCGTTTGGAATTTTGGTATTATTACTCGATTTCTAAGGGCGCGGGATGGTACATTTGTATGGGAGGTACCACGAGGGGAGTTGCCAGACTTCCAAGTTCATGTCTGACAGTTTGTACAGTTATAGCTTTACTAAATTTGGGCAAGATAGCGTTGGGAATATTGGTATTATTACTCGATTTCTAAGGGCGCGGGATGGTACATTTGTATGAAAGGTACCATGAGGGGAGTTGCCAGACTTCCAAGTTCTTGTCTGAAAGTTATACAGTTATAGCTTTACTAAATACAGACTTTGGGCAAGATCGCGTTGGTGGTATTGATATTATTACACCATTTCTTAAGTTGGTTGAATGGTACATTTGTATGGGAGGAACCAGAAGGGGAGTTGTCAGACTTCCAAGTTCATGTATGACAGTTTCTACAGTTATAGCTTTACTAAATACAAAATTTGGGCAAGATCGAGTTGGCCATATTGACATTATTACACGGTTTTTATGTGGCGGGATGGTACATTTGTATGGGAGGTACCAGAAGGGGAGTTGCCAGACTTCCACGTTCTTGTCTGAAAGTTTGTACAGTTATAGCTTTACTAAATACAAAATTTGGGCAAGATAGCGTTGGGAATATTGGTATTATTACTCGATTTCTAAGGGCGTGGAATGGTACATTTGTATGGGAGGTACCATGAGGGGAGTTGCCAGGCTTCCAAGTTCATGTCTGACAGTTTGTACAGTTATAGCTTTACTAAATACAAAATTTGGGCAAGATAGCGTTGGGAATATTGGTATTATTACTCGATTTCTATGGGCGCGGGATGGTACATTTGTATGAAAGGTACCATGAGGGGAGTTGCCAGACTTAAAACTTCATGTCTGACAGTTTGTACAGTTATAGCTTTACTAAATACAGAATTTGGCCAGGATCGCGTTGGAGGTATTGATAGTATTACACGCTTTCTAAGGAGGTGGAATGGTACATTTGTATGGGAGGTACCAGAAGGGGAGTTGCCACGTTCTTGTCTGAAAGTTTGTACAGTTATAGCTTTACTAAATACAAAATTTGGGCAAGATAGCGTTTGGAATATTAGTATTATTACACCATTTCTTAAGTGGGTGGAATGGTAAATTTGTATAAGAGGTACCAGAAGGGGAGTTTCCAGATTTCCAAGCTTTCGTCCAAAACTTTGTGAAGCTAGACTTGTCAGACTTCCAAGTTCATGTCTGACAGTTTGTACAGTTATAGCTTTACTAAATACTAAATTAGAATTTTGGTATTATTACTCGATTTCTAAGGGCGCGGGATGGTACATTTGTATGGGAGGTACCATGAGGGGAGTTGCCAGACTTCCAAGTTCATGTCTGACAGTTTGTACAGTTATAGCTTTACTAAATACTAAATTTGGGCAAGATAGCGTTTGGAATTTTGGTATTATTACTCGATTTCTAAGGGCGCGGGATGGTACATTTGTATGGGAGGTACCACGAGGGGAGTTGCCAGACTTCCAAGTTCATGTCTGACAGTTTGTACAGTTATAGCTTTACTAAATTTGGGCAAGATAGCGTTGGGAATATTGGTATTATTACTCGATTTCTAAGGGCGCGGGATGGTACATTTGTATGAAAGGTACCATGAGGGGAGTTGCCAGACTTCCAAGTTCTTGTCTGAAAGTTATACAGTTATAGCTTTACTAAATACAGACTTTGGGCAAGATCGCGTTGGTGGTATTGATATTATTACACCATTTCTTAAGTTGGTTGAATGGTACATTTGTATGGGAGGAACCAGAAGGGGAGTTGTCAGACTTCCAAGTTCATGTATGACAGTTTCTACAGTTATAGCTTTACTAAATACAAAATTTGGGCAAGATCGAGTTGGCCATATTGACATTATTACACGGTTTTTAAGTGGCGGGATGGTACATTTGTATGGGAGGTACCAGAAGGGGAGTTGCCAGACTTCCACGTTCTTGTCTGAAAGTTTGTACAGTTATAGCTTTACTAAATACAAAATTTGGGCAAGATAGCGTTGGGAATATTGGTATTATTACTCGATTTCTAAGGGCGTGGAATGGTACATTTGTATGGGAGGTACCATGAGGGGAGTTGCCAGGCTTCCAAGTTCATGTTCTTAGGGCGCGGGATGGTACATTTGTATGAAAGGTACCATGAGGGGAGTTGCCAGACTTAAAAGTTCATGTCTGACAGTTTGTACAGTTATAGCTTTACTAAATACAGAATTTGGCCAGGATCGCGTTGGAGGTATTGATAGTATTACACGCTTTCTAAGGAGGTGGAATGGTACATTTGTATGGGAGGTACCAGAAGGGGAGTTGCCAGACTTCCAACTTCTTGTATGAAAGTTGGTCCAGTTATAGCTTTACTAAATGCTGAATTTGGACAGGATCGCGTTGGGAATATTGGTATTATTACTCGATTTCTATGGGCGCGGGATGGTACATTTGTATGAAAGGTACCATGAGGGGAGTTGCCAGACTTAAAACTTCATGTCTGACAGTTTGTACAGTTATAGCTTTACTAAATACAGAATTTGGCCAGGATCGCGTTGGAGGTATTGATAGTATTACACGCTTTCTAAGGAGGTGGAATGGTACATTTGTATGGGAGGTACCAGAAGGGGAGTTGCCACGTTCTTGTCTGAAAGTTTGTACAGTTATAGCTTTACTAAATACAAAATTTGGGCAAGATAGCGTTTGGAATATTAGTATTATTACACCATTTCTTAAGTGGGTGGAATGGTAAATTTGTATAAGAGGTACCAGAAGGGGAGTTTCCAGATTTCCAAGCTTTCGTCCAAAACTTTGTGAAGCTAGTCTTGTCAGACTTCCAAGTTCATGTCTGACAGTTTGTACAGTTATAGCTTTACTAAATACTAAATTAGAATTTTGGTATTATTACTCGATTTCTAAGGGCGCGGGATGGTACATTTGTATGGGAGGTACCATGAGGGGAGTTGCCAGACTTCCAAGTTCATGTCTGACAGTTTGTACAGTTATAGCTTTACTAAATACTAAATTTGGGCAAGATAGCGTTTGGAATTTTGGTATTATTACTCGATTTCTAAGGGCGCGGGATGGTACATTTGTATGGGAGGTACCACGAGGGGAGTTGCCAGACTTCCAAGTTCATGTCTGACAGTTTGTACAGTTATAGCTTTACTAAATTTGGGCAAGATAGCGTTGGGAATATTGGTATTATTACTCGATTTCTAAGGGCGCGGGATGGTACATTTGTATGAAAGGTACCATGAGGGGAGTTGCCAGACTTCCAAGTTCTTGTCTGAAAGTTATACAGTTATAGCTTTACTAAATACAGACTTTGGGCAAGATCGCGTTGGTGGTATTGATATTATTACACCATTTCTTAAGTTGGTTGAATGGTACATTTGTATGGGAGGAACCAGAAGGGGAGTTGTCAGACTTCCAAGTTCATGTATGACAGTTTCTACAGTTATAGCTTTACTAAATACAAAATTTGGGCAAGATCGAGTTGGCCATATTGACATAATTACACGGTTTTTAAGTGGCGGGATGGTACATTTGTATGGGAGGTACCAGAAGGGGAGTTGCCAGACTTCCACTTTCTTGTCTGAAAGTTTGTACAGTTATAGCTTTACTAAATACAAAATTTGGGCAAGATAGCGTTGGGAATATTGGTATTATTACTCGATTTCTAAGGGCGTGGAATGGTACATTTGTATGGGAGGTACCATGAGGGGAGTTGCCAGGCTTCCAAGTTCATGTCTGACAGTTTGTACAGTTATAGCTTTACTAAATACAAAATTAGGGCAAGATAGCGTTGGGAATATTGGTATTATTACTCGATTTCTAAGGGCGCGGGATGGTACATTTGTATGAAAGGTACCATGAGGGGAGTTGCCAGACTTAAAAGTTCATGTCTGACAGTTTGTACAGTTATAGCTTTACTAAATACAGAATTTGGCCAGGATCGCGTTGGAGGTATTGATAGTATTACACGCTTTCTAAGGAGGTGGAATGGTACATTTGTATGGGAGGTACCAGAAGGGGAGTTGCCAGACTTCCAACTTCTTGTCTGAAAGTTGGTCCAGTTATAGCTTTACTAAATGCTGAATTTGGACAGGATCGCGTTGGTGGTATTAATATTATTACACCATTCCTTAAGTGGTGAAATGGTACATTCGTATGGGAGGTACCAGAAGGGGAGTTGCCAGACTTCCAAGCTTTTAACCAAAACTTTGTGAAGGTATACGTTTACTAAATACAAAATTTGGGCAATATTACGTTTGTCATATTGATAATATTACACGGTTTCTATGTGGCGGGATAGTACATTTGTATGGGAGGTACCAGAAGGGGAGTTGTCAGACTTCCAAGTTCTTGTCTGAAAGTTTGTACAGTTATAGCTTTACTAAATACAAAATGTGGGCTAGATAGCGTTGGGAATATTGGTATTATTACTCGATTTCTAAGGGCGCGGGATGGTACATTTGTATGGGAGGTACCATGAGGGGAATTGCCAGACTTTTAAGTTCATGTCTGACAGTTTGTACAGTTATAGCTTTACTAAATACAAAATGTGGGCAAGATAGCGTTGGGAATATTGGTATTATTACTCGATTTCTAAGGGCGCGGGATGGTACATTTGTATGAAAGGTACCAGAAGGGGAGTTGCCAGACTTCCAAGTTCTTGTCTGAAAGTTATACAGTTATAGCTTTACTAAATACAGACTTTGGGCAAGATCGCGTTGGTGGTATTGATATTATTACACCATTTCTTAAGTTGGTTGAATGGTACATTTGTATGGGAGGAACCAGAAGGGGAGTTGTCACACTTCCAAGCTTTTGTCCAAAACTTTGTGAAGGTAAACGTTTACTAAATACAAAATTTGGGCAATATTACGTTTGTCGTATTGATAATATTACACGGTTTTTAAGTGGCGGGATGGTACATTTGTATGGGAGGTACCAGAAGGGGAGTTGCCACGTTCTTGTCTGAAAGTTTGTACAGTTATAGCTTTACTAAATACAAAATTTGGGCAAGATAGCGTTGGGAATATTAGTATTACTACTCGATTTCTAAGGGCGCGGGATGGTACATTTGTATGGGAGGTGCCATGAGGGGAGTTGCCAGATTTCCAAGCTTTCGTCCAAAACTTTGTGAAGCTAGACTTGCCAGACTTCCAAGTTCATGTCTGACAGTTTGTACAGTTATAGCTTTACTAAATACTAAATTTGGGCAAGATAGCGTTGGGAATTTTGGTATTATTACTCGATTTCTAAGGGCGCGGGATGGTACATTTGTATGGGAGGTACCATGAGGGGAATTGCCAGACTTTTAAGTTCATGTCTGACAGTTTGTACAGTTATAGCTTTACTAAATACTAAATTTGGGCAAGATAGCGTTGGGAATATTGGTATTATTACTCGATTTCTAAGGGCGCGGGATGTTACATTTGTATGAAAGGTACCAGAAGGGGAGTTGCCAGACTTCCAAGTTCTTGTCTGAAAGTTATACAGTTATAGCTTTACTAAATACAGACTTTGGGCAAGATCGCGTTGGTGGTATTGATATTATTACACCATTTCTTAAGTTGGTTGAATGGTACATTTGTATGGGAGGAACCAGAAGGGGAGTTGTCACACTTCCAAGCTTTTGTCCAAAACTTTGTGAAGGTAAACGTTTACTAAATACAAAATTTGGGCAATATTACGTTTGTCATATTGATAATATTACACGGTTTCTATGTGGCGGGATAGTACATTTGTATGGGAGGTACCATGAGAGGAGTTGCCAGACTTCCAAGTTCATGTCTAACAGTTTATACAGTTATAGCTTTACTAAGTACAGAATTTGGGCAAGATCGCGTTGGTGGTATTGATATTATTACACCATTTCTTAAGTGGGTTGAATGGTACATTTGTATGGGAGGTACCAGAAGGGGAGTTGTTACACTTCCAAGCTTTTGTCCAAAACTTTGTGAAGATATACGTTTACTAAATCCAAAATCTGGGCAATATTACGTTTGTCATATTGATAATATTACACGGTTTTTATGTGGCGGGATAGTACATTTGTATGGGAGGTACCAGAAGGGGAGTTGCCAGACTTCCTCGTTCTTGTCTGATATATTACACGGTTTTTACGTGGCGAGATAAAACATTTGTATGGGAGGTACCAGAAGGGGAGTTGCCAGACTTCCACGTTCTTGTCTGGCAGCTTGTACAGTTATAGCTTTACTAAATACAAAATTTGGGCAAGATAGCGTTGGAAATATTGGTATTATTACTCGATTTCTAAGGGCGCGGGATGGTACATTTGTAAGGGAGGTACCATGAGGGGAGTTGCCAGTCTTTCAAGTTCATGTCTGACAGTTTGTACAGTTATAGCTTTACTAAATACAAAATTTGGGCAAGATAGAGTTGGCCATATTGATATTATTACACGGTTTTTTAGTGGCGGGATGGTACATTTGTATGGGAGGTACCAGAAGGGGAGTTGTCACACTTCCAAGCTTTTGTCCAAAACATTGCGAAGGTATACGTTTACTAACTACACAATTTGGGCAATATTATGTTTGTCATATTGATAATATTACACGGTTTTTAAGTGGCAGGATGGTACATTTGTATGGGAGGTACCAGAAGGGGAGTTGCCAGACTTCCACGTTCTTGTCTGAAAGTTTGTACAGTAATAGCTTTACTAAATACAAAATGTGGGCAAGATAGCGTTGGGAATATTGGTGTTATTACTCGATTTCTAAGGGCGCGGGATGATTTTTATGGGAGGTACCATGAGGAGAGTTGCCAGACTTCCGAGTTCTTGTCTGACAGTTGGTACAGTTATAGCTTTTCGAAATACAAAATTTAGGCAAGATAGCGTTGGGAATATTGGTATTATTACTCGATTTCTAAGGGCGCGTAATGGTACATTTGTATGGGAGGTATCATGAGAGGAGTTGCCAGACTTCCAAGTTCATGTCTGACAGTTTCTACAGTTATAGCTTTACTAAATACAGAATTTGGACAGGATCGCGTTGGTGGTATTGATAGTATTACACGCTTTCTAAGCAGGTGGAATGATACATTTCTATGGGAGGTACCAGAAGGGGAGTTGCCAGACTTCCAAGTTCTTGTCTGAAAGTTATACAGTTATAGCTTTACTAAATACAGACTTTGGGCAAGATCGTGTTGGTGGTATTGATATTATTACACCATTTCTTAAGTGGGTTGAATGGTACATTTCTATGGGAGGTACCAGAAGGGAGTTGTCACACTTCCAAGCTTTTGTCCAAAACATTGTGAAGGTATACGTTTACTAACTACACAATTTGGGCAATATTATGTTTGTCATATTGATAATATTAAACGGTTTTTATGTGTCGGGATAGAATTTGGGCAGGATCGCGTTGGTGGTATTGATAGTATTACACGCTTTTTAAGGAGGTGGAATGGTACATTTGTATGGGAGGTACCAGAAGGGGAGTTGCCAGACTTCCACGTTCTTGTCTGAAAGTTTGTACAGTAATAGCTTTACTAAATACAAAATGTGGGCAAGATAGCGTTGGGAATATTGGTGTTATTACTCGATTTCTAAGGGCGCGGGATGATTTTTATGGGAGGTACCATGAGGAGAGTTGCCAGACTTCCGAGTTCTTGTCTGACAGTTGGTACAGTTATAGCTTTTCGAAATACAAAATTTAGGCAAGATAGCGTTGGGAATATTGGTATTATTACTCGATTTCTAAGGGCGCGTAATGGTACATTTGTATGGGAGGTATCATGAGAGGAGTTGCCAGACTTCCAAGTTCATGTCTGACAGTTTCTACAGTTATAGCTTTACTAAATACAGAATTTGGACAGGATCGCGTTGGTGGTATTGATAGTATTACACGCTTTCTAAGCAGGTGGAATGATACATTTCTATGGGAGGTACCAGAAGGGGAGTTGCCAGACTTCCAAGTTCATGTCTGACAGTTTGTACAGTTATAGCTTTACTAAATACAAAATTTGGGCAAGATCGAGTTGGCCATATTGATATTATTACACGGTTTTTTAGTGGCGGGATGGTACATTTGTATGGGAGGTACCAGAAGGGGAGTTGCCAGACTTCCACGTTCTTGTCTGAAAGTTTGTACAGTTATAGCTTTACTAAATACAAAATATGGGCAAGATAGCGTTGGGAATATTGGTATTATTACTCGATTTCTAAGGGCGCGGGATGGTACATTTTTATGGGAGGTACCATGGGGAGAGTTGCCAGACTTCCAAGTTCTTGTCTGACAGTTGGTACAGTTATAGCTTTACTAAATACAAAATTTGGGCAAGATAGCGTTGGGAATATTGGTATTATTACTCGATTTCTAAGTGCGCGGGATGGTACATTTGTATGGGAGGTACCATGAGAGGAGTTGCCAGACTTCCAAGTTCATGTCTGACAGTTTCTACAGTTATAGCTTTACTAAATACAGAATTTGGGCAAGATCGCGTTGGTTGTATTGATATTATTACACCATTTCTTAAGTGGGTTGAATGGTACATTTGTATGTGAGGTACCAGAAGGGGAGTTGCCAGACTTCCACGTTCTTATCTGATATATTACACGGTTTTTATGTGGCGGGATAGTACATTTGTATGGGAGCTTTACTAAATACAAAATTTCCCGCTGGAGTTTGTCAGTCTGCTAACGGGTGCGTCCCCAGGTGGCAGATAGGGGAAGGGGGATGGACACACTGTTCCATATCATCTAAGGCTGACTTAGGGAGGATGGTTCTTTCTGCCCTAACTAAGGCTACCATAGGGGAGGTGGAGCAGTGTGCCCACCGCCTTAGGGAATCTCGTATTCCCCGCGGACCAAAACGGACTATGGGGGTGTTCCCCTAAACAAAAAAACAAAAATGAAGGAAACAAAAGAAGAATATAAAGTTACGGTGCAGGGATTAATAAACCCAGTGTTGATCTGCTCACTAGTCATGTGCCGTCGATATCCAGCGATAGTGAGCCACATAATCCTCCTACAGGTGTTGGTGCCTTGGTGCCTTGGCGCCTGTAGTCGCAGTAAATGCAACAAGCGCACTTTCAGCCACTGGCAAAAAAAAGGAGGAAGGAAAGGAGGACCAAAGGGGGAGTACTAACTGTACCCAGCCTTCAAGTACAGGTAGATAATCCGATTCTGACTCCGAATCAAACGAAAATATTAATATTACTGTCTTAGCTAACTCCATAGATGATGAGGTCAGCAAGATGGTAGAAGAAGTAAACGACTGTATGGCACAGCTCTAGACAAAAAAGAAGAAGCTATCAGGGGCACAACGACGTAAGTTGAAGAAGATGAACCGGGATAGCAAACAGGCTAAAGTGCAGGATGCTCAAAAGGAGCCATCTGAAACTCCTTCCACCTCCTCGGAAGCTGGAAAGAGGGTCAGATCTCCCGAAGAGCAGAACACTGCGAAACCGCCGAAAAAGAGCTCCCCGCTCTCAAGTAAATTGGTGAGACCAAGTCAAACCCCCCACAAAAGAGACACTAGTCTGTATCTTTGTGGAAAGGGCGACAACAAAGTCAATCCAACTACAAAGAGAGCGAGCGCAGCAACGGAGTCCTCCGAGAAGACTGGGGCACCCGAAAGGGTATCTCGATCGACACGGAAGAGGAAGTTGACTGCTGAAAAAGGTAAGAAGCCACCGTCATATGCTAAAGTAGCGCGGAAGCACAACAGAGACGAACTCTGCTACGCAGTGATCGATATCCGTTCAGCATCCGGCAAAATCCCCAAAGACCAGCACAACAAAGTTGAGGACCTGGTTAACAACCAAATTGTGGAGCATGCCCTAAAAATCGAGGACGGGCCCCCAATTCAAATAATGAGCTGCGAGTTCAAAGGGGACATCTTGATGTTGAGGATGGCATCAACAGCTTGCGTAGAGACCCTCACTGAACTCGTGGATACGATCCCCTCTCTCTGGGAAGGCGCCAAGCTGAAACTGGTGAGGATGAGGGACATCCCTAAGCTCACCAAAGCGACAGTGTACGTCAAAGGATGGGGCAGCGACATCACAACAGAACGCATGCTCAAACTCTTTGGCCAGCAGAATAAGGGACTGGACGTAAAGAGGCTCTCCACAGGGAGAGCGACAGCAATGGCACTCTCCTTGTGGTGGGCTTGGATCAACTCTCCATGTCCAGCCTGGCCAAGACGAAGGGCATGGCTTTCTACGTGTCGAAAGCTGTCTTCTTCAAAATCGGTAAGGCCAGGGTGGGCGCTGAAGACCCTGAAAACGAGCCTACAGTACAAAGAGACTGCGACGAAGAGAAGCGCCCAGCGCAGTCTAAGAATGAAGAGGGAGCCGAATCCATCTCCGAATCCCAAGAAGCCCGCTTACTGGAGGACCTATAGATGAGGTCATCCAGATAAACCTCCATCGGAGCGAAACGGCAACAAACGCTATGATGGAAAAGATAAATAAAGGTAAGACTCATATCGCTTTGATCCAGGAACCATGGACGATTCGAAACAAGGTTACTGGATTGAACCATGTCAACTACCAACTATTCTATGCAAATACGGGAACTAGACCAAGGACCTGTATCATATGCCACAAAAACTTATGTTATCTTTTCTCTCCAGAGTTGTCAACATCGGATGCAAAAGTACTGAAACAGGGGAATGGAAACGTATACCTTGCGTCAGTATATCTGCCATTCGACTCACCGACATTACCACCTACGTCGGAACTACAACGCCTTGTGAGGAGAGCCAAACAAACAGGTAACGATGTACTAGTAGGTTGCGACGCTAACTCTCACCACGTTGCGTGGGGTAGTACTAACATTAATAAACGGGGACAAGCCCTAGTAGAATTTTTGAATATTAACGACGTAATACCTCGTAACATAGGAAACACTGCTACCTTTGTTAATAAAATTAGGGAAGAAGTATTAGATATAACAATATGTTCAGAAAATCGTATAGACGAAATACAGGAGTGGAGGGTCTCTAGAGAACATTCCTTTTCTAACCATCGTTATATAAGATTTAAGATAGCAAGGCCACCGCCAAACCCAATAAACTTTCGAAATAAGGCCAAAACGAAATGGGCAAAATTCGCGAAGTTAATTAGAGAAAGACTAGGGCATGAAGAGTATGAGTGCCTAAGTGTTGAAGACATCGACAACAAGGTTGATAACATTACGGAGATTCTAGTGAAGTCATTCGAAGATAGCTGTCCACTTCGAGAAAGGAAATCAGCCCAAGAAAAACCCTGGATGACCGGGGAGATTCGCAACATTGGGAAAGAGGTCCGAAGACTTTTCAATAGGGCACGCCGTAAAAAATCTCCGGTATACTGGGACGCCTACCATAGAAGACTCAGAGAATACAACAAAATTACAAGAACTGCAAAACGAAACTCCTGGAGGCTATTCTGCGAACAGGTGGATAGCGTTAACGATGTTTCAGAAATAAAAAAGTTCCTTTCAAAAACCCACACCCAAACCGAAACAATGGTAGATGATGTGGGTAGACGAATAGAATCAACTGAAGAAATGGTAAGACTTTTGATGAACACTCATTTTCCCCAAGGGATGGCGGGACACACAGAGATACCGATTAATAGGGATAATGAAGTTCAACAAAGTTTTATCATTACAGACCATATGGTCAAAGAGGCCTTAAAGAGCTTCTCACCATTTAAGGCATCAGGACCTGATGGAATCTTTCCGGCACTACTACAGATGGAGGCTCACTACATGTCAACTCATCTACCCGTTATTTTCACAGCATGCCTAAAATTCTCATACACGCCGAAAGCCTGGCAGGAGGCAAGAGTTGTTTTCATACCCAAACCAGGCAAGGCAAGTTATGCAACACCTAAGGCTTATCGACCAATAAGCCTAACATCTTTCTTACTCAAAACCATGGAGCGCATAGTGGATACCATGATCAAAAGTAAGATTCCAAGCGAAATGCTAAAATTTAAACAACATGCATACGTAAAAGGACGGTCAGTGGACACCGCCCTACACGAGGTAGTGCAAAACATAACCCACTCCTATGGGTTACCACTATTAACAGTCTCATGAGGATCCTAACTGACGAAGGACTTAAACCAGTCTGCTATGCAGACGACGTTATAATACTTCTGAGGGGCCAGAATCCAAACCAACTTTGCAGAAGGGCCGAAACTGCCCTAAAACTTGCATATGACTGGGCTCGACCGAGAGGTCTAAATGTAAACCCAGACAAAACTGAAATATGTCTGTTTACAAGGAAAACAAAGATTGTTCCATATATAGACCCATCTTTCCTTAACAAAACAATTTCAATATCAGACAAGGTTAAATACTTAGGAGTAATCTTGGACAGAAAACTAAATTGGAAGTACCACATGGAAGAACGAGCAAACAAAGCTCACAGATGCTGGTCTTTATGTAGAAGAGCCATAGGCTCAAAATGGGGCCTCAATCCAACGATGACACACTGGCTCTACAAAAGCGTAATTAGACCTGTTCTAACTTATGCATCAGTAGTATGGTGGACATCGATGAAAAAGAAGTGCAACATAAAAATATTACAAAAGGTCCAACGTATGTGTTGCCTCGGCATAAGCGGAGCAACGAGGACCACATCTAATAGGGCTTTAGAGACTATCTTAAATGTCCCACCAATAGAAATACAGATTAAATATGAAGCCGCCCTCACAGCAATGAGACTCAAAGCAATGGGCGAATGGATCGAAACTGATCACAGATCATATCATCAAAAAATAGTTGAGGTAGTCGAAGGGAATTTAACTGACATAACATCAGCACCCGATAGAATACCCGAAACGTCAATAGTTGTTGAGTGTGAGACCCTAATACCAGACAGACAATCTTGGATTGATGGAACCCTAGCGCAGACACCAACTGGAAACTGCGGTTATACAGATGGTTCGAAACTAGGGGAAAGGACGGGGCTGGGACTTTACACCGAAGAACCGGAAACCAAACTTTTATTCCGCCTACCAGACCATAACACGGTCCTACAGGCGGAAATCCGAGCAACTACAGAGTGTGTGACCTGGTTTAGCGCTAACACAAGACCAACAAACGTAAATATCTTTACAGATAGCCAATTGGCTATCAAGGCAATAACGACTAAAACGGTTAAATCAAGGACAGTTTTAGATTGTAAAATGGCTATTAACTCTTACTCCAGACATGGCAAAATACGCCTCATATGGGTGCCTGGTCATCACGGGGTAAGAGGAAACGAGAAAGCCAATACCTTGGCTCAACGATGGGCGGCAGACGCCCATATCACACTATGGAATAGTGAAACTATTGGGAAAACTACAAGAATCTTGTGGGGTGAACCAAACGAGGATAAAACCAAAACATTGATGAAACTGAGCAAAACAGAAACTAGTAAGATCATGGGCATTCTAACAGGGCACATAGGCTTACAATCGCATCTACACAAAATAGGAGTTGTGGACAATAGCGTATGTAGGGCATGCGGGGAGGATGACGAAACTTTGGAGCATTTCCTCTGTCACTGCCCAGCGTTCGCAAACAATAGATCCCGTTTCTTGGGAAATGACACTTTAACAGACTTGACCCATCTCAAGGGCGCAGACTGGAAAACAATTAAAGATTATGTCAACATTACAGAGTTCTTAAAATAACTTCCCAAGACCTTTTTATGTACAGTTTAGAGCGCACAACAAGCCGAATACTGGCTTAGGTGTATGTCTAAGGACATGAGGCGGGGAAAAACCGACTCCTCTTCTCAACCTAACCTAACCCAACCTAAATACAAAATTTGGGCAAGATAGCGTTGGGAATATTGGTATTATTACTCGATTTCTAAGGGCGCGGGATGGTACATTTGTATGAAAGGTACCATGAGGGGAGTTGCCAGACTTAAAAGTTCATGTCTGACAGTTTCTAAAGTTATAGCTTTACTAAATACAGAATTTTGGCAGGATCGCGATGGAGGTATTGATAGTATTACACGCTTTCTAAGGAGGTGGAATGGTATATTTGTATGGGAGGTACCAGAAGGGGAGTTGCCAGACATCCAAGATCTTGTCTGAAAGTTGGTCCAGTTATAGCTTTACTAAATGCAAAATTTGGACAGGATCGCGTTGGTGGTATTAATATTATTACACCATTTCTTAAGTGGTGAAATGGTACATTTTTATGGGAGGTACCAGAAGGCGAGTTGCCAGATTTCCTAGCTTTCGTCCAAAACTTTGTGAAGCTAGACTTGCCAGACTTCCAAGTTCTTGTCTGGCAGTTTGTACAGTTATAGCTTTACTAAATACATAATTTTGGCAAGATAGCGTTGGGAATATTGGTATTATTACTCGATTTCTAAGGACGCGGGGTGGTACATTTGTATGGGAGATACCATGAGGGGAGTTGCCAGACTTCCAAGTTCATGTCTGACAGTTTGTACAGTTATAGCTTTACTAAATACAAAATGTGGGCAAGATAGCGTTGGGAATATTGGTATTATTACTCGATTTCTAAGGGCGCGGGATGGTACATTTGTATAGGAGGTACCATGAGGGGAGTTGCCAGACTTCCAAGTTCTTGTCTGAAAGTTGGTCCAGTTATAGCTTTACTTAATGCAGAATTTGGACAGGATCGCGTTGGTGGTATTAATATTATTACACCATTTCTTAAGTGGTGAAATGGTACATTTGTATGGGAGGTACCATGAGGGGAGTTGCCAGGCTTCCAAGTTCATGTTTGACAGTTTGTACAGTTATAGCTTTACTAAATACAAAATTTGGGCAAGATAGCGTTGGGAATATTGGTATTATTACCATCCTAAGGGCGCGGGATGGTACATTTGTATGAAAGGTACCATGAGGGGAGTTGCCGGACTTAAAAGTTCATGTCTGACAGTTTGTACAGTTATAGCTTTACTAAATACAGAATTTGGGCAAGATCGAGTTGGCCATATTGATATTATTACACGGTTTTTAAGTGGCGGGATGGTACATTTGTATGGGAGGTACCAGATGGGAAGTTGCCAGACTTCCACGTTCTTGTCTGAAAGTTTGTACAGTTATAGCTTTACTAAATACAAAATTTGGGCAAGATCGAGTTGGCCATATTGATATTATTACACGGTTTTTAAGTGGCGGGATGGTACATTTGTATGGGAGGTACCAGAAGGGAAGTTGCCAGACTTCCACGTTCTTGTCTGAAAGTTTGTACAGTTATAGCTTTACTAAATACAAAATGTGGGCAAGATAGCGTTGGGAATATTGGTATTATTACTCGATTTCTAAGGGCGCGGGATGGTACATTTGTATGGGAGGTACCATGAGGGGAGTTGCCAGACTTCCAAGTTCTTGTCTGAAAGTTGGTCCAGTTATAGCTTTACTAAATGCAGAATTTGGACAGGATCGCGTTGGTGGTATTAATATTATTACACCATTTCTTAAGTGGTGAAATGGTACATTTGTATGGGAGGTACCATGAGGGGAGTTGCCAGGCTTCCAAGTTCATGTTTGACAGTTTGTACAGTTATAGCTTTACTAAATACAAAATTTGGGCAAGATAGCGTTGGGAATATTGGTATTATTACCATCCTAAGGTCGCGGGATGGTACATTTGTATGAAAGGTACCATGAGGGGAGTTGCCAGACTTAAAAGTTCATGTCTGACAGTTTGTAAAGTTATAGCTTTACTAAATACAGAATTTGGGCAGGATCGCGATGGAGGTATTAATATTATTACACCATTTCTTAAGTGGTGAAATGGTACATTTTTATGGGAGGTACCAGAAGGGGAGTTGCCAGATTTCCTAGCTTTCGTCCAAAACTTTGTGAAGCTAGACTTGCCAGACTTCCAAGTTCTTGTCTGGCAGTTTGTACAGTTATAGCTTTACTAAATACATAATTTTGGCAAGATAGCGTTGGGAATATTGGTATTATTACTCGATTTCTAAGGACGCGGGGTGGTACATTTGTATGGGAGATACCATGAGGGGAGTTGCCAGACTTCCAAGTTCATGTCTGACAGTTTGTACAGTTATAGCTTTACTAAATACAAAATGTGGGAAAGATAGCGTTGGGAATATTGGTATTATTACTCGATTTCTAAGGGCGCGGGATGGTACATTTGTATAGGAGGTACCATGAGGGGAGTTGCCAGACTTCCAAGTTCTTGTCTGAAAGTTGGTCCAGTTATAGCTTTACTTAATGCAGAATTTGGACAGGATCGCGTTGGTGGTATTAATATTATTACACCATTTCTTAAGTGGTGAAATGGTACATTTGTATGGGAGGTACCATGAGGGGAGTTGCCAGGCTTCCAAGTTCATGTTTGACAGTTTGTACAGTTATAGCTTTACTAAATACAAAATTTGGGCAAGATAGCGTTGGGAATATTGGTATTATTACCATCCTAAGGGCGCGGGATGGTACATTTGTATGAAAGGTACCATGAGGGGAGTTGCCAGACTTAAAAGTTCATGTCTGACAGTTTGTACAGTTATAGCTTTACTAAATACAGAATTTGGGCAGGATCGCGATGGAGGTATTGATAGTATTACACGCTATCTAAGGAGGTGGAATGGTATATTTGTATGGGAGGTACCAGAAGGGGAGTTGCCAGACTTCCAAGATCTTGTCTGAAAGTTGATCCAGTTATAGCTTTACTAAATGCAGAATTTGGACAGGATCGCGTTGGTGGTATTAATATTATTACACCATTTCTTAAGTGGTGAAATGGTACATTTTTATGGGAGGAACCAGAAGGGGAGTTGCCAGATTTCCTAGCTTTCGTCCAAAACTTTGTGAAGCTAGACTTGCCAGACTTCCAAGTTCTTGTCTGGCAGTTTGTACAGTTATAGCTTTACTAAATACATAATTTTGGCAAGATAGCGTTGGGAATATTGGTATTATTACTCGATTTCTAAGGACGTGGGGTGGTACATTTGTATGGGAGATACCATGAGGGGAGTTGCCAGACTTCCAAGTTCATGTCTGACAGTTTGTACAGTTATAGCTTTACTAAATACAAAATTTGGGCAAGATCGAGTTGGCCATATTGATATTATTACACGGTTTTTAAGTGGCGGGATGGTACATTTGTATGGGAGGTACCAGAAGGGAAGTTGCCAGACTTCCACGTTCTTGTCTGAAAGTTTGTACAGTTATAGCTTTACTAAATACAAAATGTGGGCAAGATAGCGTTGGGAATATTGGTATTATTACTCGATTTCTAAGGGCGCGGGATGGTACATTTGTATGGGAGGTACCATGAGGGGAGTTGCCAGATTTCCAAGTTCTTGTCTGAAAGTTGGTCCAGTTATAGCTTTACTAAATGCAGAATTTGGACAGGATCGCGTTGGTGGTATTAATATTATTACACCATTTCTTAAGTGGTGAAATGGTACATTTGTATGGGAGGTACCATGAGGGGAGTTGCCAGGCTTCCAAGTTCATGTCTGACAGTTTGTACAGTTATAGCTTTACTAAATACAAAATTTGGGCAAGATAGCGTTGGGAATATTGGTATTATTACCATCCTAAGGGCGCGGGATGTTACATTTGTATGAAAGGTACCATGAGGGGAGTTGCCAGACTTAAAAGTTCATGTACCAGAAGGGGAGTTGCCAGACTTCCAAGTTCTTGTCTGAAAGTTGGTCCAGTTATAGCTTTACTAAATGCAGAATTTGGACAGGATCGCCTTGGTGGTATTAATATTATTACACCATTTCTTAAGTGGTGAAATGGTACATTTGTATGGGAGGTATCATGAGGGGAGTTGCCAGTCTTCCAAGTTCATGTCTGACAGTTTGTACAGTTATAGCTTTACTAAATACAACATTTGGGCAAGATAGAGTTGGGAATATTGGTATTATTACTCGATTTCTAAGGGCGCGGGATGGTACATTTGTATGAAAGGTACCATGAGGGGAGTTGCCAGACTTAAAAGTTCATGTACCAGAAGGGGAGTTGCCAGACTTCCAAGTTCTTGTCTGAAAGTTGGTCCAGTTATAGCTTTACTAAATACAGAATTTGGGCAGGATCGCGATGGAGGTATTGATAGTATTACCCGCTTTCTAAGGAGGTGGAATGGTATATTTGTATGGGAGGTACCAGAAGGGGAGTTGCCAGACATCCAAGATCTTGTCTGAAAGTTGGTCCAGTTATAGCTTTACTAAATGCAAAATTTGGACAGGATCGCGTTGGTAGTATTAATATTATTACACCATTTCTTAAGTGGTGAAATGGTACATTTTTATGGGAGGTACCAGAAGGGGAGTTGCCAGATTTCCTAGCTTTCGTCCAAAACTTTGTGAAGCTAGACTTGCCAGACTTCCAAGTTCTTGTCTGGCAGTTTGTACAGTTATAGCTTTACTAAATACATAATTTTGGCAAGATAGCGTTGGGAATATTGGTATTATTACTCGATTTCTAAGGACGCGGGGTGGTACATTTGTATGGGAGATACCATGAGGGGAGTTGCCAGACTTCCAAGTTCATGTCTGACAGTTTGTACAGTTATAGCTTTACTAAATACAAAATTTGGGCAAGATCGAGTTGGCCATATTGATATTATTACACGGTTTTTAAGTGGCGGGATGGTACATTTGTATGGGAGGTACCAGAAGGGAAGTTGCCAGACTTCCACGTTCTTGTCTGAAAGTTTGTACAGTTATAGCTTTACTAAATACAAAATGTGGGCAAGATAGCGTTGGGAATATTGGTATTATTACTCGATTTCTAAGGGCGCGGGATGGTACATTTGTATGGGAGGTACCATGAGGGGAGTTGCCAGACCTTCAAGTTCCTGTCTGAAAGTTGGTCCAGTTATAGCTTTACTAAATGCAGAATTTGGACAGGATCGCGTTGGTGGTATTAATATTATTACACCATTTCTTAAGTGGTGAAATGGTACATTTTTATGGGTGGAACCAGAAGGGGAGTTGCCAGATTTCCTAGCTTTCGTCCAAAACTTTGTGAAGCTAGACTTGCCAGACTTCCAAGTTCATGTCTGACAGTTTGTACAGTTATAGCTTTACTAAATACAAAATTTGGGCAAGATAGCGTTGGGAATATTGGTATTATTACCATCCTAAGGGCGCGGGATGTTACATTTGTATGAAAGGTACCATGAGGGGAGTTGCCCGACTTAAAAGTTCATGTACCAGAAGGGGAGTTGCCAGACTTCCAAGTTCTTGTCTGAAAGTTGGTCCAGTTATAGCTTTACTAAATGCAGAATTTGGACAGGATCGCGTTGGTGGTATTAATATTATTACACCATTTCTTAAGTGGTGAAATGGTACATTTGTATGGGAGGTACCATGAGGGGAGTTGCCAGGCTTCCAAGTTCATGTCTGACAGTTTGTACAGTTATAGCTTTACTAAATACAAAATTTGGGCAAGATAGCGTTGGGAATATTGCTATTATTACTCGATTTCTAAGGGCGCGGGATGGTACATTTGTATGAAAGGTACCATGAGGGGAGTTGCCAGACTTAAAAGTTCATGTACCAGAAGGGGAGTTGCCAGACTTCCAAGTTCTTGTCTGAAAGTTGGTCCAGTTATAGCTTTACTAAATGCAGAATTTGGACAGGATCGCGTTGGTGGTATTAATATTATTACACCATTTCTTAAGTGGTGAAATGGTACATTTGTATGGGAGGTACCATGAGGGGAGTTGCCAGGCTTCCAAGTTCATGTCTGACAGTTTGTACAGTTATAGCTTTACTAAATACAAAATTTGGGCAAGATAGCGTTGGGAATATTGCTATTATTACTCGATTTCTAAGGGCGCGGGATGGTACATTTGTATGAAAGGTACCATGAGGGGAGTTGCCAGACTTAAAAGTTCATGTACCAGAAGGGGAGTTGCCAGACTTCCAAGTTCTTGTCTGAAAGTTGGTCCAGTTATAGCTTTACTAAATGCAGAATTTGGACAGGATCGCGTTGGCCATATTGATATTATTACACGGTTTTTAAGTGGCGGGATGGTACATTTGTATGGGAGGTACCAGAAGGGGAGTTGCCAGACTTCCACGTTCTTGTCTGAAAATTTGTACAGTTATAGCTTTATTAAATACAAAATGTGGGCAAGATAGCGTTGGGAATATTGGTATTATTACTCGATTTCTAAGGGCGCGGGATGGTACATTTGTATGGGAGGTACCATGAGGGGAGTTGCCAGGCTTCCAAGTTCATGTCTGACAGTTTGTACAGTTATAGCTTTACTAAATACAAAATTTGGGCAGGATCGCGTTGGAGGTATTGATAGTATTACACGCTTTCTAAGGAGGTGGAATGGTACATTTGTATGGGAGGTACCATGAGGAGAGTTGCCAGTCTTAAAAGTTCATGTCTGACAGTTTGTACAGTTATAGCTTTACTAAATACAGAATTTGGGCAGGATCGCGTTGGCGGTATTGATAGTATTACACGCTTTCTAAGGAGGTGAAATGGTACATTTGTATGGGAGGTACCATGAGGGTAGTTGCCAGACTTTCAAGTTTTTGGCCAAAACTTTCTCCAGTTATAGCTTTACTAAATACAGAATTTGGGCAGGATCGCGTTAGCGGTATTGATAGTATTACACGCTTTCTAAGGAGGCGGAATGGTACATTTGTATGGGAGGTACCATGAGGGGAGTTGCCAGACTTCCAAGTTCTTGTCTGAAAGTTTCTCCAGTTATAGCTTTACTAAATACAGACTTTGGGCAGGATCGCGTTGGTGGTATTGATAGTATTACAGCTTTCTAAGGAGGTGGAATGGTATATTTGTATGGGAGGTACCAGAAGGGGAGTTGCCAGACTTCCAAGATCTTGTCTGAAAGTTGGTCCAGTTATGGCTTTACTAAATGCAGAATTTGGACAGGATCGCATTGGTGGTATTAATATTATTACACCATTTCTTAAGTGGTGAAATGGTACATTTGTATGGGAGGTACCATGAGGGGAGTTGCCAGGCTTCCAAGTTCGTGTCTGACAGTTTGTACAGTTATAACTTTACTAAATACAAAATTTGGGCAAGATAGCGTTGGGAATATTGGTACTATTACTCGATTTCTAAGGGCGCGGGATGGTACATTTGTATGAAAGGTACCATGAGGGGAGTTGCCAGACTTAAAAGTTCATGTCTGACAGTTTGTACAGTTATAGCTTTACTAAATACAGAATTTGGGCAGGATCGCGTTGGAGGTATTGATAGTATTACACGCTTTCTAAGGAGGTGGAATGGTATATTTGTATGGGAGGTACCAGAAGGGGAGTTGCCAGACTTCCAAGATCTTGTCTGAAAGTTGGGCCAGTTATGGCTTTACTAAATGCAGAATTTGGACAGGATCGCATTGGTGGTATTAATATTATTACACCATTTCTTAAGTGGTGAAATGGTACATTTTTATGGGAGGTACCAGAAGGGGAGTTGCCAGATTTCCTAGCTTTCGTCCAAAACTTTGTGACGCTAGACTTGCCAGACTTCCATGTTCTTGTCTGGCAGTTTGTACAGTTATAGCTTTACTAAATACATAATTTTGGCAAGATAGCTTTGGGAATATTGGTATTATTACTCGATTTCTAAGGACGCGGGATGGTGCATTTGTATGGGAGATAACATGAGGGGAGTTGCCAGACTTCCAAGTTCATGTCTGACAGTTTGTACAGTTATAGCTTTACTAAATACAAAATTTGGGCAAGATCGAGTTGGCCATATTGATATTATTACACGGTTTTTAAGTGGCGGGATGGTACATTTGTGTGGGAGGTACCAGAAGGGGAGTTGCCAGACTTCCACGTTCTTGTCTGAAAGTTTGTACAGTTATAGCTTTATTAAATACAAAATGTGGGCAAGATAGCGTTGGGAATATTGGTATTATTACTCGATTTCTAAGGGCGCGGGATGGTACATTTGTATGGGAGGTACCATGAGGGGAGTTGCCAGGCTTCCAAGTTCATGTCTGACAGTTTGTACAGTTATAGCTTTACTAAATACAAAATTTGGGCAGGATCGCGTTGGAGGTATTGATAGTATTACACGCTTTCTAAGGAGGTGGAATGGTACATTTGTATGGGAGGTACCATGAGGGGAGTTGCCAGTCTTAAAAGTTCATGTCTGACAGTTTGTACAGTTATAGCTTTACTAAATACAGAATTTGGGCAGGATCGCGTTGGAGGTATTGATAGTATTACACGCTTTCTAAGGAGGTGGAATGGTACATTTGTATGGGAGGTACCAGAAGGGGAGTTGCCAGACTTCCAAGTTCTTGTCTGAAAGTTTCTCCAGTTATAGCTTTACTAAATACAGAATTTGGGCAGGATCGCGATAGCGGTATTGATAGTATTACACGCTTTCTAAGGAGGCGGAATGGTACATTTGTATGGGAGGTACCATGAGGGGAGTTGCCAGACTTCCAAGTTCTTGTCTGAAAGTTTTTGCAGTTATAGCTTTACTAAATACAGAATTTGGGCAGGATCGCGTTGGCGGTATTGATAGTATTACACGCTTTCTAAGGAGGTGAAATGGTACATTTGTATGGGAGGTACCATGAGGGTAGTTGCCAGACTTTCAAGTTTTTGGCCAAAACTTTCTCCAGTTATAGCTTTACTAAATACAGAATTTGGGCAGGATCGCGTTAGCGGTATTGATAGTATTACACGCTTTCTAAGGAGGCGGAATGGTACATTTGTATGGGAGGTACCATGAGGGGAGTTGCCAGACTTCCAAGTTCTTGTCTGAAAGTTTCTCCAGTTATAGCTTTATTAAATACAGACTTTGGACAAGAACGCGTTTTTGGTATTGATATTATTACACCATTTCTTAAGTGGGTGTAATGGTACATTAGAATGGGAGGTACCAGAAGGGGAGTTGCCAGACTTCCAACTTCATGTCTGACAGTTTTTGCAGTTATAGCTTTACTAAATACAGAATTTGGGCAGGATCGCGTTGGAGGTATTGATAGTATTACTCGCTTTCTAAGGAGGTGGAATGTTACATTTGTATGGGAGGTACCATGAGAGGTGTTGCCAGACCTCCAAGTTCTTGTCTGAAAGTTTCTCCAGTTATAGCTTTACTAAATACAGAATTTGGGCAGGATCGCGATAGCGGTATTGATAGTATTACACGCTTTCTAAGGAGGCGGAATGGTACATTTGTATGGGAGGTACCATGAGGGGAGTTGCCAGACCTCCACGTTCTTGTCTGAAAGTTTGTACAGTTATAGCTTTATTAAATACAAAATGTGGGCAAGATAGCGTTGGGAATATTGGTATTATTACTCGATTTCTAAGGGCGCGGGATGGTACATTTGTATGGGAGGTACCATGAGGGGAGTTGCCAGGCTTCCAAGTTCATGTCTGACAGTTTGGTACTTTTACTCGATTTCTAAGGGCGCGGGATGGTACATTTGTATGAAAGGTACCATGAGGGGAGTTGCCAGACTTAAAAGTTCATGTCTGACAGTTTGTACAGTTATAGCTTTACTAAATACAGAATTTGGGCAGGATCGCGTTGGAGGTATTGATAGTATTACACGCTTTCTAAGGAGGTGGAATGGTATATTTGTATGGGAGGTACCAGAAGGGGAGTTGCCAGACTTCCAAGATCTTGTCTGAAAGTTGGGCCAGTTATGGCTTTACTAAATGCAGAATTTGGACAGGATCGCATTGGTGGTATTAATATTATTACACCATTTCTTAAGTGGTGAAATGGTACATTTTTATGGGAGGTACCAGAAGGGGAGTTGCCAGATTTCCTAGCTTTCGTCCAAAACTTTGTGACGCTAGACTTGCCAGACTTCCATGTTCTTGTCTGGCAGTTTGTACAGTTATAGCTTTACTAAATACATAATTTTGGCAAGATAGCGTTGGGAATATTGGTATTATTACTCGATTTCTAAGGACGCGGGATGGTGCATTTGTATGGGAGATACCATGAGGGGAGTTGCCAGACTTCCAAGTTCATGTCTGACAGTTTGTACAGTTATAGCTTTACTAAATACAAAATTTGGGCAAGATCGAGTTGGCCATATTGATATTATTACACGGTTTTTAAGTGGCGGGATGGTACATTTGTGTGGGAGGTACCAGAAGGGGAGTTGCCAGACTTCCACGTTCTTGTCTGAAAGTTTGTACAGTTATAGCTTTATTAAATACAAAATGTGGGCAAGATAGCGTTGGGAATATTGGTATTATTACTCGATTTCTAAGGGCGCGGGATGGTACATTTGTATGGGAGGTACCATGAGGGGAGTTGCCAGGCTTCCAAGTTCATGTCTGACAGTTTGTACAGTTATAGCTTTACTAAATACAAAATTTGGGCAGGATCGCGTTGGAGGTATTGATAGTATTACACGCTTTCTAAGGAGGTGGAATGGTACATTTGTATGGGAGGTACCATGAGGGGAGTTGCCAGTCTTAAAAGTTCATGTCTGACAGTTTGTACAGTTATAGCTTTACTAAATACAGAATTTGGGCAGGATCGCGTTGGAGGTATTGATAGTATTACACGCTTTCTAAGGAGGTGGAATGGTACATTTGTATGGGAGGTACCAGAAGGGGAGTTGCCAGACTTCCAAGTTCTTGTCTGAAAGTTTCTCCAGTTATAGCTTTACTAAATACAGAATTTGGGCAGGATCGCGATAGCGGTATTGATAGTATTACACGCTTTCTAAGGAGGCGGAATGGTACATTTGTATGGGAGGTACCATGAGGGGAGTTGCCAGACTTCCAAGTTCTTGTCTGAAAGTTTTTGCAGTTATAGCTTTACTAAATACAGAATTTGGGCAGGATCGCGTTGGCGGTATTGATAGTATTACACGCTTTCTAAGGAGGTGAAATGGTACATTTGTATGGGAGGTACCATGAGGGTAGTTGCCAGACTTTCAAGTTTTTGGCCAAAACTTTCTCCAGTTATAGCTTTACTAAATACAGAATTTGGGCAGGATCGCGTTAGTGGTATTGATAGTATTACACGCTTTCTAAGGAGGCGGAATGGTACATTTGTATGGGAGGTACCATGAGGGGAGTTGCCAGACTTCCAAGTTCTTGTCTGAAAGTTTCTCCAGTTATAGCTTTATTAAATACAGACTTTGGACAAGAACGCGTTTTTGGTATTGATATTATTACACCATTTCTTAAGTGGGTGTAATGGTACATTAGAATGGGAGGTACCAGAAGGGGAGTTGCCAGACTTCCAACTTCATGTCTGACAGTTTTTGCAGTTATAGCTTTACTAAATACAGAATTTGGGCAGGATCGCGTTGGCGGTATTGATAGTATTACTCGCTTTCTAAGGAGGTGGAATGTTACATTTGTATGGGAGGTACCATGAGAGGTGTTGCCAGACCTCCAAGTTCTTGTCTGAAAGTTTCTCCAGTTATAGCTTTACTAAATACAGAATTTGGGCAGGATCGCGATAGCGGTATTGATAGTATTACACGCTTTCTAAGGAGGCGGAATGGTACATTTGTATGGGAGGTACCATGAGGGGAGTTGCCAGACCTCCACGTTCTTGTCTGAAAGTTTGTACAGTTATAGCTTTATTAAATACAAAATGTGGGCAAGATAGCGTTGGGAATATTGGTATTATTACTCGATTTCTAAGGGCGCGGGATGGTACATTTGTATGGGAGGTACCATGAGGGGAGTTGCCAGGCTTCCAAGTTCATGTCTGACAGTTTGGTACTTTTACTCGATTTCTAAGGGCGCGGGATGGTACATTTGTATGAAAGGTACCATGAGGGGAGTTGCCAGACTTAAAAGTTCATGTCTGACAGTTTGTACAGTTATAGCTTTACTAAATACAGAATTTGGGCAGGATCGCGTTGAAGGTATTGATAGTATTACACGCTTTCTAAGGAGGTGGAATGGTATATTTGTATGGGAGGTACCAGAAGGGGAGTTGCCAGACTTCCAAGATCTTGTCTGAAAGTTGGGCCAGTTATGGCTTTACTAAATGCAGAATTTGGACAGGATCGCATTGGTGGTATTAATATTATTACACCATTTCTTAAGTGGTGAAATGGTACATTTGTATGGGAGGTACCATGAGGGGAGTTGCCAGGCTTCCAAGTTCATGTCTGACAGTTTGGTACTTTTACTCGATTTCTAAGGGCGCGGGATGGTACATTTGTATGAAAGGTACCATGAGGGGAGTTGCCAGACTTCCAAGTTCATGTCTGACAGTTTGTACAGTTATAGCTTTACTAAATACAAAATTTGGGCAAGATCGAGTTGGCCATATTGATATTATTACACGGTTTTTAAGTGGCGGGATGGTACATTTGTATGGGAGGTACCAGAAGGGGAGTTGCCAGACTTCCACGTTCTTGTCTGAAAGTTTGTACAGTTAAAGCTTTATTAAATACAAAATGTGGGCAAGATAGCGTTGGGAATATTGGTATTATTACTCGATTTCTAAGGGCGCGGGATGGTACATTTGTATGGGAGGTACCATGAGGGGAGTTGCCAGGCTTCCAAGTTCATGTCTGACAGTTTGTACAGTTATAGCTTTACTAAATACAAAATTTGGGCAGGATCGCGTTGGAGGTATTGATAGTATTACACGCTTTCTAAGGAGGTGGAATGGTACATTTGTATGGGAGGTACCATGAGGGGAGTTGCCAGTCTTAAAAGTTCATGTCTGACAGTTTGTACAGTTATAGCTTTACTAAATACAGAATTTGGGCAGGATCGCGTTGGAGGTATTGATAGTATTACACGCTTTCTAAGGAGGTGGAATGGTACATTTGTATGGGAGGTACCAGAAGGGGAGTTGCCAGACTTCCAAGTTCTTGTCTGAAAGTTTCTCCAGTTATAGCTTTACTAAATACAGAATTTGGGCAGGATCGCGATAGCGGTATTGATAGTATTACACGCTTTCTAAGGAGGCGGAATGGTACATTTGTATGGGAGGTACCATGAGGGGAGTTGCCAGACTTCCAAGTTCTTGTCTGAAAGTTTTTGCAGTTATAGCTTTACTAAATACAGAATTTGGGCAGGATCGCGTTGGCGGTATTGATAGTATTACACGCTTTCTAAGGAGGTGAAATGGTACATTTGTATGGGAGGTACCATGAGGGTAGTTGCCAGACTTTCAAGTTCTTGTCTGAAAGTTTCTCCAGTTATAGCTTTACTAAATACAGAATTTGGGCAGGATCGCGATAGCGGTATTGATAGTATTACACGCTTTCTAAGGAGGCGGAATGGTACATTTGTATGGGAGGTACCATGAGGGGAGTTGCCAGACTTCCAAGTTCTTGTCTGAAAGTTTTTGCAGTTATAGCTTTACTAAATACAGAATTTGGGCAGGATCGCGTTGGCGGTATTGATAGTATTACACGCTTTCTAAGGAGGTGGAATGGTACATTTGTATGGGAGGTACCAGAAGGGGAGTTGCCAGACTTCCAAGTTCTTGTCTGAAAGTTTCTCCAGTTATAGCTTTACTAAATACAGAATTTGGGCAGGATCGCGATAGCGGTATTGATAGTATTACACGCTTTCTAAGGAGGCGGAATGGTACATTTGTATGGGAGGTACCATGAGGGGAGTTGCCAGACTTCCAAGTTCTTGTCTGAAAGTTTTTGCAGTTATAGCTTTACTAAATACAGAATTTGGGCAGGATCGCGATAGCGGTATTGATAGTATTACACGCTTTCTAAGGAGGCGGAATGGTACATTTGTATGGGAGGTACCATGACGGGAGTTGCCAGACTTCCAAGTTCTTGTCTGAAAGTTTTTGCAGTTATAGCTTTACTAAATACAGAATTTGGGCAGGATCGCGTTGGCGGTATTGATAGTATTACACGCTTTCTAAGGAGGTGAAATGGTACATTTGTATGGGAGGTACCATGAGGGGAGTTGCCAGACTTCCAAGTTCTTGTCTGAAAGTTTTTGCAGTTATAGCTTTACTAAATACAGAATTTGGGCAGGATCGCGTTGGCGGTATTGATAGTATTACACGCTTTCTAAGGAGGCGGAATGGTACATTTGTATGGGAGGTACCATGAGGGGAGTTGCCAGACTTCCAAGTTCTTGTCTGAAAGTTTCTCCAGTTATAGCTTTACTAAATACAGACTTTGGACAAGAACGCGTTTTTGGTATTGATATTATTACACCATTTCTTAAGTGGGTGTAATGGTACATTAGAATGGGAGGTACCAGAAGGGGAGTTGCCAGACTTCCAACTTCATGTCTGACAGTTTTTGCAGTTATAGCTTTACTAAATACAGAATTTGGGCAGGATCGCGTTGGCGGTATTGATAGTTTTACTCGCTTTCTAAGGAGGTGGAATGTTACATTTGTATGGGAGGTACCATGAGAGGTGTTGCCAGACCTCCAAGTTCTTGTCTGAAAGTTTCTCCAGTTATAGCTTTACTAAATACAGAATTTGGGCAGGATCGCGATAGCGGTATTGATAGTATTACACGCTTTCTAAGGAGGCGGAATGGTACATTTGTATGGGAGGTACCATGAGGGGAGTTGCCAGACCTCCAATTTCTGGTCTGAAAGTTTCTCTAGTTATAGCTTTACTAAATACAGAATTTGGGCAGGATCGCGTTAGCGGTATTGATAGTATTACACGCTTTCTAAGGAGGCGGAATGGTACATTTGTATGGGAGGTACCATGAGGGGTGTTGCCAGACCTCCAACTTCATGTCTGACAGTTTTTGCAGTTATAGCTTTACTAAATACAGAATTTGGGCAGGATCGCGTTGGCGGTATTGATAGTATTACTCGCTTTCTAAGGATGTGGAATGGTACGTTTGTATGGGAGGTACCAGAAGGGGAGTTGCCAGACTTTAAAGTTTTTGTCCGAAACTTTCTATAGTTATAGCTTTACTAAATACAAAACTTGGGCAATATTACGTTTGTGATATTGATAATATTACACGGTTTTTATGTGGCGGTGTAGTACATTTGTATGGGAGGTACCATGAGGGGAGGTGCCAGACTTCCAAGTTCTTGTCTGACAGTTTGTACAGTTATAGCTTTACTAAATACAAAATTTGGGCAAGATAGCGTTGGGAATATTGGTATTATCACTCGATTTCTAAGGGCGCGGGACGGTACATTTGTATTCGGGGTACCATGAGGGGAGTGGCCAGAATTCTATGTTTTTGTCCGAAACTTTGTCCAGTTATAGCTTTACTAAATGCAGGCTCTGGGCAAGATCGCGTTGGCCATATTGATATTATTACACGGTTTTTAAGTGGCGGGATGCTATATTTGTATGGGTGGTACCAGAAGGGTAGTTGCCAGACTTCCAAGTTCTTGTCTGACAGTTTGTACAGTTATAGCTTTACTAAATACAAAATTTGGGCAAGATAGCGTTGGGAATATTGGTATATTACTCGATTTCTAAGGGCGCGGGATGGTACATTTGTATGGGAGGTACCATGAGGAGAGTATTGGTATTATTACTCGATTTCTAAGGGCGCGGGATGGTACCTTTGTATGGGAGGTACCATGCGGGGAGGTGCCAGACTTCCAAGTTCTTGTCTGACAGTTTGTACAGTTATAGCTTTACTAGATACAAAATTTGGGCAAGATAGCGTTGGGAATATTGGTATTATTACTCGATTTCTAAGGGCGCGGGATGGTACATTTGCATTCGAGGTACCATGAGGGGAGTGGCCAGACTTCTATGTTTTTGTCCGAAACTTTCTCCAGTTATAGCTTTACTAAATGCAGGCTTTGGGCAAGATCGCGTTGGCCATATTGATATTATTACACGATTTTTAAGTGGCGGGATGGTACATTTGTATGGGTGGTACCAGAAGGGGAGTTGCCAGACTTCCACGTTCTTGTCTGAAAGTTTGTACAGTTATAGCTTTACTAAATACAAAATTTGTTTTATTACTCCATTTCTAAGGGCGCGGGATGGTACATTTGTATTCGAGGTACCAGGGGGGAGTATTGGTATTATTACTCGATTTCTAAGGGCGCGGGATGGTACCTTTCTATGGGAGGTACCATGAGGGGAGGTGCCAGACTGCCAAGTTCTTGTCTGACAGTTTGTACAGTTATAGCTTTACTAAATACAAAATTTGGGCAAGATAGCGTTGGGAATATTGGTATTATTACACGGTTTTTAAGTGGGTGGAATAGTACATTCCGATGGGAGGTACCAAAAGGGGAGTTGCCAGACATCCAAGCTTTCGTCCAAAACGTTGTGAAGCTATACGTTTACTAAATGCAAAATTTGGGCAAGATCGCGTTGGTGGTATTTATATTATTACACCATTTCTAAAGTGGGTGGGATGGTACATTTGTATGGAAGGTACCATGAGGGGAGTTGCCAGACTTTCAAGTTCTTGTCTGAAAGTTTGTACAGGTATGTCTTTACTAAATACAAAATTTGGGCAAGATAGCGTTGGGAATATTGGTATTATTACTCGATTTCTAAGGGCGCGGGATGGTACCTTTCTATGGGAGGTACCATGAGGGGAGGTGCCAGACTTCCAAGTTCTTGTCTGACAGTTTGTACAGTTATAGCTTTACTAAATACAAAATTTGGGCAAGATAGCGTTGGGAATATTGGTATTATTACTCGATTTCTAAGGGCGCGGGATGGTACATTTGTATTCGAGGTACCATGAGAGGAGTGGCCAGACTTCTATGTTTTTGTCCGAAACTTTCTCCAGTTATAGCTTTACTAAATGCAGGCTTTGGGCAAGATCGCGTTGGCCATATTGATATTATTACACGATTTTTAAGTGGCGGGATGGTACATTTGTATGGGTGGTACCAGAAGGGGAGTTGCCAGACTTCCACTTTCTTGTCTGAAAGTTTGTACAGTTATAGCTTTACTAAATACAAAATTTGGGCAAGATAGCGTTGGGAATATTGGTATTATTAGTCGATTTCTAAGGGCTCGGTTGTCTGACAGTTTGTACAGTTATAGCTTTACTAAATACAAAATTTGGGCAAGATAGCGTTGGGAATATTGGTATTATTACTCGATTTCTAAGGGCGCGGTTGTCTGACAGTTTGTACAGTTATAGATTTACTAAATACAGAATTCGGACAGGATCGCGTTGGCGGTATTGGTATTATTACACGATTTCTAAGGAGGTGGAATGGTACATTTGTATGGGTAGTACCAGAAGGGGAGTTGCCAGACTTCCATGTTCTTGTCTGACAGTTTGTACAGTTATAGCTTCAGTAAATACAATTTGGGCAAGCTAGCGTTAGGAATATTGGTATTATTACTCGATCTCTAAGGGCGCGGGATGGTACATTTGTATGGGTGGTACAATGAGGGGAGTAGCCAGACTTCCAAGTTCTTGTCTGAAAGTTATGCAGTTATAGCTTTACTAAATACAGAATTTGGGCAGGATCGCGTTGGCGGTATTGGTATTATTACACGATTTCTAAGGAGGTGGAATGGTACATTTGTATGGGTAGTACCAGAAGGAGAGTTGCCAGACTTCCAAGTTTTTGGCCGAAACTTTCTCCAGTTATAGCTTTACTAAATACAGAATTTGGGCAAGCTATCCTTGGTCATATTGGTAATATTACACGGTTTATAAGGGGCGGGATGGTACATTTGTATGTACATTTGTATGGGTGGTACCAGAAGGGGAGTTGCCAGACTTCCACGTTCTTGTCTGAAAGTTTGTACAGTTATAGCTTTACTAAATACAAAATTTGGGCAAGATATCGTTGGGAATATTGTTTTATTACTCCATTTCTAAGGGCGCGGGATGGTACATTTGTATTCGAGGTACCATGAGGGGAGTGGCCAGACTTCTATGTTTTTGTCCGAAACTTTCTCCAGTTATAGCTTTACTAAATGCATGCTTTGGGCAAGATCGCGTTGGCCATATTGATATTATTACACGGTTTTTAAGTGGCGGGATGGTACATTTCTATGGGTGGTACCAGAAGGGGAGTTGCCAGACTTCCAAGTTCTGGTCTGACAGTTTGTACAGTTATAGCTTTACTAAATACAAAATTTGGGCAAGATAGCGTTGGGAATATTGGTATTATTCCTCGATTTCTATGGGCGCGGGATGGTACATTTGTATGGGAGGTACCACGAGGGGAGTTGCCAGACTTCCAAGTTCTTGTCTGAAAGTTGGTACAGTTATAAGTTTACTAAATACCGAATTTGGGCAGCATCGCTGTGGTGGTATCGATATTATTTCTCGATTTCTAAGGGGGTGTAATGGTACATTTGTATGGGAGGTTCCAGAAGAGGAGTTGCCAGACTTTCAAGTTTTTGTCCGAAACTTTATCCAGTTATAGCTTTACTAAATGCAGAATTTGGACAGGATCGCGTTGGTGGTATTAATATTATTACACGATTTCTTAAGTGGGTGGAATAGTACATTTGTATGGGAGGTACCAGAAGGGGAATTTCCAGACTTCCACAATCTTGTCTGAAATTTTGTACAGTTATAGCTTTACGAAATACAAAATTTGGGCAAGATAGCGTTGGGAATTTTGGTATTATTACTCGATGTCTAAGGGCGCGGGATGGTACATTTGTATGGGAGGTACCATGAGGGGAGTTGCCAGACTTCCAAGTTCTTGTCTGACAGTTTGTACAGTTATAGCTTTACTAAATACAGAATTTGGACAGGATCGCGTTGGAGGTATTGATATTATACGATTTGTAAGGAGGTAAAATGGTACATTTGTATGGGAGGTACCAGAAGGGTATTTGCCAGACTTTCAAGTTTTTGTCCAAAACATTCTCCAGTTATACCTTTACTAAATACAGGCTTTGGACAAGAACGCGTTGGTGGTATTGATATTATTACACCATTTCTTAAGTGGGTGGAATGGTACATTTGTATGGGAGGTACCATGAGGGGAGTTGCCAGACTTCCAAGTTCTTGTCTGACAGTTTGTACAGTTATAGCTTTACTAAATACAGAATTTGGACAGGATCGCGTTGGAGGTATTGATATTATACGATTTGTAAGGAGGTAAAATGGTACATTTGTATGGGAGGTACCAGAAGGGTATTTGCCAGACTTTCAAGTTTTTGTCCAAAACATTATCCAGTTATACCTTTACTAAATACAGGCTTTGGACAAGAACGCGTTGGTGGTATTGATATTATTACACCATTTCTTAAGTGGGTGGAATGGTACATTTGTATGGGAGGTACCACGAGGGGAGTTGCCAGACTTCCAAGTTCTTGTCTGAAAGTTGGTACAGTTATAAGTTTACTAAATACCGAATTTGGGCAGCATCGCTGTGGTGGTATCGATATTATTTCTCGATTTCTAAGGGGGTGTAATGGTACATATGTATGGGAGGTTCCAGAAGAGGAGTTGCCAGACTTTCAAGTTTTTGTCCAAAACATTCTCCAGTTATACCTTTACTAAATACAGGCTTTGGACAAGAACGCGTTGGTGGTATTGATATTATTACACCATTTCTTAAGTGGGTGGAATGGTACATTAGGATGGGAGGTACTAGAAGGGGAGTTGCCAGACTTCCACTTTCTTGTCTGAAAGTTTGTACAGTTATAGCTTTACTAAATACAAAATTTGGGCAAGATAGCGTTGGGAATATTGGTATTATTAGTCGATTTCTAAGGGCTCGGTTGTCTGACAGTTTGTACAGTTATAGCTTTACGAAATACAAAATTTGGGCAAGATAGCGTTGGGAATTTTGGTATTATTACTCGATGTCTAAGGGCGCGGGATGGTACATTTGTATGGGAGGTACCATGAGGGGAGTTGCCAGACTTCCAAGTTCTTGTCTGACAGTTTGTACAGTTATAGCTTTACGAAATACAAAATTTGGGCAAGATAGCGTTGGGAATTTTGGTATTATTACTCGATGTCTAAGGGCGCGGGATGGTACATTTGTATGGGAGGTACCATGAGGGGAGTTGCCAGACTTCCAAGTTCTTGTCTGACAGTTTGTACAGTTATAGCTTTACGAAATACAAAATTTGGGCAAGATAGCGTTGGGAATATTGGTATTATTACTCGATTTCTAAGGGCGCTGGATGGTAAATTTGTATGGGAGGTACCATGAGGGGAGTGGCCAGACTACTATGTTTTTGTCCGAAACTTTGTCCAGTTATAGCGTTACTAAATGCAGAATTTGAGCAGGATCGCTGTGGTGGTATTAATATTATTACACCATTTCTTAAGTGGGTGGAATGGTACATTAGGATGGGAGGTACTAGAAGGGGAGTTGCCAGACTTCCAAGTACTTGTTTTAAATATTTATAGAGTTATAGCTTTACTAAATACAGAATTTGGGCAGGATCGCGGTGGTGGTATTGATATTATTACTCGATTTCTAAGGGGGTGGAATGGTTCATTTGTATGGGAGGTACCAGAAGGGGAGTTTCCAAACTTCTACGTTCTTGTCTAAAAGTTTGAACAGTTATAGCTTTACTAAATACAAAATTTGGACAAGATAGCGTTGGGAATATTGGTATTATTACTCGATTTCTAAGGGCGCGGGATGTTACATTTGTATGGGAGGTACCATGAGGGGAGTTGCCAGACATTCAAGTTTTTGTCCGAAACTTTCTCCATTTATAGCTTTACTAAATACAAATTTGAGCAGGATCGCGGTGGTGGTATTGATAATATTACTCGATTTCTACGGGGGTGGAATGGTACATTTGTATGGGAGGTACCATGAGGGGAGTTACCAGACTTCCAAGTTCTTGTCTGACAGTTTGTACAGTTATAGCTTTCCTAAATACAAAATTTGGGCAAGATAGCGTTGGGAATATTGGTATTATTACTCGATTTCTAAGGGCGCGGGATGGTACAATTGTGTGGGAGGTACCATGAGGGGGAGTTGCCAAACTTCCAAGTTCATGTCTGACAGTTTGTACAGTTATAGCTTTCCTAAATACAAAATTTGGGCAAGATAGCGTTGGGAATATTGGTATTATTACTCGATTTCTAAGGGCGCGGGATGGTACAATTGTGTGGGAGGTACCATGAGGGGAGTTGCCAAACTTCCAAGTTCATGTCTGACAGTTTGTACATTTATTGCTTTACTAAATACAAAATTTGGGCCAGATAGCGTTGGGAATATTGGTATTATTACTCGATTTCTAAGGGCGCGGTTGTCTGACAGTTTGTACAGTTATAGCTTTACTAAATACAAAATTTGGGCAAGATAGCGTTGGGAATATTGTATTATTACTCGATTTCTAAGGGCGCGGTTGTCTGACAGTTTGCACAGTTATAGCTTTACTTAATACAGAATTTGGACAGGATCGCGTTGGCGGTATTGGTATTATTACACGATTTCTAAGGAGGTGGAATGGTACATTTGTATGGGTAGTACCAGAAGGGGAGTTGCCAGACTTCCATGTTCTTGTCTGACAGTTTGTACAGTTATAGCTTCAGTAAATACAATTTGGGCAAGCTAGCGTTAGGAATATTGGTATTATTACTCGATCTCTAAGGGCGCGGGATGGTACATTTGTATGGGTGGTACAATGAGGGGAGTAGCCAGACTTCCAAGTTCTTGTCTGAAAGTTATGCAGTTATAGCTTTACTAAATACAGAATTTGGGCAGGATCGCGTTAGCGGTATTGATATTATTACACGATTTCTAAGGAGGTGGAATGGTACATTTGGAATGGAATTTGGGCAGCATCGCTGTGGTGGTATCGATATTATTTCTCGATTTCTAAGGGGGTGTAATGGTACATTTGTATGGGAGGTTCCAGAAGAGGAGTTGCCAGACTTTCAAGTTTTTGTCCGAAACTTTATCCAGTTATAGCTTTACTAAATGCAGAATTTGGGCAAGATAGCGTTGGGAATATTGGTATTATTCCTCGATTTCTATGGGCGCGGGATGGTACATTTGTATGGGAGGTACCACGAGGGGAGTTGCCAGACTTCCAAGTTCTTGTCTGACAGTTTGTACAGTTATAGCATTACTAAATACAAAATTTGGGCAAGATAGCGTTGGGAATATTGGTATTATTACTCGATTTCTAAGGGCGCGGGATGGTACATTTGTATTCGAGGTACCATGAGGGGAGGTGCCAGACTTCCAAGTTCTTGTCTGACAGTTTGTACAGTTATAGCTTTACTAAATACAAAATTTGGGCAAGATAGCGTTGGGAATATTGGTATTATTCCTCGATTTCTATGGGCGCGGGAAGGTACATTTGTATGGGAGGTACCACGAGGGGAGTTGCCAGACTTCCAAATTCTTGTCTGAAAGTTGGTACAGTTATAAGTTTACTAAATACCGAATTTGGGCAGCATCGCTGTGGTGGTATCGATATTATTTCTCGATTTCTAAGGGGGTGTAATGGTACATTTGTATGGGAGGTTCCAGAAGAAGAGTTGCCAGACTTTCAAGTTTTTGTCCGAAACTTTATCCAGTTATAGCTTTACTAAATGCAGAATTTGGACAGGATCGCGTTGGTGGTATTAATATTATTACACGATTTCTTAAGTGGGTGGAATAGTACATTTGTATGGGAGGTACCAGAAGGGGAGGTACCACGAGGGGAGTTGCCAGACTTCCAAGTTCTTGTCTGAAATTTTGTACAGTTATAGCTTTACGAAATACAAAATTTGGGCAAGATAGCGTTGGGAATTTTGGTATTATTACTCGATGTCTAAGGGCGCGGGATGGTACATTTGTATGGGAGGTACCATGAGGGGAGTTGCCAGACTTCCAAGTTCTTGTCTGACAGTTTGTACAGTTATAGCTTTACTAAATACAGAATTTGGACAGGATCGCGTTGGAGGTATTGATATTATACGATTTGTAAGGAGGTAAAATGGTACATTTGTATGGGAGGTACCAGAAGGGTATTTGCCAGACTTTCAAGTTTTTGTCCAAAACATTCTCCAGTTATATCTTTACTAAATACAGACTTTGGACAAGAACGCGTTGGTGGTATTGATATTATTACACCATTTTTTAAGTGGGTGGAATGGTACATTTGTATGGGAGGTACCATGAGGGGAGTTGCCAGACTTCCAAGTTCATGTCTGCCAGTTTTTACAGTTGAAGCTTTACTAAATACGGACTTTGGGCAAGATAGCGTTGGGAATATTGGTATTATTACTCGATTTCTAAGGGCGCTGGATGGTACATTTGTATGGGAGGTACCATGAGGGGAGTGGCCAGACTTCTATGTTTTTGTCCGAAACTTTGTCCAGTTATAGCGTTACTAAATGCAGAATTTGAGCAGGATCGCGGTGGTGGTATTAATATTATTACACCATTTCTTAAGTGGGTGGAATGGTACATTAGGATGGGAGGTACTAGAAGGGGAGTTGCCAGACTTGCAAGTACTTGTCTGAAAGTTTGTAGAGTTATAGCTTTACTAAATACAGAATTTGGGCAGGATCGCGGTGGTGGTATTGATATTATTACTCGATTTCTAAGGGCGCGGGATGGTACAATTGTATGGGAGGTACCATGAGGGGAGTTGCCAGACTTCCAAGTTCTTGTCTGACAGTTTGTACAGTTATAGCTTTCCTAAATACAAAATTTGGGCAAGATAGCGTTGGGAATATTGGTATTATTACTCGATTTCTAAGGGCGCGGGATGGTACAATTGTGTGGGAGGTACCATGAGGGGAGTTGCCAAACTTCCAAGTTCATGTCTGACAGTTTGTACAGTTATAGCTTTCCTAAATACAAAATTTGGGCAAGATAGCGTTGGGAATATTGGTATTATTACTCGATTTCTAAGGGCGCGGGATGGTACATTTGCATCGGAGGTACCAAGAGGAGAGTTTCCAGACTTTCAAGTCTTTGTCCGAAACATTCTCCAGTTATAGCTTTACTAAATACAGACTTTGGGCAAGAACGCGTTGGTGGTATTGATATTATTACACGATTTCTTAAGTGGGTGGAATGGTACATTTGTGTTGGAGGTACCATGAGGAGAGTTGCCAGACTTTAAAGTTAATGTCTGACAGTTTGTACAGTTATAGCTATACTAAACACAAAATGTGGGCAAGATAGCGTTGGGAATATTGGTATTATTACTCGATTTCGAAGGGTGCGGGATGGTACAATTGTGTGGGAGGTACCATGAGGGGAGTTGCCAAACTTCCAAGTTCATGTCTGACAGTTTGTACATTTATTGCTTTACTAAATACAAAATTTGGGCCAGATAGCGTTGGGAATATTGGTATTATTACTCGATTTCTAAGGGCGCGGTTGTCTGACAGTTTGTATAGTTATAGCTTTACTAAATACAAAATTTGGGCAAGATAGCGTTGGGAATATTGGTATTATTACTCGATTTCTAAGGGCGCGGTTGTCTGACAGTTTGTACAGTTATAGCTTTACTAAATACAGAATTTGGACAGGATCGCGTTGGCGGTATTGGTATTATTACACGATTTCTAAGGAGGTGGAATGGTACATTTGTATGGGTAGTACCAGAAGGGGAGTTGCCAGACTTCCATGTTCTTGTCTGACAGTTTGTACAGTTATAGCTTCAGTAAATACAATTTGGGCAAGCTAGCGCTAGGAATATTGGTATTATTACTCGACCTCTAAGGGCGCGGGATGGTACATTTGTATGGGTGGTACAATGAGGGGAGTAGCCAGACTTCCAAGTTCTTGTCTGAAAGTTATGCAGTTATAGCTTTACTAAATACAGAATTTGGGCAGGATCGCGTTAGCGGTATTGATATTATTACACGATTTCTAAGGAGGTGGAATGGTACATTTGTATGGGAGGTACCAGAAGGGGAGTTGCCAGACTTCCAAGTTCTGGTCTGACAGTTTGTACAATTATAGCTTTAATAAATACAAAATTTGGGCAAGCTCTCCTTGGTCATATTGGTAATATTACACGGTTTATAAGGGGCGGGATGGTACATTTGTATGTACATTTGTATGGGTGGTACCAGAAGGGGAGTTGCCAGACTTCCAAGTTCTGGTCTGACAGTTTGTACAATTATAGCTTTACTAAATACAAAATTTGGGCAAGATAGCGTTGGGAATATTGGTATTATTCCTCGATTTCTATGGGCGCGGGATGGTACATTTGTATGGGAGGTACCACGAGGGGAGTTGCCAGACTTCCAAGTTCTTGTCTGAAAGTTGGTACAGTTATAAGTTTACTAAATACCGAATTTGGGCAGCATCGCTGTGGTGGTATCGATATTATTTCTCGATTTCTAAGGGGGTGTAATGGTACATTTGTATGGGAGGTTCCAGAAGAGGAGTTGCCAGACTTTCAAGTTTTTGTCCGAAACTTTATCCAGTTATAGCTTTACTAAATACAGAATTTGGACAGGATCGCGTTGGTGGTATTAATATTATTACACGATTTCTTAAGTGGGTGGAATAGTACATTTGTATGGGAGGTACCAGAAGGGGAATTTCCAGACTTCCACGATCTTGCCTGAAATTTTGTACAGTTATAGCTTTACGAAATACAAAATTTGGGCAAGATAGCGTTGGGAATTTTGGTATTATTACTCGATGTCTAAGGGCGCGGGGTGGTACATTTGTATGGGAGGTACCATGAGGGGAGTTGCCAGACTTCCAAGTTCTTGTCTGACAGTTTGTACAGTTATAGCTTTACTAAATACAGAATTTGGACAGGATCGCGTTGGAGGTATTGATATTATACGATTTGTAAGGAGGTAAAATGGTACATTTGTATGGGAGGTACCAGAAGAGTATTTGCCAGACTTTCAAGTTTTTGTCCAAAACATTCTCCAGTTATACCTTTACTAAATACAGACTTTGGACAAGAACGCGTTGGTGGTATTGATATTATTACACCATTTCTTAAGTGGGTGGAATGGTACATTTGTATGGGAGGTACCATGAGGGGAGTTGCCAGACTTCCAAGTTCATGTCTGCCAGTTTTTACAGTTGAAGCTTTACTAAATACGGACTTTGGGCAAGATAGCGTTGGGAATATTGGTATTATTACTCGATTTCTAAGGGCGCTGGATGGTACATTTGTATGGGAGGTACCATGAGGGGAGTGGCCAGACTTCTATGTTTTTGTCCGAAACTTTGTCCAGTTATAGCGTTACTAAATGCAGAATTTGAGCAGGATCGCGGTGGTGGTATTTATATTATTACACCATTTCTTAAGTGGGTGGAATGGTACATTAGGATGGGAGGTACTAGAAGGGGAGTTGCCAGACTTCCAAGTACTTGTCTGAAAGTTTGTAGAGTTATAGCTTTACTAAATACAGAATTTGGGCAGGATCGCGGTGGTGGTATTGATATTATTACTCGATTTCTAAGGGGGTGGAATGGTTCATTTGTATGGGAGGTACCAGAAGGGGAGTTGCCAAACTTCTACGTTCTTGTCTAAAAGTTTGTACAGTTATAGCTTTACTAAATACAAAATTTGGACAAGATAGCGTTGGGAATATTGGTATTATTACTCGATTTCTAAGGGCGCGGGATGTTACATTTGTATGGGAGGTACCATGAGGGGAGTTGCCAGACTTTCAAGTTTTTGTCCGAAACTTTCTCCATTTATAGCTTTACTAAATACAAAATTTGAGCAGGATCGCGGTGGTGGTATTGATAATATTACTCGATTTCTACGGGGGTGGAATGGTACATTTGTATGGGAGGTACCATGAGGGGAGTTGCCAGACTTCCAAGTTCTTGTCTGACAGTTTGTACAGTTATAGCTTTCCTAAATACAAAATTTGGGCAAGATAGCGTTGGGAATATTGGTATTATTACTCGATTTCTAAGGGCGCGGGATGGTACAATTGTGTGGGAGGTACCATGAGGGGAGTTGCCAAACTTACAAGTTCATGTCTGACAGTTTGTACAGTTATAGCTTTCCGAAATACAAAATTTGGGCAAGATAGCGTTGGGAATATTGGTATTATTACTCGATTTCTAATTGCGCGGGATGGTACATTTGCATCGGAGGTACCAAGAGGAGAGTTTCCAGACTTTCAAGTCTTTCTCCGAAACATTCTCCAGTTATAGCTTTACTAAATACAGACTTTGGGCAAGAACGCGTTGGTGGTATTGATATTATTACACGATTTCTTAAGTGGGTGGAATGGTACATTTGTATTGGAGGTACCATGAGGAGAGTTGCCAGACTTCCAAGTTAATGACAGTTTGTACAGTTATAGCTATACTAAACACAAAATGTGGGCAAGATAGCGATGGGAATATTGGTATTATTACTCGATTTCAAAGGGCGCGGGATGGTACAATTGTGTGGGAGGTACCATGAGGGGAGTTGCCAAACTGCCAAGTTCATGTCTGACAGTTTGTACATTTATTGCTTTACTAAATACAAAATTTGGGCCAGATAGCGTTGGGAATAATGTTATTATTACTCGATTTCTAAGGGCGCGGGATGGTACAATTGTGTGGGAGGTACCATGAGGGGAGTTGCCAAACTTCCAAGTTCATGTCTGACAGTTTGTACAGTTATAGCTTTCCTAAATACAAAATTTGGGCAAGATAGCGTTGGGAATATTGGTATTAGTACTCGATTTCTAAGGGCGCGGGATGGTACATTTGCATCGGAGGTACCAAGAGGAGAGTTTCCAGACTTTCAAGTCATTGTCCGAAACTTTCTCCATTTATAGCTTTACTAAATACAGACTTTGGGCAAGAACGCGTTGGTGGTATTGATATTATTACACGATTACTTAAGAGGGTGGAATGGTACATTTGTATGGGAGGTACCACGAGGAGAGTTGCCAGACTTCCAAGTTAATGTCTGACAGTTTGTACAGTTATAGCTATACTAAACACAAAATGTGGGCAAGATAGCGTTGGGAATATTGGTATTATTACTCGATTTCTAAGGGCGCGGGATGGTACAATTGTATGGGAGGTACCATGAGGGGAGTTGCCAGACTTCCAAGTTCATGTCTGACAGTTTGTACAGTTATAGCTTTACTAAATACAGAATTTGGGCAAGATAGCGTTGGGAATAATGGTATTATTACTCGATTTCTACGGGCGCGGGATGGTACATTTGTATGGGAGTTGCCAGACTTCCAAGTTCATGTCTGACAGTTTGTACAGTTATAGATTTACTAAATACAGAATTTGGGCAAGATAGCGTTGGGAATAATGGTATTATTACTCGATTTCTACGGGCGCGGGATGGTACATTTGTATCGGAGGTACCAAGAGGGGAGTTGCCAAACTTCCAAGTTCATGTCTGACAAGTTGTACAGTTATAGCTTTACTAAATACAGAATTTGGGCAGGATCGCGTTGGCGGTATTGATAGTATTACACGCTTTCTAAGGAGGTGGAATGGTACATTTGTATGGGAGGTACCAGAAGGGGAGTTTCCAGACTTTCAAGTTTTTGTCCGAAACTTTCTCCAGTTATAGCTTTACTAAATACAGACTTTCGGCAAGAATGCGTTGGTGGTATTGATATTATTACACGATTTCTTAAGTGGGTGGAATGGTACATTTGTATGGGAGGTACCACGAGGAGAGTTGCCAGACTTCCAAGTCTTTGTCCGAAACTTTCTCCAGTTATAGCTTTACTAAATACAGACTTTGGGCAAGAATGCGTTGGTGGTATTGATATTATTACACGACTTCTTAAGTGGGTGGAATGGTACATTTGTATGGGAGGTACCACGAGGAGAGTTGCCAGACTTCCAAGTTAATGTCTGACAGTTTGTACAGTTATAGCTTTACTAAATACAGAATTTGGGCAGCATCGCGTTGGCGGTATTGATAGTATTACACGCTTTCTAAGGAGGTGGCATGGTACATTTGTATGGGAGGTACCAGAAGGAGAGTTTCCAGACTTTCAAGTTTTTCTCCGAAACTTTCTCCAGTTATAGCTTTACTAAATACAGACTTTGGGCAAGATGGCGTTGGGAATATTGGTATTATTACTCGATTTCTACGGGAGCGGGATGATACATTTGTATGGGAGGTACCATGAGGGGAGTTGCCAGACTTCCAAGTTCTTGTCTGACAGTTTGTACAGTTATAGCTTTACTAGATAAAAAATTTGGGCAAGATAGCGTTGGGAATATTGGTATTATTACTCGATTTCTAAGGGCGCGGGATGGTACATTTGTATGGGAGTTGCCAGACTTCCAAGTTCATGTCTGACAGTTTGTACAGTTATAGATTTACTAAATACAGAATTTGGGCAAGATAGCGTTGGGAATAATGGTATTACTACTCGATTTCTAAGGGCGCGGGATGGTACATTTGTATGGGAGGTACCATGAGGGGAGTTGCCAGACTTCCAAGTTCATGTCTGACAGTTTGTACAGTTATAGATTTACTAAATACAGAATTTGGGCAAGATAGCGTTGGGAATAATGGTATTATTACTCGATTTCTACGGGCGCGGGATGGTACATTTGTATCGGAGGTACCAAGAGGGGAGTTGCCAAACTTCGAAGTTCATGTCTGACAAGTTGTACAGTTATAGCTTTACTAAATACAGAATTTGGGCAAGATAGCGTTGGGAATATTGGTATTATTACTCGATTTCTAAGGGCGCGGGATGGTACATTTGCATCGGAGGTACCAAGAGGAGAGTTTCCAGACTTTCAAGTCTTTGTCCGAAACATTCTCCAGTTATAGCTTTACTAAATACAGACTTTGGGCAAGAACGCGTTGGTGGTATTGATATTATTACACGATTTCTTAAGTGGGTGGAATGGTACATTTGTATTGGAGGTACCATGAGGAGAGTTGCCAGACTTCCAAGTTAATGACAGTTTGTACAGTTATAGCTATACTAAACACAAAATGTGGGCAAGATAGCGTTGGGAATATTGGTATTATTACTCGATTTCAAAGGGCGCGGGATGGTACAATTGTGTGGGAGGTACCAAAAGGGGAGTTGCCAAACTTCCAAGTTCATGTCTGACAGTTTGTACATTTATTGCTTTACTAAATACAAAATTTGGGCCAGATAGCGTTGGGAATAATGGTATTATTACTCGATTTCTAAGGGCGCGGGATGGTACAATTGTGTGGGAGGTACCATGAGGGGAGTTGCCAAACTTCCAAGTTCATGTCTGACAGTTTGTACAGTTATAGCTTTCCTAAATACAAAATTTGGGCAAGATAGCGTTGGGAATATTGGTATTAGTACTCGATTTCTAAGGGCGCGGGATGGTACATTTGCATCGGAGGTACCAAGAGGAGAGTTTCCAGACTTTCAAGTCATTGTCCGAAACTTTCTCCATTTATAGCTTTACTAAATACAGACTTTGGGCAAAAACGCGTTGGTGGTATTGATATTATTACACGATTTCTTAAGAGGGTGGAATGGTACATTTGTATGAGAGGTACCACGAGGAGAGTTGCCAGACTTCCAAGTTAATGTCTGACAGTTTGTACAGTTATAGCTATACTAAACACAAAATGTGGGCAAGATAGCGTTGGGAATATTGGTATTATTACTCGATTTCTAAGGGCGCGGGATGGTACAATTGTATGGGAGGTACCATGAGGGGAGTTGCCAAACTTCCAAGTTCATGTCTGACAGTTTGTACAGTTATAGCTTTACTAAATACAGAATTTGGGCAGCATCGCGTTGGCGGTATTGATAGTATTACACGCTTTCTAAGGAGGTGGAATGGTACATTTGTATGGGAGGTACCAGAAGGGGAGTTTCCAGACTTTCAAGTTTTTGTCCGAAACTTTCTCCAGTTATAGCTTTACTAAATACAGACTTTCGGCAAGATCGCGTTGGTGGTATTGTACACTTTCTAAGGAGGTGGAATGGTACATTTGTATGGGAGGTACCAGAAGGGGAGTTTGCAGACTTTCAAGTTTTTGTCCGAAACTTTATCCAGTTATAGCTTTACTAAATAGAGACTATGGCCAAGAACGCGTTCAGTTATAGCTTTACTAAATACAAAATTTGGGCAAGATAGCGTTGGGAATATTGGTATTATTACTCGATTTCTAAGGGCGCGGGATGGTACATTTGTATCGGAGGTACCAAGAGGAGAGTTTCCAGACTTTCAAGTCTTTGTCCGAAACTTTCTCCAATTATAGCTTTACTAAATACAGACTTTGGGCAAGAATGCGTTGGTGGTATTGATATTATTACACGATTTCTTAAGTGGGTGGAATGGTACATTTGTATGGGAGGTACCACGAGGAGAGTTGCCAGACTTCCAAGTTAATGTCTGACAGTTTGTACAGTTATAGCTTTACTAAATACAGAATTTGGGCAGCATCGCGTTGGGGGTATTGATAGTATTACACGCTTTCTAAGGAGGTGGCATGGTACATTTGTATGGGAGGTACCAGAAGGAGAGTTTCCAGACTTTCAAGTTTTTCTCCGAAACTTTCTCCAGTTATAGCTTAACTAAATACAGACTTTGGGCAAGATGGCGTTGGGAATATTGGTATTATTACTCGATTTCTACGGGCGCGGGATGATACATTTGTATAGGAGGTACCATGAGGGGAGTTGCCAGACTTCCAAGTTCTTGTCTGACAGTTTGTACAGTTATAGCTTCAATAAACACAAAATTTGGGCAAGATAGCGTTGGGAATATTGGTATTATTACTCGATTTCTAAGGGCGCGGGATGGTATATTTGTATGGGAGGTACCATGAGGGGAGTTGCCAGACTTCCAAGTTCTTGTCTGACAGTTTGTACAGTTATAGCTTTACTAGATAAAAAATTTGGGCAAGATAGCGTTGGGAATATTGGTATTATTACTCGATTTCTAAGGGCGCGGGATGGTACATTTGTATGGGAGTTGCCAGACTTCCAAGTTCATGTCTGACAGTTTGTACAGTTATAGATTTACTAAATACAGAATTTGGGCAAGATAGCGTTGGGAATAATGGTATTACTACTCGATTTCTAAGGGCGCGGGATGGTACATTTGTATGGGAGGTACCATGAGGGGAGTTATCAGACTTCCAAGTTCTTGTCTGACAGTTTGTACAGTTATAGCTTTCCTAAATACAAAATTTGGGCAAGATAGCGTTGGGAATATTGGTATTATTACTCGATTTCTAAGGGCGCGGGATGGTACAATTGTGTGGGAGGTACCATGAGGGGAGTTGCCAAACTTCCAAGTTCATGTCTGACAGTTTGTACAGTTATAGCTTTCCTAAATACAAAATTTGGGCAAGATAGCGTTGGGAATATTGGTATTATTACTCGATTTCTAAGGGCGCGGGATGGTACATTTGCATCGGAGGTACCAAGAGGAGAGTTTCCAGACTTTCAAGTCTTTGTCCGAAACATTCTCCAGTTATAGCTTTACTAAATACAGACTTTGGGCAAGAACGCGTTGGTGGTATTGATATTATTACACGATTTCTTAAGTGGGTGGAATGGTACATTTGTATTGGAGGTACCATGAGGAGAGTTGCCAGACTTCCAAGTTAATGACAGTTTGTACAGTTATAGCTATACTAAACACAAAATGTGGGCAAGATAGCGTTGGGAATATTGGTATTATTAATCGATTTCAAAGGGCGCGGGATGGTACAATTGTGTGGGAGATACCATGAGGGGAGTTGCCAAACTTCCAAGTTCATGTCTGACAGTTTGTACATTTATTGCTTTACTAAATACAAAATTTGGGCCAGATAGCGTTGGGAATAATGGTATTATTACTCGATTTCTAAGGGCGCGGGATGGTACAATTGTGTGGGAGGTACTATGAGGGGAGTTGCCAAACTTCCAAGTTCATGTCTGACAGTTTGTACAGTTATAGCTTTCCTAAATACAAAATTTGGGCAAGATAGCGTTGGGAATATTGGTATTAGTACTCGATTTCTAAGGGCGCGGGATGGTACATTTGCATCGGAGGTACCAAGAGGAGAGTTTCCAGACTTTCAAGTCATTGTCCGAAACTTTCTCCATTTATAGCTTTACTAAATACAGACTTTGGGCAAGAACGCGTTGGTGGTATTGATATTATTACACGATTTCTTAAGAGGGTGGAATGGTACATTTGTATGGGAGGTACCACGAGGAGAGTTGCCAGACTTCCAAGTTAATGTCTGACAGTTTGTACAGTTATAGCTATACTAAACACAAAATGTGGGCAAGATAGCGTTGGGAATATTGGTATTATTACTCGATTTCTAAGGGCGCGGGATGGTACAATTGTATGGGAGGTACCATGAGGGGAGTTGCCAAACTTCCAAGTTCATGTCTGACAGTTTGTACAGTTATAGCTTTACTAAATACAGAATTTGGGCAGCATCGCGTTCTCGGTATTGATAGTATTACACGCTTTCTAAGGAGGTGGCATGGTACATTTGTATGGGAGGTACCAGAAGGAGAGTTTCCAGACTTTCAAGTTTTTGTCCGAAACTTTCTCCAGTTATAGCTTTACTAAATACAGACTTTGGGCAAGATAGCGTTGGGAATATTGGTATTATTACTCGATTTCTACGGGCGCGGGATGGTACATTTGTATAGGAGGTACCATAAGGGGAGTTGCTAGACTTCCAAGTTCTTGTCTGACAGTTTGTACAGTTATAGCTTCACTAAACACAAAATTTGGGCAAGATAGCGTTGGGAATATTGATATTATTACTCGATTTCTAAGGGCGCGGGATGGTATATTTGTATGGGAGGTACCATGAGGGGAGTTGACAGAATTCCAAGTTCTTGTCTGACAGTTGGTACAGTTATAGCTTTACTAGATACAAAATTTGGGCAAGATAGCGTTGGGAATATTGGTATTATTACTCGATTTCTAAGGGCGCGGGATGGTACATTTGTATGGGAGGTACCATGAGGGGAGTTATCAGACTTCCAAGTTCTTCTCTGACAGTTTGTACAGTTATAGCTTTACTAAATACAAAATTTGGGCAAGATAGCGTTGGGAATATTGGTATTATTACTCGATTTTTAAGGGCGCTAGATGGTACATTTGTATGGGAGGTACCATAAGGGGAGTTGCCAGACTTCCAAGTTATTGTCTGACAGTTTGTACAGTTATAGCTTTACTAAACACAAAATTTGGGCAAGATTGCGTTGGGAATATTGGTATTATTACTCGATTTCTAAGGGCGCGGGATGGTACATTTGTATGGGAGGTACCATGAGGGGAGTTGCCAGACTTCCAAGTTCTTGTCTGACAGTTTGTACAGTTATAGCTTTACTAAATACAAAATTTGGGCAAGATAGCGTTGGGAATATTGGTATTATTACTCGATTTCTAAAGACGCGGGATGGAACATTTGTATGGGAGGTACCAAGAGGGGAGTTGCCAAACTTCCAAGTTCATGTCTGACAAGTTGTACAGTTATAGCTTTACTAAATACAGAATTTGGGAAGGATCGCGTTGGCGGTATTGATAGTATTACACGCTTTCTAAGGAGGTGGAATGGTACATTTGTATGGGAGGTACCAGAAGGGGAGTTTCCAAACTTTCAAGTTTTTGTCCGAAACTTTCTCCAGTTATAGCTTTACTAAATACAGACTTTCGGCAATATCGCGTTGGTGGTATTGTACACTTTCTAAGGAGGTGGAATGGTACATTTGTATGGGAGGTACCAGAAGGGGAGTTACCAGACTTTCAAGTTTTTGTCCGAAACTTTATCCAGTTATAGCTTTACTAAATACAGACTATGGGCAAGAACGCGTTCAGTTATAACTTTACTAAATACAAAATTTGGGCAAGATAGCGTTGACAATATTGGTGTTATTACTCGATTTCTAAGGGCGCGGGATGGTACAATTGTGTGGGATGTACCATGAGGGGAGTTTCCAGACTTTCAAGTTTTTGTCCGAAACTTTATCCAGTTATAGCTTTACTAAATAGAGACTATGGCCAAGAACGCGTTCAGTTATAGCTTTACTAAATACAAAATTTGGGCCAGATAGCGTTGGGAATAATGGTATTATTACTCGATTTCTAAGGGCGCGGGATGGTACAATTGTGTGGGAGGTACCATGAGGGGAGTTGCCAAACTTCCAAGTTCATGCCTGACAGTTTGTACATTTATAGCTTTCCTAAATACAAAATTTGGGCAAGATAGCGTTGGGAATATTGGTATTATTACTCGATTTCTAAGGGCGCGGGATGGTACATTTGTATCGGAGGTACCAAGAGGAGAGTTTCCAGACTTTCAAGTCTTTGTCCGAAACTTTCTCCAGTTATAGCTTTACTAAATACAGACTTTGGGCAAGAATGCGTTGGTGGTATTGATATTATTACACGATTTCTTAAGTGGGTGGAATGGTACATTTGTATGGGAGGTACCACGAGGAGAGTTGCCAGACTTCCAAGTTAATGTCTGACAGTTTGTACAGTTATAGCTTTACTAAATACAGAATTTGGGCAGCATCGCGTTGGCGGTATTGATAGTATTACACGCTTTCTAAGGAGGTGGCATGGTACATTTGTATGGGAGGTACCAGAAGGAGAGTTTCCAGACTTTCAAGTTTTTCTCCGAAACTTTCTCCAGTTATAGCTTTACTAAATACAGACTTTGGGCAAGATAGCGTTGGGAATATTGGTATTATTACTCGATTTCTACGGGCGCGGGATGATACATTTGTATAGGAGGTACCATGAGGGGAGTTGCCAGACTTCCAAGTTCTTGTCTGACAGTTTGTACAGTTATAGCTTCAATAAACACAAAATTTGGGCAAGATAGCGTTGGGAATATTGGTATTATTACTCGATTTCTAAGGGCGCGGGATGGTATATTTGTATGGGAGGTACCATGAGGGGAGTTGCCAGACTTCCAAGTTCTTGTCTGACATTTGTACAGTTATAGCTTTACTAGATAAAAAATTTGGGCAAGATAGCGTTAGGAATATTGGTATTATTACTCGATTTCTAAGGGCGCGGGATGGTACATTTGTATGATAGGTACCATGAGGGGAGTTAAAAGACTTCCAAGTTCTTCTCTGACAGTTTGTACAGTTATAGCTTTACTAAATACAAAATTTGGGCAAGATAGCATTGGGAATATTGGTATTATTACTCGATTTATAAGGGCGCTAGATGGTACATTTGTATGGGAGGTACCATGAGGGGAGTTGCCAGACTTCCAAGTTATTGTCTGACAGTTTGTACAGTTATCGCTTTACTAAACACAAAATTTGTGCAAGATAGCGTTGGGAATATTGGTATTATTACACGATTTCTACGTACGCGGGATGGTACATTTGTATGGAAGGTACCATGAGGGGAGTTGCCAGACTTCCAAGTTTTTGTCCGAAACTTTCTCCAGTTATAGCTTTACTAAATACAGAATTTGGGCAAGATAGCGTTGGGAATAATGGTATTATTACTTGATTTCTACGGGCGCTGGATGGTACATTTGTATGGGAGGTACCATGAGGGGAGTTGCCAGACTTCCAAGTTTTTGTCCGAAACTTTCTCCAGTTATAGCTTTACTAAATACAGAATTTGGGCAGGATCGCGTTGGCGGTATTGTACACTTTCTAAGGAGGTGGAATGGTACATTTGTATGGGAGGTACCAGAAGGGGAGTTTCCAGACTTTCAAGTTTTTGTCCGAAACTTTATCCAGTTATAGCTTTTCTAAATACAGACTATGGGCAAGAACGCGTTCAGTTATAGCTTTACTAAATACAAAATTTGGGCAGGATAGCGTTGGCAATATTGGTATTATTACTCGATTTCTAAGGGCGCGGGATGGTACAATTGTGTGGGAGGTACCATGAGGGGAGTTTCCAGACTTTCAAGTTTTTGTCGGAAACTTTATCCAGTTATAGCTTTACTAAATACAGACTATGGGCAAGAACGCGTTCAGTTATAGCTTTACTAAATACAAAATTTGGGCAAGATAGCGTTGGCAATATTGGTATTATTACTCGATTTCTAAGGGCGCGGGATGGTACAATTGTGTGGGAGGTACCATGAGGGGAGTTTCCAGACTTTCAAGATTTTGTCCAAAACTTTATCCAGTTATAGCTTTACTAAATACAGACTATGGGCAAGAACGCGTTCAGTTATAACTTTACTAAATACAAAATTTGGGCAAGATAGCGTTGGCAATATTGGTGTTATTACTCGATTTCTAAGGGCGCGGGATGGTACAATTGTGTGGGATGTACCATGAGGGGAGTTTCCAGACTTTCAAGTTTTTGTCCGAAACTTTATCCAGTTATAGCTTTACTAAATAGAGACTATGGCCAAGAACGCGTTCAGTTATAGCTTTACTAAATACAAAATTTGGGCCAGATAGCGTTGGGAATAATGGTATTATTACTCGATTTCTAAGGGCGCGGGATGGTACAATTGTGTGGGAGGTACCATGAGGGGAGTTGCCAAACTTCCAAGTTCATGCCTGACAGTTTGTACAGTTATTGGTATTATTACTCGATTTCTAAGGGCGCGGGATGGTACATTTGTATCGGAGGTACCAAGAGGAGAGTTTCCAGACTTTCAAGTCTTTGTCCGAAACTTTCTCCAGTTATAGCTTTACTAAATACAGACTTTGGGCAAGAATGCGTTGGTGGTATTGATATTATTACACGATTTCTTAAGTGGGTGGAATGGTACATTTGTATGGGAGGTACCACGAGGAGAGTTGCCAGACTTCCAAGTTAATGTCTGACAGTTTGTACAGTTATAGCTTTACTAAATACAGAATTTGGGCAGCATCGCGTTGGCGGTATTGATAGTATTACACGCTTTCTAAGGAGGTGGCATGGTACATTTGTATGGGAGGTACCAGAAGGAGAGTTTCCAGACTTTCAAGTTTTTCTCCGAAACTTTCTCCAGTTATAGCTTTACTAAATACAGACTTTGGGCAAGATAGCGTTGGGAATATTGGTATTATTACTCGATTTCTACGGGCGCGGGATGATACATTTGTATAGGAGGTACCATGAGGGGAGTTGCCAGACTTCCAAGTTCTTGTCTGACAGTTTGTACAGTTATAGCTTCAATAAACACAAAATTTGGGCAAGATAGCGTTGGGAATATTGGTATTATTACTCGATTTCTAAGGGCGCGGGATGGTATATTTGTATGGGAGGTACCATGAGGGGAGTTGCCAGACTTCCAAGTTCTTGTCTGACAGTTTGTACAGTTATAGCTTTACTAGATAAAAAATTTGGGCAAGATAGCGTTGGGAATATTGGTATTATTACTCGATTTCTAAGGGCGCGGGATGGTACATTTGTATGATAGGTACCATGAGGGGAGTTAAAAGACTTCCAAGTTCTTCTCTGACAGTTTGTACAGTTATAGCTTTACTAAATACAAAATTTGGGCAAGATAGCGTTGGGAATATTGGTATTATTACTCGATTTATAAGGGCGCTAGATGGTACATTTGTATGGGAGGTACCATGAGGGGAGTTGCCAGACTTCCAAGTTATTGTCTGACAGTTTGTACAGTTATCGCTTTACTAAACACAAAATTTGTGCAAGATAGCGTTGGGAATATTGGTATTATTACACGATTTCTACGTACGCGGGATGGTACATTTGTATGGAAGGTACCATGAGGGGAGTTGCCAGACTTCCAAGTTTTTGTCCGAAACTTTCTCCAGTTATAGCTTTACTAAATACAGAATTTGGGCAAGATAGCGTTGGGAATAATGGTATTATTACTTGATTTCTACGGGCGCTGGATGGTACATTTGTATGGGAGGTACCATGAGGGGAGTTGCCAGACTTCCAAGTTTTTGTCCGAAACTTTCTCCAGTTATAGCTTTACTAAATACAGAATTTGGGCAGGATCGCGTTGGCGGTATTGTACACTTTCTAAGGAGGTGGAATGGTACATTTGTATGGGAGGTACCAGAAGGGGAGTTTCCAGACTTTCAAGTTTTTGTCCGAAACTTTATCCAGTTATAGCTTTTCTAAATACAGACTATGGGCAAGAACGCGTTCAGTTATAGCTTTACTAAATACAAAATTTGGGCAAGATAGCATTGGCAATTTTGGTATTATTACTCGATTTCTAAGGGCGCGGGATGGTACAATTGTGTGGGAGGTACCATGAGGGGAGTTTCCAGACTTTCAAGTTTTTGTCGGAAACTTTATCCAGTTATAGCTTTACTAAATACAGACTATGGGCAAGAACGCGTTCAGTTATAGCTTTACTAAATACAAAATTTGGGCAAGATAGCGTTGGCAATATTGGTATTATTACTCGATTTCTAAGGGCGCGGGATGGTACAATTGTGTGGGAGGTACCATGAGGGGAGTTTCCAGACTTTCAAGATTTTGTCCAAAACTTTATCCAGTTATAGCTTTACTAAATACAGACTATGGGCAACAACGCGTTCAGTTATAGCTTTACTAAATACAAAATTTGGGCAAGATAGCGTTGGCAATATTGGTATTATTATTAGTCGATTTCTAAGGGCGCGGGATGGTACAATTGTGTGTGAGGTACCATGAGGGGAGTTTCCAGACTTTCAAGTTTTTGTCCGAAACTTTATCCAGTTATAGCTTTACTAAATACAGACTATGGGCAAGAACGCGTTCAGTTATAGCTTTACTAAATACAAAATTTGGGCCAGATAACGTTGGGAATAATGGTATTATTACTCGATTTCTAAGGGCGCGGGATGGTACATTTGTATCGGAGGTACCAGAAGGGGAGTTTCCAGACCTTCAAGTTTTTGTCCGAAACTTTCTCCAGTTATAGCTTTACTAAATACAGACTTTGGGCAAGAACGCGTTGGTGGTATTGATATTATTACACGATTTCTTAAGTGGGTGGAATGGTACATTTGTATGGGAGGTACCACGAGGAGAGTTGCCAGACTTCCAAGTTAATGTCTGACAGTTTGTACAGTTATAGCTTTACTAGATACAAAATTTGGGCAAGATAGCGTTGGGAATATTGGTATTATTACTCGATTTCTAAGGGCGCGGGATGGTACATTTGTATGGGAGGTACCATGAGGGGAGTTGCCAGACTTCCAAGTTATTGTCTGACAGTTTGTACAGTTATAGCTTTACTAAACACAAAATTTGGGCAAGATAGCGTTGGGAATATTGGTATTATTACTCGATTTCTAAGGGCGCGGGATGATACATTTGTATGGGAGGTACCATGAGGGGAGTTGCCAGACTTCCAAGTTCTTTTCTGACAGTTTGTACAGTTATAGCTTTACTAGATACAAAATTTGGGCAAGATAGCGTTGGGAATATTGGTATTATTACTCGATTTCTAAGGGCGCGGGATGGTACATTTGTATGGGAGGTACCATGAGGGGAGTTACCAGACTTCCAAGTTCTTCTCTGACAGTTTGTACAGTTATAGCTTTACTAAATACAAAATTTGGGCCAGATAGCGTTGGGAATAATGGTATTATTACTCGATTTCTAAGGGCGCGGGATGGTACAATTGTGTGGGAGGTACAATGAGGGGCGTTGCCAAACTTCCAACTTATTGTCTGACAGTTTGTACAGTTATAGCTTTACTAAATACAGAATTTGGGCAGCATCGCGTTGGCGGTATTGATAGTATTACACGCTTTCTAAGGAGGTGGCATGGTACATTTGTATGGGAGGTACCAGACGGAGAGTTTCCAGACTTTCAAGTTTTTGTCCGAAACTTTCTCCAGTTATAGCTTTACTAAATACAGACTTTGGGCAAGATAGCGTTGGGAATAATGGTATTATTACTCGATTTCTACGGGCGAGGGATGGTACATTTGTATGGGAGGTACCATGAGGGGAGTTGCCAGACTTCCAAGTTCTTGTCTGACAGTTTGTACAGTTATAGCTTTACTAAACACAAAATTTGGGCAAGATAGCGTTGGAAATATTGGTATTATTACTCGATTTCTAAGGGCGCGGGATGGTACATTTGTATAGGAGGTACCATGAGGGGAGTTTCCAGACTTTCAAGTTTTTGTCGGAAACTTTATCCAGTTATAGCTTTACTAAATACAGACTATGGGCAAGAACGCGTTCAGTTATAGCTTTACTAAATACAAAATTTGGGCAAGATAGCGTTGGCAATATTGGTATTATTACTCGATTTCTAAGGGCGCGGGATGGTACAATTGTGTGGGAGGTACCATGAGGGGAGTTTCCAGACTTTCAAGATTTTGTCCAAAACTTTATCCAGTTATAGCTTTACTAAATACAGACTATGGGCAACAACGCGTTCAGTTATAGCTTTACTAAATACAAAATTTGGGCAAGATAGCGTTGGCAATATTGGTATTATTATTAGTCGATTTCTAAGGGCGCGGGATGGTACAATTGTGTGTGAGGTACCATGAGGGGAGTTTCCAGACTTTCAAGTTTTTGTCCGAAACTTTATCCAGTTATAGCTTTACTAAATACAGACTATGGGCAAGAACGCGTTCAGTTATAGCTTTACTAAATACAAAATTTGGGCCAGATAACGTTGGGAATAATGGTATTATTACTCGATTTCTAAGGGCGCGGGATGGTACATTTGTATCGGAGGTACCAGAAGGGGAGTTTCCAGACCTTCAAGTTTTTGTCCGAAACTTTCTCCAGTTATAGCTTTACTAAATACAGACTTTGGGCAAGAACGCGTTGGTGGTATTGATATTATTACACGATTTCTTAAGTGGGTGGAATGGTACATTTGTATGGGAGGTACCACGAGGAGAGTTGCCAGACTTCCAAGTTAATGTCTGACAGTTTGTACAGTTATAGCTATACTAAACACAAAATGTGGGCAAGATAGCGTTGGGAATATTGGTATTGGGAGTTACCAGACTTCCAAGTTCTTTTCTGACAGTTTGTACAGTTATAGCTTTACTAGATACAAAATTTGGGCAAGATAGCGTTGGGAATATTGGTATTATTACTCGATTTCTAAGGGCGCGGGATGGTACATTTGTATGGGAGGTACCATGAGGGGAGTTGCCAGACTTCCAAGTTATTGTCTGACAGTTTGTACAGTTATAGCTTTACTAAACACAAAATTTGGGCAAGATAGCGTTGGGAATATTGGTATTATTACTCGATTTCTAAGGGCGCGGGATGATACATTTGTATGGGAGGTACCATGAGGGGAGTTGCCAGACTTCCAAGTTCTTTTCTGACAGTTTGTACAGTTATAGCTTTACTAGATACAAAATTTGGGCAAGATAGCGTTGGGAATATTGGTATTATTACTCGATTTCTAAGGGCGCGGGATGGTACATTTGTATGGGAGGTACCATGAGGGGAGTTACCAGACTTCCAAGTTCTTCTCTGACAGTTTGTACAGTTATAGCTTTACTAAATACAAAATTTGGGCCAGATAGCGTTGGGAATAATGGTATTATTACTCGATTTCTAAGGGCGCGGGATGGTACAATTGTGTGGGAGGTACAATGAGGGGCGTTGCCAAACTTCCAACTTATTGTCTGACAGTTTGTACAGTTATAGCTTTACTAAATACAGAATTTGGGCAGCATCGCGTTGGCGGTATTGATAGTATTACACGCTTTCTAAGGAGGTGGCATGGTACATTTGTATGGGAGGTACCACGAGGAGAGTTGCCAGACTTCCAAGTTAATGTCTGACAGTTTGTACAGTTATAGCTATACTAAACACAAAATGTGGGCAAGATAGCGTTGGGAATATTGGTATTGGGAGTTACCAGACTTCCAAGTTCTTTTCTGACAGTTTGTACAGTTATAGCTTTACTAGATACAAAATTTGGGCAAGATAGCGTTGGGAATATTGGTATTATTACTCGATTTCTAAGGGCGCGGGATGGTACATTTGTATGGGAGGTACCATGAGGGGAGTTGCCAGACTTCCAAGTTATTGTCTGACAGTTTGTACAGTTATAGCTTTACTAAACACAAAATTTGGGCAAGATAGCGTTGGGAATATTGGTATTATTACTCGATTTCTAAGGGCGCGGGATGATACATTTGTATGGGAGGTACCATGAGGGGAGTTGCCAGACTTCCAAGTTCTTTTCTGACAGTTTGTACAGTTATAGCTTTACTAGATACAAAATTTGGGCAAGATAGCGTTGGGAATATTGGTATTATTACTCGATTTCTAAGGGCGCGGGATGGTACATTTGTATGGGAGGTACCATGAGGGGAGTTACCAGACTTCCAAGTTCTTCTCTGACAGTTTGTACAGTTATAGCTTTACTAAATACAAAATTTGGGCCAGATAGCGTTGGGAATAATGGTATTATTACTCGATTTCTAAGGGCGCGGGATGGTACAATTGTGTGGGAGGTACAATGAGGGGCGTTGCCAAACTTCCAACTTATTGTCTGACAGTTTGTACAGTTATAGCTTTACTAAATACAGAATTTGGGCAGCATCGCGTTGGCGGTATTGATAGTATTACACGCTTTCTAAGGAGGTGGCATGGTACATTTGTATGGGAGGTACCAGACGGAGAGTTTCCAGACTTTCAAGTTTTTGTCCGAAACTTTCTCCAGTTATAGCTTTACTAAATACAGACTTTGGGCAAGATAGCGTTGGGAATAATGGTATTATTACTCGATTTCTACGGGCGAGGGATGGTACATTTGTATGGGAGGTACCATGAGGGGAGTTGCCAGACTTCCAAGTTCTTGTCTGACAGTTTGTACAGTTATAGCTTTACTAAACACAAAATTTGGGCAAGATAGCGTTGGAAATATTGGTATTATTACTCGATTTCTAAGGGCGCGGGATGGTACATTTGTATAGGAGGTACCATGAGGGGAGTTTCCAGACTTTCAAGTTTTTGTCGGAAACTTTATCCAGTTATAGCTTTACTAAATACAGACTATGGGCAAGAACGCGTTCAGTTATAGCTTTACTAAATACAAAATTTGGGCAAGATAGCGTTGGCAATATTGGTATTATTACTCGATTTCTAAGGGCGCGGGATGGTACAATTGTGTGGGAGGTACCATGAGGGGAGTTTCCAGACTTTCAAGATTTTGTCCAAAACTTTATCCAGTTATAGCTTTACTAAATACAGACTATGGGCAACAACGCGTTCAGTTATAGCTTTACTAAATACAAAATTTGGGCAAGATAGCGTTGGCAATATTGGTATTATTATTAGTCGATTTCTAAGGGCGCGGGATGGTACAATTGTGTGTGAGGTACCATGAGGGGAGTTTCCAGACTTTCAAGTTTTTGTCCGAAACTTTATCCAGTTATAGCTTTACTAAATACAGACTATGGGCAAGAACGCGTTCAGTTATAGCTTTACTAAATACAAAATTTGGGCCAGATAACGTTGGGAATAATGGTATTATTACTCGATTTCTAAGGGCGCGGGATGGTACATTTGTATCGGAGGTACCAGAAGGGGAGTTTCCAGACCTTCAAGTTTTTGTCCGAAACTTTCTCCAGTTATAGCTTTACTAAATACAGACTTTGGGCAAGAACGCGTTGGTGGTATTGATATTATTACACGATTTCTTAAGTGGGTGGAATGGTACATTTGTATGGGAGGTACCACGAGGAGAGTTGCCAGACTTCCAAGTTAATGTCTGACAGTTTGTACAGTTATAGCTATACTAAACACAAAATGTGGGCAAGATAGCGTTGGGAATATTGGTATTGGGAGTTACCAGACTTCCAAGTTCTTTTCTGACAGTTTGTACAGTTATAGCTTTACTAGATACAAAATTTGGGCAAGATAGCGTTGGGAATATTGGTATTATTACTCGATTTCTAAGGGCGCGGGATGGTACATTTGTATGGGAGGTACCATGAGGGGAGTTGCCAGACTTCCAAGTTATTGTCTGACAGTTTGTACAGTTATAGCTTTACTAAACACAAAATTTGGGCAAGATAGCGTTGGGAATATTGGTATTATTACTCGATTTCTAAGGGCGCGGGATGATACATTTGTATGGGAGGTACCATGAGGGGAGTTGCCAGACTTCCAAGTTCTTTTCTGACAGTTTGTACAGTTATAGCTTTACTAGATACAAAATTTGGGCAAGATAGCGTTGGGAATATTGGTATTATTACTCGATTTCTAAGGGCGCGGGATGGTACATTTGTATGGGAGGTACCATGAGGGGAGTTACCAGACTTCCAAGTTCTTCTCTGACAGTTTGTACAGTTATAGCTTTACTAAATACAAAATTTGGGCCAGATAGCGTTGGGAATAATGGTATTATTACTCGATTTCTAAGGGCGCGGGATGGTACAATTGTGTGGGAGGTACAATGAGGGGCGTTGCCAAACTTCCAACTTATTGTCTGACAGTTTGTACAGTTATAGCTTTACTAAATACAGAATTTGGGCAGCATCGCGTTGGCGGTATTGATAGTATTACACGCTTTCTAAGGAGGTGGCATGGTACATTTGTATGGGAGGTACCAGACGGAGAGTTTCCAGACTTTCAAGTTTTTGTCCGAAACTTTCTCCAGTTATAGCTTTACTAAATACAGACTTTGGGCAAGATAGCGTTGGGAATAATGGTATTATTACTCGATTTCTACGGGCGAGGGATGGTACATTTGTATGGGAGGTACCATGAGGGGAGTTGCCAGACTTCCAAGTTCTTGTCTGACAGTTTGTACAGTTATAGCTTTACTAAACACAAAATTTGGGCAAGATAGCGTTGGAAATATTGGTATTATTACTCGATTTCTAAGGGCGCGGGATGGTACATTTGTATAGGAGGTACCATGAGGGGAGTTGCCAGACTTCCAAGTTCTTGTCTGACAGTTTGTACAGTTATAGCTTTACTAAATACAGAATTTGGGCAGCATCGCGTTGGCGGTATTGATAGTATTACACGCTTTCTAAGGAGGTGGCATGGTACATTTGTATGGGAGGTACCAGACGGAGAGTTTCCAGACTTTCAAGTTTTTGTCCGAAACTTTCTCCAGTTATAGCTTTACTAAATACAGACTTTGGGCAAGATAGGGTTGGGAATATTGGTATTATTACTCGATTTCTAAGGGCGCGGGATGGTACAATTGTATGGGAGGTACCATGAGGGGAGTTACCAGACTTCCAAGTTCTTCTCTGACAGTTTGTACAGTTATAGCTTTACTAAATACAAAATTTGGGCAAGATAGCGTTGGAAATATTGGTATTATTACTCGATTTATAAGGGCGCTAGATGGTACATTTGTATGGGAGGTACCATGAGGGGAGTTGCCAGACTTCCAAGTTATTGTCTGACAGTTTGTACAGTTATAGCTTTACTAAACACAAAATTTGGGCAAGATAGCGTTGGGAATATTGGTATTATTACTCGATTTCTAAGGGCGCGGGATGATACATTTGTATGGGAGGTACCATGAGGGGAGTTGCCAGACTTCCAAGTTCTTGTCTGACAGTTTGTACAGTATAGCTTTGCTAAATACAAAATTTGGGCAAGATAGCGTTGGGAATATTGGTATTATTACTCGATTTCTAAGGGCGCGGGATGGTACATTTGTATCGAAAGTACCAAGAGGGGAGTGCCAAACTTCCAAGTTCATGTCTGACAGTTTGTACAGTTATAGCTTTACTAAATACAGAATTTGGGCAAGATAGCGTTGGGAATAATGGTATTATAACTCGATTTCTACGTACGCGGGATGGTACATTTGTATGGGAGGTACCATGAGAGGAGTTGCCAGACTTCCAAGTTCATGTCTGACAGTTTGTACAGTTATAGATTTACTAAATACAGAATTTGGGCAAGATAGCGTTGGGAATAATGGTATTATTACTCGATTTATAAGGGCGCTAGATGGTACATTTGTATGGGAGGTACCATGAGGGGAGTTGCCAGACTTCCAAGTTATTGTCTGACAGTTTGTACAGTTATAGCTTTACTAAACACAAAATTTGGGCAAGATAGCGTTGGGAATATTGGAATTATTACTCGATTTCTAAGGGCGCGGGATGATACATTTGTATGGGAGGTACCATGAGGGGAGTTGCCAGACTTCCAAGTTCTTGTCTGACAGTTTGTACAGTATAGCTTTACTAAATACAAAATTTGGGCAAGATAGCGTTGGGAATATTGGTATTATTACTCGATTTCTAAGGGCGCGGGATGGTACATTTGTATCGAAAGTACCAAGAGGGGAGTGCCAAACTTCCAAGTTCATGTCTGACAGTTTGTACAGTTATAGCTTTACTAAATACAGAATTTGGGCAAGATAGCGTTGGGAATAATGGTATTATAACTCGATTTCTACGTACGCGGGATGGTACATTTGTATGGGAGGTACCATGAGGGGAGTTGCCAGACTTCCAAGTTCATGTCTGACAGTTTGTACAGTTATAGATTTACTAAATACAGAATTTGGGCAAGATAGCGTTGGGAATAATGGTATTATTACTCGATTTCTACGGGCGCGGGATGGTACATTTGTATCGGAGGTACCAAGAGGGGAGTTGCCAAACTTCGAAGTTCATGTCTGACAAGTTGTACAGTTATAGCTTTACTAAATACAGAATTTGGGCAAGATAGCGTTGGGAATAATGGTATTATTACTTGATTTCTACGGGCGCGGGATGGTACATTTGTATGGGAGGTACCATGAGAGGAGTTGCCAGACTTCCAAGTTCTTGTCTGACAGTTTGTACAGTTATAGCTTTACTAAACACGAAATTTGGGCAAGATAGCGTTGGGAATATTGGTATTATTTCTCGATTTCTAAGGGCGCGGGATGGTATATTTGTATGGGAGATACCATGAGGGGAGTTGCCAGACTTCCAAGTTCTTGTCTGACACTTTGTACAGTTATAGCTTTACTAAATACAGAATTTGGGCAGGATCGCGTTGGCGGTATTGATAGTATTACACGCTTTCTAAGAAGGTGGCATGGTACATTTGTATGGGAGGTACCCGAAGGAGAGTTTCCAGACTTTCAAGTTTTTGTCAGAAACTTTCTCCAGTTATAGCTTTACTAAATACATACTTTGGGCAAGATAGCGTTGGGAATATTGGTATTATTACTCGATTTCAACGGGCGCGGGATGGTACATTTGTATAGGAGGTACCATGAGGGGAGTTGCCAGACTTCCATGTTCTTGTCTGACAGTTTGTACAGTTATAGCTTTACTAAACACAAAATTTGGGCAAGATAGCGTTGGGAATATTGGTATTATTACTCGATTTCTAAGGGCGCGGGATGATACATTTGTATGGGAGATACCATGAGGGGAGTTGCCAGATTTCCAAGTTCTTGTCTGACACTTTGTACAGTTATAGCTTTACTAAATACAGAATTTGGGCAGGATCGCGTTGGCGGTATTGATAGTATTACACGCTTTCTGAGAAGGTGGCATGGTACATTTGTATGGGAGGTACCAAAAGGAGAGTTTCCAGACTTTCAAGTTTTTGTCCGAAACTTTCTCCAGTTATAGCTTTACTAAATACAGACTTTGGGCAAGATAGCGTTGGGAATATTGGTATTATTACTCGATTTCTACGGGCGCGGGATGGTACATTTGTATAGGAGGTACCATGAGGGGAGTTGCCAGACTTCCATGTTCTTGTCTGACAGTTTGTACAGTTATAGCTTTACTAAACACAAAATTTGGGCAAGATAGCGTTGGGAATATTGGTATTATTACTCGATTTCTAAGGGCGCGTGATGGTACATTTGTATAGGAGGTACCATGAGGGGAGTTGCCAGACTTCCAAGTTCTTGTCTGACAGTTTGTACAGTTATAGCTTTACTAAATACAGACTTTGGGCAAGAACGCGTTGGTGGTATTGATATTATTACACGATTTCTTAAGTGGGTGGAATGGTACATTTGTATGGGAGGTACCATGAGGAGAGTTGCCAAACTTCCAAGTTCATGTCTGACAGTTTGTACAGTTATAGCTTTACTAAATACAGAATTTGGGCAGCATCGCGTTGGCGGTATTGATATTACACGATTTCTAAGGAGGTGGAATGGTACATTTGTATGGGAGGTACCAGAAGGGTAGTTGCCAGACTTTCAATTTTTTGTCCGATACTTTCTCCAGTTATGGCTTTACTAAATACAGAATTTTAGCAGGATCGCGGTGGTGGTATTGATATTATTACTCGATCTCTAAGTGGGTGGAATGGTACATTTGTATGGGAGGTACCAGAAGGGGAGTTGCCAGACTTCCAAGTTTTTGTCTGACAGTTTGTACAGTTATAGCTTTACTAAATAGAAAATTTGGGCAAGATAGCGTTGGGAATATTGGTATTATTACTCGATTTCTAAAGGCTCGGGATGGAACATTTGTATGGGAGGTACCATGAGGGGAGTTGCCAGACTTCCAAGTTCATGTCTGACAGTTTGAACAGTTATTACTAAATATAAAATTTGGGCTAGATAGCGTTGGCAATATTGGTATTATTACTCGATTTCTAAGGGCGCGGGATGGTACATTTGTATCGAAAGTACCAAGAGGGGAGTGCCAAACTTCCAAGTTCATGTCTGACATTTTGTACAGTTATAGCTTTACTAAATACAGAATTTGGGCAAGATAGCGTTGGGAATAATGGTATTATTACTTGATTTCTACGGGCGCGGGATGGTACATTTGTATGGGAGGTACCATGAGGGGAGTTGCCAGACTTCCAAGTTTTTGTCCGAAACTTTCTCCAGTTATAGCTTTACTAAATACAGAATTTGGGCAGGATCGCGTTGGCGGTATTGATAGTATTACACGCTTTCTAAGGAGGTGGAATGGTACATTTGTATGGGAGGTACCAGAAGGGGAGTTTCCAGACTTTCAAGTTTTTGTCCGAAACTTTCTCCAGTTATAGCTTTACTAAATAAAGACTTTCGGCAAGATCGCGTTGGTGGTATTGTACACTTTCTAAGGAGGTGGAATGGTACATTTGTATGGGAGGTACCAGAAGGGGAGTTTTCAGACTTTCAAGTTTTTGTCCGAAACTTTCTCCAGTTATAGCTTTACTAAATACAGACTGATATTATTACACGATTTCTTAAGAGGGTGGAATGGTACATTTGTATGGGAGGTACCATGAGGAGAGTTGCCAGACTTCCAAGTTCATGTCTGACAGTTTGTACTGTTATAGCTTTACTAAATACAAAATTTGGGCCAGATATCGTTGGGAATAATGGTATTATTACTCGATTTCCTAAGTGGGTGGAATGGTACATTTGTATGGGAGGTACCATGAGGGGAGTTTCCAGACTTCCAAGTTCTTGTCTGACAGTTTGTGCAGTTATAGCTTTACTAAATACAGAATTTGGGCAGGATCGCGTTAGCGGTATTGATAGTATTACACGCTTTCTAAGAAGGTGGCATGGTACATTTGTATGGGAGGTACCATGAGGAGAGTTGCCAGACTTCCAAGTTCATGTCTGACAGTTTGTACTGTTATAGCTTTACTAAATACAGAATTTGGGCAGGATCGCGTTGGCGGTATTGATAGTATTACACGCTTTCTAAGAAGGTGGCATGGTACATTTGTATGGGAGGTACCAAAAGGAGAGTTTCCAGACTTTCAAGTTTTTGTCCGAAACTTTCTCCAGTTATAGCTTTACTAAATACAGACTTTGGGCAAGAACGCGTTGGTGGTATTGATATTATTACACGATTTCTTAAGTGGGTGGAATGGTACATTTGTATGGGAGGTACCATGAGGAGAGTTGCCAGACTTCCAAGTTTATGTCTGACAGTTTGTACAGTTATAGCTTTACTAAATACAGAATTTGGACAGGATCGCGTTGGCGGTATTGATATTACACGATTTCTAAGGAGGTGGAATGGTACATTTGTATGGTAGGTACCAGAAGGGTAGTTGCCAGACTTTCAATTTTTTGTCCGATACTTTCTCCAGCTATGGCTTTAATAAATACAGAATTTGAGCAGGATCGCGGTGGTGGTATTGATATTATTACTCGATCTCTAAGTGGGTGGAATGGTACATTTGTATGGGAGGTACCAGAAGGGGAGTTGCCAGACTTCCAAGTTCTTGTCTGACAGTTTGTACAATTATAGCTTTCCTAAATACAAAATTTGGGCAAGATAGCGTTGGGAATATTGGTATTATTACTCAATTTCTAAGGGCGCGGGATGGTACATTTGTATCGGAGGTACCAAGATTAGAGTTTCCAGACTTCCAAGTTCATGTCTGACAGTTTGTACAGTTATAGCTTTACTAAATATAAAATTTGGGCTAGATAGCGTTGGCAATATTGGTATTATTACTCGATTTCTAAGGGCGCGGGATGGTACATTTGTATAGAAAGTACCAAGAGGGGAGTGCCAAACTTCCAAGTTCATGTCTGACAGTTTGTACAGTTATAGCTTTACTAAATACAGACTTTGGGCAAGAACGCGTTCAGTTATAGCTTTACTAAATACAAAATTTGGGCAAGATAGCGTTGGCAATATTGGTATTATTACTCGATTTCTAAGGGCGCGGGATGGTACATTTGTATGGGAGGTACCATGAGGGGAGATGCCAGACTTTCAAGTTTTTGTCCGAAACTTTCTCCAGTTATAGCTTTACTAAATACAGACTTTGGGCAAGATAGCGTTGGGAATATTGGTATTATTACTCGATTTCTAAGGGCGCGGGATGGTACATTTGTATAGGAGGTACCATGAGGGGAGTTGCCAGACTTCCAAGTTCTTGTCTGACAGTTTGTACAGTTATAGCTTTTCTAAACACAAAATTTGGGCAAGATAGCGTTGGGAATATTGGTATTATTACTCGATTTCTAAGGGCGCGGGATGGTACATTTGTATGGGAGGTACCATGAGGGGAGTTGCCAGACTTCCAAGTTCATGTCTGACAGTTTGTACTGTTATAGCTTTACTAAATACAAAGTTTGGGCCAGATATCGTTGGGAATAATGGGATTATTACTCGATTTCCTAAGTGGGTGGAATGGTACATTTGTATGGGAGGTACCATGAGGGGAGTTTCCAGACTTCCAAGTTCTTGTCTGACAGTTTGTACAATTATAGCTTTCCTAAATACAAAATTTGGGCAAGATAGCGTTGGGAATATTGGTATTATTACTCAATTTCTAAGGGCGCGGGATGGTACATTTGTATCGGAGGTACCAAGAGGAGAGTTTCCAGACTTTCAAGTCTTTGTCCGAAACTTTCTCCAGTTATAGCTTTACTAAATACAGACTTTGGGCAAGAACGCGTTGGTGGTATTGATACTATTACACGATTTCTTAAGTGGGTGGAATGGTACATTTGTATGGGAGGTACCACGAGGAGAGTTGCCAGACTTCCAAGTTAATGTGTGACAGTTTGTACAGTTATAGCTATACTAAACACAAAATGTGGGCAAGATAGCGTTGGGAATATTGGTATTATTACTCGATTTCTAAGGGCGCGGGATGGTACATTTGTATGGGAGATACCATGAGGGGAGTTGCCAGACTTCCAAGTTCTTGTCTGACACTTTGTACAGTTATAGCTTTACTAAATACAGAATTTGGGCAGGATCGCGTTGGCGGTATTGATAGTATTACACGCTTTCTAAGAAGGTGGCATGGTACATTTGTATGGGAGGTACCAGAAGGAGAGTTTCCAGACTTTCAAGTTTTTGTCCGAAACTTTCTCCAGTTATAGCTTTACTAAATACAGACTTTGGGCAAGATAGCGTTGGGAATATTGGTATTATTACTCGATTTCTAAGGGCGCGGGATGGTACATTTGTATAGGAGGTACCATGAGGGGAGTTGCCAGACTTCCAAGTTCTTGTCTGACAGTTTGTACAGTTATAGCTTTTCTAAACACAAAATTTGGGCAAGATAGCGTTGGGAATATTGGTATTATTACTCGATTTCTAAGGGCGCGGGATGGTACATTTGTATAGGAGGTACCATGAGGGGAGTTGCCAGACTTCCAAGTTCTTGTCTGACAGTTTGTACAGTTATAGCTTTACTAAACACAAAATTTGGGCAAGATAGCGTTGGGAATATTGGTATTATTACTCGATTTCTAAGGGCACGGGATGGTACATTTGTATGGGAGGTACCATGAGGGGAGTTACCAGACTTCCAAGTTCTTCTCTGACAGTTTGTACAGTTATAGATTTACTAAACACAAAATTTGGGAAAGATAACGTTGGGAATATTGGTATTATTACTCGATTTCTAAGGGCGCGGGATGGTACATTTGTATGGGAGGTACCATGACGGGAGTTACCAGACTTCCAAGTTCTTCTCTGACAGTTTGTACAGTTATAGATTTACTAAACACAAAATTTGGGAAAGATAACGTTGGGAATATTGGTATTATTACTCGATTTCTAAGGGCGCGGGATGGTACATTTGTATGGGAGGTACCATGACGGGAGTAACCAGACTTCCAAGTTCTTCTCTGACAGTTTGTACAGTTATAGATTTACTAAACACAAAATTTGGGAAAGATAACGTTGGGAATATTGGTATTATTACTCGATTTCTAAGGGCACGGGATGGTACATTTGTATGGGAGGTACCAGAAGGGGAGTTGCCAGACTTTCAAGTTTTTGTCCGATACTTTCTCCAGTTATGGCTTTACTAAATACAGAATTTGAGCAGGATCGCGGTGGTGGTATTGATATTATTACTCGATTTCTTAGTGGGTGGAATGGTACATTTGTATAGGAGGTACCATGAGGGGAGTTGCCAGACTTCCAAGTTCTTGTCTGACAGTTTGTACAGTTATAGCTTTACTAAACACAAAATTTGGGCAAGATAACGTTGGGAATATTGGTATTATTACTTGATTTCTATGGGCGCGGGATGGTACATTTGTATGGGAGGTACCATGACGGGAGTTACCAGACTTCCAAGTTCTTCTCTGACAGTTTGTACAGTTATAGATTTACTAAACACAAAATTTGGGAAAGATAACGTTGGGAATATTGGTATTATTACTCGATTTCTAAGGGCGCGGGATAGTACATTTGTATGGGAGGTACCATGAGGGGAGTTGCCAGACTTCCAAGTTCATGTCTGACAGTTTGTACAGTTATAGCTTTACTAAATACAAAATTTGGGCAAGATAACGTTGGGAATATTGGTATTATTACTCGATTTCTGAGGGCGCGGGATGGTACATTTGTATGGGAGGTACCATGAGGGGAGTTGCCAGACTTCCAAGTTCATGTCTGACAGTTTGTACAGTTATAGCTGTACTAAATACAAAATTTGGGCAAGATAACGTTGGGAATATTGGTATTATTACTTGATTTCTATGGGCACGGGATGGTACATTTGTATGGGAGGTACCATGAGGGGAGTTACCAGACTTTCAAGTTCTTCTCTGACAGTTTGTACAGTTATAGCTTTACTAAACACAAAATTTGGGCAGGATGGCGTTGGGAATATTGGTATTATTACTCGATTTCTAAGGGCGCGGGATGGTACATTTGTATGGGAGGTACCACGAGGGGAGTTGCCAGACTTCCAAGTTCTTGTCTGACAGTTTGTCCAGATATAGCTTTACCAAATACAAAATTTGGGGAAGATAGCTTTGGGAATATTGGTATTTTTACTCGATTTTTACCATGAGGGGAGTTGCCAGACTTCCAAGTTCTTGTCTGACAGTTTGTACAGTTATAGCTTTACTAAATGCAGAATTTGGGCAAGATAGCGTTGGGAATATTGGTATTATTAATCGATTTATAAGGGCCCGGGATGGTACATTTGTATGGGAGGTACCATGAGGGGAGTTGCCAGACTTCCAAGTTCATGTCTGACAGTTTGTACAGTTATAGCTGTACTAAATACAAAATTTGGGCCATATATCGTTGGGAATAATGGTATTATTACTCGATTTCCTAAGTGGGTGGAATGGTACATTTGTATGGGAGGTACCATGAGGGGAGTTTCCAGACTTCCAAGTTCTTGTCTGACAGTTTGTGCAGTTATAGCTTTACTAAATACAGAATTTGGGCAGGATCGCGTTAGCGGTATTGATAGTATTACACGCTTTCTAAGAAGGTGGCATGGTACATTTGTATGGGAGGTACCATGAGGAGAGTTGCCAGACTTCCAAGTTCATGTCTGACAGTTTGTACTGTTATAGCTTTACTAAATACAGAATTTGGGCAGGATCGCGTTGGCGGTATTGATAGTATTACACGCTTTCTAAGAAGGTGGCATGGTACATTTGTATGGGAGGTACCAAAAGGAGAGTTTCCAGACTTTCAAGTTTTTGTCCGAAACTTTCTCCAGTTATAGCTTTACTAAATACAGACTTTGGGCAAGAACGCGTTGGTGGTATTGATATTATTACACGATTTCTTAAGTGGGTGGAATGGTACATTTGTATGGGAGGTACTATGAGGAGAGTTGCCAGACTTCCAAGTTTATGTCTGACAGTTTGTACAGTTATAGCTTTACTAAATACAGAATTTGGACAGGATCGCGTTGGCGGTATTGATATTACACGATTTCTAAGGAGGTGGAATGGTACATTTGTATGGTAGGTACCAGAAGGGTAGTTGCCAGACTTTCAATTTTTTGTCCGATACTTTCTCCAGCTATGGCTTTAATAAATACAGAATTTGAGCAGGATCGCGGTGGTGGTATTGATATTATTACTCGATCTCTAAGTGGGTGGAATGGTACATTTGTATGGGAGGTACCAGAAGGGGAGTTGCCAGACTTCCAAGTTCTTGTCTGACAGTTTGTACAATTATAGCTTTCCTAAATACAAAATTTGGGCAAGATAGCGTTGGGAATATTGGTATTATTACTCAATTTCTAAGGGCGCGGGATGGTACATTTGTATCGGAGGTACCAAGAGGAGAGTTTCCAGACTTCCAAGTTCATGTCTGACAGTTTGTACAGTTATAGCTTTACTAAATATAAAATTTGGGCTAGATAGCGTTGGCAATATTGGTATTATTACTCGATTTCTAAGGGCGCGGGATGGTACATTTGTATAGAAAGTACCAAGAGGGGAGTGCCAAACTTCCAAGTTCATGTCTGACAGTTTGTACAGTTATAGCTTTACTAAATACAGACTTTGGGCAAGAACGCGTTCAGTTATAGCTTTACTAAATACAAAATTTGGGCAAGATAGCGTTGGCAATATTGGTATTATTACTCGATTTCTAAGGGCGCGGGATGGTACATTTGTATGGGAGGTACCATGAGGGGAGATGCCAGACTTTCAAGTTTTTGTCCGAAACTTTCTCCAGTTATAGCTTTACTAAATACAGACTTTGGGCAAGATAGCGTTGGGAATATTGGTATTATTACTCGATTTCTAAGGGCGCGGGATGGTACATTTGTATAGGAGGTACCATGAGGGGAGTTGCCAGACTTCCAAGTTCTTGTCTGACAGTTTGTACAGTTATAGCTTTTCTAAACACAAAATTTGGGCAAGATAGCGTTGGGAATATTGGTATTATTACTCGATTTCTAAGGGCGCGGGATGGTACATTTGTATGGGAGGTACCATGAGGGGAGTTGCCAGACTTCCAAGTTCATGTCTGACAGTTTGTACTGTTATAGCTTTACTAAATACAAAGTTTGGGCCAGATATCGTTGGGAATAATGGGATTATTACTCGATTTCCTAAGTGGGTGGAATGGTACATTTGTATGGGAGGTACCATGAGGGGAGTTTCCAGACTTCCAAGTTCTTGTCTGACAGTTTGTACAATTATAGCTTTCCTAAATACAAAATTTGGGCAAGATAGCGTTGGGAATATTGGTATTATTACTCAATTTCTAAGGGCGCGGGATGGTACATTTGTATCGGAGGTACCAAGAGGAGAGTTTCCAGACTTTCAAGTCTTTGTCCGAAACTTTCTCCAGTTATAGCTTTACTAAATACAGACTTTGGGCAAGAACGCGTTGGTGGTATTGATACTATTACACGATTTCTTAAGTGGGTGGAATGGTACATTTGTATGGGAGGTACCACGAGGAGAGTTGCCAGACTTCCAAGTTAATGTCTGACAGTTTGTACAGTTATAGCTATACTAAACACAAAATGTGGGCAAGATAGCGTTGGGAATATTGGTATTATTACTCGATTTCTAAGGGCGCGGGATGGTACATTTGTATGGGAGATACCATGAGGGGAGTTGCCAGACTTCCAAGTTCTTGTCTGACACTTTGTACAGTTATAGCTTTACTAAATACAGAATTTGGGCAGGATCGCGTTGGCGGTATTGATAGTATTACACGCTTTCTAAGAAGGTGGCATGGTACATTTGTATGGGAGGTACCAGAAGGAGAGTTTCCAGACTTTCAAGTTTTTGTCCGAAACTTTCTCCAGTTATAGCTTTACTAAATACAGACTTTGGGCAAGATAGCGTTGGGAATATTGGTATTATTACTCGATTTCTAAGGGCGCGGGATGGTACATTTGTATAGGAGGTACCATGAGGGGAGTTGCCAGACTTCCAAGTTCTTGTCTGACAGTTTGTACAGTTATAGCTTTTCTAAACACAAAATTTGGGCAAGATAGCGTTGGGAATATTGGTATTATTACTCGATTTCTAAGGGCGCGGGATGGTACATTTGTATACGAGGTACCATGAGGGGAGTTGCCAGACTTCCAAGTTCTTGTCTGACAGTTTGTGCAGTTATAGCTTTACTAAACACAAAATTTGGGCAAGATAGCGTTGGGAATATTGGTATTATTACTCGATTTCTAAGGGCACGGGATGGTACATTTGTATGGGAGGTACCATGAGGGGAGTTACCAGACTTCCAAGTTCTTCTCTGAAAGTTTGTACAGTTATAGATTTACTAAACACAAAATTTGGGAAAGATAACGTTGGGAATATTGGTATTATTACTCGATTTCTAAGGGCGCGGGATAGTACATTTGTATGGGAGGTACCAGAAGGGGAGTTGCCAGACTTCCAAGTTCTTGTCTGACAGTTTGTCCAGATATAGCTTTACCAAATACAAAATTTGGGGAAGATAGCTTTGGGAATATTGATATTATTGGTGGTATTGATATTATTACACGATTTCTTAAGTGGGTGGAATGGTACATTTGTATGGGAGGTACCATGAGGAGAGTTGCCAGACTTCCAAGTTTATGTCTGACAGTTTGTACAGTTATAGCTTTACTAAATACAGAATTTGGACAGGATCGCGTTGGCGGTATTGATATTACACGATTTCTAAGGAGGTGGAATGGTACATTTGTATGGTAGGTACCAGAAGGGTAGTTGCCAGACTTTCAATTTTTTGTCCGATACTTTCTCCAGCTATGGCTTTAATAAATACAGAATTTGAGCAGGATCGCGGTGGTGGTATTGATATTATTACTCGATCTCTAAGTGGGTGGAATGGTACATTTGTATGGGAGGTACCAGAAGGGGAGTTGCCAGACTTCCAAGTTCTTGTCTGACAGTTTGTACAATTATAGCTTTCCTAAATACAAAATTTGGGCAAGATAGCGTTGGGAATATTGGTATTATTACTCAATTTCTAAGGGCGCGGGATGGTACATTTGTATCGGAGGTACCAAGAGGAGAGTTTCCAGACTTCCAAGTTCATGTCTGACAGTTTGTACAGTTATAGCTTTACTAAATATAAAATTTGGGCTAGATAGCGTTGGCAATATTGGTATTATTACTCGATTTCTAAGGGCGCGGGATGGTACATTTGTATAGAAAGTACCAAGAGGGGAGTGCCAAACTTCCAAGTTCATGTCTGACAGTTTGTACAGTTATAGCTTTACTAAATACAGACTTTGGGCAAGAACGCGTTCAGTTATAGCTTTACTAAATACAAAATTTGGGCAAGATAGCGTTGGCAATATTGGTATTATTACTCGATTTCTAAGGGCGCGGGATGGTACATTTGTATGGGAGGTACCATGAGGGGAGATGCCAGACTTCCAAGTTCTTGTCTGACAGTTTGTGCAGTTATAGCTTTACTAAACACAAAATTTGGGCAAGATAGCGTTGGGAATATTGGTATTATTACTCGATTTCTAAGGGCGCGGGATGGTACATTTGTATAGGAGGTACCATGAGGGGAGTTGCCAGACTTCCAAATTCTTGTCTGACACTTTGTACAGTTATAGCTTTACTAAATACAGAATTTGGGCAGGATCGCGTTGGCGGTATTGATAGTATTACACGCTTTCTAAGAAGGTGGCATGGTACATTTGTATGGGAGGTACCAGAAGGAGAGTTTCCAGACTTTCAAGTTTTTGTCCGAAACTTTCTCCAGTTATAGCTTTACTAAATACAGACTTTGGGCAAGATAGCGTTGGGAATATTGGTATTATTACTCGATTTCTAAGGGCGCGGGATGGTACATTTGTATAGGAGGTACCATGAGGGGAGTTGCCAGACTTCCAAGTTCTTGTCTGACAGTTTGTACAGTTATAGCTTTTCTAAACACAAAATTTGGGCAAGATAGCGTTGGGAATATTGGTATTATTACTCGATTTCTAAGGGCGCGGGATGGTACATTTGTATAGGAGGTACCATGAGGGGAGTTGCCAGACTTCCAAGTTCTTGTCTGACAGTTTGTGCAGTTATAGCTTTACTAAACACAAAATTTGGGCAAGATAGCGTTGGGAATATTGGTATTATTACTCGATTTCTAAGGGCACGGGATGGTACATTTGTATGGGAGGTACCATGAGGGGAGTTACCAGACTTCCAAGTTCTTCTCTGAAAGTTTGTACAGTTATAGATTTACTAAACACAAAATTTGGGAAAGATAACGTTGGGAATATTGGTATTATTACTCGATTTCTAAGGGCGCGGGATAGTACATTTGTATGGGAGGTACCAGAAGGGGAGTTGCCAGACTTCCAAGTTCTTGTCTGACAGTTTGTCCAGATATAGCTTTACCAAATACAAAATTTGGGGAAGATAGCTTTGGGAATATTGGTATTTTTACTCGATTTTTACCATGAGGGGAGTTGCCAGACTTCCAAGTTCTTGTCTGACAGTTTGTACAGTTATAGCTTTACTAAATGCAGAATTTGGGCAAGATAGCGTTGGGAATATTGGTATTATTAATCGATTTATAAGGGCCCGGGATGGTACATTTGTATGGGAGGTACCATGAGGGGAGTTGCCAGACTTCCAAGTTCATGTCTGACAGTTTGTACAGTTATAGCTTTACTAAATACAGAATTTGGGCAAGATAGCGTTGGGAATAATGGTATTATTACTCGATTTCTAAGGGCGCGGGATGGTACATTTGTATGGGAGGTACCATGAGGGGAGTTGCCAGACTTCCAAGTTAATGTCTGACAGTTTGTACAGTTATAGCATTACTGAATACAAAATTTGGGCAAGATAACGTTGGGAATATTGGTATTATTACTTGATTTCTATGGGCGCAAGATGGTACATTTGTATGCAAGGTACCATGAGGGGAGTTACCAAACTTCCAAGTTCTTCTCTGACAGTTTGTACAGTTATAGATTTACTAAACACAAAATTTGGGAAAGATAACGTTGGGAATATTGGTATTATTACTCGATTTCTAAGGGCGCGGGATAGTACATTTGTATGGGAGGTACCATGAGGGGAGTTGCCAGACTTCCAAGTTCTTGTCTGACAGTTTGTACAGTTATAGCTTTACTAAATACAGAATTTGGACAGGATCGCGTTGGCGGTATTGATATTACACGATTTCTAAGGAGGTGGAATGGTACATTTGTATGGGAGGTGCCAGAAGGGGAGTTGCCAGACTTTCAAGTTTTTGTCCGATACTTTCTCCAGTTATGGCTTTACTAAATACAGAATTTGAGCAGGATCGCGGTGGTGGTATTGATATTATTACTCGATTTCTAAGTGGGTGGAATTGTACATTTGTATATCAGGTACCATGAGGGGAGTTGCCAGACTTCCAAGTTCTTGTCTGACAGTTTGTACAGTTATAGCTTTACTAAACACAAAATTTGGGCAAGATAGCGTTGGGAATATTGGTATTATTACTTGATTTCTAAGGGCACGGGATGGTACATTTGTATAGGAGGTACCATGAGGGGAGTTGCCAGACTTCCAAGTTCTTGTCTGACAGTTTGTACAGTTATAGCTTTACTAAACACAAAATTTGGGCAAGATAACGTTGGGAATATTGGTATTATTACTTGATTTCTATGGGCGCGGGATGGTACATTTGTATGGGAGGTACCATGAGGGGAGTTACCAGACTTCCAAGTTCTTCTCTGACAGTTTGTACAGTTATAGATTTACTAAACACAAAATTTGGGAAAGATAACGTTGGGAATATTGGTATTATTACTCGATTTCTAAGGGCGCGGGATAGTACATTTGTATGGGAGGTACCATGAGGGGAGTTGCCAGACTTCCAAGTTCATGTTTGACAGTTTGTACAGTTATAGCTTTACTAAATACAAAATTTGGGCAAGATAACGTTGGGAATATTGGTATTATTACTCGATTTCTAAGGGCGCGGGATGGTACATTTGTATGGGAGGTACCATGAGGGGAGTTGCCAGACTTCCAAGTTCATGTCTGACAGTTTGTACAGTTATAGCTTTACTAAATACAAAATTTGGGCAAGATAACGTTGGGAATATTGGTATTATTACTTGATTTCTAGGGGCACGGGATGGTACATTTGTATGGGTGGTCCCATGAGGGGAGTTACCAGACTTCCAAGTTCTTCTCTGACAGTTTGTACAGTTATAGCTTTACTAAACACAAAATTTGGGCAGGATCGCGTTGGGAATATTGGTATTATTACTCGATTTCTAAGGGCGCGGGATGGTACATTTGTATGGGAGGTACCACGAGGGGAGTTGCCAGACTTCCAAGATCTTGTCTGACAGTTTGTACAGTTATAGATTTACTAAACACAAAATTTGGGAAAGATAACGTTGGGAATATTGGTATTATTACTCGATTTCTAAGGGCGCGGGATAGTACATTTGTATGGGAGGTACCATGAGGGGAGTTGCCAGACTTCCAAGTTCTTGTCTGACAGTTTGTACAGTTATAGCTTTACTAAATACAGAATTTGGACAGGATCGCGTTGTCGGTATTGATATTACACGATTTCTAAGGAGGTGGAATGGTACATTTGTATGGGAGGTACCAGAAGGGGAGTTGCCAGACTTTCAAGTTTTTGTCCGATACTTTCTCCAGTTATGGCTTTACTAAATACAGAATTTGAGCAGGATCGCGGTGGTGGTATTGATATTATTACTCGATTTCTAAGTGGGTGGAATTGTACATTTGTATATGAGGTACCATGAGGGGAGTTGCCAGACTTCCAAGTTCTTGTCTGACAGTTTGTACAGTTATAGCTTTACTAAACACAAAATTTGGGCAAGATAGCGTTGGGAATATTGGTATTATTACTTGATTTCTATGGGCGCGGGATGGTACATTTGTATGGGAGGTACCATGAGGGGAGTTACCAGACTTCCAAGTTCTTCTCTGACAGTTTGTACAGTTATAGATTTACTAAACACAAAATTTGGGAAAGATAACGTTGGGAATATTGGTATTATTACTCGATTTCTAAGGGCGCGGGATGGTACATTTGTATGGGAGGTACCATGAGGGGAGTTACCAGACTTCCAAGATCTTGTCTGACAGTTTGTACAGTCATAGCTTTACTAAATACAGAATTTGGACAGGATCGCGTTGGCGGTATTGATATTACACGATTTCTAAGGAGGTGGAATGGTACATTTGTATGGGAGGTACCAGAAGGGTAGTTGCCAGACTTTCAATTTTTTGTCCGATACTTTCTCCAGTTATGGCTGGTGGTGGTATTGATATTATTACTCGATTTCTAAGTGGGTGGAATGGTACATTTGTATGGGAGGTACCAGAAGGGGAGTTGCCAGACTTTCAAGTTTTTTTCCAAAACTTTGTCTAGCTATATCTTTACTAACTACAGAATTTGGGCAAGATCGCGTTGGTAATATTAATAATAATACACGATTTCTAAAGTATGCGGGATGGTACATTTGTATGGGAGGTACCAGAAGGGGAGTAGCCAGACTACCAAGTTTTTGTCAAAACTTTGTCTGTCTATAGCTTTGCTAAATACAGAATTTGAGCAATATCACGTTGGTCATATTGATAATATCACACGATTTCTAAGGTATGCGGGATGGTACATTTGTATGGGAGGTACCAGAGTGAGAGTTGTCAGACTACCAAGTTGTTGTCTAAAACTTTGTCTAGATACTATTACACGATTTCTAAGGTAGGCGGGATGGTACATTTGTATGGGAGGTACCAGAAGGGGAGTTGCCAGACTACCAAGTTGTTTTTCAAATCTTTGTCTGTCTATATCTTTACTAAATACAGAATTTGAGCAATATCGCGTTGGTCATATTGAAATTATAACACGATATCTAAGGTAGGCGGAATGGTACATTTGTATTGGAGGTACCAGAAGGGGAGTTGCCAGACTACCAAGTTGTTTTTCAAAACTTTTTCTAGCTATATCTTTACTAACTACAGAATTTGGGAAGATCGCTTTGGTAATATTAATAATAATACACGATTTCTAAGGTAGGCGGGATGGTACATTTGTATGGGAGGTACAAGAAGGGGAGTTGCTAGACTACCAAGTTGTTTTTCAAAACTTTGTCTAGCTATATCTTTACTAACTTCAGAATTTGGGCAAGATCGCGTTGATAATATTGATAATAATGCACGGTTTACAGTTGGCGTGATGGTACATTTGTATGGGAGGTACCAGAAGGGGAGTTGACAGACTACCAAGTTTTTGTCCAAAACTTTGTCTGTCTATAGCTTTACTAAATACAGAATTTGAGCAATATCGCGTTAGTCATATTGATAATATCACACGATTTCTAAGGAAGGCGGGATGGTACATTTGTATGGGAGGTACCATAAGGGAAGTGGCCAGACTACCAAGTTTTTGTCCAAAACTTTGTCTCTCTATAGCTTTACTAAATACAGAACTTGAGCAATATCGCGTTGGTCATATTGATAATATCACACGATATCTGAGGTAGGCGGGATGGTACATTTGTATGGGAGGTACCAGAAGGGGAGTTGCCAGACTACCAAGTTGTTTTTCAAAACTTTGTCTAGCTATAGCTTTACTAACTACAGAATTTGGGCAAGACACGGTTTATAAGTGGCGGTATGGTACATTTGTATGGGAGGTACCAGAAGGGGAGTTGGCAGACTACCAACTTTTTGTCCAAAACTTTTTTTTTTTTTTTTTTTTTACTAACACTCAGGGGATGCCCCCTATAAATGCAATGCACTGTGTTAGCGATGGGAAATAAGGGTATTGGAGGGAGGAAAGAGGGAGAAGTGTTTGTTGACGTTGGCCTTGAATTTGGTAATGTCATAGCAGGCAGGAAAAACACTTGCAGGAAGATTATTCCACAAACGAACAGTCCGGCTGAAGAACGAATTTTCTCTATAGTGCGTCGTCCGGTCAACCGGCCATTTGACAATGAACGGATGAGAGGTACCATAAGGGAAGTTGCCAGACTACCAAGTTTTTGTCCAAAACTTTGTCTGTCTATAGCTTTACTAAATATAGAATTTGGGCACGATCGCGTTGGTAATATTGACAATAATACACGGTTTATAAGTGGCGGGATGGTACATTTGTATGGGAGGTACCATAAGGGAATTTGCCAGACTACCAAGTTTTTGTCCAAAACTTTGTCTGTCTATAGCTTTACTAAATACAGAATTTGGGCACGATCGCGTTGGTAATATTGACAATAATACACGGTTTATAAGTGGCGGGATAGTACATTTGTATGGGAGGTACCAGAAGGAGAGTTGTCAGACTACCAAGCTGTTGTCTAAAACTTTGTCTAGATATATGTTTACAATTACACGGTTTATAAGGAGCGGGATGGTACATTTGTATGGGAGGTACCAGAAGGGGAGTTGCCAGACTACCAAGATTTTGTCCAAAACTTTGTCTAGATATTTATTTATTTATTTATTTATTTCGTCTATGGAAATACAATTCCTTACAGACTAGTGCTTAATAATAAATTAGTTCTAACAATTTTTTGAATTCATTTATGTTGTAGGAAAAATCAATTTCAAATTTACTACATATTTCATTGAATTCTCTAAGCGACCTAATTATAGGTTCATTCATACCATAGTTTGTTCTATGAAAAGGTATATTAAAATATTTACAATTTCTTAAACTTCTAGGAGGAACATTAAAACCAATCAAATTTAAAATATAGGGTGAATCAATAAACCCACAAATGATTTTGTACAAGAACATTATAGACTGATAATATCTACGGTTAACAAGCAAGGGCAAATGAATAAGTTTACATCTAGACTCGTATGACGGGATCGGGTTATCAAAATTCAGAGATGACAAAGCAAACTTAATGAATTTTCTCTGTACTCTCTCAATTCTGGAAATTATAGTTGAGGTATAAGGATTCCATACCATCTGAGCATATTCTAATTTAGACCTGACAAAGGTCATAAATAAAAGCTTTCAAACATATGGATCAATAAATTCGGAGCAATGACGTTTAATAAACGCTAGAATCGAGTAAGCCTTTGGAATAATGTAATCAACATGGGAATGGAAATTCAATTTAGAGTCAAACAAAACGCCAAGATCAAGAATTTCATAAACCTGTTCAATAAGTTTACCTTTAGCATATTATTCCATGAAAATTGGATAATGTAAACGACTAAAGCTCAAATAAAAAGTTTTGTTTTCGTTTAATGTCAAATTATTGGAGTCGCACCATTTAATGATAGAGTAAAGGTCAGACTGAAGTAACGTAGCATCCAATAAATTATTGATGCATTTGAAAAGTGTCATGTCATCAGCATACAGTAAGCACTGAGAGTACAACGCACTGGTTGTGATATCATTAATAAACAAGTTGAACAATAGTGGGCCTAAAATGCTACCCTGAGGTACGCCAGATGTAGCTATATAAGGTACAGAATCAAAGCCATCAATATGCACCATATATGTTCTATTGTAAGTATAAGATTTAATCCATTCCAGAAATTTAGAATGAAATCCCATTTTACGCATCTTAGAAATCAATATGTTATGTGAAACTCTATCAAAAGCTTTCGAAAAATCTAAGTAAATTGAATCAACTTGATAGCCTTTCTCAAAACTATCAAGACAAAAATTTGTAAAAATTAAAAGATTCGTAGTAGTAGACCGACCTTGGATAAAACCATGTTGGCAACTAGACAAAAAAGGCTTAACCGAAGAAAAAATTTGGTGATATATTATATGCTCAAAAATTTTGGGAATATTTGGTATCTTAGATATAGGCCGATAGTGACAGATGTTAGATTTATCACCAGATTTAAAAATAGGGGTAACAGAAGAAATCTTCCAACGTTCAATAAATGATCCCTCATTCAGGGATTTATTGAAAATTTGACTTAAAGGCAAACATATTGACGAAGAAACACTCTTCAACAACAGGCTGGAAAATCCATCGATATCAAGCTTCTGGGATTTTTTGAGACCAGAAATAGCGCCTAAAACGTCATTTTCATCTATATGAATTAAACCGAAATCAACACATTCCTCAACCGCATCCAGAAAATCAGTGTTATAAAGAGGAATGTCGTGTTCAAAATTTGACTTAAAATAATTTGCAAATAAATTAACTACATCAGGCGTTAAATTAGCGGATATATTGCCGAAATGCATAACAGAAGGATAATCTCTCGAAGACTTTTTAGATTGAACAAATTGCCAAAAAGCTTTTGGATTATCTTTAATTCGTTCCTGAAAACCAAGAAGATACTGCTTATATAAAAATTTATTTAAAACGGAAAATTCTCGAGAATAATGCTTATACATACGCTCGCACTCAATATCATTAGAGGATTTAAATGATTTGTAGTATTTGTTCCTTAGATTTTTTAACTTTTTTAACCCAGGAGTATACCATGGTAGCTTATAGACTTTACGGTTGGCGGTGTAAATATGCTTACTAATAAGAGAATTAATAACTCTAACAAATTCAAAATAGCAATCAGATACTGATCTATTACAAAAAGTAGTAGACCAATCAACACGCAAAATTGAGTTATTAAGTAAATCAAAATTACAATTCTTATGATCAAAATATCGAAGATCAAATGAATCGATCTTAGGAAATTTAATAAATGCCAGATCAAGTTCTAGAGCAACATGATGCATATCAGTCAAACAAAAAGGATGATCACACTTTTGAATACGAAATTTAAAATGTTCACTAATAAATATTAGATCTAAAATACGGTTCAATAAATTAAGACAGCAATTAATCTGGCCTAGTTTGATACTCAAAAAACTATCAATTACATTAATCTCAACTGATGAATTTAAATTTGTAGCACATAAAAAATCAGTATCAGGAAAAGTTGTCCAGATCACCTTATTTAGATTAAAATCGCCAAAGACAGCCAACTCACTCTGATCATATTGCGAAGCTACCAATAACACATTTTGAATATGCTCGTTGTAAAGCCAGTAAGTACTGTTCGGAGGAATATAGGAGGCAAAAACCAAAATAGAAGAATGTCCGAGGATACGAACACAAAGTTGATCTAAGATGGAATCAGTATTAGGCAAATTAATCAGCTCAGCTTCAATATCACGCCGTATAGCGATAATAACACCACCTCCTCTGGAACAATTTGTTCGTCCAAAATCTCTGTCCTTACGAAACACTTGAAAAATACGTGGATCAAAGAATTCCTGATCTCCAAAATCACCATTCAACCACGTTTCCACGAAGACAATAACATCATAGGCACATTGACAGGTTTGAAAGAAAATTTCTTGGCTTTTGGTACGCATTCCAGACATGTTCTGGTAATAAAACTTCAAAGAATCACGAAAATGCACTGGACCTATGTTGTCACAGTCGGCTGCTGGTTCCTTTGAAAAAACTGGAACGGTCTTACTCTCACACCCGCAGGCCACGTTAATGGTTTAAAAAGTTCTCCATAAAAATCGGCAGAAATTCCCAGCTTGAAACTCACTTTGTTAAGATTGGCAACAATAGCATCCTTCTTCACCAACTTACGGCAAAGTATATGATTCCTGCTTACGTCAATTTCTTTTTCCACATACGACAGGATCTGATCTTCTGTAACACTGGGTTTAAATGATGAAATATGAACCCACTTTCTTCTGGCAACCACATCAAGGTCTTTGTTCTCACTTTGTCCGATGACAAACATTTTCTTACGATTTTTTCTCCTAGACGATGCAGTAACCCACTCCGAAATGTTTGTTGGGTTAGCACTCTCATGATGTGTATGAGGCAGAGAGCGCACATCATGCAAGTCAGCAACGTCAGCGCACACACTGTGTTGGTCAGCAACAACAAGTGCATTAATATTAGGCTTGCTTTTATCAGCAACAACATCAACAGAACGCATCCTCTCTTCGGAACACACAAGGGAACCACCGACTGCAACGCTTTTTGTTTTGAAATTCGCAGCAACAACAACATTGTTAGCATCACCTTTTGTGTTGTTTTGACTATTACAAGAAGAAATTGCATTTACTTCTTCAGCACACATAAATTTAACTCCGTTAGTCTCTGGGAGAGCATCAGTTGAATGACCCAATAGACTCTCAATCGCATCTCTTGCATTGTTGGTAATTGGAAAATTACCATTAACAAGCGAATTCAAAATCGCCTTCAACTCTCTAACTTCATTCGAGAGTAGACTCACAGCACACACCAAATCTCTTGACGTTTTTAAACATGTATCGCAGTTAAAAACAATGTTTTTGTTTTTCTTTAACACATGATATGTAGGCTACTCTTCGACTTGCGAACAAAATAGATGTAATTTAGAATTACAAATGCTGCACTTAACAAATTTTTCACTATGCAACGATTTGTAACATTTAGCGCACAACGACTTCGGCGGAGAGGACATACTAGACGTCTGATCAAAGCAACAGTCAGTGAGAAACTGGTATTTTGGTATTTTTACTCGATTTTTACCATGAGGGGAGTTGCCAGACTTCCAAGTTCTTGTCTGACAGTTTGTACAGTTATAGCTTTACTAAATGCAAAACTTGGGCAAGATAGCGTTGGGAATATTGGTATTATTAATCGATTTATAAGGGCCCGGGATGGTACATTTGTATGGGAGGTACCATGAGGGGAGTTGCCAGACTTCCAAGTTCATGTCTGACAGTTTGTACAGTTATAGCTTTACTAAATACAGAATTTGGGCAAGATAGCGTTGGGAATAATGGTATTATTACTCGATTTCTAAGGGCGCGGGATGGTACATTTGTATGGGAGGTACCATGAGGGGAGTTGCCAGACTTCCAAGTTCATGTCTGACAGTTTGTACAGTTATAGCATTACTGAATACAAAATTTGGGCAAGATAACGTTGGGAATATTGGTATTATTACTTGATTTCTATGGGCGCGGGATGGTACATTTGTATGGAAGGTACCATGAGGGGAGTTACCAGACTTCCAAGTTCATGTCTGACAGTTTGTACAGTTATAGCTTTCCTAAATACAAAATTTGGGCAAGATAGCGTTGGGAATATTGGTATTATTACTCGATTTCTAAGGGCGCGGGATGGTACATTTGTATGGGAGGTACCATGAGGGGAGTTGCCAGACTTCCAAGTTCTTGTCTGACAGTTTGTACAGTTATAGCTTTACTAAACACAAAATTTGGGCAAGATAGCGTTGGGAATATTGGTATTATTACTCGATTTCTAAGGGCGCGGGATGGTACATTTGTATAGGAGGTACCATAAGGGGAGTTGCCAGACTTCCAAGTTCTTGTCTGACAGTTTGTACAGTTATAGCTCTACTAAACACAAAATTTGGGCAAGATAGCGTTGGGAATATTGGTATTATTACTCGATTTCTAAGGGCGCGGGATGGTACATTTGTATGGGAGATACCATGAGGGGAGTTGCCATACTTCCAAGTTCTTGTCTGACACTTTGTACAGTCATAGCTTTACTAAACACAGAATTTGGGCAAGATAGCGTTGGGAATATTGGTATTATTACTCGATTTCTAAGGGCGCGGGATGGTACATTTGTATAGGAGGTACCATAAGGGGAGTTGCCAGACTTCCAAGTTCTTGTCTGACAGTTTGTACAGTTATAGCTCTACTAAACACAAAATTTGGGCAAGATAGCGTTGGGAATATTGGTATTATTACTCGATTTCTAAGGGCGCGGGATGGTACATTTGTATGGGAGGTACCATGAGGGGAGTTGCCAGACTTCCAAGTTCTTGTCTGACAGTTTGTACAGTTATAGCTTTACTAAACACAAAATTTGGGCAAGATAGCGTTGGGAATATTGGTATTATTACTCGATTTCTAAGGGCGCGGGATGGTACATTTGTATAGGAGGTACCATAAGGGGAGTTGCCAGACTTCCAAGTTCTTGTCTGACAGTTTGTACAGTTATAGCTCTACTAAACACAAAATTTGGGCAAGATAGCGTTGGGAATATTGGTATTATTACTCGATTTCTAAGGGCGCGGGATGGTACATTTGTATGGGAGATACCATGAGGGGAGTTGCCATACTTCCAAGTTCTTGTCTGACACTTTGTACAGTCATAGCTTTACTAAACACAGAATTTGGGTAAGATAGCGTTGGGAATATTGGTATTATTACTTGATTTCTAAGGGCGCGGGATGGTACATTTGTATGGGAGATACCATGAGGGGAGTTGCCAGACTTCCAAGTTCTTGTCTGACAGTTTGTACAGTTATAGCTTTACTAAACACAAAATTTGGGCAAGATAGCGTTGGGAATATTGGTATTATTACTCGATTTCTAAGGGCGCGGGATGGTACGATTGTATAGGAGGTACCATGAGGGGAGTTGCCAGACTTCCAAGTTCTTGTCTGACAGTTTGTACAGTTATAGCTTTACTAAACACAAAATTTGGGCAAGATAGCGTTGGGAATATTGGTATTATTACTTGATTTCTAAGGGCGCGGGATGGTACGATTGTATAGGAGGTACCATGAGGGGAATTGCCAGACTTCCAAGTTCTTGTCTGACAGTTTGTACAGTTATAGCTTTACTAAATACAGAATTTGGACAGGATCGCGTTGGCGGTATTGATAGTATTACACGCTTTCTAAGATGGTGACATGGTACATTTGTATGGGAGGCACCAAAAGGAGAGTTTCCAGACTTTCAAGTTTTTGTCTGACAGTTTGTACAGTTATAGCTTTACTAAACACAAAATTTGGGCAAGATAGCGTTGGGAATATTGGTATTATTACTCGATTTCTAAGGGCGCGGGATGGTACGATTGTATAGGAGGTACCATGAGGGGAGTTGCCAGACTTCCAAGTTCTTGTCTGACAGTTTGTACAGTTATAGCTTTACTAAACACAAAATTTGGGCAAGATAGCGTTGGGAATATTGGTATTATTACTTGATTTCTAAGGGCGCGGGATGGTACATTTGTATGGGAGATACCATGAGGGGAGTTGCCAGACTTCCAAGTTCTTGTCTGACACTTTGTACAGTTGTAGCTTTACTAAATACAGAATTTGGACAGGATCGCGTTGGCGGTATTGATAGTATTACACGCTTTCTAAGATGGTGACATGGTACATTTGTATGGGAGGCACCAAAAGGAGAGTTTCCAGACTTTCAAGTTTTTGTCCGAAACTTTCTCCAGTTATAGCTTTACTAAATACAGACTTTGGGCAAGAACGCGTTGGTGGTATTGATATTATTACACGATTTCTTAAGTGGGTAGAATGGTACATTTGTATGGGAGGTACCATGAGGAGAGTTGCCAGACTTCCAAGTTTATGTCTGACAGTTTGTACAGTTATAGCTTTACTAAATACAGAATTTGGACAGGATCGCGTTGGCGGTATTGATATTACACGATTTCTAAGGAGGTGTAATGGTACATTTGTATGGGAGGTACCAGAAGGGTAGTTGCCAGACTTTCAATTTTTTGTCCGATACTTTCTCCAGTTATGGCTGGTGGTGGTATTGATATTATTACTCGATTTCTAAGTGGGTGGAATGGTACATTTGTATGGGAGGTACCAGAAGGGGAGTTGCCAGACTTTCAAGTTTTTGTCCGATACTTTCTCCAGTTATGGCTTTACAAAATAGAGAATTTGAGCAGGATCGCGGTGGTGGTATTTATATTATTACTCGATTTCTTAGTGGGTGGAATGGTACATTTGTATAGGAGGTACCATGAGGGGAGTTGCCAGACTTCCAAGTTCTTGTCTGACAGTTTGTACAGTTATAGCTTTACTAAATACAGAATTTGGACAGGATCGCGTTGGCGGTATTGAAATTAAACGATTTCTAAGGAGGTGGAATGGTACATTTGTATGGGAGGTACCAGAAGGGTAGTTGCCAGACTTTCAATTTTTTTGTCCGATACTTTCTTCTGTTATGGCTTTACTAAATACAGAATTTGAGCAGGATCGTGGTGGTGGTATTGATATTATTACTCGATTTCTAAGTGGGTGGAATTGTACATTTGTATATGAGGTACCATGAGGGGAGTTGCCAGACTTCCAAGTTCTTGTCTGACAGTTTGTACAGTTATAGCTTTACTAAACACAAAATTTGGGCAAGATAGCGTTGGGAATATTGGTATTATTACTCGATTTCTAAGGGCACGGGATGGTACATTTGTATAGGAGGTACCATGAGGGGAGTTGCCAGACTTCCAAATTCATGTCTGACAGTTTGTACAGTTATAGCTTTACTAAATACAGAATTTGGGCAAGATAGCATTGGGAATAATGGTATTATTACTCGATTTCTAAGGGCGCGGGATGGTACATTTGTATGGAAGGTACCATGAGGGGAGTTGCCAGTCTTCCAAGTTCTTGTCCGACAGTTTGTACAGTTATAGCTTTACTAAATGCAAAATTTGGGCAAGATAGCGTTGGGAATATTGGTATTATTAATCGATTTATAATGGCCCGGGATGGTACATTTGTTTGGGAGGTACCATGAGGGGAGTTGCCAGACTTCCAAGTTCATGTCTGACATTTTGTACAGTTATAGCTTTACTAAATACAGAATTTGGGCAAGATAGCGTTGGGAATAATGGTATTATTACTCGATTTCTAAGGGCGCGGGATGGTACATTTGTATGGAAGGTACCATGAGGGGAGGTACCAGACTTCCAAGTTCATGTCTGACAGTTTGTACAGTTATAGCTTTACTAAATACAAAATTTGGGCAAGATAGCGTTGGGAATATTGGTATTATTACTCGATTTCTAAGGGCGCGGGATGGTACATTTGTATGGGAGGTACCATGAGGGGAGTTGCCAGACTTCCAAGTTCTTGTCTGACAGTTTGTACAGTTATAGCTTTACTAAATACAGAATTTGGGCAAGATAGCGTTGGGAGTAATGGTATTATTACTCGATTTCTACGGGCGCGGGATGGTACATTTGTATGGGAGGTACCATAAGGGGAGTTGCCAGACTTCCAAATTCATGTCTGACAGTTTATACAGTTATAGCTTTACTAAATACAGAATTTGGGCAAGATAGCGTTGGGAATAATGGTATTATTACGCGATTTCTACATGCGCGGGATGGTACATTTGTATGGGAGGTACCATGAGGGGAGTTGCCAGACTTCCAAGTTTTTGTCCGAAACTTTCTCCTGTTATAGCTTTACTTAATACAGAATTTGGGCAGGATCGCGGTGGCGGTATTGATAGTATTACAAGCTTTCTATGGATGTGGAATTGTACATTTGTATGGGAGGTACCAGAAGGGGAGTTTCCAGACTTTCAAGTTTTTGTCCGAAACTTTCTCCAGTTATAGCTTTACTAAATACAGACTTTTGGGCAAGAACGCGTTCAGTTATAGCTTTACTAAAACAAAATTTGGGCAAGATAGCGTTGGCAATATTGGTATTATTAATCGATTTCTAATGGCGCGGGATGGTACATTTGTATGGGAGGTACCATGAGGGGAGATGCCAGACTTTCAAGTTTTTGTCCGAAACTTTCTCCAGTTATAGCTTTACTAAATACAGACTTTGGGCAAGAACGCGTTGGTGGTATTGATATTATTACACGATTTCTTAAGTGGGTGGCATGGTACATTTGTATGGGAGGTACCATGAGGATAATTGCCAGACTTCCAAGTTAATGTCTGACAGTTTGTACAGTTATAGCTATACTAAACACAAAGTGTGGGCAAGATCGCGTTGGCGAAATTGATAGTATTACACGCTTTCTAAGGAGGTGGAATGGTACATTTGTATGGGAGGTACCATGAGGGGAGTTGCCAAACTTCCAAGTTCATGTCTGACAGTTTGTACAGTTATAGCTTTACTAAATACAGAATTTGGGCAGGATCGCGTTGGCGAAATTGATAGTATTACACGCTTTCTAAGGAGGTGGAATGGTACATTTGTATGGGAGGTACCAGAAGGGGAGTTTCCAGACTTTCAAGTTTTTGTCCGAAACTTTCTCCAGTTATAGCTTTACTAAATACAGACTTTGGGCAAGATCGCGTTGGTGGTATTGATATTATTACACGATTTCTTAAGTGGGTGGAATGGTAAATTTGTATGGGAGGTACCATGAGGAGATTTGCCAGACTTTCAAGTTTATATCTGACAGTTTGTACAGTTATAGCTTTACTAAATACAGAATTTGGACAGGATCGCGTTGGCGGTATTGATATTACACGAATTCTAAGGAGGTGTAATGGTACATTTGTATGGGAGGTACCAGAAGGGTAGTTGCCAGACCTTCAATTTTTTGTCCGATACTTTCTGCAGTTATGGCTTTACTAAATACAGAATTTGAGCAGGATCGCGGTGATGATAGTATTACAAGCTTTCTAAGGAGGTGGAATGGTACATTTGTATGGGAGGTACCAGAAGGGGAGTTTCCAGACTTTCACGTTTTTGTCCGAAACTTTCTCCAGTTATAGCTTTACTAAATACAGACTTTTGGGCAAGAACGCGTTCAGTTATAGCTTTACTAATACAAAATTTGGGCAAGATAGCGTTGGCAATATTGGTATTATTAATCGATTTCTAATGGCGCGGGATGGTACATTTGTATGGGAGGTACCATGAGGGGAGATGCCAGACTTTCAAGTTTTTGTCCGAAACTTTCTCCAGTTATAGCTTTACTAAATACAGACTTTGGGCGTTGATGGTATTGATATTATTACACGATTTCTTTAGAGGGTGGAATGGTACATTTGTATGGGAGGTACCATGAGGGGAGTTGCCAGACTTCCAAGTTCTTGTCTGACAGTTTGTACAGTTATGGCTTTACTAAATACAAAATTTGGGCAAGATAGCGTTGGGAATATTGGTATTATTACTCGATTTCTAAGGGCGCGGGATGGTACATTTGTATCGGAGGTACCAAGAGGGGAGTTTCCAGACTTTCAAGTTTGTGTCCGAAACTTTCTCCAGTTATAGCTTTACTAAATACAGACTTTGGGCAAGAACGCGTTGGTGGTATTGATATTATTACACGATTTCTTAAGTGGGTGGAATGGTACATTTGTATGGGAGGTACCATGAGGGGAGTTGCCAGACTTCCAAATTCATGTCTGACAGTTTGTACAGTTATAGCTTTACTAAATACAGAATTTGGGCAAGATAGCGTTGGGAATAATGGTATTATTACTCGATTTCTAAGGGCGCGGGATGGTACATTTGTATGGAAGGTACCATGAGGGGAGTTGCCAGTCTTCCAAGTTCTTGTCTGACAGTTTGTACAGTTATAGCTTTACTAAATGCAAAATTTGGGCAAGATAGCGTTGGGAATATTGGTATTATTAATCGATGTATAATGGCCCGGGATGGTACATTTGTATGGGAGGTACCATGAGGGGAGTTGCCAGACTTCCAAGTTCATGTCTGACAGTTTGTACAGTTATAGCTTTACTAAATACAGAATTTGGGCAAGATAGCGTTGGGAATAATGGTATTATTACTCGATTTCTAAGGGCGCGGGATGGTACATTTGTATGGAAGGTACCATGAGGGGAGGTACCAGACTTCCAAGTTCATGTCTGACAGTTTGTACAGTTATAGCTTTACTAAATACAAAATTTGGGCAAGATAGCGTTGGGAATATTGGTATTATTACTCGATTTCTAAGGGCGCGGGATGGTACATTTGTATGGGAGGTCCCATGAGGGGAGTTGCCAGACTTCCAAGTTCTTGTCTGACAGTTTGTACAGTTATAGCTTTACTAAATACGGAATTTGGGCAAGATAGCGTTGGGAGTAATGGTATTATTACTCGATTTCTACGGGCGCGGGATGGTACATTTGTATGGGAGGTACCATAAGGGGAGTTGCCAGACTTCCAAATTCATGTCTGACAGTTTGTACAGTTATAGCTTTACTAAATACAGAATTTGGGCAAGATAGCGTTGGGAATAATGGTATTATTACGCGATTTCTACATGCGCGGGATGGTACATTTGTATGGGAGGTACCATGAGGGGAGTTGCCAGACTTCCAAGTTTTTGTCCGAAACTTTCTCCAGTTATAGCTTTACTTAATACAGAATTTGGGCAGGATCGCGGTGGCGGTATTGATAGTATTACAAGCTTTCTAAGGAGGTGGAATTGTACATTTGTATGGGAGGTACCAGAAGGGGAGTTTCCAGACTTTCAAGTTTTTGTCCGAAACTTTCTCCAGTTATAGCTTTACTAAATACAGACTTTTGGGCAAGAACGCGTTCAGTTATAGCTTTACTAAAACAAAATTTGGGCAAGATAGCGTTGGCAATATTGGTATTATTAATCGATTTCTAATGGCGCGGGATGGTACATTTGTATGGGAGGTACCATGAGGGGAGATGCCAGACTTTCAAGTTCTTGTCTGACAGTTTGTACAGTTATAGCTTTACTAAATACAAAATTTGGGCAAGATAGCGTTGGGAATATTGGTATTATTACTCGCTTTCTAAGGGCGCGGGACGGTACATTTGTATCGGAGGTACCAAGAGGGGAGTTTCCAGACTTTCAAGTTTGTGTCCGAAACTTTCTCCAGTTATAGCTTTACTAAATACAGACTTTGGGCAAGAACGCGTTGGTGGTATTGATATTATTACACGATTTCTTAAGAGGGTGGAATGGTACATTTGTATGGGAGGTACCATGAGGGGAGTTGCCAGACTTCCAAGTTCTTGTCTGACAGTTTGTACAGTTATAGCTTTACTAAATACAAAATTTGGGCAAGATAGCGTTGGGAATATTGGTATTATTACTCGCTTTCTAAGGGCGCGGGATGGTACATTTGTATCGGAGGTACCAAGAGGGGAGTTTCCAGACTTTCAAGTTTGTGTCCGAAACTTTCTCCAGTTATAGCTTTACTAAATACAGACTTTGGGCAAGAACGCGTTGGTGGTATTGATATTATTACACGATTTCTTAAGTGGGTGGAATGCTACATTTGTATGGGAGGTACCATGAGGATAATTGCCAGACTTCCAAGTTAATGTCTGACAGTTTGTACAGTTACAATATTGTACAGTTGGCAATATTGGTATTATTAATCGATTTCTAATGGCGCGGGATGGTACATTTGTATGGGAGGTACCATGAGGGGAGATGCCAGACTTTCAAGTTTTTGTCCGAAACTTTCTCCAGTTATAGCTTTACTAAATACAGACTTTGGGCGTTGATGGTATTGATATTATTACACGATTTCTTAAGAGGGTGGAATGGTACATTTGTATGGGAGGTACCATGAGGGGAGTTGCCAGACTTCCAAGTTCTTGTCTGACAGTTTGTACAGTTATAGCTTTACTAAATAAAAAATTTGGGCAAGATAGCGTTGGGAATATTGGTATTATTACTCGATTTCTAAGGGCGCGGGATGGTACATTTGTATCGGAGGTACCAAGAGGGGAGTTTCCAGACTTTCAAGTTTGTGTCCGAAACTTTCTCCAGTTATAGCTTTACTAAATACAGACTTTGGGCAAGAACGCGTTGGTGGTATTGATATTATTACACGATTTCTTAAGTGGGTGGAATGGTACATTTGTATGGGAGGTACCATGAGGGGAGTTGCCAGACTTCCAAATTCATGTCTGACAGTTTGTACAGTTATAGCTTTACTAAATACAGAATTTGGGCAAGATAGCGTTGGGAATAATGGTATTATTACTCGATTTCTAAGGGCGCGGGATGGTACATTTGTATGGAAGGTACCATGAGGGGAGTTGCCAGTCTTCCAAGTTCATGTCTGACAGTTTGTACAGTTATAGCTTTACTAAATACAGAATTTGGGCAAGATAGCGTTGGGAATAATGGTATTATTACTCGAATTCTAAGGGCGCGGGATGGTACATTTGTATGGAAGGTACCATGAGGGGAGGTACCAGACTTCCAAGTTCATGTCTGACAGTTTGTACAGTTATAGCTTTACTAAATACAAAATTTGGGCAAGATAGCGTTGGGAATATTGGTATTATTACTCGATTTCTAAGGGCGCGGGATGGTACATTTGTATGGGAGGTCCCATGAGGGGAGTTGCCAGACTTCCAAGTTCTTGTCTGACAGTTTGTACAGTTATAGCTTTACTAAATACAGAATTTGGGCAAGATAGCGTTGGGAGTAATGGTATTATTACTCGATTTCTACGGGCGCGGGATGGTACATTTGTATGGGAGGTACCATAAGGGGAGTTGCCAGACTTCCAAATTCATGTCTGACAGTTTGTACAGTTATAGCTTTACTAAATACAGAATTTGGGCAAGATAGCGTTAAGAATAATGGTATTATTACGCGATTCTACATGCGCGGGATGGTACATTTGTATGGGAGGTACCATGAGGGGAGTTGCCAGACTTCCAAGTTTTTGTCCGAAACTTTCTCCAGTTATAGCTTTACTTAATACAGAATTTGGGCAGGATCGCGGTGGCGGTATTGATAGTATTACAAGCTTTCTAAGGAAGTGGAATTGTACATTTGTATGGGAGGTATCAGAAGGGGAGTTTCCAGACTTTCAAGTTTTTGTCCGAAACTTTCTCCAGTTATAGCTTTACTAAATACAGACTTGGGCAAGAACGCGTTCAGTTATAGCTTTACTAAAACAAAATTTGGGCAAGATAGCGTTGGCAATATTGGTATTATTAATCGATTTCTAATGGCGCGGGATGGTACATTTGTATGGGAGGTACCATGAGGGGAGATGCCAGACTTTCAAGTTCTTGTCTGACAGTTTGTACAGTTATAGCTTTACTAAATACAAAATTTGGGCAAGATAGCGTTGGGAATATTGGTATTATTACTCGCTTTCTAAGGGCGCGGGACGGTACATTTGTATCGGAGGTACCAAGAGGGGAGTTTCCAGACTTTCAAGTTTGTGTCCGAAACTTTCTCCAGTTATAGCTTTACTAAATACAGACTTTGGGCAAGAACGCGTTGGTGGTATTGATATTATTACACGATTTCTTAAGAGGGTGGAATGGTACATTTGTATGGGAGGTACCATGAGGGGAGTTGCCAGACTTCCAAGTTCTTGTCTGACAGTTTGTACAGTTATAGCTTTACTAAATACAAAATTTGGGCAAGATAGCGTTGGGAATATTGGTATTATTACTCGCTTTCTAAGGGCGCGGGATGGTACATTTGTATCGGAGGTACCAAGAGGGGAGTTTCCAGACTTTCAAGTTTGTGTCCGAAACTTTCTCCAGTTATAGCTTTACTAAATACAGACTTTGGGCAAGAACGCGTTGGTGGTATTGATATTATTACACGATTTCTTAAGTGGGTGGAATAGTACATTTGTATGGGAGGTACCATGAGGATAATTGCCAGACTTCCAAGTTAATGTCTGACAGTTTGTACAGTTATAGCTATACTAAACACAAAGTGTGGGCAAGATAGCGTTGGGAATATTCGTATTATTACTCGATTTCTAAGGTCGCGGGATGGTACATTTGTATGGGAGGTACCATGAGGGGAGTTGCCAAACTTCCAAGTTCATGTCTGACAGTTTGTACAGTTATAGCTTTACTAAATACAGAATTTGGGCAGGATCGCGTTGGCGGAATTGATAGTATTACACGCTTTCTAAGGTGGTGGAATAGTACATTTGTATGGGAGGTACCAGAAGGGTAGTTGCCAGACTTTCAATTTTTTGTCCGATACTTTCTGCAGTTATGGCTTTACTAAATACAGAATTTGAGCAGGATCGCGGTGGTGGTATTGATATTATTAATCGATTTCTAAATGGGTGGAATGGTACATTTGTATGGGAGGTACCAGAAGGGTAGTTGCCAGACTTTCAATTTTTTGTCCGATACTTTCTCCAGTTATGGCTTTACTAAATACAGAATTTGAGCAGGATCGCGGTGGTGGTATTGATATTATTACTCGATTTCTAAGGGGGTGGAATGGTACATTTGTATAGGAGGTACCAGAAGGGGAGTTGCCAGACTTCCAAGCTTTCGTCCAAAACGTTGTGAAGCTATGCGTTTACTAAATGCAAAATTTGAGCAGGATCGCGTTGGTGGTATTGATATTATTACACGATTTCTAAGGGCGCGGGATGGTACATTTGTATGGGTGGTACCATGAGGGGAGTTGCCAGACCTTCAAGTTCATGTCTGACAGTTTGTACAGTTATAGCTTTACTAAATACAGAATTTGGGCAGGATCGCGTTGGCGGAATTGATAGTATTACACGCTTTCTAAGGAGGTGGAATGGTACATTTGTATGGAGGGTACCAGAAAGGGAGTTGCCAGACTTCCAAGCATTCGTCCAAAACTTTGTGAAGGTATACGTTTACTAAATACAAAACTTGGACAATATTGCGTTTGTCATATTGATAATATTACACGTTTTTTATGTGGTGGTATAGTACATTTGTATGGGAGGTACCAGAAGGGGAGTTGCCAAACTTCAACGTTCTTGTCTGAAAGTTTGTACAATTATAGCTTTACTAAATACAAAATTTGGGCAAGATAGCGTTGGGAATATTGGTATTATTACTCGATTTCTAAGGGCGCGGGATGGTACATTTGTATGGGAGGTACCATGAGGGGAGATGTCTGACTTCCAAGTTCTTGTCTGACAGTTTGTACAGTTATAGCTTTACTAAACACAAAATTTGGGCAAGATAGCGTTGGGAATATTGGTATTATTACTCGATTTCTAAGGGCGCGGGATGGTACATTTATATGGGAGGTACCATGAGGGGAGTTGCCAAACTTCCAAGTTCATGTCTGACAGTTTGTACAGTTATAGCTTTACTAAATACAGAATTTGGGCAGGATCGCGTTGGCGGTATTGATAAGAGGAGGTGGAATGGTACATTTGTATGGGAGGTACCAGAAGGGGAGTTTCCAGACTTTCAAGTTTTTGTCCGAAACCTTCTCCAGTTATAGCTTTACTAAATACAGACTTTGGGCAAGAACGCGTTGGTGGTATTGATATTATTACACGATTTCTTAAGTGGGTGGTACCATGAGGAGAGTTGCCAGACTTCCAAGTTCATGTCTGACAGTTTGTACAGTTATAGCTTTACTAAATACAGAATTTGGACAGGATCGCGTTGGCGGTATTGATAGTATTACACGCTTTCTAAGGAGAATTTGGGCAGGATCGCGTTGGCGGTATTGATAGTATTACACGCTTTCCATGAGGGGAGATGCCAGACTTTCAAGTTTTTGTCCGAAACTTTCTCCACTTATAGCTTTACTAAATACAGACTTTGGGCAAGAACGCGTTGGTGGTATTGATATTATTACACGATTTCTTAAGTGGGTGGAATGGTACATTTGTATGGGAGGTACCATACAAATGTTTGTACAGTTATAGCTTTACTAAATACAAAATTTGGGCAAGATAGCATTGGGAATATTGGTATTATTACTCAGTTTCTAAGGGCGCCGGATGGTACATTTGTATGGGAGGTACCAGAAGGGGAGTTGCCAGACTTCCAAGTTCATGTCTGACAGTTTGTACAGTTATAGCTTTACTAAATACAGAATTTGGGCAGGATCGCGTTGGCGGTATTGATAGAATTACACGCTTTCTAAGGAGGTGGAATGGTACATTTGTATGGGAGGTACCAGAAGGGGAGATTCCAGACTTTCAAGTTTTTGTCCGAAACTTTCTCCAGTTATAGCTTTACTAAATACAGACTTTGGGCAAGAACGCGTTGGTGGTATTGATATTATTACACGATTTCTTAAGTGGGTGGAATGGTACATTTGTATGGGAGGTACCATACAAATGTTTGTACAGTTATAGCTTTACTAAATACAAAATTTGGGCCAGATAGCGTTGGGAATAATGGTATTATTACTCGATTTCTAAGGGCGCGGGATAATACATTTGTATCGGAGGTACCAAGAGGGGAATTTCCAGACTTTCAAGTTTTTGTCCGAAACTTTGTCCAGTTATAGCTTTACTAAATACAGACTTTGGGCAAGAATGCGTTGGTGGTATTGGTATTATTACACGATTTCTTAAGTGGCTGGAATGGTACATTTCTATGGGAGGTACCATGAGGGGAGTTGCCAAACTTCCAAGTTCATGTCTGACAGTTTGTACAGTTATAGCTTTACTAAATACAGAATTTGGGCAGGATCGCGTTGGCGGTATTGATAGGAGGAGGTGGAATGGTACATTTGTATGGGAGGTACCAGAAGGGGAGTTTCCAGACTTTCAAGTTTTTGTCCGAAACTTTCTCCAGTTATAGCTTTACTAAATACAGACTTTGGGCAAGAACGCGTTGGTGGTATTGATATTATTACACGATTTCTTAAGTGGGTGGTACCATGAGGAGAGTTGCCAGACTTCCAAGTTAATGTCTGACAGTTTGTACAGTTATAGCTTTACTAAATACAGAATTTGGACAGGATCGCGTTGGCGGTATTGATAGTATTACACGCTTTCTAAGGAGAATTTGGGCAGGATCGCGTTGGCGGTATTGATAGTAGTACACGCTTTCTAAGGAGGTGGGATGGTACATTTGTATGGGAGGTACCAGAAGGGAAGTTTCCAGACTTTCAAGCTTTTGTCCGAAACTTTCTCCAGTTATAGCTTTACTAAATACAGACTTTTGGGCAAGAACGCGTTAAGTTATAGCTTTACTAAATACAAAATTTGGGCCAGATAGCGTTGGGAATAATGGTATTATTACTCGATTTCTAAGAGTGCGGGATGGTACATTTGTGTGGGAGGTACCATGAGGGGAGATGCCAGACTTTCAAGTTTTTGTCCGAAACTTTCTCCAGTTATAGCTTTTCTAAATACAGACTTTAGGCAAGAACGCGTTGGTGGTATTGATATTATTACACGATTTCTTAAGTGGGTGGAATGGTACATTTGTATGGGAGGTACCAGAAGGGGAGTTGCCAGACTTCCAAGTTCTAGTCTGACAGTTTGTACAGTTATAGCTTTACTAAATGCAAAATTTGGATAGGATCGCGTTGGTGGTATTAATATTATTACACCAATTCCTAAGTGGGTGGAATGGTACATTTGTATGGAAGGTCCCAGAAGGGGAGTTGACTTCCACGTTCTTGTCTGCATGTTTGTTGATAATATTACACGGTTTTTAAGTGACGGGATGGTACAATTGTATGGAATGTACCAGAAGGGGAGTTTCCAGACTTCCACGTTCTTGTCTGATAGATTGTACAGTTATAGCTTTACTAAATACAAAATTTGGGCAAGATAGCGTTGGGAATATTGGTATTATTACTCGATTTCTATGGGCGCGGGATGATACATTTGTATGGGAGGTACCATGAGGGGAGTTGCCAGACTTCCAAGTTCTTGTCTGACAGTTTGTACAGTTATAGCTTTACTAAACACAAAATTTGGGCAAGATAGCGTTGGGAATATTGGTATTATTACTCGATTTCTAAGGGCGCCGGATGGTACATTTGTATGGGAGATACCATGAGGGGAGTTGCCAGACTTCCAAGTTCTTGTCTGACACTTTGTACAGTTATAGCTTTACTAAATACAGACTTTGGGCAAGATAGCGTTGGGAATATTGGTATTATTACTCGATTTCTACGGGCGCGGGATGGTACATTTGTATAGGAGGTACCATGAGGGAGTTGCCAGACTTCCAAGTTCTAGTCTGACAGTTTGTACAGTTATAGCTTTACTAAATGCAAAATTTGGATAGGATCGCGTTGGTGGTATTAATATTATTACACCAATTCCTAAGTGGGTGGAATGGTACATTTGTATGGAAGGTCCCAGAAGAGGAGTTGACTTCCACGTTCTTGTCTGCATGTTTGTTGATAATATTACACGGTTTTTAAGTGGCGGGATGGTACAATTGTATGGAATGTACCAGAAGTGGAGTTTCCAGACTTCCACGTTCTTGTCTGAAAGATTGTACAGTTATAGCTTTACTAAATACAAAATTTGGGCAAGATAGCGTTGGGAATATTGGTATTATTACTCGATATCTATGGGCGCGGGATGGTACATTTGTATGGGAGGTACCATGAGGGGAGTTGCCAGACTTCCAAGTTCTTGTCTGACAGTTTGTACAGTTATAGCTTTACTAAACACAAAATTTGGGCCAAATAGCGTTGGGAATATTGGTATTATTACTCGATTTCTTGTCTGACACTATGTAAAGTTATAGCTTTACTAAATACAGACTTTGGGCAAGATAGCGTTGGGAATATTGGTATTATTACTCGATTTCTACGGGCGCGGGATGCTACATTTGTATAGGAGGTACCATGAGGGGAGTTGCCAGACTTCCAAGTTCTTGTCTGACAGTTTGTACAGTTATAGCTTTACTAAACACAGAATTTGGGCAGGATCGCGTTGGCGGTATTGATAGTATTACACGCTTTCTAAGGAGGTGGAATGGTACATTTGTATGGGAGGTACCAGAAGGAGAGTTTCCAGACTTTCAAGTTTTTGTCCGAAACTTTCTCCAGTTATAGCTTTACTAAATACAGACTTTGGGCAAGATAGCTTTGGGAATATTGGTATTATTACTTGATTTCTACGGGCGCGGGATGGTACATTTGTATAGGAGGTACCATGAGGGGAGTTGCCAGACTTCCAAGTTCTTGTCTGACAGTTTGTACAGTTATAGCTTTACTAAACATAAAATTTGGGCAAGATAGCGTTGGGAATATTGGTATTATTACTCGATTTCTAAGGGCGCGGGTTGGTACATTTGTATCGGAGGTACCATGAGGGGAGTTGCCAGACTTCCAAGTTCTTGTCTGACAGTTGGTCCAGTTATAGCTTTACTAAAACAGACTTTGGGCAAGAACGCGTTGGTGGTATTGATATTATTACACGATTTCTTAAGTGGGTGGAATGGTACATTTGTATGGGAGGTATCATACAAATGTTTGTACAGTTATAGCTTTACTAAATAAAAAATTTGGGCAAGATCGAGTTGGTGGAATTGATAATATTACACGGTTTTTAAGTGGCGGGATGGTACATTTGTATGGAAGGTGCCAGAAGGGGAGTTGCCAGACTTCCAAGTTTTTTCCGAAACTTTCTCCAGTTATAGCTTTACTTAATACAAACTTTGGGCAAGAACGCGTTGGTGGTATTGATATTATTACACGATTTCTTAAGTGGGTGGAATGGTACATTTGTATGGGAGGTACCAGAAGGGGAATTGCCAGACTTCCAAGCTTTCGTCCAAAGCTTTGTGAAGATATACGTTTTCTAAATACAATTTGGGCAAGATTACGTTTGTCATATTGATAATATTATACGGGTTTTAAGTGGCGGGATGGTACATTTGTATGGGAGGTACCAGAAGGGGAGTTGCCAAACTTCCACGTTCTTGTCTGAAAGTTTGTACAGTTATAGCTTTACTGAATACAAAATTTGGGCAAGATAGCGTTGGGAATAATGATATTATTACTCGATTTCGAAGGGCGCGGGATGGTACAATTGTGTGGGAGGTACCATGAGGGGAGTTGCCAAACTTCCAAGTCTTTGTCCGAAACTTTCTCCAGTTATAGCTTTACTAAATACAGACTTTGGGCAAGAACGCGTTGGTGGTATTGATATTATTACACGATTTCTTAAGTGGGTGGAATGGTACATTTGTATTGGAGGTACCATGAGGAGAGTTGCCAGACTTCCAAGTTAATGTCTGACAGTTTGTACAGTTATAGCTATAATAAACACAAAATGTGGGCAAGATAGCGTTGGGAATATTGGTATTATTACTCGATTTCGAAGGGCACGGGATGGTACAATTGTGTGGGAGGTACCATGAGGGGAGTTGCCAAACTTCCAAGTTCATGTCTGACAGTTTGTACAGTTATAGCTTTACTAAATACAACATTTGGGCCAGATAGCGTTGGGAATAATGGTATTATTACTCGATTTCTAAGGGCGCGGGATGGTACATTTGTATCGGAGGTACCAAGAGGAGAGTTTCCAGATTTCCAAGTTAATGTCTGACAGTTTGTACAGTTATAGCTATAATAAACACAAAATGTGGGAAAGATAGCGTTGGGAATTTTGGTATTATTACACGGTTTCTAAGGGCGCGGGATGGTACATTTGTATGGGAGTTGCCAAACTTCCACGTTCTTGTCTGAAAGTTTGTACAGTTATAGCTTTACTGAATACAAAATTTGGGCAAGATAGCGTGGGGAATATTGGTATTATTACTCGTTTTCTAAGGGCGCGGGTTGGTACATTTATATGGGAGGTTCCAGAAGGGGAGTTGCCAGATTTCCAAGTTCTTGTCTGAAAGTTGGTCCAGTTATAGCTTTACTAAAACAGACTTTGGTTAAGATCGCTTTAGTGGTATTGATATTATTACACGAATTCTTAAGTGGGTGGAATGGTATATTTGTATGGGTGGTACCAGAAGGGGACTTGCCAGACTTCCAAGTTCATGTCTGACAGTTTGTACAGTTATAGCTTTACTAAATACAAAATTTGGGCAAGATAGCGTTGGGAATTTTGGTATTATTACACGGTTTCTAAGGGCGCGGGATGGTACATTTGTATAGGAGGTACCAAGAGGAGAGTTTCCAGACTTTCAAGTCTTTGTCCGAAACTTTCTCCAGTTATAGCTTTACTAAATACAGACTTTGGGCAAGACCGTGTTGGTGGTATTGATATTATTACACGATTTCTTAAGTGGGTGGAATGGTACATTTGTATTGGAGGTACCATGAGCAGAGTTGCCAGACTTCCAAGTTAATGTCTGACAGTTTGTACAGTTATAGCTTTACTAAACACAAAATGTGGGCAAGATAGCGATGGGAATATTGGTATTATTACTCGATTTCGAAGGGCGCGGGATGGTACAATTGTGTGGGAGGTACCATGAGGGGAGTTGCCAAACTTCCAAGATCATGTCTGACAGTTTGTACAGTTATTGCTTTACTAAATACAAAATTTTGGCCAGATAGCGTTGGGAATAATGGTATTATTACTGGATTTCTACGGGCGCGGGATGGTACATTTGTATGGGAGGTACCATGAGGGGAGTTGCCAGACTTCCAAGTTCTTGTCTGACAGTTTGTACAGTTATAGCTTTCCTAAATACAAAATTTGGGCAAGATAGCGTTGGCAATATTGGTATTATTACTCGATTTCTAAGGGCGCGGGATGGTTCATTTGTATCGGAGGTACCAAGAGGAGAGTTTCCAGACTTTCAAGTCTTTGTCCGAAACTTTCTCCAGTTATAGCTTTACTAAATACAGACTTTGGGCAAGAACGCGTTGGTGGTATTGATATTATTACACGATTTCTTAAGTGGGTGGAATGGTACATTTGTATTGGAGGTACCATGAGTAGAGTTGCCAGACTTCCAAGTTAATGTCTGACAGTTTGTACAGTTATAGCTATACTAAACACAAAATGTGGGCAAGATAGCGTTGGGAATATTGGTATTATTACTCGATTTCGAAGGGCGCGGGATGGTACAATTGTGTGGGAGGTACCATGAGGGGAGTTGCCAAACTTCCAAGTTCATGTCTGACAGTTTGTACAGTTATTGCTTTACTAAATACAAAATTTGGGCCAGATAGCGTTGGGAATAATGGTATTATTACTCGATTTATAAGGGCGCGGGAAGGTACAATTGTGTGGGATGTACCATGAGGGGAGTTGCCAGACTTCCAAGTTCATGTCTGACAGTTTGTACAGTTATAGATTTACTAAATACAGAATTTGGGCAAGATAGCGTTGGGAATAATGGTATTATTACTCGATTTCTACGGGCGCAGGGTGGTACATTTGTATCGGAGGTACCAAGAGGGGAGTTGCCAAACTTCCAAGTTCATGTCTGACAAGTTGTACAGTTATAGCTTTACTAAATACAGAATTTGGGCAAGATAGCGTTGGGAATAATGGTATTATTACTTGATTTCTACGGCCGTGGGATGGTACATTTGTATGGGAGGTACCATGAGGGGAGTTGACAGACTTCCAAGTTTTTGTCCGAAACTTTCTCCAGTTATAGCTTTACTAAATACAGACTTTCGGCAAGATCGCGTTGGTGGTATTGTACACTTTCTAAGGAGGTGGAATGGTACATTTGTATGGGAGGTACCAGAAGGGGAGTTTCCAGACTTTAAAGTTTTTGTCCGAAACTTTATCCAGTTATAGCTTTACTAAATACAGACTTTGGGCAAGAACGCGTTCAGTTATAGCTTTACTAAATACAAAATTTGGGCAAGATAGCGTTGGGAATATTGGTATTATTACTCGATTTCTAAGGGCGCGGGATGGTACATTTGTATGGGAGGTACCATGAGGGGAGATGCCAGACTTTCAAGTTTTTGTCCGAAACTTTCTCCAGTTATAGCTTTACTAAATACAGACTTTGGGCAAGAACGCGTTGGTGGTATTGATATTATTACACGATTTCTTAAGAGGGTGGAATGGTACATTTGTATGGGAGGTACCATGAGGAGAGTTGCCAGACTTCCAAGTTCATGTCTGACAGTTTGTACAGTTATAGCTTTACTAAATAAAAAATTTGGGCCAAATAGCGTTGGGAATAATGGTATTATTACTCGATTTCAACGGGCGCGGGATGGTACATTTGTATGGGAGGTACCATGAGGGGAGTTGCCAGACTTCCAAGTTCTTGTCTGACAGTTTGTACAGTTATAGCTATACTAAACACAAAATGTGGGCCAAATAGCGTTGGGAATAATGGTATTATTACTTGATTTCTACGGGCGCGGGATGGTACATTTGTATGGGAGGTACCATGAGGGGATTTGCCAGACTTCCAAGTTTTTGTCCGAAACTTTCTCCAGTTATAGCTTTACTAAATACAGACTTTCGGCAAGATCGCGTTGGTGGTATTGTACACTTTCTAAGGAGGTGTAATGGTACATTTGTATGGGAGGTACCAGAAGGGGAGTTTCCAGACTTTCAAGTTTTTGTCCGAAACTTTATCCAGTTATAGCTTTACTAAATACAGACTTTGGGCAAGAACGCGTTCAGTTATAGCTTTACTGAATACAAAATTTGGGCAAGATAGCGTTGGCAATATTGGTATTATTACTCGATTTCTAAGGGCGCGGGATGGTACATTTGTATGGGAGGTACCATGAGGAGAGATGCCAGACTTTCAAGTTTTTGTCCGAAACTTTCTCCAGTTATAGCTTTACTAAATACAGACTTTGGGCAAGAACGCGTTGGTGGTATTGATATTATTACACGATTTCTTAAGAGGGTGGAATGGTACATTTGTATGGGAGGTACCATGAGGAGAGTTGCCAGACTTCCAAGATCATGCCTAACAGTTTGTACATTTATAGCTTTACTAAATACAAAATTTGGGCCAAATAGCGTTGGGAATAATGGTATTATTACTCGATTTCTAAGGGCGCGGGATGGTACATTTGTATGGGAGGTACCATGAGGGGAGATGCCAGACTTTCAAGTTTTTGTCCGAAACTTTCTCCAGTTATAGCTTTACTAAATACAGACTTTGGGCAAGAACGCGTTGGTGGTATTGATATTATTACACGATTTCTTAAGAGGGTGGAATGGTACATTTGTATGGGAGGTACCATGAGGAGAGTTGCCAGACTTCCAAGATCATGTCTAACATTTTGTACAGTTATAGCTTTACTAAATACAAAATTTGGGCCAAATAGCGTTGGGAATAATGGTATTATTACTCGATTTCGAAGGGCGCGGGATGGTACAATTGTGTGGGAGGTACCATGAGGGGAGTTGCCAAACTTCCAAGTCTTTGTCCGAAACTTTCTCCAGTTATAGCTTTACTAAATACAGACTTTGGTGGTATTGATATTATTACACGATTTCTTAAGAGGGGGAATGGTACATTTGTATGGGAGGTACCATGAGGAGAGTTGCCAGACTTCCAAGATCATGTCTAACAGTTTGTACAGTTATAGCTTTACTAAATACAAAATTTGGGCCAAATAGCGTTGGGAATAATGGTATTATTACTCGATTTCGAAGGGCGCGGGATGGTACAATTGTGTGGGAGGTACCATGAGGGGAGTTGCCAAACTTCCAAGTCTTTGTCCGAAACTTTCTCCAGTTATAGCTTTACTAAATACAGACTTTGGGCAAGAACGCGTTGGTGGTATTGATATTATTACACGATTTCTTAAGTGGGTGGAATGGTACATTTGTATTGGAGGTACCATGAGGAGAGTTGCCAGACTTCCAAGTTAATGTCTGACAGTTTGTACAGTTATAGCTATAATAAACACAAAATGTGGGCAAGATAGCGTTGGGAATATTGGTATTATTACTCGATTTCGAAGGGCACGGGATGGTACAATTGTGTGGGAGGTACCATGAGGGGAGTTGCCAAACTTCCAAGTTCATGTCTGACAGTTTGTACAGTTATAGCTTTACTAAATACAACATTTGGGCCAGATAGCGTTGGGAATAATGGTATTATTACTCGATTTCTAAGGGCGCGGGATGGTACATTTGTATCGGAGGTACCAAGAGGAGAGTTTCCAGACTTTCAAGTCTTTGTCCGAAACTTTCTCCAGTTATAGCTTTACTAAATACAGACTTTGGGCAAGAACGCGATGGTGGTATTGATATTATTACAATATTTCTTAAGTGGGTGGAATGGTACATTTGTATGGGAGGTACCATGAGGGGAGATGCCAGACTTTCAATTTTTTGTCCGAAACTTTCTCCAGTTATAGCTTTACTAAATACAGACTTTGGGCAAGAACGCGTTGGTGGTATTGATATTATTACACGATTTCTTAAGAGGGTGGAATGGTACATTTGTATCGGAGGTACCAAGAGGAGAGTTTCCAGACTTCCAAGTTCATAAGTTCATAAGTTCATAAGGGCGCGGGATGGTACAAATGTGTGGGACGTACCATGAGGGGAGTTGCCCAAATTCCAAGTTCATGTCTGACAGTTTGTACAGTTATTGCTTTACTAAATACAAAATTTGGGGCAGAAAGCGTTGGGAATAATGGTATTATTACTTGATTTCTAAGGGCGCGGGATGGTACAATTGTGTGGGAGGTACCATGAGGGGAGTTGCCAGACTTCCATGTTCATGTCTGACAGTTTGTACAGTTATAGATTTACTAAATACAGAATTTGGGCAAGATAGCGTTGGGAATAATGGTATTATCACTCGATTTCTACGGGCGCGGGATGGTACATTTGTATCGGAGGTACCAAGAGGGGAGTTGCCAAACTTCCAAGTTCATGTCTGACAAGTTGTACAGTTATAGCTTTACTAAATACAGAATTTGGGCAAGATAGCGTTGGGAATAATGGTATTATTACTTGATTTCTACGGGCGCGGGATGGTACATTTGTATCGGAGGTACCAGAAGGGGAGTTTCCAGACTTTCAAGTTTTTGTCTGAAACTTTATCCTGTTATAGCTTTACTAAATACAGACTTTGGGCAAGAACGCGTTCAGTTATAGCTTTACTAAATACAAAATTTGGGCAAGATAGCGTTGGCAATATTGGTATTATTACTCGATTTCTAATGGCGCGGGATGGTACATTTGTATGGGAGGTACCATGAGGGGGGATGCCAGACTTTCAAGTTTTTGTCCGAAACTTTCTCCAGTTATAGCTTTACTAAATACAGACTTTGGGCAAGAACGCGTTGGTGGTATTGATATTATTACACGATTTCTTAAGAGGGTGGAATGGTACATTTGTATGGGAGGTACCATGAGGAGAGTTGCCAGACTTCCAAGTTCATGTCTGACAGTTTGTACAGTTATAGCTTTACTAAATACAAAATTTGGGCCAGATAGCGTTGGGAATAATGGTATTATTACTCGATTTATAAGGGCGCGGGAAGGTACAATTGTGTGGGAGGTACCATGAGGGGAGTTGCCAGACTTCCAAGTTCATGTCTGACAGTTTGTACAGTTATTGCTTTACTAAATACAAAATTTGGGCCAGATAGCGTTGGGAATAATGGTATTATTACTCGATTTCGAAGGGCGCGGGATGGTACAATTGTGTGGGAGGTACCATGAGGGGAGTTGCCAAACTTCCAAGTTCATGTCTGACAGTTTGTACAGTTATTGCTTTACTAAATACAAAACTTGGGCCAGATAGCGTTGGGAATAATGGTATTATTACTCGATTTATAAGGGCGCGGGAAGGTACAATTGTGTGGGAGGTACCATGAGGGGAGTTGCCAGACTTCCAAGTTCATGTCTGACAGTTTGTACAGTTATAGATTTACTAAATACAGAATTTGGGCAAGATAGCGTTGGGAATAATGTTATTATTACTGGATTTCTACGGGCGCGGGATGGTACATTTGTATGGGAGGTACCATGAGGGGAGTTGCCAGACTTCCAAGTTCTTGTCTGACAGTTTGTACAGTTATAGCTTTCCTAAATACAAAATTTGGGCAAGATAGCGTTGGGAATATTGGTATTATTACTCGATTTCTAAGGGCGCGGGATAGTACATTTGTATCGGAGGTACCAAGAGGAGAGTTTCCAGACTTTCAAGTCTTTGTCCGAAACTTTCTCCAGTTATAGCTTTACTAAATACAGACTTTGGGCAAGAACGCGTTGGTGGTATTGATATTATTACACGATTTCTTAAGTGGGTGGAATGGTACATTTGTATTGGAGGTACCATGAGTAGAGTTGCCAGACTTCCAAGTTAATGTCTGACAGTTTGTACAGTTATAGCTATACTAAACACAAAATGTGGGCAAGATAGCGTTGGGAATATTGGTATTATTACTCGATTTCGAAGGGCGCGGGATGGTACAATTGTGTGGGAGGTACCATGAGGGGAGTTGCCAAACTTCCAAGTTCATGTCTGACAGTCTGTACAGTTATTGCTTTACTAAATACAAAATTTGGGCCAGATAGCGTTGGGAATAATGGTGTATTACTCGATTTATAAGGGCGCGGGAAGGTACAATTGTGTGGGAGGTACCATGAGGGGAGTTGCCAGACCTCCAAGTTCATGTCTGACAGTTTGTACAGTTATAGATTTACTAAATACAGAATTTGGGCAAGATAGCGTTGGGAATAATGGTATTATTACTCGATTTCTACGGGCGTGGGTACATTTGTATGGGAGGTACCATGAGAGGAGTTGCCAGACTTCCAAGTTTTTGTCCGAAACTTTCTCCAGCTATAGCTTTACTAAATACAGACTTTCGGCAAGATCGCGTTGGTGGTATTGTACACTTTCTAAGGAGGTGGAATGGTACATTTGTATGGGAGGTACCAGAAGGGGAGTTTCCAGACTTTCAAGTTTTTGTCCGAAACTTTATGCAGTTATAGCTTTACTAAATACAGACTTTGGGCAAGAACGCGTTCAGTTATAGCTTTACTAAATACAAAATTTGGGCAAGATAGCGTTGGCAATATTGGTATTATTACTCGATTTCTAAGGGCGCGGGATGGTACATTTGTATGGGAGGTACCATGAGGGGAGATGCCAGACTTTCAAGTTTTTGTCCGAAACTTTCTCCAGTTATAGCTTTACTAAATACAGACTTTGGGCAAGAACACGTTGGTGGTATTGTACACTTTATAAGGAGGTGGAATGGTACATTTGTATGGGAGGTACCAGAAGGGGAGTTGTCAGACTTTCAAGTTTTTGTCCGAAACTTTCTCCAGTTATAGCTTTACTAAATACAGACTTTGGGCAAGAACGCGTTGGTGGTATTGATATTATTACACGATTTCTTAAGAGGGTGGAATGGTACATTTGTATGGGAGGTACCATGAGGAGAGTTGCCAGACTTCCAAGTTCATGTCTGACAGTTTGTACAGTTATAGCTTTACTAAATACAAAATTTGGGCCAGATAGCGTTGGGAATAATGGTATTTTTACTTGAGATATAAGGGCGCGGGAAGGTACAATTGTGTGGGAGGTACCATGAGGGGAGTTGCCAGACTTCCAAGTTCATGTCTGACTGTTTGTACAGTTATTGCTTTACTAGATACAAAATTTGGGCCAGATAGCGTTGGGAATAATGGTATTATTACTCGATTTATAAGGGCGCGGGATGGTACAATTGTGTGGGAGGTACCATGAGGGGAGTTGCCAGACTTCCAAGTTCATGTCTGACAGTTTGGACAGTTATAGATTTACTAAATACAAAATTTGGGCCAGATAGCGTTGGGAATAATGGTATTATTTCTCGATTTATAAGGGCGCGGGAACGTACAATTGTGTGGGAGGTACCATGAGGGGAGTTGCCAGACTTCCAAGTTAATGTCTGACAGTTTGTACAGTTATAGCTATACTAAACACAAAATGTGGGCAAGATAGCGTTGGGAATATTGGTATTATTACTCGATTTCGAAGGGCGCGGGATGGTACAATTGTGTGGGAGGTACCATGAGGGGAGTTGCCAAACTTCCAAGTTCATGTCTGACAGTTTGTACAGTTATTGCTTTACTAAATACAAAATTTGGGCCAGATAGCGTTTGGAATAATGGTATTATTACTCGATTTATAAGGGCGCGGGAAGGTACAATTGTGTGGGAGGTACCATGAGGGGAGTTGCCAGACTTCCAAGTTCATGTCTGACAGTTTGTACAGTTATAGATTTACTAAATACAGAATTTGGGCAAGATAGCGTTGGGAATAATGGTATTATTACTGGATTTCTACGGGCGCGGGATGGTACATTTGTATGGGAGGTACCATGAGGGGAGTTGCCAGACTTCCAAGTTCTTGTCTGACAGTTTGTACAGTTATAGCTTTCCTAAATACAAAATTTGGGCAAGATAGCGTTGGGAATATTGGTATTATTACTCGATTTCTAACGGCGCGGGATGGTACATTTGTATCGGAGGTACCAAGAGGAGAGTTTCCAGACTTTCAAGTCTTTGTCCGAAACTTTCTCCAGTTATAGCTTTACTAAATACAGACTTTGGGCAAGAACGCGTTGGTGGTATTGATATTATTACACGATTTCTTAAGAGGGTGGAATGGTACATTTGTATGGGAGGTACCATGAGGAGAGTTGCCAGACTTCCAAGTTCATGTCTGACAGTTTGTACAGTTATAGATTTACTAAATACAGAATTTGGGCAAGATAGCGTTGGGAATAATGGTATTATTACTGGATTTCTACGGGCGCGGGATGGTACATTTGTATTGGAGGTACCATGAGTAGAGTTGCCAGACTTCCAAGTTAATGTCTGACAGTTTGTACAGTTATAGCTATACTAAACACAAAATGTGGGCAAGATAGCGTTGGGAATATTGGTATTATTACTCGATTTCGAAGGGCGCGGGATGGTACAATTGTGTGGGAGGTACCATGAGGGGAGTTGCCAAACTTCCAAGTTCATGTCTGACAGTTTGTACAGTTATTGCTTTACTAAATACAAAATTTGGGAAAGATAGCGTTGGGAATAATGGTATTATTACTCGATTTATAAGGGCGCGGGAAGGTACAATTGAGTGGGAGGTACCATGAGGGGAGTTGCCAGACTTCCAAGTTCATGTCTGACAGTTTGTACAGTTATAGATTTACTAAATACAGAATTTGGGCAAGATAGCGTTGGGAATAATGGTATTATTACTCGGTTTCTACGGGCGCAGGATGGTACATTTGTATCGGAGGTACCAAGAGGGGAGTTGCCAAACTTCCAAGTTCATGTCCGACAAGTTGTACAGTTATAGCTTTACTAAATACAGAATTTGGGCAAGATAGCGTTGGGAATAATGGTATTATTAGTTGATTTCTACGGGCGCGGGATGGTACATTTGTATGGGAGGTACCATGAGGGGAGTTGCCAGACTTCCAAGTTTTTGTCCGAAACTTTCTCCAGTTATAGCTTTACTAAATACAGACTTTCGGCAAGATCGCGTTGGTGGTATTGTACACTTTCTAAGGAGGTGGTTTTTGTCCGAAACTTTCTCCAGTTATAGCTTTACTTAATACAGACTTTGGGCAAGAACGCGTTGGTGGTATTGATATTATTACACGATTTCTTAAGAGGGTGGAATGGTACATTTGTATGGGAGGTACCATGAGGAGAGTTGCCAGACTTCCAAGTTCATGTCTGACAGTTTGTACAGTTATAGCTTTACTAAATACAAAATTTGGGCCAAATAGCGTTGGGAATAATGGTATTATTACTCGATTTCAACGGGCGCGGGATGGTACATTTGTATGGGAGGTACCATGAGGGGAGTTGCCAGACTTCCAAGTTCTTGTCTGACAGTTTGTACAGTTATAGCTATACTAAACACAAAATGTGGGCCAACTAGCGTTGGGAATAATGTAATAAGTAATAATACACTTGATTTCTACGGGCGCGGGATGGTACATTTGTATGGGAGGTACCATGAGGGGAGTTGCCAGACTTTCAAGTTTTTGTCCGAAACTTTCTCCAGTTATAGCTTTACTAAATACAGACTTTGGGCAAGAACACGTTGGTGGTATTGTACACTTTATAAGGAGGTGGAATGGTACATTTGTATGGGAGGTACCAGAAGGGGAGTTGTCAGACTTTCAAGTTTTTGTCCGAAAATTTATCCAGTTAAAGCTTTACTAAATACAGACTTTGGGCAAGAACGCGTTTAGTTATAGCTTTACTAAATACAAAATTTGGGCAAGATAGCGTTGGCAATATTGGTATTATTACTCGATTTCTAAGGGCGCGGGATGGTACATTTGTATGGGAGGTACCATGAGGGGAGATGCCAGACTTTCAAGTTTTTGTCCGAAACTTTCTCCAGTTATAGCTTTACTAAATACAGACTTTGGGCAAGAACGCGTTGGTGGTATTGATATTATTACACGATTACTTAAGAGGGTGGAATTGTACATTTGTATGGGAGGTACCATGAGGAGAGTTGCCAGACTTCCAAGTTCATGTCTGACAGTTTGTACAGTTATAGCTTTACTAAATACAAAATTTGGGCCAGATAGCGTTGGGAATAATGGTATTTTTACTTGATTTATAAGGGCGCGGGAAGGAACAATTGTGTGGGAGGTACCATGAGGGGAGTTGCCAGACTTCCAAGTTCATGTCTGACAGTTTGTACAGTTATTGCTTTACTAAATACAAAATTTGGGCCTGATAGCGTTGGGAATAATGGTATTATTACTCGATTTATAAGGGCGCGGGAACGTACAATTGTGTGGGAGGTACCATGAGGGGAGTTGCCAGACTTCCAAGTTAATGTCTGACAGTTTGTACAGTTATTGCTTTACTAAATACAAAATTTGGGCCAGATAGCGTTTGGAATAATGGTATTATTACTCGATTTATAAGGGCGCGGGAAGATACAATTGTGTGGGAGGTACCATGAGGGGAGTTGCCAGACTTCCAAGTTCATGTCTGACAGTTTGTACAGTTATAGATTTACTAAATACAGAATTTGGGCAAGATAGCGTTGGGAATAATGGTATTATTACTGGATTTCTACGGGCGCGGGATGGTACAATTGTGTGGGAGGTACCATGAGGGGAGTTGCCAAACTTCCAAGTTCATGTCTGACAGTTTGTACAGTTATTGCTTTACTAAATACAAAATTTGGGCCAGATAGCGTTTGGAATAATGGTATTATTACTCGATTTATAAGGGCGCGGGAAGATACAATTGTGTGGGAGGTACCATGAGGGGAGTTGCCAGACTTCCAAGTTCATGTCTGACAGTTTGTACAGTTATAGATTTACTAAATACAGAATTTGGGCAAGATAGCGTTGGGAATAATGGTATTATTACTGGATTTCTACGGGCGCGGGATGGTACATTTGTATGGGAGGTACCATGAGGGGAGTTGCCAGACTTCCAAGTTCTTGTCTGACAGTTTGTACAGTTATAGCTTCCCTAAATACAAAATTTGGGCAAGATAGCGTTGGGAATATTGGTATTATTACTCGATTTCTAAGGGCGCGGGATGGTACATTTGTATCGGAGGTACCAAGAGGAGAGTTTCCAGACTTTCAAGTCTTTGTCCGAAACTTTCTCCAGTTATAGCATTACTAAATACAGACTTTGGGCAAGAACGCGTTGGTGGTATTGATATTATTACACGATTTCTTAAGTGGGTGGAATGGTACATTTGTATTGGAGGTACCATGAGTAGAGTTGCCAGACTTCCAAGTTAATGTCTGACAGTTTGTACAGTTATAGCTATACTAAACACAAAATGTGGGCAAGATAGCGTTGGGAATATTGGTATTATTACTCGATTTCGAAGGGCGCGGGATGGTACAATTGTGTGGGAGGTACCATGAGGGGAGTTGCCAAACTTCCAAGTTCATGTCTGACAGTTTGTACAGTTATTGCTTTACTAAATACAAAATTTGGGCCAGATAGCGTTGGGAATAATGGTATTATTACTCGATTTATAAGGGCGCGGGAAGGTACAATTGAGTGGGAGGTACCATGAGGGGAGTTGCCAGACTTCCAAGTTCATGTCTGACAGTTTGTACAGTTATAGATTTACTAAATACAGAATATGGGCAAGATAGCGTTGGGAATAATGGTATTATTACTCGGTTTCTACGGGCGCAGGATGGTACATTTGTATCGGAGGTACCAAGAGGGGAGTTGCCAAACTTCCAAGTTCATGTCCGACAAGTTGTACAGTTATAGCTTTACTAAATACAGAATTTGGGCAAGATAGCGTTGGGAATAATGGTATTATTAGTTGATTTCTACGGGCGCGGGATGGTACATTTGTATGGGAGGTACCATGAGGGGAGTTGCCAGACTTCCAAGTTTTTGTCCGAAACTTTCTCCAGTTATAGCTTTACTAAATACAGACTTTCGGCAAGATCGCGTTGGTGGTATTGTACACTTTCTAAGGAGGTGGAATGGTACATTTGTATGCGAGGTACCAGAAGGGGAGTTTCCAGACTTTCAAGTTTTTGTCCGAAACTTTATCCAGTTATAGCTTTACTAAATACAGACTTTGGGCAAGAACGCGTTCAGTTATAGATTTACTAAATACAAAATTTGGGCAAGATAGCGTTGGCAATATTGGTATTATTACTCGATTTCTAAGGGCGCGGGATGGTACAATTGTATGGGAGGTACCATGAGGGGAGATGCCAGACTTTCAAGTTTTTGTCCGAAACTTTCTCCAGTTATAGCTTTACTTAATACAGACTTTGGGCAAGAACGCGTTGGTGGTATTGATATTATTACACGATTTCTTAAGAGGGTGGAATGGTACATTTGTATGGGAGGTACCATGAGGAGAGTTGCCAGACTTACAAGTTCATGTCTGACAGTTTGCACAGTTATAGCTTTACTAAATACAAAATTTGGGCCAAATAGCGTTGGGAATAATGGTATTATTACTCGATTTCAACGGGCGCGGGATGGTACATTTGTATGGGAGGTACCATGAGGGGAGTTGCCAGACTTCCAAGTTCTTGTCTGACAGTTTGTACAGTTATAGCTATACTAAACACAAAATGTGGGCCAAATAGCGTTGGGAATAATGTAATAAGTAATAATACACTTGATTTCTACGGGCGCGGGATGGTACATTTGTATGGGAGGTACCATGAGGGGAGTTGCCAGACTTTCAAGTTTTTGTCCGAAACTTTCTCCAGTTATAGCTTTACTAAATACAGACTTTCGGCAAGATCGCGTTGGTGGTATTGTACACTTTCTAAGGAGGTGGAATGGTACATTTGTATGGGAGGTACCAGAAGGGGAGTTTCCAGACTTTCAAGTTTTTGTCCGAAACTTTATCCAGTTATAGCTTTACTAAATACAGACTTTGGGCAAGAACGCGTTCAGTTATAGCTTTACTAAATACAAAATTTGGGCAAGATAGCGTTGGCAATATTGGTATTATTACTCGATTTCTAAGGGCGCGGGATGGTACATTTGTATGGGTGGTACCATGAGGGGAGTTGCCAGACTTTCAAGTTTTTGTCCGAAACTTTCTCCAGTTATAGCTTTACTAAATACAGACTTTGGGCAAGAACACGTTGGTGGTATTGTACACTTTATAAGGAGGTGGTATTGATATTATTACACGATTTCTTAAGAGGGTGGAATGGTACATTTGTATGGGAGGTACCATGAGGAGAGTTGCCAGACTTCCAAGATCATGTCTGACAGTTTGTACAGTTATAGCTTTACTAAATACAAAATTTGGGCAAGATAGCGTTGGCAATATTGGTATTATTACTCGATTTCTAAAGGCGCGGGATGGTACATTTGTATGGGAGGTACCATGAGGGGAGATGCCAGACTTTCAAGTTTTTGTCCGAAACTTTCTCCAGTTATAGCGTTACTAAATACAGACTTTGGGCAAGAACACGTTGGTGGTATTGTACACTTTATAAGGAGGTGGAATGGTACATTTGTATGGGAGGTACCAGAAGGGGAGTTGTCAGACTTTCAAGTTTTTGTCCGAAAATTTATCCAGTTATAGCTTTACTAAATACAGACTTTGGGCAAGAACGCGTTCAGTTATAGCTTTACTAAATACAAAATTTGGGCAAGATAGCGTTGGCAATATTGGTATTATTACTCGATTTCTAAGGGCGCGGGATGGTACATTTGTATGGGAGGTACCATGAGGGGAGATGCCAGACTTTCAAGTTTTTGTCCGAAACTTTCTCCAGTTATAGCTTTACTAAATACAGACTTTGGGCAAGAACGCGTTGGTGGTATTGATATTATTACACGATTTCTTAAGAGGGTGGAATGGTACATTTGTATGGGAGGTACCATGAGGAGAGTTGCCAGACTTCCAAGTTCATGTCTGACAGTTTGTACAGTTATAGCTTTACTAAATACAAAATTTGGGCCAGATAGCGTTAGGAATAATGGTATTTTTACTTGATTTATAAGGGCGCGGGAAGGAACAATTGTGTGGGAGGTACCATGAGGGGAGTTGCCAGACTTCCAAGTTCATGTCTGACAGTTTGTACAGTTATTGCTTTACTAAATACAAAATTTGGGCCAGATAGCGTTGGGAATAATGGTATTATTACTCGATTTATAAGGGCGCGGGATGGTACAATTGTGTGGGAGGTACCATGAGGGGAGTTGCCAGACTTCCAAGTTCATGTCTGACAGTTTGGACAGTTATAGATTTACTAAATACAAAATTTGGGCCAGATAGCGTTGGGAATAATGGTATTATTACTCGATTTATAAGGGCGCGGGAACGTACAATTGTGTGGGAGGTACCATGAGGGGAGTTGCCAGACTTCCAAGTTAATGTCTGACAGTTTGTACAGTTATAGCTATACTAATCACAAAATGTGGGCAAGATAGCGTTGGGAATATTGGTATTATTACTCGATTTCGAAGGGCGCGGGATGGTACAATTGTGTGGGAGGTACCATGAGGGGAGTTGCCAAACTTCCAAGTTCATGTCTGACAGTTTGTACAGTTATTGCTTTACTAAATACAGGCTTTGGGCAAGAACGCGTTGGTGGTATTGATATTATTACACGATTTCTTAAGTGGGTGGAATGGTACATTTGTATTGGAGGTACCATGAGTAGAGTTGCCAGACTTCCAAGTTAATGTCTGACAGTTTGTACAGTTATAGCTATACTAAACACAAAATGTGGGCAAGATAGCGTTGGGAATATTGGTATTATTACTCCATTTCGAAGTTCTTGTCTGACAAAAACTTGAAAGTCTGGAAACTCCCCTTCTGGTACCTCCCATACAAATGTACTCGAAGGGCGCGGGATGGTACAATTGTGTGGGAGGTACCATGAGGGGAGTTGCCAAACTTCCAAGTTCATGTCTGACAGTTTGTACAGTTATTGCTTTACTAAATACAAAATTTGGGCCAGATAGCGTTGGGAATAATGGTATTATTACTCGATTTATAAGGGCGCGGGAAGGTACAATTGAGTGGGAGGTACCATGAGGGGAGTTGCCAGACTTCCAAGTTCATGTCTGACAGTTTGTACAGTTATAGATTTACTAAATACAGAATTTGGGCAAGATAGCGTTGGGAATAATGGTATTATTACTCGGTTTCTACGGGCGCAGGATGGTACATTTGTATCGGAGGTACCAAGAGGGGAGTTGCCAAACTTCCAAGTTCATGTCCGACAAGTTGTACAGTTATAGCTTTACTAAATACAGAATTTGGGCAAGACAGCGTTGGGAATAATGGTATTATTAGTTGATTTCTACGGGCGCGGGATGGTACATTTGTATGGGAGGTACCATGAGGGGAGTTGCCAGACTTCCAAGTTTTTGTCCGAAACTTTCTCCAGTTATAGCTTTAATGGTACATTTGTATGGGAGGTACCAGAAGGGGAGTTTCCAGACTTTCAAGTTTTTGTCCGAAACTTTATCCAGTTATACCTTTACTAAATACAGACTTTGGGCAAGAACGCGTTCAGTTATAGATTTACTAAATACAAAATTTGGGCAAGATAGCGTTGGCAATATTGGTATTATTACTCGTTTTCTAAGGGCGCGGGATGGTACATTTGTATTTGAGGTACCATGAGGGGAGATGCCAGACTTTCAAGTTTTTGTCCGAAACTTTCTCCAGTTATAGCTTTACTTAATACAGACTTTGGGCAAGAACGCGTTGGTGGTATTGATATTATTACACGATTTCTTAAGAGGGTGGAATGGTACATTTGTATGGGAGGTACCATGAGGAGAGTTGCCAGACTTCCAAGTTCATGTCTGACAGTTTGTACAGTTATAGCTTTACTAAATACAAAATTTGGGCGAAATAGCGTTGGGAATAATGGTATTATTACTCGATTTCAACGGGCGCGGGATGGTACATTTGTATGGGAGGTACCATGAGGGGAGTTGCCAGACTTCCAAGTTCTTGTCTGACAGTTTGTACAGTTATAGCTATACTAAACACAAAATGTGGGCCAAATAGCGTTGGGAATAATGGTATTATTACTTGATTTCTACTGGCGCGGGATGGTACATTTGTATGGGAGGTACCATGAGGGGAGTTGCCAGACTTTCAAGTTTTTGTCCGAAACTTTCTCCAGTTATAGCTTTACTAAATACAGACTTTCGGCAAGATCGCGTTGGTGGTATTGTACACTTTCTAAGGAGGTGGAATGGTACATTTGTATGGGAGGTACCAGAAGGGGAGTTTCCAGACTTTCAAGTTTTTGTCCGAAACTTTCTCCAGTTATAGCTTTACTTAATACAGACTTTGGGCAAGAACGCGTTGGTGGTATTGATATTATTACACGATTTCTTAAGAGGGTGGAATGGTACATTTGTATGGGAGGTACCATGAGGAGAATTGCCAGACTTCCAAGTTCATGTCTGACAGTTTGTACAGTTATAGCTTTACTAAATACAAAATTTGGGCCAAATAGCGTTGGGAATAATGGTATTATTACTCGATTTCAACGGGCGCGGGATGGTACATTTGTATGGGAGGTACCATGAGGGGAGTTGCCAGACTTCCAAGTTCTTGTCTGACAGTTTGTACAGTTATAGCTATACTAAACACAAAATGTGGGCCAAATAGCGTTGGGAATAATGGTATTATTACTCGATTTCTAAGGGCGCGGGATGGTACATTTGTATGGGTGGTACCATGAGGGGAGATGCCAGACTTTCAAGTTTTTGTCCGAAACTTTCTCCAGTTATAGCTTTACTAAATACAGACTTTGGGCAAGAACGCGTTGGTGGTATTGATATTATTACACGATGGTACATTTGTATGGGAGGTACCATGAGGGGAGTTGCCAGACTTTCAAGTTTTTGTCCGAAACTTTCTCCAGTTATAGCTTTACTAAATACAGACTTTCGGCAAGATCGCGTTGGTGGTATTGTACACTTTCTAAGGAGGTGGAATGGTACATTTGTATGGGAGGTACCAGAAGGGGAGTTTCCAGACTTTCAAGTTTTTGTCCGAAACTTTCTCCAGTTATAGCTTTACTTAATACAGACTTTGGGCAAGAACGCGTTGGTGGTATTGATATTATTACACGATTTCTTAAGAGGGTGGAATGGTACATTTGTATGGGAGGTACCATGAGGAGAATTGCCAGACTTCCAAGTTCATGTCTGACAGTTTGTACAGTTATAGCTTTACTAAATACAAAATTTGGGCCAAATAGCGTTGGGAATAATGGTATTATTACTCGATTTCAACGGGCGCGGGATGGTACATTTGTATGGGAGGTACCATGAGGGGAGTTGCCAGACTTCCAAGTTCTTGTCTGACAGTTTGTACAGTTATAGCTATACTAAACACAAAATGTGGGCCAAATAGCGTTGGGAATAATGGTATTATTACTCGATTTCTAAGGGCGCGGGATGGTACATTTGTATGGGTGGTACCATGAGGGGAGATGCCAGACTTTCAAGTTTTTGTCCGAAACTTTCTCCAGTTATAGCTTTACTAAATACAGACTTTGGGCAAGAACGCGTTGGTGGTATTGATATTATTACACGATTTCTTAAGAGGGTGGAATGGTACATTTGTATGGGAGGTACCATAAGGAGAGTTGCCAGACTTCCAAGATCATGTCTGACAGTTTGTACAGTTATAGCTTTACTAAATACAAAATTTGGGCCAACTAGCGTTGGGAATAATGGAATTATTACTCGATTTCGAAGGGCGCGGGATGGTACAATTGTGTGGGAGGTACCATGAGGGGAGTTGCCAAACTTCCAAGTCTTTGTCCGAAACTTTCTCCAGTTATAGCTTTACTAAATACAGACTTTGGGCAAGAACGCGTTGGTGGTATTGATATTATTACACGATTTCTTAAGTGGGTGGAATGGTACATTTGTATTGGAGGTACCATGAGGAGAGTTGCCAGACTTCCAAGTTAATGTCTGACAGTTTGTACAGTTATAGCTATAATAAACACAAAATGTGGGCAAGATAGCGTTGGGAATATTGGTATTATTACTCGATTTCGAAGGGCACGGGATGGTACAATTGTGTGGGAGGTACCATGAGGGCAGTTGCCAAACTTCCAAGTTCATGTCTGACAGTTTGTACAGTTATAGCTTTACTAAATACAAAATTTGGGCCAGATAGCGTTGGGAATAATGGTATTATTACTCGATTTCTAAGGGCGCGGGATGGTACATTTGTATCGGAGGTACGAAGAGGAGAGTTTCCAGACTTTCAAGTCGTTGTCCGAAACTTTCTCCAGTTATAGCTTTACTAAATACAGACTTTGGGCAAGAACGCGATGGTGGTATTGATATTATTACAAGATTTCTTAAGTGGGTGGAATGGTACATTTGTATGGGAGGTACCATGAGGGGAGATGCCAGACTTTCAAGTTTTTGTCCGAAACTTTCTCCAGTTATAGCTTTACTAAATACAGACTTTGGGTAAGAACGCGATGGTGGTATTGATATTATTACAAGATTTCTTAAGTGGGTGGAATGGTACATTTGTATGGGAGGTACCACGAGGAGAGTTGCCAGACTTCCAAGTTAATGTCTGACAGATTTTACAGTTATAGCTGTACTAAACACAAAATGTGATCAAGATAGCGTTGGGAATATTGGTATTATTACTCGATTTCTAAGGGCGCGGGATGGTACAATTGTGTGGGAGGTACCATGAGGGGAGTTGCCAGACTTCCATGTTCATGTCTGACAGTTTGTACAGTTATAGATTTACTAAATACAGAATTTGGGCAAGATAGCGTTGGGAATAATGGTATTATCACTCGATTTCTACGGGCGCGGGATGGTACATTTGTATCGGAGGTACCAAGAGGGGAGTTGCCAAACTTCCAAGTTCCTGTCTGACAAGTTGTACAGTTATAGCTTTACTAAATACAGAATTTGGTCAAGATAGCGTTGGGAATAATGGTATTATTACTTGATTTCTACGGGCGCGGGAAGGTACATTTGTATGGGAGGTACCATGAGGGGAGTTGCCAGACTTCCAAGTTTTTGTCCGAAACTTTCTCCAGTTATAGCTTTACTAAATACAGAATTTGGGCAGGATGGCGTTGGCGGTATTGTACACTTTATAAGGAGGTGGAATGGTACATTTGTATGGGAGGTACCAGAAGGGGAGTTGTCAGACTTTCAAGTTTTTGTCCGAAAATGTATCCAGTTATAGCTTTACTAAATACAGACTTTGGGCAAGAACGCGTTCAGTTATAGCTTTACTAAATACAAAATTTGGGCAAGATAGCGTTGGCAATATTGGTATTATTACTTGATTTCTACGGGCGCGGGAAGGTACATTTGTATGGGAGGTACCATGAGGGGAGTTGCCAGACTTCCAAGATCATGTCTGACAGTTTGTACAGTTATAGCTTTACTAAATACAAAATTTGGGCCAAATAGCGTTGGGAATAATGGTATTATTACTCGATTTCGAAGGGCGCGGGATGGTACAATTGTGTGGGAGGTACCATGAGGGGAGTTGCCAAACTTCCAAGTCTTTGTCCGAAACTTTCTCCAGTTATAGCTTTACTAAATACAGACTTTGGGCAAGAACGCGTTGGTGGTATTGATATTATTACACGATTTCTTAAGTGGGTGGAATGGTACATTTGTATGGGAGGTACCATGAGGAGAGTTGCCAGACTTCCAAGATCATGTCTGACAGTTTGTACAGTTATAGCTTTACTAAATACAAAATTTGGGACAAATAGCGTTGGGAATAATGGTATTATTACTCGATTTCGAAGGGCGCGGGATGGTACAATTGTGTGGGAGGTACCATGAGGGGAGTTGCCAAACTTCCAAGTCTTTGTCCGAAACTTTCTCCAGTTATAGCTTTACTAAATACAGACTTTGGGCAAGAACGCGTTGGTGGTATTGATATTATTACACGATTTCTTAAGTGGGTGGAATGGTACATTTTATTGGAGGTACCATGAGGAGAGTTGCCAGACTTCCAAGTTAATGTCTGACAGTTTGTACAGTTATAGCTATAATAAACACAAAATGTGGGCAAGATAGCGTTGGGAATATTGGTATTATTACTCAATTTCGAAGGGCACGGGATGGTACAATTGTGTGGGAGGTACCATGAGGGGAGTTGCCAAACTTCCAAGTTCATGTCTGACAGTTTGTACAGTTATAGCTTTACTAAATACAAAATTTGGGCCAGATAGCGTTGGGAATAATGGTATTATTACTCGATTTCTAAGGGCGCGGGATGGTACATTTGTATCGGAGGTACCAAGACGAGAGTTTCCAGACTTTCAAGTCGTTGTCCGAAACTTTCTCCAGTTATAGCTTTACTAAATACAGACTTTGGGCAAGAACGCGATGGTGGTATTGATATTATTACAAGATTTCTTAAGTGGGTGGAATGGTACATTTGTATGGGAGGTACCATGAGGGGAGATGCCAGACTTTCAAGTTTTTGTCCGAAACTTTCTCCAGTTATAGCTTTACTAAATACAGACTTTGGGCAAGAACGCGTTGGTGGTATTGATATTATTACACGATTTCTTAAGAGGGTGGAATGGTACATTTGTATGGGAGGTACCATAAGGAGAGTTGCCAGACTTCCAAGATCATGTCTGACAGTTTGTACAGTTATAGCTTTACTAAATACAAAATTTGGGCCAACTAGCGTTGGGAATAATGGAATTATTACTCGATTTCGAAGGGCGCGGGATGGTACAATTGTGTGGGAGGTACCATGAGGGGAGTTGCCAGACTTCCAAGTTCTTGTCTGACAGTTTGTACAGTTATAGCTATACTAAACACAAAATGTGGGCCAAATAGCGTTGGGAATAATGGTATTATTACTCGATTTCTAAGGGCGCGGGATGGTACATTTGTATGGGTGGTACCATGAGGGGAGATGCCAGACTTTCAAGTTTTTGTCCGAAACTTTCTCCAGTTATAGCTTTACTAAATACAGACTTTGGGCAAGAACGCGTTGGTGGTATTGATATTATTACACGATTTCTTAAGAGGGTGGAATGGTACATTTGTATGGGAGGTACCATAAGGAGAGTTGCCAGACTTCCAAGATCATGTCTGACAGTTTGTACAGTTATAGCTTTACTAAATACAAAATTTGGGCCAACTAGCGTTGGGAATAATGGAATTATTACTCGATTTCGAAGGGCGCGGGATGGTACAATTGTGTGGGAGGTACCATGAGGGGAGTTGCCAAACTTCCAAGTCTTTGTCCGAAACTTTCTCCAGTTATAGCTTTACTAAATACAGACTTTGGGCAAGAACGCGTTGGTGGTATTGATATTATTACACGATTTCTTAAGTGGGTGGAATGGTACATTTGTATTGGAGGTACCATGAGGAGAGTTGCCAGACTTCCAAGTTAATGTCTGACAGTTTGTACAGTTATAGCTATAATAAACACAAAATGTGGGCAAGATAGCGTTGGGAATATTGGTATTATTACTCGATTTCGAAGGGCACGGGATGGTACAATTGTGTGGGAGGTACCATGAGGGCAGTTGCCAAACTTCCAAGTTCATGTCTGACAGTTTGTACAGTTATAGCTTTACTAAATACAAAATTTGGGCCAGATAGCGTTGGGAATAATGGTATTATTACTCGATTTCTAAGGGCGCGGGATGGTACATTTGTATCGGAGGTACGAAGAGGAGAGTTTCCAGACTTTCAAGTCGTTGTCCGAAACTTTCTCCAGTTATAGCTTTACTAAATACAGACTTTGGGCAAGAACGCGATGGTGGTATTGATATTATTACAAGATTTCTTAAGTGGGTGGAATGGTACATTTGTATGGGAGGTACCATGAGGGGAGATGCCAGACTTTCAAGTTTTTGTCCGAAACTTTCTCCAGTTATAGCTTTACTAAATACAGACTTTGGGTAAGAACGCGATGGTGGTATTGATATTATTACAAGATTTCTTAAGTGGGTGGAATGGTACATTTGTATGGGAGGTACCACGAGGAGAGTTGCCAGACTTCCAAGTTAATGTCTGACAGATTTTACAGTTATAGCTGTACTAAACACAAAATGTGATCAAGATAGCGTTGGGAATATTGGTATTATTACTCGATTTCTAAGGGCGCGGGATGGTACAATTGTGTGGGAGGTACCATGAGGGGAGTTGCCAGACTTCCATGTTCATGTCTGACAGTTTGTACAGTTATAGATTTACTAAATACAGAATTTGGGCAAGATAGCGTTGGGAATAATGGTATTATCACTCGATTTCTACGGGCGCGGGATGGTACATTTGTATCGGAGGTACCAAGAGGGGAGTTGCCAAACTTCCAAGTTCCTGTCTGACAAGTTGTACAGTTATAGCTTTACTAAATACAGAATTTGGTCAAGATAGCGTTGGGAATAATGGTATTATTACTTGATTTCTACGGGCGCGGGAAGGTACATTTGTATGGGAGGTACCATGAGGGGAGTTGCCAGACTTCCAAGTTTTTGTCCGAAACTTTCTCCAGTTATAGCTTTACTAAATACAGAATTTGGGCAGGATGGCGTTGGCGGTATTGTACACTTTATAAGGAGGTGGAATGGTACATTTGTATGGGAGGTACCAGAAGGGGAGTTGTCAGACTTTCAAGTTTTTGTCCGAAAATGTATCCAGTTATAGCTTTACTAAATACAGACTTTGGGCAAGAACGCGTTCAGTTATAGCTTTACTAAATACAAAATTTGGGCAAGATAGCGTTGGCAATATTGGTATTATTACTTGATTTCTACGGGCGCGGGAAGGTACATTTGTATGGGAGGTACCATGAGGGGAGTTGCCAGACTTCCAAGATCATGTCTGACAGTTTGTACAGTTATAGCTTTACTAAATACAAAATTTGGGCCAAATAGCGTTGGGAATAATGGTATTATTACTCGATTTCGAAGGGCGCGGGATGGTACAATTGTGTGGGAGGTACCATGAGGGGAGTTGCCAAACTTCCAAGTCTTTGTCCGAAACTTTCTCCAGTTATAGCTTTACTAAATACAGACTTTGGGCAAGAACGCGTTGGTGGTATTGATATTATTACACGATTTCTTAAGTGGGTGGAATGGTACATTTGTATGGGAGGTACCATGAGGAGAGTTGCCAGACTTCCAAGATCATGTCTGACAGTTTGTACAGTTATAGCTTTACTAAATACAAAATTTGGGCCAGATAGCGTTGGGAATAATGGTATTATTACTCGATTTCTAAGGGCGCGGGATGGTACATTTGTATCGGAGGTACCAAGACGAGAGTTTCCAGACTTTCAAGTCGTTGTCCGAAACTTTCTCCAGTTATAGCTTTACTAAATACAGACTTTGGGCAAGAACGCGATGGTGGTATTGATATTATTACAAGATTTCTTAAGTGGGTGGAATGGTACATTTGTATGGGAGGTACCATGAGGGGAGATGCCAGACTTTCAAGTTTTTGTCCGAAACTTTCTCCAGTTATAGCTTTACTAAATACAGACTTTGGGCAAGAACGCGTTGGTGGTATTGATATTATTACACGATTTCTTAAGAGGGTGGAATGGTACATTTGTATCGGAGGTACCAAGAGGAGAGTTTCCAGACTTCCAAGTTCATGTCTGACAGATTGTACAGTTATACCTTTCCTAAATACAAAATTTGGGCAAGATAGCGTTGGGAATATTGGTATTATTACTCGATTTCTAAGGGCGCGGGATGGTACATTTGTATCGGAGGTACCAAGAGGAGAGTTTCCAGACTTTCAAGTCTTTGTCCGAAACTTTCTCCAGTTATAGCTTTACTAAATACAGACTTTGGGTAAGAACGCGATGGTGGTATTGATAGTATTACAAGATTTCTTAAGTGGGTGGAATGGTACATTTGTATGGGAGGTACCACGAGGAGAGTTGCCAGACTTCCAAGTTAATGTCTGACAGATTTTACAGTTATAGCTGTACTAAACACAAAATGTGATCAAGATAGCGTTGGGAATATTGGTATTATTACTTGATTTCTAATGGCGCGGGATGGTACAATTGTGTGGGAGGTACCATGAGGGGAGTTGCCAGACTTCCATGTTCATGTCTGACAGTTTGTACAGTTATAGATTTACTAAATACAAAATTTGGGCCAGATAGCGTTGGGAATAATGGTATTATTACTTGATTTCTAATGGCGCGGGATGGTACAATTGTGTGGGAGGTACCATGAGGGGAGTTGCCAGACTTCCATGTTCATGTCTGACAGTTTGTACAGTTATAGATTTACTAAATACAGAATTTGGGCAAGATAGCGTTGGGAATAATGGTATTATCACTCGATTTCTACGGGCGCGGGATGGTACATTTGTATCGGAGGTACCAAGAGGGGAGTTGCCAAACTTCCAAGTTCCTGTCTGACAAGTTGTACAGTTATAGCTTTACAAAATACAGAATTTGGGCAAGATAGCGTTGGGAATAATGGTATTATTACTTGATTTCTACGGGCGCGGGAAGGTACATTTGTATGGGAGGTACCATGAGGGGAGTTGCCAGACTTCCAAGTTTTTGTCCGAAACTTTCTCCAGTTATAGCTTTACTAAATACAGAATTTGGACAGGATCGCGTTGGCGGTATTGTACACTTTATAAGGAGGTGGAATGGTACATTTGTATGGGAGGTACCAGAAGGGGAGTTGTCAGACTTTCAAGTTTTTGTCCGAAAATTTCTCCAGTTATAGCTTTACTAAATACAGACTTTGGGCAAGAACGCGTTCAGTTATAGCTTTACTAAATACAAAATTTGGGCAAGATAGGGTTGGCAATATTGGTATTATTACTTGATTTCTACGGGCGCGGGAAGGTACATTTGTATGGGAGGTACCATGAGGGGGAGTTGCCAGACTTCCAAGATCATGTCTGACAGTTTGTACAGTTATAGCTTTACTAAATACAAAATTTGGGCCAAATAGCGTTGGGAATAATGGTATTATTACTCGATTTCGAAGGGCGCGGGATGGTACAATTGTGTGGGAGGTACCATGAGGGGAGTTGCCAAACTTCCAAGTCTTTGTCCGAAACTTTCTCCAGTTATAGCTTTACTAAATACAGACTTTGGGCAAGAACGCGATGGTGGTATTGATATTATTACAAGATTTCTTAAGTGGGTGGAATGGTACATTTGTATGGGAGGTACCATGAGGGGAGATGCCAGACTTTCAAGTTTTTGTCCGAAACTTTCTCCAGTTATAGCTTTACTAAATACAGACTTTGGGCAAGAACGCGTTGGTGGTATTGATATTATTACACGATTTCTTAAGAGGGTGGAATGGTACATTTGTATCGGAGGTACCAAGAGGAGAGTTTCCAGACTTCCAAGTTAATGTCTGACAGTTTGTACAGTTATAGCTATAATAAACACAAAATGTGGGCAAGATAGCGTTGGGAATATTGGTATTATTACTCGATTTCGAAGGGCACGGGATGGTACAATTGTGTGGGAGGTACCATGAGGGGAGATGCCAGACTTTCAAGTTTTTGTTCGAAACTTTCTCCAGTTATAGCTTTACTAAATACAGACTTTGGGCAAGAACGCGTTGGTGGTATTGATATTATTACACGATTTCTTAAGTGGGTGGAATGGTACATTTGTATTGGAGGTACCATGAGGAGAGTTGCCAGACTTCCAAGTTAATGTCTGACAGTTTGTACAGTTATAGCTATAATAAACACAAAATGTGGGCAAGATAGCGTTGGGAATATTGGTATTATTACTCGATTTCGAAGGGCACGGGATGGTACAATTGTGTGGGAGGTACCATGAGGGGAGTTGCCAAACTTCCAAGTTCATGTCTGACAGTTTGTACAGTTATAGCTTTACTAAATACAAAATTTGGGCCAGATAGCGTTGGGAATAATGGTATTATTACTCGATTTCTAAGGGCGCGGGATGGTACATTTGTATCGGAGGTACCAAGAGGAGAGTTTCCAGACTTTCAAGTCGTTGTCCGAAACTTTCTCCAGTTATAGCTTTACTAAATACAGACTTTGGGCAAGAACGCGATGGTGGTATTGATATTATTACAAGATTTCTTAAGTGGGTGGAATGGTACATTTGTATGGGAGGTACCATGAGGGGAGATGCCAGACTTTCAAGTTTTTGTCCGAAACTTTCTCCAGTTATAGCTTTACTAAATACAGACTTTGGGCAAGAACGCGTTGGTGGTATTGATATTATTACACGATTTCTTAAGAGGGTGGAATGGTACATTTGTATCGGAGGTACCAAGAGGAGAGTTTCCAGACTTCCAAGTTCATGTCTGACAGATTGTACAGTTATACCTTTCCAAAATACAAAATTTGGGCAAGATAGCGTTGGGAATATTGGTATTATTACTCGATTTCTAAGGGCGCGGGATGGTACATTTGTATCGGAGGTACCAAGAGGAGAGTTTCCAGACTTTCAAGTCTTTGTCCGAAACTTTCTCCAGATATAGCTTTACTAAATACAGACTTTGGGTAAGAACGCGATGGTGGTATTGATATTATTACAAGATTTCTTAAGTGGGTGGAATGGTACATTTGTATGGGAGGTACCACGAGGAGAGTTGCCAGACTTCCAAGTTAATGTCTGACAGATTTTACAGTTATAGCTGTACTAAACACAAAATGTGATCAAGATAGCGTTGGGAATATTGGTATTATTACTCGATTTCTAAGGGCGCGGGATGGTACAATTGTGTGGGAGGTACCATGAGGGGAGTTGCCCAACTTCCAAGTTCATGTCTGACAGTTTGTACAGTTATTGCTTTACTAAATACAAAATTTGGGCCAGATAGCGTTGGGAATAATGGTATTATTACTTGATTTCTAATGGCGCGGGATGGTACAATTGTGTGGGAGGTACCATGAGGGGAGTTGCCAGACTTCCATGTTCATGTCTGACAGTTTGTACAGTTATAGATTTACTAAATACAGAATTTGGGCAAGATAGCGTTGGGAATAATGGTATTATCACTCGATTTCTACGGGCGCGGGATGGTACATTTGTATCGGAGGTACCAAGAGGGGAGTTGCCAAACTTCCAAGTTCCTGTCTGACAAGTTGTACAGTTATAGCTTTACTAAATACAGAATTTGGGCAAGATAGCGTTGGGAATAATGGTATTATTACTTGATTTCTACGGGCGCGGGAAGGTACATTTGTATGGGAGGTACCATGAGGGGAGTTGCCAGACTTCCAAGTTTTTGTCCGAAACTTTCTCCAGTTATAGCTTTACTAAATACAGAATTTGGGCAGGATCGCGTTGGCGGTATTGTTCACTTTATAAGGAGGTGGAATGGTACATTTGTATGGGAGGTACCAGAAGGGGAGTTGTCAGACTTTCAAGTTTTTGTCCGAAAATTTATCCAGATATAGCTTTACTAAATACAGACTTTGGGCAAGAACGCGTTCAGTTATAGCTTTACTAAATACAAAATTTAGGCAAGATAGCGTTGGCAATATTGGTATTATTACTCGATTTCTAAGGGCGCGGGATGGTACATTTGTATGGGAGGTACCATGAGAGGAGATGCCAGACTTTCAAGTTTTTGTCCGAAACTTTCTCCAGTTATAGCTTTACTAAATACAGACTTTGGGCAAGAACGCGTTGGTGGTATTGATATTATTACACGATTTCTTAAGAGGGTGGAATGGTACATTTGTATGGGAGGTACCATGAGTAGAGTTGCCAGACTTCCAAGTTCATGTCTGACAGTTTGTACAGTTATAGCTTTACTAAATACAAAATTTGGGCCAGATAGCGTTGGGAATAATGGTATTATTACTCGATTTATAAGGGCGCGGGAAGGTACAATTGTGTGGGAGGTACCATGAGGGGAGTTGCCAGACTTCCAAGTTCATGTCTGACAGTTTGTACAGTTATTGCTTTACTAAATACAAAATTTGGGCCAGATAGCGTTGGGAATAATGGTATTATTACTCGATTTATAAGGGCGCGGGAAGGTACAATTGTGTGGGAGGTACCATGAGGGGAGTTGCCAGACTTCCAAGTTAATGTCTGACAGTTTGTACAGTTATAGCTATACTAAACACAAAATGTGGGCAAGATAGCGTTGGGAATATTGGTATTATTACTCGATTTCGAAGGGCGCGGGATGGTACAATTGTGTGGGAGGTACCATGAGGGGAGTTGCCAAACTTCCAAGTTCATGTCTGACAGTTTGTACAGTTATTGCTTTAATAAATACAAAATTTGGGCCAGATAGCGTTGGGAATAATGGTATTATTACTCGATTTATAAGGGCGCGGGAAGGTACAATTGTGTGGGAGGTACCATGAGGGGAGTTGCCAGACTTCCAAGTTCATGTCTGACAGTTTGTACAGTTATAGATTTACTAAATACAGAATTTGGGCAAGATAGCGTTGGGAATAATGGTATTATTACTGGATTTCTACGGGCGCGGGATGGTACATTTGTATGGGAGGTACCATGAGGGGAGTTGCCAGACTTCCAAGTTCTTGTCTGACAGTTTGTACAGTTATAGCTTTCCTAAATACAAAATTTGGGCAAGATAGCGTTGGGAATATTGGTATTATTACTCGATTTCTAAGGCGCGGGATGGTACACTTGTATCGGAGGTACCAAGAGGAGAGTTTCCAGACTTTCAAGTCTTTGTCCGAAAGTTTCTCCAGTTATAGCTTTACTAAATACAGACTTTGGGCAAGAACGCGTTGGTGGTATTTATATTATTACACGATTTCTTAAGTGGGTGGAATGGTACATTTGTATGGGAGGTACCATGAGTAGAGTTGCCAGACTTCCAAGTTAATGTCTGACAGTTTGTACAGTTATAGCTATACTAAACACAAAATGTGGGCAAGAACGCGTTGGTGGTATTGATATTATTACACGATTTCTTAAGAGGGTGGAATGGTACATTTGTATCGGAGGTACCAAGAGGAGAGTTTCCAGACTTCCAAGTTCATGTCTGACGGACTGTATAGTTATACCTTTCCTAAATACAAAATTTGGGCAAGATAGCGTTGGGAATATTGGTATTATTACTCGATTTCTAAGGGCGCGGGATGGTACATTTGTATCGGAGGTACCAAGAGGAGAGTTTCCAGACTTTCAAGTCTTTGTCCGAAACTTTCTCCAGTTATAGCTTTACTAAATACAGACTTTGGGCAAGAACGCGATGGTGGTATTGATATTATTACAAGATTTCTTAAGTGGGTGGAATGGTACATTTGTATGGGAGGTACCACGAGGAGAGTTGCCAGACTTCCAAGTTAATGTCTGACAGATTTTACAGTTATAACTGTACTAAACACAAAATGTGATCAAGATAGCGTTGGGAATATTGGTATTATTACTCGATTTCTAAGGGCGCGGGATGGTACAATTGTGTGGGAGGTACCATGAGGGGAGTTGCCCAACTTCCAAGTTCATGTCTGACAGTTTGTACAGTTATTGCTTTACTAAATACAAAATTTGGGCCAGATAGCGTTGGGAATAATGGTATTATTACTTGATTTCTAAGGGCGCGGGATGGTACAATTGTGTGGGAGGTACCATGAGGGGAGTTGCCAGACTTCCATGTTCATGTCTGACAGTTTGTACAGTTATAGATTTACTAAATACAGAATTTGGGCAAGATAGCGTTGGGAATAATGGTATTATCACTCGATTTCTACGGGCGCGGGATGGTACATTTGTATCGGAGGTACCAAGAGGGGAGTTGCCAAACTTCCAAGTTCCTGTCTGACAAGTTGTACAGTTATAGCTTTACTAAATACAGAATTTGGGCAAGATAGCGTTGGGAATAATGGTATTATTACTTGATTTCTACGGGCGCGGGAAGGTACATTTGTATGGGAGGTACCATGAGGGGAGTTGCCAGACTTCCAAGTTTTTGTCCGAAACTTTCTCCAGTTATAGCTTTACTAAATACAGAATTTGGGCAGGATCGCGTTGGCGGTATTGTACACTTTATAAGGAGGTGGAATGGTACATTTGTATGGGAGGTACCAGAAGGGGAGTTGTCAGACTTTCAAGTTTTTGTCCGAAAATTTATCCAGTTATAGCTTTACTAAATACAGACTTTGGGCAAGAACGCGTTCAGTTACAGCTTTACTAAATACAAAATTTGGGCAAGATAGCGTTGGCAATATTGGTATTATTACTCGATTTCTAAGGGCGCGGGATGGTACAATTGTGTGGGAGGTACCATGAGGGGAGTTGCCAGACTTCCAAGTTAATGTCTGACAGTTTGTATAGTTATAGCTATACTAAACACAAAATGTGGGCAAGATAGCGTTGGGAATATTGGTATTATTACTCGATTTCGAAGGGCGCGGGATGGTACAATTGTGTGGGAGGTACCATGAGGGGAGTTGCCAAACTTCCAAGTTCATGTCTGACAGTTTGTACAGTTATTGCTTTACTAAATACAAAATTTGGGCCAGATAGCGTTGGGAATAATGGTATTATTACTCGATTTATAAGGGCGCGGGAAGGTACAATTGTGTGGGAGGTACCATGAGGGGAGTTGCCAGACTTCCAAGTTCATGTCTGACAGTTTGTACAGTTATTGCTTTACTAAATACAAAATGTGGGCCAGATAGCGTTGGGAATAATGGTATTATTACTCGATTTACAAGGGCGCGGGAAGGTACAATTGTGTGGGAGGTACCATGAGGGGAGTTGCCAGACTTCCAAGTTAATGTCTGACAGTTTGTACAGTTATAGCTTTACTAAATACAAAATTTGGGCCAGATAGCGTTGGGAATAATGGTATTATTACTCGATTTACAAGGGCGCGGGAAGGTACAATTGTGTGGGAGGTACCATGAGGGGAGTTGCCAGACTTCCAAGTTCATGTCTGACAGTTTGTACAGTTATTGCTTTACTAAATACAAAATTTGGGCCAGATAGCGTTGAGAATAATGGTATTATTACTCGATTTACAAGGGCGCGGGAAGGTACAATTGTGTGGGAGGTACCATGAGGGGAGTTGCCAGACTTCCAAGTTAATGTCTGACAGTTTGTACAGTTATAGCTTTACTAAATACAAAATTTGGGCCAGATAGCGTTGGGAATAATGGTATTATTACTCGATTTACAAGGGCGCGGGAAGGTACAATTGTGTGGGAGGTACCATGAGGGGAGTTGCCAGACTTCCAAGTTAATGTCTGACAGTTTGTACAGTTATAGCTATACTAAACACAAAATTTGGGCCAGATAGCGTTGGGAATAATGGTATTATTACTCGATTTACAAGGGCGCGGGAAGGTACAATTGTGTGGGAGGTACCATGAGGGGAGTTGCCAGACTTCCAAGTTAATGTCTGACAGTTTGTACAGTTATAGCTTTACTAAATACAAAATTTGGGCCAGATAGCGTTGGGAATAATGGTATTATTACTCGATTTATAAGGGCGCGGGAAGGTATAATTGTGTGGGAGGTACCATGAGGGGAGTTGCCAGACTTCCAAGTTCATGTCTGACAGTTTGTACAGTTATTGCTTTACTAAATACAAAATTTGGGCCAGATAGCGTTGGGAATAATGGTATTATTACTCGATTTACAAGGGCGCGGGAAGGTACAATTGTGTGGGAGGTACCATGAGGGGAGTTGCCAGACTTCCAAGTTAATGTCTGACAGTTTGTACAGTTATTGCTTTACTAAATACAAAATTTGGGCCAGATAGCGTTGGGAATAATGGTATTATTACTCGATTTACAAGGGCGCGGGAAGGTACAATTGTGTGGGAGGTACCATGAGGGGAGTTGCCAGACTTCCAAGTTAATGTCTGACAGTTTGTACAGTTATAGCTATACTAAACACAAAATGTGGGCAAGATAGCGTTGGGAATATTGGTATTATTACTCGATTTATAAGGGCGCGGGAAGGTATAATTGTGTGGGAGGTACCATGAGGGGAGTTGCCAGACTTCCAAGTTCATGTCTGACAGTTTGTACAGTTATTGCTTTACTAAATACAAAATTTGGGCCAGATAGCGTTGGGAATAATGGTATTATTACTCGATTTACAAGGGCGCGGGAAGGTACAATTGTGTGGGAGGTACCATGAGGGGAGTTGCCAGACTTCCAAGTTAATGTCTGACAGTTTGTACAGTTATAGCTATACTAAACACAAAATGTGGACAAGATAGCGTTGGGAATATTGGTATTATTACTCGATTTCGAAGGGCGCGGGATGGTACATTTGTATCGGAGGTACCAAGAGGAGAGTTTCCAGACTTTCAAGTCTTTGTCCGAAAGTTTCTCCAGTTATAGCTTTACTAAATACAGACTTTGGGCAAGAACGCGTTGGTGGTATTCATATAATTACACGATTTCTTAAGAGGGTGGAATGGTACATTTGTATGGGAGGTACCATGAGGAGAGTTGCCAGACTTCCAAGTTCATGTCTGACAGTTTGTACAGTTATAGCTTTACTAAATACAAAATTTGGGCCAGATAGCGTTGGGAATAATGGTATTATTACTCGATTTATAAGGGCGCGGGAAGGTATAATTGTGTGGGAGGTACCATGAGGGGAGTTGCCAGACTTCCAAGTTCATGTCTGACAAGTTCATGTTTGTACAGTTATTGCTTTACTAAATACAAAATTTGGGCCAGATAGCGTTGGGAATAATGGTATTATTACTCGATTTACAAGGGCGCGGGAAGGTACAATTGTGTGGGAGGTACCATGAGGGGAGTTGCCAGACTTCCAAGTTAATGTCTGACAGTTTGTACAGTTATAGCTATACTAAACACAAAATGTGGGCAAGATAGCGTTGGGAATATTGGTATTATTACTCGATTTCGAAGGGCGCGGGATGGTACAATTGTGTGGGAGGTACCATGAGGGGAGTTGCCAAACTTCCAAGTTCATGTCTGACAGTTTGTACAGTTATTGCTTTACTAAATACAAAATTTGGGCCAGATAGCGTTGGGAATAATGGTATTATTACTCGATTTATAAGGGCGCGGGAAGGTACAATTGTGTGGGAGGTACCATGAGGGGAGTTGCCAGACTTCCAAGTTCATGTCTGACAGTTTGTACAGTTATTGCTTTACTAAATACAAAATTTGGGCCAGATAGCGTTGGGAATAATGGTATTATTACTCGATTTATAAGGGCGCGGGAAGGTACAATTGTGTGGGAGGTACCATGAGGGGAGTTGCCAGACTTCCAAGTTCATGTCTGACAGTTTGTACAGTTATTGCTTTACTAAATACAAAATTTGGGCCAGATAGCGTTGGGAATAATGGTATTATTACTCGATTTATAAGGGCGCGGGAAGGTACAATTGTGTGGGAGGTACCATGAGGGGAGTTGCCAGACTTCCAAGTTCATGTCTGACAGTTTGTACAGTTATAGATTTACTAAATACAGAATTTGGGCAAGATAGCGTTGGGAATAATGGTATTATTACTGGATTTCTACGGGCGCGGGATGGTACATTTGTATGGGAGGTACCATGAGGGGAGTTGCCAGACTTCCAAGTTCTTGTCTGACAGTTTGTACAGTTATAGCTTTCCTAAATACAAAATTTGGGCAAGATAGCGTTGGGAATATTGGTATTATTACTCGATTTCTAAGGGCGCGGGATGGTACATTTGTATCGGAGGTACCAAGAGGAGAGTTTCCAGACTTTCAAGTCTTTGTCCGAAACTTTCTCCAGTTATAGCTTTACTAAATACAGACTTTGGGCAAGAACGCGTTGGTGGTATTGATATTATTACACGATTTCTTAAGTGGGTGGAATGGTACATTTGTATTGGAGGTACCATGAGTAGAGTTGCCAGACTTCCAAGTTAATGTCTGACAGTTTGTACAGTTATAGCTATACTAAACACAAAATGTGGGCAAGATAGCGTTGGGAATATTGGTATTATTACTCGATTTCGAAGGGCGCGGGATGGTACAATTGTGTGGGAGGTACCACGAGGGGAGTTGCCAAACTTCCAAGTTCATGTCTGACAGTTTGAGGGGAGTTGCCAGACTTCCAAGTTAATGTCTGACAGTTTGTACAGTTATAGCTTTACTAAATACAAAATTTGGGCCAGATAGCGTTGGGAATAATGGTATTATTACTCGATTTACAAGGGCGCGGGAAGGTACAATTGTGTGGGAGGTACCATGAGGGGAGTTGCCAGACTTCCAAGTTAATGTCTGACAGTTTGTACAGTTATAGCTATACTAAACACAAAATTTGGGCCAGATAGCGTTGGGAATAATGGTATTATTACTCGATTTACAAGGGCGCGGGAAGGTACAATTGTGTGGGAGGTACCATGAGGGGAGTTGCCAGACTTCCAAGTTAATGTCTGACAGTTTGTACAGTTATAGCTTTACTAAATACAAAATTTGGGCCAGATAGCGTTGGGAATAATGGTATTATTACTCGATTTATAAGGGCGCGGGAAGGTATAATTGTGTGGGAGGTACCATGAGGGGAGTTGCCAGACTTCCAAGTTCATGTCTGACAGTTTGTACAGTTATTGCTTTACTAAATACAAAATTTGGGCCAGATAGCGTTGGGAATAATGGTATTATTACTCGATTTACAAGGGCGCGGGAAGGTACAATTGTGTGGGAGGTACCATGAGGGGAGTTGCCAGACTTCCAAGTTAATGTCTGACAGTTTGTACAGTTATTGCTTTACTAAATACAAAATTTGGGCCAGATAGCGTTGGGAATAATGGTATTATTACTCGATTTACAAGGGCGCGGGAAGGTACAATTGTGTGGGAGGTACCATGAGGGGAGTTGCCAGACTTCCAAGTTAATGTCTGACAGTTTGTACAGTTATAGCTATACTAAACACAAAATGTGGGCAAGATAGCGTTGGGAATATTGGTATTATTACTCGATTTATAAGGGCGCGGGAAGGTATAATTGTGTGGGAGGTACCATGAGGGGAGTTGCCAGACTTCCAAGTTCATGTCTGACAGTTTGTACAGTTATTGCTTTACTAAATACAAAATTTGGGCCAGATAGCGTTGGGAATAATGGTATTATTACTCGATTTACAAGGGCGCGGGAAGGTACAATTGTGTGGGAGGTACCATGAGGGGAGTTGCCAGACTTCCAAGTTAATGTCTGACAGTTTGTACAGTTATAGCTATACTAAACACAAAATGTGGACAAGATAGCGTTGGGAATATTGGTATTATTACTCGATTTCGAAGGGCGCGGGATGGTACATTTGTATCGGAGGTACCAAGAGGAGAGTTTCCAGACTTTCAAGTCTTTGTCCGAAAGTTTCTCCAGTTATAGCTTTACTAAATACAGACTTTGGGCAAGAACGCGTTGGTGGTATTCATATAATTACACGATTTCTTAAGAGGGTGGAATGGTACATTTGTATGGGAGGTACCATGAGGAGAGTTGCCAGACTTCCAAGTTCATGTCTGACAGTTTGTACAGTTATAGCTTTACTAAATACAAAATTTGGGCCAGATAGCGTTGGGAATAATGGTATTATTACTCGATTTATATGGGCGCGGGAAGGTATAATTGTGTGGGAGGTACCATGAGGGGAGTTGCCAGACTTCCAAGTTCATGTCTGACAAGTTCATGTTTGTACAGTTATTGCTTTACTAAATACAAAATTTGGGCCAGATAGCGTTGGGAATAATGGTATTATTACTCGATTTACAAGGGCGCGGGAAGGTACAATTGTGTGGGAGGTACCATGAGGGGAGTTGCCAGACTTCCAAGTTAATGTCTGACAGTTTGTACAGTTATAGCTATACTAAACACAAAATGTGGGCAAGATAGCGTTGGGAATATTGGTATTATTACTCGATTTCGAAGGGCGCGGGATGGTACAATTGTGTGGGAGGTACCATGAGGGGAGTTGCCAAACTTCCAAGTTCATGTCTGACAGTTTGTACAGTTATTGCTTTACTAAATACAAAATTTGGGCCAGATAGCGTTGGGAATAATGGTATTATTACTCGATTTATAAGGGCGCGGGAAGGTACAATTGTGTGGGAGGTACCATGAGGGGAGTTGCCAGACTTCCAAGTTCATGTCTGACAGTTTGTACAGTTATTGCTTTACTAAATACAAAATTTGGGCCAGATAGCGTTGGGAATAATGGTATTATTACTCGATTTATAAGGGCGCGGGAAGGTACAATTGTGTGGGAGGTACCATGAGGGGAGTTGCCAGACTTCCAAGTTCATGTCTGACAGTTTGTACAGTTAATGCTTTACTAAATACAAAATTTGGGCCAGATAGCGTTGGGAATAATGGTATTATTACTCGATTTATAAGGGCGCGGGAAGGTACAATTGTGTGGGAGGTACCATGAGGGGAGTTGCCAGACTTCCAAGTTCATGTCTGACAGTTTGTACAGTTATAGATTTACTAAATACAGAATTTGGGCAAGATAGCGTTGGGAATAATGGTATTATTACTGGATTTCTACGGGCGCGGGATGGTACATTTGTATGGGAGGTACCATGAGGGGAGTTGCCAGACTTCCAAGTTCTTGTCTGACAGTTTGTACAGTTATAGCTTTCCTAAATACAAAATTTGGGCAAGATAGCGTTGGGAATATTGGTATTATTACTCGATTTCTAAGGGCGCGGGATGGTACATTTGTATCGGAGGTACCAAGAGGAGAGTTTCCAGACTTTCAAGTCTTTGTCCGAAACTTTCTCCAGTTATAGCTTTACTAAATACAGACTTTGGGCAAGAACGCGTTGGTGGTATTGATATTATTACACGATTTCTTAAGTGGGTGGAATGGTACATTTGTATTGGAGGTACCATGAGTAGAGTTGCCAGACTTCCAAGTTAATGTCTGACAGTTTGTACAGTTATAGCTATACTAAACACAAAATGTGGGCAAGATAGCGTTGGGAATATTGGTATTATTACTCGATTTCGAAGGGCGCGGGATGGTACAATTGTGTGGGAGGTACCATGAGGGGAGTTGCCAAACTTCCAAGTTCATGTCTGACAGTTTGTACAGTTATTGCTTTACTAAATACTAAATTTGGGCCAGATAGCGTTGGGAATAATGGTATTATTACTCGATTTATAAGGGCGCGGGAAGGTACAATTGTGTGGGAGGTACCATGAGGGGAGTTGCCAGACTTCCAAGTTCATGTCTGACAGTTTGTACAGTTATAGATTTACTAAATACAGAATTTGGGCAAGATAGCGTTGGGAATAATGGTATTATTACTCGATTTCTACTTGCGCAGGATGGTACATTTGTATCGGAGGTACCAAGAGGGGAGTTGCCAAACTTCCAAGTTCATGTCTGACAAGTTGTACAGTTATAGCTTTACTAAATACAGAATTTGGGCAAGATAGCGTTGGGAATAATGGTATTATTACTTGATTTCTACGGGCGCGGGATGGTACATTTGTATGGGAGGTACCATGAGGGGAGTTGCCAGACTTCCAAGTTTTTGTCCGAAACTTTCTCCAGTTATAGCTTTACTAAATACAGACTTTCGGCAAGATCGCGTTGGTGGTATTGTACACTTTCTAAGGAGGTGGAATGGTACATTTGTATGGGAGGTACCAGAAGGGAAGTTTCCAGACTTTCAAGTTTTTGTCCGAAACTTTATCCAGTTATAGCTTTACTAAATACAGACTTTGGGCAAGAACGCGTTCAGTTATAGCTTTACTAAATACAAAATTTGGGCAAGATAGCGTTGGCAATATTGGTATTATTACTCGATTTCTAAGGGCGCGGGATGGTACATTTGTATGGGAGGTACCATGAGGGGAGATGCCAGACTTTCAAGTTTTTGTCCGAAACTTTCTCCAGTTATAGCTTTACTAAATACAGACTTTGGGCAAGAACGCGTTGGTGGTATTGATATTATTACACGATTTCTTAAGTGGGTGGAATGGTACATTTGTATTGCAGGAACCATGAGTAGAGTTGCCAGACTTCCAAGTTAATGTCTGACAGTTTGTACAGTTATAGCTATACTAAACACAAAATGTGGGCAAGATAGCGTTGGGAATATTGGTATTATTACTCGATTTCGAAGGGCGCGGGATGGTACAATTGTGTGGGAGGTACCATGAGGGGAGTTGCCAAACTTCCAAGTTCATGTCTGACAGTTTGTACAGTTATTGCTTTACTAAATACAAAATTTGGGCCAGATAGCGTTGGGAATAATGGTATTATTACTCGATTTATAAGGGCGCGGGAAGGTACAATTGTGTGGGAGGTACCATGAGGGGAGTTGCCAGACTTCCAAGTTCATGCCTGACAGTTTGTACAGTTATAGATTTACTAAATACAGAATTTGGGCAAGATAGCGTTGGGAATAATGGTATTATTACTCGATTTCTACTTGCGCAGGATGGTACATTTGTATCGGAGGTACCAAGAGGGGAGTTGCCAAACTTCCAAGTTCATGTCTGACAAGTTGTACAGTTATAGCTTTACTAAATACAGAATTTGGGCAAGATAGCGTTGGGAATAATGGTATTATTACTTGATTTCTACGGGCGCGGGATGGTACATTTGTATGGGAGGTACCATGAGGGGAGTTGCCAGACTTCCAAGTTTTTGTCCGAAACTTTCTCCAGTTATAGCTTTACTAAATACAGACTTTCGGCAAGATCGCGTTGGTGGTATTGTACACTTTCTAAGGAGGTGGAATGGTACATTTGTATGGGAGGTACCAGAAGGGGAGTTTCCAGACTTTCAAGTTTTTGTCCGAAACTTTATCCAGTTATAGCTTTACTAAATACAGACTTTGGGCAAGAACGCGTTCAGTTATAGCTTTACTAAATACAAAATTTGGGCAAGATAGCGTTGGCAATATTGGTATTATTACTCGATTTCTAAGGGCGCGGGATGGTACATTTGTATGGGAGGTACCATGAGGGGAGATGCCAGACTTTCAAGTTTTTGTCCGAAACTTTCTCCAGTTACAGCTTTACTAAATACAGACTTTGGGCAAGAACACGTTGGTGGTATTGTACACTTTATAAGGAGGTGGAATGGTACATTTGTATGGGAGGTACCAGAAGGGGAGTTGTCAGACTTTCAAGTTTTTGTCCGAAAATTTATCCAGTTATAGCTTTACTAAATACAGACTTTGGGCAAGAACGCGTTCAGTTATAGCTTTACTAAAAAAAAAATTTGGGCAAGATAGCGTTGGCAATATTGGTATTATTACTCGATTTCTAAGGGCGCGGGATGGTTCATTTGTATGGGAGGTACCATGAGGGGAGATGCCAGACTTTCAAGTTTTTGTCCGAAACTTTCTCCAGTTATAGCTTTACTAAATACAGACTTTGGGCAAGAACGCGTTGGTGGTATTGATATTATTACACGATTTCTTAAGGGGGTGGAATGGTACATTTGTATGGGAGGTACCATGAGGAGAGTTGCCAGACTTCCAAGTTCATGTGTGACAGTTTGTACAGTTATACCTTTACTAAATACAAAATTTGGGCCAGATAGCGTTGGGAATAATGGTATTTTTACTTGATTTATAAGGGCGCGGGAAGGTACAATTGTGTGGGAGGTACCATGAGGGGAGTTGCCAGACTTCCAAGTTCATGTCTGACAGTTTGGACAGTTATAGATTTACTAAATACAAAATTTGGGCCAGATAGCGTTGGGAATAATGGTATTATTACTCGATTTATAAGGGCGCGGGAACGTACAATTGTGTGGGAGGTACCATGAGGGGAGTTGCCAGACTTCCAAGTTAATGTCTGACAGTTTGTACAGTTATAGCTATACTAAACACAAAATGTGGGCAAGATAGCGTTGGGAATATTGGTATTATTACTCGATTTCGAAGGGCGCGGGATGGTACAATTGTGTGGGAGGTACCATGAGGGGAGTTGCCAAACTTCCAAGTTCATGTCTGACAGTTTGTACAGTTATTGCTTTACTAAATACAAAATTTGGGCCAGATAGCGTTGGGAATAATGGTATTATTACTCGATTTATAAGGGCGCGGGAAGGTACAATTGTGTGGGAGGTACCATGAGGGGAGTTGCCAGACTTCCAAGTTCATGTCTGACAGTTTGTACAGTTATAGCTATACTAAACACAAAATGTGGGCAAGATAGCGTTGGGAATAATGGTATTATTACTCGATTTATAAGGGCGCGGGAACGTACAATTGTGTGGGAGGTACCATGAGGGGAGTTGCCAGACTTCCAAGTTAATGTCTGACAGTTTGTACAGTTATAGCTATACTAAACACAAAATGTGGGCAAGATAGCGTTGGGAATATTGGTATTATTACTCGATTTCGAAGGGCGCGGGATGGTACAATTGTGTGGGAGGTACCATGAGGGGAGTTGCCAGACTTCCAAGTTCATGTCTGACAGTTTGTACAGTTATAGATTTACTAAATACAGAATTTGGGCAAGATAGCGTTGGGAATAATGGTATTATTACTGGATTTCTACGGGCGCGGGATGGTACATTTGTATGGGAGGTACCATGAGGGGAGTTGCCAGACTTCCAAGTTCTTGTCTGACAGTTTGTACAGTTATAGCTATACTAAACACAAAATGTGGGCAAGATAGCGTTGGGAATAATGGTATTATTACTCGATTTATAAGGGCGCGGGAACGTACAATTGTGTGGGAGGTACCATGAGGGGAGTTGCCAGACTTCCAAGTTCATGTCTGACAGTTTGTACAGTTATAGATTTACTAAATACAGAATTTGGGCAAGATAGCGTTGGGAATAATGGTATTATTACTGGATTTCTACGGGCGCGGGATGGTACATTTGTATGGGAGGTACCATGAGGGGAGTTGCCAGACTTCCAAGTTCTTGTCTGACAGTTTGTACAGTTATAGCTATACTAAACACAAAATGTGGGCAAGATAGCGTTGGGAATATTGGTATTATTACTCGATTTCGAAGGGCGCGGGATGGTACAATTGTGTGGGAGGTACCATGAGGGGAGTTGCCAGACTTCCAAGTTCATGTCTGACAGTTTGTACAGTTATAGATTTACTAAATACAAAATTTGGGCCAGATAGCGTTGGGAATAATGGTATTATTACTCGATTTATAAGGGCGCGGGAACGTACAATTGTGTGGGAGGTACCATGAGGGGAGTTGCCAGACTTCCAAGTTAATGTCTGACAGTTTGTACAGTTATAGCTATACTAAACACAAAATGTGGGCAAGATAGCGTTGGGAATAATGGTATTATTACTCGATTTATAAGGGCGCGGGAACGTACAATTGTGTGGGAGGTACCATGAGGGGAGTTGCCAGACTTCCAAGTTAATGTCTGACAGTTTGTACAGTTATAGCTATACTAAACACAAAATGTGGGCAAGATAGCGTTGGGAATATTGGTATTATTACTCGATTTCGAAGGGCGCGGGATGGTACAATTGTGTGGGAGGTACCATGAGGGGAGTTGCCAGACTTCCAAGTTCATGTCTGACAGTTTGTACAGTTATAGATTTACTAAATACAGAATTTGGGCAAGATAGCGTTGGGAATAATGGTATTATTACTGGATTTCTACGGGCGCGGGATGGTACATTTGTATGGGAGGTACCATGAGGGGAGTTGCCAGACTTCCAAGTTCTTGTCTGACAGTTTGTACAGTTATAGCTTTCCTAAATACAAAATTTGGGCAAGATAGCGTTGGGAATATTGGTATTATTACTCGATTTCTAACGGCGCGGGATGGTACATTTGTATCGGAGGTACCAAGAGGAGAGTTTCCAGACTTTCAAGTCTTTGTCCGAAACTTTCTCCAGTTATAGCTTTACTAAATACAGACTTTGGGCAAGAACGCGTTGGTGGTATTGATATTATTACACGATTTCTTAAGTGGGTGGAATGGTACATTTGTATTGGAGGTACCATGAGTAGAGTTGCCAGACTTGCAAGTTAATGTCTGACAGTTTGTACAGTTATAGCTATACTAAACACAAAATGTGGGCAAGATAGCGTTGGGAATATTGGTATTATTACTCGATTTCGAAGGGCGCGGGATGGTACAATTGTGTGGGAGGTACCATGAGGGGAGTTGCCAAACTTCCAAGTTCATGTCTGACAGTTTGTACAGTTATTGCTTTACTAAATACAAAATTTGGGCCAGATAGCGTTGGGAATAATGGTATTATTACTTGATTTCTACAGGCGCGGGATGGTACATTTGTATGGGAGGTACCATGAGGGGAGTTGCCAGACTTCCAAGTTTTTGTCCGAAACTTTCTCCAGTTATAGCTTTACTAAATACAGACTTTCGGCAAGATCGCGTTGGTGGTATTGTACACTTTCTAAGGAGGTGGAATGGCACATTTGTATGGGAGGTACCAGAAGGGGAGTTTCCAGACTTTCAAGTTTTTGTCCGAAATTTTATCCAGTTATAGCTTTACTAAATACAGACTTTGGGCAAGAACGCGTTCAGTTATAGATTTACTAAATACAAAATTTGGGCAAGATAGCGTTGGCAATATTGGTATTATTACTCGATTTCAACGGGCGCGGGATGGTACATTTGTATGGGAGGTACCATGAGGGGAGTTGCCAGACTTCCAAGTTAATGTCTGACAGTTTGTACAGTTATAGCTATACTAAACACAAAATGTGGGCAAGATAGCGTTGGGAATATTGGTATTATTACTCGATTTCTAAGGGCGCGGGATGGTACATTTGTATGGGAGGTACCATGAGGGGAGATGCCAGACTTTCAAGTTTTTGTCCGAAACTTTCTCCAGTTATAGCTTTACTAAATACAGACTTTGGGCAAGAACGCTTTGGTGGTATTGATATTATTACACGATTTCTTAAGAGGGTGGAATGGTACATTTGTATGGGAGGTACCATGAGGAGAGTTGCCAGACTTCCAAGTTCATGTCTGACAGTTTGTACAGTTATAGCTTTACTAAATACAAAATTTGGGCCAAATAGCGTTGGGAATAATGGTATTATTACTCGATTTCAACGGGCGCGGGATGGTACATTTGTATGGGAGGTACCATGAGGGGAGTTGCCAGACTTCCAAGTTCTTGTCTGACAGTTTGTACAGTTATAGCTATACTAAACACAAAATGTGGGCCAAATAGCGTTGGGAATAATGGTATTATTACTTGATTTCTACGGGCGCGGGATGGTACATTTGTATGGGAGGTACCATGAGGGGAGTTGCCAGACTTTCAAGTTTTTGTCCGAAACTTTCTCCAGTTATAGCTTTACTAAATACAGACTTTCGGCAAGATCGCGTTGGTGGTATTGTACACTTTCTAAGGAGGTGGAATGGTACATTTGTATGGGAGGTACCAGAAGGGGAGTTTCCAGACTTTCAAGTTTTTATCCGAAACATTATCCAGTTATAGCTTTACTAAATACAGACTTTGGGCAAGAACGCGTTCAGTTATAGCTTTACTAAATACAAAATTTGGGCAAGATAGCGTTGGCAATATTGGTATTATTACTCGATTTCTAAGTGCGCGGGATGGTACATTTGTATGGGTGGTACCATGAGGGGAGATGCCAGACTTTCAAGTTTTTGTCCGAAACTTTCTCCAGTTATAGCTTTACTAAATACAGACTTTGGGCAAGAACGCGTTGGTGGTATTGATATTATTACACGATTTCTTAAGAGGGTGGAATGGTACATTTGTATGGGAGGTACCATGAGGAGAGTTGCCAGACTTCCAAGATCATGTCTGACAGTTTGTACAGTTATAGCTTTACTAAATACAAAATTTGGGCCAAATAGCGTTGGGAATAATGGTATTATTACTCGATTTCGAAGGGCGCGGGATGGTACAATTGTGTGGGAGGTACCATGAGGGGAGTTGCCAAACTTCCAAGTTAATGTCTGACAGTTTGTACAGTTATAGCTTTACTAAATACAAAATTTGGGCCAGATAGCGTTGGGAATAATGGTATTATTACTCGAGTTCTATGGGCGCGGGATGGTACATTTGTATCGGAGGTACCAAGAGGAGAGTTTCCAGACTTTCAAGTCTTTGTCCGAAACTTTCTCCAGTTATAGCTTTACTAAATACAGACTTTGGGCAAGAACGCGATGGTGGTATTGATATTATTACAAGATTTCTTAAGTGGGTGGAATGGTACATTTGTATGGGAGGTACCATGAGGGGAGATGCCAGACTTTCAAGTTTTTGTCCGAAACATTCTCCAGTTATAGCTTTACTAAATACAGACTTTGGGCAAGAACGCGATGGTGGTATTGATATTATTACACGATTTCTTAAGAGGGTGGAATGGTACATTTGTATCGGAGGTACCAAGAGGAGAGTTTCCAGACTTCCAAGTTCATGTCTGACAGATTGTACAGTTATACCTTTCCTAAATACAAAATTTGGGCAAGATAGCGTTGGGAATATTGGTATTATTACTCGATTTCTAAGGGCGCGGGATGGTACATTTGTATCGGAGGTACCAAGAGGAGAGTTTCCAGACTTTCAAGTCTTTGTCCGAAACTTTCTCCAGTTATAGCTTTACTAAATACAGAATTTGGGCAGGATCGCGTTGGCGGTATTGTACACTTTCTAAGGAGGTGGAATGGTACATTTGTATGGGAGGTACCAGAAGGGGAGTTTCCAGACTTTCAAGTTTTTGTCCGAAACTTTATCCTGTTATAGCTTTACTAAATACAGACTTTGGGCAAGAACGCGTTGGTGGTATTGATATTATTACACGATTTCTTAAGAGGGTGGAATTGTACATTTGTATGGGAGGTACCATGAGGAGAGTTGCCAGACTTCCAAGTTCATGTCTGACAGTTTGTACAGTTATAGCTTTACTAAATAAAAAATTTGGGCCAAATAGCGTTGGGAATAATGGTATTATTACTCGATTTCTACGGGCGCGGGATGGTACATTTGTATGGGAGGTACCATGAGGGGAGTTGCCAGACTTCCAAGTTCTTGTCTGACAGTTTTTTTTTTTTTTTTTTTTTATTTTCTATCATCAGAACACTTAAAAATAGTAACAATTTTTATGTATGACAAATCTTGAGTTATAACTAAAAAAAGTATTGCAGCAAATATTGGCCTTTCCTATAGATAACATACAAAGTTGGAATTTTGATACAAATTAGAGGAAAAGATAGGAAAAACCCCATTTATGTTATTAAAGAAACTCTAATATTAAGAACTTCTAACAACTTCATAAATGAAATTGTAGAAGGAATTAATTTTGCAAATTTCTTAGTATAGCGTAACTTGAAGATCTGTTTCGATCTTCGAATCTTGCTGTAAGATTACAAATTACAGTTTTAAACATATCCTGTTTATATTGACTATGAAGATTTACAGTGGAATAAAGTCTACTTAAGTTAAAGATTATCTTAAGGTTCTTATTTTGAATGATTTGTAGTTTTTTAACGTGTGTTTTCGTACACCTGGGAGACCAAACTTGACATCCATATGTCATAATTGGTCGAATGCACGTTTTATACAGTAAAAGCTTGTTTTTCGTGTTCAATGTTGATTTTCGATTTAGTAAGGGGAATAGAGCCCTTCCACATCTTACAGCTTTATTACATGCATATAAAATATGCTCTTTAAATGTCAATTTCTTATCCAGTATTATCCCAAGGTATTTGATGGAATTTTGTATTGGAATAATTGAGCCCTGTATTTGCAAGGGAATAGTTGGCATTCTTTTCGGGGATTTATTGAAGGGAAACAATATTGCCTGAGTTTTTTCCTCATTTATTTTTATTTTCCATTTGGAAAAATACTTTTGCACATTTACAAGCGATGTTTTCATGTTTTTGATGATAGCGTTAGAAACCTTCCCACTTGATAAGATAGCAGTATCATCTGCATAGAGAGCAACAGTATTTTTCTTAAGAAGTTTAAAATCAGACGTATAAATTGAGTACAATAACGGTGAAAGCACTGAGCCTTGAGGCACTCCAGCGATGATTTTCTTTTTACTGGACATGTGGTTTTCAATATTAACAGCAAATGTCCTATCTGATAGAAAACTGGTGATCATTTTATGGAGATAAATTGGATATCCAAATTTATGGAGTTTAAAAATGAGGGCATTGTGCCATATCGTGTCGAATGCTTTCTCTATATCAAGGAACACAATACCGGTACTTTTGCGTTGGAGTTTATTACCATTGATTAGATTCACGATTCGTTTGATTTGGTGTATAGTGGAGTGTTCTCTTCGAAACCCAAATTGTTCGTCTTTTAGAACAGAGTTATATTCTGTAACTTCTAGCATTCTACTCAAAATTATTTTTTCAAAAATCTTATCGAGACAATTCAGCATGCTTATAGGACGATAACTGTTTGGCGATTTCGGATCTTTACCCTGTTTCAGAATGGGTATCACCTTGGCATGTTTAAACATTTTTGGAAAGTATCCATTTTTAAGACACCAGTTAAATATTTTGGTAATTAGAGTAATGAATGACTCAGGCATTTTCTTTAGTAAAATTGGTTTTATTCCGTCAAATCCAGGAGCTTTAGTATTTTTTAATTTGTTGGTAAAATATATAATTTCTTCTTCGGAAGTTAATTCGGTCCCAATGCCATCTTCAATAATCTGATTATCAAGCCACTTTATATGTTTTGCAACAACTCGGTCTGAAGATGATACTATATCATGAGTAATTCTGTGGTACTCTTCAAAAATGTTAGCAATTGTATTCGCTTTTTCTTCAACGTTGTGCACGACAACGCCATCTATTGACAGTGGTCCTATTGTTGACTTCTTACCCTTCATTGCCTTAGAGAGTAGCCAGAATTTTTTTTTACCAGGTGGCAACATTTGTAGAAATTGTGACCAGCTGTTATTTCTGTCATTAGACACGTGGAACTCAATCAGAATCCTCAGCTGTTTAAGAACAGCTGTTATTGTGATTCTCTCTCTAATATCATCAGATCTTTGAAATTTACGGCGATATCTATTACGTTGTCCGATTAAATACTTCGTAAGATTCGTGAGTTTTCTCTGCCAAGGTTGTTTCTCTCCGACTGGAATTTGTTTGGAAGCATCCTGAACAATACTTGTGGCTCTATTGATGACGTCTTCAATGTTGGTTTGTGTTATGATTCCAGTTTGTAAATCGCTGTTTTTGATTTTATTGTCTACCCAATTTTTTATAGAGTTCCTTTGTTTGCTTTGTTGTACAAAGGTATTTTGGTTCGATTCTCAAAGAGAGACCCGGAAATTGTGCAAGTGAGCGGAACATGGTCGGAGTCCAGTACATCTTCATGCGTGATGATCGGGGATACTTGTAAGGTCGAGTTGGAAAGCAGTAAATCCACAATAGATGGCCGTTTGTTGACCGAATCTCGTAAATGAATTTGGGTAGTAAATAAAATAATTAGACTGAAGATGGTGGTTGAATAGCCTGGATCCAGCTGTATTATTTTGATGGCAGTGCCAACTTGTGTGATGGGCGTTAAAGTCGCCAAAAATAAAGAACTCAATTCCGGTCGTTGTTATTATTTCCAGGTCTTGAACAAAATGGTTGGTTAACCTCGGGCAGTACGCAGATGTAATTCTCAATGGGCGATTGTTTACATTAATTACGATGGAGACATTTTCAATGGTTGAGGTGGGGAATTTTTCTAGTCGGTGGTGGGGTATATTTCTCCGAATTCCAATTAGGACACCTCCTCCGTGAGCCAACCGATCTTCTCTATCAATTTTATAATTACTGAGACTGAATTTATGATTTGAGTTCAAAAAAGTTTCATTAATTAAGAAAATATCTATTTGTTTTTCAATAATAAAGTGTTCCAATTCAGTAATTGCGGACGGACTTGTTATACCTTGGGCGTTCCAGTGCATAATCTGAAGATCATATTTTGAGGTCTGATTATATGACATGCTTTAACATCATACCCAGGACTCTCATTTTGTCATATTTATTTTTGCATTTCTGCAATGCATCAAGAGCTTCGAAATATATTTCTAAAATTTTTTCATTGGAGATGTCATTATCATCTGTATCTGGTCTAGATTTGGCCATAGCTGAATATGATACTTTTTTAGAATTGTTGTAGGTTTGCGAGAATTGTTGGTGACGGTTGTTGCCATTAGTATGAATATTAAGTTCATCTTCAGAAAAATAGGATTCTGGCATGCTTTGTCTTCGGGTATGAATTGGTCGCTGTTTAGAAGTAACTTTTTGACGAATTTCCAAATATTCCTTTCGATAGGGGCAACGAAGGTCATCAGCTTTGTGGTTTATGTTTTTGCGGTTATTTTTAATGCAATTATGGCATTTGTATATCACAGGGCCGTTTTTTGGGAGTTTTTCTAATGTACATAAGGCATAATCGTGGCCTCCTCTACAAGCCAAGCATGCAGCCTTCATATGACAGTTTGCTGGTCCATGTCCGTACATAGTGCATTTTGAACATTGTGTAGGTCCCTTTTTACTTCGAAGTGGATTTCTCCACTGAACGACAATGTCACAAAAATACCTGATTTTTCGTACCTCTCGTTTTGAAATTTGGCTCGTGTTGAATTCAAGCATAAATAAGGCATCATTTTCATTGGTTCTAGCTGTCTTTATTTCCTTAATGGAAACAAGTTCTATATTGTGCTTCAACTGAAATTCTTCCTTTATTCTGCTTACACTTAGTTGTGGCAACCCTTAAATTTTCGATTATCTTTTACCGGGTGAGTAAAGAATTTGCAGCAGTTGGATGTCAGGAGCTTAACAATTTCGTCGAAGTCCGACATAGTATTGGGCATGACTTTTGTGCCAATAGACATCCTTTCGTACTTACATTTCTGTCCCAGTAACTGGATTAGGGTGTTGAAATTGTGACAGTTATCTATTACGATTGGAGGTACCTTTATGATGTGTTCTGCATACTCATCGCTATCAAGACTGATGGCATCCGAATCGTCCAAATCAGAAAACGGCTGAAATCTGTTGCTGGAAGTAGCACCGACTACTTTTGGTTGCTTAAATCTTGGGTTGTTTCCCCAAAAACGTTTACGCTTTTGACTCATTTAAGACAATCAAAAACTTTTATAAAATTTATTCACTTAGTACACGAACCACAGCTGTTTTTAATTAAGACGTCTGACTGCTTTAAATGACAACATACGACTGTGTCTGACAGTTTGTACAGTTATAGCTTTCCTAAATACAAAATTTGGGCAAGATAGCGTTGGGAATATTGGTATTATTACTCGATTTCTAAGGGCGCGGGATGGTACATTTGTATCGGAGGTACCAAGAGGAGAGTTTCCAGACTTTCAAGTCTTTGTCCGAAACTTTATCCAGTTATAACTTTACTAAATACAGACTTTGGGCAGGAACGCGTTGGTAGTATTGATATTATTACTGTCAGACATGAACTTGGAAGTTTGGCAACTCCCCTCATGGTACCTCCCACACAATTGTACCATCCCGCGCCCTTAGAAATCGAGTAATAATACCAATATTCCCAACGCTATCTTGATCACATTTTGTGTTTAGTATAGCTATAACTGTACAAACTGTCAGACATTAACTTGGAAGTATGGCAACTCTCCTCGTGGTACCTCCCATACTAATGTACCATTCCACCCACTTAAGAAATCGTGTAATAATATCAATACCACCAACGCGTTCTTACCCAAAGTCTGTATTTAGTAAAGCTATAACTGGCGAAAGTTTCGGACAAAGACTTGAAAGTCTGGAAACTCTCCTCTTGGTACCTCCGATACAAATGTACCATCCCGCGCCCTTAGAAATCGAGTAATAATACCAATATTCCCAACGCTATCTTGCCCAAATTTTTTTCGATTTCTAAGGGCGCGGGATGGTACAATTGTTTGGGAGGTACCATAAGGGGAGTTGCCAGACTTCCAAGTTCATGTCTGACAGTTTGTACAGTTATAGATTTACTAAATACAGAATTTGGGCAAGATAGCGTTGGAATAATGCTATTATTACTCGATTTCTACAGGCGCGGGATGGTACATTTGTATCGGAGGTACCAAGAGGGGAGTTGCCAAACTTCCAAGTTAATGTCTGACAGATTGTACAGTTATAGCTGTACTAAACACAAAATGTGATCAAGATAGCGTTGGGAATATTGGTATTATTACTCGATTTCTAAGGGCGCGGGATGGTACAAATGTGTGGGAGGTACCATGAGGGGAGTTGCCCAAATTCCAAGTTCATGTCTGACAGTTTGTACAGTTATTGCTTTACTAAATACAAAATTTGGGCCAGAAAGCGTTGGGAATAATGGTATTATTACTTGATTTCTAAGGGCGCGGGATGGTACAATTGTGTGGGAGGTACCATGAGGAGAGTTGCCAGACTTCCAAGTTAATGTCTGACAGATTGTACAGTTATAGCTGTACTAAACACAAAATGTGATCAAGATAGCGTTGGGAATATTGGTATTATTACTCGATTTCTAAGGGCGCGGGATGGTACAAATGTGTGGGAGGTACCATGAGGGGAGTTGCCCAAATTCCAAGTTCATGTCTGACAGTTTGTACAGTTATTGCTTTACTAAATACAAAATTTGGGCCAAATAGTGTTGGGAATAATGGTATTATTACTCGATTTCTACGGGCGCGGGATGGTACATTTGTATGGGAGGTACCACGAGGAGAGTTGCCAGACTTCCAAGTTAATGTCTGACAGATTGTACAGTTATAGCTGTACTAAACACAAAATGTGATCAAGATAGCGTTGGGAATATTGGTATTATTACTCGATTTCTAAGGGCGCGGGATGGTACAAATGTGTGGGAGGTACCATGAGGGGAGTTGCCCAAATTCCAAGTTCATGTCTGACAGTTTGTACAGTTATTGCTTTACTAAATACAAAATTTGGGCCAGAAAGCGTTGGGAATAATGGTATTATTACTTGATTTCTAAGGGCGCGGGATGGTCCAATTGTGTGGGAGGTACCATGAGGGGAGTTGCCAGACTTCCATGTTCATGTCTGACAGTTTGTACAGTTATAGCTTTACTAAATAAAAAATTTGGGCCAAATAGCGTTGGGAATAATGGTATTATTACTCGATTTCTACGGGCGCGGGATGGTACATTTGTATGGGAGGTACCATGAGGGGAGTTGCCAGACTTCCAAGTTCTTGTCTGACAGTTTGTACAGTTATAGCTTTCCTAAATACAGAATTTGGGCAAGATAGCGTTGGGAATAATGGTATTATTACTTGATTTCTACGGGCGCGGGATGGTACATTTGTATCGGAGGTACCAGAAGGGGAGTTTCCAGACTTTCAAGTTTTTGTCTGAAACTTTATCCTGTTATAGCTTTACTAAATACAGACTTTGGGCAAGAACGCGTTCAGTTATAGCTTTACTACATACAAAATTTGGGCAAGATAGCGTTTTCAATATTGGTATTATTACTCGATTTCTAAGGGCGCGGGATGGTACATTTGTATGGGAGGTACCATGAGGGGGGATGCCAGACTTTCAAGTTTTTGTCCGAAACTTTCTCCAGTTATAGCTTTACTAAATACAGACTTTGGGCAAGAACGCGTTGGTGGTATTGATATTATTACACGATTTCTTAAGAGGGTGGAATTGTACATTTGTATGGGAGGTACCATGAGGAGAGTTGCCAGACTTCCAAGTTCATGTCTGACAGTTTGTACAGTTATAGCTTTACTAAATAAAAAATTTGGGCCAAATAGCGTTGGGAATAATGGTATTATTACTCGATTTCTACGGGCGCGGGATGGTACATTTGTATGGGAGGTACCATGAGGGGAGTTGCCAGACTTCCAAGTTCTTGTCTGACAGTTTGTACAGTTATAGCTTTCCTAAATACAAAATTTGGGCAAGATAGCGTTGGGAATATTGGTATTATTACTCGATTTCTAAGGGCGCGGGATGGTACATTTGTATCGGAGGTACCAAGAGGAGAGTTTCCAGACTTTCAAGTCTATGTCCGAAACTTTATCCAGTTATAGCTTTACTAAATACAGACTTTGGGCAGGAACGCGTTGGTAGTATTGATATTATTACTGTCAGACATGAACTTGGAAGTTTGGCAACTCCCCTCATGGTACCTCCCACACAATTGTACCATCCCGCGCCCTTAGAAATCGAGTAATAATACCAATATTCCCAACGCTATCTTGCCCAAATTTTGTATTTAGAAAAGCTATAACTGTACAAACTGTCAGACAAGAACTTGGAAGTCTGGCAACTCCCCTCATGGTACCTCCCATACAAATGTACCATCCCGCGCCCGTAGAAATCGAGTAATAATACCATTATTCCCAACGCTCTCTTGCCCAAATTTTTTTCGATTTCTAAGGGCGCGGGATGGTACAATTGTGTGGGAGGTACCATGAGGGGAGTTGCCAGACTTCCAAGTTCATGTCTGACAGTTTGTACAGTTATAGATTTACTAAATACAGAATTTGGGCAAGATAGCGTTGGTAATAATGGTATTATTACTCGATTTCTACGGGCGCGGGATGGTACATTTGTATCGGAGGTACCAAGAGGGGAGTTGCCAAACTTCCAAGTTCCTGTCTGACAAGTTGTACAGTTATAGCTTTACTAAATACAGAATTTGGGCAAGATAGCGTTGGGAATAATGGTATTATTACTTGATTTCTACGGGCGCGGGAAGGTACATTTGTATGGGAGGTACCATGAGGGGAGTTGCCAGACTTCCAAGTTTTTGTCCGAAACTTTCTCCAGTTATAGCTTTACTAAATACAGAATTTGGGCAGGATCGCGTTGGCGGTATTGTACACTTTATAAGGAGGTGGAATGGTACATTTGTATGTGAGGTACCAGAAGGGGAGTTGTCAGACTTTCAAGTTTTTGTCCGAAAATTTATCCAGTTATAGCTTTACTAAATACAGACTTTGGGCAAGAACGCGATCAGTTATAGCTTTACTAAATACAAAATTTGGGCAAGATAGCGTTGGCAATATTGGTATTATTACTCGATTTCTAAGGGCGCGTGATGGTACATTTGTATGGGAGGTACCATGAGGGGAGATGCCAGACTTTCAAGTTTTTGTCCGAAACTTTCTCCAGTTATAGCTTTACTAAATACAGACTTTGGGCAAGAACGCGTTGGTGGTATTGATATTATTACACGATTTCTTAAGAGGGTGGAATGGTACATTTGTATGGGAGGTACCATGAGGAGAGTTGCCAGACTTCCAAGTTCATGTCTGACAGTTTGTACAGTTATAGCTTTACTAAATACAAAATTTGGGCCAGATAGCGTTGGGAATAATGGTATTATTACTCGATTTATAAGGGCGCGGGAAGGTACAATTGTGTGGGAGGTACCATGAGGGGAGTTGCCAGACTTCCAAGTTCATGTCTGACAGTTTGTACAGTTATTGCTTTACTAAATACAAAATTTGGGCCAGATAGCGTTGGGAATAATGGTATTATTACTCGATTTATAAGGGCGCGGGAAGGTACAATTGTGTGGGAGGTACCATAAGGGGAGTTGCCAGACTTCCAAGTTCATGTCTGACAGTTTGTACAGTTATAGATTTACTAAATACAAAATTTGGGCCAGATAGCGTTGGGAATAATGGTATTATTACTCGATTTATAAGGGCGCGGGAAGGTACAATTGTGTGGGAGGTACCATGAGGGGAGTTGCCAGACTTCCAAGTTAATGTCTGACAATTTGTACAGTTATAGCTATACTAAACACAAAATGTGGGCAAGATAGCGTTGGGAATATTGGTATTATTACTCGATTTCGAAGGGCGCGGGATGGTACAATTGTGTGGGAGGTACCATGAGGGGAGTTGCCAAACTTCCAAGTTCATGTCTGACAGTTTGTACAGTTATTGCTTTACTAAACACAAAATTTGGGCCAGATAGCGTTGGGAATAATGGTATTATTACTCGATTTATAAGGGCGCGGGAAGGTACAATTGTGTGGGAGGTACCATGAGGGGAGTTGCCAGACTTCCAAGTTCATGTCTGACAGTTTGTACAGTTATAGATTTACTAAATACAGAATTTGGGCAAGATAGCGTTGGGAATAATGGTATTATTACTGGATTTCTACGGGCGCGGGATGGTACATTTGTATGGGAGGTACCATGAGGGGAGTTGCCAGACTTCCAAGTTCTTGTCTGACAGTTTTTTTTTTTTTATTTTTTTTTTTTTTTATTTTCTATCATCAGAACACTTAAAAATAGTAACAATTTTTATGTATGACAAATCTTGAGTTATAACTAAAAAAAAGTATTGCAGCAAATATTGGCCTTTCCTATAGATAACATACAAAGTTGGAATTTTGATACAAATTAGAGGAAAAGATAGGAAAAACCCCATTTATGTTATTAAAGAAACTCTAATATTAAGAACTTCTAACAACTTTATAAATGAAATTGTAGAAGGAATTAATTTTGCAAATTTCTTAGTATAGCGTAACTTGAAGATCTGTTTCGATCTTCGAATCTTGCTGTAAGATTACAAATTACAGTTTTAAACATATCCTGTTTATATTGACTATGAAGATTTACATTGGAATAAAGTCTACTTAAGTTAAAGATTATCTTAAGGTTCTTATTTTGAATGATTTGTAGTTTTTTAACGTGTGTTTTCGCACACCTGGGAGACCAAACTTGACATCCATATGTCATAATTGGTCGAATGCACGTTTTATACAGTAAAAGCTTGTTTTTCGTGTTCAATGTTGATTTTCGATTTAGTAAGGGGAATAGAGCCCTTCCACAACTTACAGCTTTATTACATGCATATAAAATATGCTCTTTAAATGTCAATTTCTTATCCAGTATTATCCCAAGGTATTTGATGGAATTTTGTATTGGAATAATTGAGCCCTGTATTTGCAAGGGAATAGTTGGCATTCTTTTCGGGGATTTATTGAAGGGAAACAATATTGCCTGAGTTTTTTCCTCATTTATTTTTATTTTCCATTTGGAAAAATACTTTTGCACATTTACAAGCGATGTTTTCATGTTTTTGATGATAGCGTTAGAAACCTTCCCACTTGATAAGATAGCAGTATCATCTGCATAGAGAGCAACAGTATTTTTCTTAAGAAGTTTAAAATCAGACGTATAAATTGAGTACAATAACGGTGAAAGCACTGAGCCTTGAGGCACTCCAGCGATGATTTTCTTTTTACTGGACATGTGGTTTTCAATATTAACAGCAAATGTCCTATCTGATAGAAAACTGGTGATCATTTTATGGAGATAAATTGGATATCCAAATTTATGGAGTTTAAAAATGAGGCCATTGTGCCATATCGTGTCGAATGCTTTCTCTATATCAAGGAACACAATACCGGTACTTTTGCGTTGGAGTTTATTACCATTGATTAGATTCACGATTCGTTTGATTTGGTGTATAGTGGAGTGTTCTCTTCGAAACCCAAATTGTTCGTCTTTTAGAACAGAGTTATATTCTGTAACTTCTAGCATTCTACTCAAAATTATTTTTTCAAAAATCTTATCGAGACAATTCAGCATGCTTATAGGACGATAACTGTTTGGCGATTTCGGATCTTTACCCTGTTTCAGAATGGGTATCACCTTGGCATGTTTAAACATTTTTGGAAAGTATCCATTTTTAAGACACCAGTTAAATATTTTCGTAATTAGAGTAATGAATGACTGGTTTTATTCCGTCAAATCCAGGAGCTTTAGTATTTTTTAATTTGTTGGTAAAATATATAATTTCTTCTTCGGAAGTTAATTCGGTCCCAATGCCATCTTCAATAATCTGATTATCAAGCCACTTTATATGTTTTGCAACAACTCGGTCTGAAGATGATACTATATCATGAGTAATTCTGTGGTACTCTTCAAAATGTTAGCAATTGTATTCGCTTTTTCTTCAACGTTGTGCACGACAACGCCATCTATTGACAGTGGTCCTATTGTTGACTTCTTACCCTTCATTGCCTTAGAGAGTAGCCAGAATTTTTTTTTTACCAGGTGGCAACATTTGTAGAAATTGTGACCAGCTGTTATTTCTGTCATTAGACACGTGGAACTCAATCAGAATCCTCAGCTGTTTAAGAACAGCTGTTATTGTGATTCTCTCTCTAATATCATCAGATCTTTGAAATTTACGGCGATATCTATTACGTTGTCCGATTAAATACTTCGTAAGATTCGTGAGTTTTCTCTGCCAAGGTTGTTTCTCTCCGACTGGAATTTGTTTGGAAGCATCCTGAACAATACTTGTGGCTCTATTGATGACGTCTTCAATGTTGGTTTGTGTTATGATTCCAGTTTGTAAATCGCTGTTTTTGATTTTATTGTCTACCCAATTTTTTATAGAGTTCCAGTTTGCTTTGTTGTACAAAGGTATTTTGGTTCGATTCTCAAAGAGAGACCCGGAAATTGTGCAAGTGAGCGGAACATGGTCGGAGTCCAGTACATCTTCATGCGTGATGATCGGGGATACTTGTAAGGTCGAGTTGGAAAGCAGTAAATCCACAATAGATGGCCGTGTTGGAGATATTTGTTGACCGAATCTCGTAAATGAATTTGGGTAGTAAATAAAATAATTAGACTGAAGATGGTGGTTGAATAGCCTGGATCCAGCTGTATTATTTTGATGGCAGTGCCAACTTGTGTGATGGGCGTTAAAGTCGCCAAAAATAAAGAACTCAATTCCGGTCGTTGTTATTATTTCCAGGTCTTGAACAAAATGGTTGGTTAACCTCGGGCAGTACGCAGATGTAATTCTCAATGGGCGATTGTTTACATTAATTACGATGGAGACATTTTCAATGGTTGAGGTGGGGAATTTTTCTAGTCGGTGGTGGGGTATATTTCTCCGAATTCCAATTAGGATACCTCCTCCGTGAGCCAACCGATCTTCTCTATCAATTTTATAATTACTGAGACTGAATTTATGATTTGAGTTCAAAAAAGTTTCATTAATTAAGAAAATATCTATTTGTTTTTCAATAATAAAGTGATCCAATTCAGTAATTGCGGACGGACTTGTTATACCTTGGGCGTTCCAGTGCATAATCTGAAGATCATATTTTGAGGTCTGATTATATGACATGCTTTAACATCATACCCAGGACTCTCATTTTGTCATATTTATTTTTGCATTTCTGCAATGCATCAAGAGCTTCGAAATATATTTCTAAAAATTTTTCATTGGAGATGTCATTATCATCTGTATCTGGTCTAGATTTGGCCATAGCTGAATATGATACTTTTTTAGAATTGTTGTAGGTTTGCGAGAATTGTTGGTGACGGTTGTTGCCATTAGTATGAATATTAAGTTCATCTTCAGAAAAATAGGATTCTGGCATGCTTTGTCTTCGGGTATGAATTGGTCGCTGTTTAGAAGTAACTTTTTGACGAATTTCCAAATATTCCTTTCGATAGGGGCAACGAAGGTCATCAGCTTTGTGGTTTATGTTTTTGCGGTTATTTTTAATGCAATTATGGCATTTGTATATCACAGGGCCGTTTTTTGGGAGTTTTTCTAATGTACATAAGGCATAATCGTGGCCTCCTCTACAAGCCAAGCATGCAGCCTTCATATGACAGTTTGCTGGTCCATGTCCGTACATAGTGCATTTTGAACATTGTGTAGGTCCCTTTTTACTTCGAAGTGGATTTCTCCACTGAACGACAATGTCACAAAAATACCTGATTTTTCGTACCTCTCGTTTTGAAATTTGGCTCGTGTTGAATTCAAGCATAAATAAGGCATCATTTTCATTGGTTCTAGCTGTCTTTATTTCCTTAATGGAAACAAGTTCTATATTGTGCTTCAACTGAAATTCTTCCTTTATTCTGCTTACACTTAGTTGTGGCAACCCAAACAGCATAAGCTTAAATTTTCGATTATCTTTTACCGGGTGAGTAAAGAATTATCAGCAGTTGGATGTCAGGAGCTTAACAATTTCGTCGAAGTCCGACATAGTATTGGGCATGACTTTTGTGCCAATAGACATCCTTTCGTACTTACATTTCTGTCCCAGTAACTGGATTAGGGTGTTGAAATTGTGACAGTTATCTATTACGATTGGAGGTACCTTTATGATGGGTTCTGCATACTCATCGCTATCAAGACTGATGGCATCCGAATCGTCCAAATCAGAAAACGGCTGAAATCTGTTGCTGGAAGTAGCACCGACTACTTTTGGTTGCTTAAATCTTGGGTTGTTTCCCCAAAAACGTTTACGCTTTTGACTCATTTAAGACAATCAAAAACTTTTATAAAATTTATTCACTTAGTACACGAACCACAGCTGTTTTTAATTAAGACGTCTAACTGCTTTAAATGACAACATACGACTGTGTCTGACAGTTTGTACAGTTATAGCTTTCCTAAATACAAAATTTGGGCAAGATAGCGTTGGGAATATTGGTATTATTACTCGATTTCTAAGGGCGCGGGATGGTACATTTGTATCGGAGGTACCAAGAGGAGAGTTTCCAGACTTTCAAGTCTTTGTCCGAAACTTTATCCAGTTATAGCTTTACTAAATACAGACTTTGGGCAGGAACGCGTTGGTAGTATTGATATTATTACTGTCAGACATGAACTTGGAAGTTTGGCAAACTCCCCTCATGGTACCTCCCACACAATTGTACCATCCCGCGCCCTTAGAAATCGAGTAATAATACCAATATTCCCAACGCTATCTTGATCACATTTTGTGTTTAGTATAGCTATAACTGTACAAACTGTCAGACATTAACTTGGAAGTCTGGCAACTCTCCTCGTGGTACCTCCCATACTAATGTACCATTCCACCCACTTAAGAAATCGTGTAATAATATCAATACCACCAACGCGTTCTTGCCCAAAGTCTGTATTTAGTAAAGCTATAACTGGAGAAAGTTTCGGACAAAGACTTGAAAGTCTGGAAACTCTCCTCTTGGTACCTCCGATACAAATGTACCATCCCGCGCCCTTAGAAATCGAGTAATAATACCAATATTCCCAACGCTATCTTGCCCAAATTTTTTTCGATTTCTAAGGGCGCGGGATGGTACAATTGTGTGGGAGGTACCATAAGGGGAGTTGCCAGACTTCCAAGTTCATGTCTGACAGTTTGTACAGTTATAGATTTACTAAATACAGAATTTGGGCAAGATAGCGTTGGAATAATGCTATTATTACTCGATTTCTACAGGCGCGGGATGGTACATTTGTATCGGAGGTACCAAGAGGGGAGTTGCCAAACTTCCAAGTTAATGTCTGACAGATTGTACAGTTATAGCTGTACTAAACACAAAATGTGATCAAGATAGCTTTGGGAATATTGGTATTATTACTGGATTTCTAAGGGCGCGGGATGGTACAAATGTGTGGGAGGTACCATGAGGGGAGTTGCCCAAATTCCAAGTTCATGTCTGACAGTTTGTACAGTTATTGCTTTACTAAATACAAAATTTGGGCCAGAAAGCGTTGGGAATAATGGTATTATTACTTGATTTCTAAGGGCGCGGGATGGTACAATTGTGTGGGAGGTACCATGAGGGGAGTTGCCAGACTTCCATGTTCATGTCTGACAGTTTGTACAGTTATAGATTTACTAAATACAGAATTTGGGTAAGATAGCGTTGGGAATAATGGTATTATTACTTGATTTCTACGGGCGCGGGATGGTACATTTGTATCGGAGGTACCAGAAGGGGAGTTTCCAGACTTTCAAGTTTTTGTCTGAAACTTTATCCTGTTATAGCTTTACTAAATACAGACTTTGGGCAAGAACGCGTTCAGTTATAGCTTTACTAAATACAAAATTTGGGCAAGATAGCGTTGGCAATATTGGTATTATTACTCGATTTCTAAGGGCGCGGGATGGTACATTTGTATGGGAGGTACCATGAGGGGGGATGCCAGACTTTCAAGTTTTTGTCCGAAACTTTCTCCAGTTATAGCTTTACTAAATACAGACTTTGGGCAAGAACGCGTTGATGGTATTGATATTATTACACGATTTCTTAAGAGGGTGGAATTGTACATTTGTATGGGAGGTACCATGAGGAGAGTTGCCAGACTTCCAAGTTCATGTCTGACAGTTTGTACAGTTATAGCTTTACTAAATAAAAAATTTGGGCCAAATAGCGTTGGGAATAATGGTATTATTACTTGATTTCTAAGGGCGCGGGATGGTACAATTGTGTGGGAGGTACCATGAGGGGAGTTGCCAGACTTCCATGTTCATGTCTGACAGTTTGTACAGTTATAGATTTACTAAATACAGAATTTGGGCAAGATAGCGTTGGGAATAATGGTATTATTACTTGATTTCTACGGGCGCGGGATGGTACATTTGTATGGGAGGTACCACGAGGAGAGTTGCCAGACTTCCAAGTTAATGTCTGACAGATTGTACAGTTATAGCTGTACTAAACACAAAATGTGATCAAGATAGCGTTGGGAATATTGGTATTATTACTCGATTTCTAAGGGCGCGGGATGGTACAAATGTGTGGGAGGTACCATGAGGGGAGTTGCCCAAATTCCAAGTTCATGTCTGACAGTTTGTACAGTTATTGCTTTACTAAATACAAAATTTGGGCCAGAAAGCGTTGGGAATAATGGTATTATTACTTGATTTCTAAGGGCGCGGGATGGTACAATTGTGTGGGACGTACCATGAGGGGAGTTGCCAGACTTCCATGTTCATGTCTGACAGTTTGTACAGTTATAGATTTACTAAATACAGAATTTGGGCAAGATAGCGTTGGGAATAATGGTATTATTACTTGATTTCTACGGGCGCGGGATGGTACATTTGTATCGGAGGTACCAGAAGGGGAGTTTCCAGACTTTCAAGTTTTTGTCTGAAACTTTATCCTGTTATAGCTTTACTAAATACAGACTTTGGGCAAGAACGCGTTCAGTTATAGCTTTACTAAATACAAAATTTGGGCAAGATAGCGTTGGCAATATTGGTATTATTACTCGATTTCTAAGGGCGCGGGATGGTACATTTGTATGGGAGGTACCATGAGGGGGGATGCCAGACTTTCAAGTTTTTGTCCGAAACTTTCTCCAGTTATAGCTTTACTAAATACAGACTTTGGGCAAGAACGCGTTGGTGGTATTGATATTTTTACACGATTTCTTAAGAGGGTGGAATTGTACATTTGTATGGGAGGTACCATGAGGAGAGTTGCCAGACTTCCAAGTTCATGTCTGACAGTTTGTACAGTTATAGCTTTACTAAATAAAAAATTTGGGCCAAATAGCGTTGGGAATAATGGTATTATTACTCGATTTCTACGGGCGCGGGATGGTACATTTGTATGGGAGGTACCATGAGGGGAGTTGCCAGACTTCCAAGTTCTTGTCTGACAGTTTGTACAGTTATAGCTTTCCTAAATACAAAATTTGGGCAAGATAGCGTTGGGAATATTGGTATTATTACTCGATTTCTAAGGGCGCGGGATGGTACATTTGTATCGGAGGTACCAAGAGGAGAGTTTCCAGACTTTCAAGTCTATATCCGAAACTTTATCCAGTTATAGCTTTACTAAATACAGACTTTGGGCAGGAACGCGTTGGTAGTATTGATATTATTACTGTCAGACATGAACTTGGAAGTTTGGCAACTCCCCTCATGGTACCTCCCACACAATTGTACCATCCCGCGCCCTTAGAAATCGAGTAATAATACCAATATTCCCAACGCTATCTTGCCCAAATTTTGTATTTAGGAAAGCTATAACTGTACAAACTGTCAGACAAGAACTTGGAAGTCTGGCAACTCCCCTCATGGTACCTCCCATACAAATGTACCATCCCGCGCCCGTAGAAATCGAGTAATAATACCATTATTCCCAACGCTATCTTGCCCAAATTTTTTTCGATTTCTAAGGGCGCGGGATGGTACAATTGTGTGGGAGGTACCATGAGGGGAGTTGCCAGACTTCCAAGTTCATGTCTGACAGTTTGTACAGTTATAGATTTACTAAATACAGAATTTGGGCATGATAGCGTTGGTAATAATGGTATTATTACTCGATTTCTACGGGCGCGGGATGGTACATTTGTATCGGAGGTACCAAGAGGGGAGTTGCCAAACTTCCAAGTTCCTGTCTGACAAGTTGTACAGTTATAGCTTTACTAAATACAGAATTTGGGCAAGATAGCGTTGGGAATAAAGGTATTATTACTTGATTTCTACGGGCGCGGGAAGGTATATTTGTATGGGAGGTACCATGAGGGGAGTTGCCAGACTTCCAAGTTTTTGTCCGAAACTTTCTCCAGTTATAGCTTTACTAAATACAGAATTTGGGCAGGATCGCGTTGGCGGTATTGTACACTTTATAAGGAGGTGGAATGGTACATTTGTATGGGAGTTGTCAGACTTTCAAGTTTTTGTCCGAAAATTTATCCAGTTATAGCTTTACTAAATTAAGACTTTGGGCAAGAACGCGATCAGTTATAGCTTTACTAAATACAAAATTTGGGCAAGATAGCGTTGGCAATATTTTTATTATTACTCGATTTCATGGGAGGTACCATGAGGGGAGATGCCAGACTTTCAAGTTTTTGTCCGAAACTTTCTCCAGTTATAGCTTTACTAAATACAGACTTTGGGCAAGAACGCGTTGGTGGTATTGATATTATTACACGATTTTTTAAGAGGGTGGAATGGTACATTTGTATGGGAGGTACCATGAGGAGAGTTGCCAGACTTCCAAGTTCATGTCTGACAGTTTGTACAGTTACAGCTTTACTAAATACAAAATTTGGGCCAGATAGCGTTGGGAATAATGGTATTATTACTCGATTTATAAGGGCGCGGGAAGGTACAATTGTGTGGGAGGTACCATGAGGGGAGTTGCCAGACTTCCAAGTTCATGTCTGACAGTTTGTACAGTTATTGCTTTACTAAATACAAAATTTGGGCCAGATAGCGTTGGGAATAATGGTATTATTACTCGATTTATAAGGGCGCGGGAAGGTACAATTGTGTGGGAGGTACCATAAGGGGAGTTGCCAGACTTCCAAGTTCATGTCTGACAGTTTGAACAGTTATTGCTTTACTAAATACAAAATTTGGGCCAGATAGCGTTGGGAATAATGGTATTATTACTCGATTTATAAGGGCGCTGGAAGGTACAATTGTGTGGGAGGTACCATTTTTTTTTTTTTTTTTTTTTTTTTTTGAAGGCCAACACTCAGGGGATGCCCCCTATAAATGCAATGCATTGTGTTAGCGGAAGGAAATTAGGGTATCGGAAGGAGGAAAGAGGGAGTAGTGTTTGTTGACATTTGTTTTGAATTTCTGAATGTCACAACTGGCAGGAAATACATTTGCTGGAAGATTATTCCACATTCGAACGGTTCGGCTAAAGAACGAATTTTCTCTATAGTGCGTCGTCCGGTCAACCGGCCATTTCACAATGAACGGATGAGAGACCCTGGATAGTCGTGTATTCCGACTAAATGTTCTAACGTCAGGGACCAGACGACGGATATCTTCTGAACAGATACCATTAAAATATCTATAGAATAGCGATACACAACCCACATTTCGGCGATGCTGTAGGGAGACAATAGAGCTGGATACCCTACCATCCCCTATCATCACCACCGCTCTCCTCTGTACACGGTTCAGAAGCTTCAAAGATGTTAATGGAGCCCCTGCCCATATATGCGAGTTGTATTCCATTTTTGGCCGGATGTAAGTGGTGTAAATATTTACGAGATCAGATGGAGTGAAGTATTTCTTGCACCGCTTCAAAAAGCCTAAACACTTGAATGCTTCTTTCGACACTTCGAATATATGGCTAGCCCAGCGAGCATCACCCTGTATCTTCATGCCCAGAACATCAAGAGTATCTGATACGTTGATATCCACACCACCCATAGATATTGACGACGATGCTGGATCTGGTGAACGTTTGTGTGACAACAAACAGCACTGGGTCTTTTGCGCATTAAAATCTACTCTATTCATTTGGCCCCACTCACAAATCGTCGCCAAATCGCGGTTAAGTGAGTCATTCATCATTCGCCTTTTGTCCTCGACCTCTAGGGGACCTGGCCGATGATCAAATGAGTATGAATGACATAGGTTACTGTCATCCGCAAAGGAGTAGATCGGGTTCACAGTCTGACCCAACAGGTCGTCAATGAAAATAAGAAATAGAGAGGGAGAGAGGACAGAGCCTTGTGGCACTCCTGCGGTCAACCTATGCTCGTTGGATGAGACCCCATCTATAACTACTCGTATAGAGCGATCCCTGAGAAAACTCGATATGAATCGAGAGAAGATATTACCGACACCAAATGCAATAAGTTTTGATATGAGTGCTTCGTGCCAGACCCTATCGAACGCCTTGGAAATATCTAGAGCTACGACTTTACTTTCACCAAGGGCGTGAATAGATCGACTCCATCGCTCCGTAAGGAACGCCATCAGGTCTCCAGTAGATCGATTTCTACGGAAGCCATACTGTCGATCATTTAGAAGGCCATTAGACTCTAGATATCTGACAAGATGGTGGTTAACCATGCTCTCCATAACCTTTGAGAGCGCAGAACATATTGCTATTGGGCGGTAATTCGCAGGATTTGTAGCCTCACCTTTCTTGGGGATCGGCTGGACATTGGCAACTTTCCAACGTGAAGGGTAAATACCAGCACGATACGACATGTTGAAAAGATTGCGCAATGGACGAGCTAGCGTCGAAGAGCACTTACATAGGACAAGTGCTGAAATGCCATCCGGGCCCGGAGTTTTGTTTACATTGAGATCTGCAAGAACCCTTTTAACCCCACGTGATCGAAAAAATATCTGAGGCATCGAACTAGATACGTTTTCGATTACGGGGAGTGGTTGACTGCTGTATGGCAAAGATGAATTCTTAGCAAATATTTCAGCCAGAAGGTTAGCTTTGTCAACCGGGTCAGTGAATATCTGGTCACCGTTAACGAGAGTTGGGATAGAAGATGAAGAATTGTCCCTTACTCTTTTAACAAATGCCCAAAAGCTCTTACTTCCCCTCGGAGAAGAAAGAACTTTAGCACGAAGGCGCTGTTCGTGGAGAAGTTTTTCGCGCCTAAGCACTCTGGCACAATTGGATCTTGCCTGCTTACGTAGCAGCTCAGTAGTGACGTTTTTATTTAAACGCCAATTTCTGAACGCTTCCTCTTTGGATCTGACAGCTTCTTTACATGTCTGATTAAACCAACAATTCTTTGAAGGTTTAATCGAAGTAGTCTTCGAGGGAATAAACGTGTTTATTCCAAGAAGAATTATTTTCTCGACCATTTCAGCAGCAGCATCGACATTATTGTCTAGGAAACATAATTTCCAATTAAAATGCTGATAGAAATTGTTGAGCTCGGCCCAACGTGCCTTTTCGTATATGTACAATGTCCGCTTCGTGACTGGTTTAGAAGTGGATCGAAGATCGGAGAACGAAAAGGATGCTGAAATGGTGCAATGATCCGAGTTACCAAGAGGTACAAGAATGTTAACCTCGTACTTTTCAGGGTGTGAGGTTAAGAAAAGGTCAAGAATATTATGATATTGCCCTTCAACACGCGGAATGTGTGTTGGTTCATTCACAAGTTGCGTCAAGTTGTTATGCGCGGCGAAAAGCTCAGCGTACTGGCCCTCCGGAGAAGTGTGGCTCGAATGGGAAAGCCAAGATTGATTATGGACATTGAAATCCCCAGCAACTACAATTTCACTGTCCGGACAATCTTCTAAAACTTTTGATATGGAGTCGGAAAGGGCGTCGAAGCCGTTTAGGGTAGCCTCCCTTTCCAAATTTGGGCTTCTGTAAAGAAACCCGAGGTGTAATGGGTGTGATCCAATCCTGAACTTAACCCAAAGAAAGTTAAATTCTGGATCTTGTGAGTCCAAATGTTGCTGGCTCTGGAACACCACACCATTACGTATGTATACCACAAGCCCTCTGTGGGAAGAGAAAGAGGAAAGAGTGTGATAGCCAGGAATGTGGAAGTTCTGTGGATTAGAACCCTCACACACCTGGGTCTCACATAGAGCGACTACATCTGGCCTATGGAACTGAACATGGGTGTATACCGCAAAGAAATTTGCCTTCAGCCCTCGTATGTTCGCAAAATGTATTTTGAATGTACCTACCATTGTAACAGACAGAAAACAAAACAATATCAAAGCATAAACACAAATAACTGTGCACCCCTCTTGCCGCTGCTAGACCCAACAAGTGTTCAGTGTTATACCTTCAACACAAGTCAGGCAGCGACATGAAGAGAGCACAATCATTTATATTATGCGAAAAGGAAGATGGATAGGAAGGGGGGAACACAGGAGAAGGGGAGCATAAAAAAACCCTTCGTGTTGGCGTTGATGATGTGTGGCTGCTGGTGTTATTGTTGTTGTTTGTTGTGTTTGTTTTTTGTTGGGTTATTGTTGTGTTTGTTTTTTGTTAGGTTATTGTTATTATTGATTGCGGAGTTGGTGGTTGGTTCTTTTTTTTTTTTCTTTTTGATTCTGTTTTTAAGTTTTCTAATGTTTCTTGTTTTTTTTTTTTTTTTTTTTTTTTGCACTACACGGACGAACAGAACATAAATAAATCAAAACGCGACGACGACCGGACAAACAAAAGTGCGTGTGCACCGGACAGGGTACAAACAACGCAACGACGACCGGACAAACAAAAGTGCGTGTGCACCGGACAGGAGACAAACTACTACTCTTGGGCAAGATAGCGTTGGGAATAATGGTATTATTACTGGATTTCTACGGGCGCGGGATGGTACCTTTGTATGGGAGGTACCATGAGGGGAGTTGCCAGACTTCCAAGTTCTTGTCTGACAGTTTGTACAGTTATAGCTTTCCTAAATACAAAATTTGGGCAAGATAGCGTTGGGAATATTGGTATTATTACTCGATTTCTAAGGGCGCGGGATGGTACATTTGTATCGGAGGTACCAAGAGGAGAGTTTCCAGACTTTCAAGTCTTTGTCCGAAACTTTCTCCAGTTATAGCTTTACTAAATACAGACTTTGGGCAAGAACGCGTTGGTGGTATTGATATTATTACACGATTTCTTAAGTGGATGGAATGGTACATTTGTATTGGAGGTACCATGAGTAGAGTTGCCAGACTTCCAAGTTAATGTCTGACAGTTTGTACAGTTATAGCTATACTAAACACAAAATGTGGGCAAGATAGCGTTGGGAATATTGGTATTATTACTCGATTTCGAAGGGCGCGGGATGGTACAATTGTGTGGGAGGTACCATGAGGGGAGTTGCCAAACTTCCAAGTTCATGTCTGACAGTTTGTACAGTTATTGCTTTACTAAATACAAAATTTGGGCCAGATAGCGTTGGGAATAATGGTATTATTACTCGATTTATAAGGGCGCGGGAAGGTACAATTGTGTGGGAGGTACCATGAGGGGAGTTGCCAGACTTCCAAGTTCATGTCTGACAGTTTGTACAGTTATAGATTTACTAAATACAGAATTTGGGCAAGATAGCGTTGGGAATAATGGTATTATTACTCGATTTCTACGGGCGCAGGATGGTACATTTGTATCGGAGGTACCAAGAGGGGAGTTGCCAAACTTCCAAGTTCATGTCTGACAAGTTGTACAGTTATAGCTTTACTAAATACAGAATTTGGGCAAGATAGCGTTGGGAATAATGGTATTATTACTTGATTTCTACGGGCGCGGGATGGTACATTTGTATGGGAGGTACCATGAGGGGAGTTGCCAGACTTCCAAGTTTTTGTCCGAAACTTTCTCCAGTTATAGCTTTACTAAATACAGACTTTCGGCAAGATCGCGTTGGTGGTATTGTACACTTTCTAAGGAGGTGGAATGGTACATTTGTATGGGAGGTACCAGAAGGGGAGTTTCCAGACTTTCAAGTTTTTGTCCGAAACTTTATCCAGTTATAGCTTTACTAAATACAGACTTTGGACAAGAACGCGTTCAGTTATAGCTTTACTAAATACAAAATTTGGGCAAGATAGCGTTGGCAATATTGGTATTATTACTCGATTTCTAAGGGCGCGGGATGGTACATTTGTATGGGAGGTAACATGAGGGGAGATGCCAGACTTTCAAGTTTTTGTCCGAAACTTTCTCCAGTTATAGCTTTACTAAATACAGACTTTGGGCAAGAACGCGTTGGTGGTATTGTACACTTTATAAGGAGGTGGAATGGTACATTTGTATGGGAGGTACCAGAAGGGGAGTTGTCAGACTTTCAAGTTTTTGTCCGAAAATTTATCCAGTTATAGCATTACTAAATACAGACTTTGGGCAAGAACGCGTTCAGTTATAGCTTTACTAAATACAAAATTTGGGCAAGATAGCGTTGGCAATATTGGTATTATTACTCGATTTCTAAGGGCGGGGGATGGTACATTTGTATGGGAGGTACCATGAGGGGAGATGCCAGACTTTCAAGTTTTTGTCCGAAACTTTCTCCAGTTATAGCTTTACTAAATACAGACTTTGGGCAAGATCGCGTTGGTGGTATTGATATTATTACACGATTTCTTAAGAGGGTGGAATGGTACATTTGTATGGGAGGTACCATGAGGAGAGTTGCCAGACTTCCAAGTTCATGTCTGACAGTTTGTACAGTTATAGCTTTACTAAATAAAAAATTTGGGCCAAATAGCGTTGGGAATAATGGTATTATTACTCCTTTTTCTACGGGCGCGGGATGGTACATTTGTATGGGAGGTACCACGAGGAGAGTTGCCAGACTTCCAAGTTAATGTCTGACAGATTGTACAGTTATAGCTGTACTAAACACAAAATGTGATCAAGATAGCGTTGGGAATATTGGTATTATTACTCGATTTCTAAGGGCGCGGGATGGTACAAATGTGTGGGAGGTACCATGAGAGGAGTTGCCCAAATTCCAAGTTCATGTCTGACAGTTTGTACAGTTATTGCTTTACTAAATACAAAATTTGGGCCAGAAAGCGTTGGGAATAATGGTATTATTACTTGATTTCTAAGGGCGCGGGATAGTACAATTGTGTGGGAGGTACCATGAGGGGAGTTGCCAGACTTCCATGTTCATGTCTGACAGTTTGTACAGTTATAGATTTACTAAATACAGAATTTGGGCAAGATAGCGTTGGGAATAATGGTATTATCACTCGATTTCTACGGGCGCGGGATGGTACATTTGTATCGGAGGTACCAAGAGGGGAGTTGCCAAACTTCCAAGTTCATGTCTGACAAGTTGTACAGTTATAGCTTTACTAAATACAGAATTTGGGCAAGATAGCGTTGGGAATAATGGTATTATTACTTGATTTCTACGGGCGCGGGATGGTACATTTGTATCGGAGGTACCAGAAGGGGAGTTTCCAGACTTTCAAGTTTTTGTCTGAAACTTTATCGTGTTATAGCTTTACTAAATACAGACTTTGGGCAAGAACGCGTTCAGTTATAGCTTTACTAAATACAAAATTTGGGCAAGATAGCGTTGGCAATATTGGTATTATTACTCGATTTCTAAGGGCGTACAGTTATAGTTATAGCTTTACTAAATAAAAAATTTGGGCCAAATAGCGTTGGGAATAATGGTATTATTACTCGATTTCTACGGGCGCGGGATGGTACATTTGTATGGGAGGTACCACGAGGAGAGTTGCCAGACTTCCAAGTTAATGTCTGACAGATTGTACAGTTATAGCTGTACTAAACACAAAATGTGATCAAGATAGCGTTGGGAATATTGGTATTATTACTCGATTTCTAAGGGCGCGGGATGGTACAAATGTGTGGGAGGTACCATGAGGGGAGTTGCCCAAATTCCAAGTTCATGTCTGACAGTTTGTACAGTTATTGCTTTACTAAATACAAAATTTGGGCCAGAAAGCGTTGGGAATAATGGTATTATTACTTGATTTCTAAGGGTGCGGGATGGTACAATTGTGTGGGAGGTACCATGAGAGGAGTTGCCAGACTTCCATGTTCATGACTGACAGTTTGTACAGTTATAGATTTACTAAATACAGAATTTGGGCAAGATAGCGTTGGGAATAATGGTATTATCACTCGATTTCTACGGGCGCGGGATGTCACATTTGTATCGGAGGTACCAAGAGGGGAGTTGCCAAACTTCCAAGTTCATGTATGACAAGTTGTACAGTTATAGCTTTACTAAATACAGAATTTGGGCAAGATAGCGTTGGGAATATTGGTATTATTACTCGATTTCTAAGGGCGCGGGATGGTACATTTGTATCGGAGGTACCAAGAGGAGAGTTTCCAGACTTTCAAGTCTATGTCCGAAACTTTATCCAGTTATAGCTTTACTAAATACAGACTTTGGGCAGGAACGCGTTGGTAGTATTGATATTATTACTGTCAGACATGAACTTGGAAGTTTGGCAACTCCCCTCATGGTACCTCCCACACAATTGTACCATCCCGCGCCCTTAGAAATCGAGTAATAATACCAATATTCCCAACGCTATCTTGCCCAAATTTTGTATTTAGGAAAGCTATAACTGTACAAACTGTCAGACAAGAACTTGGAAGTCTGGCAACTCCCCTCATGGTACCTCCCATACAAATGTACCATCCCGCGCCCGTAGAAATCGAGTAATAATACCATTATTCCCAACGCTATCTTGCCCAAATTTTTTTCGATTTCTAAGGGCGCGGGATGGTACAATTGTGTGGGAGGTACCATGAGGGGAGTTGCCAGACTTCCAAGTTCATGTCTGACAGTTTGTACAGTTATAGATTTACTAAATACAGAATTTGGGCAAGATAGCGTTGGTAATAATGGTATTATTACTAGATTTCTACGGGCGCGGGATGGTACATTTGTATCGGAGGTACCAAGAGGGGAGTTGCCAAACTTCCAAGTTCCTGTCTGACAAGTTGTACAGTTATAGCTTTACTAAATACAGAATTTGGGCAAGATAGCGTTGGGAATAATGGTATTATTACTTGATTTCTACGGGCGCGGGAAGGTACATTTGTATGGGAGTACCATGAGGGGAGTTGCCAGACTTCCAAGTTTTTGTCCGAAACTTTCTCCAGTTATAGCTTTACTAAATACAGAATTTGGGCAGGATCGCGTTGGCGGTATTGTACACTTTATAAGGAGGTGGAATGGTACATTTGTATGGGAGGTACCAGAAGGGGAGTTGTCAGACTTTCAAGTTTTTGTCCGAAAATTTACCCAGTTATAGCTTTACTAAATACAGACTTTGGGCAAGAACGCGTTCAGTTATAGCTTTACTAAATACAAAATTTGGGCAAGATAGCGTTGGCAATATTGGTATTATTACTCGATTTCTAAGGGCGCGGGATGGTACATTTGTATGGGAGGTACCATGAGGGGAGATGCCAGACTTTCAAGTTTTTGTCCGAAACTTTCTCCAGTTATAGCTTTACTAAATACAGACTTTGGGCAAGAACGCGTTGGTGGTATTGATATTATTACACGATTTCTTAAGAGGGTGGAATGGTACATTTGTATGGGAGGTACCATGAGAAGAGTTGCCAGACTTCCAAGTTCATGTCTGACAGTTTGTACAGTTATAGCTTTACTAAATACAAAATTTGGGCCAGATAGCGTTGGGAATAATGGTATTATTACTCGATTTATAAGGGCGCGGGAAGGTACAATTGTGTGGGAGGTACCATGAGGGGAGTTGCCAGACTTCCAAGTTCATGTCTGACAGTTTGTACAGTTATAGATTTACTAAATACAAAATTTGGGCCAGATAGCGTTGGGAATAATGGTATTATTACTCGATTTATAAGGGCGCGGGAAGGTACAATTGTGTGGGAGGTACCATGAGGGGAGTTGCCAGACTTCCAAGTTAATGTCTGACAGTTTCTACAGTTATAGCTATACTAAACACAAAATGTGGGCAAGATAGCGTTGGGAATATTGGTATTATTACTCGATTTCGAAGGGCGCGGGATGGTACAATTGTGTGGGAGGTACCATGAGGGGAGTTGCCAAACTTCCAAGTTCATGTCTGACAGTTTGTACAGTTATTGCTTTACTAAATACAAAATTTGGGCCAGATAGCGTTGGGAATAATGGTATTATTACTCGGTTTATAAGGGCGCGGGAAGGTACAATTGTGTGGGAGGTACCATGAGGGGAGTTGCCAGACTTCCAAGTTCATGTCTGACAGTTTGTACAGTTATAGATTTACTAAATACAGAATTTGGGCAAGATAGCGTTGGGAATAATGGTATTATTACTGGATTTCTACGGGCGCGGGATGGTACATTTGTATGGGAGGTACCATGAGGGGATTTGCCAGACTTCCAAGTTCTTGTCTGACAGTTTGTACAGTTATAGCTTTCCTAAATACAAAATTTGGGCAAGATAGCGTTGGGAATATTGGTATTATTACTCGATTTCTAAGGGCGCGGGATGGTACATTTGTATCGGAGGTACCAAGAGGAGAGTTTCCAGACTTTCAAGTCTTTGTCCGAAACTTTCTCCAGTTATAGCTTTACTAAATACAGACTTTGGGCAAGAACGCGTTGGTGGTATTGATATTATTACACGATTTCTTAAGTGGGTGGAATGGTACATTTGTATTGGAGGTACCATGAGTAGAGTTGCCAGACTTCCAAGTTAATGTCTGACAGTTTGTACAGTTATAGCTATACTAAACACAAAATGTGGGCAAGATAGCGTTGGGAATATTGGTATTATTACTCGATTTCGAAGCGCGCGGGATGGTACAATTGTGTGGGAGGTACCATGAGGGGAGTTGCCAAACTTCCAAGTTCATGTCTGACAGTTTGTACAGTTATTGCTTTACTAAATACAAAATTTGGGCCAGATAGCGTTGGGAATAATGGTATTATTACTCGATTTATAAGGGCGCGGGAAGGTACAATTGTGTGGGAGGTACCATGAGGGGAGTTGCCAGACTTCCAAGTTCATGTCTGACAGTTTGTACAGTTATAGATTTACTAAATACACAATTTGGGCAAGATAGCGTTGGGAATAATGGTATTATTACTCGATTTCTACGGGCGCAGGATGGTACATTTGTATCGGAGGTACCAAGAGGGGAGTTGCCAAACTTCCAAGTTCATGTCTGACAAGTTGTACAGTTATAGCTTTACTAAATACAGAATTTGGGCAAGATAGCGTTGGGAATAATGGTATTATTACTCGATTTCTACGGGCGCAGGATGGTACATTTGTATCGGAGGTACCAAGAGGAGAGTTTCCAGACTTTCAAGTCTTTGTCCGAAACTTTCTCCAGTTATAGCTTTACTAAATACAGACTTTGGGCAAGAACGCGTTGGTGGTATTGATATTATTACACGATTTCTTAAGTGGGTGGAATGGTACATTTGTATTGGAGGTACCATGAGTAGAGTTGCCAGACTTCCAAGTTAATGTCTGACAGTTTGTACAGTTATAGCTATACTAAACACAAAATGTGGGCAAGATAGCGTTGGGAATAATGGTATTATTACTCGATTTATAAGGGCGCGGGAAGGTACAATTGTGTGGGAGGTACCATGAGGGGAGTTGCCAAACTTCCAAGTTCATGTCTGACAGTTGGTACAGTTATTGCTTTACTAAATACAAAATTTGGGCCAGATAGCGTTGGGAATAATGGTATTATTACTCGATTTATAAGGGCGCGGGAAGGTACAATTGTGTGGGAGGTACCATGAGGGGAGTTGCCAGACTTCCAAGTTCATGTCTGACAGTTTGTACAGTTAAAGATTTACTAAATACAGAATTTGGGCAAGATAGCGTTGGGAATAATGGTATTATTACTCGATTTCTACGGGCGCAGGATGGTACATTTGTATCGGAGGTACCATGAGGGGAGTTGCCAGACTTCCAAGTTTTTGTCCGAAACTTTCTCCAGTTATAGCTTTACTAAATACAGACTTTCGGCAAGATCGCGTTGGTGGTATTGTACACTTTCTAAGGAGGTGGAATGGTACATTTGTATGGGAGGTACCAGAAGGGGAGTTTCCAGACTTTCAAGTTTTTGTCCGAAACTTCATCCAGTTATAGCTTTACTAAATACAGACTTTGGGCAAGAACGCGTTCAGTTATAGCTTTACTAAATACAAAATTTGGGCAAGATAGCGTTGGCAATATTGGTATTACAGTGCTGTCTGGGTGGAGTGAACTAATTTTTGCCGGGCGATTTCATAATACCCAGGTTGTTCACTAAATCAAGGTTGATTTTTTTGTATTTAAAACGATTTTTTTATTTATTTTAAATGCATTTATATATTATACATTGTATTTATTTCGATAAAATACTGATGTTTAAATTTAAGACTGAAAAAAAATGTGTAATAGTTGTTTGTTTCTTCGGTTTGTTTAACGATATTTGCACTGCTTGATCGCCATTGTCCTCATCATTCTCTACCAACACAAACCTAAATGAGCGCAACTCCTATATTATTAAAATAGCCAAATTATTTACATGGCACACTATCGACGCAATTTTTCCAAAAATACGACATTTTAATATGTGCATTGATCGAATTAATGCCCTAACACCACTCAAGATATGTTTTCTTAGTTACTGCAGCTCCACGGTTTCTGCAACTTTCTTGATTTCTATCAGTTGTATTGATCGAGGGTATACTGTATTTGTGCGAGCAAATCGTTATTTTACCGTTATTTTATGTTATCTTTAATTTTCGTAATCTTTTTTATTATTTCTCTCTTTCGGCAAACCTAAAAACTTACTATAAAGTATGTTCACTCTATTCAGGTCCATGACTGTTCACTCTACAGAGTAGTCAATGTAAAAATTCTGGTGTTCACTCTAACGCGGTGTTCATTGCATCGGGTGTTCACTCTACCCAGACAGCACTGTTTTACTCGATTTCTAAGGGCGCGGGATGGTACATTTGTATGGGAGGTAACATGAGGGGAGATGCCAGACTTTCAAGTTTTTGTCCGAAACTTTCTCCAGTTATAGCTTTACTAAATACAGACTTTGGGCAAGAACGCGTTGGTGGTATTGTACACTTTATAAGGAGGTGGAATGGTACATTTGTATGGGAGGTACCAGAAGGGGAGTTGTCAGACTTTCAAGTTTTTGTCCGAAAATTTATCCAGTTATAGCTTTACTAAATACAGACTTTGGGCAAGAACGCATTCAGTTATAGCTTTACTAAATACAAAATTTGGGCAAGATAGCGTTGGCAATATTGGTATTATTACTCGATTTCTAAGGGCGCGGGATGGTACATTTGTATGGGAGGTACCATGAGGGGATATGCCAGACTTTCAAGTTTTTGTCCGAAACTTTCTCCAGTTATAGCTTTACTAAATACAGACTTTGGGCAAGAACGCGTTGGTGGTATTGATATTATTACACGATTTCTTAAGAGGGTGGAATGGTACATTTGTATGGGAGGTACCATGAGGAGAGTTGCCAGACTTCCAAGTTCATGTCTGACAGTTTGTACAGTTATAGCTTTACTAAATACAAAATTTGGGCCAGATAGCGTTGGGAATAATGGTATTATTACTCGATTTATAAGGGCGCGGGAAGGTACAATTGTGTGGGAGGTACCATGAGGGGAGTTGCCAGACTTCCAAGTTCATGTCTGACAGTTTGTACAGTTATAGCTTTACTAAATGCAAAAGTTGGGCAAGATCGAGTTGGTGGTATTGATATTATTACACCATTTCTTAAGTGGGTGGAATGGTACATTTGTATGGGAGGTACCAGAAGGGGAGTTGCCAGACTTCCAAGTTTTTGTCCGAAACTTTCTCTAGTTATAGCTTCACTAAATTACACGGTTTTTAAGTGGCGGGATGGTACATTTGTATGGAAGGTACCAGAAGGGGAGTTGAATTCCACGTTCTTGTCTGAATGTTTGTTGATAATATTACACGGTTTTTAAGTGGCGGGATGGTACATTTGTATGGAAGGTGCCAGAAGGGGAGTTGCCAGACTTCCAAGTTTTTGTCCGAAACTTTCTCCAGTTATAGCTTTACTAAATACAAACTTTGGGCAAGAACGCGTTGGTGGTACTGATATTATTACACGATTTCTTAAGAGGGTGGATTGGTACATTTGTATGGGAGGTACCATGAGGAGAGTTGCCAGACTTCCAAGTTCATGTCTGACAGTTTGTACAGTTATAGCTTTACTAAATACAAAATTTGGGCAGCATCGCGTTGGCGGTATTGATAGTATTACACGCTTTCTAAGGAGGTGGCATGGTACATTTGTATGGGAGGTACCAGAAGGAGAGTTTCCAGACTTTCAAGTTTTTGTCCGAAACTTTCTCCAGTTATAGCTTTACTAAATACAGACTTTGGGCAAGATAGCGTTGGGAATATTGGTATTATTACTCGATTTCTACGGGCGCGGGATGGTACATTTGTATAGGAGGTACCATGAGGGGAGTTGCCAGACTTCCAAGTTCTTGTCTGACAGTTTGTACAGTTATAGCTTTACTAAACACAAAATTTGGGCAAGATATCGTTGGGAATATTGGTTTTATTACTCGATTTCTAAGGGCGCGGGATGGTACATTTGTATGGGAGATACCATGAGGGGAGTTGCCAGACTTCCAAGTTCTTGTCTGACAGTTTGTACAGTTATAGCTTTACTAAACACAAAATTTGGGCAGGATCGCGTTGGCGGTATTGATAGTATTACACGCTTTCTAAGAAGGTGGCATGGTACATTTGTATGGGAGGTACCAGAAGGAGAGTTTCCAGATTTTCAAGTTTTTGTCCGAAACTTTCTCCAGTTATAGCTTTACTAAATACAGACTTTGGGCAACAACGCGTTGGTGGTATTGATATTATTACACGATTTCTTAAGTGGGTGGAATGGTACATTTCTATGGGAGGTACCATGAGGAGAGTTGCCAGACATCCAAGTTTATGTCTGACAGTTTGTACAGTTATAGCTTTACTAAACACAAAATTTGGGCAGGATCGCGTTGGCGGTATTGATAGTATTACACGCTTTCTAAGGAGGTGGCATGGTACATTTGTATGGGAGGTACCAGAAGGAGAGTTTCCAGACTTTCAAGTTTTTGTCCGAAACGTTCTCCAGTTATAGCTTTACTAAATACAGACTTTGGGCAAGATAGCGTTGGGAATATTGGAATTATTACTCGATTTCTAAGGGTGGGGGATGGTACAATTGTGTGGGAGGTACCATGAGGGGAGTTGCCAGACTTCCAAGTTCATGCCTGACAGTTTGTACAGTTATAGCTTTACTAAATACAAAATTTGGGCCAGATAGCGTTGGGAATAATGGTATTATTACTCGATTTATAAGGGCGCGGGAAGGTACAATTGTGTGGGAGGTACCATGAGGGGAGTTGCCAGACTTCCAAGTTCATGTCTGACAGTTTGTACAGTTATTGCTTTACTAAATACAAAATTTGGGCCAGATAGCGTTGGGAATAATGGTATTATTACTCGATTTATAAGGGCGCGGGAAGGTACAATTGTGTGGGAGGTACCATGAGGGGAGTTGCCAGACTTCCAAGTTCATGTCTGACAGTTTGTACAGTTATAGATTTACTAAATACAAAATTTGGGCAAGATAGCGTTGGAAATATTGGTATTATTACTCGATTTCTAAGGGCGCGGGATGGTACATTTGTATCGGAGGTACCAAGAGGAGAGTTTCCAGACTTTCAAGTCTTTGTCCGAAACTTTCTCCAGTTATAGCTTTACTAAATACAGACTTTGGGCAAGAACGCGTTGGTGGTATTGATATTATTACACGATTTCTTAAGTGGGTGGAATGGTACATTTGTATTGGAGGTACCATGAGTAGAGTTGCCAGACTTCCAAGTTAATGTCTGACAGTTTGTACAGTTATAGCTATACTAAACACAAAATGTGGGCAAGATAGCGTTGGGAATATTGGTATTATTACTCGATTTCGAAGCGCGCGGGATGGTACAATTGTGTGGGAGGTACCATGAGGGGAGTTGCCAAACTTCCAAGTTCATGTCTGACAGTTTGTACAGTTATTGCTTTACTAAATACAAAATTTGGGCCAGATAGCGTTGGGAATAATGGTATTATTACTCGATTTATAAGGGCGCGGGAAGGTACAATTGTGTGGGAGGTACCATGAGGGGAGTTGCCAGACTTCCAAGTTCATGTCTGACAGTTTGTACAGTTATAGATTTACTAAATACACAATTTGGGCAAGATAGCGTTGGGAATAATGGTATTATTACTCGATTTCTACGGGCGCAGGATGGTACATTTGTATCGGAGGTACCAAGAGGGGAGTTGCCAAACTTCCAAGTTCATGTCTGACAAGTTGTACAGTTATAGCTTTACTAAATACAGAATTTGGGCAAGATAGCGTTGGGAATAATGGTATTATTACTCGATTTCTACGGGCGCAGGATGGTACATTTGTATCGGAGGTACCAAGAGGAGAGTTTCCAGACTTTCAAGTCTTTGTCCGAAACTTTCTCCAGTTATAGCTTTACTAAATACAGACTTTGGGCAAGAACGCGTTGGTGGTATTGATATTATTACACGATTTCTTAAGTGGGTGGAATGGTACATTTGTATTGGAGGTACCATGAGTAGAGTTGCCAGACTTCCAAGTTAATGTCTGACAGTTTGTACAGTTATAGCTATACTAAACACAAAATGTGGGCAAGATAGCGTTGGGAATATTGGTATTATTACTCGATTTCGAAGGGCGCGGGATGGTACAATTGTGTGGGAGGTACCATGAGGGGAGTTGCCAAACTTCCAAGTTCATGTCTGACAGTTTGTACAGTTATTGCTTTACTAAATACAAAATTTGGGCCAGATAGCGTTGGGAATAATGGTATTATTACTCGATTTATAAGGGCGCGGGAAGGTACAATTGTGTGGGAGGTACCATGAGGGGAGTTGCCAGACTTCCAAGTTCATGTCTGACAGTTTGTACAGTTAAAGATTTACTAAATACAGAATTTGGGCAAGATAGCGTTGGGAATAATGGTATTATTACTCGATTTCTACGGGCGCAGGATGGTACATTTGTATCGGAGGTACCATGAGGGGAGTTGCCAGACTTCCAAGTTTTTGTCCGAAACTTTCTCCAGTTATAGCTTTACTAAATACAGACTTTCGGCAAGATCGCGTTGGTGGTATTGTACACTTTCTAAGGAGGTGGAATGGTACATTTGTATGGGAGGTACCAGAAGGGGAGTTTCCAGACTTTCAAGTTTTTGTCCGAAACTTTATCCAGTTATAGCTTTACTAAATACAGACTTTGGGCAAGAACGCGTTCAGTTATAGCTTTACTAAATACAAAATTTGGGCAAGATAGCGTTGGCAATATTGGTATTACAGTGCTGTCTGGGTGGAGTGAACTAATTTTTGCCGGGCGATTTCATAATACCCAGGTTGTTCACTAAATCAAGGTTGATTTTTTTGTATTTAAAACGATTTTTTTATTTATTTTAAATGCATTTATATATTATACATTGTATTTATTTCGATAAAATACTGATGTTTAAATTTAAGACTGAAAAAAAATGTGTAATAGTTGTTTGTTTCTTCGGTTTGTTTAACGATATTTGCACTGCTTGATCGCCATTGTCCTCATCATTCTCTACCAACACAAACCTAAATGAGCGCAACTCCTACATTATTAAAATAGCCAAATTATTTACATGGCACACTATCGACGCAATTTTTCCAAAAATACGACATTTTAATATGTGCATTGATCGAATTAATGCCCTAACACCACTCAAGATATGTTTTCTTAGTTACTGCAGCTCCACGGTTTCTGCAACTTTCTTGATTTCTATCAGTTGTATTGATCGAGGGTATACTGTATTTGTGCGAGCAAATCGTTATTTTACCGTTATTTTATGTTATCTTTAATTTTCGTAATCTTTTTTATTATTTCTCTCTTTCGGCAAACCTAAAAACTTACTATAAAGTATGTTCACTCTATTCAGGTCCATGACTGTTCACTCTACAGAGTAGTCAATGTAAAAATTCTGGTGTTCACTCTAACGCGGTGTTCATTGCATCGGGTGTTCACTCTACCCAGACAGCACTGTTTTACTCGATTTCTAAGGGCGCGGGATGGTACATTTGTATGGGAGGTAACATGAGGGGAGATGCCAGACTTTCAAGTTTTTGTCCGAAACTTTCTCCAGTTATAGCTTTACTAAATACAGACTTTGGGCAAGAACGCGTTGGTGGTATTGTACACTTTATAAGGAGGTGGAATGGTACATTTGTATGGGAGGTACCAGAAGGGGAGTTGTCAGACTTTCAAGTTTTTGTCCGAAAATTTATCCAGTTATAGCTTTACTAAATACAGACTTTGGGCAAGAACGCGTTCAGTTATAGCTTTACTAAATACAAAATTTGGGCAAGATAGCGTTGGCAATATTGGTATTATTACTCGATTTCTAAGGGCGCGGGATGGTACATTTGTATGGGAGGTACCATGAGGGGATATGCCAGACTTTCAAGTTTTTGTCCGAAACTTTCTCCAGTTATAGCTTTACTAAATACAGACTTTGGGCAAGAACGCGTTGGTGGTATTGATATTATTACACGATTTCTTAAGAGGGTGGAATGGTACATTTGTATGGGAGGTACCATGAGGAGAGTTGCCAGACTTCCAAGTTCATGTCTGACAGTTTGTACAGTTATAGCTTTACTAAATACAAAATTTGGGCCAGATAGCGTTGGGAATAATGGTATTATTATTAGGTACCATGAGGGGAGTTGCCAGACTTCCAAGTTCATGTCTGACAGTTTGTACAGTTATAGCTTTACTAAATGCAAAAGTTGGGCAAGATCGAGTTGGTGGTATTGATATTATTACACCATTTCTTAAGTGGGTGGAATGGTACATTTGTATGGGAGGTACCAGAAGGGGAGTTGTCAGACTTCCAAGTTTTTGTCCGAAACTTTCTCTAGTTATAGCTTCACTAAATTACACGGTTTTTAAGTGGCGGGATGGTACATTTGTATGGAAGGTACCAGAAGGGGAGTTGAATTCCACGTTCTTGTCTGAATGTTTGTTGATAATATTACACGGTTTTTAAGTGGCGGGATGGTACATTTGTATGGAAGGTGCCAGAAGGGGAGTTGCCAGACTTCCAAGTTTTTGTCCGAAACTTTCTCCAGTTATAGCTTTACTAAATACAAACTTTGGGCAAGAACGCGTTGGTGGTACTGATATTATTACACGATTTCTTAAGAGGGTGGAATGGTACATTTGTATGGGAGGTACCATGAGGAGAGTTGCCAGACTTCCAAGTTCATGTCTGACAGTTTGTACAGTTATAGCTTTACTAAATACAAAATTTGGGCAGCATCGCGTTGGCGGTATTGATAGTATTACACGCTTTCTAAGGAGGTGGCATGGTACATTTGTATGGGAGGTACCAGAAGGAGAGTTTCCAGACTTTCAAGTTTTTGTCCGAAACTTTCTCCAGTTATAGCTTTACTAAATACAGACTTTGGGCAAGATAGCGTTGGGAATATTGGTATTATTACTCGATTTCTACGGGCGCGGGATGGTACATTTGTATAGGAGGTACCATGAGGGGAGTTGCCAGACTTCCAAGTTCTTGTCTGACAGTTTGTACAGTTATAGCTTTACTAAACACAAAATTTGGGCAAGATATCGTTGGGAATATTGGTTTTATTACTCGATTTCTAAGGGCGCGGGATGGTACATTTGTATGGGAGATACCATGAGGGGAGTTGCCAGACTTCCAAGTTCTTGTCTGACAGTTTGTACAGTTATAGCTTTACTGAACACAAAATTTGGGCAGGATCGCGTTGGCGGTATTGATAGTATTACACGCTTTCTAAGAAGGTGGCATGGTACATTTGTATGGGAGGTACCAGAAGGAGAGTTTCCAGATTTTCAAGTTTTTGTCCGAAACTTTCTCCAGTTATAGTTTTACTAAATACAGACTTTGGGCAACAACGCGTTGGTGGTATTGATATTATTACACGATTTCTTAAGTGGGTGGAATGGTACATTTGTATGGGAGGTACCATGAGGAGAGTTGCCACACTTCCAAGTTTATGTCTGACAGTTTGTACAGTTATAGCTTTACTAAACACAAAATTTGGGCAGGATCGCGTTGGCGGTATTGATAGTATTACACGCTTTCTAAGGAGGTGGCATGGTACATTTGTATGGGAGGTGCCAGAAGGAGAGTTTCCAGACTTTCAAGTTTTTGTCCGAAACGTTCTCCAGTTATAGCTTTACTAAATACAGACTTTGGGCAAGATAGCGTTGGGAATATTGGAATTATTACTCGATTTCTAAGGGTGGGGGATGGTACAATTGTGTGGGAGGTACCATGAGGGGAGTTGCCAGACTTCCAAGTTCATGCCTGACAGTTTGTACAGTTATAGCTTTACTAAATACAAAATTTGGGCCAGATAGCGTTGGGAATAATGGTATTATTACTCGATTTATAAGGGCGCGGGAAGGTACAATTGTGTGGGAGGTACCATGAGGGGAGTTGCCAGACTTCCAAGTTCATGTCTGACAGTTTGTACAGTTATTGCTTTACTAAATACAAAATTTGGGCCAGATAGCGTTGGGAATAATGATATTATTACTCGATTTATAAGGGCGCGGGAAGGTACAATTGTGTGGGAGGTACCATGAGGGGAGTTGCCAGACTTCCAAGTTCATGTCTGACAGTTTGTACAGTTATAGATTTACTAAATACAAAATTTGGGCAAGATAGCGTTGGAAATATTGGTATTATTACTCGATTTCTAAGGGCGCGGGATGGTACATTTGTATCGGAGGTACCAAGAGGAGAGTTTCCAGACTTTCAAGTCTTTGTCCGAAACTTTCTCCAGTTATAGCTTTACTAAATACAGACTTTGGGCAAGAACGCGTTGGTGGTATTGATATTATTACACGATTTCTTAAGTGGGTGGAATGGTACATTTGTATGGGAGGTACCAGGAGGAGAGTTGCCAGACTTCCAAGTTAATGTCTGACAGTTTGTACAGTTATAGCTATACTAAACACAAAATGTGGGCAAGATAGCGTTGGGAATATTGGTATTATTACTCGATTTCTAAGGGCGCGGGATGGTACAATTGTGTGGGAGGTACCATGAGGGGAGTTGCCAAACTTCCAAGTTCTTGTCTGACAGTTTGTACAGTTATAGCTTTACTAAAACAGAATTTGTGCAGCATCGCGTTGGCGGTATCGATAGTATTACACGCTTTCTAAGGAGGTGGCATGGCACATTTGTATGGGAGGTACCAGAAGGAGAGTTTCCAGACTTTCAAGTTTTTGTCCGAAACTTTCTCCAGTTATAGCTTTACTAAATACAGACTTTGGGCAAGATAGCGTTGGGAATATTGGAATTATTACTCGAATTCTCCGGGCGCGGGATGGTACATTTGTATAGGAGGTACCATGAGGGGAGTTGCCAGACTTCCAAGTTCTTGTCTGACAGTTTGTACAGTTATAGATTTACTAAACACAAAATTTGGGCAAGATAGCGTTGGGAATATTGGTATTATTACTCGATTTCTAAGGGCGCGGGATGGTACATTTGTATAGGAGGTACCATGAGGGGAGTTGCCAGACTTCCAAGTTCTTGTCTGACAGTTTGTACAGTTATAGCTTTACTAAACACAAAATTTGGGCAAGATATCGTTAGGAATATTGGTTTTATTACTCGATTTCTAAGGGCGTGGGATGGTACATTTGTATGGGAGATACCATGAGGGGAGTTGCCAGACTTCCAAGTTCTTGTCTGACAGTTTGTACAGTTATAGCTTTACTAAACACAAAATTTGGGCAAGATAGCGTTGGGAATATTGGTATTATTACTCGATTTCTAAGGGCGCGGGATGGTACATTTGTATTGGAGGTACCATGAGGGGAGTTGCCAGACTTCCAAGTTCTTGTCTGACAGTTTGTACAGTTATAGCTTTACTAAACACAAAATTTGGGCAAGATATCGTTGGGAATGTTGGTTTTATTACTCGATTTCTAAGGGCGCGGGATGGTACATTTGTATGGGAGATACCATGAGGGGAGTTGCCAGACTTCCAAGTTCTTGTCTGACAGTTTGTACAGTTATAGCTTTACTAAATACAGAATTTGGACAGGATCGCGTTGGCGGTATTGATATTACACAATTTCTAAGGAGGTGGAATGGTACATTTGTATGGGAGGTACCAGAAGGGTAGTTGCCAGACTATCAATTTTTTGTCCGATACTTTCTCCAGTTATGGCTTTACTAAATACAGAATTTGAGCAGGATCGCGGTGGTGGTATTGATATTATTACTCGATTTCTAAGTGGGTGGAATGGTACATTTGTATGGGAGGTACCAGAAGGGGAGTTGTCAGACTTTCAAGTTTTTGTCCGATACTCCAGTTATGGCTTTACTAAATACAGAATTTGAGCAGGATCGCGGTGGTGGAATTGATATTATTACTCGATTTCTTAGTGGGTGGAATGGTACATTTGTATAGGAGGTACCATGAGGGGAGTTGCCAGACTTCCAAGTTCTTGTCTGACAGTTTGTACAGTTATAGCTTTACTAAATGCAAAATTTGGGCAAGATAGCGTTGGGAATATTGGTATTATTAATCGATTTATAAGGGCGCGGGATGGTACATTTGTATGGGAGGTACCATGAGGGGAGGTGCCAGACTTCCAAGTTCATGTCTGACAGTTTGTACAGTTATAGATTTACTAAATACCGAATTTGGGCAAGATAGCTTTGGGAATAATGGTTTTATTACTCGATTTCTACGGGCGCGGGAAGGTTCATTTGTATGGGAGGTATATTAGGGGAGTTGCCAAACTTCCAAGTTCATGTCTGACAGTTTGTACAGTTATAGCTTTACTAAATACAGAATTTGGGCAAGATAGCGTTGGGAGTAATGGTATTATTACTCGATTTCTACGGGCGTGGGATGGTACATTTGTATGGGAGGTACCACAAGGGGAGTTGCCAGACTACTTATACTTATACTTATACTTATACTTATACTTATACTTATACTTATACTTATACTTATACTTATACTTATACTTATACTTATACTTATACTTATACTTATACTTATACTTATACTTATACTTATACTTATACTTATACTTATACTTATACTTATACTTATACTTATACTTATACTTATACTTATACTTATACTTATACTTATACTTATACTTATACTTATACTTATACTTATACTTATACTTATACTTATACTTATACTTATACTTATACTTATACTTATACTTATACTTATACTTATACTTATACTTATACTTATACTTATACTTATACTTATACTTATACTTATACTTATACTTATACTTATACTTATACTTATACTTATACTTATACTTATACTTATACTTATACTTATACTTATACTTATACTTATACTTATACTTATACTTATACTTATACTTATACTTATACTTATACTTATACTTATACTTATACTTATACTTATACTTATACTTATACTTATACTTATACTTATACTTATACTTATACTTATACTTATACTTATACTTATACTTATACTTATACTTATACTTATACTTATACTTATACTTATACTTATACTTATACTTATACTTATACTTATACTTATACTTATACTTATACTTATACTTATACTTATACTTATACTTATACTTATACTTATACTTATACTTATACTTATACTTATACTTATACTTATACTTATACTTATACTTATACTTATACTTATACTTATACTTATACTTATACTTATACTTATACTTATACTTATACTTATACTTATACTTATACTTATACTTATACTTATACTTATACTTATACTTATACTTATACTTATACTTATACTTATACTTATACTTATACTTATACTTATACTTATACTTATACTTATACTTATACTTATACTTATACTTATACTTATACTTATACTTATACTTATACTTATACTTATACTTATACTTATACTTATACTTATACTTATACTTATACTTATACTTATACTTATACTTATACTTATACTTATACTTATACTTATACTTATACTTATACTTATACTTATACTTATACTTATACTTATACTTATACTTATACTTATACTTATACTTATACTTATACTTATACTTATACTTATACTTATACTTATACTTATACTTATACTTATACTTATACTTATACTTATACTTATACTTATACTTATACTTATACTTATACTTATACTTATACTTATACTTATACTTATACTTATACTTATACTTATACTTATACTTATACTTATACTTATACTTATACTTATACTTATACTTATACTTATACTTATACTTATACTTATACTTATACTTATACTTATACTTATACTTATACTTATACTTATACTTATACTTATACTTATACTTATACTTATACTTATACTTATACTTATACTTATACTTATACTTATACTTATACTTATACTTATACTTATACTTATACTTATACTTATACTTATACTTATACTTATACTTATACTTATACTTATACTTATACTTATACTTATACTTATACTTATACTTATACTTATACTTATACTTATACTTATACTTATACTTATACTTATACTTATACTTATACTTATACTTATACTTATACTTATACTTATACTTATACTTATACTTATACTTATACTTATACTTATACTTATACTTATACTTATACTTATACTTATACTTATACTTATACTTATACTTATACTTATACTTATACTTATACTTATACTTATACTTATACTTATACTTATACTTATACTTATACTTATACTTATACTTATACTTATACTTATACTTATACTTATACTTATACTTATACTTATACTTATACTTATACTTATACTTATACTTATACTTATACTTATACTTATACTTATACTTATACTTATACTTATACTTATACTTATACTTATACTTATACTTATACTTATACTTATACTTATACTTATACTTATACTTATACTTATACTTATACTTATACTTATACTTATACTTATACTTATACTTATACTTATACTTATACTTATACTTATACTTATACTTATACTTATACTTATACTTATACTTATACTTATACTTATACTTATACTTATACTTATACTTATACTTATACTTATACTTATACTTATACTTATACTTATACTTATACTTATACTTATACTTATACTTATACTTATACTTATACTTATACTTATACTTATACTTATACTTATACTTATACTTATACTTATACTTATACTTATACTTATACTTATACTTATACTTATACTTATACTTATACTTATACTTATACTTATACTTATACTTATACTTATACTTATACTTATACTTATACTTGTACTTATGGCCAAATTGATTACGTAGAACTATACAGTTAGATTTACAATGAGTATATATAATAACAATTCATAGCTTTAATATACAGGATATACATATGGAATACAATTATTCCATATCATTATTGTCCGTACTTGGAAGGACCGGCGCATAATCAAGGTCTGGAACCGGGGAACTAATAGGGAATGAGTCCTTCCCGAACTACCAAACTCAAATCTCGAAGCTAAGTAAACCGGATTCCTAAATTTCATAACTCTATAAAAAAGCAAAATTATTCTTAGATCAATAAAAGCTTCAAATGTGCTACCTAGGAATTGAATGGCATGCGGCGTTACATGATCAAAAATTTTCAGATTGTACACATAGCGTACAATACGGTTAAAGGATAATTTCAAACGATTAAGGCTACCTATGCATGTCCCTGAAAATATTTCTAAGCCATATATTATATGAGGCATCAACAAATAGTCAGCAATACGCCTTCGAACACTGATAGGAAGAACCGGCCCTGTATTGTACACCCTACGTAACATAAATGTAATTCGAGAAATTATACTGCTAATGTGGACATCGAATTTCAACTCGTCATCAACATGAAATCCTAAAATCTTTAAACACCTCACATTCTCGATAACGGAACCGTCTATGGTAAATCTAAATATCGCAGTCGTTGCGGTCCTAAATACTATTGACTTAGATTTCGATGAATTCATTGTTATGAAATTGTCTTGGCACCAGACATTAATCCTCTCAAGTTCCTCATTTATCGAATCCTGAAAGTGCAACGGGCAACCAGCATTAGAACCATGAGCAACCAATTGTAGATCATCTGCATACAAATGACCACGCATGAAAGAAATACTCCCAAATATATCGTTGATATTGAAAATAACAGGGGCCCTAACACTGAACCCTGTGGCACACCACGAAATATAGTACGTATCATTGATCTTTGTCCATTGCTTTGGACATACTGAGTTCGACCAGTGATAAAAGACTTTATCAAACGACAAGTTTCCAGCGAGAATCGGAAGGACTGATACAATTTATTCAACAAGGTCTCATGGCTTATCGAATCAAATGCCCTGCTGAAGTCTAGACTAACTAGCGCAACAAAGTTCCTGTCGTCCAAGTGTTTCCTTATAATATCAACAACATCAATCATAAGCGTTGTTGTGCTATGTCCTTTCCTAAACCCAGACTGATACTCGGAGAGTAGAGAATTATCCATCATGTATGTGGAAACCTGATCGTTAATAAGGACCTCCAAAATTTTCGATAGAGCAGAGAGAATACTGATAGGACGATAGTCAGAAATATCCTGAGGGCATTTTACCTTGGGAACTCGTACCACTCTGGCACATTTCCACCTTCTAGGAAACGTGGAAGTAGTCAACACTGTATTATAAATATGAGTCAAATGGCGAGAAATCGCAGGAAAAACAACCCTAACAAATCTCAACGGGATACCGTCATCTCCCACAGCATTCGATTTAATCCGACAAACTGCGGACCATACCTCAACAACATCAACGTTCCTCAATGAAAAACCAGTATCCATACCGAGCCTTGCACCTTCAAATGCAATGGACGGTGGGTCATCCAGCAGAGGCAATGTAAAGTAGCCATTGCAAGCATCAACATCCAAACAAGAGCCCTCAGTGCCACTGGTACAATAGCCCATTCTCCGAAGTTCGGCCCACATCCCTTTTGGGGTTGCCGCCGAGAAAAAGTTACGGTAATACCTTGCACCTTGTCTCCTCATCGTGCCCTTTAGACGGTTCCTATATTTGCAAAAAAACCTTCCAGGATTCCTGAGTCCTGTTCTCCACATAGGCCCTGTATGCCAAATCCCTCAACTCCTGAGCAGCAATAATAACAGGTTTGCTTATCCAGTCAGTCTGCCTGTGTCCGTATACTATTCTTGTCGGAACATGTCGGTTAAATACACCGAGAACAATATCATTAAAAGCGTCCAATTGGACATTAGGATCATTCGTACAATAAATAGGTCCAAAATCACAACTCTCAAGATCTACGAGGCAGTTATTAATATCAAGGTTCGAGTAATCGCGTATTTCAATGCCATGGGGGGTCACTAATTTCCTCACATTGTATGATACAAAAATCGCAGCATGATGTGAGTTCAGAGCTGGAAATAGGAACTGACCCTTGGATACAAAGCGGTCAATGTCACTAACCAGAAAATAATCAATAAGGGAACCTCTATTAGACTGAATGCAAAGATGACTGGGCATAGAGTTGTGTATAATATCAAGTCCACAACTATAAGCAAAATCCCGCATTTCCCTACCTCGCTCAAAGAGATTAATATTAAAGTCACCAACAAGCACTGTGTTTTCATACCGAGCGGAAATATCGGCAATAATATTTTCACAGCTTAAGATATTACCATACGGAAGGTAAAGAACGCCCACAAGTATCTTCAGACCATCCTCAGCCTCAATCTCAATAAAAATTCCCTCCGATATGCAATAATTTCTAACTTTACAAACAATTTTAGCTCTTAAGGACCGTTTAACGTACACGCACACTCCGCCAGCACGACCTACCAATCTGTCCATCCTGTATAGGAAATAGCCCCCTATATTGACAGCATCGTTCTCTACAAAATCCTTCAGCCATGATTCGGATACTCCTATTATATCGAAAATTCCGTCAGCCAAAACCGAACGGATCTCATCGATCTTGCCAGAGCCCGATCCAGGCACTATGCTCTGAGCATTAAAATGCATAATATTCAAATTGGCACAGTCCAGCCTCAAGTTTCTAATCGCAGCTAAGTTAATGGTTGGACCAAGATTCCTATCCATACTTAATATTCAGACACCTCTCCCACATTCGTGTTAAAAAATATAACTTAAATTTATGGTAACATCTAATCTTAAATCTAACAATCCAAGAATTTGGTAAATGTACTTTTAAATTCATATTTCAAAAGTCCCAATAACAATCCATAATAGTGCAAAAGAAACTGTGAAAATCATATACATATTCAAAACTTCTATATCTTATATTATCTCAAACAACAAATAATAACAAGGTCAATATTAAAGTTGTCCCCATAAACACCTTCCGTCGAAGACAAGCACACGATACAACCAAGCCATCTCCATAAGGAATCAAAAAGATTAAACAAAATAACGCGTGAATATGTTGTTACAGTGCATAATACAAAACCGTATGAATAGGTAAATTAACCTTGTTTATGCTTGTTGCCTGATTGTAACCACAGATAATCATAAAGATATTTTTTAATACATTTAATTAAATTTGAACAATAAAAAAGAATTAATAAAAATGTTACAAAAGAAAATATTTATTATTTTATTTATCTGAAAATTCAATTGCATATTCTTTTACTAGACTTGATAATTTCTCAATATTTAATGTCTGATCCGTTCCATCATTAAATAAAATCTTGACCAAGGGAAAGTCCTTATTAATCAGAGAGAACTTTCTAATTTTCTTAAGCTTCAACAGCTTTCTGCACAGAAAATTTATCTTCGAAGCCATAGGAGCCAAGTTATCGTTAATGAAAACCCTAGATTCAACATCGGTATCAATGATTTGGTTCAACTTCAGATTTCGATGTCCCATATATTTACTGAAGAGAATGTCGCGTTTGTAGATGGAGTTGAATTTAGCGATAACTGACTTCTTGCTTCTAATGTAAGTGCAGATATTCAAATCGCTGTGTTGTATGTCAACATCCAGAGCATTTCCAATTTTAAACACGGCCTGATACACAGCATCAACGGACATATTGGATGGGAGACCACTGATTAATATGTCACCTCTATTTAACTGTCTTCGCAATCCATTGTTCTCCACTGCAAGATCACGAAGTTTGTCTTTTACAAAATGCTCAGTTTCATTTGCTTTCGCAATACACTTAGCAACATCAGCCGTAATGTTATTTAATTTCGACATTACATCTTCAGCAACAATTCTGGATAGTTGCTGTATGCAAGCTTCAAGCCCAGAGAGTTTTGCAGAAACATCAGACGATGATACGGACGCAACTTCTGGCTGTTCATTCGGAGAAGTAAGACACGAAAAACACTTAAATGTCACACCGCCTTTGATTCTTCTTATCAGCTCTGCCATAGGTTCGGTAAGGCCTGGAGTTTTATAAGAGGCACATTTAATATGGTAAGGAAGTTGGCATGATCCACAATCCAATTGGTCCCCTGAATCTTTTTTCCACAATCTGCACACTGTTGCTGAGGAGCCATTTTTTTTTTGTTGTAAATGTTATAAGAATGACAAGAACAATGGAGTAAAAGTATACGAGAATAACTTTTTAAGATATGACACTTTCTATTTCGTTTGTCTCCTTGTTTTATTTTATTTCTGTCTTGTTTGTTATCTTTTAGAATTTTAACTGTGCTTATTTATTTACTTATTGTTTATTTTATATTGTTCGTAGCGTTAAAGTGATATAAGTAGTTTGTATTTTTGATACACACAGTTATTTATGCTTATTATCTGGCTCTCTCGCACTTTCAATTCTTTAATTACAACTTTTAGTTATTTGTTTTGTTTTATGCTGTGTGTTTGTAAATCTCTATGCTTAGATCGAAGGTTTGGTTTTCATTTCATCCGTTTAGAACTTTTGTTCGGTTTGTTTTGCATTGATGGTCGTATAAGAGATTTTAGTTATTTGACATTTCGTTTCTCTGCTTATTTTCTGTGAGCATCTCACAACAAGAATACCAAAAATGTTGCACTTTTCAAAAGTTTATTTCAAAAATTTTCAAAAGAATTAAACGATTTCTATGTGAAATTCAACACATCCACACATAATAGATATTGCGGAATTGATCTACACCACTTTTAAGGGCTATAGGATTTAATTTCACCGTAACTTTGAAATATTATGGACCGCCGAAAAAACACGTCTACTCACGCCTCATTGCAGTAAGAGCTTTACTAAATACAGAATTTGGGCAAGATAGCGTTGGGAATAATGGTATTATTACTTGATTTCTACGGGCGCGGGATGGTACATTTGTATGGGAGGTACCATGAGGGGAGTTGCCAGACTTCCAAGTTCTTGTCTGACAGTTTGTACAGTTATAGCTATACTAAACACAAAATGTGGGCAAGATAGCGTTGGGAATATTGGTATTATTACTCGATTTCGAAGGGCGCGGGATGGTACAATTGTATGGGAGGTACCATGAGGGGAGATGCCAGACTTTCAAGTTTTTGTCCGAAACTTTATCCAGTTATAGCTTTACTAAATACAGACTTTGGGCAAGAACGCGTTGGTGGTATTGATATTATTACACGATTTCTTAAGAGGGTGGAATGGTACATTTGTATGGGATGTACCATGAGGAGAGTTGCCAGACTTCCAAGTTCATGTCTGATAGTTTGTACAGTTATAGCTTTATAGCTTACACGATTTCTTAAGTGGGTGGAATGGTACATTTGATTGGAGGTACCATGAGGGGAGTTGCCAGACTTCCAAGTTAATGTCTGACAGTTTGTACAGTTATAGCTATACTAAACACAAAATGTGGGCAAGATAACGTTGGGAATATTGGTATTATTACTCGATTTCGAAGGGCGCGGGATGGTACAATTGTGTGGAAGGTACCATGAGGGGAGTTGCCAAACTTCCAAGTTCATGTCTGACAGTTTGTACAGTTATAGCTTTCCTAAATACAGAATTTGGGCAGCATCGCGTTGGCGGTATTGATAGTATTACACGCTTTCTAAGGAGGTGGCATTGTACATTTGTATGGGAGGTACCAGAAGGAGAGTTTCCAGACTTTCAAGTTTTTGTCCGAAACTTTCTCAAGTTATAGCTTTACTAAATACAGACTTTGGGCAAGATAGCGTTGGGATGGTACATTTGTATAGGAGGTACCATGAGGGGAGTTGCCAGACTTCCAAGTTCTTGTCTGACAGTTTGTACAGTTATAGTTTTACTAAACACAAAATTTGGGCAAGATAGCGTTGGGAATATTGGTATTATTACTCGATTTCTAAGGGCGCGGGATGGTACATTTGTATCGGAGGTACCAAGAGGAGAGTTTCCAGACTTTCAAGTCTTTCTCCGAAACTTTCTCCAGTTATAGCTTTACTAAATACAGACTTTGGGCAAGAACGCGTTGGTGGTATTGATATTATTACACGATTTCTTAAGTGGGTGGAATGGTACATTTGTATGGGAGGTACCACGAGGAGAGTTGCCAGACTTCCAAGTTAATGTCTGACAGTTTGAACAGTTATAGCTATACTAAACACAAAATGTGGGCAAGATAGCGTTGGGAATATTGGTATTATTACTCGATTTCTAAGGGCGCGGGATGGTACAATTGTGTGGGAGGTACCATGAGGGGAGTTGCCAAACTTCCAAGTTCATGTCTGACAGTTTGTACAGTTATAGCTTTACTAAATACAGAATTTGGGCAGCATCGCGTTGGCGGTATTGATAGTATTACACGCTTTCTAAGGAGGTGGCATTGTACATTTGTATGGGAGGTACCAGAAGGAGAGTTTCCAGACTTTCAAGTTTTTGTCCGAAACTTTCTCAAGTTATAGCTTTACTAAATACAGACTTTGGGCAAGATAGCGTTGGGATGGTACATTTGTATAGGAGGTACCATGAGGGGAGTTGCCAGACTTCCAAGTTCTTGTCTGACAGTTTGTACAGTTATAGTTTTACTAAACACAAAATTTGGGCAAGATAGCGTTGGGAATATTGGTATTATTACTCGATTTCTAAGGGCGCGGGATGGTACATTTGTATAGGAGGTACCATGAGGGGAGTTGCCAGACTTCCAAGTTCTTGTCTGACAGTTTGTACAGTTAAAGCTTTACTAAATACAAAATTTGGGCCAGATAGCGTTGGGAATATTGGTATTATTACTCGATTTCTAAGGGCGCGGGATGGTACATTTGTATAGGAGGTCCCATGAGGGGAGTTGCCAGACTTCCAAGTTCTTGTCTGACAGTTTGTACAGTTATAGCTTTACTAAATACAGACTTTGGGCAAGATAGCGTTGGGATGGTACATTTGTATAGGAGGTACCATGAGGGGAGTTGCCAGACTTCCAAGTTCTTGTCTGACAGTTTGTACAGTTATAGCTTTACTAAACACAAAATTTGGGCAAGATAGCGTTGGGAATATTGGTATTATTACTCGATTTCTAAGGGCGCGGGATGGTACATTTGTATAGGAGGTACCATGAGGGGAGTTGCCAGACTTCCAAGTTCTTGTCTGACAGTTTGTACAGTTATAGCTTTACTAAATACAGAATTTGGGCAGGATCGCGTTGGCGGTATTGATAGTTTTACACGCTTTCTAAGAAGGTGGCATGGTACATTTGTATGGGAGGTACCAGAAGGAGAGTTTCCAGACTTTCAAGTTTTTGTCCGAAACTTTCTCCAGTAATAGCTTTAGTAAATACAGACTTTGGGCAAGAACGCGTTGGTGGTATTGATATTATTACACGATTTCTTAAGTGGGTGGAATGGTACATTTGTATGGGAGGTACCATGAGGAGAGTTGCCAGGCTTCCAAGTTTATGTCTGACAGTTTGCACAGTTATAGCTTTACTAAATACAGAATTTGGACAGGATCGCGTTGGCGGTATTGATATTACACGATTTCTAAGGAGGTGGAATGGTACATTTGTATGGGAGGTACCAGAGGGGTAGTTGCCAGACTTTCAATTTTTTGTCCGATACTTTCTGCAGTTATGGCTTTACTAAATACAGAATTTGAGCAGTATCGCGGTGGTGGTATTGATATTATTACTCGATTTCTAAGTGGGTGGAATGGTACATTTGTATGGGAGGTACCAGAAGGGGAGTTGCCAGACTTTCAAGTTTTTGTCCGATACTTTCTCCAGTTATGGCTTTACTAAATACAGAATTTGAGCAGGATCGCGATTGTGGTATTGATATTATTACTCGATTTCTTAGTGGGTGGAATGGTACATTTGTATAGGAGGTACCATGAGGGGAGTTACCAGACTTCCATGTTCTTGTCTGACAGTTTGTACAGTTATAGCTTTACTAAATACAGAATTTGGACAGGATCGCGTTGGCGGTATTGATATTACACGATTTTTAAGGAGGTGGAATGGTACATTTGTATGGGAGGTACCAGAAGGGTAGTTGCCAGACTTTAAATTTTTTGTCTGATACTTTCTCCAGTTATGGCTTTACTAAGTACAGAATTTGAGCAGGATCGCGTTGGTGGTATTGATATTATTACTCGATTTCTAAGTGGGTGGAATGGTACATTTGTATATGAGGTACCATGAGGGGAGTTGCCAGACTTCCAAGTTCTTGTCTGACAGTTTGTACAGTTATAGCTTTACTAAATACAGACTTTGGGCAAGAACGCGTTGGTGGTATTCATATTATTACTCGATTTCTAAGGGCGCGGGATGGTACATTTGTATGGGAGGTACCATGAGGGGATTTGCCAGACTTCCAAGTTCATGTCTCACAGTTTGTTCAGTTATAGCTTTACTAAATACAAAATTTGGGCAAGATAGCGTTGGGAATATTGGTATTATTACTCGATTTCTAAGGGCGCGGGATGGTACATTTGTATGGGAGGTACCATGAGGAGAGTTGCCAGACATCCAAGTTAATGTCTGACAGTTTGTACAGTTATAGCTATAGTAAACACAACATTTGGGCAAGATAGCGTTGGGAATATTGGTATTATTACTCGATTTCTAAGGGCGCGGGATGGTACATTTGTATGGGAGGTACCATGAGGGAGTTGCCAGACTTCCAAGTTCTTGTCTGACAGTTTGTACAGTTATAGCTTTACCAAATACAGTTTGGGCAAGATAGCGTTGGGAATGTTGGTATTATTACGCGATTTCTAAGGGCGCGGGATGGTACATTTGTATCGGAGGTACCAAGAGGGGAGTTTCCAGACTTTCAAGTTTTTGTCCGAAACTTTCTCCAGTTATAGCTTTACTAAATACAGACTTTGGGCAAGAACGCGTTGGTGGTATTGAAATTATTACACGATTTCTTAAGAGGGTGGAATGGTACATTTGTATGGGAGGTACCATGAGGGGAGTTGCAAGACTTCCAAGTTCTTGTCTGACAGTTTGTACAGTTATAGCTTTACTAAATGCAAAATTTAGGCAAGATAGCGTTGGGATTGTACATTTGTATGGGACGGGAGTTGCCAGACTTCCAAGTTCATGTCTGACAGTTTGTACAGTTATAGCTTTACCAAATACAGTTTGGGCAAGATAGCGTTGGGAATGTTGGTATTATTACGCGATTTCTAAGGGCGCGGGATGGTACATTTGTATCGGAGGTACCAAGAGGGGAGTTTCCAGACTTTCAAGTTTTTGTCCGAAACTTTCTCCAGTTATAGCTTTACTAAATACAGGCTTTGGGCAAGAACGCGTTGGTGGTATTGAAATTATTACACGATTTCTTAAGAGGGTGGAATGGTACATTTGTATGGGAGGTACCATGAGGGGAGTTGCAAGACTTCCAAGTTCTTGTCTGACAGTTTGTACAGTTATAGCTTTACTAAATACAAAATTTGGGCAAGATAGCGTTGGGAATATTGGTATTATTACTCGATTTCTAAGGGCGCGGGATGGTACATTTGTATCGGAGGTACCAAGAGGGGAGTTTCCAGACTTTCAAGTTTTTGTCCGAAACTTTCTCCAGTTATAGCTTTACTAAATACAGACTTTGGGCAAGAACGCGTTGGTGGTATTGATATTATTACTCGATTTCTAAGGGCGCGGGATGGTACATTTGTATGGGAGGTACCATGAGGGGAGTTGCCAGACTTCCAAGTTCATGTCTGACAGTTTGTACAGTTATAGATTTACTAAATACAAAATTTGGGCAAGATAGCGTTTGGAATAATGATATTATTACTCGATTTCTACGGGCGCGGGATGGTACATTTGTATGGGAGGTACCATGAGGGGAGTTGCCAGACTTCCAAGTTCATGTCTGACACTTTGTACAGTTATATCTTTACTAAATACAAAATTTAGGCTAGATAGCGTTGGCAATATTGGTATTATTTCTCGATTTCTACGGGCGCGGGATGGTACATTTGTATGGGAGGTACCATGAGGGGAGTTGCCAGACTTCCAAGTTCATGTCTGACAGTTTGTACAGTTATAGCTTTACTAAATACAAAATTTAGGCAAGATAGCGTTGTCAATATTGGTATTATTACTCGATTTCTAAGGGCGCGGGAAGGTACATTTGTATCGGAGGTACCAAACTTGTCCGAAACTTTCTCCAGTTATAGCTTTACTAAATACAGAATTTGGGCAGGATCGCGTTGGCGGTATTGATAGTATTACACGCTTTCTAAGGAGGTGGAATGGTACATTTGTATGGGAGGTACCAGAAGGGGAGTTTCCAGACTTTCAAGTTTTTGTCCGAAACGTTCTCCAGTTATAGCTTTACTAAATACAGACTTTTGGGCAAGAACGCGTTCAGTTATAGCTTTACTAAATACAAAATTTGGGCAAGATAGCGTTGGCAATATTGGTATTATTACTCGATTTCTAAGGGCGCGGGATGGTACATTTGTATGGGAGGTACCATGAGGGGAGATGCCAGACTTTCAAGTTTTTGTCCGAAACTTTCTCCAGTTATAGCTTTACTAAATACAGACTTTGGGCAAGAACGCGTTGGTGGTATTGTTTTATTACACGATTTCTTAAGAAGGTGGAATGGTACATTTCTATGGGAGGTACCATGGGGGGAGTTGCCAGACTTCCAAGTTCTTGTCTGACAGTTTGTACAGTTATAGCTTTACTAAATACAAAATTTGGGCAAGATAGCGTTGGGAATATTGGTATTATTACTCGATTTCTAAGGGCGCGGGATGGTACATTTGTATCTGAGGTACCAAGAGGGGAGTTTCCAGACTTTCAAGTTTTTGACCGAAACTTTCTCCAGTTATAGCTTTACTAAATACAGACTTTGGGTAAGAACGCGTTGGTGGTATTGATATTATTACACGATTTCTTAAGTGGGTGGAATGGTACATTTGTATGGGAGGTACCATGAGGAGAGTTGCCAGACTTCCAAGTTAATGTCTGACAGTTTGTACAGTTATAGCTATAGTAAACACAAAATGTGGGCAAGATAGCGTTGGGAATATTGGTATTATTACTCGATTTCTAAGGGCGCGGGATGGTACATTTGTATGGGAGGTACCATGAGGGGAGTTGCCAGACTTCCAAGTTCATGTCTGACAGTTTGTACAGTTATAGCTTTACTAAATACAGAATTTGGGCAGGATCACGTTGGCGGAATTGATAGTATTACACGCTTTCTAAGGAGGTGGAATGGTACATTTGTATGGGAGGTACCAGAAGGGGAGTTTCCAGACTTTCAAGTTTTTGTCCGAAACTTTCTCCAGTTATAGCTTTACTAAATACAGACTTTGGGCAAGAACGCGTTGGTGGTATTGATATTATTACCCGATGTCTTAAGTATGTGGAATGGTACATTTGTATGGGAGGTACCATGAGGAGAGTTGCCAGACTTCCAAGTTTATATCTGACAGTTTGTACAGTTATAGCTTTACTAAATACAGAATTTGGACAGGATCGCGTTGGCGGTATTGATATTACACGAATTCTAAGGAGGTGGAATGGTACATTTGTATGGGAGGTACCAGAAGGGTAGTTGCCAGACTTTAAATTTTTTGTCCGATACTTTCTCCAGTTATGGCTTTACTAAATACAGAATTTGAGCAGGATCGCGGTGGTGGTATTGATATTATTACTCGATTTCTAAGTGGGTGGAATGGTACATTTGTATGGGAGGTACCAGAAGGGTAGTTGCCAGACTTTCAATTTTTTGTCCGATACTTTCTCCAGTTATGGCTTTACTAAATACAGAATTTTAGCAGGATCGCTGTGGTGGTATTGATATTATTACTCGATTTCTAAGGGGGTGGAATGGTACATTTGTATGGGAGGTACCAGAAGGGGAGTTGCCAGACTTCCAAGCTTTCGTCCAAAACGTTGTGAAGCTATGCGTTTACTAAATGCAAAATTTGAGCAGGATCGCGTTGGTGGTATTGATATTATTACACGATTTCTAAGTGCGCGGGATGGTACATTTGTATGGGTGAGGGGAGTTGCCAGACATTCAAGTTCATGTCTGACAGTTTGTACAGTTATAGCTTTACTAAATACAAAATTTGGACAAGATAGCGTTGGGAATATTGGTATTATTACTCGATTTCTACGGGCTCGGGATGGTACATTTGTATGGGAGGTACCATGAGGGGAGATGTCAGACTTCCAAGCATTCGTCCAAAACTTTGTGAAGGTATACGTTTACTAAATACAAAACTTTGACAATATTACGTTTGTCATATTGATAATATTACACGTTTTTTATGTGGTGGTATAGTACATTTGTATGGGAGGTACCAGAAGGGGAGTTGCCAGACTTCCAAGTTCTTGTCTGACAGTTTGTACAGTTATAGCTTTACTAAACACAAAATTTGGGCAAGATAGCGTTGGGAATATTGGTATTATTACTCGATTTCTAAGGGCGCGGGATGGTACATTTGTATGGAAGGTACCATGAGGGGAGTTACCAGACTTCCAAGTTCTTCTCTTACAGTTTGTACAGTTATAGCTTTACTAAAAACAAAATTTGGGCAAGATATCGTTGGGAATATTGGTATTATTACTCGATTTCTAAGGGCGCGGGATGGTACATTTGTATGGGAGGTACCATGAGGGGAGTTGCCAGACTTCCAAGTTCTTGTCTGACAGTTTGTACAGTTATAGCTTTACTAAATACAAAATTTAGGCTAGATAGAGTTGGCAATATTGGTATTATTACTCGATTTCTAAGGGCGCGCGATGGTACATTTGTATCGGAGGTACCAAGAGGGGAGTTGCCAAACTTCCAAGTTCATGTCTGACAGTTTGTACAGTTATAGCTTTACTAAATACAAAATTTGGGCAATATAGCGTTGGCAATATTGGTATTATTACTCGATTTCTAAGGGCGCGGGATGGTACATTTGTATGGGAGGTACCATGAGGGGAGATGCCAGACTTTCAAGTTTATATCTGACAGTTTGTACAGTTATAGCTTTACTAAATACAAAATTTGGGACAGATAGCGTTGGGAATAATGGTATTATTACTCGATTTCTAAGGGCGCGGGATGGGGGTGGAATGGTACATTTGTAACTGAGGTACCAAGAGGGGAGTTTGCAGACTTTCAAGTTTTTGTCCGATACTTTCTCCAGTTATGGCTTTACTAAATGCAGAATTTGAGCAGGATCGCGGTGGTGGTATTGATATTATTACACGATTTCTAAGGGGGTGGAATGGTACATTTGTATGGGAGGTACCAGAAGGGGAGTTGCCAGACTTCCAAGCTTTCGTCCAAAACGTTGTGAAGCTATGCGTTTACTAAATGCAAAATTTGAGCAGGATCGCGTTGGTTGTATTGATATTATTACACGATTTCTAAGGGCGCGGGATGGTACATTTGTATGGGTGGTACCATGAGGGGAGTTGCCAGACCTTCAAGTTCATGTCTGACAGTTTGTACAGTTATAGCTTTACTAAATACAGACTTTGGGCAAGAACGCGTTGGTGGTAATGATATTATTACACGATTTCTTAAGTGGGTGGAATGGTACATTTGTATGGGAGGTACCATGAGGAGAGTTGCCAGACTTCCAAGTTAATGTCTGACAGTATGTACAGTTATAGCTATACTAAACACAAAATGTGGGCAAGATAGCGTTGGGAATATTGGTATTATTACTCGATTTCTAAGGGCGCGGGATGGTACATTTGTATGTTAGGTACCATGAGGGCAGTTGCCAAACTTCCAAGTTCATGTCTGGCTGTTTGTACAGTTATAGCTTTACTAAATACAGAATTTGGGCAGGATCACGTTGGCGGAATTGATAGTATTACACGCTTTCTAAGGAGGTGGAATGGTAAATTTGTATGGGAGGTACCAGAAGGGGAGTTTCCAGACTTTCAAGTTTTTGTCCGAAACGTTCTCCAGTTATAGCTTTACTAAATACAGACTTTGGGCAAGAACGCGTTGGTGGTATTGATATTATTACACGATGTCTTAAGTGGGTGGAATGGTACATTTGTATGGGAGGTACCATGAGGAGAGTTGCCAGACTTCCAAGTTTATATATGACAGTTTGTACAGTTATAGCTTTACTAAATACAGAATTTGGACAGGATCGCGTTGGCGGTATTGATATTACACGAATTCTAAGGAGGTGGAATGGTACATTTGTATGGGAGGTACCAGAAGGGTAGTTGCCAGACTTTAAATTTTTTGTCTGATACTTTCTCCAGTTATGGCTTTACTAAATACAGAATTTGAGCAGGATCGCGGTGGTGGTATTGATATTATTACTCGATTTCTAAGTGGGTCTAATGGTACATTTGTATGGGAGGTACCAGAAGGGTAGTTGCCAGACTTTAAATTTTTTGTCCGATACTTTCTCCAGTTATGGCTTTACTAAATACAGACTTTTAGCAGGATCGCTGTGGTGGTATTGATATTATTACTCGATTTCTAAGGGGGTGGAATGGTACATTTGTATGGGAGGTACCAGAAGGGGAGTTGCCAGACTTCCAAGCTTTCGTCCAAAACGTTGTGAAGCTATGCGTTTACTAAATGCAAAATTTGAGCAGGATCGCGTTGGTGGTATTGATATTATTACACGATTTCTAAGGGCGCGGGATGGTACATTTGTATGGGTGAGGGGAGTTGCCAGACAATCAAGTTCATGTCTGACAGTTTGTACAGTTATAGCTTTACTAAATACAAAATTTGGGCAAGATAGCGTTGGGAATATTGGTATTATTACTCGATTTCTACGGGCTCGGGATGGTACATTTGTATGGGAGGTACCATGAGGGGAGATGTCAGACTTCCAAGCATTCGTCCAAAACTTTGTGAAGGTATACATTTACTAAATACAAAACTTGGACAATATTACGTTTGTCCTATTGATAATATTACACGTTTTTTATGTGGTGGTATAGTACATTTGTATGGGAGGTACCAGAAGGGTAGTTGCCAGACTTCCAAGTTCTTGTCTGACAGTTTGTACAGTTATAGCTTTACTAAACACAAAATTTGGGCAAGATAGCGTTGGGAATATTGGTATTATTACTCGATTTCTAAGGGCGCGGGATGGTACATTTGTATGGGAGGTACCATGAGGGGAGTTGCCAGACTTCCAAGTTCTTGTCTGACAGTTTGTACCGTTATAGCTTTACTAAACACAAAATTTGGGCAAGATAGCGTTGGGAATATTGGTATTATTACTCGATTTCTAAGGGCGCGGGATGGTACATTTGTATGGGAGGTACCATGAGGGGAGTTACCAGACTTCCAAGTTCTTCTCTTACAGTTTGTACAGTTATAGCTTTACTAAAAACAAAATTTGGGCAAGATAGCGTTGGGAATATTGGTATTATTACTCGATTTCTAAGGGCGCGGGATGGTACATTTGTATGGGAGGTACCATGAGGGGAGTTGCCAGACTTCCAAGTTCTTGTCTGACAGTTTGTACAGTTATAGCTTTACCAAATACTAAATTTGGGGAAGATAGCTTTGGATATGTTGGTATTATTACTCGATTTTTACCATGAGGGGAGTTGCCAGACTTCCAAGTTCTTGTCTGACAGTTTGTACAGTTATAGCTTTACTAAATGCAAAATTTGGCAAGATAGCGTTGGGAATATTGGTATTATTAATCGATTTATAAGGGCGCGGGATGGTACATTTGTATGGGAGGTACCATGAGGGGAGTTGCCAGACTTCCAAGTTCATGTCTGACAGTTTGTACAGTTATAGCTTTACTAAATACAAATTTTAGGCTAGATAGCGTTGGCAATATTGGTATTATTACTCGATTTCTAAGGGCGCGCGATGGTACATTTGTATCGGAGGTACCAAGAGGGGAGTTGCCAAACTTCCAAGTTCATGTCTGACAGTTTGTACAGTTATAGCTTTACTAAATACAGAATTTGGGCAAGATAGCGTTGGGAGTAATGGTATTATTACTCGATTTCTACGGGCGCGGGATGGTACATTTGTATGGGAGGTACCATAAGGGGAGTTGCCATACTTCCAAGTTCATGTCTGACAGTTTGTACAGTTATAGCTTTACTAAATACAGAATTTGGGCAAGGTAGCGTTGGGAATAATTGTATTATTACTCGATTTCTACGGGCGTGGGATGGTACATTTGTATGGGAGGTACCATGAGGGGAGTTGCCAGACTTCCAAGTTTTTGTCCGAAACTTTCTCCAGTTATAGCTTTACTAAATACAGACTTTGGGCAGGATCGCGTTGGCGGTATTGATAGTATTACACGCTTTCTAAGGAGGTGGAATGGTACATTTGTATGGGAGGTACCAGAAGGGGAGTTTCCAGACTTTCAATTTTTTGTCCGAAACTTTCTCCAGTTATAGCTTTACTAAATACAGACTTTTGGGCAAGAACGCGTTCAGTTATAGCTTTACTAAATACAAAATTTGGGCAAGATAGCGTTGGCAATATTGGTATTATTACTCGATTTCTAAGGGCGCGGGATGGTACATTTGTATGGGAGGTACCATGAGGGGAGATGCCAGACTTTCAAGTTTATATCTGACAGTTTGTACAGTTATAGCTTTACTAAATACAGAATTTGGGGAAGAACGCGTTGGTGGTATTGATATTATTACACGATTTGTTAAGAGGGTGGAATGGTACATTTGTATGGGAGGTACCATGAGGGGAGTTGCCAGACTTCCAAGCTTTCGTCCAAAACGTTGTGAAGCTATGCGTTTACTAAATGCAAAATTTGAGCAGGATCGCGTTGGTGGTATTGATATTATTACACGATTTCTAAGGGCGCGGGATGGTACATTTGTATGGGTGGTACCATGAGGGGAGTTGCCAGACCTTCAAGTTCATGTCTGACAGTTTGTACAGTTATAGCTTTACTAAATACAGACTTTGGGCAAGAACGCATTGGTGGTATTGATATTATTACACGATTTCTTAAGTGGAATGGTACATTTGTATGGGAGGTACCATGAGGAGAGTTGCCAGACTTCCAAGTTAATGTCTGACAGTATGTACAGTTATAGCTATACTAAACACAAAATGTGGGCAAGATAGCGTTGGGAATATTGGTATTATTACTCGATTTCTAAGAGCGCGGGATGGTACATTTGTATGGGAGGTACCATGAGGGGAGTTGCCAAACTTCCAAGTTCATGTCTGACAGTTTGTACAGTTATAGCTTTACTAAATACAGAATTTGGGCAGGATCGCGATGGCGGAATTGATAGTATTACACGCTTTCTAAGGAGGTGGAATGGTACATTTGTATGGGAGGTACCAGAAGGGGAGTTTCCAGACTTTCAAGTTTTTGTCCGAAACTTTCTCCAGTTATAGCTTTACTAAATACAGAATTTGGACAGGATCGCGTTGGCGGTATTGATATTACACGAATTCTAAGGAGGTGGAATGGTACATTTGTATGGGAGGTACCAGAAGGGTAGTTGCCTGACTTTCAATTTTTTGTCCGATACTTTCTCCAGTTATGGCTTTACTAAATACAGAATTTGAGCAGGATCGCGGTGGTGGTATTGATATTATTACAAGATTTCTAAGGGGGTGGAATTGTACATTTGTATGGGAGGTACCAGCAGGGGAGATGCCAGACTTCAACGTTCTTGTCTGAAAGTTTGTACAGTTATAGCTTTACTAAACACAAAATTTGGGCAAGATAGCGTTGGGAATATTGGTATTATTACTCGATTTCTAAGGGCGCGGGATGGTACATTTGTATGGGAGGTACCATGAGGGGAGTTGCCAGACTTCCAAGTTCATGTCTGACAGTTTGTACAGTTATAGCTTTACTAAATACAAAATTTGGGCAAGATAGCGTTGGGAATATTGGTATTATTACTCGATTTCTACAGGTGCGGGATGGTTCATTTGTATGGGAGGTACCATGAGGGGAGTTGCCAGACTTCCAAGTTCTTGTCTGACAGTTTGTACAGTTATAGCTTTACTAAACACAAAATTTGGGCAAGATAGCGTTGGGAATATTGGTATTATTACTGGATTTCTAATGGCGCGGGATGGTACTTTTGTATGGGAGGTACCATGAGGGGAGTTGCCAGACTTCCAAGTTCTTGTCTGACAGTTTGTACAGTTATAGCTTTACTAAACACAAAATTTGGGCAAGATAGCGTTGGGAATATTGGTATTATTACTCGATTTCTAAGGGCGCGGGATGGTACATTTGTATGGGAGGTACCATGAGGGGAGTTGCCAGACTTCCAAGTTCTTGTCTGACAGTTTGTACAGTTATAGCTTTACTAAACACAAAATTTGGGCATGATAGCGTTGGGAATATTGGTATTATTACTCGATTTCTAAGGGCGCGGGATGGTACATTTGTATGGGAGGTACCATGAGGGGAGTTGCCAGACTTCCAAGTTCTTGTCTGACAGTTTGTACCGTTATAGCTTTACTAAATACAAAATTTGGGCCAGATAGCGTTGGGAATAATGGCATTATTACTCGATTTCTAAGGGCGCGGGATGGTACATTTGTATGGGAGGTACCAGAAGGAGAGTTGCCAGACTTCCAAGCTTTCGTCCAAAACGTTGTGAAGCTATGCGTTTACTAAATGCAAAATTTGAGCAGGATCGCGTTGGTGGTATTGATATTATTACACGATTTCTAAGGGCTCGGGATGGTACATTTGTATGGGTGGTACCATGAGGGGAGTTGCCAGACCTTCAAGTTCATGTCTGACAGTTTGTACAGTTATAGCTTTACTAAATACAGAATTTGGGCAGGATCGCGTTGGCGGAATTGATAGTATTACACGCTTTCTAAGGAGGTGGAATGGTACATTTGTATGGGAGGTACCAGAAGGGTAGTTGCCAGATTTTCAATTTTTTGTCCGATACTTTCTCCAGTTATGGCTTTACTAAACACAAAATTTGGGCAAGATAGCGTTGGGAATATTGGTATTATTACTCGATTTCTAAGGGCGCGGGATGGTACATTTGTATGGGAGGTACCATGAGGGGAGTTGCCAGACTTCCAAGTTCTTGTCTGACAGTTTGTACAGTTATAGCTTTACTAAACACAAAATTTGGGCAAGATAGCGTTGGGAATATTGGTATTATTACTCGATTTCTAATGGCGCGGGATGGTACATTTGTATGGGAGGTACCATGAAGGGAGTTGCCAGACTTCCAAGTTCTTGTCTGACAGTTTGTACCGTTATAGCTTTACTAAATACAAAATTTGGGCCAGATAGCGTTGGGAATAATGGTATTATTACTCGATTTCTAAGGGCACGGGATGGTACATTTGTATCGGAGGTACCAAGAGGGGAGTTTCCAGACTTTCAAGTTTTTGTCCGATACTTTCTCCAGTTATGGCTTTACTAAATACAGAATTTGAGCAGGATCGCGTTAGTGGTATTGATATTATTACACGATTTCGAAGGGCGCGGGATGGTACATTTGAATGGGTGGTACCATGAGGGGAGTTGCCAGACCTTCAAGTTCATGTCTGACAGTTTGTACAGTTATAGCTTTACTAAATACAGTCTTTGGGCAAGAACGCGTTGGTGGTATTGATATTATTACACGATTTCTTAAGTGGGTGGAATGGTACATTTGTATGGGAGGTACCATGAGGAGAGTTGCCAGACTTCCAAGTTAATGTCTGACAGTATGTACAGTTATAGCTATACTAAACACAAAATGTGGGCAAGATAGCGTTGGGAATATTGGTATTATTACTCGATTTCTAAGGGCGCGGGATGGTACATTTGTATGGGAGGTACCATGAGGGGAGTTGCCAAACTTCCAAGTTCATGTCTGACAGTTTGTACAGTTATAGCTTTACTAAATACAGAATTTGGGCAGGATCGCGTTGGCGGAATTGATAGTATTACACGCTTTCTAAGGAGGTGGAATGGTACATTTGTATGGGAGGTACCAGAAGGGGAGTTTCCAGACTTTCAAGTTTTTGTCCGAAACTTTCTCCAGTTATAGCTTTACTAAACACAGAATTTGGACAGGATCGCGTTGGCGGTATTTAAATTACACGAATTCTAAGGAGGTGGAATGGTACATTTGTATGGGAGGTACCAGAAGGGTAGTTGCCAGACTTTCAATTTTTTGTCCGATACTTTCTCCAGTTATGGCTTTACTAAATACAGAATTTGAGCAGGATCGCGGTGTTGGTATTGATATTATTACTCGATTTCTAAGGGCGCGGGATGGTACATTTGTATGGGAGGTACCATGAGGGGAGTTGCCAAACTTCCAAGTTCATGTCTGACAGTTTGTACAGTTATAGCTTTACTAAATACAGACTTTGGGCAAGAACGCGTTGGTGGTATTGATATTATTACACGATTTCTTAAGTGGGTGGAATGGTACATTTGTATGGGAGGTACCATGAGGAGAGTTGCCAGACTTCCAGGTTTTTGTCCGAAACTTTCTCCAGTTATAGCTTTACTAAACACAGAATTTGGGCAGGATCGCGTTGGCGGTATTTAAATTACACGAATTCTAAGGAGGTGGAATGGTACATTTGTATGGGAGGTACCAGAAGGGTAGTTGCCAGACTTTCAATTTTTTGTCCGATACTTTCTCCAGTTATGGCTTTACTAAATACAGAATTTGAGCAGGATCGCGGTGTTGGTATTGATATTATTACTCGATTTCTAAGGGGGTGGAATGGTACATTTGTATGGGAGGTACCAGAAAGGGAGTTGCCAGACTTCCAAGCTTTCGTCCAAAACGTTGTGAAGCCATGCGTTTACTAAACGCAAAATTTGAGCAGGATCGCGTTGGTGGTATTTATATTATTACACGATTTCTAAGGGCGCGGGATGGTACATTTGTATGGGTGGTACCATGATGGGAGTTGCCAGACCTTCAAGTTCATGTCTGACAGTTTGTACAGTTATAGCTTTACTAAATACAGAATTTGGGCAGGATCGCTTTGGCGGAATTGATAGTATTACACGCTTTCTAAGGATGTGGAATGGTACATTTGTATGGGAGGTACCAGAAAGGGAGTTGCCAGACTTCCAAGCATTCGTCCAAAACTTTGTGAAGGTATACGTTTACTAAATACAAAATTTGGGCAAGATAGCGTTGGGAATATTGGTATTATTACTCGATTTCTAAGGGCGCGGGATGGTACATTTGTATGGGAGGTACCATGAGGGGAGTTGCCAGACATCCAAGCTTTCGTCCAAAACGTTGTGAAGCTATGCGTTTACTAAATTCAAAATTTGGGCAAGATAGCGTTGGGAATATTGGTATTATTACTCGATTTCTAAGGGCGCGGGATGGTACATTTGTATGGGAGGTACCATGAGGGGAGATGTCAGACTTCCAAGTTCATGTCTGACAGTTTGTACAGTTATAGCTTTACTAAATACAGAATTTGGGAAGGATCGCGTTGGCGGAATTGATAGTATTACACGCTTTCTAAGGAGGTGGAATGGTACATTTGTATGGGAGGTATCATGAGGGGAGATGCCAGACTTTCAAGTTTTTGTCCGAAACTTTCTCCAGTTATAGCTTTACTAAATACAGACTTTTGGGCAAGAACGCGTTAAGTTATAGCTTTACTAAATACAAAATTTGTGCAAGATAGCGTTGGGAATATTGGTGTTATTACTCGATTTCTAAGGGCGCGGGATGGTACATTTGTATGGGAGGTACCATGAGGGGAGTTGCCAAACTTCCAAGTTCATGTGTGACAGTTTGTACAGTTATAGCTTTACTAAATACAGAATTTGGGTAGGATCGCGTTGGCGGAATTGATAGTATTACACGCTTTCTAAGGAGGTGGAATGGTACATTTGTATGGGAGGTACCAGAAGGGGAGTTTCCAGACTATCAAGTTTTTGTCCGAAACATTCTCCAGTTATAGCTTTACTAAATACAGACTTTGGGCAAGAACGCGTTGGTGGTATTGATATTATTACACGATTTCTTAAGTGGGTGGAATGGTACATTTGTATGGGAGGTACCATGAGGAGAGTTGCCAGACTTCCAAGTTTATATCTGACAATTTGTACAGTTATAGCTTTACTAAACACAGAATTTGGACAGGATCGCGTTGGCGGTATTTAAATTACACGAATTCTAAGGAGGTGGAATGGTACATTTGTATGGGAGGTACCAGAAGGGTAGTTGCCAGACTTTCAATTTTTTGTCTGACAGTTTGTACAGTTATAGCTTTACTAAACACAAAATTTGGGCAAGATAGAGTTGGGAATATTGGTATTATTACTCGATTTCTAATGGCGCGGGATGGTACATTTGTATGGGTGGTACCATGAGGGGAGTTGCCAGACCTTCAAGTTCATGTCTGACAGTTTGTACAGTTATAGCTTTACTAAATACAGACTTTGGGCAAGAACGCGTTGGTGGTATTTATATTATTACTCGATTTCTAAGGGCGCGGGATGGTACATTTGTATGGGAGGTACCATGAGGGGAGTTGCCAGACTTCCAAGTTCTTGTCTGACAGTTTGTACCGTTATAGCTATACTAAATACAAAATTTGGGCCAGATAGCGTTGGGAATAATGGTATTATTACTCGATTTCTAAGGGCGCGGGATGGTACATTTGTATCGGAGGTACCAAGAGGGGAGTTTCCAGACTTTCAAGTTTTTGTCCGATACTTTCTCCAGTTATGGCTTTACTAAATACAGAATTTGAGCAGGATCGCGTTAGTGGTATTGATATTATTACACGATTTCTAAGGGCGCGGGATGGTACATTTGTATGGGTGGTACCATGAGGGGAGTTGCCAGACCTTCAAGTTCATGTCTGACAGTTTGTACAGTTATAGCTTTACTAAATACAGACTTTGGGCAAGAACGCGTTGGTGGTATTTATATTATTACTCGATTTCTAAGGGCGCGGGATGGTACATTTGTATGGGAGGTACCATGAGGGGAGTTGCCAGACTTCCAAGCTTTCGTCCAAAACGTTGTGAAGCCATGCGTTTACTAAACGCAAAATTTGAGCAGGATCGCGTTGGTGGTATTTATATTATTACACGATTTCTAAGGGCGCGGGATGGTACATTTGTATGGGAGGTACCATGAGGGGAGTTGCCAGACTTCCAAGTTCTTGTCTGACAGTTTGTACAGTTATAGCTTTACTAAACACAAAATTTGGGCAAGATAGAGTTGGGAATATTGGTATTATTACTCGATTTCTAATGGCGCGGGATGGTACATTTGTATGGGAGGTACCATGAGGGGAGTTGCCAGACTTCCAAGTTCTTGTCTGACAGTTTGTACCGTTATAGCTATACTAAATACAAAATTTGGGCCAGATAGCGTTGGGAATAATGGTATTATTACTCGATTTCTAAGGGCGCGGGATGGTACATTTGTATCGGAGGTACCAAGAGGGGAGTTTCCAGACTTTCAAGTTTTTGTCCGATACTTTCTCCAGTTATGGCTTTACTAAATACAGAATTTGAGCAGGATCGCGTTAGTGGTATTGATATTATTACACGATTTCTAAGGGCGCGGGATGGTACATTTGTATGGGTGGTACCATGAGGGGAGTTGCCAGACCTTCAAGTTCATGTCTGACAGTTTGTACAGTTATAGCTTTACTAAATACAGACTTTGGGCAAGAACGCGTTGGTGGTATTTATATTATTACTCGATTTCTAAGGGCGCGGGATGGTACATTTGTATGGGAGGTACCATGAGGGGAGTTGCCAAACTTCCAAGTTCATGTCTGACAGTTTGTACAGTTATAGCTTTACTAAATACAGAATTTGGGCAGGATCGCGTTGGCGGAATTGATAGTATTACACGCTTTCTAAGGAGGTTGAATGGTACATTTGTATGGGAGGTACCAGAAGGGGAGTTTCCAGACTTTCAAGTTTTTGTCCGAAACTTTCTCCAGTTATAGCTTTACTAAATACAGACTTTGGGCAAGAACGCGTTGGTGGTATTGATATTATTACACGATTTCTTAAGTGGGTGGAATGGTACATTTGTATGGGAGGTACCATGAGGAGAGTTGCCAGACTTCCAAGTTTTTGTCCGAAACTTTCTCCAGTTATAGCTTTACTAAACACAGAATTTGTGAAGGTATACGTTTACTAAATACAAAATTTGGGCAAGATAGCGTTGGGAATATTGGTATTATTACTCGATTTCTAAGGGCGCGGGATGGTACATTTGTATGGGAGGTACCATGAGGGGAGTTGCCAGACATCCAAGCTTTCGTCCAAAACGTTGTGAAGCTATGCGTTTACTAAATTCAAAATTTGGGCAAGATAGCGTTGGGAATATTGGTATTATTACTCGATTTCTAAGGGCGCGGGATGGTACATTTGTATGGGAGGTACCATGAGGGGAGATGTCAGACTTCCAAGTTCATGTCTGACAGTTTGTACAGTTATAGCTTTACTAAATACAGAATTTGGGAAGGATCGCGTTGGCGGAATTGATAGTATTACACGCTTTCTAAGGAGGTGGAATGGTACATTTGTATGGGAGGTATCATGAGGGGAGATGCCAGACTTTCAAGTTTTTGTCCGAAACTTTCTCCAGTTATAGCTTTACTAAATACAGACTTTTGGGCAAGAACGCGTTAAGTTATAGCTTTACTAAATACAAAATTTGTGCAAGATAGCGTTGGGAATATTGGTGTTATTACTCGATTTCTAAGGGCGCGGGATGGTACATTTGTATGGGAGGTACCATGAGGGGAGTTGCCAAACTTCCAAGTTCATGTGTGACAGTTTGTACAGTTATAGCTTTACTAAATACAGAATTTGGGTAGGATCGCGTTGGCGGAATTGATAGTATTACACGCTTTCTAAGGAGGTGGAATGGTACATTTGTATGGGAGGTACCAGAAGGGGAGTTTCCAGACTATCAAGTTTTTGTCCGAAACATTCTCCAGTTATAGCTTTACTAAATACAGACTTTGGGCAAGAACGCGTTGGTGGTATTGATATTATTACACGATTTCTTAAGTGGGTGGAATGGTACATTTGTATGGGAGGTACCATGAGGAGAGTTGCCAGACTTCCAAGTTTATATCTGACAATTTGTACAGTTATAGCTTTACTAAACACAGAATTTGGACAGGATCGCGTTGGCGGTATTTAAATTACACGAATTCTAAGGAGGTGGAATGGTACATTTGTATGGGAGGTACCAGAAGGGTAGTTGCCAGACTTTCAATTTTTTGTCCGATACTTTCTCCAGTTATGGCTTTACTAAATACAGAATTTGAGCAGGATCGCGGTGTTGGTATTGATATTATTACTCGATTTCTAAGGGGGTGGAATGGTACATTTGTATGGGAGGTACCAGAAAGGGAGTTGCCAGACTTCCAAGCTTTCGTCCAAAACGTTGTGAAGCCATGCGTTTACTAAACGCAAAATTTGAGCAGGATCGCGTTGGTGGTATTTATATTATTACACGATTTCTAAGGGCGCGGGATGGTACATTTGTATGGGAGGTACCATGAGGGGAGTTGCCAGACTTCCAAGTTCTTGTCTGACAGTTTGTACAGTTATAGCTTTACTAAACACAAAATTTGGGCAAGATAGAGTTGGGAATATTGGTATTATTACTCGATTTCTAATGGCGCGGGATGGTACATTTGTATGGGAGGTACCATGAGGGGAGTTGCCAGACTTCCAAGTTCTTGTCTGACAGTTTGTACCGTTATAGCTATACTAAATACAAAATTTGGGCCAGATAGCGTTGGGAATAATGGTATTATTACTCGATTTCTAAGGGCGCGGGATGGTACATTTGTATCGGAGGTACCAAGAGGGGAGTTTCCAGACTTTCAAGTTTTTGTCCGATACTTTCTCCAGTTATGGCTTTACTAAATACAGAATTTGAGCAGGATCGCGTTAGTGGTATTGATATTATTACACGATTTCTAAGGGCGCGGGATGGTACATTTGTATGGGTGGTACCATGAGGGGAGTTGCCAGACCTTCAAGTTCATGTCTGACAGTTTGTACAGTTATAGCTTTACTAAATACAGACTTTGGGCAAGAACGCGTTGGTGGTATTTATATTATTACTCGATTTCTAAGGGCGCGGGATGGTACATTTGTATGGGAGGTACCATGAGGGGAGTTGCCAAACTTCCAAGTTCATGTCTGACAGTTTGTACAGTTATAGCTTTACTAAATACAGAATTTGGGCAGGATCGCGTTGGCGGAATTGATAGTATTACACGCTTTCTAAGGAGGTTGAATGGTACATTTGTATGGGAGGTACCAGAAGGGGAGTTTCCAGACTTTCAAGTTTTTGTCCGAAACTTTCTCCAGTTATAGCTTTACTAAATACAGACTTTGGGCAAGAACGCGTTGGTGGTATTGATATTATTACACGATTTCTTAAGTGGGTGGAATGGTACATTTGTATGGGAGGTACCATGAGGAGAGTTGCCAGACTTCCAAGTTTTTGTCCGAAACTTTCTCCAGTTATAGCTTTACTAAACACAGAATTTGGACAGGATCGCGGTGTTGGTATTGATATTATTACTCGATTTCTAAGGGGGTGGAATGGTACATTTGTATGGGAGGTACCAGAAAGGGAGTTGCCAGACTTCCAAGCTTTCGTCCAAAACGTTGTGAAGCCATGCGTTTACTAAACGCAAAATTTGAGCAGGATCGCGTTGGTGGTATTTATATTATTACACGATTTCTAAGGGCGCGGGATGGTACATTTGTATGGGTGGTACCATGATGGGAGTTGCCAGACCTTCAAGTTCATGTCTGACAGTTTGTACAGTTATAGCTTTACTAAATACAGAATTTGGGCAGGATCGCGTTGGCGGAATTGATAGTATTACACGCTTTCTAAGGATGTGGAATGGTACATTTGTATGGGAGGTACCAGAAAGGGAGTTGCCAGACTTCCAAGCATTCGTCCAAAACTTTGTGAAGGTATACGTTTACTAAATACAAAATTTGGGCAAGATAGCGTTGGGAATATTGGTATTATTACTCGATTTCTAAGGGCGCGGGATGGTACATTTTTTATGGGAGGTACCATGAGGGGAGTTGCCAGACATCCAAGCTTTCGTCCAAAACGTTGTGAAGCTATGCGTTTACTAAATTCAAAATTTGGGCAAGATAGCGTTGGGAATATTGGTATTATTACTCGATTTCTAAGGGCGCGGGATGGTACATTTGTATGGGAGGTACCATGAGGGGAGATGTCAGACTTCCAAGTTCATGTCTGACAGTTTGTACAGTTATAGCTTTACTAAATACAGAATTTGGGCAGGATCGCGTTGGCGGAATTGATAGTATTACACGCTTTCTAAGGAGGTGGAATGGTACATTTGTATGGGAGGTACCAGAAGGGGAGTTTCCAGACTATCAAGTTTTTGTCCGAAACATTCTCCAGTTATAGCTTTACTAAATACAGACTTTGGGCAAGAACGCGTTGGTGGTATTGATATTATTACACGATTTCTAAGGAGAATTTGGGCAGGATCGCGTTGGCGGTATTGATAGTATTACACGCTTTCTAAGGAGAATTTGGGCAGCATCGCGTTGGCGGTATTGATAGTATTACACGCTTTCTAAGGAGGTGGAATGGTACATTTGTACGGAAGGTACCAGAAGGGGAGTTGACTTCCACTTTCTTGTCTGAAAGATTGTACAGTTATAGCTTTACTAAATACAAAATTTGGGCAAGATAGCGTTGGGACAGTTTGTACAGTTATAGCTTTACTAAATGCAAAATTTGGATAGGATCGCGTTGGTGGTATTAATATTATTACACCAATTCCACCAGTGGAATGGTACATTTGTATGGAAGGTCCCAGAAGGGGAGTTGACTTCCATGTTCTTGTCTGCATGTTTGTTGATAATATTACACGGTTTTTAAGTGGCGGGATGGTACAATTGTATGGAATGTACCAGAAGGGGAGTTTCCAGACTTCCACGTTCTTGTCTGAAAGATTGTACAGTTATAGCTTTACTAAATACAAAATTTGTGCAAGATAGCGTTGGCAATATTGGTATTATTACTCGATTTCTAAGGGCGCGGGATGGTACATTTGTATGGGAGGTATCATGAGGGGAGATGCCAGACTTTCAAGTTTTTGTCCGAAACTTTCCCCAGTTATAGCTTTACTAAATACAGACATTGGGCAAGAACGCGTTGGTGGTATTGATATTATTACACGATTTCTAAGGAGAATTTGGGCAGGATCGCGTTGGCGGTATTGATAGTATTACACGCTTTCTAAGGAGGTGGAATGGTACATTTGTACGGAAGGTACCAGAAGGGGAGTTGACTTCCACGTTCTTGTCTGAAAGATTGTACAGTTATAGCTTTACTAAATACAAAATTTGGGCAAGATAGCGTTGGGACAGTTTGTACAGTTATAGCTTTACTAAATGCAAAATTTGGATAGGATCGCGTTGGTGGTATTAATATTATTACACCAATTCCACCAGTGGAATGGTACATTTGTATGGAAGGTCCCAGAAGGGGAGTTGACTTCCTTTTTTTTGTCTGCATGTTTGTTGATAATATTACACGGTTTTTAAGTGGCGGGATGGTACAATTGTATGTAATGTACCAGAAGGGGAGTTTCCAGACTTCCACGTTCTTGTCTGAAAGATTGTACAGTTATAGCTTTACTAAATACAAAATTTGGGCAAGATAGCGTTGGGAATATTGGTATTATTACTCGATTTCTATGGGCGCGGGATGGTACATTTGTATGGTAGGTACCATGAGGAGAGTTGCCAGACTTCCAAGTTCTTGTCTGACAGTTTGTACAGTTATAGCTTTACTAAATGCAAAAGTTGGGCAAGATCGAGTTGGTGGTATTGATATTATTACACCATTTCTTAAGTGGGTGGAATGGTACATTTGTATGGGAGGTACCAGAAGGGGAGTTGCCAGACTTCCAAGTTTTTGTCCGAAACTTTCTCTAGTTATAGCTTCACTAAATTACACGGTTTTTAAGTGGCGGGATGGTACATTTGTATGGAAGGTACCAGAAGGGGAGTTGAATTCCACGTTCTTGTCTGAATGTTTGTTGATAATATTACACGGTTTTTAAGTGGCGGGATGGTACATTTGTATGGAAGGTGCCAGAAGGGGAGTTGCCAGACTTCCAAGTTTTTGTCCGAAACTTTCTCCAGTTATAGCTTTACTGAATACAAAATTTGGGCAAGATATCGTTGGGAATATTGGTATTATTACTCGATTTCTAAGAGCGCGGGATGGTACATTTGTATGGGAGGTTCCAGAAGGGGAGTTGCCAGATTTCCAAGTTCTTGTCTGAAAGTTGGTCCAGTTATAGCTTTACTAAAACAGACTTTGGTTAAGATCGATTTGGTGGTATTGATATTATTACACCAATTCTTAAGTGGGTGGAATGGTATATTTGTATGGGTGGTACCAGAAGGGGACTTGCCAGACTTCCAAGTTCATGTCTGACAGTTTGTACAGTTATAGCTTTACTAAATACAAAATTTGGGCAAGATAGCGTTGGGAATTTTGGTATTATTACACGGTTTCTAAGGGCGCGGGATGATACATTTGTATAGGAGGTACCATGAGGGGATTTGCCAGACTTCCAAGTTCATGTCTCACAGTTTGTTCAGTAATAGCTTTACTAAATACAAAATTTGGGCAAGATAGCGTTGGGAATATTGGTATTATTACTCGATTTCTAAGGGCGCGGGATGGTACATTTGTATGGGAGGTACCATGAGGGGAGATGCCAGACTTTCAAGTTTTTGTCCGAAACTTTCTCCAGTTATAGCTTTACTAAATACAGACTTTGGGCAAGAACGCGTTGGTGGTATTGATATTATTACACGATTTCTTAAGTGGGTGGAATGGTACATTTGTATGGGAGGTACCATGAGGAGAGTTGCCAGACTTCCAAGTTCATGTCAGACAGTTTGTACAGTTATAGCTTTACTAAATACAGAATTTGGGCAAGAACGCGTTGGTGGTATTGATATTATTACACGATTTCTTAAGTGGGTGGAATGGTACATTTGTATGGGAGGTACCATACAAATGTTTGTACAGTTATAGCTTTACTAAATACAAAATTTGGGCAGGATCGCGTTGGCGGTATTGATAGTATTACACGCTTTCTAAGGAGGTGGAATGGTACATTTGTATGGGAGGTACCAGAAGGGGAGTTTCCAGACTATCAAGTTTTTGTCCGAAACTTTCTCCAGTTATAGCTTTACTAAATACAAAATTTGGGCAAGATAGCGTTGGCAATATTGGTATTATTACTCGATTTCTAAGGGCGCGGGATGGTACATTTGTATGGGAGGTACCATGAGGGGAGATGCCAGACTTTCAAGTTTTTGTCCGAAACTTTCTCCAGTTATACCTTTACTAAATACAGACTTTGGGCAAGAACGCGTTGGTGGTATTGATATTATTACACGATTTCTTAAGTGGGTGGAATGGTACATTTGTATGGGAGGTACCATACAAATGTTTGTACAGTTATAGCTTTACTAAATACAAAATTTGGGCAAGATCGAGTTGGTGGTATTTATAATATTACACGGGTTTTAAGTGGCGGAATGCTACATTTGTATGGAAGGTACCAGAAGGGGAGTTGACTTCCACGTTCTTGTCTGAAAGATTGTACAGTTATAGCTTTACTAAATACAAAATTTGGGCAAGATAGCGTTGGGAATATTGGTATTATTACTCGATTTCTATGGGCGCGGGATGGTACATTTGTATGGTAGGTACTATGAGGAGAGTTGCCAGACTTCCAAGCTCTTGTCTGACAGTTTGTACAGTTATAGCTTTACTAAATGCAAAATTTGGGCAAGAACGCGTTGGTGGTATTGATATTATTACACGATTTCTTAAGTGTGTGGAATGGTACATTTGTATGGGAGGTACCACACAAATGTTTGTACAGTTATAGCTTTACTAAATACAAAATTTGGGCAAGATCGAGTTGGTGGAATTGATAATATTACACGGTTTTTAAGTGGCGGGATGGTACATTTGTATGGAAGGTACCAGAAGGGGAGTTGAATTCCACGTTCTTGTCTGAATGTTTGTTGATAATATTACACGGTTTTTAAGTGGCGGGATGGTACATTTGTATGGAAGGTGCCAGAAGGGGAGTTGCCAGACTTCCACGTTCTTGTCTGAAAGATTGTACAGTTATAGCTTTACTAAATACAAAATTTGTGCAAGATAGCGTTGGCAATATTGGTATTATTACTCGATTTCTAAGGGCGCGGGATGGTACATTTGTATGGGAGGTACCATGAGGGGAGTTGCTAGACATCCAAGCTTTCGTCCAAAACGTTGTGAAGCTATGCGTTTACTAAATTCAAAATTTGGGCAAGATAGCGTTGGGAATATTGGTATTATTACTCGATTTCTAAGGGCGCGGGATGGTACATTTGTATGGGAGGTACCATGAGGGGAGATGTCAGACTTCCAAGTTCATGTCTGACAGTTTGTACAGTTATAGCTTTACTAAATACAGAATTTGGGCAGGATCGCGTTGGCGGAATTGATAGTATTACACGCTTTCTAAGGAGGTGGAATGGTACATTTGTATGGGAGGTACCAGAAGGGGAGTTTCCAGACTATCAAGTTTTTGTCCGAAACATTCTCCAGTTATAGCTTTACTAAATACAGACTTTGGGCAAGAACGCGTTGGTGGTATTGATATTATTACACGATTTCTAAGGAGAATTTGGGCAGGATCGCGTTGGCGGTATTGATAGTATTACACGCTTTCTAAGGAGAATTTGGGCAGGATCGCGTTGGCGGTATTGATAGTATTACACGCTTTCTAAGGAGGTGGAATGGTACATTTGTACGGAAGGTACCAGAAGGGGAGTTGACTTCCACGTTCTTGTCTGAAAGATTGTACAGTTATAGCTTTACTAAATACAAAATTTGGGCAAGATAGCGTTGGGACAGTTTGTACAGTTATAGCTTTACTAAATGCAAAATTTGGATAGGATCGCGTTGGTGGTATTAATATTATTACACCAATTCCACCAGTGGAATGGTACATTTGTATGGAAGGTCCCAGAAGGGGAGTTGACTTCCATGTTCTTGTCTGCATGTTTGTTGATAATATTACACGGTTTTTAAGTGGCGGGATGGTACAATTGTATGGAATGTACCAGAAGGGGAGTTTCCAGACTTCCACGTTCTTGTCTGAAAGATTGTACAGTTATAGCTTTACTAAATACAAAATTTGTGCAAGATAGCGTTGGCAATATTGGTATTATTACTCGATTTCTAAGGGCGCGGGATGGTACATTTGTATGGGAGGTATCATGAGGGGAGATGCCAGACTTTCAAGTTTTTGTCCGAAACTTTCTCCAGTTATAGCTTTACTAAATACAGACATTGGGCAAGAACGCGTTGGTGGTATTGATATTATTACACGATTTCTAAGGAGAATTTGGGCAGGATCGCGTTGGCGGTATTGATAGTATTACACGCTTTCTAAGGAGGTGGAATGGTACATTTGTACGGAAGGTACCAGAAGGGGAGTTGACTTCCACGTTCTTGTCTGAAAGATTGTACAGTTATAGCTTTACTAAATACAAAATTTGGGCAAGATAGCGTTGGGACAGTTTGTACAGTTATAGCTTTACTAAATGCAAAATTTGGATAGGATCGCGTTGGTGGTATTAATATTATTACACCAATTCCACCAGTGGAATGGTACATTTGTATGGAAGGTCCCAGAAGGGGAGTTGACTTCCTTTTTTTTGTCTGCATGTTTGTTGATAATATTACACGGTTTTTAAGTGGCGGGATGGTACAATTGTATGGAATGTACCAGAAGGGGAGTTTCCAGACTTCCACGTTCTTGTCTGAAAGATTGTACAGTTATAGCTTTACTAAATACAAAATTTGGGCAAGATAGCGTTGGGAATATTGGTATTATTACTCGATTTCTATGGGCGCGGGATGGTACATTTGTATGGTAGGTACCATAAGGAGAGTTGCCAGACTTCCAAGTTCTTGTCTGACAGTTTGTACAGTTATAGCTTTACTAAATGCAAAAGTTGGGCAAGATCGAGTTGGTGGTATTGATATTATTACACCATTTCTTAAGTGGGTGGAATGGTACATTTGTATGGGAGGTACCAGAAGGGGAGTTGCCAGACTTCCAAGTTTTTGTCCGAAACTTTCTCTAGTTATAGCTTCACTAAATTACACGGTTTTTAAGTGGCGGGATGGTACATTTGTATGGAAGGTACCAGAAGGGGAGTTGAATTCCACGTTCTTGTCTGAATGTTTGTTGATAATATTACACGGTTTTTAAGTGGCGGGATGGTACATTTGTATGGAAGGTGCCAGAAGGGGAGTTGCCAGACTTCCAAGTTTTTGTCCGAAACTTTCTCCAGTTATAGCTTTACTAAATACAAACTTTGGGCAAGAACGCGTTGATGGTATTGATATTATTACACGATTTCTTAAGTGGGTGGAATGGTACATTTGTATGGGAGGTACCACACAAATGTTTGTACAGTTATAGCTTTACTAAATACAAAATTTGGGCAAGATCGAGTTGGTGGAATTGATAATATTACACGGTTTTTAAGTGGCGGGATGGTACATTTGTATGGAAGGTGCCAGAAGGGGAGTTGCCAGACTTCCAAGTTTTTGTCCGAAACTTTCTCCAGTTATAGCTTTACTGAATACAAAATTTGGGCAAGATATCGTTGGGAATATTGGTATTATTACTCGATTTATAAGAGCGCGGGATGGTACATTTGTATGGGAGGTTCCAGAAGGGGAGTTGCCAGATTTCCAAGTTCTTGTCTGAAAGTTGGTCCAGTTATAGCTTTACTAAAACAGACTTTGGTTAAGATCGATTTGGTGGTATTGATATTATTACACCAATTCTTAAGTGGGTGGAATGGTATATTTGTATGGGTGGTACCAGAAGGGGACTTGCCAGACTTCCAAGTTCATGTCTGACAGTTTGTACAGTTATAGCTTTACTAAATACAAAATTTGGGCAAGATAGCGTTGGGAATTTTGGTATTATTACACGGTTTCTAAGGGCGCGGGATGATACATTTGTATAGGAGGTACCATGAGGGGATTTGCCAGACTTCCAAGTTCATGTCTCACAGTTTGTTCAGTAATAGCTTTACTAAATACAAAATTTGGGCAAGATAGCGTTGGGAATATTGGTATTATTACTCGATTTCTAAGGGAGCGGGATGGTACATTTGTATGGGAGGTACCATGAGGGGAGATGCCAGACTTTCAAGTTTTTGTCCGAAACTTTCTCCAGTTATAGCTTTACTAAATACAGACTTTGGGCAAGAACGCGTTGGTGGTATTGATATTATTACACGATTTCTTAAGTGGGTGGAATGGTACATTTGTATGGGAGGTACCATGAGGAGAGTTGCCAGACTTCCAAGTTCATGTCAGACAGTTTGTACAGTTATAGCTTTACTAAATACAGAATTTGGGCAAGAACGCGTTGGTGGTATTGATATTATTACACGATTTCTTAAGTGGGTGGAATGGTACATTTGTATGGGAGGTACCATACAAATGTTTGTACAGTTATAGCTTTACTAAATACAAAATTTGGGCAGGATCGCGTTGGCGGTATTGATAGTATTACACGCTTTCTAAGGAGGTGGAATGGTACATTTGTATGGGAGGTACCAGAAGGGGAGTTTCCAGACTATCAAGTTTTTGTCCGAAACTTTCTCCAGTTATAGCTTTACTAAATACAAAATTTGGGCAAGATAGCGTTGGCAATATTGGTATTATTACTCGATTTCTAAGGGCGCGGGATGGTACATTTGTATGTGAGGTACCATGAGGGGAGATGCCAGACTTTCAAGTTTTTGTCCGAAACTTTCTCCAGTTATACCTTTACTAAATACAGACTTTGGGCAAGAACGCGTTGGTGGTATTGATATTATTACACGATTTCTTAAGTGGGTGGAATGGTACATTTGTATGGGAGGTACCATACAAATGTTTGTACAGTTATAGCTTTACTAAATACAAAATTTGGGCAAGATCGAGTTGGTGGAATTGATAATATTACACGGTTTTTAAGTGGCGGGATGGTACATTTGTATGGAAGGTACCATAAGGGGAGTTGAATTCCACGTTCTTGTCTGAATGTTTGTTGATAATATTACACGGGTTTTAAGTGGCGGGATGGTACTTTTGTATGGAAGGTGCCAGAAGGGGAGTTGCCAGACTTCCAAGTTTTTGTCCGAAACTTTCTCCAGTTATAGCTTTACTAAATACAAACTTTGGGCAAGAACGCGTTGGTGGTATTGATATTATTACACGATTTCTTAAGTGGGTGGAATGGTACATTTGTATGGGAGGTACCATACAAATGTTTGTACAGTTATAGCTTTACTAAATACAAAATTTGGGCAAGATCGAGTTGGTGGAATTGATAATATTACACGGTTTTTAAGTGGCGGGATGGTACATTTGTGTGGAAGGTACCAGAAGGGGAGTTGACTTCCACGTTCTTGTCTGAATGTTTGTTGATAATATTACACGGTTTTTAAGTGGCGGGATGGTACATTTGTATGGAAGGTGCCAGAAGGGGAGTTGCCAGACTTCCAAGTTTTTGTCCGAAACTTTCTCCAGTTATAGCTTTACTGAATACAAAATTTGGGCAAGATAGCGTTGGGAATATTGGTATTATTACTCGATTTCTAAGAGCGCGGGATGGTACATTTGTATGGGAGGTTCCAGAAGGGGAGTTGCCAGATTTCCAAGTTCTTGTCTGAAAGTTGGTCCAGTTATAGCTTTACTAAAACAGACTTTGGTTAAGATCGATTTGGTGGTATTGATATTATTACACCAATTCTTAAGTGGGTGGAATGGTATATTTGTATGGGTGGTACCAGAAGGGGACTTGACAGACTTCCAAGTTCATGTCTGACAGTTTGTACAGTTATAGCTTTTCTAAATACAAAATTTGGGCAAGATAGCGTTGGGAATTTTGGTATTATTACACGGTTTCTAAGGGCGCGGGATGGTACATTTGTATAGGAGGTACCATGAGGGGATTTGCCAGAGTTCCAAGTTCATGTCTCACAGTTTGTTCAGTTATAGCTTTACTAAATACAAAATTTGGGCAGGATAGCGTTGGGAATATTGGTATTATTACTCGATTTCTAAGGGCGCGGGATGGTACATTTGTATGGGAGGTACCATGAGGGGAGATGCCAGACTTTCAAGTTTGTGTCCGAAACTTTCTCCAGTTATAGCTTTACTAAATACAGACTTTGGGCAAGAACGCGTTGGTGGTATTGATATTATTACATGATTTTTTAAGTGGGTGGAATGGTACATTTGTATGGGAGGTACCATGAGGAGAGTTGCCAGACTTCCAAGTTCATGTCAGACAGTTTGTACAGTTATAGCTTTACTAAATAGATAATTTGGACAGGATCGCGTTGACGGTATTGATAGTATTACACGCTTTCTAAGGAGAATTTGGGCAGGATCGCGTTGGCGGTATTGATAGTATTACACGCTTTCTAAGGAGGTGGAATGGTACATTTGTATGGGAGGTACCAGAAGTGTAGTTTCCAGACTATCAAGTTTTTGTCCGAAACTTTCTCCAGTTATAGCTTTACTAAATACAAAATTTGGGCAAGATAGCGTTGGCAATATTGGTATTATTACTCGATTTCTAAGGGCGCGGGATGGTACATTTGTATGGGAGGTACCATGAGGGGAGATGCCAGACTTTCAAGTTTTTGTCCGAAACTTTCTCCAGTTATACCTTTACAAAATACAGACTTTGGGCAAGAACGCGTTGGTGGTATTGATATTATTACACGATTTCTTAAGTGGGTGGAATGGTACATTTGTATGGGAGGTACCATACAAATGTTTGTACAGTTATAGCTTTACTAAATACAAAATTTGGGCAAGATCGAGTTGGTGGTATTGATAATATTACACGGGTTTTAAGTGGCGGGATGGTACATTTGTATGGAAGGTACCAGAAGGGGAGTTGACTTCCACGTTCTTGTCTGAAAGATTGTACAGTTATAGCTTTACTAAATACAAAATTTGGGCAAGATAGCGTTGGGAATATTGGTATTATTACTCAATTTCAAAGGGCGCAGGATGGTACATTTGTATGGGAGATACCAGAAGGGGAGTTGCCAGACTTCTAGTCTGACAGTTTGTACAGTTATAGCTTTACTAAATGCAAAATTTGGATAGGATCGCGTTGGTGGTATTAATATTATTACACCAATTCCTAAGTGAGTGGAATGGTACATTTGTATGGAAGGTCCCAGAAGGGGAGTTGACTTCCATGTTCTTGTCTGCATGTTTGTTGATAATATTACACGGTTTTTAAGTGGCGGGATGGTACAATTGTATGGAATGTACCAGAAGGGGAGTTTCCAGACTTTACTAAATACAAAATTTGGGCAAGATAGCGTTGGGAATATTGGTATTATTACTCGATTTCTATGGGCGCGGGATGGTACATTTGTATGGTAGGTACCATGAGGAGAGTTGCCAGACTTCCAAGTTCTTGTCTGACAGTTTGTACAGTTATAGCTTTACTAAATGCAAAATTTGGGCAAGATCGAGTTGGTGGTATTGATATTATTACACCATTTCTTAAGTGGGTGGAATGGTACATTTGTATGGGAGGTACCAGAAGGGGAGTTGCCAGACTTCCAAGTTTTTGTCCGAAACTTTCTCTAGTTATAGCTTCACTAAATACAAACTTTGGGCAAGAACGCGTTGGTGGTATTGATATTATTACACGATTTCTTAAGTGGGTGGAATGGTACATTTGTATGGGAGGTACCACACAAATGTTTGTACAGTTATAGCTTTACTAAATACAAAAGATCGAGTTGGTGGAATTGATAATATTACACGGTTTTTAAGTGGCGGGATGGTACATTTGTATGGAAGGTACCAGAAGGGTAGTTGAATTCCACGTTCTTGTCTGAATGTTTGTTGATAATATTACACGGTTTTTAAGTGGCGAGATGGTACATTTGAATGGAAGGTGCCAGAAGGGGAGTTGCCAGACTTCCAAGTTTTTGTCCGAAACTTTCTCCAGTTATAGCTTTACTAAATACAAACTTTGGGCAAGAACGCGTTGGTGGTATTGATATTATTACACGATTTCTTAAGTGGGTGGAATGGTACATTTGTATGGGAGGTACCATACAAATGTTTGTACAGTTATAGCTTTACTAAATACAAAATTTGGGCAAGATCGAGTTGGTGGAATTGATAATATTACACGGTTTTTAAGTGGCGGGATGGTACATTTGTGTGGAAGGTACCAGAAGGGGAGTTGACTTCCACGTTCTTGTCTGAATGTTTGTTGATAATATTACACGGTTTTTAAGTGGCGGGATGGTACATTTGTATGGAAGGTGCCAGAAGGGGAGTTGCCAGACTTCCAAGTTTTTGTCCGAAACTTTCTCCAGTTATAGCTTTACTGAATACAAAATTTGGGCAAGATAGCGTTGGGAATATTGGTATTATTACTCGATTTCTAAGAGCGCGGGATGGTACATTTGTATGGGAGGTTCCAGAAGGGGAGTTGCCAGATTTCCAAGTTCTTGTCTGAAAGTTGGTCCAGTTATAGCTTTACTAAAACAGACTTTGGTTAAGATCGATTTGGTGGTATTGATATTATTACACCAATTCTTAAGTGGGTGGAATGGTATATTTGTATGGGTGGTACCAGAAGGGGACTTGCCAGACTTCCAAGTTCATGTCTGACAGTTTGTACAGTTATAGCTTTACTAAATACAAAATTTGGGCAAGATAGCGTTGGGAATTTTGGTATTATTACACGGTTTCTAAGGGCGCGGGATGATACATTTGTATAGGAGGTACCATGAGGGGATTTGCCAGACTTCCAAGTTCATGTCTCACAGTTTGTACAGTTATAGCTTTACTAAATGCAAAATTTGGGCAAGATCGAGTTGGTGGTATTGATATTATTACACCATTTCTTAAGTGGGTGGAATGGTACATTTGTATGGGAGGTACCAGAAGGGGAGTTGCCAGACTTCCAAGTTTTTGTCCGAAACTTTCTCTAGTTATAGCTTCACTAAATACAAACTTTGGGCAAGAACGAGTTGGTGGTATTGATATTATTACACGATTTCTTAAGTGGGTGGAATGGTACATTTGTATGGGAGGTACCATACAAATGTTTGTACAGTTATAGCTTTACTAAATACAAAATTTGGGCAAGACAGCGTCGGGAATATTGGTATTATTACTCAATTTCTAAGGGCGCAGGATGGTACATTTGTATGGGAGGTACCAGAAGGGGAGTTGCCAGACTTCCAAGTTCTAGTCTGACAGCTTGTACAGTTATAGCTTTACTAAACGCAAAATTTGGATAGGATCGCGTTGGTGGTATTAATATTATTACACCTATTCCTAAGTGGGTGGAATGGTACATTTGTATAGAAGGTACCAGGCTACGTTCTTGTCTGAATGTTTGTTGATAATATTACACGGTTTTTAAGTGGCGGGATGGTACAATTGTATGGTATGTACCAGAAGGGGAGTTTCCAGACTTCCACGTTCATGTCTGAAAGATTGTACAGTTATAGCTTTACTAAATACAAAATTTGGGCAAGATAGCGTTGGGAATATTGGTATTATTACTCGATTTCTATGGGCGCGGGATGGTACATTTGTATGGGAGGTACCATGAGGAGAGTTGCCAGACTTCCAAGTTCTTGTCTGACAGTTTGTACAGTTATAGCTTTACTAAATGCAAAATTTGGGCAAGATCGAGTTGGTGGTATTGATATTATTACACCATTTCTTAAGTGGGTGGAATGGTACATTTGTATGGGAGGTACCAGAAGGGGAGTTGCCAGACTTCCAAGTTTTTGTCCGAAACTTTCTCTAGTTATAGCTTCACTAAATACAAACTTTGGGCAAGAACGAGTTGGTGGTATTGATATTATTACACGATTTCTTAAGTGGGTGGAATGGTACATTTGTATGGGAGGTACCATACAAATGTTTGTACAGTTATAGCTTTACTAAATACAAAATTTGGGCAAGACAGCGTCGGGAATATTGGTATTATTACTCAATTTCTAAGGGCGCAGGATGGTACATTTGTATGGGAGGTACCAGAAGGGGAGTTGCCAGACTTCCAAGTTCTAGTCTGACAGTTTGTACAGTTATAGCTTTACTAAACGCAAAATTTGGATAGGATCGCGTTGGTGGTATTAATATTATTACACCTATTCCTAAGTGGGTGGAATGGTACATTTGTATAGAAGGTACCAGGCTACGTTCTTGTCTGAATGTTTGTTGATAATATTACACGGTTTTTAAGTGGCGGGATGGTACATTTGTATGGAAGGTGCCAGAAGGGGAGTTGCCAGATTTCCAAGTTTTTGTCCGAAACTTTCTCCAGTTATAGCTTTACTGAATACAAAATTTGGGCAAGATAGAGTTGGGAATATTGGTATTATTACTCGATTTCTAAGGGCGCGGGATGGTACATTTGTATGGGTGGTACCAGAAGGGGACTTGCCAGACTTCCAAGTTCATGTCTGACAGTTTGTACAGTTATAGCTTTACTAAATACAAAATTTGGGCAAGATAGCGTTGGGAATTTTGGTATTATTACACGGTTTCTAAGGGCGAGGGATGGTACATTTGTATAGGAGGTACCATGAGGGGATTTGCCAGACTTCCAAGTTCATGTCTCACAGTTTGTTCAGTTATAGCTTTACTAAATACCAAATTTGGGCAAGATAGCGTTGGGAATATTGGTATTATTACTCGATTTCTAAGGGCGCGGGATGGTACATTTGTATGGAAGGTACCATGAGGGGAGATGCCAGACTTTCAAGTTTTTGTCCGAAACTTTCTCCAGTTATAGCTTTACTAAATACAGACTTTGGGCAAGAACGCGTTGGTGGTATTGATATTATTACACGATTTCTTAAGAGGGTGGAATGGTACATTTGTATGGGAGGTACCATGAGGAGAGTTGCCAGACTACCACGTTCTTGTCTGAAATATTGTACAGTTATAGCTTTACTAAATACAAAATTTGGGCAAGATAGCGTTGGGAATATTGATATTATTACTCGATTTCTTTGGGCGCGGGATGGTACATTTGTATGGGAGTTGCCAAACTTCCACGTTCTTGTCTGAAAGTTTGTACAGTTATAGCTTTACTGAATACAAAATTTGGGCAGGATAGCGTTGGGAATTTTGGTATTATTACACGGTTTCTAAGGGCGGGGGATGGTACATTTGTATAGGAGGTACCATGAGGGGATTTGCCAGACTTCCAAGTTCATGTCTCACAGTTTGTTCAGTTATAGCTTTACGAAATACAAAATTTGGGCAATATAGCATTGGGAATTTTGGTATTATTACTCGATATCTATGGGCGCGGGATGGTACATTTGTATGGGACGTACCAAGAGGGGAGTTGCCAGACTTTCAAGTTTTTGTCCGAAACTTTCTCCAGTTATAGCTTTACTAAAACAGACTTTGGTCAAGATCGCTTTGGTGGTATTGATATTATTACACCATTTCTTAAGTGGGTTGAATGGTACATTTGTATGGGAGGTATCAGAAGGGGAGTTGCCAGACTTCCAAGTTTTTGTCCGAAACTTTCTCTAGTTATAGCTTTACTAAAACAGACTTTGGTCAAGATCGCTTTGGTGGTATTGATATTATTACACGATTTCTTAAGTGGGTGGAATGGTACATTTGTATGGGAGGTATCAGAAGGGGAGTTGCCAGACTTCCAAGTTTTTGTCCGAAACTTTCTCTAGTTATAGCTTTACTAAAACAGACTTTGGTCAAGATCGCTTTGGTGGTATTGATATTATTACACCATTTCTTAAGTGGGTTGAATGGTACATTTGTATGGGAGGTACCATACAAATGTTTGTACAGTTATAGCTTTACTAAATACAAAATTTGGGCAAGATAGCGTTGGGAATATTGGTATTATTACTCGATTTCTAAGGGCGCAGGATGGTACATTTGTATGGGAGGTACCAGAAGGGGAGTTGACTTCCACGTTCTTGTCTGAATGTTTGTTGATAATATTACACGGTTTTTAAGTGGCGGGATGGTACATTTGTATGGAAGGTACCAGAAGGGGTGTTGCCAGACTTCCACCTTCTTGTCTGAAAGATTGTACAGTTATAGCTTTACTAAATACAAAATTTGGGCAAGATAGCGTTGGGAATATTGGTATTATTACTCGATTGCTAAGAGCGCAGGATGGTACATTTGTATGGGAGGTTCCAGAAGGGGAGTTGCCAGATTTCCAAGTTCTTGTCTGAAAGTTGGTCCAGTTATAGCTTTACTAAATACAGAATTTGGGCAGCATCGCGGCGGTGATATTGATAATATCACACGGTTTTTAAGTGGCGGGACGGTACATTTGTATGGAAGGTACCAGAAGGGGAGTTGACTTCCACGTTCTTGTCTGAATGTTTGTTGATAATATTACACGGTTTTTAAGTGGCGGGATGGTACATTTGTGTGGAAGGTACCAGAAGGGGAGTTGCCAGACTTCCAAGTTTTTGTCCGAAACTTTCTCCAGTTATAGCTTTACTGAATACAAAATTTGGGCAAGATAGCGTTGGGAATATTGGTATTATTACTCGATTTCTAAGAGCGCGGGATGGTACATTTGTATGGGAGGTTCCAGAAGGGGAGTTGCCAGATTTCCAAGTTTTTGTCCGAAACTTTCTCCAGTTATAGCTTTACTGAATACAAAATTTGGGCAAGATAGCGTTGGGAATATTGGTATTATTACTCGATTTCTAAGAGCGCGGGATGGTACATTTGTATGGGAGGTTCCAGAAGGGGAGTTGCCAGATTTCCAAGTTCTTGTCTGAAAGTTGGTCCAGTTATAGCTTTACTAAAACAGACTTTGGTTAAGATCGATTTGGTGGTATTGATATTATTACACCAATTCTTAAGTGGGTGGAATGGTATATTTGTATGGGTGGTACCAGAAGGGGAGTTGACTTCCACGTTCTTGTCTGAATGTTTGTTGATAATATTACACGGTTTTTAAGTGGCGGGATGGTACATTTGTGTGGAAGGTACCAGAAGGGGAGTTGACTTCCACGTTCTTGTCTGAATGTTTGTTGATAATATTAAGTGGCGGGATGGTACATTTGTATGGAAGGTGCCAGAAGGGGAGTTGCCAGACTTCCAAGTTTTTGTCCGAAACTTTCTCCAGTTATAGCTTTACTGAATACAAAATTTGGGCAAGATAGCGTTGGGAATATTGGTATTATTACTCGATTTCTAAGAGCGCGGGATGGTACATTTGTATGGGAGGTTCCAGAAGGGGAGTTGCCAGATTTCCAAGTTCTTGTCTGAAAGTTGGTCCAGTTATAGCTTTACTAAAACAGACTTTGGTTAAGATCGATTTGGTGGTATTGATATTATTACACCAATTCTTAAGTGGGTGGAATGGTATATTTGTATGGGTGGTACCAGAAGGGGACTTGCCAGACTTCCAAGTTCATGTCTGACAGTTTGTACAGTTATAGCTTTACTAAATACAAAATTTGGGCAAGATAGCGTTGGGAATTTTGGTATTATTACACGGTTACTAAGGGCGCGGGATGGTACATTTGTATAGGAGGTACCATGAGGGGATTTGCCAGACTTCCAAGTTCATGTCTCACAGTTTGTTCAGTTATAGCTTTACTAAATACAAAATTTGGGCAAGATAGCGTTGGCAATATTGGTATTATTACTCGATTTCTAAGGGCGCGGGATGGTACATTTGTATGGGAGGTACCATGAGGGGAGATGCCAGACTTTCAAGTTTTTGTCCGAAACTTTCTCCAGTTATACCTTTACTAAATACAGACTTTGGGCAAGAACGTGTTGGTGGTATTGATATTATTACACGATTTCTTAAGTGGGTGGAATGGTACATTTGTATGGGAGGTACCATACAAATGTTTGTACAGTTATAGCTTTACTAAATACAAAATTTGGGCAAGATAGAGTTGGGAATATTGGTATTATTACTCGATTTCTAAGGGCGCGGGATGGTACATTTGTATGGGTGGTACCAGAAGGGGACTTGCCAGACTTCCAAGTTCATGTCTGACAGTTTGTACAGTTATAGCTTTACTAAATACCAAATTTGGGCAAGATAGCGTTGGGAATATTGGTATTATTACTCGATTTCTAAGGGCGCGGGATGGTACATTTGTATGGAAGGTACCATGAGGGGAGATGCCAGACTTTCAAGTTTTTGTCCGAAAGTTGGTCCAGTTATAGCTTTACTAAATACAGAATTTGGATAGGATCGCGTTGGTGGTATTAATATTATTACACCTATTCCTAAGTGGGTGGAATGGTACATTTGTATGGAAGGTCCCAGAAGGGGAGTTGACTTCCATGTTCTTGTCTGCATGTTTGTTGATAATATTACACGGTTTTTAAGTGGCGGGATGGTACAATTGTATGGTATGTACCAGAAGGGGAGTTTCCAGACTTCCACGTTCATGTCTGAAAGATTGTACAGTTATAGCTTTACTAAATACAAACTTTGGGCAAGAACGCGTTGGTGGTATTGATATTATTACACGATTTCTTAAGTGGGTGGAATGGTACATTTGTATGGGAGGTACCATACAAATGTTTGTACAGTTATAGCTTTACTAAATACAAAATTTGGGCAAGATAGCGTTGGGAATATTGGTATTATTACTCGATTTCTAAGGGCGCAGGATGGTACATTTGTATGGGAGGTACCAGAAGGGGAGTTGACTTCCACGTTCTTGTCTGAATGTTTGTTGATAATATTACACGGTTTTTAAGTGGCGGGATGGTACATTTGTATGGAAGGTACCAGAAGGGGTGTTGCCAGACTTCCACCTTCTTGTCTGAAAGATTGTACAGTTATAGCTTTACTAAATACAAAATTTGGGCAAGATAGCGTTGGGAATATTGGTATTATTACTCGATTGCTAAGGGCGCAGGATGGTACATTTGTATGGGAGGTTCCAGAAGGGGAGTTGCCAGATTTCCAAGTTCTTGTCTGAAAGTTGGTCCAGTTATAGCTTTACTAAATACAGAATTTGGGCAGCATCGCGGCGGTGGTATTGATCATATCACACGGTTTTTAAGTGGCGGGACGGTACATTTGTATGGAAGGTACCAGAAGGGGAGTTGACTTCCACGTTCTTGTCTGAATGTTTGTTGATAATATTACACGGTTTTTAAGTGGCGGGATGGTACATTTGTATGGAAGGTACCAGAAGGGGTGTTGCCAGACTTCCAAGTTTTTGTCCGAAACTTTCTCCAGTTATAGCTTTACTGAATACAAAATTTGGGCAAGATAGAGTTGGGAATATTGGTATTATTACTCGATTTCTAAGGGCGCGGGATGGTACATTTGTATGGGTGGTACCAGAAGGGGACTTGCCAGACTTCCAAGTTCATGTCTGACAGTTTGTACAGTTATAGCTTTACTAAATACAAAATTTGGGCAAGATAGCGTTGGGAATTTTGGTATTATTACACGGTTACTAAGGGCGCGGGATGGTACATTTGTATAGGAGGTACCATGAGGGGATTTGCCAGACTTCCAAGTTCATGTCTCACAGTTTGTTCAGTTATAGCTTTACTAAATACCAAATTTGGGCAAGATAGCGTTGGGAATATTGGTATTATTACTCGATTTCTAAGGGCGCGGGATGGTACATTTGTATGGAAGGTACCATGAGGGGAGATGCCAGACTTTCAAGTTTTTGTCCGAAACTTTCTCCAGTTATAGCTGTACTAAATACAGACTTTGGGCAAGAACGCGTTGGTGGTATTGATATTATTACACGATTTCTTAAGAGGGTGGAATGGTACATTTGTATGGGAGGTACCATGAGGAGAGTTGCCAGACTACCACGTTCTTGTCTGAAATATTGTACAGTTATAGCTTTACTAAATACAAAATTTGGGCAAGATAGCGTTGGGAATATTGATATTATTACTCGATTTCTTTGGGCGCGGGATGGTACATTTGTATGGGAGTTGCCAAACTTCCACGTTCTTGTTTGAAAGTTTGTACAGTTATAGCTTTACTGAATACAAAATTTGGGCAGGATAGCGTTGGGAATTTTGGTATTATTACACGGTTTCTAAGGGCGGGGGATGGTACATTTGTATAGGAGGTACCATGAGGGGATTTGCCAGACTTCCAAGTTCATGTCTCACAGTTTGTTCAGTTATAGCTTTACTAAATACAAAATTTGGGCAATATAGCATTGGGAATTTTGGTATTATTACTCGATATCTATGGGCGCGGGATGGTACATTTGTATGGGACGTACCATGAGGGGAGTTGCCAGACTTTCAAGTTTTTGTCCGAAACTTTCTCCAGTTATAGCTTTACTAAAACAGACTTTGGTCAAGATCGCTTTGGTGGTATTGATATTATTACACCATTTCTTAAGTGGGTTGAATGGTACATTTGTATGGGAGGTATCAGAAGGGGAGTTGCCAGACTTCCAAGTTTTTCTCCGAAACTTTCTCTAGTTATAGCTTTACTAAAACAGACTTTGGTCAAGATCGCTTTGGTGGTGTTGATATTATTACACGATTTCTTAAGTGGGTGGAATGGTACATTTGTATGGGAGGTATCAGAAGGGGAGTTGCCAGACTTCCAAGTTTTTGTCCGAAACTTTCTCGAGTTATAGCTTTACTAAAACAGACTTTGGTCAAGATCGCTTTGGTGGTATTGATATTATTACACCATTTCTTAAGTGGGTTGAATGGTACATTTGTATGGGAGGTACCATACAAATGTTTGTACAGTTATAGCTTTACTAAATACAAAATTTGGGCAAGATAGCGTTGGGAATATTGGTATTATTACTCGATTTCTAAGGGCGCAGGATGGTACATTTGTATGGGAGGTACCAGAAGGGGAGTTGACTTCCACGTTCTTGTCTGAATGTTTGTTGATAATATTACACGGTTTTTAAGTGGCGGGATGGTACATTTGTATGGAAGGTACCAGAAGGGGTGTTGCCAGACTTCCACCTTCTTGTCTGAAAGATTGTACAGTTATAGCTTTACTAAATACAAAATTTGGGCAAGATAGCGTTGGGAATATTGGTATTATTACTCGATTGCTAAGGGCGCAGGATGGTACATTTGTATGGGAGGTTCCAGAAGGGGAGTTGCCAGATTTCCAAGTTCTTGTCTGAAAGTTGGTCCAGTTATAGCTTTACTAAATACAGAATTTGGGCAGCATCGCGGCGGTGGTATTGATAATATCACACGGTTTTTAAGTGGCGGGACGGTACATTTGTATGGAAGGTACCAGAAGGGGAGTTGACTTCCACGTTCTTGTCTGAATGTTTGTTGATAATATTACACGGTTTTTAAGTGGCGGGATGGTACATTTGTATGGAAGGTACCAGAAGGGGTGTTGCCAGACTTCCACCTTCTTGTTATACAGTTATAGCTTTACTAAATACAAAATTTGGGCTAGATAGCGTTGGGAATATTGGTATTATTACTCGATTTCTAAGGGCGCAGGATGGTACATTTGTATGGGAGGTACCAGAAGGGGAGTTGACTTCCACGTTCTTGTCTGAATGTTTGTTGATAATATTACACGGTTTTTAAGTGGCGGGATGGTACATTTGTATGGAAGGTACCAGAAGGGGAGTTTGCAGACTTCCACCTTCTTGTCTGAAAGATTGTACAGTTATAGCTTTACTAAATACAAAATTTGGGCAAGATAGCGTTGGGAATATTGGTATTATTACTCGATTTCTAAGGGCGCGGGATGGTACATTTGTATGGAAGGTACCAGAGGGGGAGTTGCCAGAATTCCAAGTTTTTCTCCGAAACTTTCGCCAGTTATAGCTATACAATACAATCTTTGGGCAAGAACGCATTGGTGGTATTGATATTATTACACGATTTCTTAACTGGGTGGAATGGTACATTTGTATGGGAGGTACCATGAGGGGAGTTGCCAGACTTCCAAGTTCTAGTCTGACAGTTTGTACAGTTATAGCTTTACTATGGGAGGTACCAGAAGGGGAGTTGCCAGATTTCCAAGTTCTTGTCTGAAAGTTGGTCCAGTTATAGCTTTACTAAATACAGAATTTGGGCAGCATCGCGGCGGTGGTATTGATAATATCACACGGTTTTTAAGTGGCGGGACGGTACATTTGTATGGAAGGTACCAGAAGGGGAGTTGACTTCCACGTTCTTGTCTGAATGTTTGTTGATAATATTACACGGTTTTTAAGTGGCGGGATGGTACATTTGCATGGAAGGTACCAGAAGGGGTGTTGCCAGACTTCCACCTTCTTGTCTGAAAGATTGTACAGTTATAGCTTTACTAAATACAAAATTTGGGCAAGATAGCGTTGGGAATATTGGTATTATTACTCGATTTCTAAGGGCGCAGGATGGTACATTTGTATGGGAGGTACCAGAAGGGGAGTTGACTTCCACGTTCTTGTCTGAATGTTTGTTGATAATATTACACGGTTTTTAAGTGGCGGGATCGTACATTTGTATGGAAGGTACCAGAAGGGGAGTTTGCAGACTTCCACCTTCTAGTCTGAAAGATTGTACAGTTATAGCTTTACTAAATACAAAATTTGGGCAAGATAGCGTTGGGAATATTGGTATTATTACTCGATTTCTAAGGGCGCAGGATGGTACATTTGTATGGAAGGTACCAGAGGGGGAGTTGCCAGACTTCCAAGTTTTTGTCCGAAACTTTCGCCAGTTATAGCTATACAATACAATCTTTGGGCAAGAACGCATTGGTGGTATTGATATTATTACACGATTTCTTAACTGGGTGGAATGGTACATTTGTATGGGAGGTACCATGAGGGGAGTTGCCAGACTTCCAAGTTCTAGTCTGACAGTTTGTACAGTTATAGCTTTACTAAATGCAAAATTTGGATAGGATCGCGTTGGTGGTATTAATAATAATAACACCATTTCGTAAGTTGGTGGAATGGTACATTTGTATGGAAGGTCCCAGAAGGGGAGTTGACTTCCACGTTCTTGTCTGCATGTTTGTTGATAATATTACACGGTTTTTAAGTGGCGGGATGGTACATTTGTATGGAAGGTACCAGAAGGGGAGTTTCCAGACTTCCACCTTCTTGTCTGAAAGATTGTACAGTTATAGCTTTACTAAATACAAAATTTGGGGAAGATAGCGTTGGGAATATTGGTATTATTACTCGATTTCTAAGCGCGCAGGCTGGTACATTTGTATGGAAGGTACCAGAAGGGGAGTTTCCAGACTTCCACCTTCTTGTCTGACAGTTTGTACAGTTATAGCTTTACTAAATGCAAAATTTGGGCAAGATAGCGTTGGGAATTTTGATATTATTACACGGTTTCTAAGGGCGCGGGATGTTACATTTGTATGGGAGGTACCATGAGGGGAGTTGCCAGACTTCCAAGTTTTTGTCCGAAACTTTCGCCAGTTATAGCTTTACTAAATGCAAAATTTGGATAGGATCGCGTTGGTGGTATTAATAATAATAACACCATTTCGTAAGTTGGTGGAATGGTACATTTGTATGGAAGGTCCCAGAAGGGGAGTTGACTTCCACGTTCTTGTCTGCATGTTGGTTGATAATATTACACGGTTTTTAAGTGGCGGGATGGTAGTAATTGTATGGAAGGTACCAGAAGGGGAGTTGACTTCCACGTTCTTGTCTGCATGTTTGTTGATAATATTACACGGTTTTTAAGTGGCGGGATGGTAGTAATTGTATGGAAGGTACCAGAAGGGGAGTTGCCAGACTTCCACGTTCTTGTCTAACAGATTGTACAGTTATAGCTTTACTAAATACAAAATTTGGGCAAGATAGCGTTGGGAATATTGGTATTATTACTCGATTTCTAAGGGCGCGGGATGGTACATTTGTATGGAAGGTACCAGAGGGGGAGTTGCCAAACATCCAAGTTTTTGTCCGAAACTTTCGCCAGTTATAGCTATACAATACAATCTTTGGGCAAGAACGCATTGGTGGTATTGATATTATTACACGATTTCTTAACTGGGTGGAATGGTACATTTGTATGGGAGGTACCATGAGGGGAGTTGCTAGACTTCCAAGTTCTAGTCTGACAGTTTGTACAGTTATAGCTTTACTAAATGCAAAATTTGGGTAGGATCGCGTTGGTGGTATTAATAATAATAACACCATTTCGTAAGTTGGTGGAATGGTACATTTGTATGGAAGGTCCCAGAAGGGGAGTTGACTTCCACGTTCTTGTCTGCATGTTTGTTGATAATATTACACGGTTTTTAAGTGGCGGGATGGTACATTTGTATGGAAGGTACCAGAAGGGGAGTTTCCAGACTTCCACCTTCTTGTCTGAAAGATTGTACAGTTATAGCTTTACTAAATACAAAATTTGGGCAAGATAGCGTTGGGAATATTGGTATTATTACTCGATTTCTAAGGGCGCGGGATGGTACATTTGTATGGGAGGTACCATGAGGGGAGTTGCCAGACTTCCAAGTTTTTGTCCGAAACTTTCGCCAGTTATAGCTTTACTAAATGCAAAATTTGGATAGGATCGCGTTGGTGGTATTAATAATAATAACACCATTTCGTAAGTTGGTGGAATGGTACATTTGTATGGAAGGTCCCAGAAGGGGAGTTGACTTCCACGTTCTTGTCTGCATGTTTGTTGATAATATTACACGGTTTTTAAGTGGCGGGATGGTACATTTGTATGGAAGGTACCAGAAGGGGAGTTTCCAGACTTCCACCTTCTTGTCTGAAAGATTGTACAGTTATAGCTTTACTAAATACAAAATTTGGGCAAGAAAGCGTTGGGAATATTGGTATTATTACTCGATTTCTAAGGGCGCAGGATGGTACATTTGTATGGGAGGTACCAGAAGGGGAGTTGCCAGACTTCCAAGTTTTTGTCCGAAACTTTCTCCAGTTATAGCTTTACTAAAACAGACTTTGGTCAAGATCGCTTTGGTGGTATTGATATTATTACACCAATTCTTAAGTGGGTGGAATGGTACATTTGTATGGGTGGTAACAGAAGGGGACTTGCCAGACTTCGAAGTTCTAGTCTGACAGTTTGTACAGTTATAGCTTTACTAAATGCAAAATTTGGATAGGATCGCGTTGGTGGTATTAATAATAATAACACCATTTCGTAAGTTGGTGGAATGGTACATTTGTATGGAAGGTCCCAGAAGGGGAGTTGACTTCCACGTTCTTGTCTGCATGTTTGTTGATAATATTACACGGTTTTTAAGTGGCGGGATGGTAGTAATTGTATGGAAGGTACCAGAAGGGGAGTTGCCAGACTTCCACGTTCTTGTCTAAAAGATTGTACAGTTATATCTTTACTAAATACAAAATTTGGGCAAGATAGCGTTGGGAATATTGGTATTATTACTCGATTTCTAAGGGCGCGGGATGGTACATTTGTATGGAAGGTACCAGAAGGGGAGTTGCCAGACTTCCAAGTTTTTGTCCGAAACTTTCGCCAGTTATAGCTTTACTAAATACAAACTTTGGGCAAGAACGCGTTGGTGGTATTGATATTATCACACGATTTCTTAAGTGGGTGGAATGGTACATTTGTATGGGAGGTTCCAGAAGGGGAGTTGCCAGACTTCCAAGTTCTTGTCTGAAAGTTGGTCCAGTTATAGCTTTACGAAATACAGAATTTGGGCAGTATCGCGTAGGCGGTATTGATAGTATTACACGCTTTCTAAGGAGGTGGAATGGTATATTTGTATGGGTGGTACCAGAAGGGGACTTGCCAGACTTCTGACAGTTTGTCCAGTTATAGCTTTACTAAATACAAAATTAGGACAAGATAGCGTTGGGAATTTTGGTATTATTACTCGATTTCTAAGGGCGCGGGATGGTACATTTGTATGGGAGGTACCATGAGGGGAGTTGCCAGACTTTCAAGTTTTTGTCCGAAACTTTCTCCAGTTATAGCTTTACTAAATACAGACATTGGGCAAGATCGCTTTGGTGGTATTGATATTATTACATCATTTCTTAAGTGGGTTGAATGGTACATTTGTATGGTAGGTACCATGAGGGAAGTTGCCAGACTTCCAAGTTCTTGTCTGACAGTTTGTACAGTTATAGCTTTACTAAATGCAAAATTTCGATAGGATCGGGTTGGTGGTATTAATATTATTACACCATTTCCTAAGTGGGTGGAATGGTACATTTGTATGGGAGGTACCAGAAGGGGAGTTGCGAGACTACCAAGTTTTTGTCCGAAACTTTCTCTAGTTATAGCTTTACTAAATACAAACTTTGGGCAAGAACGCGTTGGTGGTATTGATATTATCACACGATTTCTTAAGTGGGTGGAATGGTACATTTGTATGGGAGGTTCCAGAAGGGGAGTTGCCAGACTTCCAAGTTCTTGTCTGAAAGTTGGTCCAGTTATAGCTTTACTAAATACAGAATTTGGGCAGCATCGCGGTGTTATTGATATTATTACTCGATTTCTAAGGGGGTGGAATGGTACATTTGTATTGAAGATACCAGAAGGGGAGTTGACTTCCACGTTCTTGTCTGAATGTTTGTTCATAATATTACATGGTTTTTAAGTGGCGGGATGGTACATTTGTATGGAAGGTACCAGAAGGGGAGTTGCCAGACTTCCAAGTTCTTGTCTGAAAGTTGGTCCAGTTATAGCTTTACTAAATACAGAATTTGGGCAGCGTCGCGGTGTTATTGATATTATTACTCGATTTCTAAATGGGTGGAATGGTACATTTGTATAGGAGGTACCCGAAGGGGAGTTGCCAGACTTTCAAGTTTTTGTCAAAAACTTTGTGAAGGTATACGTTTACTAAATACAAAATTTGGGCAAGATTACGTTTGTCCTATTGATAATATTAGACGGTTTTTAAGTGGCGGGATGGTACATTTGTATGAGAGGTACCATGAGGGGAGTTGCCAGACTTTCAAGTTTTTGTCCGAAACTTTCTCCAGTTATAGCTTTACTAAAACAGACTTTGGTCAAGATCGCTTTGGTGGTATTGATATTATTACACAAATTCTTAAGTGGGTGGAATGGTATATTTGTATGGGTGGTACCAGAAGGGGAGTTGCCAGACTTCCAAGTTCTAGTCTGACAGTTTGTGCAGTTATAGCTTTACTAAATGCAAAATTTGGATAGGATCGCGTTGGTGGTATTAATATTATTACACCATTTCCTAAGTGGGTGGAATGGTACATTTGTATGGAAGGTCCCAGAAGAGGAGTTGACTTCCACGTTCTTATCTGCATGTTTGTTGATAATATTACACGGTTTTTAAGTGGCGGGATGGTACAATTGTATGGAATGTACCAGAACGGGAGTTGACTTCCACGTTCTTGTCTGAATGTTTGTTGATAATATTACACGGTTTTTAAGTGGCGGGATGGTAGTAATTGTATGGAAGGTACCAGAAGACTTCCACGTTCTTGTCTGAAAGATTGTACAGTTATAGCTTTACTAAATACAAAATTTGGGAAGATAGCGTTGGGAATATTGGTATTATTACTCGATTTCTTAAGTGGGTGGAATGGTACATTTGTATGGGAGGTTCCAGAAGGGGAGTTGCCAGACTTCCAAGTTCTTGTCTGAAAGTTGGTCCAGTTGTAGCTTTACTAAATACAGAATTTGGGCAGCATCGCGGTGTTATTGATATTATTACTCGATTTCTAAGGGGGTGGAATGGTACATTTGTATGGGAGGTACCATGAGGGGAGTTGCCAGACTTCCAAGTTCTTGTCTGACAGTTTGTACAGTTATAGCTTTACTAAATGCAAAATTTGGATAGGATCGGGTAGGTGGTATTAATATTATTACACCATTTCCTAAGTGGGTGAAATGGTACATTTGTATGGGAGGTACCAGAAGGGGAGTTGCGAGACTTCCAAGTTTTTGTCCGAAACTTTCTCTAGTTATAGCTTTACTAAATACAAACTTTGGGCAAGAACGCGTTGGTGGTATTGATATTATTACACGATTTCTGAAGTGGGTGGAATGGTACATTTGTATGGGAGGTACCATACAAATGTTTGTACAGTTATAGCTTTACTAAATACAAAATTTGGGCAAGATAGCGTTGGGAATATTGGTATTATTACTCGATTTCTAAGGGCGCGGGATGGTACATTTGTATGGAAGGTACCAGAAGGGGAGTTGCCAGACTTCCAAGTTTTTGTCCGAAACTTTCGCCAGTTATAGCTTTACTAAATACAAACTTTGGGCAAGAACGCGTTGGTGGTATTGATATTATCACACGATTTCTTAAGTGGGTGGAATGGTACATTTGTATGGGTGGTAGAAGGGGAGTTGCCAGACTTCCAAGTTCTTGTCTGAAAGTTGGTCCAGTTATAGCTTTACTAAATACAGAATTTGGGCAGCATCGCGGTGTTATTGATATTATTACTCGATTTCTAAGGGGGTGGAATGGTACATTTGTATGGGAGGTACCAGAAGGGGAGTTGCCAGACTTTCAAGTTTTTGTCAAAAACTTTGTGAAGGTATACGTTTACTAAATACAAAATTTGGGCAAGATTACGTTTGTCCTATTGATAATATTAGACGGTTTTTAAGTGGCGGGATGGTACATTTGTATGAGAGGTACCATGAGGGGAGTTGCCAGACTTTCAAGTTTTTGTCCGAAACTTTCACCAGTTATAGCTTTACTAAAACAGACTTTGGTCAAGATCGCTTTGGTGGTATTGATATTATTACACAAATTCTTAAGTGGGTGGAATGGTATATTTGTATGGGTGGTACCAGAAGGGGAGTTGCCAGACTTCCAAGTTCTAGTCTGACAGTTTGTACAGTTATAGCTTTACTAAATGCAAAATTTGGATAGGATCGCGTTGGTGGTATTAACATTATTACACCATTTCCTAAGTGGGTGGAATGGTACATTTGTATGGAAGGTCCCAGAAGGGGAGTTGACTTCCACGTTCTTATCTGCATGTTTGTTGATAATATTACACGGTTTTTAAGTGGCGGGATGGTACATTTGTATGGAAGGTACCAGAAGGGAGTTGCCAGACTTCCAAGTTTTTGTCCGAAACTTTCGCCAGTTATAGCTTTACTAAATACAAACTTTGGGCAAGAACGCGTTGGTGGTATTGATATTATTACACGATTTCTTAAGTGGGTGGAATGGTACATTTGTATTGGAGGTTCCAGAAGGGGAGTTGCCAGACTTCCAAGTTCTTGTCTGAAAGTTGGTCCAGTTATAGCTTTACTAAATACAGAATTTGGGCAGCATCGCGGTGTTATTGATATTATTACTCGATTTCTAAGGGGGTGGAATGGTACATTTGTATGGGAGGTACCATGAGGGGAGTTGCCAGACTTCCAAGTTCTTGTCTGACAGTTTTTACAGTTATAGCTTTACTAAATGCAAAATTTGGATAGGATCGGGTAGGTGGTATTAATATTATTACACCATTTCCTAAGTGGGTGAAATGGTACATTTGTATGGGAGGTACCAGAAGGGGAGTTGCGAGACTTCCAAGTTTTTGTCCGAAACTTTCTCTAGTTATAGCTTTACTAAATACAAACTTTGGGCAAGAACGCGTTGGTGGTATTGATATTATTACACGATTTCTGAAGTGGGTGGAATGGTACATTTGTATGGGAGGTACCATACAAATGTTTGTACAGTTATAGCTTTACTAAATACAAAATTTGGGCAAGATAGCGTTGGGAATATTGGTATTATTACTCGATTTCTAAGGGCGCGGGATGGTACATTTGTATGGAAGGTACCAGAAGGGGAGTTGCCAGACTTCCAAGTTTTTGTCCGAAACTTTCGCCAGTTATAGCTTTACTAAATACAAACTTTGGGCAAGAACGCGTTGGTGGTATTGATATTATCACACGATTTCTTAAGTGGGTGGAATGGTACATTTGTATGGGTGGTAGAAGGGGAGTTGCCAGACTTCCAAGTTCTTGTCTGAAAGTTGGTCCAGTTATAGCTTTACTAAATACAGAATTTGGGCAGCATCGCGGTGTTATTGATATTATTACTCGATTTCTAAGGGGGTGGAATGGTACATTTGAATGGGAGGTACCAGAAGGGGAGTTGCCAGACTTTCAAGTTTTTGTCAAAAACTTTGTGAAGGTATACGTTTACTAAATACAAAATTTGGGCAAGATTACGTTTGTCCTATTGATAATATTAGACGGTTTTTAAGTGGCGGGATGGTACATTTGTATGAGAGGTACCATGAGGGGAGTTGCCAGACTTTCAAGTTTTTGTCCGAAACTTTCACCAGTTATAGCTTTACTAAAACAGACTTTGGTCAAGATCGCTTTGGTGGTATTGATATTATTACACAAATTCTTAAGTGGGTGGAATGGTATATTTGTATGGGTGGTACCAGAAGGGGAGTTGCCAGACTTCCAAGTTCTAGTCTGACAGTTTGTACAGTTATAGCTTTACTAAATGCAAAATTTGGATAGGATCGCGTTGGTGGTATTAACATTATTACACCATTTCCTAAGTGGGTGGAATGGTACATTTGTATGGAAGGTCCCAGAAGGGGAGTTGACTTCCACGTTCTTATCTGCATGTTTGTTGATAATATTACACGGTTTTTAAGTGGCGGGATGGTACAATTGTATGGAATGTACCAGAAGGGGAGTTGCCAGACTTCCACGTTCTTGTCTGAAAGATTGTACAGTTATAGCTTTACTAAATACAAAATTTGGGCAAGATCGAGTTGGTGGAATTGATAATATTACACGGTTTTTAAGTGGCGGGATGGTACATTTGTATGGAAGGTACCAGAACGGGAGTTGACTTCCACGTTCTTGTCTGAATGTTTGTTGATAATATTACACGGTTTTTAAGTGGCGGGATGGTACATTTGTATTGAAGGTACCAGAAGGGGAGTTGCCAGACTTCCAAGTTTTTGTCCGAAACTTTCGCCAGTTATAGCTTTACTAAATACAAACTTTGGGCAAGAACGCGTTGGTGGTATTGATATTATTACACGATTTCTTAAGAGGGTGGAATGGTACATTTGTATGGGAGGTTCCAGAAGGGGAGTTGCCAGACTTCCAAGTTCTTGTCTGAAAGTTGGTCCAGTTATAGCTTTACTAAATACAGAATTTGGGCAGCATCGCGGTGTTATTGATATTATTACTCGATTTCTAAGGGGGCGGGATGGTACATTTGTATGGAAGGTCCCAGAAGGGGAGTTGACTTCCACGTTCTTATCTGCATGTTTGTTGATAATATTACACGGTTTTTAAGTGGCGGGATGGTACAATTGTATGGAATGTACCAGAAGGGGAGTTGCCAGACTTCCACGTTCTTGTCTGAAAGATTGTACAGTTATAGCTTTACTAAATACAAAATTTGGGCAAGATCGAGTTGGTGGAATTGATAATATTACACGGTTTTTAAGTGGCGGGATGGTACATTTGTATGGAAGGTACCAGAACGGGAGTTGACTTCCACGTTCTTGTCTGAATGTTTGTTGATAATATTACACGGTTTTTAAGTGGCGGGATGGTACATTTGTATGGGAGGTACCAGAAGGGGAGTTGCCAGACTTTCAAGTTTTTGTCAAAAACTTTGTGAAGGTATACGTTTACTAAATACAAAATTTGGGCAAGATTGCGTTTGTCCTATTGATAATATTAGACGGTTTTTAAGTGGCGGGATGGTACATTTGTATGAGAGGTACCAGAAGGGGAGTTGCCAGACTTCCACGTTCTTGTCTGAAAGTTTGTACAGTAATAGCTTTACTAAATACAAAATTTGGGAAGATAGCGTTGGGAATATTGGTATTATTACTCGATTTCTAAGGGCGCGGGATGGTACATTTGTATGGAAGGTACCAGAAGGGGAGTTGCCAGACTTTCAAGTTTTTGTCCGAAACTTTCTCCAATTATAGCTTTACTAAATACAGACTTTGGGCAAGATCGCTTTGGTGGTATTGATATTATTACATCATTTCTTAAGTGGGTTGAATGGTACATTTGTATGGGAGGTACCAGAAGGGGAGTTGCCAGACTTTCAAGTTATTGTCAAAAAATTTGTGAAGGTATACGTTTACTAAATACAAAATTTGGGCAAGATTGCGTTTGTCCTATTGATAATATTACACGGTTTTTAAGTGGCGGGATGGTACATTTGTATGGGAGGTACCAGAAGGGGAGTTGCCAGACTTTCAAGTTTTTGTCAAAAACTTTGTGAAGGTATACGTTTACTAAATACAAAATTTGGGCAAGATTGCGTTTGTCCTATTGATAATATTAGACGGTTTTTAAGTGGCGGGATGGTACATTTGTATGAGAGGTACCAGAAGGGGAGTTGCCAGACTTCCACGTTCTTGTCTGAAAGTTTGTACAGTAATAGCTTTACTAAATACAAAATTTGGGAAGATAGCGTTGGGAATATTGGTATTATTACTCGATTTCTAAGGGCGCGGGATGGTACATTTGTATGGAAGGTACCAGAAGGGGAGTTGCCAGACTTTCAAGTTTTTGTCCGAAACTTTCTCCAATTATAGCTTTACTAAATACAGACTTTGGGCAAGATCGCTTTGGTGGTATTGATATTATTACATCATTTCTTAAGTGGGTTGAATGGTACATTTGTATGGGAGGTACCAGAAGGGGAGTTGCCAGACTTTCAAGTTTTTGTCAAAAACTTTGTGAAGGTATACGTTTACTAAATACAAAATTTGGGCAAGATTGCGTTTGTCCTATTGATAATATTAGACGGTTTTTAAGTGGCGGGATGGTACATTTGTATGAGAGGTACCAGAAGGGGAGTTGCCAGACTTCCACCTTCTTGTCTGAAAGTTTGTACAGTAATAGCTTTACTAAATACAAAATTTGGGAAGATAGCGTTGGGAATATTGGTATTTTTACTCGATGTCTAAGGGCGCGGATGGTACATTTGTATTTGTCCGAAACTTTCTCTAGTTATAGCTTTACTAAATACAAACTTTGGGCAAGAACGCGTTGGTGGTATTGATATTATTACACGATTTCTGAAGTGGGTGGAATGGTACATATGTATGGGAGGTACCATACAAATGTTTGTACAGTTATAGCTTTACTAAATACAAAATTTGGGCAAGATAGCGTTGGGAATATTGGTATTATAACTCGATTTTTAAGGGCGCGGGATGGTACATTTGTATGGAAGGTACCAGAAGGGGAGTTGCCGGACTTCCAAGTTCTTGTCTGAAAGTTGGTCCAGTTATAGCTTTACTAAATACAGAATTTGGGAAGCATCGCGGTGTTATTGATATTATTACTCGATTTCTAAGGGGGTGGAATGGTACATTTGTATGAAAGATACCAGAAGGGGAGTTGACTTCCACGTTCTTGTCTGAATGTTTGTTGATAATATTACATGGTTTTTAAGTGGCGGGATGGTACATTTGTATGGTAGGTACCAGAAGGGGAGTTTCCAGACTTCCAAGATTTTGTCCGAAACTTTCTCCAGTTATAGCTTTACTAAATACAAACTTTGGGCAAGAACGCGTTGGTGGTATTGATATTATTACACCAATTCTTAAGTGGGTGGAATGGTATATTTGTATGGGTGGTACCAGAAGGGGAGTTGTCAGACTTCCAAGTTCTAGTCTGACAGTCTAGTCAAATGTTTGTACAGTTATAGCTTTACTAAATACAAAATTTGGGCAAGAGAGCGTTGGGAATATTGGTATTATTACTCGATTTTTAAGGGCGCGGGATGGTACATTTGTATGGAAGGTACCAGAAGGGGAGTTGCCAGACTTCCAAGTTTTTGTCCGAAACTTTCGCCAGTTATAGCTTTACTAAATACAAACTTTGGGCAAGAACGCGTTGGTGGTATTGATATTATCACACGATTTCTTAAGTGGGTGGAATGGTACATTTGTATGGGAGGTTCCAGAAGGGGAGTTGCCAGACTTCCAAGTTCTTGTCTGAAAGTTGGTCCAGTTATAGCTTTACTAAATACAGAATTTGGGCTGCATCGCGGTGTTATTGATATTATTACTCGATTTCTAAGGGGGTGGAATGGTACATTTGTATGGGAGGTACCAGAAGGGGAGTTGCCAGACTTTCAAGTTTTTGTCAAAAACTTTGTGAAGGTATACGTTTTCTAAATACAAAATTTGGGCAAGATTACGTTTGTCCTATTGATAATATTACACGGGTTTTAAGTGGCGGGATGGTACATTTGTATGAGAGGTACCATGAGGGGAGTTGCCAGACTTTCAAGTTTTTGTCCGAAACTTTCTCCAGTTATAGCTTTACTAAAACAGACTTTGGTCAAGATCGCTTTGGTGGTATTGATATTATTACACCAATTCTTAAGTGGGTGGAATGGTATATTTGTATGGGTGGTACCAGAAGGGGAGTTGCCAGACTTCCAAGTTCTAGTCTGACAGTTTGTACAGTTACAGCTTTACTAAATGCAAAATTTGGACAGGATCGCGTTGGTGGTATTAATATTATAACACCATTTCCTAAGTGGGTGGAATGGTACATTTGTATGGAAGGTCCCAGAAGGGGAGTTGACTTCCACGTTCTTATCTGCATGTTTGTTGATAATATTACACGGTTTTTAAGTGGCGGGATTGTACAATTGTATGGAATGTACCAGAAGGGGAGTTGCCAGACTTCCACGTTCTTGTCTGAAAGATTGTACAGTTATAGCTTTACTAAATACGAACTTTGGGCAAGAACGCGTTGGTGGTATTGATATTATTACACGATTTCTGAAGTGGGTGGAATGGTACATTTGTATGGGAGGTACCATACAAATGTTTGTACAGTTATAGCTTTACTAAATACAAAATTTGGGCAAGATAGCGTTGGGAATATTGGTATTATAACTCGATTTTTAAGGGCGCGGGATGGTACATTTGTATGGAAGGTACCAGAAGGGGAGTTTCCAGACTTCCAAGTTTTTGTCCGAAACTTTCGCCAGTTATAGCTTTACTAAATACAAACTTTGGGCAAGAACGCGTTGGTGGTATTGATATTATCACACGATTTCTTAAGTGGGTGGAACGGTACATTTGTATGGGAGGTTCCAGAAGGGGAGTTGCCAGACTTCCAAGTTCTTGTCTGAAAGTTGGTCCAGTTATAGCTTTACTAAATACAGAATTTGGGCTGCATCGCGGTGTTATTGATATTATTACTCGATTTCTAAGGGGGTGGAATGGTACATTTGTATGGGAGGTACCAGAAGGGGAGTTGACTTCCACGTTCTTGTCTGAATGTTTGTTGATAATATTACATGGTTTTTAAGTGGCGGGATGGTACATTTGTATGAGAGGTACCATGAGGGGAGTTGCCAGACTTTCAAGTTTTTGTCCGAAACTTTCTCCAGTTATAGCTTTACTAAATACAAACTTTGGGCAAGAACGCGTTGGTAGTATTGATATTATTACACGATTTCTTAAGTGGGTGGAATGGTACATTTGTATGGGAGGTACCATACAAATGTTTGTACAGTTATAGCTTTACTAAATACAAAATTTGGGCAAAATCGAGTTGGTGGAATTGATAATATTACACGGTTTTTAAGTGGCGGGATGGTACATTTGTATGGAAGGTTCCAGAAGGGGAGTTGCCAGACTTCCAAGTTTTTGTCCGAAACTTTCTCCAGTTATAGCTTTACTGAATACAAAATTTGGGCAAGATACAGTTGGGAATATTGGTATTATTACTCGATTTCTAAGGGCGCGGGATGGTACATTTGTATGGGAGGTTCCAGAAGGGGAGTTGCCAGATTTCCAAGTTCTTGTCTGAAAGTTGGTCCAGTTATAGCTTTACTAAAACAGACTTTGGTTAAGATCGCTTTGGTGGTATTGATATTATTACACCAATTTTTTAGTGGGTGGAATGGTATATTTGTATCAGTGGTACCAGAAGGGGACTTGCCAGACTTCCAAGTTCATGTCTGACAGTTTGTACAGTTATAGCTTTACTAAATACAAAATTTGGGCAAGATAGCGTTGGGAATTTTGGTATTATTACACGGTTTCTAAGGGCGCGGGATAGTACATTTGTATAGGAGGTACCATGAGGGGATTTGCCAGACTTCCAAGTTCATGTCTCACAGTTTGTTCAGTTATAGCTTTACTAAATACAAAATTTGGGCAAGATAGCGTTGGGAATATTGGTATTATTACTCGATTTCTAAGGGCGCGGGATGGTACATTTGTATGGAAGGTACCATGAGGGGAGTTGCCAGACTTTCAAGTTTTTGTCCGAAACTTTCTCCAGTTATAGCTTTACTAAAACAGACTTTGGTTAAGATCGCTTTGGTGGTATTGATATTATTACACCAATTCTTAAGTGGGTGGAATGGTATATTTTTATGGGTGGTACCAGAAGGGGACTTGCCAGACTTCCAAGCTCATGTCTGACAGTTTGTACAGTTATAGCTTTACTAAATACAAAATTTGGGCAAGATAGCGTTGGGAATATTGGTATTATTACTCGATTTCTAAGGGCGCGGGATGGTACATTTGTATGGAAGGTACCGTGAGGGGAGATGCCAGACTTTCAAGTTTTTGTCCGAAACTTTCTCCAGTTATAGCTTTACTAAATACATACTTTGGGCAAGAACGCGTTGGTGGTATTGATATTATTACACGATTTCTTAAGAGGGTGGAATGGTACATTTGTATGGGAGGTACCATGAGGAGAGTTGCCAGACTTCCACGTTCTTGTCTGAAAGATTGTACAGTTATAGCTTTACTAAATACAAAATTTGGGCAAGATAGCGTTGGGAATATTGGTATTATTACTCGATTTCTATGGGCGCGGGATGGTAAATTTGTATGGGAGTTGCCAAACTTCCACGTTCTTGTCTGAAAGTTTGTACAGTTATAGCTTTACTGAATAAAAAATTTGTGCAAGATAGCGTTGGGAATATTGGTATTATTACTCGATTTCTAAGGGCGCGGGTTGGTACATTTGTATGGGAGGTTCCAGAAGGGGAGTTGCCAGATTTCCAAGTTCTCGTCTGAAAGTTGGTCCAGTTATAGCTTTACTAAAACAGACTTTGGTTAAGATCGCTTTGGTGGTATTGATATTATTACACAAATTCTTAAGTGGGTGGAATGGTGTGTTTGTATGGGTGGTACCAGAAGGGGACATGCCAGACTTCCACGTTCTTGTCTGAAAGATTGTACAGTTTTAGCTTTACTAAATACAAAATTTGGGCAAGATAGCGTTGGGAATATTGGTATTATTACTCGATTTCTATGGGCGCGGGATGGTAAATTTGTATGGGAGTTGCCAAACTTCCACGTTCTTGTCTGAAAGTTTGTACAGTTATAGCTTTACTGAATAAAAAATTTGGGCAAGATAACGTTGGGAATATTGGTATTATTACTCGATTTCTAAGGGCGCGGGATGGTACATTTGTATGGAAGGTACCATGAGGGGAGTTGCCAGACTTTCAAGTTTTTGTCCGAAACTTTCTCCAGTTATAGCTTTACTAAAACAGACTTTGGTTAAGATCGCTTTGGTGGTATTGATATTATTACACCAATTCTTAAGTGGGTGGAATGGTATATTTGTATGGGTGGTACCAGAAGGGGACTTGCCAGACTTCCAAGCTCATGTCTGACAGTTTGTACAGTTATAGCTTTACTAAATACAAAATTTGGGCAAGATAGCGTTGGGAATATTGGTATTATTACTCGATTTCTAAGGGCGCGGGATGGTACATTTGTATGGAAGGTACCATGAGGGGAGATGCCAGACTTTCAAGTTTTTGTCCGAAACTTTCTCCAGTTATAGCTTTACTAAATACATACTTTGGGCAAGAACGCGTTGGTGGTATTGATATTATTACACGATTTCTTAAGAGGGTGGAATGGTACATTTGTATGGGAGGTACCATGAGGAGAGTTGCCAGACTTCCACGTTCTTGTCTGAAAGATTGTACAGTTATAGCTTTACTAAATACAAAATTTGGGCAAGATAGCGTTGGGAATATTGGTATTATTACTCGATTTCTATGGGCGCGGGATGGTAAATTTGTATGGGAGTTGCCAAACTTCCACGTTCTTGTCTGAAAGTTTGTACAGTTATAGCTTTACTGAATAAAAAATTTGGGCAAGATAGCGTTGGGAATATTGGTATTATTACTCGATTTCTAAGGGCGCGGGATGGTACATTTGTATGGAAGGTACCATGAGGGGAGTTGCCAGACTTTCAAGTTTTTGTCCGAAACTTTCTCCAGTTATAGCTTTACTAAAACAGACTTTGGTTAAGATCGCTTTGGTGGTATTGATATTATTACACCAATTCTTAAGTGGGTGGAATGGTATATTTGTATGGGTGGTACCAGAAGGGGACTTGCCAGACTTCCAAGCTCATGTCTGACAGTTTGTACAGTTATAGCTTTACTAAATACAAAATTTGGGCAAGATAGCGTTGTGAATATTGGTATTATTACTCGATTTCTAAGGGCGCGGGATGGTACATTTGTATTGGAGGTACCATGATGGGAGTTGCCAGACTTTCAAGTTTTTGTCCGAAACTTTCTCCAGTTATAGCTTTACTAAAACAGACTTTGGTAAAGATCGCTTTGGTGGTATTGATATTATTACACCATTTCTTAAGTGGGTTGAATGGTACATTTGTATGGGAGGTACCATACAAATGTTTGTACAGATATAGCTTTACTAAATACAAAATTTGGGCAAGATCGAGTTGGTGGTATTGATAATATTACACGGTTTTTAAGTGGCGGGATGGTACATTTGTATGGAAGGTACCAGAAGGGGAGTTGCCAGACTTCCAAGTTTTTGTCCGAAACTTTCTCCAGTTATAGCTTTACTAAATACAAACTTTGGGCAAGAACGCGTTGGTGGTATTGATATTATTACACGATTTCTTAAGCGGGTGGAATGGTACATTTGTATGGGAGATACCAGAAGGGGAGTTGCCAAACTTAAACGTTCTTGTCTGAAACTTTGTACAGTTACAGCTTTACAGTTATAGCTTTACTAAATACAGAATTTGGGCAGCATCGCGGCGGTGGTATTGATAATATCACACGGTTTTTAAGTGGCGGGACGGTACGTTTGTATGGAAGGTACCAGAAGGGGAGTTGACTTCCACGTTCTTGTCTGAATGTTTGTTGATAATATTACACGGATTTTAAGTGGCGGGATGGTACATTTGTATGGAAGGTACCAGAAGGGGTGTTGCCAGACTTCCACCTTCTTGTCTGAAAGATTGTACAGTTATAGCTTTACTAAATACAAAATTTGGGCAAGATAGCGTTGGGAATATTGGTATTATTACTCGATTTCTAAGGGCGCAGGATGGTACATTTGTATGGGAGGTACCAGAAGGGGAGTTGACTTCCACGTTCTTGTCTGAATGTTTGTTGATAATATTACACGGTTTTTAAGTGGCGGGATAGTACATTTGTATGGAAGGTACCAGAAGGGGAGTTGACTTCCACGTTCTTGTCTGAATGTTTGTTGATAATATTACACGGTTTTTAAGTGGCGGGATGGTACATTTGTATGGAAGGTACCAGAAGGGGAGTTTCCAGACTTCCACCTTCTTGTCTGAAAGATTGTACAGTTATAGCTTTACTAAATACAAAATTTGGGCAAGCAAGCGTTGGGAATATTGGTATTATTACTCGATTTCTAAGGGCGCAGGATGGTACATTTGTATGGGAGGTACCAGAAGGGGAGTTGACTTCCACGTTCTTGTCTGAATGTTTGTTGATAATATTACACGGTTTTTAAGTGGCGGGATAGTACATTTGTATGGAAGGTACCAGAAGGGGAGTTGACTTCCACGTTCTTGTCTGAATGTTTGTTGATAATATTACACGGTTTTTAAGTGGCGGGATGGTACATTTGTATGGAAGGTACCAGAAGGGGAGTTTCCAGACTTCCACCTTCTTGTCTGAAAGATTGTACAGTTATAGCTTTACTAAATGCAAAATTTGGGCAAGATAGCGTTGGGAATTTTGGTATTATTACACGGTTTCTAAGGGCGCGGGATGGTACATTTGTATGGGAGGTACCATGAGGGGAGTTGCCAGACTTCCAAGTTCATGTCTCACAGTTTGTTCAGTTATAGCTTTACTAAATGCAAAATTTGGATAGGATCGCGTTGGTGGTATTAATATTTTTACACCATTTCCTAAGTGGGTGGAATGGTACATTTGTATGGAAGGTCCCAGAAGGGGAGTTGACTTCCACGTTCTTGTCTGCATGTTTGTTGATAATATTACACGGTTTTTAAGTAGCGGGATGGTACAATTGTATGGAAGGTACCAGAAGGGGAGTTGCCAGACTTCCACGTTCTTGTCTGAAAGATTGTACAGTTATAGCTTTACTAAATACAATCTTTGGGCAAGAACGCATTGGTGGTATTGATATTATTACACGATTTCTTAACTGGGTGGAATGGTACATTTGTATGGAAGGTCCCAGAAGGGGAGTTGACTTCCACGTTCTTGTCTGCATGTTTGTTGATAATATTACACGGTTTTTAAGTGGCGGTGTTTTGTTATAAACTTCTATTTTAATTATTGCCTTTGAATTAAGAAGGCTTTGATTATTTTAATTTGTTTAATTTCACTGTTTCGTATAATTTATTGTTTCGTATTCAAGGGGTTTTTTTTGTACAATATATGTTTGTATGTAACTTTTCGTGTACTATTTGATAGTTAACAATAAGGGTGGGTTTTTTGTTTTGAACTAGGTACAATGTTTGTTTTGTCTTATAATTATTACATGTTCTTTGTAGGTTAATAATAATTATTTAATTCTTTTTTTTGTATAATATTTACAATTTTGTTACATTTTAGTTTTTAGTGTTTCGTTCACTGGGTTTTATAAATTATTGAGTTCACTTGTGCCGGTTGTTACACATAAACATACTTACAAAATCTGAAATTGTAGAAAGTATGATTTATTGTGTCCTTTTTTTTAAACTGTACTTCACTTTGTCACTAATTCACGGGGGCCGTACTGCTTAGAACTTCAATTAAAAATAAACTGATCTTGTGTGCTGTCTGTCGCTTGCATCCTCCAAAAAGTTATTTTTTGAAGCGCGACAGACCGTTAGCACATAACAAACGAAGGAAAAAACGCAAGGAACGCGACCGCAACCTGTACATAGATTTGTACATAGCACAGGTTGAGAACACTTAGAAAACAAAACAGTGTGGGGCAGAAGTTTAACGCTGTTTTGAACATTCCGCCCCCCCCGTGACTTGGTGACAATCTTACCAACTGACTCATAACTATTGTGGGTCGTCTAGGCGTGGTTCCTTTGAACTGCTGGGGATCTTCTGGGTCCAGTTAGAACATATCCCAGCGATGTTTTTGAGGCTTGTACAGCACCAACTGTGGTAGGTATCGTGCCTTCTTGACGTACTGCCGCATAAACATCACCGCCAAGCTCGATATCCAAGGGGGTGTTGCATCTCGGATCAACATCAGCCAGTCGGTGATGGCCAACATCTGGCACTGGGTCTTCTAGTATGGGGTCTGAGTAGGGTCGTCGAGGAAGCTCGTTGGTAATGAGAGCGTCCACCTTCAGAGTAACGGGATTTCGCTCATGTCTTGGCATTAGTTTGAAGGAGGCGAACTTTCGCCCCTGGTGATGAAAAGTCGGCAACCCCAGCCGTTTGACGAGGGAAGAGGCTATGCGCGAGACTACCGCAGATTGGCATAGAAGCCCACGCACAGATGCCCACCTATCGAGGCAATCTTCTGACACTTTAACCATAACCGTAGGTATGAAGACTGTGGCTCTGTTGAATGCTGGTTCCAGGGGGCCGACGCCAAACATGGCTATATTCAGTTGCTGAGCGCCATGAAGCATGGTGTGGTGGCGTTGGTCACATTGACGACAGCCAGTCAGAGAAGGACAGTCGGGGGCTAGGTGGCTTCGAGCTAGGCAGTTCCGGCAGTACCCTCGCCTTTCGAACGCCTCGTACCGTTGCCGGGGAGACATCTCCTGGAACGTCCTGCATGATCTTATGGCGTGGTCTTCCTGACAAAGGCCACAGGAGTACTGCCAATTGGTGGGACGGCTGTTACGTCGTGACATGTGATCATTGCCACGGCTTGTGTCCCTGAATCGGTTTCCGGTCGGTGCTCGGTGGCGATCGGCTGAGCGGCTGGGGCGAGGTAAGTAAGCGGCCATTTCTGTAAGTAGAAATGATTGTATTAATTGGTAAGGATAGATAAAGAGAAAAAAGACAAAACGTGTGTAATTGCTGAGTAGCGTGACCGAGAGATTTCTGAGTCATTTGGTGGGTAACAGAACAATTTTGGTGATTGGTCGGCTGACAAGTCCATGGCTGGTTCGAATTTCAACCACGCGTACATTTTGGTCACTGCCAGGATGAGTTCTGACAATTCGACCCATTTTCCAGTCGTTTTGTGTTACCCGTTCGTCTTTGATGACGACGAGGTCGTTGACCTGGACATTTTCTTGGGGGTATTTCCATTTGTAACGACGGTGTATCTCCTTCAGATACTCGGTTTTCCATCGTTGTCAGAAATGTTGAGAGACGATTTTTAAGCGTTTCCATCGGTTGGCCAGCGTCACTTCTTCCCCTGATAAATCTGGTTCCGCTGGAGCCAGCATGCATGTCCCAATCAGAAAATGACCCGGTGTCAATGGAGAGAGGTCATCAGGGTCGTCACTGGCCGGGCTAAGGGATCGTGAGTTTAGACAGGCCTCAATTCTGGCTAAGATGGTAGAGAGTTCTTCAAAGGTGAAACTCATTTTTGGTATCAATTTGCGCAAGTGCGTCTTAAAGGACTTCACCCCGGCTTCCCATAGGCCACCCATGTGAGGTGCGCCCGGGGGTATGAATTTCCACTCAAGTGATTGGTGCGCGTTCGTCTCCATGGTGCGATTTTGAAGAGTCTTCATAAAAGCCAGTCTATCCTTGCGAATTAGTTCAGCGGCGCCGACAAAGTTTGTGCCGTTGTCCGAATATATGCACTTGGGGCACCCTCTCCTGCCGATGAACCGTGAGAGTGCAGCAAGAAACGATTGGGCAGACAAGTCGCTCGAGGCTTCTAAGTGAATAGGCTTCGTCGAGAAGCACACGAATATGCATACGTAGCCCTTGGTGACAAGACAAGCTCGGCCAGTGAAACTCTTGATGCAAAAAGGGCCTGCAAAATCGATTCCCGTATTCACAAAGGGTCGGGTGAGCACCGTACGTTCGGGGGGAAGAGCAGCCATGATCTGAGTCTGAGTATGTTGCTTGTATAGTAGGCAAGTTCGGCACTTGTGTATCACTTTCCGTACAAGAGGTTTCAACCTGCACACCCAGAATTCTGATCTAATTACCCGCACCATTAGTTGGTTTCCTCCATGAAGAGTTATCTTGTGAATGAATTCCACGAGTAGTTGAGTCAGATGAGCATGGTAGGGGAGAATAATCGGATGACGTTCGTTATAAGTCTGGGCCGGCGACCGAACCAGCCGCCCATTGGCCCGGATCACTCTCTTCGTATCTAAAAATGGATTGAGTGTTAAAAGTGGGCTATGAGGAGGAATTCGAGTTTTCTTCTGCAATGATTGCCATTCGACATTAAAATAGTGTTTCTGTGAAATCACTATAAGTTTAGTCTTGATATCTTGAATTTCAGCTGCCGTTACTTCAAGGCCGGTAACTCTTAAGTGGGTCCTGTTGGTACCGGTGTTTCTCCAGAACCGCATAACATAGGCAAAAACTCGATAGGCTCGGGTCAATGATGAAAATCTAAGCAGGGGGTCTTCACATGTCGTCGTAGCAAAAACCTTTACCGGCTTCGCCTCGAGTGTTGTGTCTCCTGGAGGATTATAACTGTTAGTTAGGTTAAGATTCGGTATAACTGCAGCAGCCAGTGTTGACAGCAGCACAGCACCGCAGAGTTCCAGTCTAGGTAGGGAAATTTTCTTAATAGGGGCAACGCGAGTCTTAGCTGCTAGTAGAAAAGTGTCTGTTTGTCGATTAGCGTGTTCCACGCGAATGTAGAGTGCCGCCCCGTAGGCGCTTTCTGAAGCATCGCAGAACCCGTGTATCTCGACAACACTGGTGGGCTTGAATTTTATCCACCTGGGAATTGACACTGTGTCGACGGATGGACAATTTTTTACAAAAGTTTGCCAGTTCATCAAGGTAATAGGCTTTAAGGCGTCATCCCATCCGATTTTATCCAGCCAAACCTGTTGCATGATCAGCTTGGCCACTATTATGACCGGCGCAAGCCAGCCACAGGGATCGAAACATTTTGCAATCGCGGAAAGAACCTCTCTTTTAGAATGAAAACCCTTTTGGTCAATAATTGGGGCCGTGAAGGTGAATGAGTCAGATGAGATGTTCCAACGGATGCCTAGGGTCTTCGTTGATGTTACCTCCGATATGTCCAACCAATTAAAGACAAGATTGCATCAGATGGCAGATCTTGAATGACTGCGGGGTCGTTAGAGGTCCACTTTCTCAGCTCAAATCCTGCTGAATCCAATGCCATATGTAACTCCTTGCGGGCTGCAATTGCTTGTTCTAATGTATGGGCGCCTGCTAGCACATCATCGACGTACATGTTCTGTCGAATAATGTTAGATGCTAAAGGGTATTGGTCATGGACATCCTCGGCAAGTTGTAGGAGTGTTCGGATGGCCAAGAAGGGCGCGCAATTAACTCCGAATGTGACAGTCAGTAATTCAAAATCTTCAACTGGGTCGGACGGATTTTTGCGGAAAAGAATTCGCTGATAACATGTCTGTGACTGATTTACCAGGATCTGCCGGTACATCTTGGTCACGTCTGCGTTGAAGACGTACTTAAAAACCCTCCATTTCAAAATCTGCAGGACCAGATCCTGCTGTAGTATCGGTCCCGGGTACAAAATGTCATTCAAACTTTTTTTGTTCGCTGAGGGGCTAGACGCGTTGAATACGACTCTAAGTTTCGTCGTTAACCTATCGGGTTTTATGACGGCATGATGTGGTAAATAAGGATGTGGCATTTTTCCAATCTCATGACTTGGAACCTTCCTCATTTGTCCTAATTCCATATATTCCAAGATGGATTTGTCGTACTGCTCCTTAACTTCCGGGGTCCTCTGCATCTTTTTTTCCATCCGATGAAACTGAGCCATAGCTATATTCCTCGAAGCTCCTAGTTCCTCACACGTCCTGAACGGCAGTGTCACCCTATACCTTCCAGTGGATTCTCGGCGAGTTGAAGCTTTATAATTTTCTTCGCAAAAGATATCTTTTTCTGACCGCAAAATCTTTTTTGGGGTCTCCTCCACCTCCCAAAAACGTGTGAGAATCCTGTCAATGGAAACTGTGTTGCATAGCGCAATCCGATCAGCGTCGCTGGACCGTTGAGGTAGAGGTCCTCCCACAATCCATCCAAAAACTGTTTTTTGCGCCAGCAGAGATCCAACTGACTGTATAGGCGTTTCCAAAGAATATATAAGGGGTCCAATGTCCATTCCAATCAAAAGTTCGACTGACCGACTTGTGTAGAATCTAGGATCTGCCAGTTCTAGGCCGGCAGCGCAGCTAAGTTGAGTCCTGTCAAGGGTCCTTGAGGGTAAATTTGACGGAAGGGTCTTCACTACCGGGGCCCATACTTCCAGTTCAAAATCAGGATCAATGCGAGAACGAAGACTAAACTAACAAGATTTGGTAGAAGTCTCGGATGCGACTTGACTCAATCCGGACACATGAACTAGATTTGTCTTCGTGGGGAGTCTCAGACGGTTTTTGAGCTTCTCTGATATAAAGGTGGATTGTGATCCCGAGTCGACAATAGCTCTGGCATCGTACCTCTGCCCTCGAGACTCGAGCTGAACAATGGCTGTAAATAGCAATGTCGTGTGGGGTTGAGGATTTTGGAAACTGTTCTCTTGGAGAGTCAGGGTCGTAAGCCTGGGTGTTTCTAAGTTTGGAGTGGACTGTATAAGGGTCGTTAGAGCTGATGCACTGGTACTAGGTCGCGCATCTTCCCTGACATTTGCAGACTGGGTATCATTACCCTTATGTAGCAAGGAGTGGTGCCGTTGACTACATGTTCTGCAACTAAAGTGGCTCTTACAGTCCCTGACTCCGTGGTCCGATGAGAGACAGTTATAGCACAAATGTGAAATTTTTACCACGTGAATGCGGTCATTCGTGGTCTTATCCAGAAATTTTTGGCAAACGCGTAGGCTGTGAGTGCCCTTGCACAGTTGACAGACTGGCTCCTCCTTTGGGCGCTGGGCACCTTGAGGAGCTGTTGAGTGTTTTCCTTTCTGCGTAGAATTTTGCGCTCTATGGAAAGTGTTAGTCTGGAAGGTATTAACATGCCTTCCCTTGTTTCCCTGCTCTGATTTGGGTTGACTAAACTTCGGGTTAGAGGGTCGAATGTTTCCTACCGATTCTATAGTTTTAAACTTATGAGTCAAAAAGTTATCAAAATCGGCCCAAGTCGGAAAAATCGAACAGTCAGTTAAAGAACTTTCAAAATCTTCAAGGAAATTCCTTGGCAGCTTCGTAGAACTAAGATAAATCAAAATTGGGTCCCATCCATTCGTAGTAATGTCGAGAGTCTCAAGGGTCTGTACGCAGCTGTTTACTGTCCGTTGTAACTTTTGAATTGACGCTCCCGAATCACCAGAAACCGATGGTAGATTAAAAAGAGATTTTAGCTGGTCATTCACCTGCATTCGTTTGTTCTCGTAGCGGGCAACTAAATTTCTCCACGCGATATCAAACCCTTCATACGTCAAGGGAACGTGGGTTATAATTTCACGCGCCTCACCAGCTGTCTTTTGTGTCAAATGGAACAATTTTTCAACCTTACTGAGTCTAGTATTTTGAATGTAGATGGCGGAAAAAAGATCGCGAAACGTCGGCCACTTGCTGTATCCCCCATGAAACGTGTCAGTATCGCAAGGAGGTAACCGGAAAACAGGGGCAAACTCCTTCTCTGTGTCTTTCGGCGGCAGTGCGGACATCCTTTCTCGTTTTTCCTCAGAATTCCGATCGGATAGGGTCAGAATCCCATCGTTCAGTGAACTTAACATTCGGTGATAACTCGTTAAGGCTTCCTTATAGTGTGTACGAAGCTTAGTCTTATCAATGGGGTTCTCTCCCTCGACCTCCTCTTGATCCCTACAATTCAAATAGGACTTCTTCACTTGATCCCATAAAGAATTTATCTCTACCCTTAGGACCTCTAAGGCATTATACTCTCGGAGGATTCCTTGACTGAATACACTGATTCGAAGTCCACTAAATCGTTCACGCAGTTTGCAAATTTAGCTCTAAGTGCTTTAGACATTGTGTAAAGATAGCTGGTAAACAACCGACGATGGAGTCACAAAATAATCCAATAATAATTATTTACAAATTGACGATAGGATTGGCTGTTTACTGAAACTTTTCCCTCAAAAAAGGAATGTCCAAAAAAGTTTTTCTCAATTCTGCAAAAAAATCGCAAGAACAAAAACAAATAAAAAAATGTTGTCTTCCAAAATTTTATTTTTTTTTTTTTCAAATTGACGCAATTTTCGTTGTACAAAAATATTTTTCTTAGTTAGCGCAACTGTCGTCGTAGAAAACTATTTTTCATTAGTTAGCGTAACATATAAAAATATTTTTTCACAAATTGACGCAACTTTTGTCGTATAAAAATATTTTTCCCAAATCAACGCAACCTTCGCCGTATAAAAATATTTTTCAGTGATTCCATTTACTACTCCGTAGCAGCAAGAGCTTAACAAATATTGCTATGCTCTCGCTACCGCTCCCACTTTGAACAGAGCCGTAGCAGAGCCATAGCCGAAAAATGAAAGAGTATATGCTCTGCTCTGCTTGTAGTTCTGTCGCGTCATAAACTATAGCAATAGTAACAGCCAAAAATCAAATGATGTGCTCTGCGTAGCCATAGCGGGAGCTGAAAACTGATAGCGAGATGAGAGCAGATGAAGTGAAATTGTTTTTATTTACTATGGCTCTTCTGTGTTTTTCTTTTTGCTAAAATTCTGTGTTTGTTTGGACGTTTTTGTTTTTGCTACAATTCTGTTCTTCTGTTCAATACAGAATTTTAGCAAAAACAAAAATGCAGAAGAGCCATAGTAAATAAAAACAATTTCACTTCATCTGCTCTCATCTCGCTATCAGTTTTCAGCTCCCGCTATGGCTACGCAGAGCACATCATTTGATTTTTGGCTGTTACTATTGCTATAGTTTATGACGCGACAGAACTACAAGCAGAGCAGAGAATATACTTTTTCATTTTTCGGCTATGGCTCTGCTACGGCTCTGTTCAAAGTGGGAGCGGTAGCGAGAGCAAAACAAAATACTACGAAGTAGCGTAGCATTTTCAAACGCTGATATTTTTCACCAGTTGACGCAACTTTCGTCGTACAAAAATATTTTTCACCAGTTGACGAAACTTTCGTCGTAGAAAAATATTTTTCCCAAATCAACGCAACATTCGCCGCATAAAAATATTTTTCACAAATTGACGCAACTTTCGTCGTAGAAAAATATTTTTCAGAAATTGACGCAACTTTCGCCGTACAAAAATATTTTTCACAAATGGACGCAACTTTCGTCGTAGAAAAATATTTTTCACAAATTAACGCAACCTTCGCCGTACAAAAATATTTTTCACAAATTGACGCAACTTTCGTCGTAGAAAAATATTTTTCACCAATTAACGCAACCTTTGCCGTATAAAAATATTTTTTACAAATTGACGCAACTTTTCGTCGTAGAAAAATATTTTTCACAAATTAACGCAACCTTTGCCGTATAAAAATATGTTTCACAAATTGACGCAACTTTCGTCGTAGAAAAATATTTTTCACCAATTGACGCAACTTTCGTCGTACAAAAATATTTTTCACAAATTGACGCAACTTTCGTCGTACAAAAATATTTTTCACAAAATGGCGTGATCGTCGCTTTTCCAATGATATCTTTCAAGAGTCGCGAAAAGTTGACCGTTGCTAATATTCTCAGGCCTCTCTAATTCATCTTCAAAATGGGCATATTACAAAATGTCTACCCAAGACCATTGAGCGGCGTCAGTGACAAATTAATATCAGCAATGGCGAACAGTTGAATCACAGAACAGGGGCTACATATACCAGCAATTTATTATAAAAAGCACATACCGACAAGCAAATGATTAACAGGGTCATACGAGGAATTTGAGTTCAACCACAGCTTAGCAACAGCTAGCCGAAATAGTTTTAACCTTAGCTGCACCCTATATTATTTGCTTGTTTGTCGTGTTTCCTTTCACTGTACTTACGGTTTCTTTATGTGTGGGTATGTGTATGCGTTGCCTTTTTGGTGGGTCTGGAAACGTTGTCTCTTTCCTTCCTTCGGATCTGGAGTCTGTGGTTGTTGCTGAAGTTTTGTGTCGAATTAGATTTTGTAGTTTTTGATTTGGCGGGATTTTTTGGCGTCATTAGAAATACCGTTAGAAGAATTTGGGTAGTTTTGAAAAATTGCGAAATTTCTAGAACACTTATTTTCCGTTATAGAACAGTACAAAATTTTACGTTATTCTTTATCTCTTTTTTTTCGAAGCATTTTCCGCTAAATGCTTTTATACACAAATATTATAAATTCAACACGATTTGGCAAACGTTGGAATTCTAGCACTTTTCTGAAAATTTCGCAATTGTTAAAGAAGAGAAAGAGAGAAAAAAAAACAAAATACAAATAACGGGTCGAGTTTTTTCACTTGGGTCTTGTTTCACTGGTTTTCGAGTCTATTTCTATTTTTACAAGGGTCATTTCTTTCAGTGTTGCAAAATTTTCACTTTCATAATTTTTATTCTATTTGTTCGTTTTTGCACAATTTTCCACTTTCACAATATTTTTTTGTCTTTTATTTTTTCTCTTTTTCCCACTGGGGTCTTAATTTTCACTTTTTATATTTTTCCCACTGGGTCTTTTATTTCGTTGTATGTACGTATGTATATACACACATGTATGATAGCGGACGGACATGCACAAAGAAGACGATAATAATGACGAGAATAATTGTGTTATTAATTTCACAATTATTTCTGTTCTTTTACACTTATTCGGTTCGAATGGACCAAATGTTTTGTTATAAACTTCTATTTTAATTATTGCCTTTGAATTAAGAAGGCTTTGATTATTTTAATTTGTTTAATTTCACTGTTTTGTATAATTTATTGTTTCGTATATTCAAGGTTTTTTTTTTTTGTAGAATATATGTTTGTGTAGTTATATGTAACTTTTCGTGTACTATTTGATAGTTAACAATAAGGGTGGGTTTTTTGTTTTTCTAATTAATTACAATGTGTTGTCTTATAATTATTACATATTCCTTGTGGGTTATAATAATTATTTAATTCTTTTTTTTTTTTATAATATTTAAAATTTTGTTACATTTTAGTTTTTAGTGTTTCGTTCACTGGGTTTTATAAATTATTGAGTTCACTTGTGCCGGTTGTTACACATAAACATACTTACAAAATCTGAAATTGTAGAAAGTATGATTTATTGTGTCCTTTTTTTTAAACTGTACTTCACTTTGTCACTTATTCACGGGAGCAACGTACTGCTTAGAACTTCGATTAAAAACAAACTGATCTTGTGTGCTGTCTGTCTGTCGCTTGCATCCTCAAAAAAGTTATTTTTTGAAGCGCGACAGACCGTTAGCACATAACAAACGAAGGAAAAAACGCAAAGAACGCGACCGCAACCTGTACATAGATTTGTACATAGCACAGGTTGAGAACACTTAGAAAACAAAACAGTGTGGGGCAGAAGTTTAACGCTGTTTTGAACAGGCGGGATGGTAGTAATTGTATGGAAGGTACCAGAAGGGGAGTTGCCAGACTTCCACGTTCTTGTCTGAAAGATTGTACAGTTATAGCTTTATTAAATACAAAATTTGGGCAAGAACGCGTTGGTGGTATTGATATTATTACACGATTTCTTAAGTGGGTGGAATGGTACATTTGTATGGGAGGTTCCAGAAGGGGAGTTGCCAGACTTCCAAGTTCTTGTCTGAAAGTTGGTCCAGTTATAGCTTTACTAAATACAGAATTTGGGCAAGAACGCGTTGTTGGTATTGATATTATTACACGATTTCTTAAGTGGGTGGAATGGTACATTTGTATGGGAGGTTCCAGAAGGGGAGTTGCCAGACTTCCAAGTTCTTGTCTGAAAGTTGGTCCAGTTATAGCTTTACTAAATACAGAATTTGGGCAGCACCGCGGTGTTATTGATATTATTACTCGATTTCTAAGGGGGTGGAATGGTACATTTGTATGGGAGGTACCAGAAGGGGAGTTGCCAGACTTTCAAGTTTTTGTCAAAAACTTTGTGAAGGTATACGTTTACTAAATACAAAATTTGGGCAAGATTACGTTTGTCCTATTGATAATATTAGACGGTTTTTAAGTGGCTGGATGGTACATTTGTATGAGAGGTACCAGAAGGGGAGTTGCCAGACTTCCACGTTCTTGTCTGAAAGTTTGTACAGTAATAGCTTTACTAAATACAGAATTTGGGCAGGATCGCGTAGGCGGTATTGATAGTATTACACGCTTTCTAAGGAGGTGGAATGGTATATTTGTATGGGTGGTACCAGAAGGGGACTTGCCAGACTTCTGACAGTTTGTACAGTTATAACTTTACTAAATACAAAATTTGGACAAGATAGCGTTGGGAATTTTGGTATTATTACTCGATTTCTAAGGGCGCGGGATGGTACACTTGTATGGGAGGTACCATGAGGGGAGTTGCGAGACTTCCAAGTTTTTGTCCGAAACTTTCTCTAGTTATAGCTTTACTAAATACAAACTTTGGGCAAGAACGCATTGGTGGTATTGATATTATTACACGATTTCTGAAGTGGGTGGAATGGTACATTTGTATGGGAGGTACCATACAAATGTTTGTACAGTTATAGCTTTACTAAATACAAAATTTGAGCAAGATCGAGTTGGTGGTATTGATAATATTACACGGTTTTTAAGTGGCGGGATGGTACATTTGTATGGAAGGTACCAGAAGGGGAGTTGACTTCCACGTTCTTGTCTGCATGTTTGTTGATAATATTACACGGTTTTTAAGTGGCGGGATGGTACAATTGTATGGAAGGTACCAGAAGGGGAGTTGCCAGACTTCCAAGTTTTTGTCCGAAACTTTCTCCAGTTATAGCTTTACTAAATACAAACTTTGGGCAAGAACGCATTGGTGGTATTGATATTATTACACGATTTCTTAACTGGGTGGAATGGTACATTTGTATGGGAGGTACCATACAAATGTTTGTACAGTTATAGCTTTACTAAATACAAAATTTGAGCAAGATCGAGTTGGTGGTATTGATAATATTACACGGTTTTTAAGTGGCGGGATGGTACATTTGTATGGAAGGTACCAGAAGGGGAGTTGACTTCCACGTTCTTGTCTGCATGTTTGTTGATAATATTACACGGTTTTTAAGTGGCGGGATGGTACAATTGTATGGAAGGTACCAGAAGGGGAGTTGCCAGACTTCCACGTTCATGTCTGAAAGATTGTACAGTTATAGCTTTACTAAATACAAAATTTGGGCAAGATAGCGTTGGGAATATTGGTATTATTACTCCATTTCTGTGGGCGCGGGATGGTACATTTGTATGGGAGGTACCATGAGGGGAGTTGCCAGACTTCCAAGTTCTTGTCTGACAGTTTGTACAGTTATAGCTTTACTAAATGCAAACTTTGGGCAAGAACGCGTTGGTGGTATTGATATTATTACACGATTTCTGAAGTGGGTGGAATGGTACATTTGTATGGGAGGTACCATACAAATGTTTGTACAGTTATAGCTTAACTAAATACACAATTTGGGCAAGATCGAGTTGGTGGTATTGATAATATTACACGGTTTAAGTGGCGGGATGGTACATTTGTATGGAAGATACCAGAAAGGGAGTTGACTTCCACGTTCTTGTCTGAATGTTTGTTGATAATATTACATGGTTTTTAAGTGGCGGAATGGTACATTTGTATGGAAGGTACCAGAAGGGGAGTTGCCAGACTACCAAGATTTTGTCCGAAACTTTCTCCAGTTATAGCTTTACTAAATACAAACTTTGGGCAAGAACGCGTTGGTGGTATTGATATTATTACACGATTTCTTAAGTGGGTGGAATGGTACATTTGTATGGGAGGTACCAGAAGGGGAGTTGCCAGACTTCCAAGCTTTCGTCCAAAACTTTGTGAAGATATACGTTTACTAAATACAAAATTTGGGCAAGATTACGTTTGTCATATTGATAATATTACACGGGTTTTAAGTGGCGGGATGGTACATTTGTATGGGAGGTACCAGAAGGGGAGTTGCCAAACTTCCACGTTCTTGTCTGAAAGTTTGTACAGTTGTAGCTTTACTGAATACAAAATTTGGGCAAGATAGCGTTGGGAATATTGGTATTATTACTCGATTTCTAAGGGCGCGGGATGATACATTTGTATGGGAGGTTCCAGAAGGGGAGTTGCCAGACTTTCAAGTTTTTGTCCGAAACATTCTCCAGTTATAGCTTTACTAAATACAGACTTTGGGCAAGATCGCTTTGGTGGTATTGATATTATTACACCAATTCTTAAGTGGGTGGAATGTTATATTTGTATGGGTGGTACCAGAAGGGGACTTGCCAGACTTTCAAGTTTTTGTCCGAAACATTCTCCAGTTATAGCTTTACTAAATACAGACTTTGGGCAAGATCGCTTGGGTGGTATTGATATTATTACACCCTTTCTTAAGTGGGTTGAATGGTACATTTGTATGGGAGGTACCATGAGGGGAGTTGCCAGACTTTCAAGTTTTTGTCCAAAACTTTGTGAAGGTATACGTTTACTAAATACAGACTTTGGTCAAGATCGCTTTGGTGGTATTGATATTATTACACCATTTCTTAAGTGTGTTGAATGGTACATTTGTATGGGAGGTACCAGAAGGGGAGTTGCCAGACTTCCAAGCTTTCGTCCAAAATTTTGTGAAGATATACGTTTTCTAAATACAATTTGGGCAAGATTACGTTTGTCATATTGATAATATTACACGGGTTTTAATTGGCGGGATGGTACATTTTTATGGGAGATACCGGGAGGGGAGTTGCCAGACTTCCAAGTTGTTGTCCGAAACTTTCGCCAGTTATAGCTATACTAAATACAATCTTTGGGCAAGAACGCATTGGTGGTATTAATATTATTACACCATTTCGTAAGTTGGTGGAATGGTACATTTGTATGTAAGGTCCCAGAAGGGGAGTTGACTTCCACGTTCTTGTCTGCATGTTTGTTGATAATATTACACGGTTTTTAAGTGGCGGGATGGTAGTAATTGTATGGAAGGTACCAGAAGGGGAGTTGCCAGACTTCCAAGTTCTTGTCTGACAGTTTGTACAGTTATAGCTTTACTAAATGCAAACTTTAGGCAAGAACGCGTTGGTGGTATTGATATTATTACACGATTTCTGAAGTGGGTGGAATGGTACATTTGTATGGGAGGTACCATACAAATGTTTGTACAGTTATAGCTTAACTAAATACAAAATTTGGGCAAGATCGAGTTGGTGGTATTGATAATATTACACGGTTTAAGTGGCGGGATGATACATTTGTATGGAAGATACCAGAAGGGGAGTTGACTTCCACGTTCTTGTCTGAATGTTTGTTGATAATATTACATGGTTTTTAAGTGGCGGGATGGTACATTTGTATGGGAGGTACCAGAAGGGGAGTTGCCAGACTTCCAAGCTTTCGTCCAAAACTTTGTGAAGATATACGTTTACAAAATACAAAATTTGGGCAAGATTACGTTTGTCATATTGATAATATTACACGGGTTTTAAGTGGCAGGATGGTACATTTGTATGGGAGGTACCAGAAGGGGAGTTGCCAAACTTCCACGTTCTTGTCTGAAAGTTTGTACAGTTGTAGCTTTACTGAATACAAAATTTGGGCAAGATAGCGTTGGGAATATTGGTATTATTACTCGATTTCTAAGGGCGCGGGATGGTACATTTGTATGGGAGGTTCCAGAAGGGGAGTTGCCAGACTATTGCTATACTAAATACAGAATTTGGGCAAGATCGCTTTGGTGGTATTGATATTATTACACCAATTCTTAAGTGGGTGGAATGTTATATTTGTATGGGTGGTACCAGAAGGGGAGTTGCCAGACTTCCAAGCTTTCGTCCAAAATTTTGTGAAGATATACGTTTTCTAAATACAATTTGGGCAAGATTACGTTTGTCATATTGATAATATTACACGGGTTTTAATTGGCGGGATGGTACATTTTTATGGGAGATACCGGGAGGGGAGTTGCCAAACTTCCACGTTCTTGTCTGAAACTTTGTACAGTTATAGCTTTACTGAATACAAAATTTGGGCAAGATAGCGTTGGGAATATTGGTATTATTACTCGATTTCTAAGGGCGCGGGATGGTACATTTGTATGGGAGGTTCCAGAAGGGGAGTTGCCAGATTTCCAAGTTCTTGTCTGAAATATTGTACAGTTATAGCTTTACTAAATACAAAAATTTGGGAAAGATAGCGTTGGGAATATTGGTATTATTAATCAATTTCTAAGGGCGCGGGATGGTACATTTGTATGGGAGGTTCCAGAAGGGGAGTTGCCAGACTTCCAAGTTCTAGTCTGACAGTTTGTACAGTTATAGCTTTAGTAAATGCAAAATTTGGATAGGTTCGGGTTGGTGGTATTGATATTATTACACGATTTCTTAACTGGGTGGAAAGGTACATTTGTATGGGAGGTACCATGAGGGGAGTTGCCAGACTTCCAAGTTCTAGTCTGACAGTTTGTACAATTATAGCTTTAGTAAATGCAAAATTTGGATAGGATCGGGTTGGTGTTATTAATATTATTACACCATTTCCTAAGTGGGTGGAATGGTACATTTGTATGGAAGGTCCCAGAAGGGGAGTTGCCAGACTTTCAAGTTTTTGTCCGAAACATTCTCCAGTTATAGCTTTACTAAATACAGACTTTGGGCAAGATCGCTTTGGTGGTATTGATATTATTACACGATTTCTTAACTGGGTGGAATGGTACATTTGTATGGGAGGTACCAGAAGGGGAGTTGCCAGACTTCCAAGCTTTCGTCCAAAATTTTGTGAAGATATACGTTTTCTAAATACAATTTGGCAAGATTACGTTTGTCATATTGATAATATTACACGGGTTTTAATTGGCGGGATGGTACATTTTTATGGGAAATACCGGGAGGGGAGTTGCCAGACTTCCAAGTTTTTGTCCGAAACATTCTCCAGTTATAGCTTTACTAAATACAGACTTTGGGCAAGATCGCTTGGGTGGTATTGATATTATTACACCCTTTCTTAAGTGGGTTGAATGGTACATTTGTATGGGAGGTACCATGAGGGGAGTTGCCAGACTTCCAAGTTCTTGTCTCACAGTTTGTACAGTTATAGCTTTACTAAATGCAAAATTTGGATAGGATCGGGTTGGTGGTATTATTATTATTACACCATTTCCTAAGTGGGTGGAATGGTACATTTGTATGGAAGGTCCCAGAAGGGGAGTTGCCAGACTTTCAAGTTTTTGTCCAAAACTTTGTGAAGGTATACGTTTACTAAATACAGACTTTGGTCAAGATCGCTTTGGTGGTATTGATATTATTACACCATTTCTTAAGTGTGTTGAATGGTACATTTGTATGGGAGGTACCAGAAGGGGAGTTGCCAGACTTCCAAGCTTTCGTCCAAAATTTTGTGAAGATATACGTTTTCAAAATACAATTTGGGCAAGATTACGTTTGTCATATTGATAATATTACACGGGTTTTAATTGGCGGGATGGTACATTTTTATGGGAGATACCGGGAGGGGAGTTGCCAAACTTCCACGTTCTTGTCTGAAACTTTGTACAGTTATAGCTTTACTGAATACAAAATTTGGGCAAAATAGCGTTGGGAATATTGGTATTATTACTCGATTTCTAAGGGCGCGGGATGGTACATTTGTATGGGTGGTTCCAGAAGGGGAGTTGCCAGATTTCCAAGTTCTTGTCTGAAAGATTGTACAGTTATAGCTTTACTAAATACAAAAATTTGGGAAAGATAGCGTTTGGAATATTGGTATTATTAATCAATTTCTAAGGGCGCGGGATGGTACATTTGTATGGGAGGTTCCAGAAGGGGAGTTGCCAGACTTCCAAGTTCTAGTCTGACAGTTTGTACAGTTATAGCTTTAGTAAATGCAAAATTTGGATAGGATCGGGTTGGTGGTATTGATATTATTACACGATTTCTTAACTGGGTGGAATGGTACATTTGTATGGGAGGTACCATGAGGGGAGTTGCCAGACTTCCAAGTTCTAGTCTGACAGTTTGTACAGTTATAGCTTTAGTAAATGCAAAATTTGGATAGGATCGGGTTGGTGTTATTAATATTATTACACCATTTCCTAAGTGGGTGGAATGGTACATTTGTATGGAAGGTCCCAGAAGGGGAGTTGCCAGACTTTCAAGTTTTTGTCCGAAACATTCTCCAGTTATAGCTTTACTAAATACAGATCGCTTTGGTGGTATTGATATTATTACACGATTTCTTAACTGGGTGGAATGGTACATTTGTATGGGAGGTACCAGAAGGGGAGTTGCCAGACTTCCAAGCTTTCGTCCAAAATTTTGTGAAGATATACGTTTTCTAAATACAATTTGGGCAAGATTACGTTTGTCATATTGATAATATTACACGGGTTTTAATTGGCGGGATGGTACATTTTTATGGGAGATACCGGGAGGGGGGTTGCCAGACTTCCAAGTTGTTGTCCGAAACTTTCGCCAGTTATAGCTATACTAAATACAATCTTTGGGCAAGAACGCATTGGTGGTATTAATATTATTACACCATTTCGTAAGTTGGTGGAATGGTACATTTGTATGGAAGGTCCCAGAAGGGGAGTTGACTTCCACGTTCTTGTCTGCATGTTTGTTGATAATATTACACGGTTTTTAAGTGGCGGGATGGTAGTAATTGTATGGAAGGTACCAGAAGGGGAGTTGCCAGACTTCCAAGTTCTTGTCTGACAGTTTGTACAGTTATAGCTTTACTAAATGCAAACTTTGGGCAAGAACGCGTTGGTGGTATTGATATTATTACACGATTTCTGAAGTGGGTGGAATGGTACATTTGTATGGGAGGTACCATACAAATGTTTGTACAGTTATAGCTTAACTAAATACAAAATTTGGGCAAGATCGAGTTGGTGGTATTGATAATATTACACGGTTTAAGTGGCGGGATGGTACATTTGTATGGAAGATACCAGAAGGGGAGTTGACTTCCACGTTCTTGTCTGAATGTTTGTTGATAATATTACATGGTTTTTAAGTGGCGGGATGGTACATTTGTATGGAAGGTACCAGAAGGGGAGTTGCCAGACTTCCAAGATTTTGTCCGAAACTTTCTCCAGTTATAGCTTTACTAAATACAAACTTTGGGCAAGAACGCGTTGGTGGTATTGATATTATTACACGATTTCTTAAGTGGGTGGAATGGTACATTTGTATGGGAGGTACCAGAAGGGGAGTTGCCAGACTTCCAAGCTTTCGTCCAAAACTTTGTGAAGATATACGTTTACAAAATACAAAATTTGGGCAAGATTACGTTTGTCATATTGATAATATTACACGGGTTTTAAGTGGCGGGATGGTACATTTGTATGGGAGGTACCAGAAGGGGAGTTGCCAAACTTCCACGTTCTTGTCTGAAAGTTTGTACAGTTGTAGCTTTACTGAATACAAAATTTGGGCAAGATAGCGTTGGGAATATTGGTATTATTACTCGATTTCTACGGGCGCGGGATGGTACATTTGTATGGGAGGTTCCAGAAGGGGAGTTGCCAGACTATTGCTATACTAAATACAGAATTTGGGCAAGATCGCTTTGGTGGTATTGATATTATTACACCAATTCTTAAGTGGGTGGAATGTTATATTTGTATGGGTGGTACCAGAAGGGGACTTGCCAGACTTTCAAGTTTTTGTCCGAAACATTCTCGAGTTATAGCTTTACTAAATACAGACTTTGGGCAAGATAGCTTTGGTGGTATTGATATTATTACACCATTTCTTAAGTGGGTTGAATGGTTCATTTGTATGGGAGGTACCATGAGGGGAGTTGCCAGACTTCCAAGTTCTTGTCTCACAGTTTGTACAGTTATAGCTTTACTAAATGCAAAATTTGGATAGGATCGGGTTGGTGTTATTAATATTATTACACCATTTCCTAAGTGGGTGGAATGGTACATTTGTATGGAAGGTCCCAGAAGGGGAGTTGCCAGACTTTCAAGTTTTTGTCCGAAACATTCTCCAGTTATAGCTTTACTAAATATAGACTTTGGGCAAGATCGCTTTGGTGGTATTGATATTATTACACCAATTCTTAAGTGGGTGGAATGTTATATTTGTATGGGTGGTACCAGAAGGGGAGTTGCCAGACTTTCAAGTTTTTGTCCAAAACTTTGTGAAGGTATACGTATACTAAATACAAAATTTGGGCAAGATTACGTTTGTCCTATTGATAATATTAGACGGTTTTTAAGTGGCGGGATGGTACATTTGTATGAGAGGTACCAGAAGGGGAGTTGTCAGACTTTCAAGTTTTTGTCCGAAACATTCTCCAGTTATAGCTTTACTAAATACAGACTTTGGGCAAGATCGCTTTGGTGGTATTGATATTATTACACCAATTCTTAAGTGGGTGGAATGTTATATTTGTATGGGTGGTACCAGAAGGGGAGTTGCCAGACTTTCAAGTTTTTGTCCAACATTTTGTGAAGGTATACGTTTACTAAATACAAAATTTGGGCAAGATTACGTTTGTCCTATTGATAATATTAGACGGTTTTTAAGTGGCGAGATGGTACATTTGTATGAGAGGTACCAGAAGGGGAGTTGTCAGACTTTCAAGTTTTTGTCCGAAACATTCTCCAGTTATAGCTTTACTAAATACAGACTTTGGGCAAGATCGCTTTGGTGGTATTAATATTATTACACCATTTGTATGGAAGGTCCCAGAAGAGGAGTTGACTTCCACGTTCCTGTCTGAATGTTTGTTGATAATATTACACGGTTTTTAAGTGGCGGGATGGTACAATTGTATGGAAGGTACCAGAAGGGGAGTTGCCAGACTTCCAAGTGTTTGTCCGAAACTTACTCTAGTTATAGCTTTACTAAATACAAACTGTGGGCAAGAACTCGTTGGTGGTATTGATATTATTACACGGTTTTTAAGTGGCGGGATGGTACATTTGTATGGAAGGTACCAGAAGGGGAGTTGACTTCCACGTTATTGTCTGCATGTTTGTTGATAATATTACACGGTTTTTAAGTGGCGGGATGGTACAATTGTATGGAAGGTACCAGAAGGGGAGTTGCCAGACTTCCACGTTCTTGTCTGAAAGATTGTACAGTTATAGCTTTACTAAATACAAAATTTGGGCAAGATAGCGTTGGGAATATTGGTATTATTACTCCATTTCTATGGGCGCGGGATGGTACATTTGTATGGGAGGTACCATACAAATGTTTGTACAGTTATAGCTTAACTAAATACAAAATGTGGGCAAGATCGAGTTGGTGGTATTGATAATACTACACGGTTTAAGTGGCGGGATGGTACATTTGTATGAGAGGTACCAGAAGGGGAGTTGCCAGATTTCCAAGTTCTTGTCTGACAGTTTGTACAGTTATAGCTTTACTAAATACAAACTTTGGGCAAGAACGCGTTGGTGGTATTGATATTATTACACGATTTCTTAAGTGGGTGGAATGGTACATTTGTATGGGAGGTACAAGAAGTGGAGTTGCCAGACTTCCAAGTGTTTGTCCGAAACTTACTCTAGTTATAGCTTAACTAAATACAAACTTTGGGCAAGAACGCGTTGGTGGTATTGATATTATTACACGATTTCTTAAGTGGGTGGAATGGTACATTTGTATGGAAGGTACCATACAAATGTTTGTACAGTTATAGCTTAACTAAATTCAACATTTGGGCAAGATCGAGTTGGTGGTATTGATAATATTACACGGTTTAAGTGGCGGGATGGTACATTTGTATGAGAGGTACCAGAAGGGGAGTTGTCAGTCTTTCAAGTTTTTGTCCGAAACATTCTCCAGTTATAGCTTTACTAAATACATACTTTGGGCAAGATCGCTTTGGTGGTATTGATATTATTACACCAATTCTTAAGTGGGTGGAATGTTATATTTGTATGGGTGGTACCAGAAGGGGACTTGCCAGACTTTCAAGTTTTTGTCCGAAACATTCTCCAGTTATAGCTTTACTAAATACAAACTGTGGGCAAGAACGCGTTGGTGGTATTGATATTATTACACGGGTTTTAAGTGGCGGGATGGTACATTTGTATGGAAGGTACCAGAAGGGGAGTTGTCAGACTTTCAAGTTTTTGTCCGAAACATTCTCCAGTTATAGCTTTACTAAATACAGACTTTGGGCAAGATCGCTTTGGTGGTATTAATATTATTACACCATTTGTATGGAAGGTCCCAGAGGAGGAGTTGACTTCCACGTTCTTGTCTGAATGTTTGTTGATAATATTACACGGTTTTTAAGTGGCGGGATGGTACAATTGTATGGAAGGTACCAGAAGGGGAGTTGCCAGACTTCCAAGTGTTTGTCCGAAACTTACTCTAGTTATAGCTTTACTAAATACAAACTGTGGGCAAGAACTCGTTGGTGGTATTGATATTATTACACGGTTTTTAAGTGGCGGGATGGTACATTTGTATGGAAGGTACCAGAAGGGGAGTTGACTTCCACGTTATTGTCTGCATGTTTGTTGATAATATTACACGGTTTTTAAGTGGCGGGATGGTACAATTGTATGGAAGGTACCAGAAGGGGAGTTGCCAGACTTCCACGTTCTTGTCTGAAAGATTGTACAGTTATAGCTTTACTAAATACAAAATTTGGGCAAGATAGCGTTGGGAATATTGGTATTATTACTCCATTTCTATGGGCGCGGGATGGTACATTTGTATGGGAGGTACCATACAAATGTTTGTACAGTTATAGCTTAACTAAATACAAAATGTGGGCAAGATCGAGTTGGTGGTATTGATAATACTACACGGTTTAAGTGGAGGGATGGTACATTTGTATGAGAGGTACCAGAAGGGGAGTTGCCAGACTTCCAAGTTCTTGTCTGACAGTTTGTACAGTTATAGCTTTACTAAATACAAACTTTGGGCAAGAACGCGTTGGTGGTATTGATATTATTACACGATTTCTTAAGTGGGTGGAATGGTACATTTGTATGGGAGGTACCATGAGGGGAGTTGCCAGACTTCCAAGTGTTTGTCCGAAACTTACTCTAGTTATAGCTTTACTAAATACAAACTTTGGGCAAGAACGCGTTGGTGGTATTGATATTATTACACGGTTTTTAAGTGGCGGGATGGTACAATTGTATGGAAGGTACCAGAAGGGGAGTTGCCAGACTTCCACGTTCTTATCTGAAAGATTGTACAGTTATAGCTTTACTAAATACAAAATTTGGGCAAGATAGCGTTGGGAATATTGGTATTATTACTCCATTTCTATGGGCGCGGGATGGTACATTTGTATGGGAGGTACCATGAGGGGAGTTGCCAGACTTCCAAGTTCTTGTCTGACAGTTTGTACAGTTATAGCTTTACTAAATGCAAACTTTGGGCAAGAACGCGTTGGTGGTATTGATATTATTACACGATTTCTGAAGTGGGTGGAATGGTACATTTGTATGGGAGGTACCATACAAAGGTTTGTACAGTTATAGCTTAACTAAATACAAAATTTGGGCAAGATCGAGTTGGTGGTATTGATAATATTACACGGTTTAAGTCGCGGGATGGTACATTTGTATGGAAGGTACCAGAAGGGGAGTTGCCAGACTTCCAAGATTTTGTCCGAAACTTTCTCCAATTATAGCTTTACTAAATACAAACTTTGGACAAGAACGCGTTGGTGGTATTGATATTATTACACGATTTCTTGGGTGGAATGGTACATTTGTATGGGAGGTACAAGAAGTGGAGTTGCCAGACTTCCAAGTGTTTGTCCGAAACTTACTCTAGTTATAGCTTAACTAAATACAAACTTTGGGCAAGAACGCGTTGGTGGTATTGATATTATTACACGATTTCTTAAGTGGGTGGAATGGTACATTTGTATGGAAGGTACCATACAAATGTTTGTACAGTTATAGCTTAACTAAATTCAACATTTGGGCAAGATCGAGTTGGTGGTATTGATAATATTACACGGTTTAAGTGGCGGGATGGTACATTTGTATGAGAGGTACCAGAAGGGGAGTTGTCAGACTTTCAAGTTTTTGTCCGAAACATTCTCCAGTTATAGCTTTACTAAATACATACTTTGGGCAAGATCGCTTTGGTGGTATTGATATTATTACACCAATTCTTAAGTGGGTGGAATGTTATATTTGTATGGGTGGTACCAGAAGGGGACTTGCCAGACTTTCAAGTTTTTGTCCGAAACATTCTCCAGTTATAGCTTTACTAAATACAAACTGTGGGCAAGAACGCGTTGGTGGTATTGATATTATTACACGGGTTTTAAGTGGCGGGATGGTACATTTGTATGGAAGGTACCAGAAGGGGAGTTGTCAGACTTTCAAGTTTTTGTCCGAAACATTCTCCAGTTATAGCTTTACTAAATACAGACTTTGGGCAAGATCGCTTTGGTGGTATTAATATTATTACACCATTTGTATGGAAGGTCCCAGAGGAGGAGTTGACTTCCACGTTCTTGTCTGAATGTTTGTTGATAATATTACACGGTTTTTAAGTGGCGGGATGGTACAATTGTATGGAAGGTACCAGAAGGGGAGTTGCCAGACTTCCAAGTGTTTGTCCGAAACTTACTCTAGTTATAGCTTTACTAAATACAAACTGTGGGCAAGAACTCGTTGGTGGTATTGATATTATTACACGGTTTTTAAGTGGCGGGATGGTACATTTGTATGGAAGGTACCAGAAGGGGAGTTGACTTCCACGTTATTGTCTGCATGTTTGTTGATAATATTACACGGTTTTTAAGTGGCGGGATGGTACAATTGTATGGAAGGTACCAGAAGGGGAGTTGCCAGACTTCCACGTTCTTGTCTGAAAGATTGTACAGTTATAGCTTTACTAAATACAAAATTTGGGCAAGATAGCGTTGGGAATATTGGTATTATTACTCCATTTCTATGGGCGCGGGATGGTACATTTGTATGGGAGGTACCATACAAATGTTTGTACAGTTATAGCTTAACTAAATACAAAATGTGGGCAAGATCGAGTTGGTGGTATTGATAATACTACACGGTTTAAGTGGAGGGATGGTACATTTGTATGAGAGGTACCAGAAGGGGAGTTGCCAGACTTCCAAGTTCTTGTCTGACAGTTTGTACAGTTATAGCTTTACTAAATACAAACTTTGGGCAAGAACGCGTTGGTGGTATTGATATTATTACACGATTTCTTAAGTGGGTGGAATGGTACATTTGTATGGGAGGTACCATGAGGGGAGTTGCCAGACTTCCAAGTGTTTGTCCGAAACTTACTCTAGTTATAGCTTTACTAAATACAAACTTTGGGCAAGAACGCGTTGGTGGTATTGATATTATTACACGGTTTTTAAGTGGCGGGATGGTACAATTGTATGGAAGGTACCAGAAGGGGAGTTGCCAGACTTCCACGTTCTTATCTGAAAGATTGTACAGTTATAGCTTTACTAAATACAAAATTTGGGCAAGATAGCGTTGGGAATATTGGTATTATTACTCCATTTCTATGGGCGCGGGATGGTACATTTGTATGGGAGGTACCATGAGGGGAGTTGCCAGACTTCCAAGTTCTTGTCTGACAGTTTGTACAGTTATAGCTTTACTAAATGCAAACTTTGGGCAAGAACGCGTTGGTGGTATTGATATTATTACACGATTTCTGAAGTGGGTGGAATGGTACATTTGTATGGGAGGTACCATACAAAGGTTTGTACAGTTATAGCTTAACTAAATACAAAATTTGGGCAAGATCGAGTTGGTGGTATTGATAATATTACACGGTTTAAGTCGCGGGATGGTACATTTGTATGGAAGGTACCAGAAGGGGAGTTGCCAGACTTCCAAGATTTTGTCCGAAACTTTCTCCAATTATAGCTTTACTAAATACAAACTTTGGACAAGAACGCGTTGGTGGTATTGATATTATTACACGATTTCTTAAGTGGGTGGAATGGTACATTTGTATGGGAGGTACCAGAAGGGGAGTTGCCAGACTTCCAAGCTTTCGTCCAAAACTTTGTGAAGATATACGTTTACTAAATACAAAATTTGGGCAAGATTACGTTTGTCATATTGATAATATTACACTGGTTTTAAGTGGCGGGATGGTACATTTGTATGGGAGGTACCAGAAGGGGAGTTGCCAAACTTCCACGTTCTTGTCTGAATGTTTGTTGATAATATTACACGGTTTTTAAGTGGCGGGATGGTACAATTGTATGGAAGGTACCAGAAGGGGAGTTGCCAGACTTCCAAGTGTTTGTCCGAAACTTACTCTAGTTATAGCTTTACTAAATACAAACTGTGGGCAAGAACTCGTTGGTGGTATTGATATTATTACACGGTTTTTAAGTGGCGGGATGGTACATTTGTATGGAAGGTACCAGAAGGGGAGTTGACTTCCACGTTATTGTCTGCATGTTTGTTGATAATATTACACGGTTTTTAAGTGGCGGGATGGTACAATTGTATGGAAGGTACCAGAAGGGGAGTTGCCAGACTTCCACGTTCTTGTCTGAAAGATTGTACAGTTATAGCTTTACTAAATACAAAATTTGGGCAAGATAGCGTTGGGAATATTGGTATTATTACTCCATTTCTATGGGCGCGGGATGGTACATTTGTATGGGAGGTACCATACAAATGTTTGTACAGTTATAGCTTAACTAAATACAAAATGTGGGCAAGATCGAGTTGGTGGTATTGATAATACTACACGGTTTAAGTGGAGGGATGGTACATTTGTATGAGAGGTACCAGAAGGGGAGTTGCCAGACTTCCAAGTTCTTGTCTGACAGTTTGTACAGTTATAGCTTTACTAAATACAAACTTTGGGCAAGAACGCGTTGGTGGTATTGATATTATTACACGATTTCTTAAGTGGGTGGAATGGTACATTTGTATGGGAGGTACCATGAGGGGAGTTGCCAGACTTCCAAGTGTTTGTCCGAAACTTACTCTAGTTATAGCTTTACTAAATACAAACTTTGGGCAAGAACGCGTTGGTGGTATTGATATTATTACACGGTTTTTAAGTGGCGGGATGGTACAATTGTATGGAAGGTACCAGAAGGGGAGTTGCCAGACTTCCACGTTCTTATCTGAAAGATTGTACAGTTATAGCTTTACTAAATACAAAATTTGGGCAAGATAGCGTTGGGAATATTGGTATTATTACTCCATTTCTATGGGCGCGGGATGGTACATTTGTATGGGAGGTACCATGAGGGGAGTTGCCAGACTTCCAAGTTCTTGTCTGACAGTTTGTACAGTTATAGCTTTACTAAATGCAAACTTTGGGCAAGAACGCGTTGGTGGTATTGATATTATTACACGATTTCTGAAGTGGGTGGAATGGTACATTTGTATGGGAGGTACCATACAAAGGTTTGTACAGTTATAGCTTAACTAAATACAAAATTTGGGCAAGATCGAGTTGGTGGTATTGATAATATTACACGGTTTAAGTCGCGGGATGGTACATTTGTATGGAAGGTACCAGAAGGGGAGTTGCCAGACTTCCAAGATTTTGTCCGAAACTTTCTCCAATTATAGCTTTACTAAATACAAACTTTGGACAAGAACGCGTTGGTGGTATTGATATTATTACACGATTTCTTGGGTGGAATGGTACATTTGTATGGGAGGTACAAGAAGTGGAGTTGCCAGACTTCCAAGTGTTTGTCCGAAACTTACTCTAGTTATAGCTTAACTAAATACAAACTTTGGGCAAGAACGCGTTGGTGGTATTGATATTATTACACGATTTCTTAAGTGGGTGGAATGGTACATTTGTATGGAAGGTACCATACAAATGTTTGTACAGTTATAGCTTAACTAAATTCAACATTTGGGCAAGATCGAGTTGGTGGTATTGATAATATTACACGGTTTAAGTGGCGGGATGGTACATTTGTATGAGAGGTACCAGAAGGGGAGTTGTCAGACTTTCAAGTTTTTGTCCGAAACATTCTCCAGTTATAGCTTTACTAAATACATACTTTGGGCAAGATCGCTTTGGTGGTATTGATATTATTACACCAATTCTTAAGTGGGTGGAATGTTATATTTGTATGGGTGGTACCAGAAGGGGACTTGCCAGACTTTCAAGTTTTTGTCCGAAACATTCTCCAGTTATAGCTTTACTAAATACAAACTGTGGGCAAGAACGCGTTGGTGGTATTGATATTATTACACGGGTTTTAAGTGGCGGGATGGTACATTTGTATGGAAGGTACCAGAAGGGGAGTTGTCAGACTTTCAAGTTTTTGTCCGAAACATTCTCCAGTTATAGCTTTACTAAATACAGACTTTGGGCAAGATCGCTTTGGTGGTATTAATATTATTACACCATTTGTATGGAAGGTCCCAGAGGAGGAGTTGACTTCCACGTTCTTGTCTGAATGTTTGTTGATAATATTACACGGTTTTTAAGTGGCGGGATGGTACAATTGTATGGAAGGTACCAGAAGGGGAGTTGCCAGACTTCCAAGTGTTTGTCCGAAACTTACTCTAGTTATAGCTTTACTAAATACAAACTGTGGGCAAGAACTCGTTGGTGGTATTGATATTATTACACGGTTTTTAAGTGGCGGGATGGTACATTTGTATGGAAGGTACCAGAAGGGGAGTTGACTTCCACGTTATTGTCTGCATGTTTGTTGATAATATTACACGGTTTTTAAGTGGCGGGATGGTACAATTGTATGGAAGGTACCAGAAGGGGAGTTGCCAGACTTCCACGTTCTTGTCTGAAAGATTGTACAGTTATAGCTTTACTAAATACAAAATTTGGGCAAGATAGCGTTGGGAATATTGGTATTATTACTCCATTTCTATGGGCGCGGGATGGTACATTTGTATGGGAGGTACCATACAAATGTTTGTACAGTTATAGCTTAACTAAATACAAAATGTGGGCAAGATCGAGTTGGTGGTATTGATAATACTACACGGTTTAAGTGGAGGGATGGTACATTTGTATGAGAGGTACCAGAAGGGGAGTTGCCAGACTTCCAAGTTCTTGTCTGACAGTTTGTACAGTTATAGCTTTACTAAATACAAACTTTGGGCAAGAACGCGTTGGTGGTATTGATATTATTACACGATTTCTTAAGTGGGTGGAATGGTACATTTGTATGGGAGGTACCATGAGGGGAGTTGCCAGACTTCCAAGTGTTTGTCCGAAACTTACTCTAGTTATAGCTTTACTAAATACAAACTTTGGGCAAGAACGCGTTGGTGGTATTGATATTATTACACGGTTTTTAAGTGGCGGGATGGTACAATTGTATGGAAGGTACCAGAAGGGGAGTTGCCAGACTTCCACGTTCTTATCTGAAAGATTGTACAGTTATAGCTTTACTAAATACAAAATTTGGGCAAGATAGCGTTGGGAATATTGGTATTATTACTCCATTTCTATGGGCGCGGGATGGTACATTTGTATGGGAGGTACCATGAGGGGAGTTGCCAGACTTCCAAGTTCTTGTCTGACAGTTTGTACAGTTATAGCTTTACTAAATGCAAACTTTGGGCAAGAACGCGTTGGTGGTATTGATATTATTACACGATTTCTGAAGTGGGTGGAATGGTACATTTGTATGGGAGGTACCATACAAAGGTTTGTACAGTTATAGCTTAACTAAATACAAAATTTGGGCAAGATCGAGTTGGTGGTATTGATAATATTACACGGTTTAAGTCGCGGGATGGTACATTTGTATGGAAGGTACCAGAAGGGGAGTTGCCAGACTTCCAAGATTTTGTCCGAAACTTTCTCCAATTATAGCTTTACTAAATACAAACTTTGGACAAGAACGCGTTGGTGGTATTGATATTATTACACGATTTCTTAAGTGGGTGGAATGGTACATTTGTATGGGAGGTACCAGAAGGGGAGTTGCCAGACTTCCAAGCTTTCGTCCAAAACTTTGTGAAGATATACGTTTACTAAATACAAAATTTGGGCAAGATTACGTTTGTCATATTGATAATATTACACTGGTTTTAAGTGGCGGGATGGTACATTTGTATGGGAGGTACCAGAAGGGGAGTTGCCAAACTTCCACGTTCTTGTCTGAAAGTTTGTACAGTTGTAGCTTTACTGAATACAAAATTTGGTCAAGATAGCGTTGGGAATATTGGTATTATTACTCGATTTCTAAGGGCGCGGGATGGTACATTTGTATGGGAGGTTACAGAAGGGGAGTTGCCAGACTTCCGAGTTCTTGTCTGAAAGTTGGTCCAGTAATAGCTTTACTAAATACAGAATTTGGGCAGCATCGCGGTGGTATTGATATTATTACTCGATTTCTAAGGGGGTGGAATGGTACATTTGTATGGGAGGTACCAGAAGGGGAGTTGCCAGACTTCCAAGCTTTCGTCCAAAACTTTGTGAAGATATACGTTTACTAAATACAAAATTTGGGCAAGATTACGTTTGTCATATTGATAATATTACACTGGTTTTAAGTGGCGGGATGGTACATTTGTATGGGAGGTACCAGAAGGGGAGTTGCCAAACTTCCACGTTCTTGTCAGAAAGTTTGTACAGTTGTAGCTTTACTGAAAACAAAATTTGGTCAAGATAGCGTTGGGAATATTGGTATTATTACTCGATTTCTAAGGGCGCGGGATGGTACATTTGTATGGGAGGTACCAGAAGGGGAGTTGCCAGACTTTCAAGTTTTTGTCCAAAACTTTGTGAAGGTATACGTCTACTAAATACAAAATTTGGGCAAGATTACGTTTGTCCTATTGATAATATTAGACATTTAGAATATTAGTTTTTAAGTGGCGGGATGGTACATTTGTATGAGAGGTACCAGAAGGGGAGTTGTCAGACTTTCAAGTTTTTGTCCGAAACATTCTCCAGTTATAGCTTTACTAAATACAGACTTTGGGCAAGATCGCTTTGGTGGTATTGATATTATTACACCAATTCTTAAGTGGGTGGAATGTTATATTTGTATGGGTGGTACCAGAAGGGGACTTGCCAGACTTTCAAGTTTTTGTCCGAAACATTCTCCAGTTATAGCTTTACTAAATACAGACTTTGGGCATGATCGCTTTGGTGGTATTGATATTATTACACCATTTATTAAGTGGGTTGAATGGTACATTTGTATAGGAGGTACCATGGGGGGAGTTGCCAGACTTCCAAGTTCTTGTCTCACAGTTTGTACAGTTATAGCTTTACTAAATGCAAAATTTCGAAAGGATCGGGTTGGTGGTATTAATATTATTACACCATTTCCTAAGTGGGTGGAATGGTACATTTGTATGGAAGGTCCCAGAAGGGGAGTTGACTTCCACGTTCTTGTCTGAATGTTTGTTGATAATATTACACGGTTTTTAAGTGGCGGGATGGTACAATTGTATGGAAGGTACCAGAAGGGGAGTTGCCAGACTTCCACGTTCTTGTCTGAAAGATTGTACAGTAATAGCTTTACTAAATACAGAATTTGGGCAGGATCGCGTAGGCGGTATTGATAGTATTACACGCTTTCTAAGGAGGTGGAATGGTATATTTGTATGGGTGGTACCAGAAGGGGACTTGCCAGACTTCCAAGTTCATGTCTGACAGTTTGTACAGTTATAGCTTTACTAAATACAAAATTTGGACAAGATAGCGTTGGGAATTTTGGTATTATTACTCGATTTCTAAGGGCGCGGGATGGTACATTTGTATGGGAGGTACCATGAGGGGAGTTTCCAGACTTTCAAGTTTTACTAAATACAGACTTTGGGCAAGATCGCTTTGGTGGTATTGATATTATTACATCATTTCTTAAGTGGGTTGAATGGTACATTTGTATGGGAGGTACCATGAGGGGAGTTGCCAGACTTCCAAGTGTTTGTCCGAAACTTACTCTAGCTATAGCTTTACTAAATACAAACTTTGGGCAAGAACGCGTTGGTGGTATTGATATTATTACACGGTTTTTAAGTGCCGGGATGGTACATTTGTATGGAAGGTACCAGAAGGGGAGTTGACTTCCACGTTCTTGTCTGCATGTTTGTTGATAATATTACACGGTTTTTAAGTGGCGGGATGGTACAATTGTATGGAAGGTACCAGAAGGGGAGTTGTCAGACTACCACGTTCTTGTCTGAAAGATTGTACAGTTATAGCTTTACTAAATACAAAATTTGGGCAAGATAGCGTTGGGAATATTGGTATTATTACTCCATTTCTATGGGCGCGGGATGGTACATTTGTATGGGAGGTACCATGAGGGGAGTTGCCAGACTTCTAAGTTCTTGTCTGACAGTTTGTACAGTTATAGCTTTACTAAATGCAAAATTTGGGCAAGATCGAGTTGGTGGTATTGATATTATTACACCATTTCTTAAGCGGGTGGAATGGTACATTTGTATGGGAGGTACAAGAAGGGGAGTTGCCAGACTTCCAAGTGTTTGTCCGAAACTTACTCTAGTTATAGCTTTACTAAATACAAACTTTGGGCAAGAACGCGTTGGTGGTATTGATATTATTACACGATTTCTTAAGTGGGTGGAATGGTACATTTGTATGGAAGGTACCATACAAATGTTTGTACAGTTATAGCTTACCTAAATACAAAATTTGGGCAAGATCGAGTAGGTGGTATTGATAATATTACATGGTTTTTAAGTGGCGGGATGGTACATTTGTATGGATGGTACCAGAAGGGGAGTTGCCAGACTTCCAAGATTTTGTCCGAAACTTTCTCCAGTTATAGCTTTACTAAATACAAACTTTGGGCAAGAACGCGTTGGTGGTATTGATATTATTACACGATTTCTTATGTGGGTGGAATGGTACATTTGTATGGGAGGTACCAGAAGGGGAGTTGCCAGACTTCCAAGCTTTCGTCCAAAACTTTGTGAAGATATACGTTTACTAAATACAAAATTTGGGCAAGATTACGTTTGTCATATTGATAATATTACACGGGTTTTAAGTGGCGGGATGGTACATTTGTATGGGAGGTACCAGAAGGGTAGTTGCCAAATTTCCACGTTCTTGTCTGAAAGTTTGTACAGTTGTAGCTTTACTGAATACAAAATTTGGGCAGCATCGCGGTGGTATTGATATTATTACTCGATTTCTAAGGGGGTGGAATGGTACATTTGTATGGGAGGTACCAGAAGGGGAGTTGCCAGACTTCCGAGTTCTTGTCTGAATGTTGGTCCAGTTATAGCTTTACTAAAAACAGAATTTGGGCAGCATCGCGGTGGTATTCATATTATTACTCGATTTCTAAGGGGTGGAATGGTACATTTGTATGGGAGGTACCAGAAGGGGAGTTGCCAGACTTTCAAGTTTTTGTCCAAAACTTTGTGAAGGTATACGTTTACTAAATACAAAATCTGGGCAAGATTACGTTTGTCATATTGATAATATTACACGGGTTTTAAGTGGCGGGATGGTACATTTGTATGAGAGGTACCAGAAGGGGAGTTGTCAGACTTTCAAGTTTTTGTCCGAAACATTCTCCAGTTATAGCTGTACTAAATACAGACTTTGGGCAAGATCGCTTAGGTGGTATTGATATTATTACACCAATTCTTAAGTGGGTGGAATGTTATATTTGTATGGGTGGTACCAGAAGGGGACTTGCCAGACTTTCAAGTTTTTGTCCGAAACATTCTCCAGTTATAGCTTTACTAAATACAGAGTTTGGGCAAGATCGCTTTGGTGGTATTGATATTATTACACCATTTATTAAGTGGGTTGAATGGTAAATTTGTATGGGAGGTACCATGAGGGGAGTTGCCAGACTTCCAAGTTCTTGTCTCACAGTTTGTACAGTTATAGCTTTACTAAATGCAAAATTTGGATAGGATCGGGTTGGTGGTATTAATATTATTACACCATTTCCTAAGTGGGTGGAATGGTACATTTGTATGGAAGGTCCCAGAAGGGGAGTTGACTTCCACGTTCTTGTCTGAATGTTTGTTGATAATATTACACGGTTTTTAAGTGGCGGGATGGTACAATTGTATGGAAGGTACCAGAAGGGGAGTTGCCAGACTTCCACGTTCTTGTCTGAAAGATTGTACAGTAATAGCTTTACTAAATACAGAATTTGGACAGGATCGCGTAGGCGGTATAGATAGTATTACACGCTTTCTAAGGAGGTGGAATGGTATATTTGTATGGGTGGTACCAGAAGGGGACTTGCCAGACTTTCAAGTTCATGTCTGACAGTTTGTACAGTTATAGCTTTACTAAATACAAAATTTGGACAAGATAGCGTTGGGAATTTTTGTATTATTACTCGATTTCTAAGGGCGCGGGATGGTACATTTGTATGGGAGGTACCATGAGGGGAGTTGCCAGACTTCCAAGTGTTTGTCCGAAACTTACTCTAGTTATAGCTTTACTAAATACAAACTTTGGGCAAGAACGCGTTGGTGGTATTGATATTATTACACGGTTTTTAAGTGACGGGATGGTACATTTGTATGGAAGGTACCAGAAGGGGAGTTGACTTCCACGTTCTTGTCTGCATGTTTGTTGATAATATTACACGGTTTTTAAGTGGCGGGATGGTACAATTGTATGGAAGGTACCAGAAGGGGAGTTGCCAGACTTCCAAGTTCTTGTCTGACAGTTTGTACAGTTATAGCTTTACTAAATGCAAAATTTGGGCAAGATCGAGTTGGTGGTATTGATATTATTACACCATTTCTTAAGCGGGTGGAATGGTACATTTGTATGGGAGGTACAAGAAGGGGAGTTGCCAGACTTCCAAGTGTTTGTCCGAAACTTACTCTAGTTATAGCTTTACTAAATACAAACTTTGGGCAAGAACGCGATGGTAGTATTGATATTATTACACGATTTCTTAAGTGGGTGGAATGGTACATTTTTATGGAAGGTACCATACAAATGTTTGTACAGTTATAGCTTAACTAAATACAAAATTTGGGCAAGATCGAGTTGGTGGTATTGATAATATTACACGGTTTAAGTGGCGGGATGGTACATTTGTATGGAAGATACCAGAAGGGGAGTTGACTTCCACGTTCTTGTCTGAATGTTTGTTGATAATATTACATGGTTTTTAAGTGGCGGGATGGTACATTTGTATGGAAGGTACCAGAAGGGGAGTTGCCAGACTTCCAAGATTTTGTCCGAAACTTTCTCCAGTTATAGCTTTACTAAATACAAACTTTGGGCAAGAACGCGTTGGTGGTATTGATATTATTACACGATTTCTTAAGTGGGTGGAATGGTACATTTGTATGGGAGGTACCAGAAGGGGAGTTGCCAGACTTCCAAGCTTTCGTCCAAATCTTTGTGAAGATATACGTTTACAAAATACAAAATTTGGGCAAGATTACGTTTGTCATATTGATAATATTACACGGGTTTTAAGTGGCGGGATGGTACATTTGTATGGGAGGTACCAGAAGGGGAGTTGCCAAACTTCCACGTTCTTGTCTGAAAGTTTGTACAGTTGTAGCTTTAGTGAATACAAAATTTGGGCAGCATCGCGGTGGTATTGATATTATTACTCGATTTATAAGGGGGTGGAATGGTACAATTGTATGGGAGGTACCAGAAGGGGAGTTGCCAGACTTCCGAGTGCTTGTCTGAAAGTTGGTCCAGTTATAGCTTTACTAAAAACAGAATTTGGGCAGCATCGCGGTGGTATTGATATTATTACTCGATTTCTAAGGGGGTGGAATGGTACATTTGTATGGGAGGTACCATGAGGGGAGTTGCCAGACTTCCAAGTGTTTGTCCGAAACTTACTCTAGTTATAGCTTTACTAAATACAAACTTTGGGCAAGAACGCGTTGGTGGTATTGATATTATTACACGGTTTTTAAGTGGCGGGATGGTACATTTGTATGGAAGGTACCAGAAGGGGAGTTGACTTCCACGTTCTTGTCTGCATGTTTGTTGATAATATTACACGGTTTTTAAGTGGCGGGATGGTACAATTGTATGGAAGGTACCAGAAGGGGAGTTGTCAGACTACCACGTTCTTGTCTGAAAGATTGTACAGTTATAGCTTTACTAAATACAAAATTTGGGCAAGATAGCGTTGGGAATATTGGTATTATTACTCCATTTCTATGGGCGCGGGATGGTACATTTGTATGGGAGGTACCATGAGGGGAGTTGCCAGACTTCTAAGTTCTTGTCTGACAGTTTGTACAGTTATAGCTTTACTAAATGCAAAATTTGGGCAAGATCGAGTTGGTGGTATTGATATTATTACACCATTTCTTAAGCGGGTGGAATGGTACATTTGTATGGGAGGTACAAGAAGGGGAGTTGCCAGACTTCCAAGTGTTTGTCCGAAACTTACTCTAGTTATAGCTTTACTAAATACAAACTTTGGGCAAGAACGCGTTGGTGGTATTGATATTATTACACGATTTCTTAAGTGGGTGGAATGGTACATTTGTATGGAAGGTACCATACAAATGTTTGTACAGTTATAGCTTACCTAAATACAAAATTTGGGCAAGATCGAGTAGGTGGTATTGATAATATTACACGGTTTAAGTGGCGGGATGGTACATTTGTATGGAAGATACCAGAAGGGGAGTTGACTTCCACATTCTTGTCTGAATGTTTGTTGATAATATTACATGGTTTTTAAGTGGCGGGATGGTACATTTGTATGGAAGGTACCAGAAGGGGAGTTGCCAGACTTCCAAGATTTTGTCCGAAACTTTCTCCAGTTATAGCTTTACTAAATACAAACTTTGGGCAAGAACGCGTTGGTGGTATTGATATTATTACACGATTTCTTATGTGGGTGGAATGGTACATTTGTATGGGAGGTACCAGAAGGGGAGTTGCCAGACTTCCAAGCTTTCGTCCAAAACTTTGTGAAGATATACGTTAATAAATACAAAATTTGGGCAAGATTACGTTTGTCATATTGATAATATTACACGGGTTTTAAGTGGCGGGATGGTACATTTGTATGGGAGGTACCAGAAGGGGAGTTGCCAAACTTCCACGTTCTTGTCTGAAAGTTTGTACAGTTGTAGCTTTACTGAATACAAAATTTGGGCAGCATCGCCGTGGTATTGATATTATTACTCGATTTCTAAGGGGGTGGAATGGTACATTTGTATGGGAGGTACCAGAAGGGGAGTTGCCAGACTTCCGAGTTCTTGTCTGAAAGTTGGTCCAGTTATAGCTTTACTAAAAACAGAATTTGGGCAGCATCGCGGTGGTATTGATATTATTACTCGATTTCTAAGGTACATTTGTATGGGAGGTACCAGAAGGGGAGTTGCCAGACTTTCAAGTTTTTGTCCAAAACTTTGTGAAGGTATACGTTTACTAAATACAAAATCTGGGCAAGATTACGTTTGTCATATTGATAATATTACACGGGTTTTAAGTGGCGGGATGGTACAATTGTATGGGAGGTACCAGAAGGGGAGTTGCCAGACTTCCGAGTGCTTGTCTGAAAGTTGGTCCAGTTATAGCTTTACTAAAAACAGAATTTGGGCAGCATCGCGGTGGTATTGATATTATTACTCGATTTCTAAGGGGGTGGAATGGTACATTTGTATGGGAGGTACCATGAGGGGAGTTGCCAGACTTCCAAGTGTTTGTCCGAAACTTACTCTAGCTATAGCTTTACTAAATACAAACTTTGGGCAAGAACGCGTTGATGGTATTGATATTATTACACGGTTTTTAAGTGGCGGGATGGTACATTTGTATGTAAGGTACCAGAAGGGGAGTTGACTTCCACGTTCTTGTCTGCATGTTTGTTGATAATATTACACGGTTTTTAAGTGGCGGGATGGTACAATTGTATGGAAGGTACCAGAAGGGGAGTTGTCAGACTACCACGTTCTTGTCTGAAAGATTGTACAGTTATAGCTTTACTAAATACAAAATTTTGGGCAAGATCGAGTTGGTGGTATTGATATTATTACACCATTTCTTAAGCGGGTGGAATGGTACATTTGTATGGGAGGTACAAGAAGGGGAGTTGCCAGACTTCCAAGTGTTTGTCCGAAACTTACTCTAGTTATAGCTTTACTAAATACAAACTTTGGGCAAGAACGCGTTGGTGGTATTGATATTATTACACGATTTCTTAAGTGGGTGGAATGGTACATTTGTATGGAAGGTACCATACAAATGTTTGTACAGTTATAGCTTACCTAAATACAAAATTTGGGCAAGATCGAGTAGGTGGTATTGATAATATTACACGGTTTAAGTGGCGGGATGGTACATTTGTATGGAAGATACCAGAAGGGGAGTTGACTTCCACATTCTTGTCTGAATGTTTGTTGATAATATTACATGGTTTTTAAGTGGCGGGACGGTACATTTGTATGGAAGGTACCAGAAGGGGAGTTGCCAGACTTCCAAGATTTTGTCCGAAACTTTCTCCAGTTATAGCTTTACTAAATACAAACTTTGGGCAAGAACGCGTTGGTGGTATTGATATTATTACACGATTTCTTATGTGGGTGGAATGGTACATTTGTATGGGAGGTACCAGAAGGGGAGTTGCCAGACTTCCAAGCTTTCGTCCAAAACTTTGTGAAGATATACGTTTACTAAATACAAAATTTGGGCAAGATTACGTTTGTCGTATTGATAATATTACACGGGTTTTAAGTGGCGGGATGGTACATTTGTATGGGAGGTACCAGAAGGGGAGTTGCCAAACTTCCGCGTTCTTGTCTGAAAGTTTGTACAGTTGTAGCTTTACTGAATACAAAATTTGGGCAGCATCGCGGTGGTATTGATATTATTACTCGATTTCTAAGGGGGTGGAATGGTACATTTGTATGGGAGGTACCAGAAGGGGAGTTGCCAGACTTCCGAGTTCTTGTCTGAAAGTTGGTCCAGTTATAGCTTTACTAAAAACAGAATTTGGGCAGCATCGCGGTGGTATTGATATTATTACTCGATTTCTAAGGGGTGGAATGGTACATTTGTATGGGAGGTACCAGAAGGGGAGTTGCCAGACTTTCAAGTTTTTGTCCAAAACTTTGTGAAGGTATACGTTTACTAAATACAAAATCTGGGCAAGATTACGTTTGTCATATTGATAATATTACACGGGTTTTAAGTGGCGGGATGGTACATTTGTATGAGAGGTACCAGAAGGGGAGTTGTCAGACTTTCAAGTTTTTGTCCGAAACATTCTCCAGTTATAGCTGTACTAAATACAGACTTTGGGCAAGATCGCTTAGGTGGTATTGATATTATTACACCAATTCTTAAGTGGGTGGAATGTTATATTTGTATGGGTGGTACCAGAAGGGGACTTGCCAGACTTTCAAGTTTTTGTCCGAAACATTCTCCAGTTATAGCTTTACTAAATACAGAGTTTGGGCAAGATCGCTTTGGTGGTATTGATATTATTACAACATTTATTAAGTGGGTTGAATGGTAAATTTGTATGGGAGGTACCATGAGGGGAGTTGCCAGACTTCCAAGTTCTTGTCTCACAGTTTGTACAGTTATAGCTTTACTAAATGCAAAATTTGGATAGGATCGGGTTGGTGGTATTAATATTATTACACCATTTCCTAAGTGGGTGGAATGGTACATTTGTATGGAAGGTCCCAGAAGGGGAGTTGACTTCCACGTTCTTGTCTGAATGTTTGTTGATAATATTACACGGTTTTTAAGTGGCGGGATGGTACAATTGTATGGAAGGTACCAGAAGGGGAGTTGCCAGACTTCCACGTTCTTGTCTGAAAGATTGTACAGTAATAGCTTTACTAAATACAGAATTTGGACAGGATCGCGTAGGCGGTATAGATAGTATTACACGCTTTCTAAGGAGGTGGAATGGTATATTTGTATGGGTGGTACCAGAAGGGGACTTGCCAGACTTTCAAGTTCATGTCTGACAGTTTGTACAGTTATAGCTTTACTAAATGCAAAATTTGGGCAAGATCGAGTTGGTGGTATTGATATTATTACACCATTTCTTAAGCGGGTGGAATGGTACATTTGTATGGGAGGTACAAGAAGGGGAGTTGCCAGACTTCCTAGTGTTTGTCCGAAACATACTCTAGTTATAGCTTTACTAAATACAAACTTTGGGCAAGAACGCGATGGTGGTATTGATATTATTACACGATTTCTTAAGTGGGTGGAATGGTACATTTGTATGGAAGGTACCATACAAATGTTTGTACAGTTATAGCTTAACTAAATACAAAATTTGGGCAAGATCGAGTTGGTGGTATTGATAATATTACACGGTTAAAGTGGCGGGATGGTACATTTGTATGGAAGATACCAGAAGGGGAGTTGACTTCCACGTTCTTGTCGGAATGTTTGTTGATAATATTACATGGTTTTTAAGTGGCGGGATGGTACATTTGTATGGAAGGTACCAGAAGGGGAGTTGCCAGACTTCCAAGATTTTGTCCGAAACTTTCTCCAGTTATAGCTTTACTAAATACAAACATTGGGCAAGAACGCGTTGGTGGTATTGATATTATTACACGATTTCTTAAGTGGGTGGAATGGTACATTTGTATGGGAGGTACCAGAAGGGGAGTTGCCAGACTTCCAAGCTTTCGTCCAAAACTTTGTGAAGATATACGTTTACAAAATACAAAATTTGGGCAAGATTACGTTTGTCATATTGATAATATTACACGGGTTTTAAGTGGCGGGATGGTACATTTGTATGGGAGGTACCAGAAGGGGAGTTGCCAAACTTCCACGTTCTTGTCTGAAAGTTTGTACAGTTGTAGCTATACTGAATACAAAATTTGGGCAGCATCGCGGTGGTATTGATATTATTACTCGATTTCTAAGGGGGTGGAATGGTACAATTGTATGGGAGGTACCAGAAGGGGAGCTGCCAGACTTCCGAGTGCTTGTCTGAAAGTTGGTCCAGTTATAGCTTTACTAAAAACAGAATTTGGGCAGCATCGCGGTGGTATTGATATTATTACTCGATTTCTAAGGGGGTGGAATGGTACATTTGTATGGGAGGTACCAGAAGGGGAGTTGCCAGACTTTCAAGTTTTTGTCCAAAACTTTGTGAAGGTATACGTTTACTAAATACAAAATCTGGGCAAGATTACGTTTGTCATATTGATAATATTACACGGGTTTTAAGTGGCGGGATGGTACATTTGTATGAGAGGTACCAGAAGGGGAGTTGTCAGACTTTCAAGTTTTTGTCCGAAACATTCTCCAGTTATAGCTGTACTAAATACAGACTTTGGGCAAGATCGCTTTGGTGGTATTGATATTATTACACCAATTCTTAAGTGGGTGGAATGTTATATTTGTATGGGTGGTACCAGAAGGGGACTTGCCAGACTTTCAAGTTTTTGTCCGAAACATTTTCCAGTTATAGCTTTACTAAATACAGACTTTGGGCAAGATCGCTTTGGTGGTATTGATATTATTACACCATTTCTTAAGTGGGTTGAATGGTACATTTGTATGGGAGGTACCATGAGGGGAGTTGCCAGACTTCCAAGTTCTTGTCTCACAGTTTGTACAGTTATAGCTTTACTAAATGCAAAATTTGGATAGGATCGGGTTGGTGGTATTAATATTATTACACCATTTCCTATGTGGGTGGAATGGTACATTTGTATGGAAGGTCCCAGAAGGGGAGTTGACTTCCACGTTCTTGTCTGAATGTTTGTTGATAATATTACACGGTTTTTAAGTGGTGGGATGGTACAATTGTATGGAAGGTACCAGAAGGGGAGTTGCCAGACTTCCACGTTCTTGTCTGAAAGATTGTACAGTAATAGCTTTACTAAATACAGAATTTGGGCAGGATCGCGTAGGCGGTATTGATAGTATTACACGCTTTCTAAGGAGGTGGAATGGTATATTTGTATGGGTGGTACCAGAAGGGGACTTGCCAGACTTCCAAGTTCATGTCTGACAGTTTGTACAGTTATAGCTTTACTAAATACAAAATTAGGACAAGATAGCGTTGGGAATTTTGGTATTATTACTCGATTTCTAAGGGCGCGGGATGGTACATTTGTATGGGATGTACCATGAGGGTAGTTGCCAGACTTTCAAGTTTTTGTCCGAAACTTTCTCCAGTTATAGCTTTACTAAATACAGACTTTGTCAAGATCGCTTTGGTGGTATTGATATTATTACATCATTTCTTAAGTGGGTTGAATGGTACATTTGTATGGGAGGTACCATGAGGGGAGTTGCCAGACTTCCAAGTGTTTGTCCGAAACTTACTCTAGTTATAGCTTTACTAAATACAAACTTTGGGCAAGAACACGTTGGTGGTATTGATATTATTACACGGTTTTTAAGTGGCGGGATGGTACATTTGTATGGAAGGTACCAGAAGGGGAGTTGACTTCCACGTTCTTGTCTGAATGTTTGTTGATAATATTACACGGTTTTTAAGTGGCGGGATGGTACATTTGTATGGAAGGTACCAGAAGGGGAGTTGACTTCCACGTTCTTGTCTGAATGTTTGTTGATAATATTACATGGTTTTTAAGTGGCGGGATGGTACATTTGTATGAAAGGTACCAGAATGGGAGTTGCCAGACTTCCAAGATTTCGTCCGAAACTTTCTCCAGTTATAGCTTTACTAAATACAAACTTTGGTCAAGAACGCGTTGGTGGTATTGATATTATTACACGATTTCTTAAGTGGGTGGAATGGTACATTTGTATGGGAGGTACCAGAAGGGGAGTTGCCAGACTTCCAAGCTTTCGTCCAAAACTTTGTGAAGATATACGTTTACAAAATACAAAATTTGGGCAAGATTACGTTTGTCATATTGATAATATTACACGGGTTTTAAGTGGCGGGATGGTACATTTGTATGGGAGGTACCAGAAGGGGAGTTGCCAAACTTCCACGTTCTTGTCTGAAAGTTTGTACAGTTGTAGCTATACTGAATACAAAATTTGGGCAGCATCGCGGTGGTATTGATATTATTACTCGATTTCTAAGGGGGTGGAATGGTACAATTGTATGGGAGGTACCAGAAGGGGAGCTGCCAGACTTCCGAGTGCTTGTCTGAAAGTTGGTCCAGTTATAGCTTTACTAAAAACAGAATTTGGGCAGCATCGCGGTGGTATTGATATTATTACTCGATTTCTAAGGGGGTGGAATGGTACATTTGTATGGGAGGTACCAGAAGGGGAGTTGCCAGACTTTCAAGTTTTTGTCCAAAACTTTGTGAAGGTATACGTTTACTAAATACAAAATCTGGGCAAGATTACGTTTGTCATATTGATAATATTACACGGGTTTTAAGTGGCGGGATGGTACATTTGTATGAGAGGTACCAGAAGGGGAGTTGTCAGACTTTCAAGTTTTTGTCCGAAACATTCTCCAGTTATAGCTGTACTAAATACAGACTTTGGGCAAGATCGCTTTGGTGGTATTGATATTATTACACCAATTCTTAAGTGGGTGGAATGTTATATTTGTATGGGTGGTACCAGAAGGGGACTTGCCAGACTTTCAAGTTTTTGTCCGAAACATTTTCCAGTTATAGCTTTACTAAATACAGACTTTGGGCAAGATCGCTTTGGTGGTATTGATATTATTACACCATTTCTTAAGTGGGTTGAATGGTACATTTGTATGGGAGGTACCATGAGGGGAGTTGCCAGACTTCCAAGTTCTTGTCTCACAGTTTGTACAGTTATAGCTTTACTAAATGCAAAATTTGGATAGGATCGGGTTGGTGGTATTAATATTATTACACCATTTCCTATGTGGGTGGAATGGTACATTTGTATGGAAGGTCCCAGAAGGGGAGTTGACTTCCACGTTCTTGTCTGAATGTTTGTTGATAATATTACACGGTTTTTAAGTGGTGGGATGGTACAATTGTATGGAAGGTACCAGAAGGGGAGTTGCCAGACTTCCACGTTCTTGTCTGAAAGATTGTACAGTAATAGCTTTACTAAATACAGAATTTGGGCAGGATCGCGTAGGCGGTATTGATAGTATTACACGCTTTCTAAGGAGGTGGAATGGTATATTTGTATGGGTGGTACCAGAAGGGGACTTGCCAGACTTCCAAGTTCATGTCTGACAGTTTGTACAGTTATAGCTTTACTAAATACAAAATTAGGACAAGATAGCGTTGGGAATTTTGGTATTATTACTCGATTTCTAAGGGCGCGGGATGGTACATTTGTATGGGATGTACCATGAGGGTAGTTGCCAGACTTTCAAGTTTTTGTCCGAAACTTTCTCCAGTTATAGCTTTACTAAATACAGACTTTGTCAAGATCGCTTTGGTGGTATTGATATTATTACATCATTTCTTAAGTGGGTTGAATGGTACATTTGTATGGGAGGTACCATGAGGGGAGTTGCCAGACTTCCAAGTGTTTGTCCGAAACTTACTCTAGTTATAGCTTTACTAAATACAAACTTTGGGCAAGAACACGTTGGTGGTATTGATATTATTACACGGTTTTTAAGTGGCGGGATGGTACATTTGTATGGAAGGTACCAGAAGGGGAGTTGACTTCCACGTTCTTGTCTGAATGTTTGTTGATAATATTACACGGTTTTTAAGTGGCGGGATGGTACATTTGTATGGAAGGTACCAGAAGGGGAGTTGACTTCCACGTTCTTGTCTGAATGTTTGTTGATAATATTACATGGTTTTTAAGTGGCGGGATGGTACATTTGTATGAAAGGTACCAGAATGGGAGTTGCCAGACTTCCAAGATTTCGTCCGAAACTTTCTCCAGTTATAGCTTTACTAAATACAAACTTTGGTCAAGAACGCGTTGGTGGTATTGATATTATTACACGATTTCTTAAGTGGGTGGAATGGTACATTTGTATGGGAAGTACCAGAAGGGAAGTTGCCAGACTTCCAAGCATTCGTCCAAAACTTTGTGAAGATATACGTTTACTAAATACAAAATTTGGGCAAGATTACGTTTGTCATATTGATAATATTACACGGGTTTTAAGTGGCGGGATGGTAGATTTGTATGGGAGGTACCAGAAGGGGAATTGCCAAACTTCCACGTTCTTGTCTGAAAGTTTGTACAGTTATATCTTTACTGAATACAAAATTTGGGCAAGATGGCTTTGGGAATATTGGTATTTTTACTCGATTTCTAAGGACGCGGGATGGTACATTTGTATGGGAGGTTCCAGAAGGGGAGTTGCCAGACTTCCACGTTCTTGTCTGAAAGTTTATACAGTAATAGCTTTACTAAATACAGAATTTGGGCAGGATCGCGTAGGCGGTATTGATACTATTACACGCTTCGTAAGGAGGTGGAATTGTATATTTGTATGTGTGGTACCAGAAGGGGACTTGCCAGACTTCCTAGTTCATGTCTGACAGTTTGTACAGTTATAGCTTTACTAAATACAAAATTTGGGCAAGATAGCGTTGGGAATTTTGGTATTATTACTCGATTTCTAAGGGCACGGGATGATACATTTGTATGGGAGGTACAATGAGTGGAGTTGCCAGACTTTCAAGTTTTAGTCCGAAACTTTCTCCAGTAATAGCTTTACTAAATACAGACTGTGGGCAAGATCGCTTTGGTGGTATTGATATTATTACACCATTTCTTAAGTGGGTTGAATGGTACATTTGTATGGGAGGTACCATGAGGGGAGTTGCCAGACTTCCAAGTTCTTGTCTGACAGTTTGTACAGCTATAGCTTTACTAAATGCAAAATTTGGATAGGATCGGGTTGGTGGTATTAATATTATTACACCATTTCCTAAGTGGGTGGAATGGTACATTTGTATGGGAGGTACCAGAAAGGGAGTTGCCAGACTTCCAAGTTTTTGTCCGAAACTTTCTCTAGTTATAGCTTTACTAAATACAAAATTTGGGCAAGATAGCGTTGGGAATATTGGTATTATTACTCGATTTCTATTGGCGCAGGATGGTACATTTGTATGGGAGGTACCATGAGGGGACTTGCCAGACTTCCAAGTTCTTGTCTGACAGTTTGTACAATGCAAAATTTGGGCAAGATCGAGTTGGTGGTATTGATATTATTACACCATTTCTTAAGTGGGTGGAATGGTACATTTGTATGGGAGGTACCAGAAGGGGAGTTGCCAAACTTCCACGTTCTTGTCTGAAAGTTTGTTCAGTTATAGCTTTACTAAATACAAACTTTGGGCAAGTACGCGTTGGTGGTATTGATATTATGACACGATTTCTTAAGTGGATGGAATGGTACATTTGTATGGGAGGTACCAGAAGGGGAGTTGCCAGACTTCCCTTCTGGTACCTCCCATACAAATGTACCATCCCGCCACTTAAAACCCGTGTAATATTATCAATATGACAAACGTAATCTTGCCCAAATTTTGTATTTAGTAAACGTATATCTTCACAAAGTTTTGGACGAAAGTTTGGTACCTTCTGGTACCTCCCATACATATGTACCATTCCACCCACTTAAGAAATCGTGTCATAATATCAATACCACCAACGCGTACTTGCCCAAAGTTTGTATTTAGTAAAGCTATAACTGTACAAACTTTCAGACAAGAACGTGGAAGTTTGGCAACTCCCCTTCTGGTACCTCCCATACAAATGTACCATTCCACCCACTTAAGAAATGGTGTAATAATATCAATACCCCCAACTCGATCTTGCCCAAATTTTGCATTGTACAAACTGTCAGACAAGAACTTGGAAGTCTGGCAAGTCCCCTCATGGTACCTCCCATACAAATGTACCATCCTGCGCCAATAGAAATCGAGTAATAATACCAATATTCCCAACGCTATCTTGCCCAAATTTTGTATTTAGTAAAGCTATAACTAGAGAAAGTTTCGGACAAAAACTTGGAAGTCTGGCAACTCCCTTTCTGGTACCTCCCATACAAATGTACCATTCCACCCACTTAAGAAATATCAATACCACCAACGCGTACTTGCCCAAAGTTTGTATTTAGTAAAGCTATAACTGTACAAACTGTCAGACAAGAACTTGGAAGTCTGGCAACTCCCCTCATGGTACCTCCCATACAAATGTACCATTCAACCCACTTAAGAAATGGTGTAATAATATCAATACCACCAAAGCGATCTTGCCCAAAGTCTGTATTTAGTAAAGCTATTACTGGAGAAAGTTTCGGACTAAAACTTGAAAGTCTGGCAACTCCACTCATTGTACCTCCCATACAAATGTATCATCCCGCGCCCTTAGAAATCGAGTAATAATACCAAAATTCCCAACGCTATCTTGCCCAAATTTTGTATTTAGTAAAGCTATAACTGTACAAACTGTCAGACATGAACTTGGAAGTCTGGCAAGTCCCCTTCTGGTACCACACATACAAATATACAATTCCACCTCCTTACGAAGCGTGTAATAGTATCAATACCGCCTACGCGATCCTGCCCAAATTCTGTATTTAGTAAAGCTATTACTGTACAAACTTTCAGACAAGAACGTGGAAGTCTGGCAACTCCCCTTCTGGAACCTCCCATACAAATGTACCATCCCGCGTCCTTAGAAATCGAGTAAAAATACCAATATTCCCAAAGCCATCTTGCCCAAATTTTGTATTCAGTAAAGATATAACTGTACAAACTTTCAGACAAGAACGTGGAAGTTTGGCAACTCCCCTTCTGGTACCTCCCATACAAATCTACCATCCCGCCACTTAAAACCCGTGTAATATTATCAATATGACAAACGTAATCTTGCCCAAATTTTGTATTTAGTAAACGTATATCTTCACAAAGTTTTGGACGAATGCTTGGAAGTCTGGCAACTTCCCTTCTGGTACTTCCCATACAAATGTACCATTCCACCCACTTAAGAAATCGTGTAATAATATCAATACCACCAACGCGTTCTTGACCAAAGTTTGTATTTAGTAAAGCTATAACTGGAGAAAGTTTCGGACGAAATCTTGGAAGTCTGGCAACTCCCCTTCTGGTACCTTTCATACAAATGTACCATCCCGCCACTTAAAAACCATGTAATATTATCAACAAACATTCAGACAAGAACGTGGAAGTCAACTCCCCTTCTGGTACCTTACATACAAATGTACCATCCCGCCACTTAAAAACCGTGTAATATTATCAACAAACATTCAGACAAGAACGTGGAAGTCAACTCCCCTTCTGGTACCTTCCATACAAATGTACCATCCCGCCACTTAAAAACCGTGTAATAATATCAATACCACCAACGTGTTCTTGCCCAAAGTTTGTATTTAGTAAAGCTATAACTAGAGTAAGTTTCGGACAAACACTTGGAAGTCTGGCAACTCCCCTCATGGTACCTCCCATACAAATGTACCATTGAACCTACTTAAGAAATGATGTAATAATATCAATACCACCAAAGCGATCTTGACAAAGTCTGTATTTAGTAAAGCTATAACTGGAGAAAGTTTCGGACAAAAACTTGAAAGTCTGGCAACTACCCTCATGGTAAATCCCATACAAATGTACCATCCCGCGCCCTTAGAAATCGAGTAATAATACCAAAATTCCCAACGCTATCTTGTCCTAATTTTGTATTTAGTAAAGCTATAACTGTACAAACTGTCAGACATGAACTTGGAAGTCTGGCAAGTCCCCTTCTGGTACCACCCATACAAATATACCATTCCACCTCCTTAGAAAGCGTGTAATACTATCAATACCGCCTACGCGATCCTGCCCAAATTCTGTATTTAGTAAAGCTATTACTGTACAATCTTTCAGACAAGAACGTGGAAGTCTGGCAACTCCCCTTCTGGTACCTTCCATACAATTGTACCATCCCACCACTTAAAAACCGTGTAATATTATCAACAAACATTCAGACAAGAACGTGGAAGTCAACTCCCCTTCTGGGACCTTCCATACAAATGTACCATTCCACCCACATAGGAAATGGTGTAATAATATTAATACCACCAACCCGATCCTATCCAAATTTTGCATTTAGTAAAGCTATAACTGTACAAACTGTGAGACAAGAACTTGAAAGTCTGGCAACTCCCCTCATGGTACCTCCCATACAAATGTACAATTCAACCCACTTAAGAAATGGTGTAATAATATCAATACCACCAAAGCGATCTTGCCCAAAGTCTGTATTTAGTAAAGCTATAACTGGAGAATGTTTCGGACAAAAACTTGAAAGTCTGACAACTCCCCTTCTGGTACCTCTCATACAAATGTACAGGGTTTAAAATGCTAACGCAATTTTAGTCAAAAGTACAGAATTTGTCAAATAGTTTTAGCATAAAAAAGTCAAAACTAATATGCGAACAAATGCTAAAACTAAATTAGTCGTAATATTCAGTTAGCGTTAGCAAAATAAACTAACGCTAACCAAAATATGCATATATTATTAGCAATGGAAGAAGAAGCAACTGCTGATTTTGCTAACGTCTTTGCTAAATTGTGCTAATTTGGTGACTATTTTCGACTTGTGTGTTTGGTTCGGTTTTTGTGTGTAACCGAAAATTGTGTTCGGCTCGAGTACGGTGTTGCCTACATTTGATAGACAATAAGTTGTGTTTTTAAAAAATCGCATGAAACAATATTGCTGTGCGTTTCTGTAGCTATTAAAGGTATATATATAAAAACAAGTGAAATTAATAGCACAGAAATAATTCGAGGTAGGTACTCGTATATATTTACATATTGTTTATACATATAATATAATGTTATGTACAATGACTAATAAATCACTGCATAATGGAGTCCACATGGTTAGATCCGTTTAACTTCCAACGGGAATGTTATATGTTCCACATTTAACATTGGATTGAGGAGATGCATAACGAACTCTGAAAATGCTGAAATAATAAATATTGGTAGAATCAGAAATAGCCACTACGGTACCACTATTGGATACTTTGCGTCATGTTCCGTTGACAACACTGAAACCAGCTCAAATTTTTTGCTAACGAAAAATGGTTAGTCAAAATTAGCAAATTTTTAGCAGCACATTAGTCAATTGTGGTTAGCAGAGGTGTGTCATTTTTTTGACTAACGCTAACGCGAGCTAACGTTAGTCGGACATTAGTTTTAGCTCTGGCTTGTGGAAAAGATTGTTAGCATTAGTTTAGCAAAATGATGCTAATGGTTAGCGGACTGGTGCTTTTAAACCCTGAAATGTACCATCCCGCCACTTAAAACCCGTGTAATATTATCAATATGACAAACGTAATCTTGCCCAGATTTTGTATTTAGTAAACGTATACCTTCACAAAGTTTTGGACATAAACTTGAAAGTCTGGCAACTCCCCTTCTGGTACCTCCCATACAAATGTACCATTCCACCCCCTTAGAAATCGAGTAATAATATCAATACCACCGCGATGCTGCCCAAATTCTGTTTTTAGTAAAGCTATAACTGGACCAACTTTCAGACAAGAACTCGGAAGTCTGGCAACTCCCCTTCTGGTACCTCCCATACAAATGTACCATTCCACCCCGTTAGAAATCGAGTAATAATATCAATACCACCGCGATGCTGCCCAAATTCTGTTTTTAGTAAAGCTATAACTGGACCAACTTTCAGACAAGAACTCGGAAGTCTGGCAACTCACCTTCTGGTACCTCCCATACAAATGTACCATTCCACCCCCTTAGAAATCGAGTAATAATATCAATACCACCGCGATGCTGCCCAAATTTTGTATTCAGTAAAGCTACAACTGTACAAACTTTCAGACAAGAACGTGGAAGTTTGGCAACTCCCCTTCTGGTACCTCCCATACAAATGTACCATCCCGCCACTTAAAACCCGTGTACTATTATCAATATGACAAACGTAATCTTGCCCAAATTTTGTATTTAGTAAACGTATATCTTCACAAAGTTTTGGACGAAAGCTTGGAAGTCTGGCAACTCCCATTCTGGTACCTCCCATACAAATGTACTATTCCACCCACATAAGAAATCGTGTAATAATATCAATACCACCAACGCGTTCTTGCCCAAAGTTTGTATTTAGTAAAGCTATAACTGGAGAAAGTTTCGGACAAAATCTTGGAAGTCTGGCAACTCCCCTTCTGGTACCTTCCATACAAATGTACCATCCCGCCACTTAAAAACCATGTAATATTATCAACAAACATTCAGACAAGAACGTGGAAGTCAACTCCCCTTCTGGTATCTTCCATACAAATGTACCATCCCGCCACTTAAACCGTGTAATATTATCAATACCACCAACTCGATCTTGCCCAAATTTTGTATTTAGTTAAGCTATAACTGTACAAACATTTGTATGGTACCTTCCATACAAATGTACCATTCCACCCACTTAAGAAATCGTGTAATAATATCAATACCACCAACGCGTTCTTGCCCAAAGTTTGTATTTAGTAAAGCTATAACTAGAGTAAGTTTCGGACAAACACTTGGAAGTCTGGCAACTCCCCTTCTTGTACCTCCCATACAAATGTACCATTCCACCCGCTTAAGTAATGGTGTAATAATATCAATACCACCAACTCGATCTTGCCCAAATTTTGCATTTAGTAAAGCTATAACTGTACAAACTGTCAGACAAGAACTTGGAAGTCTGGCAACTCCCCTCATGGTACCTCCCATACAAATGTACCATCCCGCGCCCATAGAAATGGAGTAATAATACCAATATTCCCAACGCTATCTTGCCCAAATTTTGTATTTAGTAAAGCTATAACTGTACAATCTTTCAGACAAGAACGTGGAAGTCTGGCAACTCCCCTTCTGGTACCTTCCATACAATTGTACCATCCCGCCACTTAAAAACCGTGTAATATTATCAACAAACATGCAGACAAGAACGTGGAAGTCAACTCCCCTTCTGGTACCTTCCATACAAATGTGCCATCCCGCCACTTAAAAACCGTGTAATAATATCAATACCACCAACTCGATCTTCCCCAAATTTTGCATTTAGTAAAGCTATAACTGTACAAACTGTCAGACAAGAACTTGGAAGTCTGGCAACTCCCCTCATGGTACCTCCCATACAAATGTACCATCCCGCGCCCTTAGAAATCGAGTAATAATACCAAAATTCCCAACGCTATCTTGTCCAAATTTTGTATTTAGTAAAGCTATAACTGTACAAACTGTCAGACATGAACTTGAAAGTCTGGCAAGTCCCCTTCTGGTACCACCCATACAAATATACCATTCCACCTCCTTAGAAAGCGTGTAATACTATCTATACCGCCTACGCGATCCTGTCCAAATTCTGTATTTAGTAAAGCTATTACTGTACAATCTTTCAGACAAGAACGTGGAAGTCTGGCAACTCCCCTTCTGGTACCTTCCATACAATTGTACCATCCCGTCACTTAAAAACCGTGTAATATTATCAACAAACATTCAGACAAGAACGTGGAAGTCAACTCCCCTTCTGGGACCTTCCATACAAATGTACCATTCCACCCACTTAGGAAATGGTGTAATAATATTAATACCACCAACCCGATCCTATCCAAATTTTGCATTTAGTAAAGCTATAACTGTACAAACTGTGAGACAAGAACTTGGAAGTCTGGCAACTCCCCTCATGGTACCTCCCATACAAATTTACCATTCAACCCACTTAATAAATGGTGTAATAATATCAATACCACCAAAGCGATCTTGCCCAAAGTCTGTATTTAGTAAAGCTATAACTGGAGAATGTTTCGGACAAAAACTTGAAAGTCTGGCAAGTCCCCTTCTGGTACCACCCATACAAATATAACATTCCACCCACTTAAGAATTGGTGTAATAATATCAATACCACCTAAGCGATCTTGCCCAAAGTCTGTATTTAGTACAGCTATAACTGGAGAATGTTTCGGACAAAAACTTGAAAATCTAACAACTCCCCTTCTGGTACCTCTCATACAAATGTACCATCCCGCCACTTAAAACCCGTGTAATATTATCAATATGACAAACGTAATCTTGCCCAGATTTTGTATTTAGTAAACGTATACCTTCACCAAGTTTTGGACAAAAACTTGAAAGTCTGGCAACTCCCCTTCTGGTACCTCCCATACAAATGTACCATTCCACCCCTTAGAAATCGAGTAATAATATCAATACCACCGCGATGCTGCCCAAATTCTGTTTTTAGTAAAGCTATAACTGGACCAACTTTCAGACAAGAACTCGGAAGTCTGGCAACTCCCCTTCTGGTACCTCCCATACAAATGTACCATTCCACCCCCTTAGAAATCGAGTAATAATATCAATACCACCGCGATGCTGCCCAAATTCTGTTTTTAGTAAAGCTATAACTGGACCAACTTTCAGACAAAAACTTGAAAGTCTGGCAAGTCCCCTTCTGGTACCACCCATACAAATATAACATTCCACCCACTTAAGAATTGGTGTAATAATATCAATACCACCTAAGCGATCTTGCCCAAAGTCTGTATTTAGTAAAGCTATAACTAGAGTAAGTTTCGGACAAACACTTGGAAGTCTGGCAACTCCCCTTCTTGTACCTCCCATACAAATGTACCATTCCACCCGCTTAAGAAATGGTGTAATAATATCAATACCACCAACTCGATCTTGCCCAAATTTTGCATTTAGTAAAGCTATAACTGTACAAACTGTCAGACAAGAACTTGGAAGTCTGGCAACTCCCCTCATGGTACCTCCCATACAAATGTACCATCCCGCGCCCATAGAAATGGAGTAATAATACCAATATTCCCAACGCTATCTTGCCCAAATTTTGTATTTAGTAAAGCTATAACTGTACAATCTTTCAGACAAGAACGTGGAAGTCTGACAACTCCCCTTCTGGTACCTTCCATACAATTGTACCATCTCGCCATTTAAAAACCGTGTAATATTATCAACAAACATGCAGACAAGAACGTGGAAGTCAACTCCCCTTCTGGTACCTTCCATACAAATGTACCATCCCGCCACTTAAAAACCGTGTAATAATATCAATACCACCAACGCGTTCTTGCCCAAAGTTTGTATTTAGTAAAGCTATAACTAGAGTAAGTTTCGGACAAACACTTGGAAGTCTGGCAACTCCCCTCATGGTACCTCCCATACAAATGTACCATCCCGCGCCCTTAGAAATCGAGTAATAATACCAAAATTCCCAACGCTATCTTGTCCAAATTTTGTATTTAGTAAAGCTATAACTCTACAAACTGTCAGACATGAACTTGGAAGTCTGGCAAGTCCCCTTCTGGTACCACCCATACAAATATACCATTCCACCTCCTTAGAAAGCGTGTAATACTATCAATACCGCCTACGCGATCCTGCCCAAATTCTGTATTTAGTAAAGCTATTACTGTACAATCTTTCAGACAAGAACGTGGAAGTCTGGCAACTCCCCTTCTGGTACCTTCCATACAATTGTACCATCCCGCCACTTAAAAACCGTGTAATATTATCAACAAACATTCAGACAAGAACGTGGAAGTCAACTCCCCTTCTGGGACCTTCCATACAAATGTACCATTCCACCCACTTAGGAAATGGTGTAATAATATTAATACCACCAAGCCGATCCTTTCCAAATTTTGCATTTAGTAAAGCTATAACTGTACAAACTGTGAGACAAGAACTTGGAAGTCTGGCAACTCCCCCCATGGTACCTCCCATACAAATGTACCATTCAACCCAATTAATAAATGGTGTAATAATATCAATACCACCAAAGCGATCTTGCCCAAATTTTGTATTTAGTAAACGTATACCTTCACAAAGTTTTAGACAAAAACTTGAAAGTCTGGCAACTCCCCTTCTGGTACCTCCCATACAAATGTACCATTCCACCCCCTTAGAAATCGAGTAATAATATCAATACCACCGCGATGCTGCCCAAATTCTGTATTTAGTAAAGCTATAACTGGACCAACTTTCAGACAAGAACTCGGAAGTCTGGCAACTCCCCTTCTGGAACCTCCCATACAAATGTACCATCCCGCGCCCTTAGAAATCGAGTAATAATACCAATATTCCCAACGCTATCTTGACCAAATTTTGTATTCAGTAAAGCTACAACTGTACAAACTTTCAGACAAGAACGTGGAAGTATGGCAACTCCCCTTCTGGTACCTCCCATACAAATGTACCACCCCGCCACTTAAAACCAGTGTAATATTATCAATATGACAAATGTAATCTTGCCCAAATTTTGTATTTAGTAAACGTATATCTTCACAAAGTTTTGGACGAAAGCTTGGAAGTCTGGCAACTCCCCTTCTGGTACCTCCCATACAAATGTACCATCCCGCGACTTAAACCGTGTAATATTATCAATACCACCAACTCGATCTTGCCCAAATTTTGTATTTAGTTAAGCTATAACTGTACAAACCTTTGTATGGTACCTCCCATACAAATGTACCATTCCACCCACTTCAGAAATCGTGTAATAATATCAATACCACCAACGCGTTCTTGCCCAAAGTTTGCATTTAGTAAAGCTATAACTGTACAAACTGTCAGACAAGAACTTGGAAGTCTGGCAACTCCCCTCATGGTACCTCCCATACAAATGTACCATCCCGCGCCCATAGAAATGGAGTAATAATACCAATATTCCCAACGCTATCTTGCCCAAATTTTGTATTTAGTAAAGCTATAACTGTACAATCTTTCAGACAAGAACGTGGAAGTCTGGCAACTCCCCTTCTGGTATCTTCCATACAATTGTACCATCCCGCCACTTAAAAACCGTGTAATAATATCAATACCACCAACGCGTTCTTGCCCAAAGTTTGTATTTAGTGAAGCTATAATTGGAGAAAGTTTCGGACAAAATCTTGGAAGTCTGGCAACTCCCCTTCTGGTACCTTCCATACAAATGTACCATCCCGCGACTTAAACCGTGTAATATTATCAATACCACCAACTCGATCTTGCCCAAATTTTGTATTTAGTTAAGCTATAACTGTACAAACCTTTGTATGGTACCTCCCATACAAATGTACCATTCCACCCGCTTAAGTAATGGTGTAATAATATCAATACCACCAACTCGATCTTGCCCAAATTTTGCATTTAGTAAAGCTATAACTGTACAAACTGTAAGACAAGAACTTGGAAGTCTGGCAACTCCCCTCATGGTACCTCCCATACAAATGTACCATCCCGCGCCCATAGAAATGGAGTAATAATACCAATATTCCCAACGCTATCTTGCCCAAATTTTGTATTTAGTAAAGCTATAACTGTACAATCTTTCAGACAAGAACGTGGAAGTCTGGCAACTCCCCTTCTGGTATCTTCCATACAATTGTACCATCCCGCCACTTAAAAACCGTGTAATAATATCAATACCACCAACGCGTTCTTGCCCAAAGTTTGTATTTAGTAAAGCTATAACTAGAGTAAGTTTCGGACAAACACTTGGAAGTCTGGCAACTCCCCTCATGGTACCTCCCATACAAATGTACCATTCAACCCACTTAAGAAATGATGTAATAATATCAATACCACCAAAGCGATCTTGCCCAAAGTCTGTATTTAGTAAAGCTATAACTGGAGAATGTTTCGGACAAAAACTTGAAAGTCTGGCAAGTCCCCTTCTGGTACCACCCATACAAATATAACATTCCACCCACTTAAGAATTGGTGTAATAATATCAATACCACCAAAGCGATCTTGCCCAAAGTCTGTATTTAGTAAAGCTATAACTGGAGAATGTTTCGGACAAAAACTTGAAAGTCTGACAACTCCCCTTCTGGTACCTCTCATACAAATGTACCATCCCGCCACTTAAAAACTAATATTCTAAATGTCTAATATTATCAATAGGACAAACGTAATCTTGCCCAAATTTTGTATTTAGTAAACGTATACCTTCACAAAGTTTTAGACAAAAACTTGAAAGTCTGGCAACTCCCCTTCTGGTACCTCCCATACAAATGTACCATTCCACCCCCTTAGAAATCGAGTAATAATATCAATACCACCGCGATGCTGCCCAAATTCTGTATTTAGTAAAGCTATAACTGGACCAACTTTCAGACAAGAACTCGGAAGTCTGGCAACTCCCCTTCTGGAACCTCCCATACAAATGTACCATCCCGCGCCCTTAGAAATCGAGTAATAATACCAATATTCCCAACGCTATCTTGACCAAATTTTGTATTCAGTAAAGCTACAACTGTACAAACTTTCAGACAAGAACGTGGAAGTATGGCAACTCCCCTTCTGGTACCTCCCATACAAATGTACCACCCCGCCACTTAAAACCAGTGTAATATTATCAATATGACAAATGTAATCTTGCCCAAATTTTGTATTTAGTAAACGTATATCTTCACAAAGTTTTGGACGAAAGCTTGGAAGTCTGGCAACTCCCCTTCTGGTACCTCCCATACAAATGTACCATACCGCGACTTAAACCGTGTAATATTATCAATACCACCAACTCGATCTTGCCCAAATTTTGTATTTAGTTAAGCTATAACTGTACAAACCTTTGTATGGTACCTCCCATACAAATGTACCATTCCACCCACTTCAGAAATCGTGTAATAATATCAATACCACCAACGCGTTCTTGCCCAAAGTTTGCATTTAGTAAAGCTATAACTGTACAAACTGTCAGACAAGAACTTGGAAGTCTGGCAACTCCCCTCATGGTACCTCCCATACAAATGTACCATCCCGCGCCCATAGAAATGGAGTAATAATACCAATATTCCCAACGCTATCTTGCCCAAATTTTGTATTTAGTAAAGCTATAACTGTACAATCTTTCAGACAAGAACGTGGAAGTCTGGCAACTCCCCTTCTGGTATCTTCCATACAATTGTACCATCCCGCCACTTAAAAACCGTGTAATAATATCAATACCACCAACGCGTTCTTGCCCAAAGTTTGTATTTAGTGAAGCTATAATTGGAGAAAGTTTCGGACAAAATCTTGGAAGTCTGGCAACTCCCCTTCTGGTACCTTCCATACAAATGTACCATCCCGCGACTTAAACCGTGTAATATTATCAATACCACCAACTCGATCTTGCCCAAATTTTGTATTTAGTTAAGCTATAACTGTACAAACCTTTGTATGGTACCTCCCATACAAATGTACCATTCCACCCGCTTAAGTAATGGTGTAATAATATCAATACCACCAACTCGATCTTGCCCAAATTTTGCATTTAGTAAAGCTATAACTGTACAAACTGTAAGACAAGAACTTGGAAGTCTGGCAACTCCCCTCATGGTACCTCCCATACAAATGTACCATCCCGCGCCCATAGAAATGGAGTAATAATACCAATATTCCCAACGCTATCTTGCCCAAATTTTGTATTTAGTAAAGCTATAACTGTACAATCTTTCAGACAAGAACGTGGAAGTCTGGCAACTCCCCTTCTGGTATCTTCCATACAATTGTACCATCCCGCCACTTAAAAACCGTGTAATAATATCAATACCACCAACGCGTTCTTGCCCAAAGTTTGTATTTAGTAAAGCTATAACTAGAGTAAGTTTCGGACAAACACTTGGAAGTCTGGCAACTCCCCTCATGGTACCTCCCATACAAATGTACCATTCAACCCACTTAAGAAATGATGTAATAATATCAATACCACCAAAGCGATCTTGCCCAAAGTCTGTATTTAGTAAAGCTATAACTGGAGAATGTTTCGGACAAAAACTTGAAAGTCTGGCAAGTCCCCTTCTGGTACCACCCATACAAATATAACATTCCACCCACTTAAGAATTGGTGTAATAATATCAATACCACCAAAGCGATCTTGCCCAAAGTCTGTATTTAGTAAAGCTATAACTGGAGAATGTTTCGGACAAAAACTTGAAAGTCTGACAACTCCCCTTCTGGTACCTCTCATACAAATGTACCATCCCGCCACTTAAACCGTGTAATATTATCAATACCACCAACTCGATCTTGCCCAAATGTTGAATTTAGTTAAGCTATAACTGTACAAACATTTGTATGGTACCTTCCATACAAATGTACCATTCCACCCACTTAAGAAATCGTGTAATAATATCAATACCACCAACGCGTTCTTGCCCAAAGTTTGTATTTAGTTAAGCTATAACTAGAGTAAGTTTCGGACAAACACTTGGAAGTCTGGCAACTCCACTTCTTGTACCTCCCATACAAATGTACCATTCCACCCACTTAAGAAATCGTGTAATAATATCAATACCACCAACGCGTTCTTCCCAAAGTTTGTATTTAGTAAAGCTATAACTGTACAAACTGTCAGACATGAACTTGGAAGTCTGGCAACTCCCCTTCTGGTACCTCTCATACAAATGTACCATCCCGCCACTTAAACCGTGTAGTATTATCAATACCACCAACTCGATCTTGCCCAAATTTTGTATTTAGTTAAGCTATAACTGTACAAACATTTGTATGGTACCTTCCATACAAATGTACCATTCCACCCACTTAAGAAATCGTGTAATAATATCAATACCACCAACGAGTTCTTGCCCAAAGTTTGTATTTAGTAAAGCTATAACTAGAGTAAGTTTCGGACAAACACTTGGAAGTCTGGCAACTCCCCTTCTTGTACCTCCCATACAAATGTACCATTCCACCCGCTTAAGTAATGGTGTAATAATATCAATACCACCAACTCGATCTTGCCCAAATTTTGCATTTAGTAAAGCTATAACTGTACAAACTGTCAGACAAGAACTTGGAAGTCTGGCAACTCCCCTCATGGTACCTCCCATACAAATGTACCATCCCGCGCCCATAGAAATGGAGTAATAATACCAATATTCCCAACGCTATCTTGCCCAAATTTTGTATTTAGTAAAGCTATAACTGTACAATCTTTCAGACAAGAACGTGGAAGTCTGGCAACTTCCCTTCTGGTACCTTCCATACAATTGTACCATCCCGCCACTTAAAAACCGTGTAATATTATCAACAAACATGCAGACAAGAACGTGGAAGTCAACTCCCCTTCTGGTACCTTCCATACAAATGTGCCATCCCGCCACTTAAAAACCGTGTAATAATATCAATACCACCAACTCGATCTTGCCCAAATTTTGCATTTAGTAAAGCTATAACTGTACAAACTGTCAGACAAGAACTTGGAAGTCTGGCAACTCCCCTCATGGTACCTCCCATACAAATGTACCATCCCGCGCCCTTAGAAATCGAGTAATAATACCAAAATTCCCAACGCTATCTTGTCCAAATTTTGTATTTAGTAAAGCTATAACTGTACAAACTGTCAGACATGAACTTGAAAGTCTGGCAAGTCCCCTTCTGGTACCACCCATACAAATATACCATTCCACCTCCTTAGAAAGCGTGTAATACTATCTATACCGCCTACGCGATCCTGTCCAAATTCTGTATTTAGTAAAGCTATTACTGTACAATCTTTCAGACAAGAACGTGGAAGTCTGGCAACTCCCCTTCTGGTACCTTCCATACAATTGTACCATCCCGCCACTTAAAAACCGTGTAATATTATCAACAAACATTCAGACAAGAACGTGGAAGTCAACTCCCCTTCTGGGACCTTCCATACAAATGTACCATTCCACCCACTTAGGAAATGGTGTAATAATATTAATACCACCAACCCGATCCTATCCAAATTTTGCATTTAGTAAAGCTATAACTGTACAAACTGTGAGACAAGAACTTGGAAGTCTGGCAACTCCCCTCATGGTACCTCCCATACAAATTTACCATTCAACCCACTTAATAAATGGTGTAATAATATCAATACCACCAAAGCGATCTTGCCCAAAGTCTGTATTTAGTAAAGCTATAACTGGAGAATGTTTCGGACAAAAACTTGAAAGTCTGGCAAGTCCCCTTCTGGTACCACCCATACAAATATAACAATCCACCCACTTAAGAATTGGTGTAATAATATCAATACCACCTAAGCGATCTTGCCCAAAGTCTGTATTTAGTACAGCTATAACTGGAGAATGTTTCGGACAAAAACTTGAAAGTCTGACAACTCCCCTTCTGGTACCTCTCATACAAATGTACCATCCCGCCACTTAAAACCCGTGTAATATTATCAATATGACAAACGTAATCTTGCCCAGATTTTGTATTTAGTAAACGTATACCTTCACCAAGTTTTGGACAAAAACTTGAAAGTCTGGCAACTCCCCTTCTGGTACCTCCCATACAAATGTACCATTCCACCCCTTAGAAATCGAGTAATAATATCAATACCACCGCGATGCTGCCCAAATTCTGTTTTTAGTAAAGCTATAACTGGACCAACTTTCAGACAAGAACTCGGAAGTCTGGCAACTCCCCTTCTGGTACCTCCCATACAAATGTACCATTCCACCCCCTTAGAAATCGAGTAATAATATCAATACCACCGCGATGCTGCCCAAATTCTGTTTTTAGTAAAGCTATAACTGGACCAACTTTCAGACAAAAACTTGAAAGTCTGGCAAGTCCCCTTCTGGTACCACCCATACAAATATAACATTCCACCCACTTAAGAATTGGTGTAATAATATCAATACCACCTAAGCGATCTTGCCCAAAGTCTGTATTTAGTAAAGCTATAACTAGAGTAAGTTTCGGACAAACACTTGGAAGTCTGGCAACTCCCCTTCTTGTACCTCCCATACAAATGTACCATTCCACCCGCTTAAGAAATGGTGTAATAATATCAATACCACCAACTCGATCTTGCCCAAATTTTGCATTTAGTAAAGCTATAACTGTACAAACTGTCAGACAAGAACTTGGAAGTCTGGCAACTCCCCTCATGGTACCTCCCATACAAATGTACCATCCCGCGCCCATAGAAATGGAGTAATAATACCAATATTCCCAACGCTATCTTGCCCAAATTTTGTATTTAGTAAAGCTATAACTGTACAATCTTTCAGACAAGAACGTGGAAGTCTGACAACTCCCCTTCTGGTACCTTCCATACAATTGTACCATCTCGCCACTTAAAAACCGTGTAATATTATCAACAAACATGCAGACAAGAACGTGGAAGTCAACTCCCCTTCTGGTACCTTCCATACAAATGTACCATCCCGCCACTTAAAAACCGTGTAATAATATCAATACCACCAACGCGTTCTTGCCCAAAGTTTGTATTTAGTAAAGCTATAACTAGAGTAAGTTTCGGACAAACACTTGGAAGTCTGGCAACTCCCCTCATGGTACCTCCCATACAAATGTACCATTCAACCCACTTAAGAAATGATGTAATAATATCAATACCACCAAAGCGATCTTGCCCAAAGTCTGTATTTAGTAAAACTTGAAAGTCTGGCAACTCCCCTCATGGTACCTCCCATACAAATGTACCATCCCGCGCCCTTAGAAATCGAGTAATAATACCAAAATTCCCAACGCTATCTTGTCCAAATTTTGTATTTAGTAAAGCTATAACTGTACAAACTGTCAGACATGAACTTGAAAGTCTGGCAACTCCCCTCATGGTACCTTCCATACAAATGTGCCATCCCGCCACTTAAAAACCGTGTAATAATATCAATACCACCAACTCGATCTTCCCCAAATTTTGCATTTAGTAAAGCTATAACTGTACAAACTGTCAGACAAGAACTTGGAAGTCTGGCAACTCCCCTCATGGTACCTCCCATACAAATGTACCATCCCGCGCCCTTAGAAATCGAGTAATAATACCAAAATTCCCAACGCTATCTTGTCCAAATTTTGTATTTAGTAAAGCTATAACTGTACAAACTGTCAGACATGAACTTGAAAGTCTGGCAAGTCCCCTTCTGGTACCACCCATACAAATATACCATTCCACCTCCTTAGAAAGCGTGTAATACTATCTATACCGCCTACGCGATCCTGTCCAAATTCTGTATTTAGTAAAGCTATTACTGTACAATCTTTCAGACAAGAACGTGGAAGTCTGGCAACTCCCCTTCTGGTACCTTCCATACAATTGTACCATCCCGTCACTTAAAAACCGTGTAATATTATCAACAAACATTCAGACAAGAACGTGGAAGTCAACTCCCCTTCTGGGACCTTCCATACAAATGTACCATTCCACCCACTTAGGAAATGGTGTAATAATATTAATACCACCAACCCGATCCTATCCAAATTTTGCATTTAGTAAAGCTATAACTGTACAAACTGTGAGACAAGAACTTGGAAGTCTGGCAACTCCCCTCATGGTACCTCCCATACAAATTTACCATTCAACCCACTTAATAAATGGTGTAATAATATCAATACCACCAAAGCGATCTTGCCCAAAGTCTGTATTTAGTAAAGCTATAACTGGAGAATGTTTCGGACAAAAACTTGAAAGTCTGGCAAGTCCCCTTCTGGTACCACCCATACAAATATAACATTCCACCCACTTAAGAATTGGTGTAATAATATCAATACCACCTAAGCGATCTTGCCCAAAGTCTGTATTTAGTACAGCTATAACTGGAGAATGTTTCGGACAAAAACTTGAAAGTCTAACAACTCCCCTTCTGGTACCTCTCATACAAATGTACCATCCCGCCACTTAAAACCCGTGTAATATTATCAATATGACAAACGTAATCTTGCCCAGATTTTGTATTTAGTAAACGTATACCTTCACCAAGTTTTGGACAAAAACTTGAAAGTCTGGCAACTCCCCTTCTGGTACCTCCCATACAAATGTACCATTCCACCCCTTAGAAATCGAGTAATAATATCAATACCACCGCGATGCTGCCCAAATTCTGTTTTTAGTAAAGCTATAACTGGACCAACTTTCAGACAAGAACTCGGAAGTCTGGCAACTCCCCTTCTGGTACCTCCCATACAAATGTACCATTCCACCCCCTTAGAAATCGAGTAATAATATCAATACCACCGCGATGCTGCCCAAATTCTGTTTTTAGTAAAGCTATAACTGGACCAACTTTCAGACAAAAACTTGAAAGTCTGGCAAGTCCCCTTCTGGTACCACCCATACAAATATAACATTCCACCCACTTAAGAATTGGTGTAATAATATCAATACCACCTAAGCGATCTTGCCCAAAGTCTGTATTTAGTAAAGCTATAACTAGAGTAAGTTTCGGACAAACACTTGGAAGTCTGGCAACTCCCCTTCTTGTACCTCCCATACAAATGTACCATTCCACCCGCTTAAGAAATGGTGTAATAATATCAATACCACCAACTCGATCTTGCCCAAATTTTGCATTTAGTAAAGCTATAACTGTACAAACTGTCAGACAAGAACTTGGAAGTCTGGCAACTCCCCTCATGGTACCTCCCATACAAATGTACCATCCCGCGCCCATAGAAATGGAGTAATAATACCAATATTCCCAACGCTATCTTGCCCAAATTTTGTATTTAGTAAAGCTATAACTGTACAATCTTTCAGACAAGAACGTGGAAGTCTGACAACTCCCCTTCTGGTACCTTCCATACAATTGTACCATCTCGCCACTTAAAAACCGTGTAATATTATCAACAAACATGCAGACAAGAACGTGGAAGTCAACTCCCCTTCTGGTACCTTCCATACAAATGTACCATCCCGCCACTTAAAAACCGTGTAATAATATCAATACCACCAACGCGTTCTTGCCCAAAGTTTGTATTTAGTAAAGCTATAACTAGAGTAAGTTTCGGACAAACACTTGGAAGTCTGGCAACTCCCCTCATGGTACCTCCCATACAAATGTACCATTCAACCCACTTAAGAAATGATGTAATAATATCAATACCACCAAAGCGATCTTGCCCAAAGTCTGTATTTAGTAAAACTTGAAAGTCTGGCAACTCCCCTCATGGTACCTCCCATACAAATGTACCATCCCGCGCCCTTAGAAATCGAGTAATAATACCAAAATTCCCAACGCTATCTTGTCCAAATTTTGTATTTAGTAAAGCTATAACTCTACAAACTGTCAGACATGAACTTGGAAGTCTGGCAAGTCCCCTTCTGGTACCACCCATACAAATATACCATTCCACCTCCTTAGAAAGCGTGTAATACTATCAATACCGCCTACGCGATCCTGCCCAAATTCTGTATTTAGTAAAGCTATTACTGTACAATCTTTCAGACAAGAACGTGGAAGTCTGGCAACTCCCCTTCTGGTACCTTCCATACAATTGTACCATCCCGCCACTTAAAAACCGTGTAATATTATCAACAAACATTCAGACAAGAACGTGGAAGTCAACTCCCCTTCTGGGACCTTCCATACAAATGTACCATTCCACCCACTTAGGAAATGGTGTAATAATATTAATACCACCAAGCCGATCCTTTCCAAATTTTGCATTTAGTAAAGCTATAACTGTACAAACTGTGAGACAAGAACTTGGAAGTCTGGCAACTCCCCCCATGGTACCTCCCATACAAATGTACCATTCAACCCAATTAATAAATGGTGTAATAATATCAATACCACCAAAGCGATCTTGCCCAAAGTCTGTATTTAGTAAAGCTATAACTGGAGAATGTTTCGGACAAAAACTTGAAAGTCTGGCAAGTCCCCTTCTGGTACCACCCATACAAATATAACATTCCACCCACTTAAGAATTGGTGTAATAATATCAATACCACCAAAGCGATCTTGCCCAAAGTCTGTATTTAGTAAAGCTATAACTGGAGAATGTTTCGGACAAAAACTTGAAAGTCTGACAACTCCCCTTCTGGTACCTCTCATACAAATGTACCATCCCGCCACTTAAAAACTAATATTCTAAATGTCTAATATTATCAATAGGACAAACGTAATCTTGCCCAAATTTTGTATTTAGTAAACGTATACCTTCACAAAGTTTTAGACAAAAACTTGAAAGTCTGGCAACTCCCCTTCTGGTACCTCCCATACAAATGTACCATTCCACCCCCTTAGAAATCGAGTAATAATATCAATACCACCGCGATGCTGCCCAAATTCTGTATTTAGTAAAGCTATAACTGGACCAACTTTCAGACAAGAACTCGGAAGTCTGGCAACTCCCCTTCTGGAACCTCCCATACAAATGTACCATCCCGCGCCCTTAGAAATCGAGTAATAATACCAATATTCCCAACGCTATCTTGACCAAATTTTGTATTCAGTAAAGCTACAACTGTACAAACTTTCAGACAAGAACGTGGAAGTTTGGCAACTCCCCTTCTGGTACCTCCCATACAAATGTACCACCCCGCCACTTAAAACCAGTGTAATATTATCAATATGACAAATGTAATCTTGCCCAAATTTTGTATTTAGTAAACGTATATCTTCACAAAGTTTTGGACGAAAGCTTGGAAGTCTGGCAACTCCCCTTCTGGTACCTCCCATACAAATGTACCATCCCGCGACTTAAACCGTGTAATATTATCAATACCACCAACTCGATCTTGCCCAAATTTTGTATTTAGTTAAGCTATAACTGTACAAACCTTTGTATGGTACCTCCCATACAAATGTACCATTCCACCCACTTCAGAAATCGTGTAATAATATCAATACCACCAACGCGTTCTTGCCCAAAGTTTGCATTTAGTAAAGCTATAACTGTACAAACTGTCAGACAAGAACTTGGAAGTCTGGCAACTCCCCTCATGGTACCTCCCATACAAATGTACCATCCCGCGCCCATAGAAATGGAGTAATAATACCAATATTCCCAACGCTATCTTGCCCAAATTTTGTATTTAGTAAAGCTATAACTGTACAATCTTTCAGACAAGAACGTGGAAGTCTGGCAACTCCCCTTCTGGTATCTTCCATACAATTGTACCATCCCGCCACTTAAAAACCGTGTAATAATATCAATACCACCAACGCGTTCTTGCCCAAAGTTTGTATTTAGTGAAGCTATAATTGGAGAAAGTTTCGGACAAAATCTTGGAAGTCTGGCAACTCCCCTTCTGGTACCTTCCATACAAATGTACCATCCCGCGACTTAAACCGTGTAATATTATCAATACCACCAACTCGATCTTGCCCAAATTTTGTATTTAGTTAAGCTATAACTGTACAAACCTTTGTATGGTACCTCCCATACAAATGTACCATTCCACCCGCTTAAGTAATGGTGTAATAATATCAATACCACCAACTCGATCTTGCCCAAATTTTGCATTTAGTAAAGCTATAACTGTACAAACTGTCAGACAAGAACTTGGAAGTCTGGCAACTCCCCTCATGGTACCTCCCATACAAATGTACCATCCCGCGCCCATAGAAATGGAGTAATAATACCAATATTCCCAACGCTATCTTGCCCAAATTTTGTATTTAGTAAAGCTATAACTGTACAATCTTTCAGACAAGAACGTGGAAGTCTGGCAACTCCCCTTCTGGTATCTTCCATACAATTGTACCATCCCGCCACTTAAAAACCGTGTAATAATATCAATACCACCAACGCGTTCTTGCCCAAAGTTTGTATTTAGTAAAGCTATAACTAGAGTAAGTTTCGGACAAACACTTGGAAGTCTGGCAACTCCCCTCATGGTACCTCCCATACAAATGTACCATTCAACCCACTTAAGAAATGATGTAATAATATCAATACCACCAAAGCGATCTTGCCCAAAGTCTGTATTTAGTAAAGCTATAACTGGAGAATGTTTCGGACAAAAACTTGAAAGTCTGGCAAGTCCCCTTCTGGTACCACCCATACAAATATAACATTCCACCCACTTAAGAATTGGTGTAATAATATCAATACCACCAAAGCGATCTTGCCCAAAGTCTGTATTTAGTAAAGCTATAACTGGAGAATGTTTCGGACAAAAACTTGAAAGTCTGACAACTCCCCTTCTGGTACCTCTCATACAAATGTACCATCCCGCCACTTAAACCGTGTAATATTATCAATACCACCAACTCGATCTTGCCCAAATGTTGAATTTAGTTAAGCTATAACTGTACAAACATTTGTATGGTACCTTCCATACAAATGTACCATTCCACCCACTTAAGAAATCGTGTAATAATATCAATACCACCAACGCGTTCTTGCCCAAAGTTTGTATTTAGTTAAGCTATAACTAGAGTAAGTTTCGGACAAACACTTGGAAGTCTGGCAACTCCACTTCTTGTACCTCCCATACAAATGTACCATTCCACCCACTTAAGAAATCGTGTAATAATATCAATACCACCAACGCGTTCTTCCCAAAGTTTGTATTTAGTAAAGCTATAACTGTACAAACTGTCAGACATGAACTTGGAAGTCTGGCAACTCCCCTTCTGGTACCTCTCATACAAATGTACCATCCCGCCACTTAAACCGTGTAGTATTATCAATACCACCAACTCGATCTTGCCCAAATTTTGTATTTAGTTAAGCTATAACTGTACAAACATTTGTATGGTACCTTCCATACAAATGTACCATTCCACCCACTTAAGAAATCGTGTAATAATATCAATACCACCAACGCGTTCTTGCCCAAAGTTTGTATTTAGTAAAGCTATAACTAGAGTAAGTTTCGGACAAACACTTGGAAGTCTGGCAACTCCCCTTCTTGTACCTCCCATACAAATGTACCATTCCACCCGCTTAAGTAATGGTGTAATAATATCAATACCACCAACTCGATCTTGCCCAAATTTTGCATTTAGTAAAGCTATAACTGTACAAACTGTCAGACAAGAACTTGGAAGTCTGGCAACTCCCCTCATGGTACCTCCCATACAAATGTACCATCCCGCGCCCATAGAAATGGAGTAATAATACCAATATTCCCAACGCTATCTTGCCCAAATTTTGTATTTAGTAAAGCTATAACTGTACAATCTTTCAGACAAGAACGTGGAAGTCTGGCAACTCCCCTTCTGGTACCTTCCATACAATTGTACCATCCCGCCACTTAAAAACCGTGTAATATTATCAACAAACATGCAGACAAGAACGTGGAAGTCAACTCCCCTTCTGGTACCTTCCATACAAATGTGCCATCCCGCCACTTAAAAACCGTGTAATAATATCAATACCACCAACTCGATCTTGCCCAAATTTTGCATTTAGTAAAGCTATAACTGTACAAACTGTCAGACAAGAACTTGGAAGTCTGGCAACTCCCCTCATGGTACCTCCCATACAAATGTACCATCCCGCGCCCTTAGAAATCGAGTAATAATACCAAAATTCCCAACGCTATCTTGTCCAAATTTTGTATTTAGTAAAGCTATAACTGTACAAACTGTCAGACATGAACTTGAAAGTCTGGCAAGTCCCCTTCTGGTACCACCCATACAAATATACCATTCCACCTCCTTAGAAAGCGTGTAATACTATCTATACCGCCTACGCGATCCTGTCCAAATTCTGTATTTAGTAAAGCTATTACTGTACAATCTTTCAGACAAGAACGTGGAAGTCTGGCAACTCCCCTTCTGGTACCTTCCATACAATTGTACCATCCCGCCACTTAAAAACCGTGTAATATTATCAACAAACATTCAGACAAGAACGTGGAAGTCAACTCCCCTTCTGGGACCTTCCATACAAATGTACCATTCCACCCACTTAGGAAATGGTGTAATAATATTAATACCACCAACCCGATCCTATCCAAATTTTGCATTTAGTAAAGCTATAACTGTACAAACTGTGAGACAAGAACTTGGAAGTCTGGCAACTCCCCTCATGGTACCTCCCATACAAATTTACCATTCAACCCACTTAATAAATGGTGTAATAATATCAATACCACCAAAGCGATCTTGCCCAAAGTCTGTATTTAGTAAAGCTATAACTGGAGAATGTTTCGGACAAAAACTTGAAAGTCTGGCAAGTCCCCTTCTGGTACCACCCATACAAATATAACAATCCACCCACTTAAGAATTGGTGTAATAATATCAATACCACCTAAGCGATCTTGCCCAAAGTCTGTATTTAGTACAGCTATAACTGGAGAATGTTTCGGACAAAAACTTGAAAGTCTGACAACTCCCCTTCTGGTACCTCTCATACAAATGTACCATCCCGCCACTTAAAACCCGTGTAATATTATCAATATGACAAACGTAATCTTGCCCAGATTTTGTATTTAGTAAACGTATACCTTCACCAAGTTTTGGACAAAAACTTGAAAGTCTGGCAACTCCCCTTCTGGTACCTCCCATACAAATGTACCATTCCACCCCTTAGAAATCGAGTAATAATATCAATACCACCGCGATGCTGCCCAAATTCTGTTTTTAGTAAAGCTATAACTGGACCAACTTTCAGACAAGAACTCGGAAGTCTGGCAACTCCCCTTCTGGTACCTCCCATACAAATGTACCATTCCACCCCCTTAGAAATCGAGTAATAATATCAATACCACCGCGATGCTGCCCAAATTCTGTTTTTAGTAAAGCTATAACTGGACCAACTTTCAGACAAAAACTTGAAAGTCTGGCAAGTCCCCTTCTGGTACCACCCATACAAATATAACATTCCACCCACTTAAGAATTGGTGTAATAATATCAATACCACCTAAGCGATCTTGCCCAAAGTCTGTATTTAGTAAAGCTATAACTAGAGTAAGTTTCGGACAAACACTTGGAAGTCTGGCAACTCCCCTTCTTGTACCTCCCATACAAATGTACCATTCCACCCGCTTAAGAAATGGTGTAATAATATCAATACCACCAACTCGATCTTGCCCAAATTTTGCATTTAGTAAAGCTATAACTGTACAAACTGTCAGACAAGAACTTGGAAGTCTGGCAACTCCCCTCATGGTACCTCCCATACAAATGTACCATCCCGCGCCCATAGAAATGGAGTAATAATACCAATATTCCCAACGCTATCTTGCCCAAATTTTGTATTTAGTAAAGCTATAACTGTACAATCTTTCAGACAAGAACGTGGAAGTCTGACAACTCCCCTTCTGGTACCTTCCATACAATTGTACCATCTCGCCACTTAAAAACCGTGTAATATTATCAACAAACATGCAGACAAGAACGTGGAAGTCAACTCCCCTTCTGGTACCTTCCATACAAATGTACCATCCCGCCACTTAAAAACCGTGTAATAATATCAATACCACCAACGCGTTCTTGCCCAAAGTTTGTATTTAGTAAAGCTATAACTAGAGTAAGTTTCGGACAAACACTTGGAAGTCTGGCAACTCCCCTCATGGTACCTCCCATACAAATGTACCATTCAACCCACTTAAGAAATGATGTAATAATATCAATACCACCAAAGCGATCTTGCCCAAAGTCTGTATTTAGTAAAACTTGAAAGTCTGGCAACTCCCCTCATGGTACCTCCCATACAAATGTACCATCCCGCGCCCTTAGAAATCGAGTAATAATACCAAAATTCCCAACGCTATCTTGTCCAAATTTTGTATTTAGTAAAGCTATAACTCTACAAACTGTCAGACATGAACTTGGAAGTCTGGCAAGTCCCCTTCTGGTACCACCCATACAAATATACCATTCCACCTCCTTAGAAAGCGTGTAATACTATCAATACCGCCTACGCGATCCTGCCCAAATTCTGTATTTAGTAAAGCTATTACTGTACAATCTTTCAGACAAGAACGTGGAAGTCTGGCAACTCCCCTTCTGGTACCTTCCATACAATTGTACCATCCCGCCACTTAAAAACCGTGTAATATTATCAACAAACATTCAGACAAGAACGTGGAAGTCAACTCCCCTTCTGGGACCTTCCATACAAATGTACCATTCCACCCACTTAGGAAATGGTGTAATAATATTAATACCACCAAGCCGATCCTTTCCAAATTTTGCATTTAGTAAAGCTATAACTGTACAAACTGTGAGACAAGAACTTGGAAGTCTGGCAACTCCCCCCATGGTACCTCCCATACAAATGTACCATTCAACCCAATTAATAAATGGTGTAATAATATCAATACCACCAAAGCGATCTTGCCCAAAGTCTGTATTTAGTAAAGCTATAACTGGAGAATGTTTCGGACAAAAACTTGAAAGTCTGGCAAGTCCCCTTCTGGTACCACCCATACAAATATAACATTCCACCCACTTAAGAATTGGTGTAATAATATCAATACCACCAAAGCGATCTTGCCCAAAGTCTGTATTTAGTAAAGCTATAACTGGAGAATGTTTCGGACAAAAACTTGAAAGTCTGACAACTCCCCTTCTGGTACCTCTCATACAAATGTACCATCCCGCCACTTAAAAACTAATATTCTAAATGTCTAATATTATCAATAGGACAAACGTAATCTTGCCCAAATTTTGTATTTAGTAAACGTATACCTTCACAAAGTTTTGGACAAAAACTTGAAAGTCTGGCAACTCCCCTTCTGGTACCTCCCATACAAATGTACCATTCCACCCCCTTAGAAATCGAGTAATAATATCAATACCACCGCGATGCTGCCCAAATTCTGTATTTAGTAAAGCTATAACTGGACCAACTTTCAGACAAGAACTCGGAAGTCTGGCAACTCCCCTTCTGGAACCTCCCATACAAATGTACCATCCCGCGCCCTTAGAAATCGAGTAATAATACCAATATTCCCAACGCTATCTTGACCAAATTTTGTATTCAGTAAAGCTACAACTGTACAAACTTTCAGACAAGAACGTGGAAGTTTGGCAACTCCCCTTCTGGTACCTCCCATACAAATGTACCACCCCGCCACTTAAAACCAGTGTAATATTATCAATATGACAAATGTAATCTTGCCCAAATTTTGTATTTAGTAAACGTATATCTTCACAAAGTTTTGGACGAAAGCTTGGAAGTCTGGCAACTCCCCTTCTGGTACCTCCCATACAAATGTACCATTCCACCCACTTAAGAAATCGTGTAATAATATCAATACCACCAACGCGTTCTTGCCCAAAGTTTGTATTTTTTTTTTTTTTTTTTTTTTTTTTTAAATTGGTTTATTAACAATGAAATTAGATAATACAAAATAATAATTATGCCTCTGCGCCATATTGGCTTTTTAGAGGCTAGTAGGCAACTATAAACTCATTTCATATAATAATATTATCATATAGTAATCTATATATGCAATTTGTATAGATATATAAAAAAAAAGTATATTTCAAATTTTTTAAATAATCAAAGAAAAAATAAAATCAATATATTAGAAGCATTTCCACATTATCAATTAAGTATTGTTTTAACTGGTTTTTAAATGTAGATAAAACCTCGATTGTTTTCAAACTGGTTGGAAGTCTATTGAATTCAGTAGGACCAGAAAAGGTAATGCGTTGTTTAGTTAGTTCTAAACGACATCTGACAGTGCTTAGGTTTGAAGCTTGCCTTGTCACCCGTTGCGAGTGAAAACTATTTTGCTGAAAAGATACGGTGTGCGATCCGATTCCTTTAATTGACTTATATACATGCATATTTATTTGCTGTTTGTAAACCCCTCTCACTGGAAGTATATTTCGCGCGTAGTTTCTGAACAAAGTCAACGTACTAAATCGGAGGGGAAGGTTAAAAACCACTTTTAATGCCTTATTTTGCGACGATTGCAGCGATTTCAAAGCATTGTTTGATTTGCACGCATATACAACAGGCAAGTATGTCAAATGTGAATGGATAAGTGATTGGTAGATCAGCATCTTTAGGTCTACATTTAATTTATTCCTAAATTTACGAAGGATTCCAATTCCCGATGATACTTTGGACTTTAATCGCGAAATATGATTGTTCCACTGTAGATTATGGGCCAACTCCATTCCAAGATAAGATACACTGTCTGATTCAGCAATCAATTTACCATCCACATGGACACTCATGGCAACGTCATTTTTAGAGTCATATGGCCTAAATCTTACAAATTTAGTTTTACCTGCATTCAACAATAGTTTATTAAGCCTCAAAAACTCAGCCAATATCGAAGAATCATATTCAATCTGTGTTTGCAATACTTTTGCATGACTGTAGTCGTAAAGTAAGCATATATCATCGGCATACATGAATAATTTCCCCATAAAATTAATATTTTTTATATCATTTATAAAAATTTTGAATAAAAGTGGACCTAGAACGCTGCCTTGTGGCACTCCACATAACACTGGTAGTAAGTCGCTTTTTGAATCTCCAAACTGCACATAATGCCTCCTGTTCTTTAAATAACATTCAAATAGTGAAATCGTAGATGGAGAAAACCCTATAACTTCAAGTTTCTTTAAAAGAATATCGTGATCCACTAAATCAAAGGCCTTTGAGAGATCAAAAAATACCCCAGCAACACCTCTATTGCCGGCGTCTAATCCACTGCAGATACACTCTATAACGTTTACAATGGCCTCTTGCGTTCCAGTACCCTGTTTAAACCCATACTGACGTTCAAATAGTATCCTATTATTCTCAAGGTACTCCGTCAATTGATTGTGCATTATTCTTTCAAAAACTTTATCAATCGTTGACAAGATACTTATAGGTCGAAAATTTTGAACCATATTTGCACCTTTCGTTTTCGGAATAGGAACTATTTTCTGCAATTTTAGTACATCAGGATACACTGATTCATGTATCATCATGTTGTATATATTTGTTAGTATTCGTGCCATTGCATGTTTTCTCGTTGTTAACATTTTCGGTGTTATTTTATCAAATCCTGTAGCTTTGTTTGTATCCAACTGCCCAAGAATGTATTCAACAACATCACAACCTACAGGTTGCATACAAAAAATATTATTTATTGGCACTAGAGTACGAAATGCATTAATGTCATCAGATGTCTCACGACGTATGTTTAACCTAAGATTCTTGCTAATATCAGAAAAATATTTATTAAAATGATGTGCCTTTTCGGTATCAGATAATAAATGAGTATTATCTTCACCCAAAATACTGTTAGAGATTTTATTTTCCTTGCCAATTTGTTTATTGAGAAAGTTCCAAATCATTCTGGGATTACCATTACAAATTTTGATATTGTGATGGTAATAATTATTCATCAATTTATCATTACAGACCCTGATGATTTTACTAATTCTTTTCAGAACTTCAGCTACGCGCTTATCGTTCCGGTTCTTTCTTCTCATCTTTAACAATTTATGTTTGTATTCTATTAGAGAAATGACGTTGTCAGTCATCCAAGGACTAATTTTGCGTCGATAATTTACATGCTTTTCGATTGTGGTGGAGCATCGTTGTTCTGCCTCAGAAAGAGTATCTATAAGGTGCCTGCATTGATTCGAAGAGTCGCTAATGTCATTGGGTATAGCCAAGGTTCTGTCTAGATATTCTCCAAATTTTTGATAGTCAATACTATATTTTTTTTCTAAAACAGTGCTTGGATTACTCAAATCAATATTTAGTTCGCAGATAATAATGTTGTGGTCAGTCATATCATTTTCAATTGAGTTGACAGACAAAATATTTGTTAAATTACTGAAAACACTGTCTAAACAAGATCTACTAACAGGCCTTGTAATCAAATCATGACAAGAAGCCATATTTACTTCAGCAAAAGTGTCAGTCAATCTGGTGCTGTGATTTGATCGAATCAGTAGGTCAATATTTAAATCACCGATAAATATGCATGGTAAATGATTATTTTCGAGTAATAAATGTTCTAGTTTAGCAAAAAAATTGGGCAATAAACATTTTTGAGACCTATATACAGAGGTTATTATTAAAGGTTTATAATTAACGCTCAAACTTGGCAAAGATACCATAATCATATCCAAATAGTTTTCACTTTTATTGCCGAGAACTTCAAATGGAACATTTTGTTTTATGTACACTGAAGTCCCACCAAAACCATCTTCTCTGCAACAATGAATTGCTTCAAACCCAGGAATAGAATATAAACTAGTCATTCTGTCATCGAACCAAGTTTCTTGAACAGCAATAATTGCTGGTATTACAGACAACTGACTTATTTCTCTTTTAAATCTGTTAAACTTTTGAATTGAGGAAATGCTTCTGACATTTACAGACATGATATTTAATTTATTAATATTATTATTAAAATCTTGATTATAAGAATTGATATTAATATAGTAATTTAAATTCATTTTATTAAATTATAAATTATTAAAAAAGCAAAATATATTAACAAAAACAAACTAATTTGGAGACATGAAATCACCATCACCAAGATCTTCATCCGAACTGTCCAGCTCTGCAGCACCTCCTCTTCGTTTACGAACTCCAGACACACCAGCAGCTTGCCTTGACAATAAGTTATCTACATCAGTCATTGTTTTTAATCGGATTTGTCTAGAGTTGGTATCTTTTTTTGCGTACACGTTTCCATCTTTGACGAATATGAATTTATAACCCACTGTTTTTAGCGATTTTGCATAACCAAGTAATTGCATGGAATCTTTGCACAGAAAATCGTTAATGTATACTTGTTTTAGTTCGTCTACATTTTTTAGTTTGGATTTTTCGTCCATCAAAATCTTTTTGGCTTTCTTGCTTGTAAATTTTACAACAAGAGATGTTTTATTGTCCGAACGTTTGGTTTTGTTCAAAAAGAAAGCCTCATCCACTTCTTCTTCGCAGATATCAGCTCCCACTTTTTTGGCAATGTCCAACACAACATCAATAGCTTTTGCGTTCTCTTCTTTCTTTATTCCATTTATCACACAGTCATTTTGCACTCTCTTATCGTTTAAAAACTTAACTGACATTTTTAAGTCATCGACTTCTTCTCTCAGATTTTTATTCTCTTTTTGCAAGCACTCAATTTTCCTCTTGTTCTTCACGACGCCTTTTAAAATTTCGTCATATTGAGATGACATGAATTGCATTGTTTCTTTAATTTCACTCAATTGCTTCAGTTGGGTTTTAATGTCACTCAATTCACTAGCGACAGAAATATCGTTTGGCGCGCACAAGAAACATTTGTACTCGAGAGAGAGATCTTTCACTAGCTTGTCTATTTGCTTTTTGTCCAACTTCGTACATAAAGTGTGGAGACTTTTCTCACAAACGTCACATTGCATAGAATCTTCACTCTCTAATATTTGAGTTTTGCATTGGGCACAAATTACTTTGTTTTTATTTATGCTTTTTCTTGAGTGACCCGGCATTTTTCACTGTTCTCTGATAATAAAGAGTCTCTTAATTATCTCAGATACTTTTCGTTACAAACGGACTTTTATTTACACGATAAAAAATTAATATTTTGCGGAGCGATCGGATCGATGATAAAAATACGTTTTGACACTTCAAGGGTTGCCAGATTCCAGATTTAGTGAAGCTATAATTGGAGAAAGTTTCGGACAAAATCTTGGAAGTCTGGCAACTCCCCTTCTGGTACCTTCCATACAAATGTACCATCCCGCGACTTAAACCGTGTAATATTATCAATACCACCAACTCGATCTTGCCCAAATTTTGTATTTAGTTAAGCTATAACTGTACAAACCTTTGTATGGTACCTCCCATACAAATGTACCATTCCACCCACTTCAGAAATCGTGTAATAATATCAATACCACCAACGCGTTCTTGCCCAAAGTTTGCATTTAGTAAAGCTATAACTGTACAAACTGTCAGACAAGAACTTGGAAGTCTGGCAACTCCCCTCATGGTACCTCCCATACAAATGTACCATCCCGCGCCCATAGAAATGGAGTAATAATACCAATATTCCCAACGCTATCTTGCCCAAATTTTGTATTTAGTAAAGCTATAACTGTACAATCTTTCAGACAAGAACGTGGAAGTCTGGCAACTCCCCTTCTGGTATCTTCCATACAATTGTACCATCCCGCCACTTAAAAACCGTGTAATAATATCAATACCACCAACCCCTTCTTGCCCAAAGTTTGTATTTAGTAAAGCTATAACTAGAGTAAGTTTCGGACAAACACTTGGAAGTCTGGCAACTCCCCTCATGGTACCTCCCATACAAATGTACCATTCAACCCACTTAAGAAATGATGTAATAATATCAATACCACCAAAGCGATCTTGCCCAAAGTCTGTATTTAGTAAAGCTATAACTGGAGAATGTTTCGGACAAAAACTTGAAAGTCTGGCAAGTCCCCTTCTGGTACCACCCATACAAATATAACATTCCACCCACTTAAGAATTGGTGTAATAATATCAATACCACCAAAGCGATCTTGCCCAACGTCTGTATTTAGTAAAGCTATAACTGGAGAATGTTTCGGACAAAAACTTGAAAGTCTGACAACTCCCCTTCTGGTACCTCTCATACAAATGTACCATCCCGCCACTTAAACCGTGTAATATTATCAATACCACCAACTCGATCTCGCCCAAATGTTGAATTTAGTTAAGCTATAACTGTACAAACATTTGTATGGTACCTTCCATACAAATGTACCATTCCACCCACTTAAGAAATCGTGTAATAATATCAATACCACCAACGCGTTCTTGCCCAAAGTTTGTATTTAGTTAAGCTATAACTAGAGTAATTTTCGGACAAACACTTGGAAGTCTGGCAACTCCACTTCTTGTACCTCCCATACAAATGTACCATTCCACCCACTTAAGAAATCGTGTAATAATATCAATACCACCAACGCGTTCTTGCCCAAAGTTTGTATTTAGTAAAGCTATAACTGTACAAACTGTCAGACATGAACTTGGAAGTCTGGCAACTCCCCTTCTGGTACCTCTCATACAAATGTACCATCCCGCCACTTAAACCGTGTAGTATTATCAATACCACCAACTCGATCTTGCCCACATTTTGAATTTAGTTAAGCTATAACTGTACAAACATTTGTATGGTACCTTCCATACAAATGTACCATTCCACCCACTTAAGAAATCGTGTAATAATATCAATACCACCAACGCGTTCTTGCCCAAAGTTTGTATTTAGTTAAGCTATAACTAGAGTAAGTTTCGGACAAACACTTGGAAGTCTGGCAACTCCACTTCTTGTACCTCCCATACAAATGTACCATTCCACCCACTTAAGAAATCGTGTAATAATATCAATACCACCAACGCGTTCTTGCCCAAAGTTTGTATTTAGTAAAGCTATAACTGTACAAACTGTCAGACAAGAACTTGGAAGTCTGGCAACTCCCCTTCTGGTACCTCTCATACAAATGTACCATCCCGCCACTTAAACCGTGTAATATTATCAATACCACCAACTCGATCTTGCCCAAATGTTGAATTTAGTTAAGCTATAACTGTACAAACATTTGTATGGTACCTTCCATACAAATGTACCATTCCACCCACTTAAGAAATCGTGTAATAATATCAATACCACCAACGCGTTCTTGCCCAAAGTTTGTATTTAGTTAAGCTATAACTAGAGTAAGTTTCGGACAAACACTTGGAAGTCTGGCAACTCCCCTCATGGTACCTCCCATACAAATGAACCATTCAACCCACTTAAGAAATGGTGTAATAATATCAATACCACCAAAGCTATCTTGCCCAAAGTCTGTATTTAGTAAAGCTATAACTCGAGAATGTTTCGGACAAAAACTTGAAAGTCTGGCAAGTCCCCTTCTGGTACCACCCATACAAATATAACATTCCACCCACTTAAGAATTGGTGTAATAATATCAATACCACCAAAGCGATCTTGCCCAAATTCTGTATTTAGTATAGCAATAGTCTGGCAACTCCCCTTCTGGAACCTCCCATACAAATGTACCATCCCGCGCCCTTAGAAATCGAGTAATAATACCAATATTCCCAACGCTATCTTGCCCAAATTTTGTATTCAGTAAAGCTACAACTGTACAAACTTTCATACAAGAACGTGGAAGTTTGGCAACTCCCCTTCTGGTACCTCCCATACAAATGTACCATCCCGCCACTTAAAACCCGTGTAATATTATCAATATGACAAACGTAATCTTGCCCAAATTTTGTATTTAGTAAACGTATATCTTCACAAAGTTTTGGACGAAAGCTTGGAAGTCTGGCAACTCCCCTTCTGGTACCTCCCATACAAATGTACCATTCCACCCACTTAAGAAATCGTGTAATAATATCAATACCACCAACGCGTTCTTGCCCAAAGTTTGTATTTAGTAAAGCTATAACTGGAGAAAGTTTCGGACAAAATCTTGGAAGTCTGGCAACTCCCCTTCTGGTACCTTCCATACAAATGTACCATCCCGCCACTTAAAAACCATGTAATATTATCAACAAACATTCAGACAAGAACGTGGAAGTCAACTCCCCTTCTGGTATCTTCCATACAAATGTACCATCCCGCCACTTAAACCGTGTAATATTATCAATACCACCAACTCGATCTTGCCCAAATTTTGTATTTAGTTAAGCTATAACTGTACAAACATTTGTATGGTACCTCCCATACAAATGTACCATTCCACCCACTTCAGAAATCGTGTAATAATATCAATACCACCAACGCGTTCTTGCCCAAAGTTTGCATTTAGTAAAGCTATAACTGTACAAACTGTCAGACAAGAACTTGGAAGTCTGGCAACTCCCCTTCTGGTACCTTCCATACAATTACTACCATTACTACCAAGTGGCGGGATGTTACAATTGTATGGAAGGTACCAGAAGGGGAGTTGCCAGACTTCCACGTTCTTGTCTGAAAGATTGTACAGTTATAACTTTACTAAATACAAAATTTGGGCAAGATAGCGTTGGGAATATTGGTATTATTACTCGATTTCTATGGGCGTAGGATGGTACATTTGTATGGGAGGTACCATGAGGGGACTTGCCAAACTTCCACGTTCTTGTCTGAAAGTTTGTACAGTTGTAGCTTTACTGAATACAAAATTTGGGCAAGATAGCGTTGGGAATACTGGTATTATTACTCGATTTCTAAGGGCGCGGGATGGTACATTTGTATGGGAGGTACCAGAAGGGGAGTTGCCAGACTTCCAAACTTTCGTCCAAAACTTTGTGAAGATATACGTTTACTAAATACAAAATTTGGGCAAGATTACATTTGTCATATTGATAATATTACACGTGTTTTAAGGGTCGGGATGGTACATTTGTATGGGAGGTACCAGAAGGGGAGTTGCCAAACTTCCACGTTCTTGTCTGAAAGTTTGTACAGTTATAGCTTTACTAAATACAAACTTTGGGCAAGAACGCGTTGGTGGTATTGATATTATTACTCGATTTCTAAGGGCGGGGGATGGTACATTTGTATGGGAGGTTCCAGAAGGGCAGTTGCCAGAATTCCGAGTTCTTGTCTGAAAGTTGGTCCAGTTATAGCTTTACTAAATACAGAATTTGGGCAGCATCGCGGTGGTATTGATATTATTACTCGATTTCTAAGGGGGTGGAATGGTACATTTGTATGGGAGGTACCAGAAGGGGAGTTGCCAGACTTTTAAGTTTTTGTCCAAAACTTTGTGAAGGTATACGTTTACTAAATACAAAATTTGGGCAATATTACGTTTGTCCTGTTGATAATATTAGACGGTTTTTAAGTGGCGGGATGGTACATTTGTACGCTAGGTACCCGAAGGGGAGTTGTCAGACTTTCAAGTTTTTGTCCGAAACATTCTCCAGTTATAGCTTTACTCAATACAGACTTTGGGCAAGATCGCTTTGGTGGTATTGATATTATTACACCAATTCTTAAGTGGGTGGAATGTTATATTTGTATGGGTGGTACCAGAAGGGGACTTGCCAGACTTTCAAGTTTTTGTCCGAAACATTCTCCAGTTATAGCTTTACTAAATACAAACTTTGGGCAAGATCGCTTTGGTGGTATTGATATTATTACACCATTTCTTAAGTGGGTGGAATGGTACATTTGTATGGGAGGTACCAGAAGGGGAGTTGCCAAACTTCCACGTTCTTGTCTGAAAGTTTGTACAGTTATAGCTTTACTAAATACAAACTTTGGGCAAGATCGCTTTGGTGGTATTGATATTATTACACCAATTCTTAAGTGGGTGGAATGGTACATTTGTATGGGAGGTACCAGAAGGGGAGTTGCCAAACTTCCACGTTCTTGTCTGAAAGTTTGTACAGTTATAGCTTTACTAAATACAAACTTTGGGCAAGATCGCTTTGGTGGTATTGATATTATTACACCAATTCTTAAGTGGGTGGAATGGTATATTTGTATGGGTGGTACCAGAAGGGGACTTGCCGGACTTCCCAGTTCATGTCTGACAGTTTGTACAGTTATAGCTTTACTATGTACAAAATTTGGGCAAGATAGCGTAGGGAATTTTGGTATTATTACTCGATTTCTAAGGGCGCGGGATGGTACATTTGTATGGGAGGTACCATGAGGGGAGTTGCCAGACTTTCAAGTTTTTGTCCGAAACTTTCTCCAGTTATAGCTTTACTAAATACAAACTTCGGGCAAGAACGCGTTGGTGGTATTGATATTATGACACGATTTCTTAAGTGGGTGGAATGGTACATTTGTATGGGAGGTACCAGAAGGGGAGTTGCCAAACTTCCACGTTCTTGTCTGAAAGTTTGTACAATGCAAAATTTGGGCAAGATCGAGTTGGTGGTATTGATATTATTACACCATTTCTTAAGTGGGTGGAATGGTACATTTGTATGGGAGGTACCAGAAGGGGAGTTGCCAAACTACCACGTTCTTGTCTGAAAGTTTGTACAGTTATAGCTTTACTAAATACAAACTTTGGGCAAGAACGCGTTGGTGGTATTGATATTATGACACGATTTCTTAAGTGGGTGGAATGGTACATTTGTATGGGAGGTACCAGAAGGGGAGTTGCCAGACTTCCAAGCTTTCGTCCAACACTTTGTGAAGATATACGTTTACTAAATACAAAATTTGGGCAAGATTACGTTTGTCATATTGATAATATTACACGGGTTTTAAGTGGCGGGATGGTACATTTGTATGGGAGGTACCAGAAGGGGAGTTGCCAAACTTCCACGTTCTTGTCTGAAAGTTTGTACAGTTGTAGCTTTACTGAATACAAAATTTGGGCAAGATAGCGTTGGGAATTTTGGTATTATTACTCGATTTCTAAGGGCGCGGGATGGTACATTTGTATGGGAGGTACTATGAGGGGAGTTGCCAGACTTTCAAGTTTTTGTCTGAAACTTTCTCCAGTTATAGCTTTACTAAATACAGACTTCGGGCAAGATCGCTTTGGTGGTATTGATATTATTACACCATTTCTTAAGTGGGTTGAATGGTACATTTGTATGGGAGGTACCATGAGGGGAGTTGCCAGACTTCCAAGCTCTTGTCTCACAGTTTGTATAGTTATAGCTTTACTAAATGCAAAATTTGGATAGGATCGGGTTGGTGGTATTAATATTATTACACCATTCCCTAAGTGGGTGGAATGGTACATTTGTATGGAAGGTCCCAGAAGGGGAGTTGACTTCCACGTTCTTGTCTGAATGTTTGTTGATAATATTACACGGTTTTTAAGTGGCGGGATGGTACAATTGTTGCCAGACTTCCAAGCTTTCGTCCAAAACTTTGTGAAGATATACGTTTACTAAATACAAAATTTGGGCAAGATTACGTTTGTCATATTGATAATATTACACGGGTTTTAAGTGGCGGGATGGTACATTTGTATGGGAGGTACCAGAAGGGGAGTTGCCAAACTTCCACGTTCTTGTCTGAAAGTTTGTACAGTTGTAGCTTTACTGAATACAAAATTTGTGCAAGATAGCGTTGGGAATATTGATATTATTACTCGATTTCTAAGGGCGCGGGATGGTACATTTGTATGGGAGGTTCCAGATGGGGAGTTGCCAGAATTCCGAGTTCTTGTCTGAAAGTTGGTCCAGTTATAGCTTTACTAAATACAGAATTTGGGCAGCATCGCGGTGGTATTGATATTATTACTCGAATTCTAAGGGGGTGGAATGGTACATTTGTATGGGAGGTACCAGAAGGGGAGTTGCCAGACTTTCAAGTTTTTGTCCAAAACTTTGTGAAGGTATACGTTTACTAAATACAAAATTTGGGCAATATTACGTTTGTCCTATTGATAATATTAGACGGTGTTTAAGTGGCGGGATGGTACATTTGTACGAGAGGTACCAGAAGGGGAGTTGTCAGACTTTCAAGTTTTTGTCCGAAACATTCTCCAGTTATAGCTTTACTCAATACAGACTTTGGGCAAGATCGCTTTGGTGGTATTGATATTATTACACGAATTCTTAAGTGGGTGGAATGTTATATTTGTATGGGTGGTACCAGAAGGGGACTTGCCAGAATTTCAAGTTTTTGTCCCAAACATTCTCCAGTTATAGCTTTACTAAATACAGACTTTGGGCAAGATCGCTTTGGTGGTATTGATATTATTACACCAATTCTTAAGTGGGTGGAATGGTATATTTGTATGGGTGGTACCAGAAGGGGACTTGCCAGCCTTCCCAGTTCATGTCTGACAGTTTGTACAGTTATAGCTTTACTATGTACAAAATTTGGGCAAGATAGCGTTGGGAATTTTGGTATTATTACTCGATTTCTAAGGGCGCGGGATGGTACATTTGTATGGGAGGTACCATGAGGGGAGTTGCCAGACTTTCAAGTTTTTGTCCGAAACTTTCTCCAGTTATAGCTTTACTAAATACAGACTTCGGGCAAGGTCGCTTTGGTGGTATTGATATTATTACACCATTTCTTAAGTGGGTTGAATGGTACATTTGTATGGGAGGTACCATGAGGGGAGTTGCCAGACTTCCAAATTCTTGTCTCACAGTTTGTACAGTTATAGCTTTACTAAATGCAAAATTTTGTATTGATGGTGGTATTGATATTATTACACGATTTCTTAAGTGGGTGGAATGGTACATTTGTATGGGAGGTACCATGAGGGGAGTTGCCAGACTTCCAAGTTCTTGTCTGAAAGTTTGTACAGTTATAGCTTTACTAAATACAAACTTTGGGCAAGATCGCGTTGGTGGTATTGATATTATGACACGATTTCTTAAGTGGGTGGAATGGTACATTTGTATGGGAGGTACCAGAAGGGGAGTTGCCAAACTTCCACGTTCTTGTCTGAAAGTTTGTACAATGCAAAATTTGGGCAAGATCGAGTTGGTGGTATTGATATTATTACACCATTTCTTAAGTGGGTGGAATGGTACATTTGTATGGGAGGTACCAGAAGGGGAGTTGCCAAACTTCCACGTTCTTGTCTGAAAGTTTGTACAGTTATAGCTTTACTAAATACAAACTTTGGGCAAGAACGCGTTGGTGGTATTGATATTATGACACGATTTCTTAAGTGGGTGGAATGGTACATTTGTATGGGAGGTACCAGAAGGGGAGTTGCCAAACTTCCACGTTCTTGTCTGAAAGTTTGTACAGTTGTAGCTTTACTGAATACAAAATTTGGGCAAGATAGCGTTGGGAATATTGATATTATTACTCGATTTCTAAGGGCGCGGGATGGTACATTTGTATGGGAGGTTCCAGATGGGGAGTTGCCAGAATTCCGAGTTCTTGTCTGAAAGTTGGTCCAGTTATAGCTTTACTAAATACAGAATTTGGGCAGCATCGCGGTGGTATTGATATTATTACTCGATTTCTAAGGGGGTGGAATGGTACATTTGTATGGGAGGTACCAGAAGGGGAGTTGCCAGACTTTCAAGTTTTTGTCCAAAACTTTGTGAAGGTATACGTTTACTAAATACAAAATTTGGGCAATATTACGTTTGTCCTATTGATAATATTAGACGGTGTTTAAGTGGCGGGATGGTACATTTGTACGAGAGGTACCAGAAGGGGAGTTGTCAGACTTTCAAGTTTTTGTCCGAAACATTCTCCAGTTATAGCTTTACTCAATACAGACTTTGGGCAAGATCGCTTTGGTGGTATTGATATTATTACACCAATTCTTAAGTGGGTGGAATGTTATATTTGTATGGGTGGTACCAGAAGGGGACTTGCCAGAATTTCAAGTTTTTGTCCCAAACATTCTCCAGTTATAGCTTTACTAAATACAGACTTTGGGCAAGATCGCTTTGGTGGTATTGATATTATTACACCAATTCTTAAGTGGGTGGAATGGTATATTTGTATGGGTGGTACCAGAAGGGGACTTGCCAGCCTTCTCAGTTCATGTCTGACAGTTTGTACAGTTATAGCTTTACTATGTACAAAATTTGGGCAAGATAGCGTTGGGAATTTTGGTATTATTACTCGATTTCTAAGGGCGCGGGATGGTACATTTGTATGGGAGGTACCATGAGGGGAGTTGCCAGACTTTCAAGTTTTTGTCCGAAACTTTCTCCAGTTATAGCTTTACTAAATACAGACTTCGGGCAAGGTCGCTTTGGTGGTATTGATATTATTACACCATTTCTTAAGTGGGTTGAATGGTACATTTGTATGGGAGGTACCATGAGGGGAGTTGCCAGACTTCCAAATTCTTGTCTCACAGTTTGTACAGTTATAGCTTTACTAAATGCAAAATTTTGTATTGATGGTGGTATTGATATTATTACACGATTTCTTAAGTGGGTGGAATGGTACATTTGTATGGGAGGTACCATGAGGGGAGTTGCCAGACTTCCAAGTTCTTGTCTGAAAGTTTGTACAGTTATAGCTTTACTAAATACAAACTTTGGGCAAGATCGCGTTGGTGGTATTGATATTATGACACGATTTCTTAAGTGGGTGGAATGGTACATTTGTATGGGAGGTACCAGAAGGGGAGTTGCCAAACTTCCACGTTCTTGTCTGAAAGTTTGTACAATGCAAAATTTGGGCAAGATCGAGTTGGTGGTATTGATATTATTACACCATTTCTTAAGTGGGTGGAATGGTACATTTGTATGGGAGGTACCAGAAGGGGAGTTGCCAAACTTCCACGTTCTTGTCTGAAAGTTTGTACAGTTATAGCTTTACTAAATACAAACTTTGGGCAAGAACGCGTTGGTGGTATTGATATTATGACACGATTTCTTAAGTGGGTGGAATGGTACATTTGTATGGGAGGTACCAGAAGGGGAGTTGCCAGACTTCCAAGCTTTCGTCCAAAACTTTGTGAAGATATACGTTAAATAAATACAAAATTTGGGCAAGATTACGTTTGTCATATTGATGGTACATTTGTATGGGAGGTACCAGAAGGGGAGTTGCCAAACTTCCACGTTCTTGTCTGAAAGTTTGTACAGTTGTAGCTTTACTGAATACAAAATTTGGGCAAGATAGCGTTGGGAATATTGATATTATTACTCGATTTCTAAGGGCGCGGGATGATACATTTGTATGGGAGGTTCCAGAAGGGGAGTTGCCAGAATTCCGAGTTCTTGTCTGAAAGTTGGTCCAGTTATAGCTTTACTAAATACAGAATTTGGGCAGCATCGCGGTGGTATTGATATTATTACTCGATTTCTAAGGGGGTGGAATGGTACATTTGTATGGGAGGTACCAGAAGGGGAGTTGCCAGACTTTCAAGTTTTTGTCCAAAACTTTGTGAAGGTATACGTTTACTAAATACAAAATTTGGGCAATATTACGTTTGTCCTATTGATAATATTAGACGGTTTTTAAGTGGCGGTATGGTACATTTGTACGAGAGGTACCAGAAGGGGAGTTGTCAGACTTTCAAGTTTTTGTCCGAAACATTCTCCAGTTATAGCTTTACTCAATACAGACTTTGGGCAAGATCGCTTTGGTGGTATTGATATTATTACACCAATTCTTAAGTGGGTGGAATGTTATATTTGTATGGGTGGTACCAGAAGGGGACTTGCCAGACTTTCAAGTTTTTGTCCGAAACATTCTCCAGTTATAGCTTTACTAAATACAGACTTTGGGCAAGATCGCTTTGGTGGTATTGATATTATTACACCAATTCTTAAGTGGGTGGAATGGTATATTTGTATGGGTGGTACCAGAAGGGGACTTGCCAGACTTCCCAGTTCATGTCTGACAGTTTGTACAGTTATAGCTTTACTATGTACAAAATTTGGGCAAGATAGCGTTGGGAATTTTGGTATTATTACTCGATTTCTAAGGGCGCGGGATGGTACATTTGTATGGGAGGTACCATGAGGGGAGTTGCCAGACTTTCAAGTTTTTGTCCGAAACTATCTCCAGTTATAGCTTTACTAAATACAGACTTCGGGCAAGATCGCTTTGGTGGTATTGATATTATTACACCATTTCTTAAGTGGGTTGAATGGTACATTTGTATGGGAGGTACCATGAGGGGAGTTGCCAGACTTCCAAATTCTTGTCTCACAGTTTGTACAGTTATAGCTTTACTAAATGCAAAATTTTGTATTGATGGTGGTATTGATATTATTACACGATTTCGTAAGTGGGTGGAATGGTACATTTGTATGGGAGGTACCAGAAGGGGAGTTGCCAAACTTCCACGTTCTTGTCTGAAACTTTGTACAATGCAAAATTTGGGCAAGATCGAGTTGGTGGTATTGATATCATTACACCATTTCTTAAGTGGGTGGAATGGTACATTTGTATGGGAGGTACCAGAAGGGGAGTTGCCAAACTTCCACGTTCTTGTCTGAAAGTTTGTACAGTTATAGCTTTACTAAATACAAACTTTGGGCAAGAACGCGTTGGTGGTATTGATATTATGACACGATTTCTTAACTGGGTGGAATGGTACATTTGTATGGGAGGTACCAGAAGGGGAGTTGCCAAACTTCCACGTTCTTGTCTGAAACTTTGTACAATGCAAAATTTGGGCAAGATCGAGTTGGTGGTATTGATATCATTACACCATTTCTTAAGTGGGTGGAATGGTACATTTGTATGGGAGGAACCATGAGGGGAGTTGCCAGACTTCCAAGTTCTTGTCTGAAAGTTTGTACAGTTATAGCTTTACTAAATACAAACTTTGGGCATGAACGCGTTGGTGGTATTGATATTATGACACGATTTCTTAAGTGGGTGGAATGGTACATTTGTATGGGAGGTACCAGAAGGGGAGTTGCCAAACTTCCACGTTCTTGTCTGAAACTTTGTACAATGCAAAATTTGGGCAAGATCGAGTTGGTGGTATTGATATCATTACACCATTTCTTAAGTGGGTGGAATGGTACATTTGTATGGGAGGTACCAGAAGGGGAGTTGCCAAACTTCCACGTTCTTGTCTGAAAGTTTGTACAGTTATAGCTTTACTAAATACAAACTTTGGGCAAGAACGCGTTGGTGGTATTGATATTATGACACGATTTCTTAACTGGGTGGAATGGTACATTTGTATGGGAGGTACCAGAAGGGGAGTTGCCAGACTTCCAAGCTTTCGTCCAAAACTTTGTGAAGATATACGTTTACTAAATACAAAATTTGGGCAAGATTACGTTTGTCATATTGATAATATTACACGGGTTTTAAGTGGCGGGATGGTACATTTGTATGTGAGGTACCAGAAGGGGAGTTGCCAAACTTCCACGTTCTTGTCTGAAAGTTTGTACAGTTGTAGCTTTACTGAATACAAAATTTGGGCAAGATAGCGTTGGGAATATTTGTATTATTACTCGATTTCTAAGGGCGCGGGATGGTACATTTGTATGGGAGGTTCCAGAAGGGGAGTTGCCAGAATTCCGAGTTCTTGTCTGAAAGTTGGTCCAGTTATAGCTTTACTAAATACAGAATTTGGGCAGCATCGAGGTGGTATTGATATTATTACTCGATTTCTAAGGGGGTGGAATGGTACATTTGTGTGGGAGGTACCGGAAGGGGAGTTGCCAGACTTTCAAGTTTTTGTCCAAAACTTTGTGAATGTATACGTTTACTAAATACAAAATTTGGGCAATATTACGTTTGTCCTATTGATAATATTAGACGGTTTTTAAGTGGCGGGATGGTTCATTTGTATGAGAGGTACCAGAAGGGGAGTTGTCAGACTTTCAAGTTTTTGTCCGAAACATTCTCCAGTTATAGCTTTACTAAATACAGACTTTGGGCAAGATCGCTTTGGTGGTATTGATATTATTACACCAATTCTTAAGTGGGTGGAATGTTATATTTGTATGGGTGGTACCAGAAGGGGTCTTGCCAGACTAGCCAGTTCATGTCTGAAAGTTGGTCCAGTTATAGCTTTACTAAATACAGAATTTGGGCAGCATCGCGGTGGTATTGATATTATTACTCGATTTCTAAGGGGGTGGAATGGTACATTTGTATGGGAGGTACCGGAAGGGGAGTTGTCAGACTTTCAAGTTTTTGTCCGAAACATTCTCCAGTTATAGCTTTACTAAATACAGACTTTGGGCAAGATCGCTTTGGTGGTATTGATATTATTACACCAATTCTTAAGTGGGTGGAATGGTACATTTGTATGGGAGGTACCAGAAGGGGACTTGCCAGACTAGCCAGTTCATGTCTGAACGTTGGTCCAGTTATAGCTTTACTAAATACAGAATTTGGGCAGCATCGCGGTGGTATTGATATTATTACTCGATTTCTAAGGGGGTGGAATGGTACATTTGTATGGGAGGTACCGGAAGGGGAGTTGCCAGACTTTCAAGTTTTTGTCCAAAACTTTGTGAATGTATACGTTTACTAAATACAAAATTTGGGCAATATTACGTTTGTCCTATTGATAATATTAGACGGTTTTTAAGTGGCGGGATGGTTCATTTGTATGAGAGGTACCAGAAGGGGAGTTGTCAGACTTTCAAGTTTTTGTCCGAAACATTCTCCAGTTATAGCTTTACTAAATACAGACTTTGGGCAAGATCGCTTTGGTGGTATTGATATTATTACACCAATTCTTAAGTGGGTGGAATGTTATATTTGTATGGGTGGTACCAGAAGGGGTCTTGCCAGACTTTCAAGTTTTTGTCCGAAACATTCTCCAGTTATAGCTTTACTAAATACAGACTTTGGGCAAGATCGCTTTGGTGGTATTGATATTATTACACCAATTCTTAAGTGGGTGGAATGGTATATTTGTATGGGAGGTACCATGAGGGGAGTTGCCAGACTTTCAAGTTTTTGTCCGAAACTTTCTCCAGTTATAGCTTTACTAAATACAGACTTCGGGCAAGATCGCTTTGGTGGTATTGATATTATTACACCATTTCTTAAGTGGGTTGAATGGTACATTTGTATGGGAGGTACCATGAGGGGAGTTGCCAGACTTCCAAGCTCTTGTCTCACAGTTTGTACAGTTATAGCTTTACTAAATGCAAAATTTGGATAGGATCGGGTTGGTGGTATTAATATTATTACACCATTCCCTAAGTGGGTGGAATGGTACATTTGTATGGAAGGTCCCAGAAGGGGAGTTGACTTCCACGTTCTTGTCTGAATGTTTGTTGATAATATTACACGGTTTTTAAGTGGCGGGATGGTACAATTGTATGGAAGGTACCAGAAGGGGAGTTGCCAAACTTCCACGATCTTGTCTGAAAGATTGTACAGTAATAGCTTTACTAAATACAGAATTTGGGCATTATCGCGTAGGAGGTATTGATAGTATTACACGCTTTCTAAGGGCGCGGGATGGTACATTTGTATGGGAGGTACCATGAGGGGAGTTGCCAGACTTTCAAGTTTTTGTCCGAAACTTTCTCCAGTTATAGCTTTACTAAATACAGACTTCGGGCAAGGTCGCTTTGGTGGTATTGATATTATTACACCATTTCTTAAGTGGGTTGAATGGTACATTTGTATGGGAGGTACCATGAGGGGAGTTGCCAGACTTCCAAATTCTTGTCTCACAGTTTGTACAGTTATAGCTTTACTAAATGCAAAATTTTGTATTGATGGTGGTATTGATATTATTACACGATTTCTTAAGTGGGTGGAATGGTACATTTGTATGGGAGGTACCATGAGGGGAGTTGCCAGACTTCCAAGTTCTTGTCTGAAAGTTTGTACAGTTATAGCTTTACTAAATACAAACTTTGGGCAAGATCGCGTTGGTGGTATTGATATTATGACACGATTTCTTAAGTGGGTGGAATGGTACATTTGTATGGGAGGTACCAGAAGGGGAGTTGCCAAACTTCCACGTTCTTGTCTGAAAGTTTGTACAATGCAAAATTTGGGCAAGATCGAGTTGGTGGTATTGATATTATTACACCATTTCTTAAGTGGGTGGAATGGTACATTTGTATGGGAGGTACCAGAAGGGGAGTTGCCAAACTTCCACGTTCTTGTCTGAAAGTTTGTACAGTTATAGCTTTACTAAATACAAACTTTGGGCAAGAACGCGTTGGTGGTATTGATATTATGACACGATTTCTTAAGTGGGTGGAATGGTACATTTGTATGGGAGGTACCAGAAGGGGAGTTGCCAGACTTCCAAGCTTTCGTCCAAAACTTTGTGAAGATATACGTTAAATAAATACAAAATTTGGGCAAGATTACGTTTGTCATATTGATGGTACATTTGTATGGGAGGTACCAGAAGGGGAGTTGCCAAACTTCCACGTTCTTGTCTGAAAGTTTGTACAGTTGTAGCTTTACTGAATACAAAATTTGGGCAAGATAGCGTTGGGAATATTGATATTATTACTCGATTTCTAAGGGCGCGGGATGATACATTTGTATGGGAGGTTCCAGAAGGGGAGTTGCCAGAATTCCGAGTTCTTGTCTGAAAGTTGGTCCAGTTATAGCTTTACTAAATACAGAATTTGGGCAGCATCGCGGTGGTATTGATATTATTACTCGATTTCTAAGGGGGTGGAATGGTACATTTGTATGGGAGGTACCAGAAGGGGAGTTGCCAGACTTTCAAGTTTTTGTCCAAAACTTTGTGAAGGTATACGTTTACTAAATACAAAATTTGGGCAATATTACGTTTGTCCTATTGATAATATTAGACGGTTTTTAAGTGGCGGTATGGTACATTTGTACGAGAGGTACCAGAAGGGGAGTTGTCAGACTTTCAAGTTTTTGTCCGAAACATTCTCCAGTTATAGCTTTACTCAATACAGACTTTGGGCAAGATCGCTTTGGTGGTATTGATATTATTACACCAATTCTTAAGTGGGTGGAATGTTATATTTGTATGGGTGGTACCAGAAGGGGACTTGCCAGACTTTCAAGTTTTTGTCCGAAACATTCTCCAGTTATAGCTTTACTAAATACAGACTTTGGGCAAGATCGCTTTGGTGGTATTGATATTATTACACCAATTCTTAAGTGGGTGGAATGGTATATTTGTATGGGTGGTACCAGAAGGGGACTTGCCAGACTTCCCAGTTCATGTCTGACAGTTTGTACAGTTATAGCTTTACTATGTACAAAATTTGGGCAAGATAGCGTTGGGAATTTTGGTATTATTACTCGATTTCTAAGGGCGCGGGATGGTACATTTGTATGGGAGGTACCATGAGGGGAGTTGCCAGACTTTCAAGTTTTTGTCCGAAACTTTCTCCAGTTATAGCTTTACTAAATACAGACTTCGGGCAAGATCGCTTTGGTGGTATTGATATTATTACACCATTTCTTAAGTGGGTTGAATGGTACATTTGTATGGGAGGTACCATGAGGGGAGTTGCCAGACTTCCAAATTCTTGTCTCACAGTTTGTACAGTTATAGCTTTACTAAATGCAAAATTTTGTATTGATGGTGGTATTGATATTATTACACGATTTCGTAAGTGGGTGGAATGGTACATTTGTATGGGAGGTACCAGAAGGGGAGTTGCCAAACTTCCACGTTCTTGTCTGAAACTTTGTACAATGCAAAATTTGGGCAAGATCGAGTTGGTGGTATTGATATCATTACACCATTTCTTAAGTGGGTGGAATGGTACATTTGTATGGGAGGTACCAGAAGGGGAGTTGCCAAACTTCCACGTTCTTGTCTGAAAGTTTGTACAGTTATAGCTTTACTAAATACAAACTTTGGGCAAGAACGCGTTGGTGGTATTGATATTATGACACGATTTCTTAACTGGGTGGAATGGTACATTTGTATGGGAGGTACCAGAAGGGGAGTTGCCAAACTTCCACGTTCTTGTCTGAAACTTTGTACAATGCAAAATTTGGGCAAGATCGAGTTGGTGGTATTGATATCATTACACCATTTCTTAAGTGGGTGGAATGGTACATTTCTATGGGAGGAACCATGAGGGGAGTTGCCAGACTTCCAAGTTCTTGTCTGAAAGTTTGTACAGTTATAGCTTTACTAAATACAAACTTTGGGCATGAACGCGTTGGTGGTATTGATATTATGACACGATTTCTTAAGTGGGTGGAATGGTACATTTGTATGGGAGGTACCAGAAGGGGAGTTGCCAAACTTCCACGTTCTTGTCTGAAACTTTGTACAATGCAAAATTTGGGCAAGATCGAGTTGGTGGTATTGATATCATTACACCATTTCTTAAGTGGGTGGAATGGTACATTTGTATGGGAGGTACCAGAAGGGGAGTTGCCAAACTTCCACGTTCTTGTCTGAAAGTTTGTACAGTTATAGCTTTACTAAATACAAACTTTGGGCAAGAACGCGTTGGTGGTATTGATATTATGACACGATTTCTTAACTGGGTGGAATGGTACATTTGTATGGGAGGTACCAGAAGGGGAGTTGCCAGACTTCCAAGCTTTCGTCCAAAACTTTGTGAAGATATACGTTTACTAAATACAAAATTTGGGCAAGATTACGTTTGTCATATTGATAATATTACACGGGTTTTAAGTGGCGGGATGGTACATTTGTATGTGAGGTACCAGAAGGGGAGTTGCCAAACTTCCACGTTCTTGTCTGAAAGTTTGTACAGTTGTAGCTTTACTGAATACAAAATTTGGGCAAGATAGCGTTGGGAATATTTGTATTATTACTCGATTTCTAAGGGCGCGGGATGGTACATTTGTATGGGAGGTTCCAGAAGGGGAGTTGCCAGAATTCCGAGTTCTTGTCTGAAAGTTGGTCCAGTTATAGCTTTACTAAATACAGAATTTGGGCAGCATCGAGGTGGTATTGATATTATTACTCGATTTCTAAGGGGGTGGAATGGTACATTTGTGTGGGAGGTACCGGAAGGGGAGTTGCCAGACTTTCAAGTTTTTGTCCAAAACTTTGTGAATGTATACGTTTACTAAATACAAAATTTGGGCAATATTACGTTTGTCCTATTGATAATATTAGACGGTTTTTAAGTGGCGGGATGGTTCATTTGTATGAGAGGTACCAGAAGGGGAGTTGTCAGACTTTCAAGTTTTTGTCCGAAACATTCTCCAGTTATAGCTTTACTAAATACAGACTTTGGGCAAGATCGCTTTGGTGGTATTGATATTATTACACCAATTCTTAAGTGGGTGGAATGTTATATTTGTATGGGTGGTACCAGAAGGGGTCTTGCCAGACTAGCCAGTTCATGTCTGAAAGTTGGTCCAGTTATAGCTTTACTAAATACAGAATTTGGGCAGCATCGCGGTGGTATTGATATTATTACTCGATTTCTAAGGGGGTGGAATGGTACATTTGTATGGGAGGTACCGGAAGGGGAGTTGTCAGACTTTCAAGTTTTTGTCCGAAACATTCTCCAGTTATAGCTTTACTAAATACAGACTTTGGGCAAGATCGCTTTGGTGGTATTGATATTATTACACCAATTCTTAAGTGGGTGGAATGGTACATTTGTATGGGAGGTACCAGAAGGGGACTTGCCAGACTAGCCAGTTCATGTCTGAACGTTGGTCCAGTTATAGCTTTACTAAATACAGAATTTGGGCAGCATCGCGGTGGTATTGATATTATTACTCGATTTCTAAGGGGGTGGAATGGTACATTTGTATGGGAGGTACCGGAAGGGGAGTTGCCAGACTTTCAAGTTTTTGTCCAAAACTTTGTGAATGTATACGTTTACTAAATACAAAATTTGGGCAATATTACGTTTGTCCTATTGATAATATTAGACGGTTTTTAAGTGGCGGGATGGTTCATTTGTATGAGAGGTACCAGAAGGGGAGTTGTCAGACTTTCAAGTTTTTGTCCGAAACATTCTCCAGTTATAGCTTTACTAAATACAGACTTTGGGCAAGATCGCTTTGGTGGTATTGATATTATTACACCAATTCTTAAGTGGGTGGAATGTTATATTTGTATGGGTGGTACCAGAAGGGGTCTTGCCAGACTTTCAAGTTTTTGTCCGAAACATTCTCCAGTTATAGCTTTACTAAATACAGACTTTGGGCAAGATCGCTTTGGTGGTATTGATATTATTACACCAATTCTTAAGTGGGTGGAATGGTATATTTGTATGGGAGGTACCATGAGGGGAGTTGCCAGACTTTCAAGTTTTTGTCCGAAACTTTCTCCAGTTATAGCTTTACTAAATACAGACTTCGGGCAAGATCGCTTTGGTGGTATTGATATTATTACACCATTTCTTAAGTGGGTTGAATGGTACATTTGTATGGGAGGTACCATGAGGGGAGTTGCCAGACTTCCAAGCTCTTGTCTCACAGTTTGTACAGTTATAGCTTTACTAAATGCAAAATTTGGATAGGATCGGGTTGGTGGTATTAATATTATTACACCATTCCCTAAGTGGGTGGAATGGTACATTTGTATGGAAGGTCCCAGAAGGGGAGTTGACTTCCACGTTCTTGTCTGAATGTTTGTTGATAATATTACACGGTTTTTAAGTGGCGGGATGGTACAATTGTATGGAAGGTACCAGAAGGGGAGTTGCCAAACTTCCACGATCTTGTCTGAAAGATTGTACAGTAATAGCTTTACTAAATACAGAATTTGGGCATTATCGCGTAGGAGGTATTGATAGTATTACACGCTTTCTAAGGAGGTGGAATGGTATATTTGTATGGGTGGTACCAGAAGGGGACTTGCCAGACTTCCAAGTTCATGTCTGACAGTTGTACAGTTATAGCTTTACTAAATACAAAATTTGGGCAAGATAGCGTTGGGAATTTTGGTATTATTACTCGATTTCTAAGGGCGCGGGATGGTACATTTGTATGGGAGGTACCATGAGGGGAGTTGCCAGACTATCAAGTTTTTGTCCGAAACTTTCTCCAGTTATAGCTTTACTAAATACAGACTTTGGGAAAGATCGCTTTGGTGGTATTGATATTATTACATCATTTCTTAAGTGGGTTGAATGGTAAATTTGTATGGGAGGTACCATGAGGGGAGTTGCCAGACTACCAAGTTCTTGTCTGACAGTTTGTACAGCTATAGCTTTACTAAATGCAATATTTGGATAGGATCGGGTTGGTGGTATTAATATTATTACACCATTTCCTAAGTGGGTGGAATGGTACATTTGTATGGGAGGTACCAGAAGGGGAGTTGGCAGACTTTCAAGTTTTTGTTCGAAACTTTCTCTAGTTATAGCTTTACTAAATACAAAATTTGGGCAAGATCGAGTTGGAGGTATTGATAATATTACACGGTTTTTAAGTGGCGGGATGGTACATTTGTATGGAAGGTACCAGAAGGGGAGTTGACTTCCACGTTCTTGTCTGCATGTTTGTTGATAATATTACACGGTTTTTAAGTGGCGGGAGGGTACAATTGTATGGAAGATACCAGAAGGGGAGTTGCCAGACTTCAACGTTCTTGTCTGAAAGATTCTACAGTTATAACTTTACTAAATACAAAATTTGGGCAAGATAGCGTTGGGAATATTGGTATTATTACTCGATTTCTATGGGCGCAGGATGGTACATTTGTATGGGAGGTACCATGAGGGGATTTGCCAGACTTCCAAGTTCTTGTCTGACAGTTTGTACAATGCAAAGTTTGGGCAAGATCGAGATTATTACACCATTTCTTAAGTGGGTGGAATGGTACATTTGTATGGGAGGTACCAGAAGGGGAGTTGCCAGACTTCCAACCTTTCGTCCAAAACTTTGTGAAGATATACGTTTACTAAATACAAAATTTGGGCAAGATTACGTTTGTCATATTGATAATATTACACGGGTTTTAAGTGGCGGGATGGTACATTTGTATGGGAGGTACCAGAAGGGGAGTTGCCAAACTTCCACGTTCCTGTCTGAAAGTTTGTACAGTTGTAGCTTTACTGAATACAAAATTTGGGCAAGATAGCGTTGGGAATATTGGTATTATTACTCGATTTCTAAGGTCGCGGGATGGTACATTTGTATGGGAGGTTCCAGAAGGGGAGTTGCCAGACTTCCAACCTTTCGTCCAAAACTTTGTGAAGATATACGTTTACTAAATACAAAATTTGGGCAAGATTACGTTTGTCATATTGATAATATTACACGGGTTTTAAGTGGCGGGATGGTACATTTGTATGGGAGGTACCAGAACGGGAGTTGCCAAACTTCCACGTTCTTGTCTGAAAGTTTGTACAGTTGTAGCTTTACTAAATACAAACTTTGGGCAAGAACGCGTTGGTGGTATTGATATTATTACACGATTTCTTAAGTGGGTGGAATGGTACATTTGTATGGGAGGTACCAGAAGGGGACTTGCCAGACTAGCCAGTTCATGTCTGAAAGTTGGTCCAGTTATAGCTTTACTAAATACAGAATTTGGGCAGCATCGCGGTGGTATTGATATTATTACTCGATTTCTAAGGGGGTGGAATGGTACATTTGTATGGGAGGTACCAGAAGGGGAGTTGCCAGACTTTCAAGTTTTTGTCCAAAACTTTGTGAAGGTATACGTTTACTAAATACAAAATTTGGGCAATATTACGTTTGTCCTATTGATAATATTAGAGGGTTTTTAAGTGGCGGGATGGTACATTTGTATGAGAGGTACCAGAAGGGGAGTTGTCAGACTTTCAAGTTTTTGTCCGAAACTTTCTCCAGTTATAGCTTTACTAAATACAGACTTCGGGCAAGATCGCTTTGGTGGTATTGATATTATTACACCAATTCTTAAGTGGGTGGAATGGTACATTTGTATGGGAGGTACCAGAAGGGGACTTGCCAGACTAGCCAGTTCATGTCTGAAAGTTGGTCCAGTTATAGCTTTACTAAATACAGAATTTGGGCAGCATCGCGGTGGTATTGATATTATTACTCGATTTCTAAGGGGGTGGAATGGTACATTTGTATGGGAGGTACCGGAAGGGGAGTTGCCAGACTTTCAAGTTTTTGTCCAAAACTTTGTGAATGTATACGTTTACTAAATACAAAATTTGGGCAATATTACGTTTGTCCTATTGATAATATTAGACGGTTTTTAAGTGGCGGGATGGTTCATTTGTATGAGAGGTACCAGAAGGGGAGTTGTCAGACTTTCAAGTTTTTGTCCGAAACATTCTCCAGTTATAGCTTTACTAAATACAGACTTTGGGCAAGATCGCTTTGGTGGTATTGATATTATTACACCAATTCTTAAGTGGGTGGAATGTTATATTTGTATGGGTGGTACCAGAAGGGGTCTTGCCAGACTTTCAAGTTTTTGTCCGAAACATTCTCCAGTTATAGCTTTACTAAATACAGACTTTGGGCAAGATCGCTTTGGTGGTATTGATATTATTACACCAATTCTTAAGTGGGTGGAATGGTATATTTGTATGGGAGGTACCATGAGGGGAGTTGCCAGACTTTCAAGTTTTTGTCCGAAACTTTCTCCAGTTATAGCTTTACTAAATACAGACTTCGGGCAAGATCGCTTTGGTGGTATTGATATTATTACACCATTTCTTAAGTGGGTTGAATGGTACATTTGTATGGGAGGTACCATGAGGGGAGTTGCCAGACTTCCAAGCTCTTGTCTCACAGTTTGTACAGTTATAGCTTTACTAAATGCAAAATTTGGATAGGATCGGGTTGGTGGTATTAATATTATTACACCATTCCCTAAGTGGGTGGAATGGTACATTTGTATGGAAGGTCCCAGAAGGGGAGTTGACTTCCACGTTCTTGTCTGAATGTTTGTTGATAATATTACACGGTTTTTAAGTGGCGGGATGGTACAATTGTATGGAAGGTACCAGAAGGGGAGTTGCCAAACTTCCACGATCTTGTCTGAAAGATTGTACAGTAATAGCTTTACTAAATACAGAATTTGGGCAGGATCGCGTAGGAGGTATTGATAGTATTACACGCTTTCTAAGGAGGTGGAATGGTATATTTGTATGGGTGGTACAAGAAGGGGACTTGCCAGACTTCCAAGTTCATGTCTGACAGTTGTACAGTTATAGCTTTACTAAATACAAAATTTGGGCAAGATAGCGTTGGGAATTTTGGTATTATTACTCGATTTCTAAGGGCGCGGGATGGTACATTTGTATGGGAGGTACCATGAGGGGAGTTGCCAGACTATCAAGTTTTTGTCCGAAACTTTCTCCAGTTATAGCTTTACTAAATACAGACTTTGGGAAAGATCGCTTTGGTGGTATTGATATTATTACATCATTTCTTAAGTGGGTTGAATGGTAAATTTGTATGGGAGGTACCATGAGGGGAGTTGCCAGACTACCAAGTTCTTGTCTGACAGTTTGTACAGCTATAGCTTTACTAAATGCAATATTTGGATAGGATCGGGTTGGTGGTATTAATATTATTACACCATTTCCTAAGTGGGTGGAATGGTACATTTGTATGGGAGGTACCAGAAGGGGAGTTGGCAGACTTTCAAGTTTTTGTTCGAAACTTTCTCTAGTTATAGCTTTACTAAATACAAAATTTGGGCAAGATCGAGTTGGAGGTATTGATAATATTACACGGTTTTTAAGTGGCGGGATGGTACATTTGTATGGAAGGTACCAGAAGGGGAGTTGACTTCCACGTTCTTGTCTGCATGTTTGTTGATAATATTACACGGTTTTTAAGTGGCGGGAGGGTACAATTGTATGGAAGATACCAGAAGGGGAGTTGCCAGACTTCAACGTTCTTGTCTGAAAGATTCTACAGTTATAGCTTTACTAAATACAAAATTTGGGCAAGATAGCGTTGGGAATATTGGTATTATTACTCGATTTCTATGGGCGCAGGATGGTACATTTGTATGGGAGGTACCATGAGGGGATTTGCCAGACTTCCAAGTTCTTGTCTGACAGTTTGTACAATGCAAAGTTTGGGCAAGATCGAGATTATTACACCATTTCTTAAGTGGGTGGAATGGTACATTTGTATGGGAGGTACCAGAAGGGGAGTTGCCAGACTTCCAAGCTTTCGTACAAAACTTTGTGAAGATATACGTTTACTAAATACAAAATTTGGGCAAGATTACGTTTGTCATATTGATAATATTACACGGGTTTTAAGTGGCGGGATGGTACATTTGTATGGGAGGTACCAGAAGGGGAGTTGCCAAACTTCCACGTTCCTGTCTGAAAGTTTGTACAGTTGTAGCTTTACTGAATACAAAATTTGGGCAAGATAGCGTTGGGAATATTGGTATTATTACTCGATTTCTAAGGTCGCGGGATGGTACATTTGTATGGGAGGTTCCAGAAGGGGAGTTGCCAGACTTCCAACCTTTCGTCCAAAACTTTGTGAAGATATACGTTTACTAAATACAAAATTTGGGCAAGATTACGTTTGTCATATTGATAATATTACACGGGTTTTAAGTGGCGGGATGGTACATTTGTATGGGAGGTACCAGAACGGGAGTTGCCAAACTTCCACGTTCTTGTCTGAAAGTTTGTACAGTTGTAGCTTTACTAAATACAAACTTTGGGCAAGAACGCGTTGGTGGTATTGATATTATTACACGATTTCTTAAGTGGGTGGAATGGTACATTTGTATGGGAGGTACCAGAAGGGGACTTGCCAGACTAGCCAGTTCATGTCTGAAAGTTGGTCCAGTTATAGCTTTACTAAATACAGAATTTGGGCAGCATCGCGGTGGTATTGATATTATTACTCGATTTCTAAGGGGGTGGAATGGTACATTTGTATGGGAGGTACCAGAAGGGGAGTTGCCAGACTTTCAAGTTTTGTTCAAAACTTTGTGAAGGTATACGTTTACTAAATACAAAATTTGGGCAATATTACGTTTGTCCTATTGATAATATTAGAGGGTTTTTAAGTGGCGGGATGGTACATTTGTATGAGAGGTACCAGAAGGGGAGTTGTCAGACTTTCAAGTTTTTGTCCGAAACATTCTCCAGTTAAGCTTTACTAAATACAGACTTTGGGCAAGATCGCTTTGGTGGTATTGATATTATTACACCAATTCTTAAGTGGGTGGAATGGTATATTTGTATGGGTGGTACCAGAAGGGGACTTGCCAGACTTTCAAGTTTTTGTCCGAAACATTCTCCAGTTAAGCTTTACTAAATACAGACTTCGGGCAAGATCGCTATGGTGGTATTGATATTATTACACCATTTCTTAAGTGGGTTGAATGGTACATTTGTATGGGAGGTACCATGAGGGGAGTTGTCAGACTTCCAAGTTCTTGTCTCACAGTTTGTACAGTTATAGCTTTACTATATCCAAAATTTGGGCAAGATAGCGTTGGGAATTTTGGTATTATTACTCTATTTCTAAGGGCGCGGGATGGTACATTTGTATGGGAGGCACCATGAGGGGAGTTGCCAGACTTTCAAGTTTTTGTCCGAAACTTTCTCCAGTTATAGCTTTACTAAATACAGACTTCGGGCAAGATCGCTATGGTGGTATTGATATTATTACACCATTTCTTAAGTGGGTTGAATGGTACATTTGTATGGGAGGTACCATGAGGGGAGTTGCCAGACTTCCACGTTCTTGTCTCACAGTTTGTACAGTTATAGCTTTACTAAATGCAAAATTTTGTATTGATGGTGGTATTGATATTATTACACGATTTCTTAAGTGGGTGGAATGGTACATTTGTATGGGAGGTACCAGAAGGGGAGTTGCCAGACTTCCAAGCATTCGTCCAAAACTTTGTGAAGATATACGTTTACTAAATACAAAATTTGGGCAAGATTACGTTTGTCATATTGATAATATTACACGGGTTTTAAGTGGCGGGATGGTAGATTTGTATGGGAGGTACCAGAAGGGGAGTTGCCAAACTTCCACGTTCTTGTCTGAAAGTTTGTACAGTTATAGCTTTACTGAATACAAAATTTTGGGCAAGATAGCTTTGGGAATATTGGTATTATTACTCGATTTCTAAGGGCGCGGGATGGTACATTTGTATGGGAGGTACCAGAAGGGGAGTTGCCAGACTTCCAAGTTCATGTCTGACAGTTTGTACAGTTATAGCTTTACTAAATACAAAATTTGGGCAAGATAGCGTTGGGAATTTTGGTATTATTACTCGATTTCTAAGGGCGCGGGATGGTACATTTGTATGGGATTTACCATGAGGGGAGTTGCCAGACTTCCAAGTGTTTTTCCGAAACTTACTCTAGTTATAGCTTTACTAAATACAAACTTTGGGCAAGAACGCGTTGGTGGTATTGATATTATTACACGATTTCTTAAGTGGGTGGAATGGTACATTTGTATGGGAGGTACCATACAAATGTTTGTACAGTTATAGCTTTACTAAATACAAAATTTGGGCAAGATCGAGTTGGTGGTATTGATAATATTACACGGTTTTTAAGTGGCGGGATGGTACATTTGTATGGAAGGTACCAGAAGGGGAGTTGACTTCCACGTTCTTGTCTGCATGTTTGTTGATAATATTACACGGTTTTTAAGTGGCGGGATGGTACAATTGTATGGAAGGTACCAGAAGGGGAGTTGCCAGACTTCCACGTTCTTGTCTGAAAGACTGTACAGTTATAGCTTTACTAAATACAAAATTTGGGCAAGATAGCGTTGGGAATATTGGTATTATTACTCCATTTCTATGGGCGGGGATGGTACATTTGTATGGGAGGTACCAGAAGGGGAGTTGCCAGACTTCCAAGTGTTTGCCCGAAACTTACTCTAGTTATAGCTTTACTAAATACAAACTTTGGGCAAGAACGCGTTGGTGGTATTGATATTATTACACGATTTCTTAAGTGGGTGGAATGGTACATTTGTATGGGAGGTACCATACAAATGATTGTACAGTTATAGCTTAACTAAATACAAAATTTGGGCAAGATCGAGTTGGTGGTATTAATAATATTACACGGTTTTTAAGTGGCGGGATGGTACACTTGTATGGAAGGTACCAGAAGGGGAGTTGACTTCCACGTTCTTGTTTGAATGTTTGTTGATAATATTACACGGTTTTTAAGTGGCGGGATGGTACTTTTGTATAGAAGGTACCAGAAGGGGAGTTGCCAGACTTCCACGTTCTTGTCTGAAAGATTGTTGATAATATTACATGGTTTTTAAGAGGCGGGATGGTACATTTGTATGGAAGGTACCAGAAGGGGAGTTGCCAGACTTCCAAGATTTTGTCCGAAACTTTCTCCAGTTATAGGTTTACTAACTACAAACTTTGGACAAGAACGCGTTGGTGGTATTGATATAATTACACGATTTATTAAGTGGGTGGAATGGTACATTTGTATGGGAGGTACCAGAAGGGGAGTTGCCAGACTTCCAAGCATTCGTCCAAAACTTTGTGAAGATATACGTTTACTAAATACAAAATTTGTGCAAGATTACGTTTGTCATATTGATAATATTACACGGGTTTTAAGTGGCGGGATGGTAGATTTGTATGGGAGGTACCAGAAGGGGAGTTGCCAAACTTCCACGTTCTTGTCTAAAAGTTTGTACAGTTATAGCTTTACTGAATACAAAATTTGGGCAAGATAGCTTTGGGAATATTGGTATTATTACTCGATTTCTAAGGGCGCGGGATGGTACATTTGTATGGGAGGTTCCAGAAGGGGTGTTGCCAGACTTTCACGTTCTTGTCTGAAAGTTTGTACAGTAATAGCTTTACTAAATACAGAATTTGGGCAGGATCGCGTTGGTGGTATTGATATTATTACACGATTTCTTAAGTGGGTGGAATGGTACATTTGTATGGGAGGTACCATACAAATGTTTGTACAGTTATAGCTTAACTAAATACAAAATTTGGGCAAGATCGAGTTGGTGGTATTGATAATATTACACGGTTTTTAAGTGGCGGGATGGTACATTTGTATGGAAGGTACCAGAAGGGGAGTTGACTTCCACGTTCTTGTCTGCATGTTTGTTGATAATATTACACGGTTTTTAAGTGGCGGGATGGTACTTTTGTATGGAAGGTACCAGAATTGGAGTTGACTTCCACGTTCTTGTCTGAATGTTTGTTGATAATACTACATGGTTTTTAAGTGGCGGGATGGTACATTTGTATGGAAGGTACCAGAAGGGGAGTTGCCAGATTTCCAAGATTTTGTCCGAAACTTTCTCCAGTTATAGCTTTACTAAATACAAACTTTGGGCAAGAACGCGTTGGTGGTATTGATATTATTACACGATTTCTTAAGTGGGTGGAATGGTACATTTGTATGGGAGGTACCAGAAGGGGAGTTGCCAGACTTCCAAGCATTCGTCCAAAACTTTGTGAAGATATACGTTTACTAAATACAAAATTTGGGCAAGATTACGTTTGTCATATTGATAATATTACACGGGTTTTAAGTGGCGGGATGGTAGATTTGTATGGGAGGTACCAGAAGGGGAGTTGCCAAACTTCCACGTTCTTGTCTAAAAGTTTGTACAGTTATAGCTTTACTGAATACAAAATTTGGGCAAGATAGCTTTGGGAATATTGGTATTATTACTCGATTTCTAAGGGCGCGGGATGGTACATTTGTATGGGAGGTTCCAGAAGGGGTGTTGCCAGACTTTCACGTTCTTGTCTGAAAGTTTGTACAGTAATAGCTTTACTAAATACAGAATTTGGGCAGGATCGCGTAGGCGGTATTGATAGTATTACACGCTTTCTAAGTAGGTGGAATGGTATATTTGTATGGGTGGTACCAGAAGGGGACTTGCCAGACTTCCAAGTTCATGTCTGACAGTTTGTACAGTTATAGCTTTACTAAATACAAAATTTGGGCAAGATAGCGTTTGGAATTTTGGTATTATTACTCGATTTCTAAGGGCGCGGGATGGTGCATTTGTATGGGAGGTCCCATGAGGGGAGTTGCCAGACTTCCAAGTGTTTTTCCGAAACTTACTCTAGTTATAGCTTTACTAAATACAAACTTTGGGCAAGAACGCGTTGGTGGTATTGATATTATTACACGATTTCTTAAGTGGGTGGAATGGTACATTTGTATGGGAGGTACCAGAAGGGGAGTTGCCAGACTTCCAAGCATTCGTCCAAAACTTTGTGAAGATATACGTTTACTAAATACAAAATTTGGGCAAGATTACGTTTGTCATATTGATAACATTACACGGGTTTTAAGTGGCGGGATGGTAGATTTGTATGGGAGGTACCAGAAGGGGAGTTGCCAATCTTCCACGTTCTTGTCTGAAAGTTTGTACAGTAATAGCTTTACTAAATACAGAATTTGGGCAGGATCGCGTAGGCGGTATTGATAGTATTACACGCTTTCTAAGTAGGTGGAATGGTATATTTGTATGGGTGGTACCAGAAGGGGACTTGCCAGACTTCCAAGTTCATGTCTGACAGTTTGTACAGTTATAGCTTTACTAAATAGAAAATTTGGGCAAGATAGCGTTGGGAATTTTGGTATTATTACTCGATGTCTAAGGGCGCGGATGGTACATTTGTATGGGAGGTACAATGAGGGGAGTTGCCAGACTTTCAAGTTTTTGTCCGAAACTTTCTCCAGTTATAGCTTTACTAAATACAGACTTTGGGCAAGATCGCTTTGGTGGTATTGATATTATTACACCATTTCTTAAGTGGGTTGAATGGTACATTTGTATGGGAGGTACCATGAGGGGAGTTGCCCGACTTCCAAGTTTTTGTCCGAAACTTTCTCTAGTTATAGCTTTACTAAATACAAAATTTTGGCAAGATCGAGTTGGTGGTATTGATAATATTACACGGTTTTTAAGTGGCGGGATGGTATATTTGTATGGAAGGTACCAGAAGGGGAGTTGCCAGACTTCCAAGTTTATGTCCAAAACTTTCTCTAGTTATAGCTTTACTAAATACAAAATTTTGGCAAGATCGAGTTGGTGGTATTGATAATATTACACGGTTTTTAAGTGGCGGGATGGTATATTTGTATGGAAGGTACCAGAAGGGGAGTTGCCAGACTTCCAAGTTTATGTCCAAAACTTTCTCTAGTTATAGCTTTACTAAATACAAAATTTTGGCAAGATCGAGTTGGTGGTATTGATAATATTACACGGTTTTTAAGTGGCGGGATGGTATATTTGTATGGAAGGTACCAGAAGGGGAGTTGCCAGACTTCCAAGTTTATGTCCAAAACTTTCTCTAGTTATAGCTTTACTAAATACAAAATTTTGGCAAGATCGAGTTGGTGGTATTGATAATATTACACGGTTTTTAAGTGGCGGGATGGTATATTTGTATGGAAGGTACCAGAAGGGGACTTGCCAGACTTCCAAGTTCATGTCTGACAGTTTGTACAGATATAGCTTTACTAAATAGAAAATTTGGGCAAGATCGCTTTGGTGGTATTGATATTATTACACCATTTCTTAAGTGGGTGGAATGGTATATTTGTATGGAAGGTACCAGAAGGGGAGTTGCCAGACTTCCAAGTTTATGTCCAAAACTTTCTCTAGTTATAGCTTTACTAAATACAAAATTTTGGCAAGATCGAGTTGGTGGTATTGATAATATTACACGGTTTTTAAGTGGCGGGATGGTATATTTGTATGGAAGGTACCAGAAGGGGAGTTGCCAGACTTCCAAGTTTATGTCCAAAACTTTCTCTAGTTATAGCTTTACTAAATACAAAATGTTGGCAAGATCGCTTTGGTGGTATTGATATTATTACACGGTTTTTAAGTGGGTTGAATGGTACATTTGTATGGGAGGTACCAGAAGGGGAGTTGCAAGACTTTCAAGTTTTAGTCCGAAACTTTCTCCAGTAATATCTTTACTAAATACAGACTTTGGGCAAGATCGCTTTGGTGGTATTGATATTATTACACCATTTCTTAAGTGGGTTGAAAGGTACATTGGTATGGGAAGTACCATGAGGGGAGTTGCCAGACTTCCAAGTTCTTGTCTGACAGTTTGTACAGCTATAGCTTTACTAAATGCAAAATTTGGATAGGATCGGGTTGGTGGTATTAATATTATTACACCATTTCCTAAGTGGGTGGAATGGTACATTTGTATGGGAGGTACCAGAAGGGGAGTTGCCAGACTTCCAAGTTTTTGTCCGAAACTTTCTCTAGTTATAGCTTTACTAAATACAAAATTTGGGCAAGATCGAGTTGGTGGTATTGATAATATTACACGGTTTTTAAGTGGGTTGAATGGTACATTTGTATGGGAGGTACCATGAGGGGAGTTGCCAGACTTCCAAGTTCTTGTCTGACAGTTTGTACAATGCAAAATTTTGGCAAGATCGAGTTGGTGGTATTGATATTATTACACCATTTCTTAAGTGGGTGGAATGGTACATTTGTATGGGAGGTACCAGAAGGGAGTTGCCAAACTTCCACGTTCTTGTCTGAAAGTTTGTATAGTTATAGCTTTACTAAATACAAACTTTGGGCAAGAACGCGTTGGTGGTATTGATATTATTACACGATTTCTTAAGTGGGTGGAATGGTACATTTGTATGGGAGGTACCAGAAGGGGAGTTGCCAAACTTCCACGTTCTTGTCTGAAAGTTTGTATAGTTATAGCTTTACTAAATACAAACTTTGGGCAAGAACGCGTTGGTGGTATTGATATTATTACAATATCAAGTTTTTGTCCAAAACTTTGTGAAGGTATACGTTTACTAAATACAAAATTTGGGCAAGATTACGTTTGTCCTATTGATAATATTAGACGGTTTTTAAGTGGCGGGATGGTACATTTGTATGAGAGGTACCAGAAGGGGAGTTGTCAGACTTTCAAGTTTTTGTCCGAAACATTCTGCAGTTATAGCTTTACTAAATACAGACTTTGGGCAAGATCGCTTTGGTGGTATTGATATTATTACACCAATTCTTAAGTGGGTGGAATGTTATATTTGTATGGGTGGTACCAGAAGGGGACTTGCCAGACTTGCAAGTTTTTGTCCGAAACATTCTCCAGTTATAGCTTTACTAAATACAGACTTTGGGCAAGATCGCTTTGGTGGTATTGATATTATTACACCATTTCTTAAGTGGGTTGAATGGTACATTTGTATGGAAGGTACCAGAAGGGGAGTTGCCAGACTTCCAAGTTTATGTCCAAAACTTTCTCTAGTTATAGCTTTACTAAATACAAAATTTTGGCAAGATCGAGTTGGTTGTATTGATAATATTACACGCTTTCTAAGGAGGTGGAATGGTATATTTGTATGTGTGGTACCAGAAGGGGACTTGCCAGACTTCCAAGTTCATGTCTGACAGTTTGTACAGTTATAGCTTTACTAAAAACAAAATTTGGGCAAGATCGAGTTGGTGGTATTGATAATATTACACGGTTTTTAAGTGGCGGGATGGTATATTTGTATGGAAGGTACCAGAAGGGGAGTTGCCAGACTTCCAAGTTTATGTCCAAAACTTTCTCTAGTTATAGCTTTACTAAATACAAAATTTTGGCAAGATCGAGTTGGTGGTATTGATAATATTACACGGGTTTTAAGTGGCGGGATGGTATATTTGTATGGAAGGTACCAGAAGGGGAGTTGCCAGACTTCCAAGTTTATGTCCAAAACTTTCTCTAGTTATAGCTTTACTAAATACAAAATTTTGGCAAGATCGAGTTGGTGGTATTGATAATATTACACGGTTTTTAAGTGGCGGGATGGTATATTTGTATGGAAGGTACCAGAAGGGGACTTGCCAGACTTCCAAGTTCATGTCTGACAGTTTGTACAGTTATAGCTTTACTAAATAGAAAATTTTGGCAAGATCGAGTTGGTGGTATTGATAATATTACACGCTTTCTAAGGAGGTGGAATGGTATATTTGTATGTGTGGTACAATGAGGGGAGTTGCCAGACTTTCAAGTTTTTGTCCGAAACTTTCTCCAGTTATAGCTTTACTAAATACAGACTTTGGGCAAGATCGCTTTGGTGGTATTGATATTATTACACCATTTCTTAAGTGGGTTGAATGGTACATTTGTATGGGAGGTACCATGAGGGGAGTTGCCCGACTTCCAAGTTTTTGTCCGAAACTTTCTCTAGTTATAGCTTTACTAAATACAAAATTTGGGCAAGATCGAGTTTGTGGTATTGATAATATTACACGGTTTTTAAGTGGCGGGATGGTACAATTGTATGGAAGGTACCAGAAGGGGAGTTGCCAGACTGCCAAGTTTATGTGCAAAACTTTCTCTAGTTATAGCTTTACTAAATACAAAATTTTGGCAAGATCGAGTTGGTGGTATTGATAATATTACACGCTTTCTAAGGAGGTGGAATGGTATATTTGTATGTGTGGTACCAGAAGGGGACTTGCCAGACTTCCAAGTTCATGTCTGACAGTTTGTACAGCTATAGCTTTACTAAATGCAAAATTTGGATAGGATCGGGTTGGTGGTATTAATATTATTACACCATTTCCTTATTGGGTTGAATGGTACATTTGTATGGGAGGTACCAGAAGGGGAGTTGCCAGACTTCCAAGTTTTTGTCCGAAACTTTCTCTAGTTATAGCTTTACTAAATACAAAATTTGGGCAAGATCGAGTTGGTGGTATTGATAATATTACACGGTTTTTAAGTGGCGGGATGGTATATTTGTATGGAAGGTACCAGAAGGGGAGTTGCCAGACTTCCAAGTTTATGTCCAAAACTTTCTCTAGTTATAGCTTTACTAAATACAAAATTTGGGCAAGATCGAGTTGGTGGTATTGATAATATTACATGGTTTTTAAGTGGCGGGATGGTATATTTGTATGGAAGGTACCAGAAGGGGAGTTGCCAGACTTCCAAGTTTATGTCCAAAACTTTCTCTAGTTATAGCTTTACTAAATACAAAATTTTGGCAAGATCGAGTTGGTGGTATTGATAATATTACACGGGTTTTAAGTGGCGGGATGGTATATTTGTATGGAAGGTACCAGAAGGGGAGTTGCCAGACTTCCAAGTTTATGTCCAAAACTTTCTCTAGTTATAGCTTTACTAAATACAAAATTTTGGCAAGATCGAGTTGGTGGTATTGATAATATTACACGGTTTTTAAGTGGCGGGATGGTATATTTGTATGGAAGGTACCAGAAGGGGACTTGCCAGACTTCCAAGTTCATGTCTGACAGTTTGTACAGTTATAGCTTTACTAAATTGAAAATTTGGGCAAAATAGCGTTGGGAATTTTTGTATTATTACTCGATTTCTAAGGGCGTGGGATGGTACATTTGTATGGGAGGTACAATGAGGGGAGTTGCCAGACTTTCAAGTTTTTGTCCGAAACTTTCTCCAGTTATAGCTTTACTAAATACAGACTTTGGGCAAGATCGCTTTGGTGGTATTGATATTATTACACCATTTCTTAAGTGGGTTGAATGGTACATTTGTATGGGAGGTACCATGAGGGGAGTTGCCCGACTTCCAAGTTTTTGTCCGAAACTTTCTCTAGTTATAGCTTTACTAAATACAAAATTTGGGCAAGATCGAGTTTGTGGTATTGATAATATTACACGGTTTTTAAGTGGCGGGATGGTACAATTGTATGGAAGGTACCAGAAGGGGAGTTGCCAGACTTCCAAGTTTATGTGCAAAACTTTCTCTAGTTATGGCTTTACTAAATACAAAATTTTGGCAAGATCGAGTTGGTGGTATTGATAATATTACACGCTTTCTAAGGAGGTGGAATGGTATATTTGTATGTGTGGTTCCAGAAGGGGACTTGCCAGACTTCCAAGTTCATGTCTGACAGTTTGTACAGCTATAGCTTTACTAAATGCAAAATTTGGATAGGATCGGGTTGGTGGTATTAATATTATTACACCATTTCCTTATTGGGTTGAATGGTACATTTGTATGGGAGGTACCAGAAGGGGAGTTGGCAGACTTCCAAGTTTTTGTCCGAAACTTTCTCTAGTTATAGCTTTACTAAATACAAAATTTGGGCAAGATCGAGTTGGTGGTATTGATAATATTACACGGTTTTTAAGTGGCGGGATGGTATATTTGTATGGAAGGTACCAGAAGGGGAGTTGCCAGTTGGATAGGATCGGGTTGGTGGTATTAATATTATTACACCATTTCCTTATTGGGTTGAATGGTACATTTGTATGGGAGGTACCAGAAGGGGAGTTGGCAGACTTCCAAGTTTATGTCCAAAACTTTCTCTAGTTATAGCTTTACTAAATACAAAATTTTGGCAAGATCGAGTTGGTGGTATTGATAATATTACACGCTTTCTAAGGAGGTGGAATGGTATATTTGTATGTGTGGTACCAGAAGGGGACTTGCCAGACTTCCAAGTTCATGTCTGACAGTTTGTACAGTTATAGCTTTACTAAATACAAAATTTGGGCAAGATAGCGTTGGGAATTTTGGTATTATTACTCGATTTCTAAGGGCGCGGGATGGTACATTTGTATGGGAGGTACAATGAGGGGAGTTGCAAGACTTTCAAGTTTTAGTCCGAAACTTTCTCCAGTAATAGCTTTACTAAATACAGACTTTGGGCAAGATCGCTTTGGTGGTATTGATATTATTACACCATTTCTTAAGTGGGTTGAATGGTACATTGGTATGGGAGGTACCATGAGGGGAGTTGCCAGACTTCCAAGTTCTTGTCTGACAGTTTGTACAGCTATAGCTTTACTAAATGCAAAATTTGGATAGGGTTGGGTTGGTGGTATTAATATTATTACACCATTTCCTAAGTGGGTGGAATGGTACACTTGTATGGGAGGTACCAGAAGGGGAGTTGCCAGACTTCCAAGTTTTTGTCCGAAACTTTCTCTAGTTATAGCTTTACTAAATACAAAATTTGGGCAAGATCGAGTTGGTGGTATTGATAATATTACACGGTTTTTAAGTGGGTTGAATGGTACATTTGTATGGGAGGTACCATGAGGGGAGTTGCCAGACTTCCAAGTTCTTGTCTGACAGTTTGTACAATGCAAAATTTGGGCAAGATCGAGTTGGTGGTATTGATATTATTACACCATTTCTTAAGTGGGTGGAATGGTACATTTGTATGGGAGGTACCAGAAGGGGAGTTGCCAAACTTCCACGTTCTTGTCTGAAAGTTTGTATAGTTATAGCTTTACTAAATACAAACTTTGGGCAAGAACGCGTTGGTGGTATTGATATTATTACACGATTTCTTAAGTGGGTGGAATGGTACATTTGTATGGGAGGTACCAGAAGTGGAGTTGCCAGACTTCCAAGCTTTCGTCCAAAACTTTGTGAAGATATACGTTTACTAAATACAAAATTTGGTCAAGATTACGTTTGTCATATTGATAATATTACACGGGTTTTAAGTGGCGGGATGGTACATTTGTATGGGAGGTACCAGAAGGGGAGTTGCCAAACTTCCACGTTCTTGTCTGAAAGTTTGTACAGTTGTAGCTTTACTGAATACAAAATTTGGGCAAGATAGCGTTGGGAATTTTGGTATTATTACTCGATTTCTAAGGGCGCCGGATGGTACATTTGTATGGGAGGTTCCAGAAGGGGAGTTGCCAGACTTCCGAGTTCTTGTCTGAAAGTTGGTCCAGTTATAGCTTTACTAAATACAGAATTTGGGCAGCATCGCGGTGGTATTGATATTATTACTCGATTTCTAAGGGGGTGGAATGGTACATTTGTATGGGAGGTACCAGAAGGGGAGTTGCCAGACTTTCAAGTTTTTGTCCAAAACTTTGTGAAGGTATACGTTTACTAAATACAAAATTTGGGCAAGATTACGTTTGTCCTATTGATAATATTAGACGGTTTTTAAGTGGCGGGATTTGTATGAGAGGTCCCAGAAGGGGAGTTGTCAGACTTTCAAGTTTTTGTCCGAAACATTCTGCAGTTATAGCTTTACTAAATACAGACTTTGGGCAAGATCGCTTTGGTGGTATTGATATTATTACACCAATTCTTAAGTGGGTGGAATGTTATATTTGTATGGGTGGTACCAGAAGGGGACTTGCCAGACTTGCAAGTTTTTGTCCGAAACATTCTCCAGTTATAGCTTTACTATATACAGACTTTGGGCAAGATCGCTTTGGTGGTATTGATATTATTACACCAATTCTTAAGTGGGTGAAATGGTATATTTGTATGGGTGGTAACAGAAGGGGACTTGCCAGACTTCCACGTTCTTGTCTGACAGTTTGTACAGTTATAGCTTTACTATATACATAATTTGGGCAAGATAGCGTTGGGAATTTTGGTATTTTTACTCGATTTCTAAGGGCCCGGGATGGTACATTTGTATGGGAGGTACCATGAGGGGAGTTGCCAGACTTTCAAGTTTTTGTCGGAAACTTTCTCCAGTTATAGCTTTACTAAATACAGACTTCGGGCAAGATCGCTTTGGTGGTATTGATATTATTACACCATTTCTTAAGTGGGTTGAATGGTACAATTGTATGGAAGGTACCAGAAGGGGAGTTGCCAGACTTCCACGTTCTTGTCTGAAAGATTGTTCAGTAATATCTTTACTAAATACAGAATTTGGGCAGGATCGCGTAGGCGGTATTGATAGTATTACCCGCTTTCTAAGGAGGTGGAATGGTATATTTGTATGGGTGGTACCAGAAGGAGACTTGCCAGAATTCCAAGTTCATGTCTGACAGTTTGTACAGTTATAGCTTTACTAAATACAAAATTTGGGCATGATAGCGTTGGGAATTTTGGTATTAATACTCGATTTCTAAGGGCGCGGGATGGTACATTTGTATGGGAGGTACCATGAGGGGAGTTGCCAGACTTTCAAGTTTTTGTCCGAAACTTTCTCCAGTTATAGCTTTACTAAATACAGACTTTGGGCAAAATCGCTTTGGTGGTATTGATATTATTACACGATTTCTTAAGTGGGTGGAATGGTACATTTGTATGGGAGGTACCAAAAGGGGAGTTGCCAAACTTCCACGTTCTTGTCTGAAAGTTTGTATAGTTATAGCTTTACTAAATACAAACTTTGGGCAAGAACGCGTTGGTGGTATTGATATTATTACACGATTTCTTAAGTGGGTGGAATGGTACATTTGTATGGGAGGTACCAGAAGGGGAGTTGCCAGACTTCCAAGTTCTTGTCTGACAGTTTGTACAATGCAAAATTTGGGCAAGATCGAGTTGGTGGTATTGATATTATTACACCATTTCTTAAGTGGGTGGAATGGTACATTTGTATGGGAGGTACCAGAAGGGGAGTTGCCAAACTTCCACGTTCTTGTCTGAAAGTTTGTATAGTTATAGCTTTACTAAATACAAACTTTGGGCAAGAACGCGTTGGTGGTATTGATATTATTACACGATTTCATAAGTGGGTGGAATGGTACATTTGTATGGGAGGTACCAGAAGGGGAGTTGCCAAACTTCCACGTTCTTGTCCGAAACTTTCTCTAGTTATAGCTTTACTAAATACAAAATTTGGGCAAGATCGAGTTGGTGGTATTGATAATATTACACGGTTTTTAAGTGGGTTGAATGGTACATTTGTATGAGAGGTACCAGAAGGGGAGTTGTCAGACTTTCAAGTTTTTGTCCGAAACATTCTGCAGTTATAGCTTTACTAAATACAGACTTTGGGCAAGATCGCTTTAGTGGTATTGATATTAATACACCAATTCTTAAGTGGGTGGAATGTTATATTTGTATGGGTGGTACCAGAAGGGGACTTGCCAGACTTGCAAGTTTTTGTCCGAAACATTCTCCAGTTATAGCTTTACTATATACAGACTTTGGGCAAGATCGCTTTGGTGGTATTGATATTATTACACGATTTCTTAAGTGGGTGGAATGGTACATTTGTATGGGAGGTACCATGAGGGGAGTTGCCAGACTTCCAAGTTCTTGTCTGACAGTTTGTACAATGCAAAATTTGGGCAAGATCGAGTTGGTGGTATTGATATTATTACACCATTTCTTAAGTGGGTGGAATGGTACATCTGTATGGGAGGTACCAGAAGGGGAGTTGCCAGACTTCCAAGTTCTTGTCTGACAGTTTGTACAATGCAAAATTTGGGCAAGATCGAGTTGGTGGTATTGATATTATTACACCATTTCTTAAGTGGGTGGAATGGTACATCTGTATGGGAGGTACCAGAAGGGGAGTTGCCAAACTTCCACGTTCTTGTCTGAAAGTTGGTCCAGTTATAGCTTTACTAAATACAGAATTTGGGCAGCATCGCGGTTGTATTGATATTATTACTCGATTTCTAAGGGGGTGGAATGGTACATTTGTATGGGAGGTACCAGAAGGGGAGTTGCCAGACTTTCAAGTTTTTGTCCAAAACTTTGTGAAGGTATACGTTTACTAAATACAAAATTTGGGCAAGATTACGTTTGTCCTATTGATAATATTAGACGGTTTTTAAGTGGCGGGATGGTACATTTGTATGAGAGGTACCAGAAGGGGAGTTGTCAGACTTTCAAGTTTTTGTCCGAAACATTCTGCAGTTATAGCTTTACTAAATACAGACTTTGGGCAAGATCGCTTTAGTGGTATTGATATTAATACACCAATTCTTAAGTGGGTGGAATGTTATATTTGTATGGGTGGTACCAGAAGGGGACTTGCCAGACTTGCAAGTTTTTGTCCGAAACATTCTCCAGTTATAGCTTTACTATATACAGACTTTGGGCAAGATCGCTTTGGTGGTATTGATATTATTACACCAATTCTTAAGTGGGTGAAATGGTATATTTGTATGGGTGGTAACAGAAGGGGACTTGCCAGACTTCCAAGTTCATGTCTGACAGTTTGTACAGTTATAGCTTTACTATATACATAATTTGGGCAGGATCGCGTAGGCGGTATTGATAGTATTACACGCTTTCTAAGGAGGTGGAATGGTATATTTGTATGGGTGGTACCAGAAGGAGACTTGCCAGACTTCCAAGTTCATGTCTGACAGTTTGTACAGTTATAGCTTTACTAAATACAAAATTTGGGCATGATAGCGTTGGGAATTTTGGTATTAATACTCGATTTCTAAGGGCGCGGGATGGTACATTTGTATGGGAGGTACCATGAGGGGAGTTGCCAGACTTTCAAGTTTTTGTCCGAAACTTTCTCCAGTTATAGCTTTACTAAATACAGACTTTGGGCAAAATCGCTTTGGTGGTATTGATATTATTACACGATTTCTTAAGTGGGTGGAATGGTACAATTGTATGGAAGGTACCAGAAGGGGAGTTGCCAGACTTCCACGTTCTTGTCTGAAAGATTGTTCAGTAATATCTTTACTAAATACAGAATTTGGGCAGGATCGCGTAGGCGGTATTGATAGTATTACACGCTTTCTAAGGAGGTTGAATGGTATATTTGTATGGGTGGTACCAGAAGGAGACTTGCCAGACTTCCAAGTTCATGTCTGACAGTTTGTACAGTTATAGCTTTACTAAATACAAAATTTGGGCATGATAGCGTTGGGAATTTTGGTTTTAATACTCGATTTCTAAGGGCGCGGGATGGTACATTTGTATGGGAGGTACCATGAGGGGAGTTGCCAGACTTTCAAGTTTTTGTCCGAAACTTTCTCCAGTTATAGCTTTACTAAATACAGACTTTGGGCAAAATCGCTTTGGTGGTATTGATATTATTACACGATTTCTTAAGTGGGTGGAATGGTACATTTGTATGGGAGGTACCATACAAATGTTTGTACAGTTATAGCTTTACTAAATACAAAATTTGGGCAAGATCGAGTTGGTGGTATTGATAATATTACACGGTTTTTAAGTGGCGGGATGGTACATTTGTATGGAGGTACCAGAAGGGGAGTTGACTTCCACGTTCTTGTCTTCATGTTTGTTGATAATATTACACGGTTTTTAAGTGGCGGGATGGTACAATTGTATGGAAGGTACCAGAGGAGGAGTTGCCAGACTTCCACGTTCTTGTCTGAAAGACTATACAGTTATAGCTTTACTAAATACAAAATTTGGGCAAGATAGCGTTGGGAATATTGGTATTATTACTCCATTTCTATGGGCGCGGGATGGTACATTTGTATGGGAGGTACCATGAGGGGAGTTGCCAGACTTCCAAGGTCTTGTCTGACAGTTTGTACAGTTATAGCTTTACTAAATACAAAATTTGGGCAAGATCGAGTTGGTGGCATTGATAATATTACACGGTTTTTAAGTGGCGGGATGGTACATTTGTATGGAATGTACCAGAAGGGGAGTTGACTTCCACGTTCTTGTCTGCATGTTTGTTGATAATATTACACGGTTTTTAAGTGGCGGGATGGTACTTTTGTATGGAAGGTACCAGAAGGGGAGTTGACTTCCACGTTCTTTTCTGAATGTTTGTTGATAATATTACATGGTTTTTAAGTGGCGGGATGGTACATTTGTATGGAAGGTACCAGAAGGGGAGTTGCCAGACTTCCACGTTCTTGTCTGAAAGATTGTACAGTTATAGCGTTACTAAACACAAAATTTGGGCAAGATAGCGTTGGGAATATTGGTATTATTACTACATTTCTATGGGCGCGGGATGGTACATTTGTATGGAAGGTACCAGAAGGGAGTTGCCAGACTTCCAAATGTTTGGCCGAAACTTACTGTAGTTATAGCTTTACTAAATACAAACTTTGGGCAAGATCGAGTTGGTGGTATTGATAATATTACACGGTTTTTAAGTGGCGGGATGGTACATTTGTATGGAAGGTACCAGAAGGGGAGTTGACTTCCACGTTCTTGTCTGCATGTTTGTTGATAATATTACACGGTTTTTAAGTGGCGGGATGGTACACTTGTATGGAAGGTACCAGAAGGGGAGTTGCCAAACTTCCACGTTCTTGTCTGAAAGTTTGTATAGTTATAGCTTTACTAAATACATACTTTGGGCAAGATCGAGTTGGTGGTATTGATATTATTACACCATTTCTTAAGTGGGTGGAATGGTACATTTGTATGGGAGGTACCAGAAGGGGAGTTGCCAAACTTCCACGTTCTTGTCTGAAAGTTTGTATAGTTATAGCTTTACTAAATACAAACTTTGGGCAAGAACGCGTTGGTGGTATTGATATTATTACACGATTTCTTAAGTGGGAGGTACCAGAAGGGGAGTTGCCAGACTTCCAAGCTTTCGTCGAAAACTTTGTGAAGATATACGTTTACTAAATACAAAATTTGGTCAAGATTACGTTTGTCATATTGATAATGTTACACGGGTTTTAAGTGGCGGGATGGTACATTTGTATGTGTGGTACCAGAAGGGGACTTGCCAGACTTCCAAGTTCATGTCTGACAGTTTGTACAGCTATAGCTTTACTAAATGCAAAATTTGGATAGGATCGGGTTGGTGGTATTAATATTATTACACCATTTCCTTATTGGGTTGAATGGTACATTTGTATGGGAGGTACCAGAAGGGGACTTGCCAGACTTCCAAGTTCATGTCTGACAGTTTGTACAGTTATAGCTTTACTAAATACAAAATTTGGGCAAGATAGCGTTGGGAATTTTGGTATTATTACTCGATTTCTAAGGGCGCGGGATGGTACATTTGTATGGGAGGTACAATGAGGGGAGTTGCAAGACTTTCAAGTTTTAGTCCGAAACTTTCTCCAGTAATAGCTTTACTAAATACAGACTTTGGGCAAGATCGCTTTGGTGGTATTGATATTATTACACCATTTCTTAAGTGGGTTGAATGGTACATTGGTATGGGAGGTACCATGAGGGGAGTTGCCAGACTTCCAAGTTCTTGTCTGACAGTTTGTACAATGCAAAATTTGGGCAAGATCGAGTTGGTGGTATTGATATTATTACACCATTTCTTAAGTGGGTGGAATGGTACATTTGTATGGGAGGTACCAGAAGGGGAGTTGCCAAACTTCCACGTTCTTGTCTGAAAGTTTGTATAGTTATAGCTTGACTAAATACAAACTTTGAGCAAGAACGCGTTGGTGGTATTGATATTATTACACGATTTCTTAAGTGGGTGGAATGGTTCATTTGTATGGGAGGTACCAGAAGGGGAGTTGCCAGACTTCCGAGTTCCTGTCTGAAAGTTGGTCCAGTTATAGCTTTACTAAATACAGAATTTGGGCAGCATCGCGGTGGTATTGATATTATTACACCATTTCTTAAGTGGGTGGAATGGTACATTTGTATGGGAGGTACCAGAAGGGGAGTTGCCAGACTTCCAAGTTTTTGTCCGAAACATTCTCTAGTTATAGCTTTACTAAATACAAAATTTGGGCAAGATCGAGTTGGTGGTATTGATAATATTACACGGTTTTTAAGTGGGTTGAATGGTACATTTGTATGGGAGGTACCATGAGGGGAGTTGCCAGACTTCCAAGTTCTTGTCTGACAGTTTGTACAATGCAAAATTTGGGCAAGATCGAGTTGGTGGTATTGATATTATTACACCATTTCTTAAGTGGGTGGAATGGTACATTTGTATGGGAGGTACCAGAAGGGGAGTTGCCAAACTTCCACGTTCTTGTCTGAAAGTTTGTATAGTTATAGCTTGACTAAATACAAACTTTGAGCAAGAACGCGTTGGTGGTATTGATATTATTACACGATTTCTTAAGTGGGTGGAATGGTACATTTGTATGGGAGGTACCAGAAGGGGAGTTGCCAGACTTCCAAGCTTTCGTCCAAAACTTTGTGAAGATATACGTTTACTAAATACAAAATTTGGTCAAGATTACGTTTGTCATATTGATAATATTACACGGGTTTTAAGTGGCGGGATGGTACATTTGTATGGGAGGTACCAGAAGGGGAGTTGCCAAACTTCCACGTTCTTGTCTGAAAGTTTGTACAGTTGTAGCTTTACTGAATACAAAATTTGGGCAAGATAGCGTTGGGAATTTTGGTATTATTACTCGATTTCTAAGGGCGCCGGATGGTACATTTGTATGGGAGGTACCAGAAGGGGAGTTGCCAGACTTCCGAGTTCCTGTCTGAAAGTTGGTCCAGTTATAGCTTTACTAAATACAGAATTTGGGCAGCATCGCGGTGGTATTGATATTATTACTCGATTTCTAAGGGGGTGGAATGGTACATTTGTATGGGAGGTACCAGAAGGGGAGTTGCCAGACTTTCAAGTTTTTGTCCAAAACTTTGTGAAGGTATACGTTTACTAAATACAAAATTTGGGCAAGATTACGTTTGTCCTATTGATAATATTAGACGGTTTTTAAGTGGCGGGATTTGTATGAGAGGTACCAGAAGGGGAGTTGTCAGACTTTCAAGTTTTTGTCCGAAACATTCTGCAGTTATAGCTTTACTAAATACAGACTTTGGGCAAGATCGCTTTGGTGGTATTGATATTATTACACCAATTCTTAAGTGGGTGGAATGTTATATTTGTATGGGTGGTACCAGAAGGGGACTTGCCAGACTTGCAAGTTTTTGTCCGAAACATTCTCCAGTTATAGTTTTACTAAATACAGACTTTGGGCAATATCGCTTTTGTGGTATTGATATTATTACACCAATTCTTAAGTGGGTGAAATGGTATATTTGTATGGGTGGTAACAGAAGGGGACTTGCCAGACTTCCAAGTTCATGTCTGACAGTTTGTACAGTTATAGCTTTACTATATACATAATTTGGGCAAGATAGCGTTGGGAATTTTGGTATTTTTACTCGATTTCTAAGGGCCCGGGATGGTACATTTGTATGGGAGGTACCATGAGGGGAGTTGCCAGACTTTCAAGTTTTTGTCGGAAACTTTCTCCAGTTATAGCTTTACTAAATACAGACTTCGGGCAAGATCGCTTTGGTGGTATTGATATTATTACACCATTTCTTAAGTGGGTTGAATGGTACAATTGTATGGAAGGTACCAGAAGGGGAGTTGCCAGACTTCCACGTTCTTGTCTGAAAGATTGTTCAGTAATATCTTTACTAAATACAGAATTTGGGCAGGATCGCGTAGGCGGTATTGATAGTATTACCCGCTTTCTAAGGAGGTGGAATGGTATATTTGTATGGGTGGTACCAGAAGGAGACTTGCCAGACTTCGAAGTTCATGTCTGACAGTTTGTACAGTTATAGCTTTACTAAATACAAAATTTGGGCATGATAGCGTTGGGAATTTTGGTATTAATACTCGATTTCTAAGGGCGCGGGATGGTACATTTGTATGGGAGGTACCATGAGGGGAGTTGCCAGACTTTCAAGTTTTTGTCCGAAACTTTCTCCAGTTATAGCTTTACTAAATACAGACTTTGGGCAAAATCGCTTTGGTGGTATTGATATTATTACACGATTTCTTAAGTGGGTGGAATGGTACATTTGTATGGGAGGTACCAGAAGGGGAGTTGCCAAACTTCCACGTTCTTGTCTGAAAGTTTGTATAGTTATAGCTTTACTAAATACAAACTTTGGGCAAGAACGCGTTGGTGGTATTGATATTATTACACGATTTCTTAAGTGGGTGGAATGGTACATTTGTATGGGAGGTACCAGAAGGGGAGTTGCCAGACTTCCAAGCTTTCGTCCAAAACTTTGTGAAGATATACGTTTACTAAATACAAAATTTGGTCAAGATTACGTTTGTCATATTGATAATGTTACACGGGTTTTAAGTGGCGGGATGGTACATTTGTATGGGAGGTACCAGAAGGGGAGTTGCCAAACTTCCACGTTCTTGTCTGAAAGTTTGTACAGTTGTAGCTTTACTGAATACAAAATTTGGGCAAGATAGCGTTGGGAATTTTGGTATTATTACTCGATTTCTAATGGCGCCGGATGGTACATTTGTATGGGAGGTTCCAGAAGGGGAGTTGCCAGACTTCCGAGTTCTTGTCTGAAAGTTGGTCCAGTTATAGCTTTACTAAATACAGAATTTGGGCAGCATCGCGGTGGTATTGATATTATTACTCGATTTCTAAGGGGGTGGAATGGTACATTTGTATGGGAGGTACCAGAAGGGGAGTTGCCAGACTTTCAAGTTTTTGTCCAAAACTTTGTGAAGGTATACGTTTACTAAATACAAAATTTGGGCAAGATTACGTTTGTCCTATTGATAATATTAGACGGTTTTTAAGTGGCGGGATGGTACATTTGTATGAGAGGTACCAGAAGGGGAGTTGTCAGACTTTCAAGTTTTTGTCCGAAACATTCTGCAGTTATAGCTTTACTAACAACAGACTTTGGGCAAGATCGCTTTGGTGGTATTGATATTAATACACCAATTCTTAAGTGGGTGGAATGTTATATTTGTATGGGTGGTACCAGAAGGGGACTTGCCAGACTTGCAAGTTTTTGTCCGAAACATTCTCCAGTTATAGCTTTACTAAATACAGACTTTGGGCAAGATCGCTTTGGTGGTATTGATATTATTACACCAATTCTTAAGTGGGTGAAATGGTATATTTGTATGGGTGGTAACAGAAGGGGACTTGCCAGACTTCCAAGTTCATGTCTGACAGTTTGTACAGTTATAGCTTTACTATATACATAATTTGGGCAAGATAGCGTTGGGAATTTTGGTATTTTTACTCGATTTCTAAGGGCCCGGGATGGTACATTTGTATGGGAGGTACCATGAGGGGAGTTGCCAGACTTTCAAGTTTTTGTCGGAAACTTTCTCCAGTTATAGCTTTACTAAATACAGACTTCGGGCAAGATCGCTTTGGTGGTATTGATATTATTACACCATTTCTTAAGTGGGTTGAATGGTACAATTGTATGGAAGGTACCAGAAGGGGAGTTGCCAGACTTCCACGTTCTTGTCTGAAAGATTGTTCAGTAATATCTTTACTAAATACAGAATTTGGGCAGGATCGCGTAGGCGGTATTGATAGTATTACACGCTTTCTAAGGAGGTGGAATGGTATATTTGTATGGGTGGTACCAGAAGGAGACTTGCCAGACTTCCAAGTTCATGTCTGACAGTTTGTACAGTTATAGCTTTACTAAATACAAAATTTGGGCATGATAGCGTTGGGAATTTTGGTATTAATACTCGATTTCTAAGGGCGCGGGATGGTACATTTGTATGGGAGGTACCATGAGGGGAGTTGCCAGACTTTCAAGTTTTTGTCCGAAACTTTCTCCAGTTATAGCTTTACTAAATACAGACTTTGGGCAAAATCGCTTTGGTGGTATTGATATTATTACACGATTTCTTAAGTGGGTGGAATGGTACATTTGTATGGGAGGTACCATACAAATGTTTGTACAGTTATAGCTTTACTAAATACAAAATTTGGGCAAGATCGAGTTGGTGGTATTGATAATATTACACGGTTTTTAAGTGGCGGGATGGTACATTTGTAGGGAAGGTACCAGAAGGGGAGTTGACTTCCACGTTCTTGTCTTCATGTTTGTTGATAATATTACACGGTTTTTAAGTGGCGGGATGGTACAATTGTATGGAAGGTACCAGAGGAGGAGTTGCCAGACTTCCACGTTCTTGTCTGAAAGACTGTACAGTTATAGCTTTACTAAATACAAAATTTGGGCAAGATAGCGTTGGGAATATTGGTATTATTACTCCATTTCTATGGGCGCGGGATGGTACATTTGTATGGGAGGTACCATGAGGGGAGTTGCCAGACTTCCAAGGTCTTGTCTGACAGTTTGTACAGTTATAGCTTTACTAAATACAAAATTTGGGCAAGATCGAGTTGGTGGCATTGATAATATTACACGGTTTTTAAGTGGCGGGATGGTACATTTGTATGGAATGTACCAGAAGGGGAGTTGACTTCCACGTTCTTGTCTGCATGTTTGTTGATAATATTACACGGTTTTTAAGTGGCGGGATGGTACTTTTGTATGGAAGGTACCAGAAGGGGAGTTGACTTCCACGTTCTTTTCTGAATGTTTGTTGATAATATTACATGGTTTTTAAGTGGCGGGATGGTACATTTGTATGGAAGGTACCAGAAGGGGAGTTGCCAGACTTCCACGTTCTTGTCTGAAAGATTGTACAGTTATAGCTTTACTAAATACAAAATTTGGGCAAGATAGCGTTGGGAATATTGGTATTATTACTACATTTCTATGGGCGCGGGATGGTACATTTGTATGGAAGGTACCAGAAGGGAGTTGCCAGACTTCCAAATGTTTGGCCGAAACTTACTGTAGTTATAGCTTTACTAAATACAAACTTTGGGCAAGATCGAGTTGGTGGTATTGATAATATTACACGGTTTTTAAGTGGCGGGATGGTACATTTGTATGGAAGGTACCAGAAGGGGAGTTGACTTCCACGTTCTTGTCTGCATGTTTGTTGATAATATTACACGGTTTTTAAGTGGCGGGATGGTACACTTGTATGGAAGGTACCAGAAGGGGAGTTGACTTCCACGTTCTTGTTTGAATGTTTGTTGATAATATTAGACGGTTTTTAAGTGGCGGGATGGTACTTTTGTATGGAAGGTACCAGAAGGGGAGTTGACTTCCACGTTCTTGTCTGAATGTTTGTTGATAATATTACATGGTTTTTAAGTGGCGGGATGGTACTTTTGTATGGAAGGTACCAGAAGGGGAGTTGACTTCCACGTTCTTGTCTGAATGTTTGTTGATAATATTACATGGTTTTTAAGTGGCGGGATGGTACATTTGTATGGAAGGTACCAGAAGGGGAGTTGCCAGACTTCCACGTTCTTGTCTGAAAGATTGTACAGTTATAGCTTTACTAAATACAAAATTTGGGCACGACTACGTTTGTCATATTGATAATATTACACGGGTTTTAAGTGGCGGGATGGTAGATTTGTATGGGAGGTACCAGAAGGGGTGTTGCCAGACTTCCACGTTCTTGTCTGAAAGTTTGTACAGTAATAGCTTTACTAAATACAGAATTTAGGCAGGATCGCGTAGGCGGTATTGATAGTATTACACGATTTCTTAAGTGGGTGGAATGGTACATTTGTATGGGAGGTTCCAGAAGGGGAGTTGCCAGACTTCCACGTTCTTGTCTGAAAGTTTGTACAGTAATAGCTTTACTAAATACAGAATTTGGGCAGGATCGCGTAGGCGGTATTGATAGTATTACACGATTTCTTAAGTGGGTGGAATGGTGCATTTGTATGGGAGGTTCCAGAAGGGGAGTTGCCAGACTTCCACGTTCTTGTCTGAAAGTTTGTACAGTAATAGCTTTACTAAATACAGAATTTGGGCAGGATCGCGTAGGCGGTATTGATAGTATTACACGCTTTCTAAGTAGGTGGAATGGTATATTTGTATGGGTGGTACCAGAAGGGGACTTGCCAGACTTCCAAGTTCATGTCTGACAGTTTGTACAGTTATAGCTTTACTAAATAGAAAATTTGGGCAAGATAGCGTTGGGAATTTTGGTATTATTACTCGATTTCTAATGGCGCGGGATGGTACATTTGTATGGGAGGTACAATGAGGGGAGTTGCCAGACTTTCAAGTTTTTGTCCGAAACTTTCTCCAGTTATAGCTTTACTAAATACAGACTTTGGGCAAGATCGCTTTGGTGGTATTGATATTATTACACCATTTCTTAAGTGGGTTGAATGGTACATTTGTATGGGAGGTACCATGAGGGGAGTTGCCAGACTTCCAAGTTCTTGTCTGACAGTTTGTACAGCTATAGCTTTACTAAATGCAAAATTTGGATAGGATCGGGTTGGTGGTATTAATATTATTACACCATTTCCTTAGTGGGTTGAATGGTACATTTGTATGGGAGTTACCAGAAGGGGAGTTGCCAGACTTCCAAGTTTTTGTCCGAAACTTTCTCTAGTTATAGCTTTACTAAATACAAAATTTGGGCAAGATCGAGTTGGTGGTATTGATAATATTACACGGTTTTTAAGTGGCGGGATGGTATATTTGTATGGAAGGTACCTGAAGGGGAGTTGCCAGACTTCCAAGTTTATGTCCAAAACTTTCTCTAGTTATAGCTTTACTAAATACAAAATTTGGGCAAGATCGAGTTGGTGGTATTGATAATATTACACGCTTTCTAAGGAGGTGGAATGGTATATTTGTATGTGTCTTACCAGAAGGGGACTTGCCAGACTTCCAAGTTCATGTCTGACAGTTTGTACAGTTATAGCTTTACTAAATACAAAATTTGGGCAAGATAGCGTTGGGAATTTTGGAATTATTACTCGATTTCTGATGGTACATTTGTATGGAAGGTACAATGAGGGGAGTTGCAAGACTTTCAAGTTTTAGTCCGAAACTTTCTCCAGTAATAGCTTTACTAAATACAGACTTTGGGCAAGATCGCTTTGGTGGTATTGATATTATTACACCATTTCTTAAGTGGGTGGAATGGTACATTTGTATGGGAGGTACCAGAAGGGGAGTTGCCAGACTTCCAAATTTTTGTCCGAAACTTTCTCTAGTTATAGCTTTACTAAATACAAAATTTTGGCAAGATCGAGTTGGTGGTATTGATAATATTACACGGTTTTTAAGTGGCGGGATGGTACATTTGTATGGAAGGTACCAGAAGGGGAGTTGACTTCCACGTTCTTGTCTGCATGTTTGTTAATAATATTACACGGTTTTTAAGTGGCGGGATGGTACAATTGTATGGAAGGTACCAGAAGGGGAGTTGCCAGACTTCCACGTTCTTGTCTGAAAGATTGTACAGTTATAACTTTACTAAATACAAAATTTGGGCAAGATAGCGTTGGGAATATTGGTATTATTACTCGATTTCTATGGGCGCAGGATGGTACATTTGTATGGGAGGTACCATGAGGGGAGTTGCCAGACTTCCAAGTTCTTGTCTGACAGTTTGTACAATGCAAAATTTGGGCAAGATCGATTGATATTATTACACCATTTCTTAAGTGGGTGGAATGGTACATTTGTATGGGAGGTACCAGAAGGGGATTTGCCAAACTTCCACGTTCTTGTCTGAAAGTTTGTACAGTTATAGCTTTACTAAATACAAACTTTGGGCAAGAACGCGTTGGTGGTATTGATATTATTACACGATTTCTTAAGTGAGTGGAATGGTACATTTGTATGGGAGGTACCAGAAGGGGAGTTGCCAGACTTTCAAGTTTTTGTTCAAAACTTTGTGAAGGTATACGTTTACTAAATACAAAATTTGGGCAAGATTACGTTTGTCCTATTGATAATATTAGACGGTTTTTAAGTGGCGGGATGGTACATTTGTATGAGAGGTACCAGAAGGGGAGTTGTCAGACTTTCAAGTTTTTGTCCGAAACATTCTCCAGTTATAGCTTTACTAAATACAGACTTTGGGCAAGATCGCTTTGGTGGTATTGATATTATTACACCAATTCTTAAGTGGGTGGAATGTTATATTTGTATGGGTGGTACCAGAAGGGGACTTGCCAGACTTGCAAGTTTTTGTCCGAAACATTCTCCAGTTATAGCTTTACTAAATACAGACTTTGGGCAAGACCGCTTTGGTGGTATTGATATTATTACACCAATTCTTAAGTGGGTGAAATGGTATATTTGTATGGGTGGTAACAGAAGGGGACTTGCCAGACTTCCAAGTTCATGTCTGACAGTTTGTACAGTTATAGCTTTACTATATACAAAATTTGGGCAAGATAGCGTTGGGAATTTTGGTATTATTACTCGATTTCTAAGGGCGCGGGATGGTACATTTGTATGGGAGGTACCATGAGGGGAGTTGCCAGACTTTCAAGTTTTTGTCCGAAACTTTCTCCAGTTATAGCTTTACTAAATACAGACTTCGGGCAAGATCGCTTTGGTGGTATTGATATTATTACACCATTTCTTAAGTGGGTTGAATGGCACATTTGTAGGGGAGGTACCATGAGGGGAGTTGCCAGACTTCCAAGTTCTTGTCTCACAGTTTGTACAGTTATAGCTTTACTAAATGCAAAATTTGGATAGAATCGGGTTGGTGGTATTAATATTATTACACCATTTCCTAAGTGGGTGGAATGGTACATTTGTATGGAAGGTCCCAGAAGGGGAGTTGACTTCCACGTTCTTGTCTGAATGTTTGTTGATAATATTACACGGTTTTTAAGTGGCGGGATGGTACAATTGTATGGAAGGTACCAGAAGGGGAGCTGCCAGACTTCCACGTTCTTGTCTGAAAGATTGTTCAGTAATATCTTTACTAAATACAGAATTTGGGCAGGATCGCGTAGGCGGTATTGATAGTATTACACGCTTTCTAAGGAGGTGGAATGGTATATTTGTATGGGTGGTACCAGAAGGAGACTTCCCAGACTTCCAAGTTCATGTCTGACAGTTTGTACAGTTATAGCTTTACTAAATACAAAATTTGGGCAAGATAGCGTTGGGAATTTTGGTATTATTACTCGATTTCTAAGGGCGCGGGATGGTACATTTGTATGGGAGGTACCATGAGGGGAGTTGCCAGACTTTCAAGTTTTTGTCCGAAACTTTCTCCAGTTATAGCTTTACTAAATACAGACTTTGGGCAAGATCGCTTTGGTGGTATTGATATTATTACACGATTTCTTAAGTGGGTGGAATGGTACATTTGTATGGGAGGTACCATACAAATGTTTGTACAGTTATAGCTTTACTAAATAAAAAATTTGGGCAAGATCGAGTTGGTGGTATTGATAATATTACACGGTTTTTAAGTGGCGGAATGGTACATTTGTATGGAAGGTACCAGAAGGGGAGTTGACTTCCACGTTCTTGTCTTCATGTTTGTTGATAATATTACACGGTTTTTAAGTGGCGGGATGGTACAATTGTATGGAAGGTACCAGAAGGGGAGTTGCCAGACTTCCACGTTCTTGTCTGAAAGACTGTACAGTTATAGCTTTACTAAATACAAAATTTGGGCAAGATAGCGTTGGGAATACTGGTATTATTACTCCATTTCTATGGGCGCGGGATGGTACATTTGTATGGGAGGTACCATGAGGGGAGTTGCCAGACTTCCAAGGTCTTGTCTGACAGTTTGTACAGTTATAGCTTTACTAAATACAAAATTTGGGCAAGATCGAGTTGGTGGCATTGATAATATTACACGGTTTTTAAGTAGCGGGATGGTACATTTGTATGGAATGTACCAGAAGGGGAGTTGACTTCCACGTTCTTGTCTGCATGTTTGTTGATAATATTACACGGTTTTTAAGTGGCGGGATGGTACTTTTGTATGGAAGGTACCAGAAGGGGAGTTGACTTCCACGTTCTTTTCTGAATGTTTGTTGATAATATTACATGGTTTTTAAGTGGCGGGATGGTACATTTGTATGGAAGGTACCAGAAGGGGAGTTGCCAGACTTCCACGTTCTTGTCTGAAAGATTGTACAGTTATAGCTTGACTAAATACAAAATTTGGGCAAGATAGCGTTGGGAATATTGGTATTATTACTACATTTCTATGGGCGCGGGATGGTACATTTGTATGGGAGGTACCAGAAGGGAGTTGCCAGACTTCCAAGTGTTTGTCCGAAACTTACTCTAGTTATAGCTTTACTAAATACAAACTTTGGGCAAGAACGCGTTGGTGGTATTGATATTATTACACGATTCTTAAGTGGGTGGAATGGTACATTTGTATGGGAGGTACCATACAAATGTTTGTACAGTTATAGCTTAACTAAATACAAAATTTGGGCAAGATCGAGTTGGTGGTATTGATAATATTACACGGTTTTTAAGTGGCGGGATGGTACATTTGTATGGAAGGTACCAGAAGGGGAGTTGACTTCCACGTTCTTGTTTGAATGTTTGTTGATAATATTACACGGTTTTTAAGTGGCGGGATGGTACTTTTGTATGGAAGGTACCAGAAGGGGAGTTGACTTCCACGTTCTTGTCTGAATGTTTGTTGATAATATTACATGGTTTTTAAGTGGCGGGATGGTACATTTGTATGGAATGTACCAGAAGGGGAGTTGCCAGACTTCCAAGCATTCGTCCAAAACTTTGTGAAGATATACGTTTACTAAATACAAAATTTGGGCAAGATTACGTTTGTCATATTGATAATATTACACGGGTTTTAAGTGGCGGGATGGTAGATTTGTATGGGAGGTACCAGAAGGGGAGTTGCCAAACTTCCACGTTCTTGTCTGAAAGTTTGTACAGTTATAGCTCTACTAAATAGAAAATTTGGGCAAGATAGCGTTGGGAATTTTGGTATTATTACTCGATTTCTAAGTAGGTGGAATGGTATATTTGTATGGGTGGTACCAGAAGGGGACTTGCCAGACTTCCAAGTTCATGTCTGACAGTTTGTACAGTTATAGCTTTACTAAATAGAAAATTTGGGCAAGATAGCGTTGGGAATTTTGGTATTATTACTCGATTTCTAAGGGCGCGGGATGGTATATTTGTATGGGTGGTACCAGAAGGGGACTTGCCAGACTTCCATGTTCATGTCTGACAGTTTGTACAGTTATAGCTTTACTAAATAGAAAATTTGGGCAAGATAGCGTTGGGAATTTTGGTATTATTACTCGATTTCTAAGGGCGCGGGATGGTACATTTGTATGGGAGGTACAATGAGGGGAGTTGCCAGACTTCCAAGTCTTTGTCCGAAACTTTCTCTAGTTATAGCTTTACTAAATACAAAATTTGGGCAAGATCGAGTTGGTGGTATTGATAATATTACACGGTTTTTAAGTGGCGGGATGGTACATTTGTATGGAAGGTACCAGAAGGGGAGTTGACTTCCACGTTCTTGTCTGCATGTTTGTTAATAATATTACACGGTTTTTAAGTGGCGGGATGGTACAATTGTATGGAAGGTACCAGAAGGGGAGTTGCCAGACTTCCACGTTCTTGTCTGAAAGATTGTACAGTTATAACTTTACTAAATACAAAATTTGGGCAAGATAGCGTTGGGAATATTGGTATTATTACTCGATTTCTATGGGCGCAGGATGGTACATTTGTATGGAAGGTACCATGAGGGGAGTTGCCAGACTTCCAAGTTCTTGTCTGACAGTTTGTACAATGCAAAATTTGGGCAAGATCGAGTTGGTGGTATTGATAATATTACACGGTTTTTAAGTGGCGGGATGGTACATTTGTATGGGAGGTACCAGAAGGGGAGTTGCCAAACTTCCACGTTCTTGTCTGCATGTTTGTTAATAATATTACACGGTTTTTAAGTGGCGGGATGGTACAATTGTATGGAAGGTACCAGAAGGGGAGTTGCCAGACTTCCACGTTCTTGTCTGAAAGATTGTACAGTTATAACTTTACTAAATACAAAATTTGGGCAAGATAGCGTTGGGAATATTGGTATTATTACTCGATTTCTATGGGCGCAGGATGGTACATTTGTATGGAAGGTACCATGAGGGGAGTTGCCAGACTTCCAAGTTCTTGTCTGACAGTTTGTACAATGCAAAATTTGGGCAAGATCGAGTTGGTGGTATTGATATTATTACACCATTTCTTAAGTGGGTGGAATGGTACATTTGTATGGGAGGTACCAGAAGGGGAGTTGCCAAACTTCCACGTTCTTGTCTGAAAGTTTGTACAGTTATAGCTTTACTAAATACAAACTTTGGGCAAGAACGCGTTGGTGGTATTGATATTATTACACGATTTCTTAAGTGGGTGGAATGGTACATTTGTATGGGAGGTACCATGAGGGGAGTTGCCAGACTTCCAAGTTCTTGTCTGACAGTTTGTACAGCTATAGCTTTACTAAATGCAAAATTTGGATAGGATCGGGTTGGTGGTATTAATATTATTACACCATTTCCTTAGTGGGTGGAATGGTACATTTGTATGGGAGGTACCAGAAGGGGAGTTGCCAAACTTCCACGTTCTTGTCTGAAAGTTTGTACAGTTATAGCTTTACTAAATACAAACTTTGGGCAAGAACGCGTTGGTGGTATTGATATTATTACACGATTTCTTAAGTGGGTGGAATGGTACATTTGTATGGGAGGTACCATGAGGGGAGTTGCCAGACTTCCAAGTTCTTGTCTGACAGTTTGTACAGCTATAGCTTTACTAAATGCAAAATTTGGATAGGATCGGGTTGGTGGTATTAATATTATTACACCATTTCCTTAGTGGGTGGAATGGTACATTTGTATGGGAGGTACCAGAAGGGGAGTTGCCAGACTACCAAGTCTTTGTCCGAAACTTTCTCCAGTTATAGCTTTACTAAATACAGACTTTGGGCAAGATCGCTTTGGTGGTATTGATATTATTACACCATTTCTTAAGTGGGTTGAATGGTACATTTGTATGGGAGGTACCATGAGGGGAGTTGCCAGACTTCCAAGTTCTTGTCTGACAGTTTGTACAGCTATAGCTTTACTAAATGCAAAATTTGGATAGGATCGGGTTGGTGGTATTAATATTATTACACCATTTCCTTAGTGGGTGGAATGGTACATTTGTATGGGAGGTACCAGAAGGGGAGTTGCCAGACTTCCAAGTCTTTGTCCGAAACTTTCTCTAGTTATAGCTTTACTAAATACAAAATTTGGGCAAGATCGAGTTGGTGGTATTGATAATATTACACGGTTTTTAAGTGGCGGAATGGTATATTTGTATGGAAGGTACCAGAAGGGGAGTTGACTTCCACGTTCTTGTCTGCATGTTTGTTAATAATATTACACGGTTTTTAAGTGGCGGGATGGTACAATTGTATGGAAGGTACCAGAAGGGGAGTTGCCAGACTTCCACGTTCTTGTCTGAAAGATTGTACAGTTATAACTTTGCTAAATACAAAATTTGGGCAAGATAGCGTTGGGAATATTGGTATTATTACTCGATTTCTATGGGCGCAGGATGGTACATTTGTATGGAAGGTACCATGAGGGGAGTTGCCAGACTTCCAAGTTCTTGTCTGACAGTTTGTACAATGCAAAATTTGGGCAAGATCGAGTTGGTGGTATTGATATTATTACACCATTTCTTAAGTGGGTGGAATGGTACATTTGTATGGGAGGTACCAGAAGGGGAGTTGCCAAACTTCCACGTTCTTGTCTGAAAGTTTGTACAGTTATAGCTTTACTAAATACAAACTTTGGGCAAGAACGCGTTGGTGGTATTGATATTATTACACGATTTCTTAAGTGGGTGGAATGGTACATTTGTATGGGAGGTACCAGAAGGGGAGTTGCCAGACTTCCAAGCTTTCGTCCAAAACTTTGTGAAGATATACGTTTACTAAATACAAAACTTGGTCAAGATTACGTTTGTCATATTGATAATATTACACGGGTTTTAAGTGGCGGGATGGTACATTTGTATGGGAGGTACCAGAAGGGGAGTTGCCAAACTTCCACGTTCTTGTCTGAAAGTTTGTACAGTTGTAGCTTTACTGAATACAAAATTTGGGCAAGATAGCGTTGGGAATTTTGGTATTATTACTCGATTTCTAAGGGCGCGGAATGGTACATTTGTATGGGAGGTTCCAGAAGGGGAGTTGCCAGACTTCCGAGTTCTTGTCTGAAAGTTGGTCCAGTTATAGCTTTACTAAATACAGAATTTGGGCAGCATCGCGGTGGTATTGATATTATTACTCGATTTCTAAGGGGGTGGAATGGTACATTTGTATGGGAGGTACCAGAAGGGGGGTTGCCAGACTTTCAAGTTTTTGTCCAAAACTTTGTGAAGGTATACGTTTACTAAATACAAAATTTGGGCAAGATTACGTTTGTCCTATTGATAATATTAGATGGTTTTTAAGTGGCGGGATGGTACATTTGTATGAGAGGTACCAGAAGGGGAGTTGTCAGACTTTCAAGTTTTTGTCCGAAACATTCTCCAGTTATAGCTTTACTAAATACAGACTTTGGGCAAGATCGCTTTGGTGGTATTTATATTATTACACCAATTCTTAAGTGTGTGGAATGTTATATTTGTATGGGTGGTACCAGAAGGGGACTTGCCAGACTTCCAAGTTCTTGTCTCACAGTTTGTACAGTTATAGCTTTACTAAATGCAAAATTTGGATAGGATCGGGTTGGTGGTATTAATATTATTACACCATTTCCTAAGTGGGTGGAATGGTACATTTGTATGGAAGGTCCCAGAAGGGGAGTTGACTTCCACGTTCTTGTCTGAATGTTTGTTGATAATATTACACGGTTTTTAAGTGGCGGGATGGTACAATAGTATGGAAGGTACCAGAAGGGGAGTTGTACCAGAAGTAGACTTGCCAGACTTCCAAGTTCATGTCTGACAGTTTGTACAGTTATAGCTTTACTAAATACAAAATTTGGGCAAGATAGCGTTGGGAATTTTGGTATTATTACACGATTTCTAAGGGCGCGGGATGGTACATTTGTATGGGAGGTACCATGAGGGGAGTTGCCAGACTTTCAAGTTTTTGTCCGAAACTTTCTCCAGTTATAGCTTTACTAAATACAGACTTTGGGCAAGATCGCTTTGGTGGTATTGATATTATTACACGATTTCTTAAGTGGGTGGAATGGTTCATTTGTATGGGAGGTTACATACAAATGCTTGTACAGTTATAGCTTTACTAAATACAAAATTTGGGCAAGATCGAGTTGGTGGTATTGATAATATTACACGGTTTTTAAGTGGCGGGATGGTACATTTGTATGGAAGGTACCAGAAGGGGAGTTGACTTCCACGTTCTTGTCTTCATGTTTGTTGATAATATTACACGGTTTTTAAGTGGCGGGAAGGTACCAGAAGGGGAGTTGCCAGACTTCCACGTTCTTGTCTGAAAGACTGTACAGTTATAGCTTTACTAAATACAAAATTTGGGCAAGATAGCGTTGGGAATATTGGTATTATTACTCCATTTCTATGGGCGCGGGATGGTACATTTGTATGGGAGGTACCATGAGGGGAGTTGCCAGACTTCCAAGGTCTTGTCTGACAGTTTGTACAGTTATAGCTTTACTAAATACAAAATTTGGGCAAGATCGAGTTGGTGGCATTGATAATATTACACGGTTTTTAAGTGGCGGGATGGTACATTTGTATGGAATGTACCAGAAGGGGAGTTGACTTCCACGTTCTTGTCTGCATGTTTGTTGATAATATTACACGGTTTTTAAGTGGCGGGATGGTACTTTTGTATGGAAGGTACCAGAAGGGGAGTTGACTTCCACGTTCTTTTCTGAATGTTTGTTGATAATATTACATGGTTTTTAAGTGGCGGGATGGTACATTTGTATGGAAGGTACCAGAAGGGGAGTTGCCAGACTTCCACGTTCTTGTCTGAAAAATTGTACAGTTATAGCTTTACTAAATACAGAATTTGGGCAAGATAGCGTTGGGAATATTGGTATTATTACTACATTTATATGGGCGCGGGATCGTACATTTGTATGTGAGGTACCAGAAGGGAGTTGCCAGACTTCCAAGTGTTTGTCCGAAACTTACTCTAGTTATAGCTTTACTAAATACAAACTTTGGGCAAGAACGCGTTGGTGGTATTGATATTATTACACGATTTCTTAAGTGGGTGGAATGGTACATTTGTATGGGAGGTACCATACAACTGTTTGTACAGTTATAGCTTAACTAAATACAAAATTTGGGCAAGATCGAGTTGGTGGTATTGATAATATTACACGGTTTTTAAGTGGCGGGATGGTACACTTGTATGGAAGGTACCAGAAGGGGAGTTGACTTCCACGTTCTTGTCTGCATGTTTGTTGTGGCGGTTTTTAAGTGGCGGGATGGTACACTTGTATGGAAGGTACCTGAAGGGGAGTTGACTTCCACGTTCTTGTCTGAATGTTTGTTGATAATATTACATGGTTTTTAAGTGGCGGGATGGTACATTTGTAATGAAGGTACCAGAAGGGGAGTTGCCAGACTTCCAAGATTTTGTCCGAAACTTTCTCCAGTTATAGCTTTACTAAATACAAAATTTGGGCAAGATTACGTTTGTCATATTGATAATATTACACGGGTTTTAAGTGGCGGGATGGTAGATTTGTATGGGAGGTACCAGAAGGGGAGTTGCCAATCTTCCACGTTCTTGTCTGAAAGTTTGTACAGTTATAGCTTTACTGAATACAAAATTTGGCAAGATAGCTTTGGGAATATTGGTATTATTACTCGATTTCTAAGGGCGCGGGATGGTACATTTGTATGGGAGGTACCAGAAGGGGAGTTGCCAGACTTCCACGTTCTTGTCTGAAAGTTTGTACAGTAATAGGTTTAGTGTTCTGTAGTGTTCTGTGCTTTGTCCGTTGTGCACGCACAATTTTGTTCCGTCCGCGTCGTGTTTGTCTGTGTCCGTCTTTGTGAAAACAAAAAAAAAAAATATAAAAAAAAAAAAAAAAACATAAACCAAAATACAATAAAAACACTACATATATTCTACCACTAAACAAAAAACAAAACAAAATCAAAAACAGCAATAACACAAAAACAGCAAAAATACAACCAAGATCAATAACACAACACAACAATAACAATAACACAACACAACAATAACAGCAGTCACCGGCCACAACTAACCATACACAATCAACACAACAAGACAACACAAGGGGCTTTTCTATGTCTCCGTTTTGCTTTGCACTAGTGTTCCCCCCCCTCCCTTATCCCCTTCGCAAAACACAATTGATACTGCACTTTTCATGTCGCTGTTCTGTTTGATGTTGTAGGTATAACACTGGATATCTAACAGAAACAACAGCGGTAGGAGAGGTGCAGTATTATATTGTTGTTTTGCTTTGATATTGTTTTGTATTTGTGAATGTCATAATAATGGTACGCACGTTTAAAATTCACTTTGCCAACATACGTGGGCTGAGAGCTAATTTTTTTGCGATATACTCTCACGCACAGTTCCATAGGCCGGATATCTTTGCTTTATGTGAGACCCAGGTGTGTGGGGGTTCTGATCCACAGGATTTCCACATTCCTGGTTACCACATGCTTTCCTATTTCTTTTCTTACAGAGGCCTTGTGGTTTACATACGTAATGGTGTTGCGTTCCAGAGCCAGCAACATTTGGACTCACAAGATCCAGAATTTAACTCTCTTTGGGTTAAGTTCAGGATTGGACCGCACACTTTACATTTCGGGTTTCTTTACAGAAGTCCAAACTTGGAAAGGGAGGTTACCTTGAATGGCTTCGACGCCCTTTCCGACTCCATTTCGTAAATTTTAGAAGATTATCCGGACAGTGAAATTGTAGTTGCTGGGGATTTCAATGTCCACAATAATTCTTGGCTTTCCCATTCGAGCCATACATCTCCGGAGGGTCAGTACGCTGAGTTATTTGCCGCGCACAATGACTTGGCGCAATTAGTGAATGAACCAACACACATTCCGCGTGTTGAAGGGCAACATCAAAATATTCTTGACCTTTTCTTAACCTCTCACCCTGAAAAGTATGAGGTTAACATTCTTGCACCTCTTGGTAACTCGGATCATTGCACCATTTCAGCATCCTTTTCGTTCTCCGATCTTCGAGCCACTTCAAAACCAGTCACGAAGCGGACAATGTATATATACGAAAAGGCACGTTGGGCCGAGCTCAACAATTTTTATCAGCAATTTAACTGGAAATTATGTTTCCTAGACAATAATGTCGATGCTGCTGCTGAAATGGTTGAGAAAATAATTCTTCTTGGCATAAACATGTTTATTCCCTCGAAGACTACTTCGATTAAACCTCCAAAAAATTGTTGGTTTAATCAGACATGCAAAGAAGCTGTCAGATCCAAAGAGGAAGCATTCAGAAAATGGCGTTTAAATAAAAATACCACTACTGAACTGCTACGCAAGCAGGCAAGATCAAATTGTGCCAGAGTACTTAGGCGCGAAAAACTTCTTCACGAACAGCGTCTTCGTGCAAAAGTTCTTTCTTCTCCCAGGGGAAGTAAGAGCTTTTGGTCATTCGTTAAAAGGGTAAGGAACAATTCTTCATCTTCTATTTCAACCCTTGTTAACGGTGACCAGATATTCACTGACCCGGTTGACAAAGCTAATCTTATGGCTGAAATATTTGCAAAGAATTCATCTTTGCCAGACAGCAGTCAACCACTCCCCGTGATCGAGAACGTATCTAGTTCGATGCCTCAGATATTTTTTCGAACACGTGGAGTCAAAAGGGTTCTTGCAGATCTCAACGTAAATAAAACTCCGGGCCCGGATGGTTTTTCAGCACTTGTCCTATGTAAGTGCTCTTCGACGCTAGCTCGTCCATTGCGCAATCTTTTCAACATGTCGTACCGTGCTGGTATTTACCCTTCACGTTGGAAAGTTGCCAATGTTCAGCCGATCCCCAAGAAAGGTGAGGCTACTAATCCTGCGAATTACCGTCCAATTGCAATATGTTCTGCGCTATCGAAGGTTATGGAGAGCATGGTTAATCACCATCTTGTAAGGTATCTATAGTCTAACGGCCTCCTGAATGATCGACAGTATGGCTTCCGTAGAAATCGATCTACTGGAGACCTGATGGCGTTCCTTACGGAGCGATGGAGTCGATCCATTTACCGCCTTGGTGAAAGTAAGGTCGTGGCTCTGGATATTTCCAAGGCGTTCGATAGGGTCTGGCACGGACCACTCATATCAAAACTTATTGCATTTGGTGTCGGTAATACCTTCTCTCGATTCATATCGAGTTTTCTCAGGGATCGCTCTATACGAGTTGTTATAGATGGGGTCTCATCTAACGAGCATAGGTTGACCGCAGGAGTGCCACAAGGCTCTGTCCTCTCTCCTTCTTTATTTCTTATTTTCATTGACGACCTGTTGGGTCAGACTGTGAACCCGATCTACTCCTTTGCGGATGACAGCAATCTCTGTCATTCATACTCATTTGATCATCGGCCAGGTCCTATGGAGGTGGAGGACAAAAGGCGAACGATGAATGACTCACTTAACCGCGATTTGGCGACGATTTGTGAGTGGGGCCAAATGAATAGAGTAGATTTTAATCCACAAAAGACCCAGTGCTGTTTGTTGTCACACAAACGTTCACCAGATCCAGCATCGTCGTCAATTTCTATGGGTGTTGTGGATATCGACGAATCAGACACTCTTGATGTTCTGGGCATGAAGATACAGGGTGATGCTCGCTGGGCTAGCCATATATTCGAAGTGTCGAAAGAAGCATTCAAGTGTTTAGGCTTTTTGAAGCGGTGCAAGAAATACTTCACTCCATCTGATCTCGTAAATATTTACACCACCTACATCCGGCCTAAAATGGAATACAACTCGCATATATGGGCAGGGGCTCCATTAACATCTTTGAAGCTTCTGGACCGTGTACAGAGGAGAGCGGTGGTGTTGATAGGGGATGGTAGGGTATCCAGCTCTATTGTCTCCCTACAGCATCGCCGAAATGTGGGTTGTGTATCGCTATTCTATAGATATTTTAATGGTATCTGTTCAGAAGATATCCGTCGTCTGGTCCCTGATGTTAGAACATTTAGCCGGAATACTCGGCTATCCAGGGAATCTCATCCGTTCATTGTCAAATGGCCGGTTGACCGGACGACGCACTATAGAGAAAATTCGTTCTTCAGCCGAACTGCTCGTATGTGGAATAATCTTCCAGCAAGTGTTTTTCCTGCCTGTTATGACATTCTCAAGTTCAAAACAAATGTCAACAAACACTACTCCATCTTTCCTCCCTCCAATACCCTTACTTCCAATCGCTAACACAGTGCATTGCATTCATAGGGGGCATCCCCTGAGTGTTAGTCTTTAAAAAAAAAAAAAAAAAAAAAAAAAAAAAAAAGTTGAATGGTATATTTGTATGGGTGGTACCAGAAGGGGACTTGCCAGACTTCCAAGTTCATGTCTGACAGTTTGTACAGTTATAGCTTTACTAAATAGAAAATTTGGGCAAGATAGCGTTGGGAATTTTGGTATTATTACTCGATTTCTAAGGGCGCGAGATGGTACATTTGTATGGGAGGTACAATGAGGGGAGTTGCCAGACTTTCAAGTTTTTGTCCGAAACTTTCTCCAGTTATAGCTTTACTAAATACAGACTTTGGGCAAGATTGCTTTGGTGGTATTGATATTATTACACCATTTCTTAAGTGGGTTGAATGGTACATTTGTATGGGAGGTACCATGAGGGGAGTTGCCAGACTTCCAAGTTCTTGTCTGACAGTTTGTACAGCTATAGCTTTACTAAATGCAAAATTTGGATAGGATCGGGTTGGTGGTATTAATATTATTACACCATTTCCTTAGTGGGTTGAATGGTACATTTGTATGGGAGGTACCCGAAGGGGAGTTGCCAATCTTCCACGTTCTTGTCTGAAAGTTTGTACAGTTATAGCTTTACTGAATACAAAATTTGGGCAAGATAGCTTTGGGAATATTGGTATTATTACTCGATTTCTAAGGGCGCGGGATGGTACATTTGTATGGGAGGTACCAGAAGGGGAGTTGCCAGACTTCCACGTTCTTGTCTGAAAGTTTATACAGTAATAGCTTTACTAAATACAAAATTTTGGCAAGATCGAGTTGGTGGTATTGATAATATTACACGCTTTCTAAGGAGGTGGAATGGTATATTTGTATGTATGGTACCAGAAGGGGACTTGCCAGACTTCCAAGTTCATGTCTGACAGTTTGTACAGTTATAGCTTTACTAAATACAGACTTTGGGCATGATCGCTTTGGTGGTATTGATATTATTACACGATTTCTTAAGTGGGTGGAATGGTTCATTTGTATGGGAGGTTACATACAAATGTTTGTACAGTTATAGCTTTACTAAATACAAAATTTGGGCAAGATCGAGTTGGTGGTATTGATAATATTACACGGTTTTTAAGTGGCGGGATGGTACATTTGTATGGAAGGTACCAGAAGGGGAGTTGACTTCCACGTTCTTGTCTTCATATTTGTTGATAATATTACACGGTTTTTAAGTGGCGGGATGGTACAATTGTATGGAAGGTACCAGAAGGGGAGTTGCCAGACTTCCACGTTCTTGTCTGAAAGACTGTACAGTTATAGCTTTACTAAATACAAAATTTGGGCATGGTGGGATGGTACATTTGTAAGGAAGGTACCAGAAGGGGAGTTGACTTCCACGTTCTTGTCTGCATGTTTGTTAATAATATTACACGGTTTTTAAGTGGCGGGATGGTACAATTGTATGGAAGGTACCAGAAGGGGAGTTGCCAGACTTCCACGTTCTTGTCTGAAACATTGTACAGTTATAACTTTACTAAATACAAAATTTGGGCAAGATAGCGTTGGGAATATTGGTATTATTACTCGATTTCTATGGGCGCAGGATGGTACATTTGTATGGGAGGTACCAGAAGGGGAGTTGCCAGACTTCCAAGCTTTCGTCCAAAACTTTGTGAAGATATACGTTTACTAAATACAAAATTTGGTCAAGATTACGTTTTTCATATTGATAATATTAGACGGTTTTTAAGTGGCGGGATGGTACATTTGTATGAGAGGTACCAGAAGGGGAGTTGACTTCCACGTTCTTGTCTGCATGTTTGTTGATAATATTACACGGTTTTTAAGTGGCGGGATGGTACACTTGTATGGAAGGTACCAGAAGGGGAGTTGACTTCCACGTTCTTGTTTGAATATTTGTTGATAATATTACACGGTTTTTAAGTGGCGGGATGGTACTTTTGTATGGCAGGTACCAGAAGGGGAGTTGACTTCCACGTTCTTGTCTGAATGTTTGTTAATAATATTACATGGTTTTTAAGTGGCGGGATGGTACATTTGTATGGAAGGTACCAGAAGGGGAGTTGCCAGACTTCCAAGATTTTGTCCGAAACTTTCTCCAGTTATAGCTTTACTAAATACAAACTTTGGGCAAGAACGCGTTGGTAGTATTGATATTATTACACGATTTCTTAAGTGGGTGGAATGGTACATTTGTATGGGAGGTACCAGAAGGGGAGTTGCCAGACTTCCAAGCATTCGTCCTAAACTTTATGAAGATATATGTTTACTAAATACAAAATTTGGGCAAGATTACGTTTGTCATATTGATAATATTACACGGGTTTTAAGTGGCGGGATGGTAGATTTGTATGGGAGGTACCAGAAGGGGAGTTGCCAATCTTCCACGTTCTTGTCTGAAAGTTTGTACAGTTATAGCTTTACTGAATACAAAATTTGGGCAAGATAGCTTTGGGAATATTGGTATTATTACTCGATTTCTAAGGGCGCGGGATGGTACATTTGTATTGGAGGTACCAGAAGGGGAGTTGCCAGACTTCCACGTTCTTGTCTGAAAGTTTGTACAGTAACAGCTTTACTAAATACAGAATTTGGGCAGGATCGCGTAGGCGGTATTGATAGTATTACACGCTTTCTAAGTAGGTGGAATGGTATATTTGTATGGGTGGTACCAGAAGGGGACTTGCCAGACTTCCAAGTTCAGTTCTGGGCAAGATAGCGTTGGGAATTTTGGTATTATTACTCGATTTCTAACGGCGCGGGATGGTACATTTGTATGGGAGGTACAATGAGGGGAGTTGCCAGACTTTCAAGTTTTTGTCCGAAACTTTCTCCAGTTATAGCTTTACTAAATACAGTCTTTGGGCAAGATCGCTTTGGTGGTATTGATATTATTACATCATTTCTTAAGTGGGTTGAATGGTACATTTGTATGGGAGGTACCATGAGGGGAGTTGCCAGACTTCCAAGTTCTTGTCTGACAGTTTGTACAGCTATAGCTTTACTAAATGCAAAATTTGGATAGGATCGGGTTGGTGGTATTAATATTATTACACCATTTCCTTAGTGGGTTGAATGGTACATTTGTATGGGAGGTACCAGAAGGGGAGTTGCCAGACTTCCAAGTTTTTGTCCGAAACTTTCTCTAGTTATAGCTTTACTAAATACAAAATTTGGGCAAGATCGAGTTGGTGGTATTGATAATATTACACGGTTTTTAAGTGGCGGGATGGTACATTTGTATGGAAGGTACCAGAAAGGGAGTTGACTTCCACGTTCTTGTCTGCATGTTTGTTAATAATATTACACGGTTTTTAAGTGGCGGGATGGTACAATTGTATGGAAGGTACCAGAAGGGGAGTTGCCAGACTTCCACGTTCTTGTCTGAAAGATTGTACAGTTATAACTTTACTAAATACAAAATTTGGGCAAGATAGCGTTGGGAATATTGGTATTATTACTCGATTTCTATGGGCGCAGGATGGTACATTTGTATGGGAGGTACCAGAAGGGGAGTTGCCAGACTTCCAAGCTTTCGTCCAAAACTTTGTGAAGATATACGTTTACTAAATACAAAATTTGGTCAAGATTACGTTTGTCATATTGATAATATTACACGGGTTTTAAGTGGCGGGATGGTACATTTGTATGGGAGGTACCAGAAGGGGAGTTGCCAAACTTCCACGTTCTTGTCTGAAAGTTTGTACAGTTGTAGCTTTACTGAATACAAAATTTGGGCAAGATAGCGTTGGGAATTTTGGTATTATTACTCGATTTCTAAGGGCGCGGGATGGTACATTTGTATGGGAGGTTCCAGAAGGGGAGTTGCCAGACTTCCGAGTTCTTGTCTGAAAGTTGGTCCAGTTATAGCTTTACTAAATACAGAATTTGGGCAGCATCGCGGTGGTATTGATATTATTACTCGATTTCTAAGGGGGTGGAATGGTACATTTGTATGGGAGGTACCAGAAGGGGAGTTGCCAGACTTTGAAGTTTTTGTCCAAAACTTTGTGAAGGTATACGTTTACTAAATACAAAATTTGGGCAAGATTACGTTTGTCCTATTGATAATATTAGACGGTTTTTAAGTGGCGGGATGGTACATTTGTATGAGAGGTACCAGAAGGGGAGTTGTCAGACTTTCAAGTTTTTGTCCGAAACATTCTCCAGTTATAGCTTTACTAAATACAGACTTTGGGCAAGATCGCTTTGGTGGTATTGATATTATTACACCAATTCTTAAGTGGGTGGAATGTTATATTTGTATGGGTGGTACCAGAAGGGGACTTGCCAGACTTGCAAGTTTTTGTCCGAAACATTCTCCAGTTATATCTTTACTAAATACAGACTTTGGGCAAGATCGCTTTGGTAGTATTGATATTATTACACCAATTCTTAAGTCGGTTGAATGGTACATTTGTAGGGGAGGTACCATGAGGGGAGATGCCAGACTTCCAAGTTCTTGTCTCACAGTTTGTACAGTTATAGCTTTACTATATACAAAATTTGGGCAAGATAGCGTTGGGAATTTTGGTATTATTACTCGATTTCTAAGGGCGCGGGATGGTACATTTGTATGGGAGGTACCATGAGGGGAGTTGCCAGACTTTCAAGTTTTTGTCCGAAACTTTCTCCAGTTATAGCTTTACTAAATACAGACTTCGGGCAAGATCGCTTTGGTGGTATTGATATTATTTCACCATTTCTTAAGTGGGTTGAATGGTACATTTGTAGGGGAGGTACCACGAGGGGAGTTGCCAGACTTCCACGTTCTTGTCTGAAAGTTTGTACAGTAACAGCTTTACTAAATACAGAATTTGGGCAGGATCGCGTAGGCGGTATTGATAGTATTACACGCTTTCTAAGTAGGTGGAATGGTATATTTGTATGGGTGGTACCAGAAGGGGACTTGCCAGACTTCCAAGTTCATGTCTGACAGTTTGTACAGTTATAGCTTTACTAAATAGAAAATTTGGGCAAGATAGCGTTGGGAATTTTGGTATTATTACTCGATTTCTAAGGGCGCGGGATGGTACATTTGTATGGGAGGTACAATGAGGGGAGTTGCCAGACTTTCAAGTTTTTGTCCGAAACTTTCTCCAGTTATAGCTTTACTAAATACAGTCTTTGGGCAAGATCGCTTTGGTGGTATTGATATTATTACACCATTTCTTAAGTGGGTTGAATGGTACATTTGTATGGGAGGTACCATGAGGGGAGTTGCCAGACTTCCAAGTTCTTGTCTGACAGTTTGTATAGCTATAGCTTTAATAAATGCAAAATTTGGATAGGATCGGGTTGGTGGTATTAATATTATTACACCATTTCCTTAGTGGGTTGAATGGTACATTTGTATGGGAGGTACCAGAAGGGGAGTTGCCAGACTTCCAAGTTTTTGTCCGAAACTTTCTCTAGTTATAGCTTTACTAAATACAGAATTTGGGCAAGATCGAGTTGGTGGTATTGATAATATTACACGGTTTTTAAGTGGCGGGATGGTACATTTGTATGGAAGGTACCAGAAAGGGAGTTGACTTCCACGTTCTTGTCTGCATGTTTGTTAATAATATTACACGGTTTTTAAGTGGCGGGATGGTACAATTGTATGGAAGGTACCAGAAGGGGAGTTGCCAGACTTCCACGTTCTTGTCTGAAAGATTGTACAGTTATAACTTTACTAAATACAAAATTTGGGCAAGATAGCGTTGGGAATATTGGTATTATTACTCGATTTCTATGGGCGCAGGATGGTACATTTGTATGGGAGGTACCAGAAGGGGAGTTGCCAGACTTCCAAGCTTTCGTCCAAAACTTTGTGAAGATATACGTTTACTAAATACAAAATTTGGTCAAGATTACGTTTGTCATATTGATAATATTACACGGGTTTTAAGTGGCGGGATGGTACATTTGTATGGGAGGTACCAGAAGGGGAGTTGCCAAACTTCCACGTTCTTGTCTGAAAGTTTGTACAGTTGTAGCTTTACTGAATACAAAATTTGGGCAAGATAGCGTTGGGAATTTTGGTATTATTACTCCATTTCTAAGGGCGCGGGATGGTACATTTGTATGGGAGGTTTCAGAAGGGGAGTTGCCAGACTTCCGAGTTCTTGTCTGAAAGTTGGTCCAGTTATAGCTTTACTAAATACAGAATTTGGGCAGCATCGCGGTGGTATTGATATTATTACTCGATTTCTAAGGGGGTGGAATGGTACATTTGTATGGGAGGTACCAGAAGGGGAGTTGCCAGACTTTGAAGTTTTTGTCCAAAACTTTGTGAAGGTATACGTTTACTAAATACAAAATTTGGGCAAGATTACGTTTGTCCTATTGATAATATTAGACGGTTTTTAAGTGGCGGGATGGTACATTTGTATGAGAGGTACCAGAAGGGGAGTTGTCAGACTTTCAAGTTTTTGTCCGAAACATTCTCCAGTTATAGCTTTACTAAATACAGACTTTGGGCAAGATCGCTTTGGTGGTATTGATATTATTACACCAATTCTTAAGTGGGTGGAATGTTATATTTGTATGGGTGGTACCAGAAGGGTACTTGCCAGACTTGCAAGTTTTTGTCCGAAACATTCTCCAGTTATATCTTTACTAAATACAGACTTTGGGCAAGATCGCTTTGGTAGTATTGATATTATTACACCAATTCTTAAGTGGGTTGAATGGTACATTTGTAGGGGAGGTACCATGAGGGGAGTTGCCAGACTTCCAAGTTCTTGTCTCACAGTTTGTACAGTTATAGCTTTACTAAATGCAAAATTTGGATAGGATCGGGTTGGTGGTATTAATATTATTACACCATTTCCTAAGAATGGTATTTTTGTATGGAAGGTCCCAGAAGGGGAGTTGACTTCCACGTTCTTGTCTGAATGTTTGTTGATAATATTACACGGTTTTTAAGTGGCGGGATGGTACAATTGTATGGGAGGTTCTAGAAGGGGAGTTGCCAGACTTCCGAGTTCTTGTCTGAAAGTTGGTCCAGTTATAGCTTAACTAAATACAGAATTTGGTCAGCATCGCGGTGGTATTGATATTATTACTCGATTTCTAAGGGGGTGGAATGGTACATTTGTATGGGAGGTACCAGAAGGGGAGTTGCCAGACTTTCAAGTTTTTGTCCAAAACTTTGTGAAGGTATACGTTTACTAAATACAAAATTTGGGCAAGATTACGTTTGTCATATTGATAATATTACACGGGTTTTAAGTGGCGGGATGGTACATTTGTGTGGGAGGTACCAGAAGGGGAGTTGTCAGACTTTCAATTTGTTGTCCGAAACATTCTCCAGTTATAGCTTTACTAAATACAGACTTTGGGCAAGATAGCGTTGGGAATATTAGTATTATTACTCGATTTCTATGGGCGCAGGATGGTACATTTGTATGGGAGGTACCAAAAGGGGAGTTGCCAGACTTCCAAGCTTTCGTCCAAAACTTTGTGAAGATATACGTTTACTAAATACAAAATTTGGTCAAGATTACGTTTGTCATATTGATAATATTACACGGGTTTTAAGTGGCGGGATGGTACATTTGTGTGGGAGGTACCAGAAGGGGAGTTGCCAAACTTCCACGTTCTTGTCTGAAAGTTTGTACAGTTGTAGCTTTACTGAATACAAAATTTGGGCAGCATCGCGGTGGTATTGATATTATTACTCGATTTCTAAGGGGGTGGAATGGTACATTTGTATGGGAGGTACCAGAAGGGGAGTTGCCAGACTTTGAAGTTTTTGTCCAAAGTTTTTGTTACTAAATACAGACTTCGGGCAAGATCGCTTTGGTGGTATTGATATTATTTCACCATTTCTTAAGTGGGTTGAATGGTACATTTGTAGGGGAGGTACCATGAGGGGAGTTGCCAGACTTCCAAGTTCTTGTCTCACAGTTTGTACAGTTATAGCTTTACTAAATGCAAAATTTGGATAGGATCGGGTTGGTGGTATTAATATTATTACACCATTTCCTAAGTGGGTGGAATGGTACTTTTGTATGAGAGGTACCAGAAGGGGAGTTGACTTCCACGTTCTTGTCTGCATGTTTGTTGATAATATTACACGGTTTTTAAGTGGCGGGATGGTACACTTGTATGGAAGGTACCAGAAGGGGAGTTGACTTCCACGTTCTTGTTTGAATGTTTGTTGATAATATTACACGGTTTTTAAGTGGCGGGATGGTACTTTTGTATGGAAGGTACCAGAAGGGGAGTTGCCAGACTTCCACGTTCTTGTCTGAAAGATTGTACAGTTATAACTTTACTAAATACAAAATTTGGGCACGATAGCGTTGGGAATATTGGTATTATTACTCGATTTCTATGGGCGCAGGATGGTACATTTGTATGGGAGGTACCAGAAGGGGAGTTGCCAGACTTCCAAGCTTTCGTCCAAAACTTTGTGAAGATATACGTTTACTAAATACAAAATTTGGTCAAGATTACGTTTGTCATATTGATAATATTACACGGGTTTTAAGTGGCGGGATGGTACATTTGTGTGGGAGGTACCAGAAGGGGAGTTGCCAAACTTCCACGTTCTTGTTTGAAAGTTTGTACAGTTGTAGCTTTACTGAATACAAAATTTGGGCAAGATAGCGTTGGGAATTTTGGTATTATTACTCGATTTCTAAGGGCGCGGGATGGTACATTTGTATGAGAGGTACCAGAAGGGGAGTTGACTTCCACGTTCTTGTCTGCATGTTTGTTGATAATATTACACGGTTTTTAAGTGGCGGGATGGTACACTTGTATGGAAGGTACCAGAAGGGGAGTTGACTTCCACGTTCTTGTTTGAATGTTTGTTGATAATATTACACGGTTTTTAAGTGGCGGGATGGTACTTTTGTATGGAAGGTACCAGAAGGGGAGTTGACTTCCACGTTCTTGTCTGAATGTTTGTTGATAATATTACATGGTTTTTAAGTGGCGAGTGGTTTTTGTATGAGAGGTACCAGAAGGGGAGTTGTCAGACTTTCAAGTTTTTGTCCGAAACATTCTCCAGTTATAGCTTTTCTAAATACAGACTTTGGGCAAGATCGCTTTGGTGGTATTGATATTATTACACCAATTCTTAAGTGGGTGGAATGTTATATTTGTATGGGTGGTACCAGAAGGGGACTTGCCAGACTTGCAAGTTTTTGTCCGAAACATTCTCCAGTTATAGCTTTACTAAATACAGACTTTGGGCAAGATCGCTTTGGTAGTATTGATATTATTACACCAATTCTTAAGTGGGTTGAATGGTACATTTGTAGGGGAGGTACCATGAGGGGAGTTGCCAGACTTCCAAGTTCTTGTCTCACAGTTTGTACAGTTATAGCTTTACTATATACAAAATTTGGGCAAGTTAGCGTTGGGAATTTTGGTATTATTACTCGATTTCTAAGGGCGCGGGATGGTACATTTGTATGGGAGGTACCATGAGGGGAGTTGCCAAACTTCCACGTTCTTGTCTGAAAGTTTGTACAGTTGTAGCTTTACTGAATACAAAATTTGGGCAGCATCGCGGTGGTATTGATATTATTACTCGATTTCTAAGGGGGTGGAATGGTACATTTGTATGGGAGGTACCAGAAGGGGAGTTGCCAGACTTTGAAGTTTTTGTCCAAAACTTTGTGAAGGTATACGTTTACTAAATACAAAATTTGGGCAAGATTACCTTTGTCATATTGATAATATTAGACGGTTTTTAAGTGGCGGGATGGTACATTTGTATGAGAGGTACCAGAAGGGGAGTTCACTTCCACGTTCTTGTCTGCATGTTTGTTGATAATATTACACGGTTTTTAAGTGGCGGGATGGTACACTTGTATGGAAGGTACCAGAAGGGGAGTTGACTTCCACGTTCTTGTTTGAATGTTTGTTGATAATATTACACGGTTTTTAAGTGGCGGGATGGTACTTTTGTATGGAAGGTACCAGAAGGGGAGTTGCCAGACTTCCACGTTCTTGTCTGAAAGATTGTACAGTTATAACTTTACTAAATACAAAATTTGGGCAAGATAGCGTTGGGAATATTGGTATTATTACTCGATTTCTATGGGCGCAGGATGGTACATTTGTATGGGAGGTACCAGAAGGGGAGTTGCCAGACTTCCAAGCTTTCGTCCAAAACTTTGTGAAGATATACGTTTACTAAATACAAAATATGGTCAAGATTACGTTTGTCATATTGATAATATTACACGGGTTTTAAGTGGCGGGATGGTACATTTGTGTGGGAGGTACCAGAAGGGGAGTTTCCAAACTTCCACGTTCTTGTCTGAAAGTTTGTACAGTTGTAGCTTTACTGAATACAAAATTTGGGCAAGATAGCGTTGGGAATTTTGGTATTATTACTCGATTTCTAAGGGCGCGGGATGGTACATTTGTATGAGAGGTACCAGAAGGGGAGTTGACTTCCACGTTCTTGTCTGCATGTTTGTTGATAATATTACACGGTTTTTAAGTGGCGGGATGGTACTTTTGTATGGAAGGTACCAGAAGGGGAGTTGCCAGACTTCCACGTTCTTGTCTGAAAGATTGTACAGTTATAACTTTACTAAATACAAAATTTGGGCAAGATAGCGTTGGGAATATTGGTATTATTACTCGATTTCTATGGGCGCAGGATGGTACATTTGTATGGGAGGTTCCAGAAGGGGAGTTGCCAGACTTCCGAGTTCTTGTCTGAACGTTGGTCCAGTTATAGCTTTACTACATACAGAATTTGGGCAGCATCGCGGTGGTATTGATAATATTACTCGATTTCTAAGGGCAGCGCCGGCGCTACCGATTTTTGCACCTGGCACAGTTTTCAAAAATGCCGCCCAAGAGGTAGGATATGCAATGCATTTTTTTTAACGAGGTATCCCACGTAGGTATAGTCCTCAAAAATATAAAAAATAAATAAATATTGCTATAGTACTAATCCAGCGTACGAATTTCAATAACAAAAAATTAATAAAATATTTGAATAAATAAAAAGCACTAAAATTCAAGCGTGCAATTTTAAATTTTAAAAAATATATTAAATAATTAATTAAATTTAATTTTCCGAGCTTTGATTTTAGCAAAGTCGTCTATCAAGTCACTACGGATTTTAATAACAAAAACTTAATAAAATATTTGAATAGATAAAAAGCACTAAAATTCAAGCGTGCAATTTTAAATTTTAAAAAATATATTCAATAATTAATTAAATTTAATTTTCCGAGCTTTGATTTTAGCAAAGTCGTCTATCAAGTCACTATAATCCAAGTTGCTCAGAAATTCACTTTCTATAGATATTCTAGCCAAATCTATTAGTCTTTCTTGTCCTACTGTACTACGTAAATAATTCTTAATAATTTTTAATTTCGAAAAGCTACGTTCCCCGGAAGCTACTGTTACTGGTATTGTCAATAAAATTCTAATAGCTACAACTAGATTTGGTAATATCGGGTCTAATTTCTTTTCAAATATAAAGTTTAATGATTCTATAGGGCTTAAAGTTTCTGAAATTATACTTTGGAATATTTTTATTTCATCCAATAAATCTAATCCTACTATATCAGAATTTGAATTGAAAGTTAAATGCTTTTCAAGGGAAAGACAATTATTTAAAAGATCAGAAGCATTTAATGAAACCACAGAAATATTATTCAAAAATTTGAAAATATTATTGTGTTCCGAAATTTGGTCAAATCTTTCGCCTGATCAAGGATTTGAAAGTAAAATTTAACTTTAAACTTTTGTTCAGGATTTGATATGATTTCGTCTCTAACTTCGTACGAAAAAAGTTTAGGTTTTCGACTAGGGCGTCTTGGAGCATCAGGGAAATTTGGTGAAACATCTAATTTCAAAGCTATTTCTTTAGCTTGAAAGATAAACCCCTGAAATTTTTCGTCATTTCTTAAGTCCGTCAAAAACTGTTTTTTGCCCTCTAACATATTTACTGCCGTCGTCAAACAAATAGCAGGACTTTGTAAATATTTGCTAAATATATTAATTCTATCTAGAATATTATACCAAATAATTAATGAACAAATGAATTCAAATTGAATAATTTTGAGAGATAAACTATTCGCGTTATTTCTTGTTATGCCGTCTTTATCCTTGTCATTTCCTATTTCAACTAAAGCGTCATAAATATTACCTAAACTACACATTAAGGGTTTTAAAGCTTCTATACGGCTTTCCCATCTTGTCGTACAGAGTGGCTTCAGAGTTAATGTTTTCACATTCTTTTTCAAAATATCCCATCTTGAAACAGAACTAGAAAAAAATACATATAAACATTGGACAGTATCAAAAAAATTTACAGCTTGAAGTGAACATTGAACCAGAAGGACCAGGTTAGCTGAATGTGATGCACATGGCACAAAAAATGCTCGGGGTTCTAAATGTTTAATCTGAGCTTGCATTCCAATGTTTTTTCCCTTCATATTTGAGCCATTATCATAGCCTTGTCCCCTGCAATCACTAATTGAAAATCCTAGAGAAGTTAGTCGGTCTAAAACTAAATTCGTTAAGCCCTTACCCGTAGTATCTGTTGCTTTTAAAAACCCCAGAAAAAGCTCCTTAATTTCATGTTTGTTTTGATTTCTATGAAGAACTCTAACAATAAGTGATAATTGTTCATTGCGGCTCTGATCTGGAGTACAATCAACAATTATGGAAAAATATTTTGCTCCTTTTATCATATCAGAGATTTTATTTTGAATAACTTTAGAAACGATTGAAATCAGCTCATTCTGAATGCTTTTATGCAAATATTTGTTTTGCGTCTCATTATTGGTAATGCGTCGTAGGTGCTCTGAAAGAACACTGTCAAATTCAGCAATGGCTTCTACTAATTTGAGAAAATTACCATTATTTTTCTCATATAACCTGTCTGACCCACCCCTGAATGCCAAAGATTGCACTGAAAGAAATTTTACAAGAATTATAAGCCGTTTCAACAAATCTCTCCAATGTTGAACTTCTTTAGACATTGTATTTTGAAGAATGCAATCAATTGTGGAATTTTTGGAAAGTCTTAATTCAAATTCCTTCCACTTTTGAAAACTGTCTACGTGAACGGCCCCCTTTTCATGTTCCATAAGAACCCTACCTACATGATTCCAATTGTTAAATCCTATACTACTAATTGGGATTTGAGAACTTTGCATAAATAACTTACAGCAAAAACAAAAAATTGAATCATTTGAAATTGAATATACTAACCACGATCTTACAATTGTTTCGCCATTTGACAAAAGCCTTGTAAAATGTTTGTTATTAAATTTCCTACCTGACGTACCCGGATAACAAATTTCTTTGTTTTGTTTGGGGCCTTTTTCTACAAGGAGGGTTAAAAGTCTATCATTTAAAGCTGGCCAGACAGCCGGATCATCTAAATCTATATCTAAACTAATTGGCATAGTTTCTGAAATCGTTTCAGAAAATGAAACCCCAGCCTGCGCAGTTACGCCTAACACAGGTGTGTTTTCATCACAACCTGGATTATTTTGTGGTGATGTATTATCAATAACATTGATACTTTCAATATTATTGGAAATATTGATTTGATTGGTTATGGCTTGTTGTTGTTGGTTTACGTTTCCACCCCGAAAAAACTTATGCAGAGCATTTTGTTTTTTGGAAGATAACAACATTTGCTTTTTTTTTGTCTGAAAGCGTGACCAGACAATTTGCGCTTTGGCGACATTATATTTAGGTATAAATAATAAATATCAAATATATTTAAGTTAAATCAAAAACTATTTATTTTACAAGTTTATAACTACCAAAAAAACACACCAATAAATTGCACCTGCTCCACTGAAAGTTTTTGGTAGACTAAAATTTATGCGTCGGTTTTTATTCACTTTCTTTTTTTGACTAAAGCTGGGGTGCCGACAGCCAGTGTTGCCAGAGCCTGAGCACAAAATTGTGCTAAATAGGGGTTAAAATTGTGCCAAAAGCGAAAACATTATGCCAAAAATTAAAAATATCAACTTTGGCTGTTACTTCTTTGAATGAAAAATTGTTTCCGACCTACTTATATGTACAGTGAATATTAAACTAACTAACCGGTCTTATCAAATTTTAGAATCAAAATGTATACCTTTTCATTAAATAGTTGTACGAAATATAGATTTATCTGAACGTATGATTTTTTAATTTTTGAAAATCGATTATTTTAGTCTGAATGTAAAAATGAATCAAAAAACCTAAGTTTCAAATGGTTTTAATTTGCGTTTCCAGTTTGGATATCAGCCTATAAAGTAATAAAATCCCAAAGTATTGTCATTTTGAGATTTAATTTTGACAAACATTTTGCACTTGAATTAAATCTGAATCAAAATATTTAATTGGTACACTCAGTGGAAAAAGCACACCATCCGCTATAAAATGGTCACAATCAATGTCAATAGTATACAAACGATGTACATACATATCTCGATAACGAAAAAAATTTAGAGCCAAATCTGCCAGCGACAAAAGATTTAACGTTTGAGAACATTACGTTGTCTTTGTATACACAATTTGTAACTGAGCGTTGTTAAAAGAAAAACCAGTGGAAAAGTTGCAGTCGGGTAAACCGACTTATATATACCCTCACCCTCAGTAAAAACATACAAGTCTCATACTCATAAGTATCGGAAAGTCAAAAGTGACCGTAGCTACCATCATTTGATGTAACATCTGATGAAATCATAATAGCAACCTAAAATACCGAATGCTATAGAAAAATATTGGATGGTACATTTGTATGGGAGGTACCAGAAGGGGAGTTGCCAGACTTCCAAGTTTTTGTCAAAAATTTTGTCTAGCTATAACTTTAGTAAATACAAAATTTGGGCAAGATTGCGTTGGTCATACTGATAGTATTAGACGGTTTATCAGGGGCGGGATGGTACATTTGTATGGGAGGTACCAGAAGGGGAGTTGCCAGACTTCCAAGTTTTTGTCCAAAACTTTGTCTAGCTATAACTGTACTAAATACAAAATGTGGGCAAGATAGCGTTAGTTATACTGATAGTATTAGACGGTTTATCAAGGGCGGGATGGTACATTTGTATGGGAGGTACCAGAAGGGGAGTTGCCAGACTTCCAAGTTTTTGTCCAAAACTTTGTCTAGCTATAGATTTACTAAATACAGAATTTGAGCAAGATCGCGTTGGTCATATTGGTGTTACTACACGATTTCTAAGGTAGGCGGGATGGTACATTTGTATGGGAGGTACCAGAAGGGGAGTTGCCAGACTTCGAAGTTTTTGTCCAAAACTTTGTCTAGCTATAGATTTACTAAATACAGAATTTGGGCAAGATCGCGTTGGTCATATTGGTGTTACTACACGATTTCTAAGGTAGGCGGGATGGTACATTTGTATGGGAGGTACCAGAAGGGGAGTTGCCAGACTTCCAAGTTTTTGTCAAAAATTTTGTCTAGCTATAAGTTTAGTAAATACAAAATTTGGGCAAGATAGCTTTGGTCATACTGATAGTATTAGACGGTTTATCAGGGGCGGGATGGTACATTTGTATGGGAGGTACCAGAAGGGGAGTAGCCAGACTTCCAAGTTTTTGTCCAAAACTTTGTCTAGCTATAGATTTACTAAATACAGAATTTGGGCAAGAGTGCGTTGGTCATACTGATAGTATTAGACGGTTTATCAGGGGCGGGATGGTACATTTGTATGGGAGGTACCAGAAGGGGAGTTGCCACACTTCCAAGTTTTTGTCCAAAACTTTGTCTAGCTATAGACTTACTAAATACAGAATTTGGGCAAGATCTCGTTGGTCATATTGGTGTTACAACACGATTTCTAAGGTAGGCGGGATGGTACATTTGTATGGGAGGTACCAGAAGGGGAGTTGCCAGACTTCCAAGTTTTTGTCAACAATTTTGTCTAGCTATAAATTTAGTAAATATAAAATTTGGGCAAGATAGCTTTGGTCATACTGATAGTATTAGACGGTTTATCAGGGGCGGGATGGTACATTTGTATGGGAGGTACCAGAAGGGGAGTTGCCAGACTTCCAAGTTTTTGTCAAAAATTTTGTCTAGCTATAAATTTAGTAAATATAAAATTTGGGCAAGATAGCTTTGGTCATACTGATAGTATTAGACGGTTTATCATGGGCGGGATGGTACATTTGTATGGGAGGTACTAGAAGGGGAGTTGCCAGACTTCCAAGTTTTTGTCCAAAACTTTATCTAGCTATAACTGTACTAAATACAAAATGTGGGCAAGATAGCGTTGGTTATACTGATAGTATTATACGGTTTATCAAGGGCTGGATGGTACATTTGTATGGGAGGTACCAGAAGGGGTGTTGCCAGACTTCCAAGTTTTTGTCCAAAACTTTGTCTAGCTATAACTGTACTAAATACAGAATTTGGGCAAGATCTCGTTGGTCATATTGGTGTTACTACACGATTTCTAAGGTAGGCGGGATGGTACATTTGTATGGGAGGTACCAGAAGGGGAGTTGCCAGACTTCCAAGTTTTTGTCAACAATTTTGTCTAGCTATAAATTTAGTAAATATAAAATTTGGGCAAGATAGCTTTGGTCATACTGATAGTATTAGACGGTTTATCAGGGGCGGGATGGTACATTTGTATGGGAGGTACCAGAAGGGGAGTTGCCAGACTTCCAAGTTTTTGTCCAAAACTTTGTCTAGCTATAGATTTACTAAATACAGAATTTGGGCAAGAGTGCGTTGGTCATACTGATAGTATTAGACGGTTTATCAGGGGCGGGATGGTACATTTGTATGGGAGGTACCAGAAGGGGAGTTGCCACACTTCCAAGTTTTTGTCCAAAACTTTGTCTAGCTATAGACTTACTAAATACAGAATTTGGGCAAGATCTCGTTGGTCATATTGGTGTTACTACACGATTTCTAAGGTAGGCGGGATGGTACATTTGTATGGGAGGTACCAGAAGGGGAGTTGCCAGACTTCCAAGTTTTTGTCAACAATTTTGTCTAGCTATAAATTTAGTAAATATAAAATTTGGGCAAGATAGCTTTGGTCATACTGATAGTATTAGACGGTTTATCAGGGGCGGGATGGTACATTTGTATGGGAGGTACCAGAAGGGGAGTAGCCAGACTTCCAAGTTTTTGTCAAAAATTTTGTCTAGCTATAAATTTAGTAAATATAAAATTTGGGCAAGATAGCTTTGGTCATACTGATAGTATTAGACGGTTTATCATGGGCGGGATGGTACATTTGTATGGGAGGTACTAGAAGGGGAGTTGCCAGACTTCCAAGTTTTTGTCCAAAACTTTATCTAGCTATAACTGTACTAAATACAAAATGTGGGCAAGATAGCGTTGGTTATACTGATAGTATTATACGGTTTATCAAGGGCTGGATGGTACATTTGTATGGGAGGTACCAGAAGGGGAGTTGCCAGACTTCCAAGTTTTTGTCCAAAACTTTGTCTAGCTATAACTGTACTAAATACAAAATGTGGGCAAGATAGCGTTGATCATACTGATAGTATTAGACGGTTTATCAGGGGCGGGATGGTACATTTGTATGGGAGGTACCAGAAGGGGAGTTGCCAGACTTCCAAGTTTTTGTCCAAAACTTTGTCTAGCAATAGATTTACTAAATACAGAATTTGGACAAGATCGCGTTGGTCATATTGGTGTTACTACACGATTTCTAAGGTAGGCGGGATGGTACATTTGTATGGGAGGTACCAGAAGGGGAGTTGCCAGACTTCCAAGTTTTTGTCAAAAATTTTGTCTAGCTATAAGTTTAGTAAATACAAAATTTGGGCAAGATAGCTTTGGTCATACTGATAGTATTAGACGGTTTATCAGGGGCGGGATGGTACATTTGTATGGGAGGTACCAGAAGGGGAGTAGCCAGACTTCCAAGTTTTTGTCCAAAACTTTGTCTAGCTATAGATTTACTAAATACAGAATTTGGGCAAGAGTGCGTTGGTCATACTGATAGTATTAGACGGTTTATCAGGGGCGGGATGGTACATTTGTATGGGAGGTACCAGAAGGGGAGTTGCCACACTTCCAAGTTTTTGTCCAAAACTTTGTCTAGCTATAGACTTACTAAATACAGAATTTGGGCAAGATCTCGTTGGTCATATTGGTGTTACTACACGATTTCTAAGGTAGGCGGGATGGTACATTTGTATGGGAGGTACCAGAAGGGGAGTTGCCAGACTTCCAAGTTTTTGTCAACAATTTTGTCTAGCTATAAATTTAGTAAATATAAAATTTGGGCAAGATAGCTTTGGTCATACTGATAGTATTAGACGGTTTATCAGGGGCGGGATGGTACATTTGTATGGGAGGTACCAGAAGGGGAGTTGCCAGACTTCCAAGTTTTTGTCAAAAATTTTGTCTAGCTATAAATTTAGTAAATATAAAATTTGGGCAAGATAGCTTTGGTCATACTGATAGTATTAGACGGTTTATCATGGGCGGGATGGTACATTTGTATGGGAGGTACTAGAAGGGGAGTTGCCAGACTTCCAAGTTTTTGTCCAAAACTTTATCTAGCTATAACTGTACTAAATACAAAATGTGGGCAAGATAGCGTTGGTTATACTGATAGTATTATACGGTTTATCAAGGGCTGGATGGTACATTTGTATGGGAGGTACCAGAAGGGGAGTTGCCAGACTTCCAAGTTTTTGTCCAAAACTTTGTCTAGCAATAGATTTACTAAATACAGAATTTGGGCAAGATCTCGTTGGTCATATTGGTGTTACTACACGATTTCTAAGGTAGGCGGGATGGTACATTTGTATGGGAGGTACCAGAAGGGGAGTTGCCAGACTTCCAAGTTTTTGTCAACAATTTTGTCTAGCTATAAATTTAGTAAATATAAAATTTGGGCATGATAGCTTTGGTCATACTGATAGTATTAGACGGTTTATCAGGGGCGGGATGGTACATTTGTATGGGAGGTACCAGAAGGGGAGTTGCCAGACTTCCAAGTTTTTGTCCAAAACTTTGTCTAGCTATAGATTTACTAAATACAGAATTTGGGCAAGAGTGCGTTGGTCATACTGATAGTATTAGACGGTTTATCAGGGGCGGGATGGTACATTTGTATGGGAGGTACCAGAAGGGGAGTTGCCACACTTCCAAGTTTTTGTCCAAAACTTTGTCTAGCTATAGACTTACTAAATACAGAATTTGGGCAAGATCTCGTTGGTCATATTGGTGTTACTACACGATTTCTAAGGTAGGCGGGATGGTACATTTGTATGGGAGGTACCAGAAGGGGAGTTGCCAGACTTCCAAGTTTTTGTCAACAATTTTGTCTAGCTATAAATTTAGTAAATATAAAATTTGGGCAAGATAGCTTTGGTCATACTGATAGTATTAGACGGTTTATCAGGGGCGGGATGGTACATTTGTATGGGAGGTACCAGAAGGGGAGTTGCCAGACTTCCAAGTTTTTGTCAAAAATTTTGTCTAGCTATAAATTTAGTAAATATAAAATTTGGGCAAGATAGCTTTGGTCATACTGATAGCATTAGACGGTTTATCATGGGCGGGATGGTACATTTGTATGGGAGGTACTAGAAGGGGAGTTGCCAGACTTCCAAGTTTTTGTCCAAAACTTTATCTAGCTATAACTGTACTAAATACAAAATGTGGGCAAGATAGCGTTGGTTATACTGATAGTATTATACGGTTTATCAAGGGCTGGATGGTACATTTGTATGGGAGGTACCAGAAGGGGAGTTGCCAGACTTCCAAGTTTTTGTCCAAAACTTTGTCTAGCTATAACTGTACTAAATACAAAATGTGGGCAAGATAGCGTTGATCATACTGATAGTATTAGACGGTTTATCAGGGGCGGGATGGTACATTTGTATGGGAGGTACCAGAAGGGGAGTTGCCAGACTTCCAAGTTTTTGTCCAAAACTTTGTCTAGCAATAGATTTACTAAATACAGAATTTGGACAAGATCGCGTTGGTCATATTGGTGTTACTACACGATTTCTAAGGTAGGCGGGATGGTACATTTGTATGGGAGGTACCAGAAGGGGAGTTGCCAGACTTCCAAGTTTTTGTCAGAAACTTTGTTCAGTTATACTTTTACTAAATACGGATTTTTGCCAAGATCGGAGTGGGCATATTGATATTATTACACGTTTACTAAAGTGGGCGAAATAGCAGATTTGTATGGGAGGTACCCGAAGGGGTGTGGCCATATAGCCCATATGCAATCCCATAAGCAGTTTTGGGAAAATATTAAGCCATGCCAAATTTCAGAGTGATCGTTTAACTCTTTCGAAAGTTATCGTGCGTACCAGCAGGACAGACAGACGGACGGACAGACGGACATGGCTCAAACGATTCAGAAAGTCATGAATCGAATTTGGTTCAAAGACACCTGGGGTCTAATGTGAATATTTCTAGGTGTTACACTTTTGGGTCGTATCAAATGATATATACCCTCCTACCCGTAGACAACCAAGTTTTTGTCCAGACATCCAAGTTTTTGTCCAAAACTTAGTCCTACTATAGCCTTACTTAATACAAAATTTGGGCAAGATCGCGTTGGGCATATTGGTGATATTACACGATTTCTAAGATAGGCGGGATGGTTCTTTTGTATGGGAGGTACCAGAAGGGGAGTTGCCAGACATCCAAGTTTTTGTCCAAAACTTAGTCCTACTATAGCCTTACTTAATACAAATTTTGGGCAAGATCGCGTTGGGCATATTGGTGATATTACACGATTTCTAAGATAGGCGGGATGGTTCATTTGTATGGGAGGTACCAGAAGGGGAGTTGCCAGACATCCAAGTTTTTGTCAAAAACTTAGTCCTCCTATAGCCTTACTTAATACAAAATTTGGGCAAGATCGCGTAGGGCATTTTGGTGTTATTACACGATTTCTAAGATAGGCGGGATGGTTCTTTTGTATGGGAGGTACCAGAAGGGGAGTTGCCAGACATCCAAGTTTTTGTCCAAAACTTAGTCCTACTATAGCCTTACTTAATACAAATTTTGGGCAAGATCGCGTTGGGCATATTGGTGATATTACACGATTTCTAAGATAGGCGGGATGGTTCATTTGTATGGGAGGTACCAGAAGGGGAGTTGCCAGACATCCAAGTTTTTGTCCAAAACTTTGCCTAGCTATAACTTTACTAAATTCAGACAGACGGACAGACGGACGGACAGACGGACATGGCTCAAACGATTCAGAAAGTCATGAATCGAATTTGGTTCAAAGACACCTGGGGTCTAATGTGAATATTTCTAGGTGTTACACTTTTGGGTCGTATCAAATGATATATACCCTCCTACCCGTAGACATCCAAGTTTTTGTCCAGACATCCAAGTTTTTGTCCAAAACTTAGTCCTACTATAGCCTTATGTTCAAAACAGCATTAAACTTCTGTCCCACACTGTTTTGTTTTCCAAGTGTTCTCAGCCTGTGCTATGTACAAATCTATGTACAGGTTGCTGTCGCGTTCCTTGCGCTTTTTCCTTCGTTTGTTTTGTGCTAACGGTCTGTCGCGCTTCAAAAAATAACTTTTTTGAGGATGCAAGCGACAGACAGACAGCACACAAGATCAGTTGGTTTTTAATCGAAGTTATAAGCAGTACGTTGCCCCCGGGAATTAGTGACAAAGTGAAGTTTAAAAAAAAAAAAGAGACACAATAAATCAATAATTTCTACAATTTCAGATTCTGTAAGTATGTTTATGTGTAACAACCGGCACAAGTGAACTCAACAACTTACAAACCCCAGTGAACGAAACACAAAAAACTAAAATGTAACAAAATTGTAAATATTATACAAAAAAAAGAATTAAATAATTATTATTAACCTACAAAGAACATGTAATAATTATAAGACAAAACAAACATTGTACCTAGTTCAAAACAAAAAACCCACCCTTATTGTTAACTATCAAATAGTACACGAAAAGTTACATACAAACATATATTGTACAAAAAAAACCCCTTGAATACGAAACAATAAATTATACGAAACAGTGAAATTAAACAAATTAAAATAATCAAAGCCTTCTTAATTCAAAGGCAATAATTAAAATAGAAGTTTTGTAACATAACATTTGGTCCATTCGAACCGAATAAGTGTAAAAAAAACAGAAATAATTGTGAAATTAACAACACAATTATTATCGTCTTCTTTGTGCAGGTCCGTCCGCTTTCATACATGTGTGTATATACATACGTACATACAACGAAATAAAAGACCCAGTGGGAAAAATATAAAAAGTGAAAATTAAGACCCCAGTGGGAAAAACAGAAAAAATAAAAGACAAAAAAATTGTGAAAGTGGAAATTGTGCAAAAACGAACAAATAGAATCAAAATTGTGAAAGTGAAAATTTTGCAACACTGAAAAAAAATGACCCTTGTGAAAATAGAAATAGACTCGAAAACCAGTGAAACAAGACCCAAGTGAAAAAAAAAAAAAAAAACTCGACCCGTTATTTGTATTTTGTTTTTTTTTCTCTTTAACAATTGCGAAATTTTCAGAAAAGTGCTAGAATTCCAACGTTTGCCAAATCGTGTTGAATTTATAATATTTGTGTATAAAAGCATTTAGCGGAAAATGCTTCAAAAAAAAAAGATAAAGAATAACGTAAAATTTTGTACTGTTCTATAACGGAAAATAAGTGTTCTAGAAATTTCGCAATTTTTCAAAACTACACTAAATTCTTCTAACGGTATTTCTAATTCTCTTTTACGCGCGTGACGCCAAAAAATCCCGCCAAATCAAAAACTACAAAATCTAATTCGACACAAAACTTCAGCAACAACCACAGACTCCAGACCCGAAGGAAGGAAAGAGACAACGCTTCAAGACCCAGCAAAAAGGCAACGCATACACATACACACACACATAAAGAAACCGTAAGTACAGTAAAAGGAAACACGACAAACAAGCAAATAATAGAGGGTGCAGCTAAGGTTAAAAAATATTTCGGCTAGCTGTTGCTAAGCTGTGGTTGAACTCAAATTCCTCGTATGACCCTGTTAATCATTTGCTTGTCGGTATGTGCTTTTTATAATAAATTGCCGGTATATGTAGCCCCTGTTCTGTGATTCAACTGTTCGCCATTGCTGATATTAATTTGTCACTGACGCCGCTCAAGGGTCTTGGGTAGCCATTTTGTAATATGCCCATTTGGAAGATTAATTAGAGAGGCCTGAGAAATATTAGCAACGGTCAACCTTTCGCGACTCTTGAAAGATATCATTGGAAAAGCGAAGATCACGCCAATTTGTGAAAATTATTTTTCTACGACGAAATTTGCGTCAATTTGTGAAAAATATTTTTATACGGCAAAGGTTGCGTCAATTGGTGAAAAATATTTTTATACGACGAAAGTTGCGTCAACTAGTGAAAAATATTTGTATACGGCGAATGTTGCGTTGATTTGTGGAAAAAATTTTTCTACGACGAAAGTTGCGTCAATTGGTGAAAAATATTTTTATACGACGAAAGTTGCGTCAACTAGTGAAAAATATTTTTCTACGACGAAAGTTGCGTCAATTGGTGAAAAATATTTTTCTACGACGAAAGTTGCGTCAATTGGTGAAAAATATTTTTATACGACGAAAGTTGCGTCAACTAGAGAAAAATTTTTTGTACAACGAAAATTGCGTCAATTTGGAAAAAAAAAATACAATTTTGGAAGATAAAATTTTTTGGAAAAATAATTTTGAAGTTCAACATTGAGAAAGTTTTTTTTTTTTTTTGAAAACAGTTTTTGTTCTTGCGAATTTTTTGCAGAATTGCGAAAAACATTTTTGGGCATTCCTTTTTTGAGGGAAAAGTTTCAGTAAACAGCCAAACCTATCGTCAATTTGTAAATAATTTTTTGAGACCCTATAATTATTATTGGATTATTTTGTGACTCCATCGTCGGTTGTTTACCAGCTATCTTTACACAATGTCTAAAGCACTTAGAGCTAAATTTGCAAACTGCGTGAACGATTTAGTGGACTTCGAATCAGTGTATTCAGTCAAGGAATCCTCCGAGAGTATACATGCCTTAGAGGTCCTAAGGGTAGAGATAAATTCTTTATGGGATCAAGTGAAGAAGTCCTATTTGAATTGTAGGGATCAAGAGGAGGTCGAGGGAGAGAACCCCATTGATAAGACTAAGCTTCGTACACACTATAAGGAAGCCTTAACGAGTTATCAACGAGTGTTAAGTTCACTGAACGACGAGATTCTGACCCTATCCGATCGGAATTCTGAGGAAAAACGAGAAAGGATGTCCGCACTGCCGCCGAAAGACACTGAGAAGGAGTTTGCCCCTGTTTTCCGGTTACCTCCTTGCGATACTGACACGTTTCATGGGGGATACAGCAAGTGGCCGACGTTTCGCGATCTTTTTTCCGCCATCTACATTCAAAATACTAGACTCAGTAAGGTTGAAAAATTGTTCCATTTGACACAAAAGACAGCTGGTGAGGCGCGTGAAATTATAACGCACGTTCCCTTGACGAATGAAGGGTTTGATATCGCGTGGAGAAATTTAGTTGCCCGCTACGAGAACAAACGAATGCAGGTGAATGACCAGCTAAAATCTCTTTTTAATCTACCATCGGTTTCTGGTGATTCGGGAGCGTCAATTCAAAAGTTACAACGGACAGTCAACAGCTGCATACAGACCCTGGAGACTCTCGACATTACTACGAATGGATGGGACCCAATTTTGATTTATCTTAGTTCTACGAAGCTGCCAAGGAATTTCCTTGAAGATTTTGAAAGTTCTTTAACTGATTGTTCGATTCTTCCGACTTGGGCCGATTTTGATAACTTTTTGACTCATAAGTTTAAAACTATAGAATCGGTAGGAAACATTCGACCCTCTAACTCGAAGTTTAGTCAACCCAAATCAGAGCAGGGAAACAAGGGAAGGCATGTTAATACCTTCCAGACTAACACTTTCCATAGAGCGCAAAATTCTACGCAAAAAGGAAAACACTCAACAGCTCCTCAAGGTGCCCAGCGCCCAAAGGAGGAGCCAGTCTGTCAACTGTGCAAGGGCACTCACAGCCTACGCGTTTGCCAAAAATTTCTGGATAAGACCACGAATGACCGCATTCACGTGGTAAAAATTTCACATTTGTGCTATAACTGTCTCTCATCGGACCACGGAGTCAGGGACTGTAAGAGCCGCTTTAGTTGCAGAACATGTAGTCAACGGCACCACTCCTTACTACATAAGGGTAATGATACCCAGTCTGCAAATGTCAGGGAAGATGCGCGACCTAGTACCAGTGCATCAGCTCTAACGACCCTTATACAGTCCACTCCAAACTTAGAAACACCCAGGCTTACGACCCTGACTCTCCAAGAGAACAGTTTCCAAAATCCTCAACCCCACACGACATTGCTATTTACAGCCATTGTTCAGCTCGAGTCTCGAGGGCAGAGGTACGATGCCAGAGCTATTGTCGACTCAGGATCACAATCCACCTTTATATCAGAGAAGCTCAAAAACCGTCTGAGACTCCCCACCAAGACAAATCGCATCCGAGACTTCTACCAAATCTTGTTTGTTTAGTCTTCGTTCTCGCATTGATCCTGATTTTGAACTGGAAGTATGGGCCCCGGTACTGAAGACCCTTCCGTCAAATTTACCCTCAAGGACCCTTGACAGGACTCAACTTAGCTGTGCTGCCGGCCTAGAACTGGCAGATCCTAGATTCTACACAAGTCGGTCAGTCGATCTTTTGATTGGAATGGACATTGGACCCCTTATATATTCTTTGGAAACGCCTATGCAGTCAGTTGGATCTCTGCTGGCGCAAAAAACAGTTTTTGGATGGATTGTGGGAGGACCTCTACCTCAACGGTCCAGCGACGCTGATCGGATTGCGCTATGCAACACAGTTTCCATTGACAAGATTCTCACACGTTTTTGGGAGGTGGAGGAGACCCCAAAAAAGATTTTGCGGTCAGAAGAAGATAACTTTTGCGAAGAAAATTATAAAGCTTCAACTCGCCGAGAATCCACTGGAAGGTATAGGGTGACACTGCCGTTCAGGACGTGTGAGGAACTAGGAGCTTCGAGGAATATAGCTATGGCTCAGTTTCATCGGATGGAGAAAAAGCTGCAGAGGACCCCGGAAGTTAAGGAGCAGTACGACAAATCCATCTTGGAATATATGGAATTAGGACAAATGAGGAAGGTTCCAAGTCATGAGATTGGAAAAATGCCACATTTTTATTTACCACATCATGCCGTCATAAAACCCGATAGGTTAACGACGAAACTTAGAGTCGTATTCAACGCGTCTAGCCCCTCAGCGAACAAAAAAAGCTTGAATGACATTTTGTACCCCGGACCGATACTACAGCAGGATCTGGTTCTGCAAATTTTGAAATGGAGGGTTTTTAAGTACGTCTTCAACGCAGACGTGACCAAGATGTACCGGCAGATCCTGGTAAATCAGTCACAGACATGTTATCAGCGAATTCTTTTCCGCAAAAATCCGTCCGACCCAGTTGAAGATTTTGAATTACTGACTGTCACATTCGGAGTAAATTGCGCGCCCTTCTTGGCCATCCGAACACTCCTACAACTTGCCGAGGATGTCCATGACCAATACCCTTTAGCATCTAACATTATTCGACAGAACATGTACGTCGATGATGTGCTAGCAGGCGCCCATACATTAGAACAAGCAATTGCAGCCCGCAAGGAGTTACATATGGCATTGGATTCAGCAGGATTTGAGCTGAGAAAGTGGACCTCTAACGACCCCGCAGTCATTCAAGATCTGCCATCTGATGCAATCTTGCCCGTTAATTGGTTGGACATATCGGAGGTAATATCAACGAAGACCCTAGGCATCCGTTGGAACATCTCATCTGACTCATTCACCTTCACGGGCCCAATTATTGACCAAAAGGGTTTTCATTCTAAAAGAGAGGTTCTTTCCGCGATTGCAAAATTTTTCGATCCCTGTGGCTGGCTTGCGCCGGTCATAATAGTGGCCAAGCTGATCATGCAACAGGTTTGGCTGGATAAAATCGGATGGGATGACGCCTTAAAGCCTATTACCTTGATGAACTGGCAAACTTTTGTAAAAAATTGCCCATCCGTCGACACAGTGTCAATTCCCAGGTGGATACAATTCAAGCCCACCAGTGTTGTCGAGATCCACGGGTTCTGCGATGCTTCAGAGAGCGCCTACGGGGCGGCACTCTACATTCGCGTGGAACACGCTAATCGACAAACAGACACTTTTCTGCTAGCAGCTAAGACTCGCGTTGCCCCTATTAAGAAAATTTCCCTACCTAGACTGGAACTCTGCGGTGCTGTGCTGCTGTCAACACTGGCTGCTGCAGTGATACCGAATCTTAACCTAACTAACATTTCGACCCACTATTGGACAGACTCGACCATAGTGCTGGCCTGGCTTAGGAAACCTCCATGCTCCTGGAATACCTTTGTTGGAAATAGAATCTCAGATATTTTGGATAACGTAGGGGTTGAAAACTGGCGTCATGTCGACTCGGAATGTAATCCGGCCGACGTTGCAAGCCGCGGATGTACACCAACCGATTTGAAGTCACACCATTTATGGTGGTACGGACCACCCTGGTTAAGGCTACCTAAAACCAGCTGGCCAAGTTATAATCCTCCAGGAGACACAACTCTCGAGGCGAAGCCGGTAAAGGTTTTTGCTACGACGACATGTGAAGACCCCCTGCTTAGATTTTCATCATTGACCCGAGCCTATCGAGTTTTGGCATATGTTATGCGGTTCTGGAGAAACACCGGTACCAACAGGACCCACTTAAGAGTTACCGGCCTTGAAGTAACGGCAGCTGAAATTCAAGATATCAAGACTAAACTTATAGTGATTTCACAAAAACACTATTTTAATGTCGAATGGCAATCGTTGCAGAAGAAAACTCGAATTCCTTCTCATAGCCCACTTTTAACACTCAATCCATTTTTAGATCCGAAGGGAGTGATCCGGGCCAATGGGCGGCTGGTTCGGTCGCCGGCCCTGACTTATAACGAACGTCATCCGATTATTCTCCCCTACCATGCTCATCTGACTCAACTACTCGTGGAATTCATTCACAAGATAACTCTTCATGGAGGAAACCAACTAATGGTGCGGGTAATTAGATCAGAATTCTGGGTGTGCAGGTTGAAACCTCTTGTCCGGAAAGTGATACACAAGTGCCGAACTTGCCTACTATACAAGCAACATACTCAGACTCAGATCATGGCCGCTCTTCCACCCGAACGTACGGTGCTCACCCGACCCTTTGTGAATACGGGAATCGATTTTGCAGGCCCTTTTTGCATCAAGAGTTTCACTGGCCGAGCTTGTCTTGTCACCAAGGGCTACGTATGCATATTCGTGTGCTTCTCGACGAAGGCTATTCACTTAGAAGCCTCGAGCGACTTGTCGGCCCAATCGTTTCTTGCTGCACTCTCACGGTTCATCGGCAGGAGAGGATGCCCCAAGTGCATATATTCGGACAACGGCACAAACTTTGTCGGCGCCGCTGAACTAATTCGCAAGGATAGACTGGCTTTTATGAAGACTCTTCAAAATCGCACCATGGAGACGAACGCGCACCAATCACTTGAGTGGAAATTCATACCCCCGGGCGCGCCTCACATGGGTGGCCTATGGGAAGCCGGGGTGAAGTCCTTTAAGACGCACTTGCGCAAATTGATACCAAAAATGAGTTTCACCTTTGAAGAACTCTCTACCATCTTAGCCAGAATTGAGGCCTGTCTAAACTCACGACCCCTTAGCCCGGCCAGTGACGACCCTGATGACCTCACTCCATTGACACCGGGTCATTTTCTGATTGGGACATGCATGCTGGCTCCAGCGGAACCAGATTTATCAGGGGAAGAAGTGACGCTGGCCAACCGATGGAAACGCTTAAAAATCGTCTCTCAACATTTCTGCCAACGATGGAAAACCGAGTATCTGAAGGAGCTACACCGTCGTTACAAATGGAAATACCCCCAAGAAAATGTCCAGGTCAACGACCTCGTCGTCATCAAAGACGAACGGGTAACACAAAACGACTGGAAAATGGGTCGAATTGTCAGAACTCATCCTGGCAGTGACCAAAATGTCCGCGTGGTTGAAATTCGAACCAGCCATGGACTCGTCAGCCGACCAATCACCAAAATTGTTCGGTTACCCACCAAATGACTCAGAAATCTCTCGGTCACACTACTCAACAATTACACACGTTTTGTCTTTTGTCTTTTTATCTATCCTTACCAATTAATACAATCATTTCTACTTACAGACATGGCCGCTTACTTACCTCGCCCCAGCCGCTCAGCCGATCGCCACCGAGCACCGACCGGAAACCGACTCAGGGACCCAAGCCGTGGCAATGATCCCATATTACGACGTAACAGCCGTCCCACCAATTGGCAGTACTCATGTGGCCTTTGTCAGGAAGACCACGCCCTAAGGTCCTGCAGGACGTTCCAGGAGATGTCTCCCCGGCAACGTTACGAGGCGGTCGAAAGGCGAGGGTACTGCCGGAACTGCCTAGCTCGAAGCCATCTAGCCCTCGACTGTCCTTCTCTGACTGGCTGTCGTCAATGTGACCAACGCCACCACACCATGCTTCATGGCGCTCCGCAACTAAATATAGTAATATTTGGCGTCGGCCCCCTGGAACCAGCATTCAACAGAGCCACAGTCTTCATACCTACGGTTATGGTTCAGGTGTCAGAAGATTGCCTCGATAGGTGGGCATCTGTGCGTGGGCTTCTATGCCAATCTGCGGTAGTCTCGCGCATAGCCTCTTCCCTCGTCAAACGGCTGGGGTTGCCGACTTTTCATCACCAGGGGCGAAAGTTCGCCTCCTTCAAACTAAGGTTAAGACATGAGCGAAATCCCGTTACTCTGAAGGTGGACGCTCTCATTACCAACGAGCTTCCTCGACGACCCTACTCAGACCCCATACTAGAAGACCCAGTGCCAGATGTTGGCCATCACCGACTGGCTGATGTTGATCCGAGATGCAACACCCCCTTGGATATCGAGCTTGGCGGTGATGTTTATGCGGCAGTACGTCAAGAAGGCACGATTCCTACCACAGTTGGTGCTGTACAAGCCTCAAAAACATCGCTGGGATATGTTCTAACTGGACCCACAAGATCCCCAGCAGTTCAAAGGAACCACGCCTAGACGACCCACAACAGTTATGAGTCAGTTGGTAAGATTGTCACCAAGTCACGGGGGGGCGGAATGTTCAAAACAGCGTTAAACTTCTGTCCCACACTGTTTTGTTTTCCAAGTGTTCTCAGCCTGTGCTATGTACAAATCTATGTACAGGTTGCTGTCGCGTTCCTTGCGCTTTTTCCTTCGTTTGTTTTGTGCTAACGGTCTGTCGCGCTTCAAAAAATAACTTTTTTGAGGATGCAAGCGACAGACAGACAGCACACAAGATCAGTTGGTTTTTAATCGAAGTTATAAGCAGTACGTTGCCCCCGGGAATTAGTGACAAAGTGAAGTTTAAAAAAAAAAAAGAGACACAATAAATCAATAATTTCTACAATTTCAGATTCTGTAAGTATGTTTATGTGTAACAACCGGCACAAGTGAACTCAACAACTTACAAACCCCAGTGAACGAAACACAAAAAACTAAAATGTAACAAAATTGTAAATATTATACAAAAAAAAGAATTAAATAATTATTATTAACCTACAAAGAACATGTAATAATTATAAGACAAAACAAACATTGTACCTAGTTCAAAACAAAAAACCCACACTTATTGTTAACTATCAAATAGTACACGAAAAGTTACATACAAACATATATTGTACAAAAAAAACCCCTTGAATACGAAACAATAAATTATACGAAACAGTGAAATTAAACAAATTAAAATAATCAAAGCCTTCTTAATTCAAAGGCAATAATTAAAATAGAAGTTTTGTAACATAACACCTTACTTAATACAAAATTTGGGCAAGATAGCGTTGGCCATACTGATAGTTTTAGACAGTTTATCAGGGGCGGGATGGTACATTTGTATGGGAGGTACCAGAAGGGGAGTTGCCAGACTTCCAAGTTTTTGTCCGAAACTTTATCCAGTTGTACTTTTACCAAATACGTAATTTGGCCAAGATGGGTGTGGGCGTATTGATATTATTATGCAATTACTAAAGTGGGCGAAATAGTAGATTTGTATGGGAGGTACCCGAAGGGGTGTGGCCATATAGCCCATATGCAATCCCATAAGCAGTTTTTGGAAAATATTAAGCCATGCCAAATTTCAGAGCGATTGTTTAACTCTTTCGAAAGTTATCGTGCGTACCAGCAGGACAGACAGACAGACGGACGGACGGACAGACGAACATGGCTCAAACGATTTAAAAAGTCATGAATCGAATTTGGTTCAAAGACACCTGGGTTCTAATCTGAATATTTCTAGGTGTTACACTTTTGGGTCGTATCAAATGATATATACCCTCCTACCCGTAGGGTGAGGGTATAAATATTGTATTACACGTTTTTACAAAACGGGAGGAATATAAAGCAGAGTTTTTACTAGGAAATTGTAATAGCTAAAGCTTTACTAAATATAGAATTTCGGAAAGATTCGTTGAGCGAAATTATATAAATACTAGATTTCTAAAGTGGGTTGAATGGTACATTTGTATGGGAGGTACCAGAAGGAGAGTTGCCAGACTTCCAAGTTTTTGTCCAAAACTGTGTCTTGCTTAAGCTTTACTAAATACAGAATTTGGGCAAGATCGCGTTGGTCATATTGATAGTATTACTGGGTTTTTAAGGGGCGGGATGGTACATTTGTATGACAGGTACCAGAAGTGGAGTTGCCAGACTTCCAAGTTTTTGTCCGAAACTTTGTCCAGTTATACCTTTACTAAATACAGAATTTGGGCAAGATCGCGTTGGTCATATTGGTGTTATTACACGATTTCTAAGGTAGGCGGGATGGTACATTTGTATGACAGGTACCAGAAGGGGAGTTGCCATACTTCCAAGTTTTTGTCCAAAACTTAGTCTAGCTATACATTTACTAAATACAGAGTTTGGGCAAGATCGCGTTGGTCATATTGGTGTTATTACACGATGTCTAAGGTAGGCGGGTTGGTACATTTGTATGGGAGGTACCAGAAGCGGAGTTGCCAGACTTCCAAGTTTTTGTCCAAAACTTTGTCCACTTATACCTTTACTAAATACAGAGTTTGGGTAAGATCGCGTTGGTCATATTGGTGTTATTACACGATTTCTAAGGTAGGCGGAATGGTACATTTGTATGGGAGGTACCAGAAGCGGAGTTGCCAGACTTCCAAGTTTTTGTCCGAAACTTTGTTCAGTTATACCTTAACGAAATACGGAATTTGGCCAAGATCGAACTTGAGCGTGTTGATATTATTACACGATTTATAAAGTGGGCGAAATAGCAGATTTGTATGGGAGGTACCCGAAGGGGTGTGGCCATATAGCCCATATGCAATCCCATAAGCAGTTTTTGGAAAATATTAAGCCATGCCAAATTTCAGAGTGATTGCTTAACTCTTTCGAAAGTTATCGTGCGTACCAGCAGGACAGACGGACGGACAGACGGACATGGCTCAAACGATTCAGAAAGTCATGAATCGAATTTGGTTCAAAGACACCTGGTGTCTAATGAGAATATTTCTAGGTGTTACACTTTTGGGTCGTATCAAATTATATATACCCTCCTACCCGTAGGGTGAGGGTATAATTACAACTAGGGGTGTTAAAATGACCACAACGGTATTACATTTTGCAATTACTTTTTACTTCTTTTTCATTCCAAAATCAAAAAAAGAGTTTGCCAGCTCTAATAATAAAAAATTTTTAATATTTTATCAAAAAAGTCCAAACACACTGTAAATTGTCGTTTTGAAAACATGGAGATGTCTCAATATAAAAAATTGTGCTGTTTACTACCAAATTATGCCAAAAAATTACACGAAAATTTAAAAAAATTTTGTTAATGTTGGAAAAATTGTGCTAAACGGCACTTGGCACAATGTTTCAAAAAATTAGGGCCAAAACCAAAAAAATTGTGCCAAAACGCACAATTTATGCCAACATGGTAACACTGCCGACAGCCTATACTCTTGGTACTCTTTTGTTTTTGTAAATGCTCTTGTTATAGCTAGAGCATTGGCGCATATACAAATAGCAATTTCAATGGATTACACTAACAAACTTTCCGTATGAAAGAGCGCAGTCGACGTTATGGTGACACACGTATACGTCAGCTACTTCGTACAAAGTATGTGTGATGTTGTGTGTTTGGCTGTTTCGTTGTTGTTCCTATGCCCACACACAAGTAAAAGCAGAAAGAACTGCACTGCAAAAAGAACAACAAACACACATAAAGTTGAAATTTTTTTTATGAACAGTACAAATTTGCTGTGCTTGAGGGTTTCTTTTCATATAAGAAACGGAAAGGGTGTTATCGATATTTTTCTTTTCTATATTAACTATGGACAGTGTTCAGTGTTTGTAAATTTATTTTTATTAATTAGATTTTGGCGCCCTCCAATTTAAGCGTCCCGTCAAACTGTTCATACTGTTCCATAGAAGCGCCGGCCCTGTCTAAGGGGGTGGAATGGTACATTTGTATGGGAGGTACCAGAAGGGGAGTTGCCAGACTTTGAAGTTTTTGTCCAAAACTTTGTGAAGGTATACGTTTACTAAATACAAAATTTGGGCAAGATTACGTTTGTCCTATTGATAATATTAGACGGTTTTTAAGTGGCGGGATGGTACATTTGTATGAGAGGTACCAGAAGGGGAGTTGACTTCCACGTTCTTGTCTGCATGTTTGTTGATAATATTACACGGTTTTTAAGTGGCGGGATGGTACACTTGTATGGAAGGTACCAGAAGGGGAGTTGACTTCCACGTTCTTGTCTGAATGTTTGTTGATAATATTACATGGTTTTTAAGTGGCGGGATGGTACATTTGTATGGAAGGTACCAGAAGGGGAGTTGCCAGACTTCCAAGATTTTGTCCGAAACTGTCTCCAGTTATAGCTTTACTAAATACAAACTTTGGGCAAGAACGCGTTGGTGGTATTGATATTATTACACGATTTCTTAAGTGGGTGGAATGGTACATTTGTATGGGAGGTACCAGAAGGGGAGTTGCCAGACTTCCAAGCATTCGTCCAAAACTTTATGAAGATATACGTTTACTAAATACAAAATTTGGGCAAGATTACGTTTGTCATATTGATAATATTACACGGGTTTTAAGTGGCGGGATGGTAGATTTGTATGGGAGGTACCAGAAGGGGATTTGCCAATCTTCCACGTTCTTGTCTGAAAGTTTGTACAGTTATAGCTTTACTGAATACAAAATTTGGGCAAGATAGCTTTGGGAATATTGGTATTATTACTCGATTTCTAAGGGCGCGGGATAGTACATTTGTATGGGAGGTACCAGAAGGGGAGTTGCCAGACTTCCACGTTCTTGTCTGAAAGTTTGTACAGTAACAGCTTTACTAAATACAGAATTTGGGCAGGATCGCGTAGGCGGTATTGATAGTATTACACGCTTTCTAAGTAGGTGGAATGGTATATTTGTATGGGTGGTACCAGAAGGGGACTTGCCAGACTTCCAAGTTCATGTCTGACAGTTTGCACAGTTATAGCTTTACTAAATAGAAAATTTGGGCAAGATAGCGTTGGGAATTTTGGTATTATTATTCGATTTCTAAGGGCGCGGGATGGTACATTTGTATGGGTGGTATTGATATTTGGTGGTATTGATATTATTACACCATTTCTTAAGTGGGTTGAATGGTACATTTGTATGGGAGGTACCATGTGGGGAGTTGCCAGACTTCCAAATTCTTGTCTGACAGTTTCTACAGCTATAGCTTTTCTAAATGCAAAATTTGGATAGGATCGGGTTGGTGGTATTAATATTATTACACCATTTCCTAAGTGGGTGGAATGATACATTTGTATGGGAGGTACCAAAAGGGGAGTTGCCAGACTTCCAAGTTTTTGTCCGAAACTTTCTCTAGTTATAGCTTTACTAAATACAAAATTTGGGCAAGATCGAGTTGGTGGTATTGATAATATTACACGGTTTTTAAGTGGCGGGATGGTACATTTGTATGGAAGGTACCAGAAGGGGAGTTGACTTCCACGTTCTTGTCTGCATGTTTGTTAATAATATTACACGGTTTTTAAGTGGCGGGATGGTACAATTGTATGGAAGGTACCAGAAGGGGAGTTGCCAGACTTCCACGTTCTTGTCTGAAAGATTGTACAGTTATAACTTTACTAAATACAAAATTTGGGCAAGATAGCGTTGGGAATATTGGTATTATTACTCGATTTCTATGGGCGCAGGATGGTACATTTGTATGGGAGGTACCAGAAGGGGAGTTGCCAGACTTCCAAGCTTTCGTCCAAAACTTTGTGAAGATATACGTTTACTAAATACAAAATTTGGTCAAGATTACGTTTGTCATATTGATAATATTACACGGGTTTTAAGTGGCGGGATGGTACATTTGTATGGGAGGTACCAGAAAGGGAATTGCCAAACTTCCACGTTCTTGTCTGAAAGTTTGTACAGTTGTAGCTTTACTGAATACAAAATTTGGGCAAGATAGCGTTGGGAATTTTGGTATTATTACTCGATTTCTAAGGGCGCGGGATGGTACATTTGTATGGGAGGTTCCAGAAGGGGAGTTGCCAGACTTCCGAGTTCTTGTCTGAAAGTTGGTCCAGTTATAGCTTTACTAAATACAGAATTTGGGCAGCATCGCGGTGGTATTGATATTATTACTCGATTTCTAAGGGGGTGGAATGGTACATTTGTATGGGAGGTACCAGAAGGGGAGTTGCCAGACTTTGAAGTTTTTGTCCAAAACTTTGTGAAGGTATACGTTTACTAAATACAAAATTTGGTCAAGATTACGTTTGTCCTATTGATAATATTAGACGGTTTTTAAGTGGCGGGATGGTACATTTGTATGAGAGGTACCAGAAGGGGAGTTGTCAGACTTTCAAGTTTTTGTCCGAAACATTCTCCAGTTATAGCTTTACTAAATACAGACTTTGGGCAAGATCGCTTTGGTGGTATTGATATTATTACACCAATTCTTAAGTGGGTGAAATGGTATATTTGTATGGGTGGTACCAGAAGGGGACTTGCCAGACTTCCAAGTTCATGTCTGACAGTTTGTACAGTTATAGCTTTACTATATACAAAATTTGGGCAAGATAGCGTTGGGAATTTTGGTATTATTACTCGATTTCTAAGGGCGCGGGATGGTACATTTGTATGGGAGGTACCATGAGGGGAGTTGCCAGACTTTCAAGTTTTTGTCCGAAACTTTCTCCAGTTATAGCTTTACTAAATACAGACTTCGGGCAACATCGCTTTGGTGGTATTGATATTATTTCACCATTTCTTAAGTGGGTTGAATGGTACATTTGTAGGGGAGGTACCATGAGGGGAGTTGCCAGACTTCCAAGTTCTTGTCTCACAGTTTGTACAGTTATAGCTTTACTAAATGCAAAATTTGGATAGGATCGGGTTGGTGGTATTAATATTATTACACCATTTCCTAAGTGGGTGGAATGGTACATTTGTATGGAAGGTCCCAGAAGGGGAGTTGACTTCCACGTTCTTGTCTGAATGTTTGTTGATAATATTACACGGTTTTTAAGTGGCGGGATGGTACAATTGTATGGGAGGTTCTAGAAGGGGAGTTTCCAGACTTCCGAGTTCTTGTCTGAAAGTTGGTCCAGTTATAGCTTAACTAAATACAGAATTTGGTCAGCATCGCGGTGGTATTGATATTATTACTCGATTTCTAAGGGGGTGGAATGGTACATTTGTATGGAAGGTACGAGAAGGGGAGTTGCCAGACTTTCAAGTTTTTGTCCAAAACTTTGTGAAGGTATACGTTTACTAAATACAAAATTTGGGCAAGATTACGTTTGTCCTATTGATAATATTAGACGGTTTTTAAGTGGCGGGATGGTACATTTGTATGAGAGGTACCAGAAGGGGAGTTGTCAGACTTTCAATTTGTTGTCCGAAACTTTCTCCAGTTATAGCTTTACTAAATACAGACTTTGGGCAAGATCGCTTTGGCGGTATTGATATTATTATACCAATTCTTAAGTGGGTGGAATGGTATATTTGTATGGGTGGTACCAGAAGGGGACTTGCCAGACTTTCAAGTTTTTGTCCGAAACATTCTCCAGTTATAGCTTTACTAAATACAGACTTTGGGCAAGATCGCATTGGTGGTATTGATATTATTACACCAATTGTTAAGTGGGTGGAATGGTATATTTGTATGGGTGGTACCAGAAGGGGACTTGCCAGACTTCCAAGTTCATGTCTGACAGTTTGTACAGTTATAGCTTTACTATATACAAAATTTGGGCAAGATAGCGTTGGGAATTTTGGTATTATTACTCGATTTCTAAGGGCGCGGGATGGTACATTTGTATGGGAGGTACCATGAGGGGAGTTGCCAGACTTCCACGTTCTTGTCTGAAAGATTGTGCAGTTATAGCTTTACTAAATACAAAATTTGGGCAAGATAGCGTTGGGAATATTGGTATTATTACTCGATTTCTATGGGAGCGGGATGGTACATTTGTATGGGAGGTACCATGAGAGGAGTTCCCGGACTTCCAAGTTCTTGTCCGTGGGTGGAATGCTACATTTGTATGGGAGGTACCAGAAGAGGAGTTTCCAGACTTCCAAGTTTTTGTCCGAAACTTTCTCCAGTTTTAGCTTTACTAAATACACACTTTGGGCAAGAACGCGTTGGTGGTATTGATATTATTACACGATTTCTTAAGTGGGTGGAATGGTACATTTGTATGGGAGGTACCAGAAGGGGAGTTGCCAGACTACCAAGCTTTTGTCCAAAACTTTGTGAAGATATACGTTTACTAAATACAAAATTTGGGCAAGATTACGTGTGTCATATTGATAATATTACACGGTTTTTAATGGTGGGATGGTACATTTGTATGGAAGGTACCAGAAGGGGAGTTGACTTCCACGTTCTTGTCTGAATGTGTGTTGATAATATTACACGGTTTTTAAGTGGCGGGATGGTACATTTGTATGGAAGGTACCAGAAGGGGAGTTGACTTCCAGGTTCTTGTCTGAATGTTTGTTGATAATATTTCACGGTTTTTAAGTGGGTGGAATGGTACATTTGTATGGGAGGTACCAGAAGGGGAGTTGCCAGACTACCAAGCTTTCGTCCAAAACTTTGTGAAGATATACGTTTACTAAATACAAAATTTGGGCAAGATTACGTATGTCATATTGATAATATTACACGGTTTTTAAGTGGCGGGATGGTACATTTGTATGGAAGGTACCAGAAGGGGAGTTGACTTCCACGTTCTTGTCTGAATGTGTGTTGATAATATTACACGGTTTTTAAGTGGCGGGATGGTACATTTGTATGGAAGGTACCAGAAGGGGAGTTGCCAGACTTCCACGTTCTTGTCTGAAAGACTAAACATTTATAGCTTTACTAAATAAAAAAATTGGGCAAGATAGCGTTGGGAATATTGGTATTATTACTCGATTTCTAAGGGCACAGGATGGTACATTTGTATGGAAGGTACCAGAAGGGGAGTTGCCAGACATCCATGTTCTTGCCTGAATGTTGCTTTAGTTATAGCGTTACTGAATACAGAATTTGGGCAGCATCGAGGTGGTGGTATTGATATTATTATACCATATCTTAAGTGTGGAATGGTACATTTTTATGGGAGGTACCAGAAGGGGAGTTGCCAGATTTCCAAGCTTTCGTCCAAAATTTTGTGAAGCTAGACTTGCCGGACCTCCAAGTTAATGTCTGACAGTTTGTACAGTTATAGCTTTATTAAATACACATTTGGCAAGATAGCGTTGGGAATATTGGTAATATTACTCAATTTCTAAGGGCGCCTGATGATACATTTGTATGGAAGCTTCCATGAGGGGAGTTGCCAGACTTAAAAGTTCATGTCTGGCAGTTTGTACAGTTATAGCTTTACTAAATACAGAATTTGTGCAGGATCGCGTTGGAGGTATTGATAGTATTACACGATTTCTAAGGAGGTGGAATGCTACATTTGTATGGGAGGTTCCAGAAGGGGAGACTTCCAAGCATTCGTCCAAAACTTTGTGAATGTATACGTTTACTAAATACAAAATTTGGGCAATATTACGTTTGTCATATAACATTTGTATGGGAGGTACCAGAAGGGGAGTTGCCAGACTTTCAACTTTTTGTCCGAAACTTTCTCCAGTTATAGATTTACTAAATACAAACTTTGGGCAAGAACGCGTTGGTGGTATTGATATTATTACACGATTTCTTAAGTGGGTGGAATGATTCATTTGTATGGGAGGTACCATGAGGGGAGTTTCCAGACTTCCAAGTTCTTGTCTGAAAGATTGTACAGTTATAGCTTTACTAAATACAACATTTGGGCAAGATCGAGTTGGTGGTATTGGTATTATTACTCGATTTCTAATGGCGCAGGATGGTACATTTGTATGAGAGGTAACAGAAGGGGAGTTGCCAGACTTCCAAGCTTTTGTCCAAAACTTTGTGAAGGTATACGTTTACTAAATACAAAATTTGGGCAGGATTACGTTTGTCATATTGATAATATTACACGGTTTTTAAGTGGTGGGATGGTTCATTTGTATGGGATGTGCCAGAAGGGGAGTTGCCAGACTTCCACGTTCTTGTCTGACAGTTTGTACAGTTATAACTGTACTAAACGCAGAATTTGGACAAGATCGCGTTGGTGGTATTAATATTATTACACCATTTCTTAAGTGGGTTGAATGGTACATTTGTATGGGAGGTACCATGAGGGGAGTTGTCAGACTTTCAAGTTTTTGTCCAAAACTTTGTGAAGGTATACGTTTACTAAATACAAAATTTGGGCAAGATTACGTTTGTCATATTGATAATATTACACGGTTTTTAAGTGGCGGGATGGTACATTTGTATGGGAGGTACCAGAAGGGGAGTTGCCAGACTTTCAAGTTTTTGTCCAAAACTTTGTGAAGGTTTACGTTTACTAAATACAAAATTTGGCAAGATTACGTTTGTCATATTTTTTTTTTGTTGATTAACACTCAGGGGATACCCCCTATAAATACAATGCACTGTGTTAGCGATGGGAAAGAAGGGTAATGGAGGGAGGAAAGAGGGAGTAGTGTTTGTTGATGTTTGCCTTGAAGTTGATAATGTCATAGCAGGCAATGTTCTAACTTCAGGGACCAGACGACGGATAACTGACGAACAGATACCGTTAAAATATCTATAGAACAGCGATATACATCCCACATTCCGACGATGCTGAAGGGAGACAATAGAGTTGGATACCCTACTTTCCCCAATCATCACCACCGCTCTCCTCTGTACACGGTCCAGAAGCTTCAAAGATGTTAATGGAGCCCCTGCCCATATACGCGAGTTGTAGTCCATTTTAAGCCGGATGTAGGTGATGCACAGTGTGGTAATTTAGCAATCTACGTGTACAAAAGTCTATATCATGTGAACCAGTATAGCTAGATACTTAGATTTTTGTATGAGTTACTTTATTGATGTCTTCTATTTTTCCAGAAAAAATGGGCGGTATTGGACAAGTGCCACGCCCACTTCCCATACAAAACGAATACAAATGCGGAAAGTTAATAGTGGCAATATTTAAATTAATTTTATTTAATAAAGAAAACAACAAAAAACTAATGATGTTATGTGTATTTGGTATTAATAACTGATGGGTCTTTCAGGAGACTCAAAATCTCAGGAGTGATTTCACCACGTTTGGTTTTAGGGGAGCTCCGCAAGCTGGAAATATATGGATCAGACGAAATTAACATTCTATTTAGTAAGTCCGTGTTTGAATGAACTCTTGATGTTTTTCTTGTGAAAATCTCTCTATACATTTTACTTTCTTTATTCCTCGACTCTTGGGCTTCTTCAGAGAGTTGACCGATTGGACGAATGCATGATGACATCACCAGTGCCCCATGGCATAATATTTTGTGAACCGTAACCGGCATTGGACGTTGAATCTTCTTAACAATGTTACGTCCAATCCCGATATTATAGCAGATGTTTCTGCATGTTTAAAAAATGTACGTGCCGTGTTGCCATCGTTACTGTTGCCACCCTTAGGATTGGGCATATCGACAATCATACCCAATTCATTTCTAAATTGTTCTTGCAATTGTTTTTTCTCTCTGAAATTATTTGTTTATTCTCGGACCCTTTTATCATCCACGTTTTTATAGGAAGCCTAAATGAAATATGTAAGCAGCACTCAAGAAACCGGATCCGAGCATGAAGTGGAGATAGTCCAAATGATAAGTACTTCACGTTGACTTCCTTCTTCATAATGGCATCGATATTGTTAATTTCTTTGGGTTTGGCACCACACAAATAGCACGTTTGTGTAGATTAACATGATGAAAATATATTACATATTTTTCCATCAATCATGCAAAGGATTAGTGTAGCCTTCACCATAACCTTAACATTGTTCATGATAACTTGTGTAGGAGTTAAATATCTGATTTGGTTCTCGATATTATTCACTTCTGAAATAACAACATCTTTTGTCTCTTTTGCAAATAAAAATCCGATTAGTCTACACAGCCTAGTTGATGAAGGTGAAGGGTTTTGCCATATTACTCTTTTACAATCGTCTGTATAAACAGACATTTGTATTGGTACCATTGATATTGAAAAAATGGATCCATCAGATTGGTTTTGGTCAGAAAACGGTTGTCTATATTGACTTTGTGCAGCTCCGTCGCAGCCCCATTTAATTATGATATCCACGAAACTGATTTCCTGTATATCAATATTTCCAGTACTTACTCGTACTTCAGGTATCATTACTAATCGATTTATCGTATGATCGATAATTGCCTGTAAAGGAACGTCTGCTCTTAATTCGGTCACATTAGCTCCTTGAGGATAACAATTCTTTTTCGCCTTTTTTAGTTTATAAATACCAGGATACAAGTTACTCCCATGTCGTTTAGCTCCTTCGTACATGATTTCATACTGATGAGTAGAAAGGTTGGCATCGATCATTAAGGCGAGCGCCTCATCTGCGGAATACTGTAAGGCCTCTTGCTAATGAGGCCCGATTTTTTTTTATATTTGTTCCTCTGTTAGGGGAAGAATGAAATAACTCGTTCAATATTTTAGCAGAATCTCGCTTTCCTTCTCGTCGCAATTTAACTTCTGTGGCGTATGACAATTCTTCAGTAGTTGAGTCATTTAAGATATTTTCTAGCCTTCGTTTTTTTGTATTACTACTACAGTCACTAAATAACTTCTGAGGTCTTCCATATGTACTGGTTGAAGGGTGAGGTTTTATTCCAATGTCAAATTCTAAATTTGAGTTAAGCCATGTACCGCATTTAGATAAAAAGCGGTCATAATTCCTTTCCGATTCATTCCACTTTGCAAGAAGTTTAAAGCAAAATAATTGAACTTTTCTTTTAATTGAAAAAAGGTTTGCTTTGGATAACGTAGAGTTGCTCATTACATCCAAAGTATATGCCACTAATGTATTTACCCTGGCATTTGCTGGAGTTTTGATCCACAAATCAAATAATGATCGATACGGTATTTGCATAGACATTTTTAAAAAAAGGCGAATATCTGAAAAGGGAGCAAATATGAGCAAGATGTTTTTTATCTTTCTTAAAGTGGACAAGCTGTACGTCAACTCCAGCAATTTTGGAAGGGGTGTTTTGCGGAGCATTTTATTTATTCACTATTCTTCACAAAGAAATAATTTCTAAATATGATAAAAATACTCACCAATTTGAATCAATGAAATAGCACCAATTAACAAGTATGAAACAACTTTATGATTTTTGATATACACAATTTCACCGTAAATCAGATTTTGCAGGTTTATTTGGTAATAGAAGCCTTAACGAAGTCAGTTTTCACACTGCAGATCTAACACTAATATGTAAAGATTTCAAGTTCGTTTTTCACGTTAATTGATTACTCACTTCAAACTTACCGTTACCTTTATTGTTGTTGTTTATTTGGTTTCTTTTGTTCATTTTCGTAACAGTGGGATACTTTTGAGTAACATATAAAAAAAAATTATATTCTGGGAACTTTTTTTTTTCTACTTTTGAACACCTAGATTGCCCTAATTACCACACTGTGCGATGATCAAATGAGTACGAATGACAGAGGTTGCTGTCATCCGCAAAGGAGTAGATTGGGTTCACAGTCTGCCCCAACAGGTCGTCAATGAAAATAAGAAATAGAGAAGGAGAGAGGACAGAGCCTTGTGGCACTCCTGCGGTCAACCTATGCTCGTTGGATGAGACGCCATCTAGAACAACTCGTATAGAGCGATCCCTGAGAAAACTCGATATGAATCGAGAGAAGGTATTACCGACACCAAATGCAATAAGTATTGATATGAGTGGTCCGTGCCAGACCCTATCGAACGCCTTGGAAATATCCAGAGCCACGACCTTACTTTCACCAAGGCGGTAAATGGATCGACTCCATCGCTCCGTAAGGAACGCGCAGAACATATTGCAATTGGACGGTAATTCGCAGGATTAGTAGCCTCACCTTTCTTGGGGAACGGCTGAACATTGGCAACTTTCCAACGTGAAGGGTAAATACCAGCACGGTACGACATGTTGAAAAGATTGCGCAATGGACGAGCTAGCGTCGAAGAGCACTTACATAGGACAAGTGCTGAAAAACCATCCGGGCCCGGAGTTTTATTTACGTTGAGATCTTTAAGAACCCTTTTAACGCCACGTGTTCGAAAAAATATCTGAGGCATCGAACTAGATACGTTCTCGATAACGGGGAGTGGTTGACTGCTTTCAGGCAAAGATGAATTCTTTGCAAATATTTCAGACATAAGGTTAGCTTTGTCGACCGGGTCAGTGAATATCTGATCACCATCATCAAGGGTTGAAATAGAAGATGAAGAATTGTTCCTTACCCTTTTGACGAATGACCAAAAGCTCTTACTTCCCCTGGGAGAAGAAAGAACTTTAGCACAAAGACGCTTTTCGTGGAGAAGTTTTTCACGCCTAAGCACTCTGGCACACCTTGATCTTGCCTGCTTGCGTAGCAGCTCAGTGAAGGCATTTTTATTTAAACGCCAGTTCCTAAACGCTTCCTCTTTGGAACTGACAGCTTCTTTGCATGTCTGATTAAACCAACAATTTTTTGTAGGTTTAATCGAAGTAGTTGTAAAGACATTAATCCGGTTCGTAGAACCAAATGTAAAGAGCTAATCCGAATTAAAAGTCTTTACTTGTTGAGTGCTTGTAAGACACTGATTTTATTTTCCAAAACGAAACACTCACTTAAATAATACAGAATTTGACAATACGTCTAGTACATGACACTGGCAGTACATATTCCACATACATCGAATGCTCCTAAACAAAGAAGCAATAAACTATATACATTTATACAAATACACTACAGACTAATACAGTTTCCAAGAATACATAAAGATTGAACAGACGCAAACATCTGCGCATTGCATTCCCATGCAGTATTAGAGTATCGATATTCAATCGACTGAATGTGCGTGTGTGTGTGGCTTATGCTATTAATAGTGAACCACTTGAAGGGTTCGATCGTCGATTTCCAATTGCATGTATACGCGAGTGCAGCTCAGGCTGCTGATTTATTTATTAAATCAAAAAACTTACATATTTGTATTTAATTCTCCACTAGAAAGAGATGGTTTAATAAAACCTTACATCTATAATATTAATTTATTTACATTTTTCTAATAAATTTTTTTAATTTACAAATGGAGAAGGAAAAGATGATAAAAACCTTTATTAAAGTAGGAAAAAGAAAAAAAGGGTAACCGAAGCTAAACCCAGCTTAACATCTGAATCTAGAGGCTAGAATATAATTGTTTAATGTAATGATTTTCGCTCGTTGAACAAGAAGTAACAAATTTATCCGTTATGATATTAATTCTTTCGTAAATAAAATCAGTGTTGCTTAAATCATGTAATTTTTTTGTACTGAAGTGCCAAGGCAGGTTAAGCATAATTTTTAATATTTTATTTTGACAAGTTTGAATTTTATTACTATGTGTTTTTGCACATATTCCCCACGCTGGACATGCGTATAAAGCGATTGATTGAAATATTGATTTAAGCAAACTGATTTTATTTTCAAGGCTAAGCCCAGATTTCCGGTTTATTAGTGGATAAAGCAGGGCTGCGGAGTCGAGGCAAAACTGGTCGACTCCGACTCCGGAAATTTTAGAATGCTCGATTCCGGCTCCGGAGTCGACTTTTAAAGCCGACTCCGGAGTCGACTCTGCAGTCAAATGAAAAAAAATAAAAAATGTGCGTAGTGGCTACCATATAGTGGACCATGCAGACTTTAGCTTTTCCTTACTGGCTTTGATTTTTATGGATTGTTTTACATTCTCACCTCTTTTATTGCCATAATAAAACTACCCCTATTAGGGGTTTTCACTTCAGAGCATTCCTCTCTAGGAAAATTGTAAAAGTGGAAATATATATTAGAAACAAAAACAATTTTCTGTCAAATATTTTTGGATTGTTGTTGTTCAACATATAAAATTACAATTTTACAATTTTCTTAGAGAGGAATGTTCTGAAGTGAATACCCATAATGTTTTTAAAATAAAGAGAAAAAAAATAAATTCAGTTTATTAAAGGAACTCAAAATAACATTAAATAACAATCTTCTTTTGTAGTTTTAAGTTGGGTATTATTAAAAAAAAAAAAAACATTATACTCGTATATAAGGCAGTATTTCAGATATTTGTTCTTAAAAACAAAATTGCTTCAACCAAATCTTCCTTCATGGAAGCTCGAGCTTTTAATCAGTTTCAATGCTGAAAATAAGCGTTCTACGCTCATCTGAGAGGGTGGCATCGACGAAACCAACAAAGCCAATTCTTGTATACCTTTCGGGTATAGCTCGACGACTTGAAAAATTTCATGTTTCTCCTTTCTGGTAAACTCCAATATTTTATCTAATTCTTTTAAAAAATATTTTTTTTGTTCTTGTACAGGATCAAGACGTCTTCTTTTTTGTAGGGGACATTCCAGGCTGTCGAGATATTTTTCAAATTCATCTGAACTATCGCTTTCCGATTCGGGGATATCAAGCACTTCACTATTTCGAAGCTTACCCATTTTAAAAGCGAGATCAAATAAAGTCTGTCTTGCTTGTGACATCTGGGCTTCATTTAATAAGATCCTGTTTATTGGATCCACATACACTCCAGCTAATAATATGGTGTTACTCATCATGTTTGTTTCCCTGTGAGACATGGCTGTAACAATGTCATTGGCGATGATGTTAGAGCACCTTTGTAGTTTAAATTTTAACTCCATCCACTCTCGAAAAAAACTTCCTGGAGTAAGGTTTCGCTTTGAAATCGAATAGTTGTAATATACGGAATATTTAAAACTTTTCCCATTGTCTATCGGTCATCATTACATCAGCATTGTCTAAATCATTCAAAAAGGCTTTTAGATCTATGAGACGTTTTCTCATAAGATAAGTGCTGCCCCAGCGAGTCTTTTGATCAAGGATTACACCTTTACCGCAGCGTCTTTTCAAAATCGCATCAATTTTAGGTGTGCGTGCGGATGCAGCAACTGCTCTAATTTTAGCAAGTACATTCTGTACAAAATCAGTCATAATCTTTACTTTCAATCCATCATTGACAGCTAGCTGTAAAGTATGGGCGGCGCAACGCATATGTTGAATAGAACAATCACAGGCTCTTTCTGAAACTTCATCCAATTGATCGTCACCGTCTCCGTCCTCAGAGTCTGATTCAATGCGCTTGGTTTCTCCCATTTAAATATCGAACGTTAATGGCAAAGTAGTTTGTACGGTGACGAGTACATCCATCCATTTTAATGAACAAGAATCTGTTTTTAATTTCTTCCATTATTTTGTTTTTTGTTTTATAGATTCATGTATTACAAGATTTCGTATATTTTCTCTGTCTAAGGATATCTTGAATTTTGCAGCCATTTCTCCGTTTAGAGACTTGAATGGGGCTTCCGAAAAAAAGTTAAAGGCACTGAATTATGGACCACCATGTCAATTATTGATGTTTTAAATATATTTGAGTTCATAGTTATAGATATTTTGTCTGGTGTGCAATATTTTGTAATATTTGTCTGCTTTTGTTTAAGGTTTAATGTAGATGTGGGGGGTTGGGGCTCGCCTTCAAATAACTTTTTGTGTATTTCGGGATGAGCTCGTTGTAAATGCCTTTTCAAATTATAGGTTCGAGTAGGACCCCCTTTCACCACTTTAAAACTTAAAACAGATCCACATAACGTCTCGACATCATCTTTTTGCAATATGCATTCGCATGTGAAATTATCTTCTCCAGTTTTTTTAAAATAGTCAAAAACTGAGGTCTTTGATGTCATTTTCCTAATTAAAAATACTTTTTATATATCCACTCCACCTAGAACAATAAATTTATGTCAGGATAATCGAGTAAGAACACTTAACACGTCCGTTCGGTTTAATTCCTTTTATTGAACTCCCTCTTCATTACCAATCGTAAAGTGAAGAGTTGCCAGATTACCCATCTGACGTTTACAATTAAAATACAAAAGTAATAGATTAACATCAATAACATAAATACGAATGACAACTCGGCCCTTCCTGCATATAACTCGTCCTCGAGTTACTCTTCAAGTATCATTGTCATCATCATAAGCTTCATCTACATCTGGGTATAAGGCACACCAGGGTTTCATCCCATCACTACTAGCAATTGTTGAAAACTTCCGCTGGTTTCGCTGAGCATCGTCGATATCTTCTACCACATATCGATCATACCTAAGAACCCTTTTGATAACGTAAGGTCCCTTATATTTCACCTCAAGTTTTCTTGATTCACCAGTACTTGGTATCGCAGATTTAAGCAAAACTAAATCACCTTCTTCGTACTTATGTGGAGTCTTATGTTTAGAGTCGAATCTCGCTTTCCACACCTTCCTGGCATCTTCAATGTTTTGCATAGCTTCTTCACGTTTCTTATTTATCATTGACGATTCGATATCTAAATTCACATCCTGTATAGCTGCTAAGATTTTATTACCAGATATATCTCTCACAGGAAAATCAAAGACTAAATCAATCGGGGAATATTTCGTAGTAGCGTTGACCTTTGTATTTAGAGTCCATTGCAGATTTCGTACCTTATTATCCCAATCTTTGGCATCATTTACGGTAGATTTCAAAAATGACAAAATTGATTTATTGACTCTTTCGGCAAGTCCATTGGCTCTAGGAGTTCGGACGGCGACTTTTATATGCTGAACATTATTTTCTGTGCAATAGTTTTCAAAATTCGATGATGTGAATGCTGTGCCACGATCAGTGACAAATACCTTTGGCATTCCAAAATACAGCGACAATTGATTAATAGCATCTAATACAGGTTTGGTCTTTGTTGATTTTACTGGACACAGAATGACATATCTTGTCAAAGCATCGACAATAACCAACAGATATTCGTAACCTCGACGACTTTTAACGAATGGACCAAGATGATCCATATGCATGACCTCAAATGGAATTCTCGGTATAGTCATACCATGTAGCTCACATTCTTGTCGAATTGGTTCCTTACAATAACAGCATTGAACACATGCCTTCAGATAACTTTTGACGAAATTTCTCGCTCGCGGGATCCAAAAATCATTTGATAAACCTTTTAAAGTATTTTCAAGGGCTGGGTGTCCTACATCATCATGACATAATTTTACGATACGCCATCGAAGACCCTTGGGCACTACCAACAATAATTTTCCTTCTATACCTTTTCTAAATAAACGATTCTTTTTGATGACGAACTCACTTGCGTACTGCTTCAGCTGACTTGATTGCTTACGACCATTTAAAATATCAATAATTTCTTTCAAGCTGTCATCTTCCTTCTGCATCATATAAATCCAATCATCCGGATTTGGTTTAATCATCATAATCTTACTGCTAACGTCTTGAACAATGTTGTTGTTATCCACGTTTTCTACTGGCGCTCGACTTAGGGCATCTACATGACACATTTTACTACCCTCACGATGTATAATTCGATAGTCATACTCCATCAGCTTCAGAAACCATCTTGACACTCTTGGTATTATTGGTTTAGACAATTTCAACTTAGATATAGCAGAACAATCTGTGACAATCAAAAATGACTTTCCAAGCAGGTACATACGAAAACGTTCACAAGACTCTACAACAGCTAAAACTTCTAACTCGTATGCGTGATATTTCTGTTCAGCTTTGTTACACAAACGACTAAAATAAGCAATTGGCTTCAATTGATGTTGTTCATCCCTCTGCAACAAAATACCAGCTAAGCCAATAGCGCTTGCATCCGTGTGCAATTCATGATCCTTTGTAACATTGTAAATATCCAAGACTGATTCTGTTGTAAGGAGACAAATTAATTTCTGATATGATTGTTGACATTCAATCAACTAAAGTTGACGTTCTTCCTCGTTAACCTTGTTAGTGGAGCTGCTATTACTGCATAGTTTTCGATAAATTTACGGAAGTATCCAGTTAAACCAATGAAGCGTCTAACCTCTGTTACATTATTCGGGATAGGGAAATCCTTAACTGCCAATGTTTTAATTCTACCAGGCATAAGACCATTTTCATTCACCTCGTGACCCAATATTGTAACGCGATTTTTTAAAAACGAACACTTTGATAAACGTAAAGTTACACCATGTTTCTTGGCCACCTTCAGAAATATCTCCAACTTTGATAAACTCTCAGGAACAGATTCAGAAGCTAGAATAATTTCATCGACGTAGCTGATAACTTTATCTTTAATGGGCTCCAATACAATTGACATCATTTGCTGGAAATTACACGGGGCATTTTTTAATCCAAATGGCATCCTATTATATTCAAACTGACCATTATGCGTCACAAATGCTGTGTATTGTTTCGATTCTTCTCTGATTGGAATTTGATAATACCCGGACATCATGTCTAAAATAGTGAAGTACTTCTTACCCGCCAGTTTCTGCAAAACACCTTCGACAGTTGGCATCGGCCATGGTTGTTTTTCTGTAATGGAATTCAATTCCCGATAGTCCACACAAAGTCTGTCTTCACCATTTGCTTTTGGAACGAGAACAACTGGTGAAGCGTCTATCGATCTAGACGGACGGATTATATTTATTTCTAAAAGTTCATCAATTATTCGTTCCACTACTTTCTGTTTCGGAATTGGAATATTATAGGGGTTTCTAGCGACCGGTTTTTCCGAAGTAACTTTAATTTCCATTTCTACAATATCACATTTACCGATTTTATTTAATTTTTCCGCGAAACATACCGAATACTTGTCCAACAGATTTTGTAATTCTTCCTTTTCATGTTCATCAAGTGATTCATTCACATCCAACTTTTCACCTTTCAATGCGACGACACGACACTGTCCATTTTCTATGATGACCCGATTTTTAAATAAAATGTCTCTTCCGATTATCAAATCATATTGCATTACACCATCTTCAACTATTAATAATTCAGCTTCATTACACATATTGTCAATGTTTACAGTTGCAGTTAATTTTTCGCGACACACATATTCTCCTCCAGCGAATCCAAGCATTTTTTCATTACAATATAAGATCGGCACTTTAATCATTAATGACACCCGTTTAGCCAATAGTGATCTACCACTTCCCGAATCAATTAATGCACGACATTTAATATTGTTTATTACGACTTCCTTAATAATTTCTTTGTCTATATCACATTGCTGTTTCTCATCGATTAAATTTACAGATCGCGACGGAAACTTATCTGTTCTTTGATCGTTTGAATAGATCCTCTTAGATTTGCGATTACAGTTTTTGGCAATATGCCCACGTTCGCGACAATTGAAACATACAGGACCCATCTTTACACCGTCGTTATTTACGTTATTATCAGTCTTGTCAAAGTTCGATTTATCAATATTTACATTTTTATAGTACAATTTTCGCGGTTGTTCACTTTGAAAATTTCTCGATTTATTTTCTTCAAACACTTTATTCAATGTTTTAAATAGATCCGTACATGACACAAAGTTAATTGCAGTTAGTGTTTTTCTTAAATTTGGATCAGTGAGTCCATTTACGACATATTTAATTATACTACTGTCATCCATATTACCACGACGACCTATTGATAACATTCGATAATAATATTCAATAACCGATTCATTTCTGTTAATACGCGAATTCATCATCTCTATATGAATATCAGCAGAATTGATAATACACGGAAAATCCAATAAGAATGCAGAGACAAACTCTGACCAGCATCGAAAAACTCTTTGACTGTCAACCCAAATTTTGGCGACACCTTTTAAATTACTCTGAACAGCAAACAAAACAGCTGATTCATTCCAACAATAAGCTCTCTTCAATTGTTCAACACGTTCTACGAATTTTACAGAAGTAATTTCTCATTTACACGGATCAAATTCAGGCAACATTCTAATAATCTCGTTAATGCCATGGTGGGGAACATTTTCCTCTCTCGCTCTCTGAGAAACAAACTCGTTTGCATTTGCATTCAAATGATTGCTCATGTTTTCATACGGCGAAAATCTATTGCTCGTTGCTCTTGCCTCTCCAAAGCATGTCGAGTTTTGCACGGTTGTATACGCCGGTGCAACATTTGAATTCAACGAATATTGCGGAGCATGATTGTGCAGAGTTGTTCGTTCATTCCTGAACGACGCCGACGCAACATTTGAAAATAACGAATACTGCTGTGCATGATTGTGCGAGGTTGTTGGTTCACTAATACATGACGACACATATGCATTCATAGGCAATTGAGACACACTGGACATATTTGTTACCGACTGACTTGTTGTTGTTGTTGTCGTTGTACTTGTATGTGGCTGTCCATTCACAACAACCATCTGCGCATCAATCAACGACGAATTTTGCGGACATGCACTTTCTTGCATGACACTTTCACAATTTGTACTTTCTTCCATTGAAGCAATTCTTTTGGTGAGAGATGTTACAGCTTCTATTAAACAACACATGTTCTTCTGCATCTCCTCCATCTGATCTTTCTTTCCATGTTTTGGAATACAATCCTCAAACCCCATTAGTGTTTCCTCTGAACTTGAAGCACCATCCTCCTCCACATAATCTGGATTATCCTCATCAAATCGTCGTAATTTGGCCACAAGCTCTGCCTTATTACCTGATGTTCTTAATCCTCGATTTTGGAGCTTCTTCTTCAGCTCTACCAATGTACACTCTGAGTACTCCATGCCTTCTCCACAAATTTCAGCGACACACGCAACGAAATAGTTTATGGGACACAACTGGAACCTTCTATAGAGACACACTCTAACTTCTGCGACACACGCACTTTTCCTGGTTAAATCTTTTGCGACACACGCACTTTATTAACCCTTGTTCACAGGAATTTCTATTTCGGATTCTTTATCTCACTTCTGATTATTTGTCAGGATAATCGAGTAAGAACACTTAACACGTCCGTTCGGTTTAATTCCTTTTATTGAACTCCCTCTTCATTACCAATCGTAAAGTGAAGAGTTGCCAGATTACCCATCTGACGTTTACAATTAAAATACAAAAGTAATAGATTAACATCAATAACATAAATACGTATGACATTTACTTACAACTGAATCTCCTTTATTTAATGAAATACGTGTCGCTTTGCTTGTCTACGTCCTGAAGATATTCTTGCAACCAACTCCAACGTTCTCTTCACAAACAGTAACAAGTGTCAAGATGCTGCGTTGTTTTGATGTACCGTTATATTTTCTTCTTAAAAATTTTCACCCTACGTCTTAGTATCGGTGGCACGACTGCCGTGACTACTCGCGCTTTTTATTGCCATATAACAAAACACAAAACTATAACACTAAGAAAACTTGGTTAAGATGTTCAAGAAACGAGATTTAAAATACGGAGTTTTTTTTATTGATCTAACAAATTAAGTTCTAACAATAGGTCTCTTTTATTTGGTAAGCTAACATTTCCGCTAACCTTTTTTTATATGAAGTTTTTTTTATTTTAGATAAAAAAAACTCCATACAAAGAAATAAGCGAAAATGCTAACTTTCTTATGTTGGCTCTACAACCTGTTATTGGTCCTGGCCTCATTAAGAAATCGTCTCCGAGCATTTCGGTCTTGTGCGTGCTCTCTCCAGTTCGTAATACCAAAGATTTTTCATGTCTTCTTCCACTTGGTCCTTCCACCGGAGACTCCGTCTTCCCTGTCTGCGCTTACCGTGGTAATTGTCGTCTAACGACTTTCTAGCTGGAGTATCTGGGTTCATTCGACCGACATGACCTAGCCAGCGCAACAAAGTACATACCAGCGATTCGCTGAGACAATCTTTATTTTTATCTTCTGGCTGACATCGTTTTTTTAGTTTAGCGGAAATGCTAGCTTGTCAAATAAAACATGGGTAATGTTGTATTGTTTAAAAAAAATCAAATGCACATGCAAACATAATGATGAATACTGCACATTAGGGTTATGACAAATTTTAAATATTTTTGCCTGGGGTTCTAAATGGTGAACTTTCACCTAAAACTCACAGAAATGACATTGATTTTACCATACGTTGAAAAAACCTCCCGAACCTAAGACAGTTTCATTTCAGGAATTCACTTTAAAACTTGTATGCTTAACAAAGCTCAAAAACAAATTTAAAATCATCTCTCCAGCCAAGATTCTTATACTCTCGTACTACTGCTGTGCCCTTGTATGCAGTTTGCAAATCATCGTACTGCTCCCAAATCTTTTCAATAAACTTGTAGTTAATGTTAGGCGTTTTTGATTGTATGGGAAAAAAGAAATCCAACACATGTCGCAGAACAAGATCAAGAATGTGGTGTTGGCAACCGACGTATTGAGGTTCAGCGAGGTTTAAGCTTGGTCACAACACCATTTTTGTTACCAGTATTGACTGCTGTTGTGTCACAGATGATCATCTGAATACTTTTCCATGCATTGTAATCATCAAGCAGGTCGTGTAGTGGTTTATAAATGTCTGTAGAGGATCCACTGTCACAAGCCAAGTTGCAATGTTCTTTTGTCATTGTTCAAGCACACAACTTGGTACTCAGTCTTCTCAATTTTCTTGCCGTCAAAATGCAAACAAAATTTCTCTTCGAAGATTAGTTCCATGAGGCGGTTCTTAACTTGATCTGCATCTCTGATTGTTCGATGCCACACTCCAGATTGTGATGGTGTTGGGACACCAACTCCATTTTCAGCCAGACTGTGAAGCACCCGTGACATAAACAATTTACAGACTTTGTTGTGTGGCGTACAGCACGCTTTCACTGGTTACGGTGATAATGGCTTGGCTTGTCGAGGCTTCTGATTTGCACCTTTTGGAAGGATGAATTGTTGACATGGGAGCCACTTTCACAGTTGTATATCCCACCCTGCCCCCTGATTGCAGTTGTAATTTGTACAGTTCTTTGTCCTCACTACAAAGCCAATTCCCACTTGTTTTTGTAATGTCAAATACAAGGTGAAGATTATCTTTATATACTGCATTTGGTCGCTTTCTGTGTTTCTCAAAAGCTGTGATTAATTTGTCAACCTTTGCACATACTTGTTGTTTGGAAAGCACAGGAAAGTTTAACTTATGCCACAGATTCACCAATTCCTCGGATATTTTTCTTAGACGATCATGTCGTCCCTTCAATTCATCAAAAAGACCCAAGAATCTTCCAACGATATCCCTGTTGGAAGGCATTTTGCATAATACCTCACTTATATCCTGTTTCTTGCAAATTCGCGACTTACATCGAAATGTTAAATAAACAAAATTACATATCATTCACTACGGAATAATAACAGACAGAAATGATTGTCGTCGATCAGCTGGAACACAATTAGGCGTTCGGCGACAACTGCATAGAAAACAAAATTACTTCCAATAGATATGAACAACAACTATACAATACAGTGGAAAATCGAAAAAGTTAAAAGTGATTACTGGTCAGGTTCGGGAGGGTTTTTAATGATCTAATAAAAGTAACCTCAGATCAGTGATAGGTAAATGTTCATTAAATGCAACATCAGGAAAATAAAAATTTTGAAAAAATTGTTTTTGTCATAACCCTACCACTCTTTTTGTGTAGGACTTCTTTGTTGCAAGCAGTGATGTCAACTTTCTAGAAACTAAATGCGTAAAAATCGCTCTTCGGTTTTAAATACAATGAAAGTTCATCTAACATACAAGTGAACATGAATTGAAATTACGCAACAATTTCCTTTTATACGTGTAAAAAACTTTCAGCTTTTTTTGCCGTTTTGTTAATAATCTGGCCGTTTTCTAGTCTTTTTTGCTCCTCGGCTGTTGGCAACACTGATAATATCTTTGTCCCAGCTATCTTCTAACACAATTCATAGTAGTGAGAGTGAAGAGAATTGAGTAGTCAAAGAGAGTAAAAATTGCGATTTTGTTTACGTTTGTTGTTTTTGTGAACGATACAGAATACATACATACATTTACGTGCACACTATAAGAAAAACAATTCGACATTTCCAAACTTTCCATTTATGCATAAATAAAAATGTATAAAGGAAACACAAATGTGGGAGTAGAAAAAAAACAAGAGGAAAATTTAAACTGGAGTCGGAGTCGACCAAATTTTTTCGACTCCGACTCCAGCTCTAAAAAAAATTCGACTCCGACTCGTAGCATTAATTTTAATTTTCCATTTTGAAGAGTATTCAACTATGTTATCCAGAGCCCTCTGCATGGAAACTAATATATCCTGCGCGAGGAGGCCTGAGCACAAAATGGCAGAATCATCGGCGAAAAATGCATACTCGCAATTTTCAACCTGAGGGAAATCAGCGGTGTAAATAAAGGTTTTTTTTTATTGGGGTATAGAACTTTAAGTTGGCATCACTTTTTTAACTGGCGGCCATTTTGTCAGCTGTAAAGTGATTAATATTTAGTTTGGCTCGCCATTTCATCATGAACAGGTTGACAAAAGAACAACGCTTGCAAATCGTGCAAATTCATTTCGAAAGTAATGGTTCAGTTCGGGAAGTTCACCGCAAGCTCCGTCCGAATGAATCGATTCGCCACCGTGCACAGCAATTGGAGCTTTGTCCATCAACTTTATGGAAGATTTTGCGCAAAGATCTTGGCTTGCGACCTTACAAGATCCAGCTTGTGCAAGAATTAAAGCCGCGAGACCATGCAATGCGTCGTGATTTTGGTGTATGGGCCGAAAATGAGATTCATCTCGATGCTGATTTTCATCACAATTGGAAAATTGGACCTGTAGAATTGGCTTTATTCGAGCCAGCCGCGGCGGCCACATGAAATCATATTTAAACATTAATGGCATAAAATTATCCTTCCAATAAAGCCAAATTAATGGACATTATTTGCTCAAATTTTGCTCATATTACTCAGGAGACTGGTGGTTTTCCAGGTTTCGGAATCGGTATTACCTTGGCCTGTTTCCAACCAGAAGGGAAGTATTGAAATTTCATACACGCACCAAATATAGACGCTAAATGAGTAAAAGCGGCATGTGGCAGGTTCTTCAAATATAAATTTTGTATCCAAACCACAGGATTTTTTAATCTTCATATTCCTAATGTAGTTTTTGATAGTCATCGCGGTTATATTAATATCTAAATCTGGAGTTATATAAGCCGTGCTGTTAAAATTATTTAAAGTACCGATAACTAACTGTTCCGTGTTCTGGCATTGTATATTATCACAAGTATGATGATTGGAAAGGAAATGATCAGCAAAAAGTTCAGACTTCGAGGCGACTACGGGGACTCTACTATTCACATCAGTAATGGCCGGAATACTTGTGATTCTCTTTCTTAGTATCTTGGAAATATTCCAAAAGGGCTTGGAACGGGTGTCCAATCTGGCTAATCTGCTATCCCAACCCTTGTTTCTAAAACACCATATCTCATTAGAGTGGTTACAAAAAAATGATTTTATATTTTTCATTGTCTCACCCCCCTAAAATATGCAAATGGACTAAAAAATGAGATTGGGAAAGTTTGAGCTCAATCCGATAACCATAACTTAAAATTTATTGATTGTAGAAGTCTAATTCAATTTTTATACGATAGCTAGTGTAATTTTTATCAATATCAATTTTATACATTTTTCTTCTATGTCTTATAGTTAAAGTAGTAGTTAGCATTTATTAAGTTAGGGTCCAATGTATTGGCCCAAACGTGAATTTCAATGCGATGGTTGAAAACATTCAAATAATCAAAATAGCGTTCGCGGCCGAACCTCGCATATGCAGTTTTCGAGTTATTCGGAGTTCTACATTTGTTCAAAAACCGGGTTACGAATAATCGAACTGTTAGAAAGCCATTTCTTAATACTCGAAATTCGTTTTTACACAAACTCGGTTTTGGTTTTGAACACACTATTTGTGGCTCTATACAGCGGTTGATTTTAAAGTCGGTTGACATTACAACATATGTGTCTGCTCTCTGGACGATGAGCTCCATGACATCAGCTGATATTTATAACGATTCGCGGCTCTTCATGATAATTGGCAATTATTTTAAGTAAAAATAAGTGAAAACAAAACAAATCAGGATTTACGAAATTTATAAAAAGAAGTATAAAAAACATCTAAATAAATAATGTCAATTTAGCATTTTAATCATTTTAATCTATAGTTCAGTGTTAATTTCGCTATAAAAACCAAATTTTATATAGAATTTGAAAAAAAAAATATGGATCGACCGACAACTTCTAGAGAATCAATGGGCATGATGACGAGGGAAGCCGATAAAATTTATTTAATTGGCCACGTGTCTCATCAAATCACTGGCAATAAATTGCCTTCTAATTGCCAAGTGTTACGTGTCTTATTTTATAATATGCGTCAAGTGAAGTTAATGAAACGAGAAGCAGCAAGCCTTACGATAAGGGAGGTTCTTCTGTTTTGGGAGAAAGCTAAGATACCAACCAGGGCTATTCAGCATTGTGTCGCAAAGCTGGAAAAACTTTATGACGTGTGGAAGAATCTACAAAAAAGTGTTTCAAGATCAACAAACGCATCACAAATTGAAAAAGACGATCAAGTTTTGACGACTTATTTGACATTGCCCATCAGGATGCTCTCGCCAAAATATCTGAAAAAGACAAACAATTTTTGTTGAATCAGAGAAAAAAAGGTCGTCCTGGCTGTATGGGAGGCATCGATATGAAAAATGTTAATGCTGAAAAGCGAAAAGAAGCCAGACAAGAAGCTGCGATAACAAGACTCAAAAAATCAATTACAAATACAGGTAAGGTCATGCCTTAAAAAATAAATTATTAATTATTACTATTATAAAGTGGCATTACCCTTTCAAAAGGTGAAAAATATATAGAACTGGAATCTTCATCAAGCAGTGAATCAGATGATGAGCCGATGCAAGATGCTGACTACAATTTACACAATCAAGAGGAACCAGAACCACAACCAAAAAAGAGAAGATACTGCCGATGAACCAAAGAAATCATTACTGAAAAATTGTCTGTATTATTAGACCGGTGCTCCATTACTGACAGGGATGCTGTTCGGATTATAGTTGCTACAGCAGAAGCGTTAGGCCATAGCCCCCAACAGTTTATTCTAAGTAGGAGTACCATACGACTACGCAGACAACAATTTCGGCAACAAAGAACGAATCTCATTAGTAGTAGGTTCAAAAATTCGGATTTACGAGGTGCTGTTGTACATTGGGATGGAAAATTGCTTCCAGATTTGTTAAGAAAAGAAAATGTAGAGAGATTAGCCATTTTAATTTCTTGTGGAGATGAAGAACAACTAATAGGAGTTCCAGTTCTCGAAAATGGTACTGGGATAAATCAGGCTAATGCTGTAATGTCAGCAGTTGAGCAGTGGGGAGCGGGAGACAAAATTCAAGCAATGTGCTTTGATACCACTTCTGTAAATACTGGGTGCCGAAGAGGAACTTGCATTCTCCTAGAGCAGTTGTTTGAAAAAGACTTTCTTTATTTAGCATGTCGCCACCATATTCTAGAACTTGTTTTAAAAGAAGTCTTCAATTATAAAATGGGTAGAACTTCTGCTCCTCAACCAGATTTATTTCAAAAATTCCGGGATGAGTGGTCAAACATCGACAAAACAAAATACAAAACGGTTTTAGAAGATGAACGCATTAGAAATAAATTAAGAGACGCAGACCATATTGCAATTTTTCTATTTGAAGAATTAAAAAACTTGCAGCCTAGAGATGACTACAAAGAATTTATTCATCTATGTCTGATTTATTTAGGATACTTGGAAACGGAAACAATTAGTTTTAGATTACCAGGAGCTATACATCATGCCAGGTGGATGGCTAAATCAATTTACTGCCTTAAAATTTATCTTTTCAGAGATAAACAATACATTTGACCCTAACCTAATAAATGCTAAATACTACTTTAACTATAAGACATAGAAGAAACATGTATAATATCACTCCTATCATGGTATCTATTCCATTGCTGTCTAAAATAATTTCTTTTTTTAATCGATTTTAAAATATATGATGGCAAATTTACAAAAGCATTTCTCACCTCATTCTTGGGCGTACTCATATCAATGGCTGTTAGAATAGAATTAGTTAAGTTAAGTATGCGTTCATCAATATCATTCGTGCCGGCAATGCTGTCAAGGTCTAAAGGGTTCTCCGTCAAATATCTATTAATATATGACTTATATCCGTTCCAATTTGTCTTCCGAAAATCATATTGTAAATTTTGAAGTCGAGATAAAGTTGATGAATTAATTGAAAACAGAACGGGCAAGTGATCAAAATTCAAAGCGTTCACAACTACAGGATTATCCATAAAGTGTGGAACATTCGTTAAAATTAGATCGATCGTAGATGGTTGACATCTCAAAGCAGTGGGTATATGTGTCGGATTATCGGGAAACCGAATTGAAAATGTAAAGAATATGGTCAAGTCCGATAGTATATTTTCCCATGAATTCGCTATGGTACATCCCCAACCTCTGTGCTTGCTGTTCAAATCACCGCATATAAAAAAGTCACCTCCTATGTTCAGAAGCTTTCGGAGATCGCTTTTAAACTCGGATCTTTTGGAGTTATTGGAACGACCCCCTGGGAAATATTCGGAAACAATTTTCAAAATTTCATTTACATAAAGTTCCACAATAGAATTTTCAATCAATTTTGTGTCAACACTGTCAATTTGTCGAACTTTAAGAGAGTTGTGAACAATGAGTGCAACACCTCCACCTCTACGATTAGAACGGTCACAACGAAAACATCTGTAAGAAGGGTGGGTTAATCTATCTTTTTTTCGAGCCATTTCTCGGATAAAATACAAATATCGATCTTTTTATAAAGTAAATAATCAAATAAATCATAAATTTTTCCACGAATGCTTCTTGCATTCCATAACATTAAACTAATTTTAGTATCCATAATTATTCATAAATATTAGAGTATAAATATTTAATAGTTAACTGAGCAATCGCCTTAAATTGTTGCTCTTTCGATTTGTTACGAAGTATTGAACTGTAAGAGACATTGGTCGAATACATACTTTTTGAAAAGTTGTTGTTGTCGTTTATTACAGCGAAGTTTTGTGGTATTATTGTTGCTGATATTACGATGATATGGCTATATGTGACTGCCATTGCAGTTGGCACATTTGATTTTTTCTGGGGTTTTGCAATCAGTTGTTTTGTGTTTGCCGGCACAGTAAGCACATTTCGTTCGGACAGAGCACCATCTCTCGCCATGGCCGAACATTTGACAATTTCTGCATTGAACAATTCTGTTCTTTGACTTTTTGTGGTGATCCCATCGAATTATTGTACGGAAGAGGCAACTATGATCTCTTTTAAGAGTGTTTAGGTTGACCGAACCAATGTCAAACATTACTATGTAAAGCGTGTCTTTAAAACCATCATAGGTTTTGCTCACAATTTTAACATCTTTACATTTTAAACCACGAGAATTTAGTTCACTTCTAACCTCATTGGAAGTTTTGTATTCCAAACCAAAAATTACGGCTTTAAAAACACGATCGCAAATTTTGTCATGTGTGAAAAATTGGCATTCATTATTCTTTAAAATATCTATTACAGCATTGTATAAATTTAATTCTTCGCAAATAATTTTTACACCAATAGACATTTTCTTAAGGCGGTATGCAGTGTGTCCATCTCGCTGTAGCAACGAATGCACAAACTCGATATTTTGGCCTATGATCTTGATAGGTGGAATAAATTGCTTAACAACAGCACTCGCGCCAGGGGTTTCTTCTTCATCATCGGAGTCAGACAAAGCTTGTAGAGGTAGAAAATAATTCCTTTTCGGAGGCCCAGGGCCATCGGCATTTTTTTTACGTTTTGTACCCATTTCTATGAAATGGCTACAGTTTTATGAGTATTTAGCAAGGTTTTGTAACGATAAGAACAGAGAGCGAGAGTAACACGTCCGATCGCGCCATGTCATTGTGCGCGGCAAATAACTCAGCGTACTGACCCACCAGAGATGTATGGCTCGAATGGGAAAGCCAAGAATTATTATGGACATTGAAATCACCAATAACTGCAATTTCACTATCTGGATAATCTTCTAAAATTTTTGAAATGGAATCGGAAAGGGCGTCGAAGCCATTTTGGGTAGCCTCCCTTTCCAAACTTGGGCTTCTGTAAAGAAACCCGAAATGCAAAGTGTGTGATCCAATCCTGAATTTAACTCAAAGGGAGTAAAATTCTGGATCTTGTGAGTCTAAATGTTGCTGACTCTGAAACACCACACCATTACGAATATAAACCACAAGACCTCTGTGAGAAAAAAAGAGGATAGCGTGTGATAACCGGGAATGTGAAAATCGTGTGGATCAGAATCCTCACATGCCTGGGTCTCACATAGAGCGAGGACATCCGGTCTATGGAAGTTAACGTGCGAGTATACCGCAAAAAAATTCGTCCTAAGCCCACAAATATTCGCAAAGTGAATTTTTTACCTACCTACCATGACACTACCAAAAAGCAAGACAACATCAAAACATCAAAAGTCTGCTTTACCAAATACAGACTTTGGGCAACATCACGTTGGTGTTATTGATATTATTACACCATTTCTTAAGTGGGTTGAATGGTACATTTGTATGGGAGGTGCCAGATTTCCAAGATTTCGTCCAAAACTTTGTGAAGCTAGACTTGCCAGACTTTCAAGTTCATGTCTGACAGTTTGTACAGTTAGAGCTTTACTAAATACAAAATTTGGGCAAGATAGGGTTGGGAATTTTGGTATTATTACTCGATTTCGTCCAAAACTTTGTGAAGGTATACGCTTACTAAATACAAAATTTGGGCGAGATTACTTTGTCATATTGATAATATTTTTTTAAGTGGCGGGATGGTACATTTGTATGGGAGGTACCAGAAGGGGACTTGCCAGCTTTACTAAATACAAAATTTGGGCAAGATAGCGTTGTGAATTTTGGTATTATTACTCGATTTCTAAGGTCGCGGGATGTTACATTTGTATGGGAGGTACCATGAGGGGAGTTGCCAAACTTCCAAGTACATGTCTGACAGTTTGTACAGTTAAAGCATTACTAAATACAAAATTTGGGCAAGATCGCGTTGGCGGTATTGATAGTATTATACGCTATCTAAGGAGTTGGAATGGTACATTTGTATGGGAGGTACCATGATGGGAGTTGCCAGACTTCCACGTTCTTGTCTGAAAGTTTGTTGATAATATTACACGGTTTTTAAGTGGCGGGATGGTACATTTGTATAGGAGGTACCAGAAGGGGAGTTGCCAGACTTCCACGTTCTTGTCTGACAGTTTGTACAGTTATAGCTTTACTAAATGCAGAATTTGGATAGGATCGCATTGGTGGTACTAATATTATTACACCATTTCTTAAGTGGGTGGAATGGTACATTTGTATGGAAGGTACCAGAAGGGGAGTTGCCAGACTTCCACGTTCTTGTCTGACAGTTTGTACAGTTATAGCTTTACTAAATGCAGAATTTGGATAGGATCGCATTGGTGGTACTAATATTATTACACCATTTCTTAAGTGGGTGGAATGGTACATTTGTATGGAAGGTACCAGAACGGGAGCTGCCAGACTTCCACGTTCTTGTCTGAAAGTTTTTTGATAATATTAAGTGGCGGGATGGTACATTTGTGTGGGAGGTACCAGAAGGGGAGTTGCCAGACTTCCACGTTCTTGTCTGAAAGATTATACAGTTATCGCTTTACTAAATACAAAATTTGGGCAAGATAGCGTTGGGAATATTGGTATTATTATTCGATTTCTAAGGGCGCGGGATGGTACATTTGTATGGGAGGTACCATGAGGGGAGTTGCCAGTCTTCCAAGTTCTTGTCTGACAGTTTGTACAGTTATAGCTTTACTAAATGCAGAATTTGGACAGGATCGCGTTGGTGGTATTACTATTATTACACCATTTCTTAAGTGGGTGGAATGGTACATTTTTATGGGAGGTACCAGAAGGGGAGTTGCCAGAATTCGTATTGTGAAGCTATACGTTTACTAAATACAAAATTTGGGCAAGATCGAGTTGGTGGTATTGATATTATTACACCATTTCTTAAGTGGGTGGAATGGTACATTTGTATGTACCAGGAGGGGAGTTGCCAGACTTCCATGTTCTTTTCTGAAAGTTGGTATAGTTATAGCTTTACTAAAAACAAAATTTGGGCAAGATCGAGTTGGCGGTATGGATATTATTACACCTTTTCTTAAGTGGGTGGAATGGTACATTAGTATGTACCAGGAGGGGAGTTGCCAGACTTCCAAGTTCTTGTCTGACAGTTTGTACAGTTATAGCTTTACTGAATACAGAATTTGGGCAAGAACGCGTTGGTGGTATTAATATTATTACACTATTTCTTAAGTGGGTGGAATAATACATTTTTACGGGAGTTACCAGAAGGGGAGTTGCCAGATTTCCAAGCTTTCGTCCAAAACTTTGTGAAGCTAGACTTGCCAGACTTCCAAGTTCTTGTCTGGCAGTTTGTACAGTTATAGCTTTACTAAATACAAAATTTGGGCAAGATAGCGTTGGGAATATTGGTATTATTACTCGATTTCTAAGGGCGCGGGATGGTACATTTGTATGGGAGGTACCATGAGGGGAGTTGCCAGACTTCCAAGTTCATGTCTGGCAGTTTGTGAAGATATACGTTTACTAAATACAAAATTTGGGCAAGATATCGTTGGGAATATTGGTATTATTACTCGATTTCTAAGGGCGCGGGATGGTACATTTGTATGGGAGGTACCACGAGGGGAGTTGCCAGACTTCCAAGTTCATGTCTGACAATTTGTACAGTTATATCTTAACTAAATACAAAATTTGGGCAAGATAGCGTTGGGAGTTTAGGTATTATTACTCGATTTCTTAAGTGGGTGGAATGGTACATTTGTATGGGAGGTACCAGAAGAGGATTTGCCAGATTTCCAAGCTTTATTGATAGTATTACACGCTTTCTAAGGAGGTGGAATGGTACATTTGTATGGGAGGTACCAGGAGGGGAGTTGCCAGACTTCCATGTTCTTGTCTGAAAGTTGGTACAGTTATAGCTTTACTGAATACAGAATTTGGGCAAGAACGCGTTGGTGGTATTGATATTATTACACGACTTCTTAAGTGGGTGGAATGGTACATTTGTATGGGAGGTACCAGAAGGGGAGTTGCCAGACTTCCAAGCTTTCGTCTAAAACTTTGTGAATGTATAAGTTTACTAAATGCAATTTGGACAGGATCGCGTTGGTGGTATTCATATTATTACACCATTGGGTGGAATGGTAAATTTTTATGGGAGGTACCAGAAGGGGAGTTGCCAAATTTCCAAGCTTTACTGATAGTATAACACGCTTTCTAAGGAGGTGGAATGGTACATTTGTATGGGAGGTACCATGAGGGGGGTTGCCAGACTTCCACGTTCTTGTCTGGAAGTTTGTTGATAATATTACACGGTTTTTAAGTGGCGGGATGGTACATTTGTATGGGAGGTACCAGAAGGGGAGTTCCCAGATTTCCAAGCTTTTGTCCAAAACTTTGTGAAGCTAGACTTGCCACACTCCCAAGTTCATGTCTGACAGTTTGTACAGTTATAGCTTTCCTAAATACAAAATTTGGGCAAGATAGCGTTGGGAATTTTGTTATTATTACTCGATTTCTTAAGTGGGTGTAATGGTACATTTGTATGGGCGGTCCCAGAAGGGGAGTTGCCAGACTTCCAAGCTTTCGTCCAAAACTTTGTGAAGGTATACGTTTACTAAATACAAAATTTGGGCAAGATTACGTTTGTCATATTGATAATATTACACGGTTTTTATATGGCGGGATGGTACATTTATATGGGAGGTACCTAAAGGGAAGTTGCCAGACTTCCGATTACTAAATGCAGAATTTGGATAGGATCGCGTTGGTGGTATTAATATTATTACACCATTTCTTAAGTGGGTGGAATGGTACATTTTTATGCGAGGTACCAGAAGGGAAGTTGCCAGATTTCCAAGCTTTCGTTCAAAACTTTGTGAAGCTATACGTTTACTAAAACTTTGTGAAGCTATACGTTTACTAAATACAAAATTTGGTCAAAATCGAGTTGGTGGTATTGATATTATTACACCATTTCTTAAGTGGGTGGAATGGTATATTTGTATGGGAGGTACCAGAAGGGGTGTTGCCAGACTTCCAAGTTCTTGTTTGAAAGTTGGTCCAGTTATAGCTTTACTAAATACAGAATTTGGGCAGCATCGCAGTGGTGGTATTGATATTATTACTCGATTTCTAAGGGGATGGAATGGTACATTTGTATGGGAGGTACCAGAAGGGGAGTTGCCTGACTTTCACATTCTTGTCTGAAAGTTTGTACAGTTATAGCTTTACTGAATACAAAATTTGGGCAAGATAGCGTTGGGAATATTGGTATTATTACTCGATTTCTAAGTGCGCGGGATCACAAAACACAACTATAACGTTCTATCAGGAGGCCGTCCAACGTATTGGCCTAGTGATACAAATAAAATTCCTGACCTTTTGGACTTCGCTATATACAAAGGTATACCAAGAAATATGCTCGACATATCTAACAGCGATGACCTAAGTTCGGATCACTCTCCAATGATTATAAGCTACAGCACTACCATAGAGTTCGTAACCCGCAAACCTAAAATATTCACTTCGAAAACAGACATTACCTATTTTCAATCCTGGCTGGAAGGGAATATTGACCTAAATACTAAAATAGATACAACTGACGATTTGGATGATTGCGTTGAACATTTCAGCAGTTTAATTCATGAAGCAGCAGTCCTGTCTACTCCACAAGAAACAAATCAGCGACTTGGTCAAAATGTAGCTATCTCTGAAGAAATTAGACGCCTAGTCAGAGAAAAACGAAGATTAAGAGAATATGGCAAAGAACGAGAAACCCTATGGACAAAAGAAATCTAAACGCAGCTGTTAAGAACCTGAGTCAAAGACTACAAAATCAAAAAAATAAAGACGTTGGCAATTATTTGCGTAATCTCAGTGTTCTAGATACTGGTAAAGACAATTTTTTGTACAACGCTACAAGATACTTAAAACGACCTACAAAGCGAAATGTACCTATCAAAGACAAAAATGGTTCATGGTGCAGAAATGACGAATCAAAAGCTGCAGAATTCGCGTCACATCTTAAAGAAACTTTTACTCCAAACAGAAACTTTTACTCCAGACTTGCCAGACTTCCAAGTTCTTGTCTGGCAGTTTGTACAGTTATAGCTTTACTAAATACAAAATTTGGGCAAGATAGCGTTGGGAATATTGGTATTATTACTCGATTTCTAAGGGCGCGGGATGGTACATTTGTATGGGAGGTACCATGAGGGGAGTTGCCAGACTTCCAAGTTCATGTCTGACAGTTTGTACAGTTATAGCTTTACTAAATACAAAATTTGGGCAAGATAGCGTTGGGAATTTAGGTATTATTACTCGATTTCTTAAGTGGGTGGAATGGTACATTTGTATGGGAGGTACCAGAAGGGGAGTTGCCAGATTTCCAAGCTTTATTGATAGTATTACACGTTTTCTAAGGAGGTGGAATGGTACATTTGTATGGGAGGTACCAGAAGGGGAGTTCCCAGATTTCCAAGCTTTCGTCCAAAACTTTGTGAAGCTAGACTTACAAGTTCTTGTCAGGCAGTTTGTACAGTTATAGCTTTACTAAATACAAAATTTGGGCAAGATAGCGTTGGGAATTTAGGTATTATTACTCGATTTCTTAAGTGGGTGGAATGGTACATTTGTATGGGAGGTACCAGAAGAGGATTTGCCAGATTGCCAAGTTTTATTGATAGTATTACACGCTTTCTAAGGAGGTGGAATGGTACATTTATATGGGAGGTACCAGGAGGGGAGTTGCTAGACTTCCATGTTCTTGTCTGAAAGTTGGTACAGTTATAGCTTTACTGAATACAGAATTTGGGCAAGAACGCGTTGGTGGTATTGATATTATTACACGACTTCTTAAGTGGGTGGAATGGTACATTTGTATGGGAGGTACCAGAAGGGGAGTTGCCAGACTTCCAAGCTTTCGTCTAAAACTTTGTGAATGTATAAGTTTACTAAATGCAATTTGGACGGGATCGCGTTGGTGGTATTCATATTATTACACCATTGGGTGGAATGGTAAATTTTTATTGGAGGTACCAGAAGGGGAGTTGCCAAATTTTGGGAGGTGGTGGAATGGTACATTTGTATGGGAGGTACCATGAGGGGGGTTGCCAGACTTCCACGTTCTTGTGTGAAAGTTTGTTGATAATATTACGCGGTTTTTAAGTGGCGGGATGGTACATTTGTATGGGAGGTACCAGAAGGGGAGTTGCCAGACTTCCACGTTCTTGTCTGAAAGATTGTACAGTTATAGCTTTACTAAATACAACATTTGGGCAAGATAGCGTTGGGTATATTGGTACTATTATTCGATTTCTAAGGGCGCGGGACTTTACATTTGTATGGGAGGTACCAGAAGGGGAGTTGCGAGACTTCCAAGTTCTTGTCTGACAGTTTGTACAGTTATAGCTTTACTAAATGCAGAATTAAGACAGGATCGCATTGGTGGTATTAATATTATTACACCATTTCTTAAATGGGTGGAATGGTAAATTTTTATGGGAGGTACCAGAAGGGGAGTTCCCAGATTTCCAAGCTTTCGTCCAAAACTTTGTGAAGCTAGACTTGCCAGACTCCCAAGTTCATGTCTGACAGTTTGTACAGTTATAGCTTTCCTAAATACAAAATTTGGGCAAGATAGCGTTGGGAATTTTGGTATTATTACTCGATTTCTTAAGTGGGTGGAATGGTACATTTGTATGGGCGGTCCCAGAAGGGGAGTTGCCAGACTTCCAAGCTTTCGTCCAAAACTTTGTGAAGGTATACGTATACTAAATACAAAATTTGGGCAAGATTACGTTTGTCATATTGATAATATTACACGGTTTTTATGTGGCGGGATGGTACATTTGTATGGGAGGTACCAGAAGGGGAGTTGCCAGACTTTCACATTCTTGTCTGAAAGTTTGTACATTAATAGCTTTACTGAATACAAAATTTGGGCAAGATAGCGTTGGGAATATTGGTATTATTACTCGATTACTAAGTGCGCGGGATCACAAAACACAACTATAACGTTCTATCAGGAGGCCGTCCAACGTATTGGCCTAGTGATACAAATAAAATTCCTGACCTTTTGGACTTCGCTATATACAAAGGTATACCAAGAAATATGCTCGACATATCTAACAGCGATGACCTAAGTTCGGATCACTCTCCAATGATTATAAGCTACAGCACTACCATAGAGTTCGTAACCCGCAAACCTAAAATATTCACTTCGAAAACAGACATTACCTATTTTCAATCCTGGCTGGACGGGAATATTGACCTAAATACTAAAATAGATACAACTGACGATTTGGATGATTGCGTTGAACATTTCAGCAGTTTAATTCATGAAGCAGCAGTCCTGTCTACTCCACAAGAAACAAATCAGCGACTTGGTCAAAATGTAGCTATCTCTGAAGAAATTAGACGCCTAGTCAGAGAAAAACGAAGATTAAGAGGAATATGACAAAGAACGAGAAACCCTATGGACAAAAGAAATCTAAAGGCAGCTGTTAAGAACCTGAGTCAAAGACTACAAAATCAAAAAAATAAAGACGTTGGCAATTATTTGCGTAATCTCAGTGTTCTAGATACTGGTAAAGAAAATTTTTTGTACAACGCTACAAGATACTTAAAACGACCTACAAAGCGAAATGTACCTATCAAAGACAAAAATGGTTCATGGTGCAGAAATGACGAATCAAAAGCTGCAGAATTCGCGTCACATCTTAAAGAAACTTTTACTCCAAACAGAATTAATTCAAATGAAGGTCCAATTGTTGATTACCTGGATAAAGCATGTCCAGTTGACTTTCCTGTAAAACACATAAGCCCTGCAGAAGTAAAGGAGGAAATTAAAGCCTTAAAAAAGACAAAATCACCAGGCTATGACCAGATAGGAGCAAGAATAATTAAATCCTTACCAAACAAAGGTATACTATTTTTGACCCTCCTATTTAATGTAATTCTTCGATTGTTGTACTTCCCAACTCAATGGAAATGCCTTAAATAGTTAGTTATGATACTAAAGCCCAACAAATCCGAACATTCTGTTACGTCCTATCTGCCAATAAGCTTTTTTTCAAAACTGTTCGAAAGAATTTTTCTTCGTCTATTACTTCCAATCTTGAGCGGCCTTAACACCATTCCAGAGTACCAATTTGGTTTCCGCCACAAGCATGGAACATTAGAACAAATACACAGAATTGTTAATGTTATTAGAGATGCCCTAGAAGAAAAAAGTATTGCTGCGGTGTATTCTTGGACGTTCAGCAAGCGTTTGACAAAGTCTGGCACAATGGCCTGCTTTTTAAACTTAAAAGTATCCTTCCTGGTCCCATGTATATTTTCTTTAAATCCTATCTGGACCTATGGGATACAACTTTGCGGGACGGCTAGTAAATCGAACATTGAAATACTTCAGAGATTCCAGTCCAAAGTGTTAAGAGCAATCGTCGATGGTCCATGGTATGTATCTAATCGTACTATACACAGCGATTTAAACATCCCCTTCATAATTTATGAAATTGCGGCGTTCCACTCGAACTATTTACAAAGGCTAAGTAATCATGAAAATCCATTGGCTATCGCATTATTAGATGACACAAATGAATCTAATAGATAAAAAGACATCATATTCTGGATCTGCCTTTCAGACAGTAACTTGACTTTAGCACCACAACATATCAATTGTTTCTTGCACTCTTTATATTTATTTTTGTACATAAACTTAAGCATTAACAATAAGTAAATATATGTTTTATTGTTAGTGCACATTTATACTAAATCATCAAAATTGTATTCCAAATTGCTGTGTATACTGATGCACAGTAAAGTATGTTATTTTTTTCCTTACTATGAAATTTGCTTATTATCGCAAGATAGATTGCAAATAAATAAATATTAAAAAAAAAAAAAAAATTCTTAAGTGGGTGGAATGGTAAATTTTTATGCGAGGTACCAGAAGGGGAGTTGCCAGACTTCCAAGTTCTTGTCCAAAACTTTGTGAAGGTATACGTTTACTAAATACAAAATTTGGGCAAGATTACGTTTGTCCTATTGATAATATTAGACGGTTTTTAAGTGGCGGGATGGTACAACCTATAGCTAGACAAAGTTTTGAAAAAAATTTGGAAGTCTGGCAACTTCCTTTCTTGTACCTCCCACACAAATATACCATCCCGCCTACCTTAGAAATCGTGTAATAACACCAATATGCCCAATGACGTCTTGACCAAATTTTGTATTTAGTAAACGTATAGTTAGACTAAGTTTTGGACAACAACTTGGCAGTGTGGCAACTCCCCTTCTGGTACCTCCAATACAAAAGTACCATCCCGACTACCTTAGAAATCGTGTAATAACACCGATATGACCAACGACATCTTGCCCAAATTTTGTATTTAGTAAACGTATAGTTAGACTAAGTTTTGGACAAAAACTTGGAAGTCGTGCAACTCCCGTTCTGGTACCTCCCATACAAATGTGCCATCCCGCCTACCTTATACATCGTGTAATAACACCAATATGCCCAATGACGTCTTGACCAAATTTTGTATTTAGTAAACGTATAGTTAGACTAAGTTTTGGACAACAACTTGGCAGTGTGGCAACTCCCCTTCTGGTACCTCCCATACAAAAGTACCATCCCGACTACCTTAGAAATCGTGTAATAACACCAATATGACCAACGACATCTTGCCCAAATTTTGTATTTAGTAAACGTATAGGTAGACTAAGTTTTGGACAAAAACTTGGAAGTCTGGCTACTCCCCTTCTGGTACCTCCCATACAAATATACCATCCCGACTACCTTATAAATCGTGTAATAACACCAATATGCCCAATGACGTCTTGACCAAATTTTGTATTTAGTAAACGTATAGTTAGACTAAGTTTTGGACAACAACTTGGCAGTGTGGCAACTCCCCTTCTGGTACCTCCCATACAAAAGTACCATCCCGACTACTTTAGAAATCGTGTAATAACACCAATATGACCAACGACATCTTGCCCAAATTTTGTATTTAGTAAACGTATAGGTAGACTAAGTTTGGGACAAAAACTTGGAAGTCTGGATACTCCCCTTCTGGTACCTCCCATACAAATATACCATCCCGACTACCTTATAAATCGTGTAATAACACCAATATGCCCAATGACGTCTTGACCAAATTTTGTATTTAGTAAACGTATAGTTAGACTAAGTTTTGGACAACAACTTGGCAGTGTGGCAACTCCCCTTCTGGTACCTCCCATACAAATATACCATCCCGCCTACCTTTGAAATCGTGTAACAACACCAATATGCCCAATGAGATCTTGCCCAAATTTTGTATTTAGTAAACGTATAGTTAGTCTAAGTTTTGGACAAAAACTTGGAAGTCTGGCAACTCCCCTTCTGGTACCTCCCATACAAATAAACCACCCCGTCTACCTTTGAAATCGTGTAACAACACCAATATGCCCAATGACGTCTTGCCCAAATTTTGTATTTGGTAAACGTTAGTTAGACTAAGTTTTGGACAAAAACTTGGCAGCCTGGGAACTTCCCTTCTGGTACCTCCCATACAAATATACCACCCGTCTACCTTAGAAATCGTGTAATAACACCAATATTGCTAACGCGATCCTGCCCAAATTTTGTATTTAGTAAACATCAGACAAAGTTTTGGACAAAAACTTGGCAGTCTGGCAACTCCCCTTCGGGTACCTCCCATACAAATATACCACCCCGTCTACCTTAGAAATCGTGTAATAACACCAATATGACCAACGATATCTTGCCCAAATTTTGTATTTAGTAAACGTATAGTTAGACTAAGTTTTGGACAGAAACTTGGCAGCCTGGCAACTTCCCTTCTGGTACCTCCCATACAAATATGCCATCCCGACTACCTTTGAAATCGCGTAACAACACCAATATACCCAATGAGATCTTGCCCAAATTTTGTATTTAGTAAACGTATAGTTAGACTAAGTTTTGGACAAAAACTTGGCAGCCTGGCAACTTCCCTTCTGGTACCTCCCATACAAATATACCACCCCGTCTACCTTAGAAATCGTGTAATAACACCAATATTGCTAACGCGATCTTGCCCCAATTTTGTACTTAGTAAACGTATAGGTAGACTAAGTTTTGGATAAAAACATGGCAGTATGGCAACTCCCGTTCGGGTACCTCCCATACAAATATGCCATCCCGCCTGCCTTAGAAATCGTGTAATAACACCAATATGCCCAATGACATCTTGCCCAAATTTTGTATTTAGTAAACGTATAGTTAGTCTAAGTTTTGGACAAAAACTTGGCAGTATGGCAACTCCCGTTCGGGTACCTCCCATACAAATATGCCATCCCGCCTACCTTTGAAATCGTGTAACAACACCAATATACCCAATGAGATCTTGCCCAAATTTTGTATTTAGTAAACGTATAGATAATCTAAGTCTTGGACAAAAACTTGGAAGTCTGGCAACTCCCCTTCTGGTACCTCCCATACAAATATACAATCCCGCCTACCTTTGAAATCGTGTAACAACACCAATATGCCGAATGAGATCTTGCCCAAATTTTGTATTTAGTAAACGTATAGTTAGTCTAAGTTTTGGACAAAAACTTGGCAGTATGGCAACTCCCGTTCGGGTTCCTCCCATACAAATATGCCATCCCGCCTACCTTAGAAATAGTGTTACAACACCAATATGCCCAATGAGATCTTGCCCAAATTTTGTATTTAGTAAACGTATAGTTAGTCTAAGTTTTGGACAAAAACTTGGAAGTCTGGCAACTCCCCTTCTGGTACCTCCCATACAAATATACCACCCCGTCTACCTTAGAAATCGTATAATAACACCAATATTGCTAACGCGATCTTGCCCCAATTTTGTATTTAGTAAACGTATAGGTAGACTAAGTTTTGGATAAAAACATGGCAGTATGGCAACTCCCGTTCGGGTACCTCCCATACAAATATGCCATCCCGCCTACCTTAGAAATCGTGTAATAACACCAATATGCCCAATGACATCTTGCCCAAATTTTGTATTTAGTAAACGTATAGTTAGTCTAAGTTTTGGACAAAAACTTGGCAGTATGGCAACTCCCGTTCGGGTACCTCCCATACAAATATGCCATCCCGCCTACCTTTGAAATCGTGTAACAACACCAATATGCCGAATGAGATCTTGCCCAAATTTTGTATTTAGTAAACGTATAGTTAGTCTAAGTTTTGGACAAAAACTTGGCAGTATGGCAACTCCCGTTCGGGTTCCTCCCATACAAATATACCATCCCGCCTACCTTTGAAATCGTGTAACAACACCAATATGCCCAATGACGTCTTGCCCAAATTTTGTATTTAGTAAACGTTAGTTAGACTAAGTTTTGGACAAAAACTTGGCAGCCTGGGAACTTCCCTTCTGGTACCTCCCATACAAATATACCACCCCGTCTACCTTAGAAATCGTGTAATAACACCAATATGACCAACGATATCTTGCCCAAATTTTGTATTTAGTAAACGTATAGTTAGACTAAGTTTTGGACAAAAACTTGGCAGCCTGGCAACTTCCCTTCTGGTACCTCCCATACAAAAATACCACCCCGTCTACCTTAGAAATCGTGTCATAACACCAATATTGCTAACGCGATCTTGCCCAAATTTTGTATTTAGTAAACGTATAGTTAGTCTAAGTTTTGGAAAAAAAACATGGAAGTCTGGCAACTCCCCTTCTGGTACCTCCCATACAAATATACCATCCCGCCACCCTTTGAAATCGTGTAATAACACCAATACTGCTAACGCGATCTTGCCCAAATATAGTATTTAGTACATCTATAGCTAGACAAAGTTTCGGACAAAAACTTGGAAGTCTGGCAACTCCCCTTGTGGTACCTCCCATACAAATGTGCCATCCCGCCTACCTTAGAAATCGTGTAACAACACCAATATGCCCAATGACATCTTTCCCAAATTTTGTATTTAGTAAACGTATAGTTAGTCTATGTTTTGGACAAAAACTTTGCAGTATGGCAACTCCCGTTCGGGTACCTCCCATACAAATATGCCATCCCGCGTACCTTTGAAATCGTGTAACAACACCAATATGCCCAATGACATCTTGCCCAAATTTTGTATTTGGTAAACGTTAGTTAGACTAAGTTTTGGACAAAAACTTGGCAGCCTGGCAACTTCCCTTCTGGTACCTCCCATACAAATATACCACCCCGTCTACCTTAGAAATCGTGTAATAACACCAATATTGCTAACGCGATCTTGCCCCAATTTTGTATTTAGTAAACGTATAGGTAGACTAAGTTTTGGATGAAAACATGGCAGTATGGCAACTCCCGTTCGGGTACCTCCCATACAAATATGCCATCCCGCCTACCTTAGAAATCGTGTAATAACACCAATATGCCCAATGACATCTTGCCCAAATTTTGTATTTGGTAAACGTTAGTTAGACTAAGTTTTGGACAAAAACTTGGCAGCCTGGGAACTTCCCTTCTGGTACCTCCCATACAAATATACCACCCGTCTACCTTAGAAATCGTGTAATAACACCAATATTGCTAACGCGATCCTGCCCAAATTTTGTATTTAGTAAACATCAGACAAAGTTTTGGACAAAAACTTGGCAGTCTGGCAACTCCCCTTCGGGTACCTCCCATACAAATATACCACCCCGTCTACCTTAGAAATCGTGTAATAACACCAATATGACCAACGATATCTTGCCCAAATTTTGTATTTAGTAAACGTATAATTAGTCTAAGTTTTGGACAAAAACTTGGCAGCCTGGCAACTTCCCTTCTGGTACCTCCCATACAAATATACCACTCCGTCTACCTTTGAAATCGTGTAACAACACCAATATGCCCAATGACGTCTTGCCCAAATTTTGTATTTGGTAAACGTTAGTTAGACTAAGTTTTGGACAAAAACTTGGCAGCCTGGGAACTTCCCTTCTGGTACCTCCCATACAAATATACCACCCGTCTACCTTAGAAATCGTGTAATAACACCAATATTGCTAACGCGATCCTGCCCAAATTTTGTATTTAGTAAACATCAGACAAAGTTTTGGACAAAAACTTGGCAGTCTGGCAACTCCCCTTCGGGTACCTCCCATACAAATATACCACCCCGTCTACCTTAGAAATCGTGTAATAACACCAATATGACCAACGATATCTTGCCCAAATTTTGTATTTAGTAAAGGTATAGTTAGACTAAGTTTTGGACAGAGACTTGGCAGCCTGGCAACTTCCCTTCTGGTACCTCCCATACAAATATACCACCCCGTCTACCTTAGAAATCGTGTAATAACACCAATATGACCAACGATATCTTGCCCAAATTTTGTATTTAGTAAACGTATAGTTAGTCTAAGTTTTGGACAAAAACTTGGCAGTATGGCAACTCCCGTTCGGGTACCTCCCATACAAATATGCCATCCCGACTACCTTTGAAATCGTGTAACAACACCAATATACCCAATGAGATCTTGCCCAAATTTTGTATTTAGTAAACGTATAGTTAGTCTAAGTTTTGGACAAAAACTTGGCAGTATGGCAACTCCCGTTCGGGTACCTCCCATACAAATATGCCATCCCGCCTACCTTTGAAATCGTGTAACAACACCAATATACCCAATGAGATCTTGCCCAAATTTTGTATTTAGTAAACGTATAGATAATCTAAGTTTTGGACAAAAACTTGGAAGTCTGGCAACTCCCCTTCTGGTACCTCCCATACAAATATACCATCCCGCCTACCTTTGAAATCGTGTAACAACACCAATATGCCGAATGAGATCTTGCCCAAATTTTGTATTTAGTAAACGTATAGTTAGTCTAAGTTTTGGACAAAAACTTGGCAGTATGGCAACTCCCGTTCGGGTTCCTCCCATACAAATATGCCATCCCGCCTACCTTAGAAATAGTGTAACAACACCAATATGCCCAATGAGATCTTGCCCAAATTTTGTATTTAGTAAACGTATAGTTAGTCTAAGTTTTGGACAAAAACTTGGAAGTCTGGCAACTCCCCTTCTGGTACCTCCCATACAAATATACCACCCCGTCTACCTTAGAAATCGTATAATAACACCAATATTGCTAACGCGATCTTGCCCCAATTTTGTATTTAGTAAACGTATAGGTAGACTAAGTTTTGGATAAAAACATGGCAGTATGGCAACTCCCGTTCGGGTACCTCCCATACAAATATGCCATCCCGCCTACCTTAGAAATCGTGTAATAACACCAATATGCCCAATGACATCTTGCCCAAATTTTGTATTTAGTAAACGTATAGTTAGTCTAAGTTTTGGACAAAAACTTGGCAGTATGGCAACTCCCGTTCGGGTACCTCCCATACAAATATGCCATCCCGCCTACCTTTGAAATCGTGTAACAACACCAATATGCCGAATGAGATCTTGCCCAAATTTTGTATTTAGTAAACGTATAGTTAGTCTAAGTTTTGGACAAAAACTTGGCAGTATGGCAACTCCCGTTCGGGTTCCTCCCATACAAATATACCATCCCGCCTACCTTTGAAATCGTGTAACAACACCAATATGCCCAATGACGTCTTGCCCAAATTTTGTATTTAGTAAACGTTAGTTAGACTAAGTTTTGGACAAAAACTTGGCAGCCTGGGAACTTCCCTTCTGGTACCTCCCATACAAATATACCACCCCGTCTACCTTAGAAATCGTGTAATAACACCAATATTGCTAACGCGATCCTGCCCAAATTTTGTATTTAGTAAACGTCAGACAAAGTTTTGGACAAAAACTTGGCAGTCTGGCAACTCCCCTTCGGGTACCTCCCATACAAATTTGACATCCCGCCTACCTTAGAAATCGTGTAATAACACCAATATGCAAAATGACATCTTTCCCAAATTTGTTATTTAGTAAACGTATACTTAGGTTAATTTTTGGACAAAAACTTGGAAGTCTGGCAGCACCCCTTCTGGTACCTCCCATAAAAATTTACCATCCCTCCAACCTTAGAAATCGTGTAATAACACCAAAATGCCAAATGACATCTTGCCCAAATTTTGTATTTAGTAAACGTATAGCTAGACTAAGTTTGGACGAAAACTTGGAAGTCTGGCTACTCCCCTTCTGGTACCTCCCATACAAATGTACCATCCAGCCTACCTTAGGAATCGTGTAATAACACCAATATGCCCAATGACATCTTGCCCAAATTTTGTATTTGGTAAACGTATAGTTAGACTAAGTTTTGGACAACAACTTGGCAGTGTGGCAACTTCCCTTCTGGTACCTCCCATACAAATGTACCATCCCGCCTACCTTAGAAATCGTGTAATAACACCAATATTGCTAACGCGATCTTGCCCAAATTTTGTATTTAGTAAACGTCAGACAAAGTTTTGGACAAAAACTTGGCAGTCTGGCAACTCCCCTTCGGGTACCTCCCATACAAATTTGCCATCCCGCCTACCTTAGAAATCGTGTAATAACACCAATATGCCCAATGACATCTTTCCCAAATTTTTTATTTAGTAAACGTATACTTAGGTTAATTTTTGGACAACAACTTGGAAGTCTGGCAGCACCCCTTCTGGTACCTCCCATAAAAATTTACCATCCCTCCAACCTTAGAAATCGTGTAATAACACCCAAATGACATCTTGCCCAAATTTTGTATTTAGTAAACGTATAGCTAGACTAAGTTTGGACGAAAACTTGGAAGTCTGGCTACTCCCCTTCTGGTACCTCCCATACAAATGTACCATCCAGCCTACCTTAGGAATCGTGTAATAACACCAATATGCCCAATGACGTCTTGCCCAAATTTTGTATTTAGTAAACGTTAGTTAGACTAAGTTTTGGACAAAAACTTGGCAGCCTGGGAACTTCCCTTCTGGTACCTCCCATACAAATATACCACCCCGTCTACCTTAGAAATCGTGTAATAACACCAATATTGCTAACGCGATCCTGCCCAAATTTTGTATTTAGTAAACGTCAGAGAAAGTTTTGGACAAAAACTTGGCAGTCTGGCAACTCCCCTTCGGGTACCTCCCATACAAATTTGACATCCCGCCTACCTTAGAAATCGTGTAATAACACCAATATGCAAAATGACATCTTTCCCAAATTTTTTATTTAGTAAACGTATACTTAGGTTAATTTTTGGACAAAATCTTGGAAGTCTGGCAGCACCCCTTCTGGTACCTCCCATAAAAATGTACCATCCCTCCTACCTTAGAAATCGTGTAATAACACCAATATGCCAAATGACATCTTGCCCAAATTTTGTATTTAGTAAACGTAAAGTTAGTCTTAGTTTTGGACAAAAACTTGGAAGTCTTTCAACTCCCCTTCTGGTACCTCCCATACAAATATACCATCCCGCCTACCTTTGAAATCGTGTAACAACACCAATATGCCCAATGACATCGTGCCCAAATTTTGTATTTGGTAAACGTATAGTTAGACTAAGTTTTGGACAACAACTTGGCAGTGTGGCATCTCCCCTTCTGGTACCTCCCATACAAATGTACCATCCCGCCTACCTTAGAAATCGTTTAATAACACCCAAATTTTGTATTTAGTAAACGTATAGTTAGACTAAGTGTTCAAAACAGCGTTAAACTTCTGTCCCACACTGTTTTGTTTTCTAAGTGTTCTCAACCTGTGCTATGTACAAATCTATGTACAGGTTTCTGTCGCGTTCCTTGGGCTTTTTCCTTCGTTTGTTATATGCTAACGGTCTGTCGCGCTTCAAAAAATAACTTTTTTGAGGATGCAAGCGACAGACAGACAGCACACAAGATCAGTTTTTAATCGAAGTTCTAAGCAGTACGTTGCCTCCGTGAATTAGTGACAAACAAAGTGAAGTACAGTTTAAAAAAAAGACACAATAATTCATACTTTCTCTACAATTTCAGATTTTGTAAGTATGTTACACACAAACGAACAAGTGAACTCAATAATTTACAAAACCAAGTGAACGAAACACTAAAAACTAAACGTAATGAAATTGTAAATAAAAAAAAAGAATTAAATAATTATTATAAACCTACAAAGAACATGTAATAATTATAAGACAAAACAAACATTCTACTTAATTCAAAACAAAAAACCCACCCTTATTGTTAACTATAAAATATGTACACGACAAGTTACATATAACTTGTAAATAAATTGTAAATAAAAAAAAAAGAATTAAATAATTATTATAAACCTACAAAGAACATGTAATAATTATAAGACAAAACAAACATTCTACTTAATTCAAAACAAAAAACCCACCCTTATTGTTAACTATAAAATATGTACACGACAAGTTACATATAACTACACAAACATATATTGTACAAACAAAAAAAAACCCCATGAATATACGAAACAATAAACAGTGAAATTAAACAAACTAAAATAATCAAAGCCTTCTTAATTCAAAGGCAATCCTAATATATATTTACCCTCGACACTGATTCACTGATACACTGATTCCCTGACTCTGTCACGCAGTACGTAGGAATTTAAATAGGCATTCTATAATAATTCTATAAATAATAATAATAAAAAAAATAATATTTTTTTTTTGTACAGAAATTATGTTTTCCCCAAATTTTTTTTTTACCAAATTTTTTTTTTCCAAAATTTTTTTTGGGAAAAATATAAAAAGTGAAAATTAAGACCCCAGTGGAAAAAAGAGAAAAATAAAGGACTAAAAAATTGTGAAAGTGGAAATTGTGCAAAAACGAACAAATAGACTAAAAACTGTGAAGGTGAAAATTTTGCAACACTGAAAGAAATGACCCTTGTAAAAATAGAAATAGACTCGAAAACCAGTGAAACAAGACCCACGTGAAAAAACTCGACCCGTTATTTGTATTTTTTTTTCTCTCTTTCTCTTCTTTAACAATTGCGAAATTTCCAGAAAAGTGCTACAATTCCAACGTTTGCCAAATCGTGTTGAATTTATAATATTTGTGTATAAAAGCATTTAGCGGAAAATGCTTCAAAAAAAGAAGATAAAGAATAACGTAAAATTTTGTACTGTTCTATAACGGAAAATAAGTATTCTAGAAATTTCGCATTTTTTCAAAACTACACTAAATTCTTCTAACGGTATTTCTAATTCTCTTTTAAGTGCGTGACGCTAAAAAATCCCGCCAAATCAAAAACTACAAAATCTAATTCGACACAAAACTTCAGCAACAACCGCAGACTCCAGACCCGAAGGAAGGAAAGAGACAACGTATCAAGACCCAGCAAAAAGGCAGGTATCATCAACGCATACACATACCCACACATAAAGAAACCGTAAGTACAGTGAAAGGAATCACGACAAACAAGCAAATGAAAGAGTCTAGCTGTTGCTAAGCTGTGGTTGAACTCAAATTCCTCGTATGACAGGACTTAGAACAGTTCCGAGGAAAATTTGTGAGCAACTCTTGAAAGATATCATTGGAAAAGCGACGATCACGCCATTTTGTGAAAAATATTTTTCTACGACGAAAGTTGCGTCAATTGGTGAAAAATATTTTTATACGGCAAAGGTTGCGTTGATTTGTGAAAAATATTTTTCTACAACGAAAGTTGCGTCAATTTGTGAAAAATATTTTTGTACGGCGAAGGTTGCGTTGATTTGTGAAAAATATTTTTCTACGACGAAAGTTGCGTCAATTGGTGAAAAATATTTTTATACGGCGAAAGTTGCGTCAACTAGTGAAAAATATTTTTATGCGGCAAAGGTTGCGTTGATTTGTGAAAAATAATTTTCTACGACGAAAGTTGCGTCAACTAGTGAAAAATATTTTTGTGCGGCAAAGGTTGCGACAATTTGTGAAAAAATATTTTTATATGGCGAAAGTTGCGTCAACTAGTGAAAAATATTTTTCTACGACGAAAGTTGCGTCAATTGGTGACAAATATTTTTATACGGCGAAGGTTGCGTCAACTAGTGAAAAATATTTTTATACGACGAAAGTTGCGCTAACTAATAAAAATAATTTTCTACGACGAAAGTTGCGTCAACTAGTGAAAAATATTTTTATGCGGCGAATGTTGCGTTGATTTTTGAAAAATATTTTTCTACGACGAAAGTTGCGTCAACTAGTGAAAAATATTTTTTATACGACATTTTTTATACGACATATGCGTCAATTTGTGAAAAAATATTTTTATATGGCGAATGTTACGCTAACTAATGAAAAATAATTTTCTATGACGACAGTTGCGCTAACTAAGAAAAATATTTTTGTACAACAAAAATTGCGTCAATTTGAGAAAAAAAAAATATACAATTTTGGAAGACGAAATTTTTTTGGAAAAATAATTTTGAAGTTCAACATTGAGAAAGTTATTTTTTTTTTTAAATAGTTTTTGTTCTTGCGAATTTTTTGCAGAATTGCGAAAAACATTTTTGGGCATTCCTTTTTTGAGGGAAAAGTTTCAGTAAACAGCCAAACCTATCGTCAATTTGTAAATAATTTCTTGAGACCCTATAATTATTATTGGATTATTTTGTGACTCCATCGTCGGTTGTTTACCAGATATCTTTACACAATGTCTAAAGCACTTAGAGCTAAATTTGCAAACTGCGAGAACGATTTAGTGGACTTCGAATCAGTGTATTCAGTCAAGGAATCCTCCGAGAGTATACATGCCTTAGAGGTCCTAAGGGTAGAGATAAATTCTTTATGGGATCAAGTGAAGAAGTCCTATTTGAATTGTAGGGATCAAGAGGAGGTCGAGGGAGAGAACCCCATTGATAAGACTTAGCTTCGTACACACTATAAGGAAGCCTTAACGAGTTATCACCGAGTGTTAAGTTCACTGAACGATGGGATTCTGACCCTATCCGATCGGAATTCTGAGGAAAAACGAGAAAGGATGTCCGCATTGCCGCCGAAAGACACTGAGAAGGAGTTTGGCCATGTTTTCCGGTTACCCCCTTGCGATACTGACACGTTTCATGGGGGATACGGCAAGTGGCCGACGTTTCGCGATCTTTTTTCCGCCATCTACATTGAAAATACTAGACTCAGTAAGGTTGAACAATTTTTCCATTTGACACAAAAGACAGCTGGTGAGGCGCGTGAAATTATAACCCACGTTCCCTTGACGAATGAAGGGTTTGATATCGCGTGGAGAAATTTAGTTGCCCGCTACGCGAACAAACGAATGCAGGTGAATCACCAGCTAAAATCTCTTTTTAATCTACCATCGGTTTCAGGTGATTCGGGAGCGTCAATTCAAAAGTTACAACGGACAGTAAACAGCTGCGTACAGACCCTGGAGACTCTCGACATTACTACGAATGGATGGGACCCAATTTTGATTTATCTTAGTTCTACGAAGCTGCCAAGGAATTTCTTTGAAGATTTTGAAAGTTCGTTAACTGACTGTTCGATTCTTCCGACTTGGGCCGATTTTGATAACTTTTTGACTCATAAGTTTAAAACTATAGAATCGGTTGGAAACATTCGACCCTCTAACCCGAAGTTTAGTCAACCCAAATCAGAGCAGGGAAACAAAGGAAGGCATGTTAATACCTTCCAGACTAACACTGTCCATAGAGCGCAAAATTCTACGCAGAAAGGAAAACACTCAACAGCTCCTCAAGGTGCCCAGCGCCCAAAGGAGGAGCCAGTCTGTCAACTGTGCAAGGGCACTCACAGCCTACGCGAGTAACGGGTTGCAAATAGCTTCAGCTATGATACCTCAAAATAAAACACTAAATAAAACACTAAATAGCTTCAGCTATGAAGTTCTGCTTTATTCGTGACAGATCTTAAGACTAAAACACTTTTACATTTTTGAAATACAGAAATGCATCGCACTGAAACTCGAGTGCAAGGGTAGCTAGACGCTAACGTTGCACTTTTCGTTTACCGTATGCAAAGTGTGGGAACGCAATTCAAAAGTATGAAGTTTTGATACTTTATACTTTTGTATTTCGCTACACATTTGCGAACTTATAATTATTTTGGGCAGGGAGATGTAACTCCTCCACCCCTAGTTTGAAATACTCCTGGATTTCATTAAAGGAATGTACATATCTTATGGATTATATGTTTTTATTATATCATCAATATTTCTAGTTGGAACATCTTCCTGTTGGATCATCCTCTGTTCCTTGCTATTTATTTTAATATTATTATTTTTTTATCAGACAGTACAATATAGCAAATACCGTAATTACAACAATAAGTAATGTTATGGTAATACCATAAGATATTTTTTTTGTGAAATTTAAGTTCTTTTATTTCTTTAATATTCCCGAAGTGTTCCGTAAATAATATCGTTAAACTTTGGACTTACATTTGTTACATTCAATTTATTGCTGTTTGGGTAAAAATATTTTTCCTTAACTATAAATTTTAATGTATCAATAGATTTGTGTGAATTTTGATCAGTAATAGATAGATGGTCAAAGATATCCTGTCTGTCTTCGTCGTCCATTGTTCCGAATAACCATTTATATATCTTGCCTCCGAAATTAAACAGACCTCTTTTACTCCTATGTTTTGGTATTAACGTATTAAGTTTTGCTCTTATAAGATCGATTTCATTTTGAAGAATTTCAGTTGTATGTAGGTCCAAATTTTCTATGTTCTTGCCTATGTTGTTTAAAATATTTTCAACCTCTTTTAAAATTTGAAACGTCGTTTTATATTAGTTACATGGACATTTTGTAAAGGGAGTTTTCGATACTTTGGCTGTTCCTTATGTCTAACATTTCTATAATTTTTTATAAAACCTTCTTGTCTTGTTTCTTCATAATTTTCCCTTTTGTCGTTGAGTTTTGTTATCCTTAATAATTTTGAGTCCATTAAACGGTCTCTTAGTAATGTCCTTTCAATAGTACCATTATGTGCCTTAAACGGTGTATCTTTTATCGTTGAATGGTAGGTGTTATTGTATAATGCTATAGCCCTTGAAATTTGCTCCTTGATTGGTAGCATTTCCTCTATGTTCAAAGTTCTAATTCTTTCGGTTATTGTGTTATTGAGTCTTTCGACATCGGAGTTTCCAGTATGGCTATTTGGCTTTGAAAAATGAATAACTATTTCTTCATTCCTGCAAAATTCTTTAACATTGGCATTGTTAAATTCATTATCACAAATTAGTTTTTTCATTTTTCCGTTAATCGAAATATATAATCTCAACTTTTCAACTAGAGTAATACTGTTCTTATCCTCCAAATGGAAACATACAGCATGCTTAGAGAACTTGTCAATAAATATTATAAAATTTTGCTTGGAATTGACATAGGTGTCAACATGGACTATCTCGTTGATATCGGAAGGTGTTTCTGTGAACTCGATTTTTATACACTCCATCATAGGATGGAGTATATACTAAGTTTGTCATTCCGTTTGCAACACCTCGAAAGAGTGATCTGCGACCCTATAAAGTATATATATTATTGGTCAGTGTAACATTCTAAGACATTCTAGCGATGTCCGTCTGTCCGTCCGTCCGTCCGTCCGTCTGTCCGTCCGTCCGTCCGTCCGTCTGTTGTCTGTTGAAATCACGATAGAGTGCGAACGACCAACGCTAAAAAGCTGAAATTTTGTAGGAAGATGTTTTTTGCCCATAAGCAGGTTAAGTTCGAGAATGGGCCATATCGGACCAAAGGGGAAAAAGTTCCCCTTTACGGGACTAAATATATTCCGGCCATAATCAAATTTTTCAAATATTTTTTTTCACTACATCTAAATTCTAAGTTGATATAATTTATAGATGGGGAAAAAAATCCCAAAAATGGGCGTGCTCATGGGTTCCGTGGACCCTTGGGGCCCAAAAAAGGGCCCATGATAAACATGCGCATATGGGTATCGAAGTGCAACGAAATTTACTCACGAACCCCAATATGCCTTTATTTTCATGATTTGCCTAAATTTTTTGATCCAGTTTCTGGGACTATCAGGTCACCAGCGGCCCAAAAACCGTCCCGTGACAAACATGGACATATGGGTATCGAAATGCAACGAAATTTTCTCGCGAACCCAAATATGCATTTATTTTCATGATTTGGATAAAATTTGTGATCGGGTTCCTGGGACTATCGGGTCACGAGCGGCCCAAAAACTCAGTTAGTTTTCTTATTTATTGACTTTTTAAGGATCCATGATGGAGGGTATATAAGATTCGGCCCGGCCGAACTTACTATTTGTCCACTTGTTTTCTTAATGGGATTCCTATCATATTTGCCAGCGGTATTATTAATAATTCTGTGAACTAAAAGCCTTAGATTTGGGTAAAAAATTTTGTGTTTTATTCCCTCATAAGTAGGAATAATACCGGCATGACCAGATTCCTTGATATGAAACAACGATATTTGTTTTAAAGCCTCGTCCTCCGATCTAATATCCTTTGCAAAGTAGCTACACCGTACAAGGGATATGTTGTTATAACATGAGTAAATTTCTATTAATTTACTCTGCAACTGGTTATAAAGAGAATCGCTTAAATGTGAATAAATTCCTATTTTTCCTTTTATTTTGTATTTCATCATTATAGTGGCAACGTTATTTGGTAAGTCAGTCCTTTCTATAAATATTCTATTATTTCCAAATACGGTTTCTGAATCACTGTCCTTATTCTCTACTAAGACGATCTGAGTTTTAAATCGGTTAACTACAGTGTCCAATATTGGAATATGATCATTAATGTCCTCTTGTTGAGAATGTATAGTCGCTGCTGTTGAATCGTTACAATTTTCGATGTTCTTGATTTCATTGCTATCTGTATCTATGCGACTTAGAAAATCTGCTATCTTATTTTCCTTTCCTCTGATGTAGTCAATTTTACCATCATATTCACCCAACTGAATAAGCCATCTTTGCAGTCTTGGATTAATGTCCCTGCCAGAATTTTTTACCTGTAACCACTTAAGTGGCTGGTGATCAGTGTGCAAATCATATTCTCTGCCATACAAGTATGATCTAAAGTATTTTACACCCCAGACTACTGCAAGAAGTTCCTTTTCAATGGTCGAATAATTTCTCTCGTGTTCATTCAACGTTCTTGAAGCGAAGCTAATTGGGTGTCCCTCTTGAGAGAGAACTGCGCCCAATGCGAAATTGCTAGCATCAGTGGTCAAGTGAAATCTTTTATCAAAATTGGGAAACCTCAGGATTGGGTGTTCCGTTATCAATCTTTTTAACTTTTCAAAAGACAGTATATAGTTTGGGTCATTGGTATTTACCTTTTTATCCTTCTTTAGATAGGAAATCATTGGATATGCTACCTTTGCATAGTCCCGTATAAATTTCCTATAATATCCAGTTACACCCAAAAATGATTTAATTCCTTTTTAGTGGGTAATTTTAAATTGACGATTGCATCGATTTTTGTCTTATTCGGTTTTAATCCTTCAGGAGTTAAAATATGTCCCAAATAAGCAGTCTCCTTTGCCAAAAAGTGGCATTTATCCACTTGGATCTTAAGACCCGCTTCCTCAAGAGTGGAGAAAATTTTGTTCAAACTATCTATGTGTTCCTGTAAGGACGTACTAAATACTAATATATCATCTAAATATACCACACATATCCGGTTAATGTATTTCCTTAGAACTGAATTCATCAACCGTTGGAAGGTAGATGGTGCATTTTTGAGCCCGAATGGCATTCTTACAAACTCATAATGACCAAAGGGAGTGGAGAATGCGGTTTTCTGTCTATGTTCAGGTTTTACCATGATCTGATGGAAACCCTTAGCCAGATCTATTGTGGAAAAATACTGAGATTTCCCCAATTTATCTAATATAGAGTCTATATTAGGAATTGGGTATTTGTCAGCTATGGTGTTATTATTCAGGTTCCTATAGTCAATAACAATGCGCCACTTTTTGATCCCGGAATTATCTTCCTTTTTTGGAACAATCCAAAGTGGGCTGTTATAAGGGGAGGAACTTTCCTTTACTATTCCCTGTTTCAACATCTCGCCAATGTGGCGCTCAATTTCATGCTCATGGACCTTTGGGTACCTATATATCTTGAAATATATGGGCCTGTCAGTCGTCGTAACTATTTCGTGTTCTATTTCGTTTGTGAATGTTAGATTGTCACCTTCTATGTAAAAAAGTTTGCTATATCTTTTTAATAGTTTTGAAATTAATTTATTTTCCACCTTATTTAAGTTTTTATGGTTGATTAGATTAAAAACGGGACTTGGAATCGCTTCTAAGGTATATATATTAAATATGTCGAAAGGATACATATTAAAAGATAACTTTATGTGGTTCACTTCCATAAAATTTCCCTCAAAATCTATCTTTATTTTTAGTTGACGTAAAATATCCTGCCCAATTATGGCATTATATTTTTTTCCTATTAAATTATGGACCATCCAGGTAATACAACCATCTATCTGAAATTCATCCGGATATGGTGTTATCATTTGCCTATTTATTTCTGTGACTCCGTTTAATGTCCTAAAGTAAAATTTTTGTTCTGTTTCTATAGCCATGCATTTTTTTAATGCACTCGGAGACATTATACTGCTTGTGGAACCTGTGTCTATTAGACAGTTTATGCCCTGATCCATAATTGTAAGTCTAACTATGGGCAGTTGTGTGTTTGGGCTTCTATGATAAAATTTTCATCTTGCTGAATATTGTCCATATCCATAGCATATTGACCAGAATTTGGAATAGTCTGAGTCGACATTTTACTTTGATGCGATCTTTCCCTCACATCATTCTGTTTGAATTGTCCTTGTTGATTTGCCTGATAAAAATTCGTTTGCCTCCTATTATTATGTGTAAACCCTTCACTATTTTTATTTTGTTGGAAATTTTTCTGAGGTTCTCTACCTATGTTGGGTTTTGTATAACTAGATTCACTGTTCATATGACAGTTCTGTTTAAAATCGGATCTGAAAGTGCCCTGCTCTACTTTTCCTTGGCTCTGCTCTACTTTTCCGTGGCCCTGCCTATCATTATTTTTCCGGTGTCTATAATCTATAGCTCTTTTGTCAGTTAGTAATTTCAGTTTCGTGTATTTCATAGTAATGTCTTGTAATGTCTCATTGTCGTTTATATGTGCCCTGATTGTGCCATCTATCTTTTCGATCATTACATCAACTAAGTCTCTGTCCACATTCTCTGGTTTATATATTGCTGGTCTTAACGGGTCGAATGCATATATCTGACTTATTTCGAATTTGCTATTTTCAAAAATTGCAAACAACTCTTCTAAATTACTTACTCTAACATATCTGCAATAATTAAAAACTTCTGCATGGGTTTTCCTTGGTCTCAAATGTTGACAAATCTTTCCTTTGACATCATTCCAGGTCAGGTTGTCCAAATCACCGAGCCGCTTTGCCATATCTCCGGTAATCTTTTCGATGACGATAATTTCCAATGCATATTTTCTAAGGTATTCGTTTTGCTGACATAAATTAAATGTTGATTCGACAGATTTTATGAAGGCCACTGGGTTATGTTTTCCATCGAGAGGCTTTATTCTGCGAAATTGTTCCAACACGTCTTTTGGAGTCATGTTCAATTCCAATCGGAGAGATTGATCTTGCTGTTGTGCATGTTGATGTAGCTGCTGTTGTTGCTGTTCTACTAGTTGTTGCATCTGTACTTGTTGTTGCTGTCTTTGTTGTTGCTGTTGTTCCAATTGTTGATGTAGCTGCTGGATTAAATCTTCTTGTTTTTTAATGACCGTTTCGAGATCAATTCCTCTTCCTTCTTCTGCCATATTTCTATTGCTGTCGAATATGGTGTTCCTTTTTGGCATTCGTTTATTTTCTTTCTGTTGTATTATTTTGAGTTCACTTTTAATTTTTTACTTTATTTTTTTGACTTTTTATTTAATGATTTAACTTAAAAACCACTGCGATTGACCGTAGGTTTTTTATTATTTAATTCTTCAGAATTAAATAGTTCCGACTGCGCCAGTAACGGGTTGCAAATAGCTTCAGCTATGATACCTCAAAATAAAACACTAAATAAAACACTAAATAGCTTCAGCTATGAAGTTCTGCTTTATTCGTGACAGATCTTAAGACTAAAATACTTTTACATTTTTGAAATACAGAAATGCATCGCACTGAAACTCGAGTGCAAGGGTAGCTAGACGCTAACGTTGCACTTTTCGTTTACCGTATGCAAAGTGTGGGAACGCAATTCAAAAGTATGAAGTTTTGATACTTTATACTTTTGTATTTCGCTACACATTTGCGAAATTATAATTATTTTGGGCAGGGAGATGTAACTCGCGTTTGCCAAAAATTTCTGGATAAGAACACGAATGACCGCATTCACGTGGTAAAAATTTCACATTTGTGCTGTAACTGTCTCTCATCGGACCACGGAGTCAGGGACTGTAAGAGCCGCTTTAGTTGCAGAACATGTAGTCAACGGCACCACTCCTTGCTACATAAGGGTAATGATACCCAGTCTGCAAATGTCAGGGAAGATGCGCGACCTAGTACCAGTGCATCAGCTCTAACGACCCTTATACAGTCCACTCAAAACTTAGAAACACCCAGGCTTACGACCCTGACTCTCCAAGAGAACAGTTTCCAAAATCCTCAACCCCACACGACATTGCTATTTACAGCCATTGTTCAGCTCGAGTCTCGAGGTCAGAGGTACGATGCCAGATCTATTGTCGACTCGGGATCACAATCCACCTTTATATCAGAGAAGCTCAAAAACCGTCTGAGACTCCTCACCAAGACAAATCTAGTTCATGTGTCCGGATTGAGTCAAGTCGCATCCGAGACTTCTACCAAATCTTGTTTGTTTAGTCTTCGTTCTCGCATTGATCCTGATTTTGAACTGGAAGTATGGGCCCCGGTACTGAAGACCCTTCCGTCAAATTTACCCTCATGGACCCTTGACAGGACTCAACTTAGCTGTGCTGCCGGCCTAGAACTGGCAGATTCTAGATTCTACACAAGTCGGTCAGTCGATCTTTTGATTGGAATGGACATTGGACCCCTTAGATATTCTTTGGAAACGCCTATGCAGTCAGTTGGATCTCTGCTGGCGCAGTTTTTGGATGGATTGTGGGAGGACCTCTACCTCAACGGTCCAGCGACGCTGATCGGATTGCGCTATGCAACAGAGTTTCCATTGACAAGATTCTCACACGTTTTTGGGAGGTGGAGGAGACCCCAAAAAAGATTTTGCGGTCAGAAGAAGATAACTTTTGCGAAGAAAATTATAAAGCTTCAACTCGCCGAGAATCCACTGGAAGGTATAGGGTGACACTGCCGTTCAGGACGTGTGAGGATCTAGGAGCTTCGAGGAATATAGCTATGGCTCAGTTTCATCGGATGGAGAAAAAGCTGCAGAGGACCCCGGAAGTTAAGGAGCAGTACGACAAATCCATCTTGGAATATATGGAATTAGGACAAATGAGGAAGGTTCCAAGTCATGAGATTGGAAAAATGCCACATTTTTATTTACATCATGCCGTCATAAAACCCGATAGGTTAACGACGAAACTTAGAGTCGTATTCAACGCGTCTAGCCCCTCAGCGAACAAAAAAAGTTTGAATGACATTTTGTACCCGGGACCGATACTACAGCAGGATCTGGTCCTGCAGATTTTGAAATGGAGGGTTTTTAAGTACGTCTTCAACGCAGAAGTGACCAAGATGTACCGGCAGATCCTGGTAAATCAGTCACAGATATGTTATCAGCGAATTCTTTTCCGCAAAAATCCGTCCGACCCAGTTGAAGACTTTGAATTACTGACAGTCACATTCGGAGTTAATTGCGCGCCCTTCTTGGCCATCCGAACACTCCTACAACTTGCCGAGGATATCCATGACCAATGCCCTTTAGCATCTAACACTATTCGACAGAACATGCACGTCGATGATGTGCTAGCAGGCGCCCATACATTAGAACAAGCAATTGCAGCCCGCAAGGAGTTACATATGGCATTGGATTCAGCAGGATTTGAGCTGAGAAAGTGGACCTCTAACGACCACGCAGTCATTCAAGATCTGCCATCTGATGCAATCTTGCCCGTTAATTGGTTGGACCTATCGGAGGTAACATCAACGAAGACCCTAGGCATCCGTTGGAACATCTCATCTGACTCATTCACCTTCACGGCCCCAATTATTGACCAAAAGGGTTGTCATACTAAAAGAGATGTTCTTTCCGCGATTGCAAAATTTGTCGACCCCTGTGGCTGGCTTGCGCCGGTCATAATAGTGGCCAAGCTGATCATGCAACAGGTTTGGCTGGATAAAATCGGATGGGATGACGCCTTAAAGCCTATTACCTTGATGAACTGGCAAACTTTTGTAAAAAATTGCCCATCCGTCGTCACAGTGTCAATTTCCAGGTTGATACAATTCAAGCCCATCAGTGTTGTCGAGATACACGGGTTCTGCGATGCTTCAGAAAGCGCCTACGGGGCGGCACTCTACATTCGCGTGGAACACGCTAATCAACAAACAGACACTTTTCTGCTAGCAGCTAAGCCTCGCGTTGCCCCTATTAAGAAAATTTCCCTACCTAGACTGGAACTCTGCGGTGCTGTGCTGCTGTCAACACTGGCTGCTGCAGTGATACCGAATTTTAACCTAACTAACATTTCGACCCACTATTGGACAGACTCGACCATAGTGCTGGCCTGGCTTAGGAAACCTCCATGCTCCTGGAATACCTTTGTTGGAAATATAATCTCAGATATTTTGGATAACGTAGGGGTTGAAAACTGGCGTCATGTCGACTCGGAATGTAATCCGGCCGACGTTGCAAGCCGCAGATGTACACCAACCGATTTGAAGTCACATCATTTATGGTGGCACGGACCACCCTGGTTAAGGCTACCTAAAACCAGCTGGCCAAGTTATAATCCTCCAGGAGACACAACTCTCGAGGCGAAGCCGGTAAAGGTTTTTGCTACGACGACATGTGAAGACCCCCTGCTTAGATTTTCATCATTGACCCGAGCCTATCGAGTTTTGGCCTATGTTATGCGGTTCTGGAGAAACACCGGTACCAACAGGACCCACTTAAGAGTTACCGCCCTTGAAGTAACGGCAGCTGAAATTCAAGATATCAAGACTAAACTTATAGTGATTTCACAGAAACACTATTTTACTGTCGAATGGCAAACATTGCAGAAGAAAACTCGAATTTCTCCTCATAGCCCACTTTTAACACTCAATCCCTTTTTAGATACGAAGGGAGTGATCCGGTACAATGGTCGGCTGGTTCGGTCGCCGGCCCTGACGAATAACGAACGTCATCCGATTATTCTCCCCTACCATGCTCATCTGACTCAACTACTCGTGGAATTCATTCACAAGATAACTCTTCATGGAGGAAACCAACTAATGGTGCGGGTAATTAGATCAGAATTCTGGGTGTGCAGGTTGAAACCTCTTGTCCGTAAAGTGATACACAAGTGCCGAACTTGCCTACTATACAAGCAACATACTCAGACTCAGATCATGGCCGCTCTTCCCCCCGAACGTACGGTGCTCACCCGACCCTTTGTGATCGATTATCGGTTATCGATTTTGCAGGCCCTTTTTGCATCAAGAGTTTCACTGGCCGAGCTTGTCTTGTCACCAAGGGCTACGTATGCATATTCGTGTGCTTCTCGACGAAGGCTATTCACTTAGAAGCCTCGAGCGACTTGTCTGCCCAATCGTTTCTTGCTGCACTCTCACGGTTCATCGGCAGGAGAGGGTGCCTCAAGTGCATATATTAGGACAACGGCACAAACTTTGTCGGCGCCGCTGAACTAATTCGAAAAGATAGACTGGCTTTTATGAAGACTCTTCAAAATCGCACCATGGAGACGAACGCGCACCAATCACTTGAGTGGAAATTCATACCCCCGGGCGCACCTCACATGGGTGGCCTATGGGAAGCCGGGGTGAAGTCCTTTAAGACGCACTTGCGCAAATTGATACCAAAAATTAATTTCACCTTTGAAGAACTCTCTACCATCTTAGCCAGAATTGAGGCCTGTCTAAACTCACGACCCCTTAGTCCGGCCAGTGATGACCCTGATGACCTCTCTCCATTGACCCCGGGTCATTTTCTGATTGGGACATGCATGCTGGCTCCAGCGGAACCAGATTTATCAGGGGAAGAAGTGACGCTGGCCAACCGATGGAAACGCTTAAAAATCGTCTCTCAACATTTCTGCCAACGATGGAAAACCGAATATCTGAAGGAGCTACACCGTCGTTACAAATGGAAATACCCCCAAGAAAATGTCCAGGTCAACGACCTCGTCGTCATCAAAGACGAACGGGTAACACAAAACGACTGGAAAATGGGTCGAATTGTCAGAACTCATCCTGGCAGTGACCAAAATGTCCGCGTGGTTGAAATTCGAACCAGCCATGGACTCGTCAGCCGACCAATTACCAAAATTGTTCGGTTACCCACCAAATGACTCAGAAATATCTCGGTCACACTACTCAGCAATTACACACGTTTTGTCTTTTTTCTCTTTATCTCTCCTTACCAATTAATACAATCATTTCTACTTACGGACATGGCCGCTTACTTACCTCGCCCCAGCCGCTCAGCCAATCGCCACCGAGAACCCACCTGAAACCGACTCAGGGACCCGAGCCGTGGCAATGATCACATATCACGACGTAACAGCCGTCCCACCAATTGGCAGTACTCCTGTGGTCTTTGTCAGGAAGACCACGCCATAAGATCCTGCAGGACGTTCCAGGAGATGTCTCCCCGGCAACGTTACGAGGCGATCGAAAGGCGAGGGTACTGCCGGAACTGCCTAGCTCGAAGCCACCTAGCCCCCGACTGTCCTTCTCTGACTGGCTGTCGTCAATGTGACCAACGCCACCACACCATGCTTCATGGCGCTCAGCAACTGAATATAGCCATGTTTGGCGTCGGCCCCCTGGAACCAGCATTCAACAGAGCCACAGTCTTCATACCTACGGTTATGGTTCAAGTGTCAGAAGATTGCCTCGATAGGAGGACATCTGTGTGTGGGCTTCTATGCCAATCTGCGGTAGTCTCGCGCATAGCCTCTTCCCTCGTCGAACGGCAGGCGTTGCCGACTTTTCATCACCAGGGGCGAAAGTTCGCCTCCTTCAAACTAATGTCAAGACATGAGCGAAGTCCCGTTACTCTGAAGGTGGACGCTCTCATTACCAACGAGCTTCCTCGACGACCCTACTCAGACCCCATACTAGAAGACCCAGTGCCAGATGTTGGCCATCACCGACTGGCTGATGTTGATCCGAGATGCAACACCCCCATGGATATCGAGCTTGGCGGTGATGTTTATGCGGCAGTACGTCAAGAAGGCACGATACCTACCACAGTTGGGGCTGTACAAGCCTCAAAAACATCGCTGGGATATGTTCTAACTGGACCCACAAGATCCCTAACAGTTCAAAGGAACCACGCCTAGACGACCCATAACAGTTATGAGTCAGTTGGGAAGATTGTCACCAAGTCACGGGGGGGGGGGGGGGGGGTCGGAATGTTCAAAACAGCGTTAAACTTCTGTCCCACACTGTTTTGTTTTCTAAGTGTTCTCAACCTGTGCTATGTACAAATCTATGTACAGGTTTCTGTCGCGTTCCTTGCGCTTTCTCCTTCGTTTGTTATGTGCTAACGGTCTGTCACGCTTCAAAAAATAACCCCGTAAATTAGTGACAAACAAAGTGAAGTACAGTTTAAAAAAAAGACACAATAAATCATACTTTCTCTACAATTTCAGATTTTGTAAGTATGTTACACACAAACGAACAAGTGAACTCAATAATTTACAAAACCAAGTGAACGAAACACTAAAAACTAAACGTAATGAAATTGTAAATAAAAAAAAAAGAATTAAATAATTATTATAAACCTAAAAAGAACATGTAATAATTATAAGACAAAACAAACATTGTACTTAATTCAAAACAAAAAACCCACCCTTATTGTTAACTATAAAATATGTACACGACAAGTTACATATAACTACACAAACATATATTGTACAAACAAAAAAAACCCCATGAATATACGAAACAATAAACAGTGAAATTAAACAAACTAAAATAATCAAAGCCTTCTTAATTCAAAGGCAATAATTAAAATAGAAGTTTATAACAAAACACTAAGCATTGGACAAAAACTTGGAAGTCTGGTATCTCTCCTTCGGGCGATTTAGCAAATTTTGTATTTAGTAACCGTATAGGTAGACTAAGTTTTGGACAAAAACTTGGCAGTATGGCAACTCCCGTTCGGGTACCTCCCATACAAATATGCCATCCCGCCTACCTTAGAAATCGTGTAACAACACCAATATGCCCAATGAGATCTTGCCCAAATTTTGTATTTAGTAAACGTATAGTTAGTCTAAGTTTTGGACAGAAACTTGGAAGTCTGGCAACTCCCCTTCTGGTACCTCCCCTACAAATATACAACCCCGTCTACCTTAGAAATAAGTTTTGGACAAAAACTTGGCAGTATGGCAACTCCCGTTCGGGTACCTCCCATACAAATATGCCATCCCGCCTACCTTAGAAATCGTGTAACAACACCAATATGCCCAATGAGATCTTGCCCAAATTTTATATTTAGTAAACGTATAGTTAGTCTAAGTTTTGGACAGAAACTTGGAAGTCTGGCAACTCCCCTTCTGGTACCTCCCATACAAATATACAACCCCGTCTACCTTAGAAATCGTGTAATAACACCAATATTGCTGACGCGATCTTGCCCAAATTTTGTATTTAGTAAACGTATAGGTAGACTAAGTTTTGGACAAAAACTTGGCAGTATGGCAAGTTAGAACAAAAGAAATGTCATTAAATCTTTTCTTCTCTCTCTTCTTCATACTTTGTCAAAGATAAGTAAACGTGTTTTTCTTTATTTGCTGAAAATTGATCCTGATACAAATCCAATTTGAACAGGTATGGTCCCAGATCACACTAACTGAAGAAGTAAATGTGTCTGGAAAGTTTTCGATAATAATAAGGAGTTTAAATTGGCAATTTATCTTTGAAAAGTATTTGGCACACTGAAAGCTGCAGAAGCGGAAATACTTGAGGTAAAGTTTTTTTGCAACATTGAACTTGCCGAAGACATGGAGTCTGTGAAAATCGAGACATTGCAAAATGAATCTCAATGGTCAACGTGGAGATTTCAGGTGAAGATCTCGTTGATAGCGGCAGGTGCATTTGATGTCGTGACTGGTGACGACGTAAAGCCGGAGGCCACGGAAAATCCTACTAATAGCGCTGAAATAAAAGCCTGGAAGAAGCGTGATGCGACGGCTCAACGCATAATAGGGACAACAGTAGGCAATGGTCAAATTACTCACATCATGAACTGTAATACTGCTAAAGAAATGTGGGACAAACTTCATTCTGTTTTCGAGCGTAAAAATGAGATGAGTCTGTACCAAAAATTCTTCACGTTTACAAAAGATGAGGGTGAGAGCATCATGTCATATTTCTCCCGACTGGAGGATCTTGTGATACGTTTATCCGATCTGGGGGAGAAAGTTTCAGATGAAATGGTTGCCACCAAAATAATTATGTCCCTGCCACCGGAGTACAGTTCATTTAGTAGCGCATGGGAGTCGGTCAACAAAGCAGAACGCACGCTCGACAATTTGCGTGTTAGGCTAACGATTGAAGAGGATCGTATGGCGGCTAGAGGATCAGTTGAGACAGCAGAGGCGCTTATGGCGAAAAGATCAAATAACACGGATAATAAGAAAAACAAGAAAAGCACAAGAAAATATAATAAAAAAGACAAGTCAAGGTCAAAGTGTTTTTCATGTGGTAACATGGGCCACTGGAGCCGTGAGTGTCCAAGGAAATCGTCTGATGAGCAGGCGTTTATTTGTGATATGCTGAATACCACGAAAACCGATGTATGGCTGCTGGACTCAGGTGCGACTCACCATATCTATCTATATATATAAAAATGGATGTGTGTATGTATGTAACGTATGGACTCGAAAACGGCTAGACCGATTTTGATGAAATTTTCAGGGAATCTTCCGAATAACCCCACGAGTAACATAGGCTACACATTGTTTGGATTTATCTACATTTAGGGGGTGAAAATGGCAAAACGGATAAAAACTCCCCTTTCCTATATAAATATGTGTAATACAACACTAATGTTTGCTTAGGGCCAGCAACGCGGACCGGGTCAGCTAGTGACAAATAAAAGAGATTGGTTCAGTGATTACCATGAAGAAATTAGAGACATTAAGATCGCAAAGGGCGTGATGAAAAGTGCGGGGAAAGGAACAGTACTTATTCGTTATTTCAATGACAGTGGTCAGTGTGAGGCCTAGAGTTATACCTGCTTAACTCTATAGAAAGAAAGGTAACATTGTATCCAGAAGTCGTGTGTTATAAAAACTTAAGGGTATTTAAAGCGCACGAGATTTTTTTTTATTTGTAAACGGTTTAGGTCCGTCGTAGGAACAAGATCCCCGCCCACATCTCCCGAACTAGCTAGCTTGCCGAGCACGTGCGTACCGTTCCGAACCGTGACCAAATGGTGTGATATAAAATTGATACTAGTCCATCCGCAACACCTTTGTGGGCTCGAATTAGACTCTGTTAAAGAATCTTGGATACCACCCAATTCGTTCACCCAGCCACACCATTACCATCGCGCAAGTATCGCGCATCGTAATTTACGCATCATTACATTACAATAGAATGGCGGCAAATTGGTTGATGTCGTTTTTGTGCCGGAATTGGTGAACAATTTGTTTTCGCAGAATCACGCACTAGATCAAGGTTTAAAAATCGAAGCCACAAGTACACATTGTAAATTTGTGTCAAAAACTGGAAGTACAGTTTTAGTGGGAGTTCGTCGTGGACCAATGACAGTGATGCAAATTGATGTTAGAATAAAAAGAGATGCTGCGATGTCTGCAAATGCTGAAATAAGTGAAAAAGGACTTCGGGTGTGGCATGAGAAACTTGGACACCAAAATTTGGCACATGTCAGAAATGTTTTGAAGGCCAATATGATCAAATTCGACGATGAGCAATATACAAGTGAAGCTTGTTTGTATGGCAAACATCATAGAAGCTCTTTTTCAAATCGAGAAGAAAAATCTGTCGGATGTGGGCAGATTATACATGCGGATGATTGTGGACCAATGCAGGTGGCATCTTATGGAGGGTCGAGGTATTTCCTTTTACTTAAAGACGACTATTCTCATTTCCGTGTAATATACTGCGTTCAGCGAAAATCAGATGTTGCTGAGAAGATTAAACGTTTGTTAGGTTGGCGGAAAATGCGTACGGCCATAGGATTTGTATTTTAAGGACGGACAACGGAACGGAGTTCTTAAATGAGGATGTAAAAAAGTTCGTGGAACAAAAAGGCATTCGACATCAACGAACAGTACCATACACACCAGAGCAAAACGGAACAGCTGAGCGAGAAATGCGAACTATCGTTGAGTCGGCTCGCACTATGATATATGCTAAACAATTGGATTTACGTTTTTGGGCAGAGGCTGTAAATGTTGCTGTATTTGTGCTAAATCGAAGCGGAACAAGCACCATTGTCGGGAAAACACCCTTTTAATTATGGGTAGGTAAAAAGGCCAGAATTGATCACCTCCAACCTTTTGGCACTACAGTATTTGTGCATGTACCTAAAGAGCGGCGACAGAAATTGGACTCAAAAGCGGAAAAATGTGTGTTTATTGGGTATGATGAGAATGTCAAAGGATTTAGAGTGTGGAATCCGTCTACCGGAAAAATTCAAATAACACGTGATGTCAAATTTATAAATGAATTTTCTAAGACCGTTGAAATTGAAATAAATACTATCACTAGGGAATACGAGAAAGCGGAAGCAACACCGATTTTACTGAAAGAGAATTTGCATCGAGACAACGATGATATCTTCAATTCACTTGAGTGCAATGAAACATGGAAACTGGTCAAACCCCCAAACTCTCAAAAAGTGATCGACAATAAATGGGTTTTCAATGTTAAAAGGAAGGCAAATGGAAACATAGACCGATTCAAGGCAAGGCTAGTAGTTCGAGGATTTACCCAGGAATATGGAATCGACTATCTAGAGACCTTCAGCCCCGTGGTAAAATTTAGTTCCATCCGTACGATTCTGTCTATTGCAGCAAACGAAGGTCTAGTGTTAAAGCAATTTGATGTGAAAAACGCATTTTTATACGGCGATCTTGAAGAAGATGTGTTTATGAAACAACCAGAAGGATTTGACGATGGCAGCGGACGTGTTTGTAAATTGGCGAAGAGCTTGTATGGCTTAAAGCAAGCATCGCGTTGTTGGAACAAGAAATTTACAAGATTTATTAACAAATTCAACTTTGTGGCATGCAGCGCAGACCCATGTGTGTTTGTTTGCGGAAGAGGTAACGTGAGGATTATTTTAGCTATCTATGTGGATGATGGACTGATCGCATCATCAACTGAGGCAGATATACACCCGGTTGTTGATTTTCTTCGAATCGAGTTGGAGATAAAATTATTCAATGCAGAGTACTTTCTGGGACTTGAGCTAGAAAAGTTTGAATCGGGCTCAATATTATTACACCAAACATCTTACGCCAAAAAAGTATTATATCGATTCAATATGAGTGAATGTTGTGGGGTGTCAACACCAGTTGATAGCAATCAGATATTGGATGATTCACGTGACTCACAAACAACTATATTTCCATACCGAGAAGCAGTGGGGAGCCTCATGTATTTGGCGGTTGCTACGCGTCCAGACATTAGTTATGCTGTTGGTGTGGTAAGCCGTTTTTTGGAAAAACCAACACTAAACATCGCTAAACAACCAATGCTAAACATCGTAGAAAATAAGCTATATTTTTTTTTTGAGTAATTGATACCTTGAATATCATTTATTTTCTCGATAAGACGACTGAATATTGAATAAATGTTTTTTTTGTTATGGTAAATTTTTTTTTTTCTCATTCCTCAGTAGTGGGAGTGTTGTGAATTAATGAGCGAATGACGTGAAAAACGTTTCATATGGTAACTCCTTAGTTAGAACAAAAGAAATGTCATTAAATCTTTTCTTCTCTCTCTTCTTCATACTTTGTCAAAGATAAGTAAACGTGTTTTTCTTTATTTGCTGAAAATTGATCCTGATACAAATCCAATTTGAACATGTAATAACACCAATATGCCAAATGACATCTTGCCCAAATTTTGTATTTAGTAAATTTAGAAGTCTGGCAACTCCCCTTCTGGTACCTCCCATAAAAATGTACCATCCCTCCTACCTTAGAAATAGTGTAATAACACCAATATGCCAAATGACATCTTGCCCAAATTTTGTATTTAGTAAACGTATAGCTAGACAAAGTTTTGGACGAAAACTTGGAAGTCTGGCAACTCCCCTTCTGGTACCTCCTATAAAAATGTACGATCCCTCCTACCTTAGAAATCGTGTAATAACACCAATATGCCAAATGACATCTTGCCCAAATTTTGTATTTAGTAAACGTATATCTAGACTAATTTTTGGACAAAAACTTGGAAGTCTGGGAGCACCCCTTCTGGTACCTCCCATAAAAATTTACCATCCCTCCTACCTTAGAAATCGTGTAATAACACCAATATGCCAAATGACATCTTGCCCAAATTTTGTATTTAGTAAACGTATAGCTACACTAAGTTTTGGACGAAAACTTGGAAGTCTGGCAACTCCCCTTCTGGTACCTCCCATAAAAATTTACCATCCCTCCTAACTTAGAAATCGTGTAATAACACCAATATGCCAAATGAAATCTTGCCCAAATTTTGTATTTACTAAACGTATAGTTAGACTAAGTTTTGGACAAAAACTTGGCAGCCTGGCAAATTCCCTTCTGGTACCTCCCATACAATTATACCACCCCGTCTACCTTAGAAATCGTGTAATAACACCAATATTGCTAACCCGATCTTGCCCAAATATAGTATTTAGTACATCTATAGCTATACAAAGTTTTGGACAACAACTTGGCAGTGTGGCAACTTCCCTTCTGGTACCTCCCATTCAAATATACCACCCCGTCTACATTAGAAATCGTCTAATAACACCAATAATTGCTAACGCGATCAAATTTTGTATTTAGTAAACGTATAGTCAGACAAAGTTTTGGACAACAATTTGGCAGTATGGCAACTCCCGTTCGGGTACCTCCCATACAAATGTACCATCCCGCCTACCTTAGAAATCGTGTAATAACACCAATATGACCAACGATATCTTGCCCACATTTTGTATTTAGCAAACGAATAGTTAGACTAAGTTTTGGACAAAAACTTGGCAGCCTGTCAACTTCCCTTCTGGTACCTCCCATACAAATATACCACCCCGTCTACATTAGAAATCGTCTAATAACACCAATAATTGCTAACGCGATCAAATTTTGTATTTAGTAAACGTATAGTCAGACAAAGTTTTGGACAACAATTTTGCAGTATGGCAACTCCCGTTCGGGTACCTCCCATACAAATGTACCATCCCGCCTACCTTAGAAATCGTGGAATAACACTAATATGACTAACGACATCTTACCCAAATTTTGTCTTTAGTAAACGTATAGTTAGACTAAGTTTTGGACAAAAACTTGGCAGCCTGGCAACTTCCCTTCTGGTACCTCCCATACAAATATACCACCTCGTCTACCTTAGAAATCGTGTAATAACACCAATATTGCTAACGCGATCTTGCCCAAATTTTTTATTTAGTAAACGTATTGTTCTGGGAAAATCCCCAGCTGCCTATTTCCAAACGAAGATTGTGAACACCAAGTACAAACGCAGAATAATTATAGATTTATTCTTTATTTTATTAGCTTATACTTGAATGTTAAAATTCCTGCAAAGCTATTCTTTTGTACAACAAACGTAGAACAATTAAAAACTTAATACGAACTTTTTTGGTATGGAAACAGAGCTTTGATGTACTTTACTGGAACAAGTTTAGACTATTAGTGTTTAACAAAATGGCAAGAAATATGGCTCGAAGCCTGATAGGATGAGCTATTTTACCGCGTGGAAAACAATAAATGACATTTGGAAAACATATATTGAAAACAATAAATTACAAAAGTTAAATTACAAAGTACACAGGGTTGCAAACGATTCACAACAGTAAGTTGGCAGTGGTGGTAACACGTATAGTCAGACAAAGTTTTGGACAAAAACTGGGCAGTCTGGCAACTCCCCTTCTGGTACCTCCCATACAGATGTACCAACCCGCCTACCTTAGGAATCGTGTAATAACACCAGTATGCCTAATGACATCTTGCCTAAATTTTGTATTTAGTAAACGTATAGCCAGACAAAGTTTTGGACAAAAACTTGGCAGTCTGGCAACTCCCCTTCTGGTACCTCCCATACAAATTAGCCATCCCGCCTACCTTAGAAATCGTGTAATAACACCAATATGCCCAATGACATCTTTCCCAAATTTTGTATTTAGTAAAGGTATAACTGGACAATGTTTCGGACGAAAACTTGGAAGTCTGCCAACTCCCCTTCTGGTCCCTCCCATACAAATGTACCATCCCGCCGCTTATAAACCGTGTAATATTATGAATGTGACCAACACGATCTTGGCCAAATTCTGTATTAAGTAAAGCTATAGTTAGGTATCTCCCATACAAATATACCACCCCGTCTACCTTAGAAATCGTGTAATAACACCAATATTGCTAACGCGATTTAGCAAATTTTGTATTTAGTAAACGTATAGTCAGACAAAGTTTTGGACAAAAACTTGGCAGCCTGGCAACTTCCCTTCTGGTACCTCCCATACAAATATACAACCCCGTCTACCTTAGAAATCGTGTAATAACACCAATATTGCTAACGCGATCTTGCCCAAATTTTGTATTTAGTAAACGTATAGGTAGACTAAGTTTTGGACAAAAACTTTTCAGTATGGCAACTCCCGTTCGGGTACCTCCCATACAAATATCCCATCCCGCCTACCTTAGAAATCGTGTAATAACACCAATATGCCCAATGACATCTTGCCCAAATTTTGTATTTAGTAAACGTATAGCTAGACAAAGATTTGGACAAAAACTTGGATGTCTGGAAACTCCCCGTCTAAAACCTCCCATACAAATGTACCATTCCGCCTACCTTAGAAATCGTGTAATAACACCAATATGCCCAACGCGTATTTTGTAAGCGTATAGTTAGACTAAGTTTTGGACAAAAACTTGGCAGTCTGGCAACTCCCCTTCTGGTACCTCCCATACAAATGTACCATCCCGCATATCTTAGGAATCGTGTAATAACACCAATATGCCCAATGCGATCTTGCCCACATTCCGTATTTTGTAAGCGTATAGTTAGACTAAGTTTTGGACAAAAACTTGGAAGTCTGGCATCTCCCCTTCGGGTCCCTCCCATACAAATCTGCTATTTCGCCTACTTTATAAATCGTGTAATAATATCAACATGCGCAAGTTCGATCTTGGCCAAATTCCGTATTTGGTAAAGGTATAACTGGACAAAGTTTTGGACAAAAACTTGGAAGTCTGCCAACTGCCCTTCTGGTCCCTCCCATACAAATGTACCATCCCGCCACTTATAAACCGTGTAATATTATGAATGTGACCAACGCGATCTTGGCCAAATTCTGTATTAAGTAAAGCTATAGCTAGACAAAGTTTTGGACAAAAACTTGGAAGTCTGGCAACTTCCGTTCTGGTACCTCCCATAAAATTTTCGAGAAACAACTCTGCTTTCTATTCGTCCCTTTGGTAAAAACGTGTCATACAATACATATCACCCAACGGGTAGGAGGGTATATATCATTTGATACGGCTCAAAAGTGTAACACATAGAAATATTCACATTAGAACCCAAGTCTCTTTGAACCAAATTCGATTCATGACTTTCTAAATCGTTTGAGCCATGTACGTCCGCTGTCCTGCTAGTACGCACGATAACTTTCGAAAGAGTTAATTAATCGCTTTGAAATTTGGTATTGGTTAATATTTTCCCAAAACTGCTTATGGGATTTCATATGGGCTATGGCCACACCCCTTCGGTTACCTCCCATACAAATCGTCTATTTCGCCCACTTTAGAAATCCTGTCATAATATCAATACGACCAACGCGATCTTGTCAAAATTCTGTATTTAGTAAATCTATAGCTAGACAAAGTTTTAGAGAAAAACTTGGAAGTCTTGCAACTCCCCATCTGGTACCTTCCATACAAATGTACCATCTCGTGTAATATTATGAATATTACCAACGCGATCTTGCCTAATTCTGTATTTTGTAAAGCTATAGCTAGACAAAGATTTGGACAAAAACTTGGAAGTCTGACAACTCCCCTTTTGGTACCTCCCATACAACTGTACCATCCCGCCTACCTTAGAAATCGTGTAATAATATCAATATGCCAAACGCGATCTGGCATAAATTTTGTATTAAGTAAAGCTATAGCTAGACAAAGTTTTGGACAAAAACTTGGATGTCTGGCAACTCCCCTTCTGGTACCTCCCATACAAATGTACCATCCCGAAACTTATAAACCGTGTAATATTATGAATGTGACAAACGCGATCATGGCCAAATTCTGTATTAAGTACAGCTATAGCTAGACAAAGTTTTGGGAAAAAATTTGGAAGTCTGGCAACTTCCTTTCTGGTACCTCCCATACAATTTTCGAGAAACAACTCTGCTTTCTGTTCCGTCCTTTTTGTAAAAACGTGAAATACAATTTTTATACCCTCACCCTACCGGTAGGAGGGTATATATCATTTGATACGGCTCAAAAGTGTAACACATAGAAATATTCACATTAGAACCCAAGTCTGTTTGAACCAAATTCGATTCATGACATTCTGAATCGTTAGAGCCAGGTCCGTCTGTCCTGCTGGTACGCACGATAACTTTCGAAAGAGTTATACAATCGCTCTGAAATTTTGCATGGGTTAATATTTTCCCAAAACTGCTTATGACCTATATTGCACACCACTTCGGGTACCTCCCATACAAATCTGCTATTTCGCCCACTTTAGAAATCGTGTAATAATATCAACACGCCAAGTTCGATCTTGGCCAAATTCTGTATTTGGTAAAGGTATAACTGGACAAAGATTACGACAAAAACTTGAAAGTCTGGCAACTCCCCTTCTGGTACCTCCCATACAAATGTACCATCCCGCCATTTATAAACCGTGTAATATTATGAATGTGACCAACGCGATCTCGGCCAAATTCTGTATTAAGTAAACGTATAGTTAGACTAAGTTTTGGACAAAAACTTGGCAGCCTGGCAGCACCCCTTCTTGTACCTCCCATAAAAATGTACCATCCCTCCTACCTTAGAAATTGTTTAATAACACCAATATGCCTAATGACATCTTGCCCAAATTTTGTATTTAGTAAACGTATTGTTAGACTAAGTATTGGACAAAAACTTGGAAGTCTGGCAACTTCCGTTCTGGTACCTCCCATAAAATTTTCGAGAAACAACTCTGCTTTCTATTCGTCCCTTTGGTAAAAACGTGTCATACAATACATATCATATCACCCAACGGGTAGGAGGGTATATGTCATTTGATACGGCTCAAAAGTGTAACACATAGACATATTCACATTAGAACCCAAGTCTCTTTGAACCAAATTCGATTCATGACTTTCTAAATCGTTTGAGCCATGTACGTCCGCTGTCCTGCTAGTACGCACGATAACTTTCGAAAGAGTTAAATAATCGCTTTGAAATTTGGCATTGGTTAATATTTTCCCAAAACTGCTTATGGGATTTCATATGGGCTATGGCCACACCCCTTCGGTTACCTCCCATACAAATCGTCTATTTCGCCCACTTTAGAAATCCTGTCATAATATCAATACGACCAACGCGATCTTGTCAAAATTCTGTATTTAGTAAATCTATAGCTAGACAAAGTTTTAGAGAAAAACTTGGAAGTCTTGCAACTCCCCATCTGGTACCTTCCATACAAATGTACCATCTCGTGTAATATTATGAATATTACCAACGCGATCTTGCCTAATTCTGTATTTTGTAAAGCTATAGCTAGACAAAGATTTGGACAAAAACTTGGAAGTCTGACAACTCCCCTACTGGTACCTCCCATACAACTGTACCATCCCGCCTACCTTAGAAATCGTGTAATAATATCAATATGCCAAACGCGATCTGGCATAAATTTTGTATTAAGTAAAGCTATAGCTAGACAAAGTTTTGGACAAAAACTTGGATGTCTGGCAACTCCCCTTCTAAAACCTCCCATACAAATGTACCATCCCGCCTACCTTAGAAATCGTGTAATAATATAAATATGCCAAACGCGATCTGGCATAAATTTTGTATTAAGTAAAGCTATAGCTAGACAAAGTTTTGGACAAAAACTTGGATGTCTGGCAACTCCCCTTCTAAAACCTCCCATACAAATGTACCATTCCGCCTACCTTAGAAATCGTGTAATAATATCAATATGCCAAACGCGATCTGGCATAAATTTTGTATTAAGTAAAGCTGTAGCTAGACAAAGTTTTGGACAAAAACTTTGAAGTCGGGCAACTCCCCTTCTGGTACCTCCCATACAAATGTACCATCCCGCCAATTATAAACCGTGTAATATTATGAATGTGACCAACGCGATCATGGCCAAATTCTGTATTAAGTACAGCTATAGCTAGACAAAGTTTTGGAAAAAAATTTGGAAGTCTGGCAAATTCCTTTCTGGTACCTCCCATACAATTTTCGAGAAACAACTCTGCTTTCTGTTCCGTCCTTTTTGTAAAAACGTGAAATACAATTTTTATACCCTCACCCTACCGGTAGGAGGGTATATATCATTTGATACGGCTCAAAAGTGTAACACATAGAAATATTCACATTAGAACCCAAGTCTGTTTGAACCAAATTCGATTCATGACATTCTGAATCGTTAGAGCCAGTTCCGTCTGTCCTGCTGGTACGCACGATAACTTTCGAAAGAGTTATACAATCACTCTGAAATTTTGCATGGGTTAATATTTTCCCAAAACTGCTTATGACCTATATTGCACACCCCTTCGGGTACCTCCCATACAAATCTGATATTTCGCCCACTTTAGAAATCGTGTAATAATATCAACACGCCAAGTTCGATCTTGGCCAAATTCTGTATTTGGTAAAGGTATAACTGGACAAAGATTACGACAAAAACTTGAAAGTCTGGCAACTCCCCATCTGGTACCTTCCATACAAATGTACCATTTCGCGTAATATTATGAATATTACCAACGCGATCTTGCCAAATTCTGTATTTTGTAAAGCTATAGCTAGACAAAGATTTGGACAAAAACTTGGATGTCTGGCAACTCCCCTTCTAAAACCTCCCATACAAAAGTACCATTCCGCCTACCTTAGAAATCGTGTAATAATATCAATATGCCAAACGCGATCTGGAATAAATTTTGTATTAAGTAAAGCTATAGCTAGACAAAGTTTTGGACAAAAACTTGGAAGTCTGCCAACTCCCCTTCTGGTACCTCCCATACAAATGTACCATCCCGCCAATTATAAACCGTGTAATATTATGAATGTGACCAACGCGATCATGGCCAAATTCTGTATTAAGTACAGCTATAGCTAGACAAAGTTTTGGAAAAAAATTTGGAAGTCTGGCAACTTCCTTTCTGGTACCTCCCATACAATTTTCGAGAAACAACTCTGCTTTCTGTTCCGTCCTTTTTGTAAAAACGTGAAATACAATTTTTATACCCTCACCCTACCGGTAGGAGGGTATATATCATTTGATACGGCTCAAAAGTGTAACACATAAAAATATTCACATTAGAACCCAAGTCTGTTTGAACCAAATTCGATTCATGACATTCTGAATCGTTAGAGCCAGTTCCGTCTGTCCTGCTGGTACGCACGATAACTTTCGAAAGAGTTATACAATCACTCTGAAATTTTGCATGGGTTAATATTTTCCCAAAACTGCTTATGACCTATATTGCACACCCCTTCGGGTACCTCCCATACAAATCTGCTATTTCGCCCACTTTAGAAATCGTGTAATAATATCAACACGCCAAGTTCGATCTTGGCCAAATTCTGTATTTGGTAAAGGTATAACTGGACAAAGATTACGACAAAAACTTGAAAGTCTGGCAACTCCCCTTCTGGTACCTCCCATACAAATGTACCATCCCGCCATTTATAAACCGTGTTATATTATGAATGTGACCAACGCGAACTCGGCCAAATTCTGTATTAAGTAAACGTATAGTTAGACTAAGTTTTGGACAAAAACTTGGCAGCCTGGCAGCACCCCTTCTGGTACCTCCCATAAAAATGTACCATCCCTCCTACCTTAGAAATTGTTTAATAACACCAATATGCCTAATGACATCTTGCCCAAATTTTGTATTTAGTAAACGTATTGTTAGACTAAGTATTGGACAAAAACTTGGAAGTCTGGCATCTCCCCTTCGGGTACCTCCCATACAAATCTGCTATTTCGCCTACTTTATAAATCGTGTAATAATATCAACATGCGCAAGTTCGATCTTGGCCAAATTCCGTATTTAGTAAAGGTATAACTGGACAAAGTTTCGGTCAAAAACTTGGAAGTCTGCCAACTCCCCTTATGGTCCCTCCCATACAAATGTACCATCCCGCCACTTATAAACCGTGTAATATTATGAATGTGACCAACGCGATCTTGGCCAAATTCTGTATTAAATAAAAACCTATAGCTAGACAAAGTTTTGGACAAAAACTTGGAAGTGTGTCAACTTCCGTTCTGGTACCTCCCATAAAATTTTCGAGTAACAACTCTGCTTTCTATTCGTCCCTTTGGTAAAAACGTGTCATACAATATATATCATATCACCCAACGGGTAGGAGGTTATATATCATTTGATACGGCTCAAAAGTGTAACACATAGAAATATTCACATTAGAACCCAAGTCTCTTTGAACCAAATTCGATTCATGACTTTCTAAATCGTTTGAGCCATGTACGTCCGCTGTCCTGCTAGTACGCACGATAACTTTCGAAAGAGTTAAATAATCGCTTTGAAATTTGGCATTGGTTAATATTTTCCCAAAACTGCTTATGTGATTTCATATGGGCTATGGCCACACCCCTTCGGTTACCTCCCATACAAATCGTCTATTTCGCCCACTTTAGAAATCCTGTCATAATATCAATACGACCAACGCGATCTTGTCAAAATTCTGTATTTAGTAAATCTATAGCTAGACAAAGTTTTAGAGAAAATTCTGTATTTTGTAAAGCTATAGCTAGACAAAGATTTGAACAAAAACTTGGAAGTCTGGCAACTCCCCTTCTGGTACCTCCCATACAAATGTACCATCCCGCCTACCTTAGAAATCGTGTAATAATATCAATATGCCAAACGCGATCTGTCATAAATTTTTTATTAAGTAAAGCTATAGCTAGACAAAGTTTTGGACAAAAACTTGGATGTCTGGCAACTCCCCTTCTAAAACCTCCCATACAAATGTACCATCCCGCCTACCTTAGAAATTGTTTAATAACACCAATATGCCTAATGACATCTTGCCCAAATTTTGTATTTAGTAAACGTATTGTTAGACTAAGTATTGAACAAAAACTGGGAAGTCTGGCATCTCCCCTTCGGGTACCTTCCATACAAATCTGCTATTTCGCCTACTTTATAAATCGTGTAATAATATCAACATGCGCAAGTTCGATCTTGGCCAAATTTCGTATTTAGTAAAGGTATAACTGGACAAAGTTTTGGACAAAAACTTGGCAGTCTGGCAACTCCCCTTCTGGTACCTCCCATACAATCGTACCATCCCGCCTACATTAGAAATCGTGTAATAACACCAATATGCCCAACGCGATCTTGCCCACATTCCGTATTTAGTAAGCGTATAGATAGACTAAGTATTGGACAAAAACTTGGAAGTCTGACATTTCCCCTTCTGGTACCTCCCATACAAATGTACCATTCTATTTACTACTTTAGAAATCGTGTAATAATAGTACTACGCTCGATTCGATCTTACCCAAATTCCGCATTTTCTAAATCTATAAAGCTCTCCAGAAAAAATTGGACTCCTAGTCGGTCCCCTTGTGGTACCTCCCATACAAATGTACCATTCCAACCACTTTAGAAATCGTGTAATTATATAAACTCGCTCACCGAATCTTTCCAAAATTATATATTTAGTAAACCTTTAACTACATACAATTTTGTAGTAAAAACTCTGCTTTATATTCCATCCTTTTTGTAAAAAACATGTAGTACAATATTTATACCCTCACCCTACGGGTATATATCATTTTATACGGCTCAAAAGAGTAACACATAGAAATATCCACATTAGACCCCAGGTGTCTTTGAACCAAATTCGATGTATGAGTTTCTGAATCGTTTGAGCCAGTTCCGTCTGTCCTGCTGGTACGCACGATAACTTTCGAAAGAGTTATACAATCACTCTGAAATTTTGCATGGGTTAATATTTTCCCAAAACTGCTTATGGGATTTCATAAGGGCTATGGCCACACCCCTTCGGTTACCTCCCATACAAATCGTCTATTTAGCCCACTTTAGAAATCCTGTCATAATATCAATACGACCAACGCGATCTTGTCAAAATTCTATATTTAGTAAATCTATAGCTAGACAAAGTTTTTGAGAAAAACTTGGAAGTCTTGCAACTCCCCATCTGGTACCTTCCATACAAATGTACCATCTCGTGTAATATTATGAATATTACCAACGCGATCTTGCCAAATTCTGTATTTTGTAAAGTTATAGCTAGACAAAGATTTGGACAAAAACTTGGAAGTCTGCCAACTCCCTTTCTGGTACCTCCCATACAAATGTACCATCCCGCCTACCTTAGAAATCGTGTAATAATATCAATATGCCAAACGCGATCTGGCATACATTTTGTATTAAGTAAAGCTATAGCTAGACAAAGTTTTGGACAAAAACTTGGATGTCTGGCAACTCCCCTTCTAAAACCTCCCATACAAATGTACCATCCCGCCAACCTTAGAAATCGTGTAATAATATCAATATGCCAAACGCGATCTGGCATACATTTTGTATTAAGTAAAGCTATAGCTAGACAAAGTTTTGGACAAAAACTTGGATGTCTGGCAACTCCACTTCTAAAACCTCCCATACAAATGTACCATTCCGCCTACCTTAGAAATCGTGTAATAATATCAATATGCCAAACGCGATCTGGCATAAATTTTGTATTAAGTAAGGCTGTAGCTAGACAAAGTTTTGGACAAAAATTTGGAAGTCTGGCAACTTCCTTTCTGGTACCTCCCATACAATTTTCGAGAAACAACTCTGCTTTCTGTTCCGTCCTTTTTGTAAAAACGTGAAATACAATTTGTATACCCTCACCCTACCGGTAGGAGGGTATATTTGATACGGCTCAAAAGTGTAACACATAGAAATATTCACATTAGAACCCAAGTCTGTTTGAACCAAATTCGATTCATGACATTCTGAATCGCTTGAGCCAGGTCCGTCTGTCCTGCTGGTACGCACGATAACTTTCGAAAGAGTTATAGAATCGCTCTGAAATTTTGCATGGGTTAATATTTTCCCAAAACTGCTTATGACCTATATTGCACAACCCTTCGGGTACCTCCCAAACAAATCTGCTAATTCGCCCACTTTAGAAATCGTGTAATAATATCAACACGCCAAGTTCGATCTGGGCCAAATTCTGTATTTGGTAAAGGTATAACTGGACAAAAACTTGAAAGTCTGGCAACTCCCCATCTGGTACCTTCCATACAAATGTACCATCTCGTGTAATATTATGAATATTACCAACGCGATCTTGCCTAATTCTGTATTTTGTAAAGCTATAGCTAGACAAAGATTTGGACAAAAACTTGGATGTCTGGCAACTCCACTTCTAAAACCTCCCATACAAATGTACCATTCCGCCTACCTTAGAAATCGTGTAATAATATCAATATGCCAAACGCGATCTGGCATACATTTTGTATTAAGTAAGGCTGTAGCTAGACAAAGTTTTGGACAAAAACTTTGAAGTCGGGCAACTCCCCTTCTGGTACCTCCCATACAAATGTACCATCCCGCCAACCTTAGAAATCGTGTAATAATATCAATATGCCAAACGCGATCTGGCATACATTTTGTATTAAGTAAAGCTAAAGCTAGACAAAGTTTTGGACAAAAACTTGGATGTCTGGCAACTCCACTTCTAAAACCTCCCATACAAATGTACCATTCCGCCTACCTTAGAAATCGTGTAATAATATCAATATGCCAAACGCGATCTGGCATAAATTTTGTATTAAGTAAGGCTGTAGCTAGACAAAGTTTTGGACAAAAACTTTGAAGTCGGGCAACTCCCCTTCTGGTACCTCCCATACAAATGTACCATCCCGCCTACCTTAGAAATCGTGTAATAATATCAATATGCCAAACGCGATCTGGCATAAATTTTGTATTAAGTAAAGCTATAGCTAGACAAAGTTTTGGACAAAAATTTGGAAGTCTGGCAACTCCCCATCTGGTACCTTCCATACAAATGTACCATCTCGTGTAATATTATGAATATTACCAACGCGATCTTGCCTAATTCTGTATTTTGTAAAGCTATAGCTAGACAAAGATTTGGACAAAAACTTGGAAGTCTGACAACTCCCCTTCTGGTACCTCCCATACAACTGTACCATCCCGCCTACCTTAGAAATCGTGTAATAATATCAATATGCCAAACGCGATCTGGCATAAATTTTGTATTAAGTAAAACTATAGCTAAACAAAGTTTTGGACAAAAACTTGGAAGTCTGCCAACTCCCCTTCTGGTACCTCCCATACAAATGTACCATCCCGCCACTTATAAACCGTGTAATATTATGAATGTGACAAACGCGATCATGGCCAAATTCTGTATTAAGTACAGCTATAGCTAGACAAAGTTTTGGAGAAAAATTTGGAAGTCTGGCAACTTCCTTTCTGGTACCTCCCATACAATTTTCGAGAAACAACTCTGCTTTCTGTTCCGTCCTTTTTGTAAAAACGTGAAATACAATTTTTATACCCTCGCCCTACCGGTAGGAGGGTATATATCATTTGATACGGCTCAAAAGTGTAACACATAGAAATATTCACATTAGAACCCAAGTCTGTTTGAACCAAATTCGATTCATGACATTCTGAATCGTTAGAGCCAGGTCCGTCTGTCCTGCTGGTACGCACGATAACTTTCGAAAGAGTTATACAATCGCTCTGAAATTTTGCATGGGTTAATATTTTCCCAAAACTGCTTATGACCTATATTGCACACCCCTTCGGGTACCTCCCATACAAATCTGCTATTTCGCCCACTTTAGAAATCGTGTAATAATATCAACACGCCAAGTTCGATCTTGGCCAAATTCTGTATTTGGTAAAGGTATAACTGGACAAAGATTACGACAAAAACTTGAAAGTCTGGCAACTCCCCTTCTAGTACCTCCCATACAAATGTACCATCCCGCCATTTATAAACCGTGTAATATTATGAATGTGACCAACGCGATCTCGGCCAAATTCTGTATTAAGTAAACGTATAGTTAGACTAAGTTTTGGACAAAAACTTGGCAGCCTGGCATCTCGTCTTCTGGTACCTCCCATACAAATGTACCATCCCGCCTACCTTAGGAATCGTGTAATAACACCAATATGCCCAACGCGATCTTGCCCACATTCCGTATTTTGTAAGCGTATAGTTAGACTAAGTTTTGGACAAAAAGTTGGCAGTCTGGCAACTCCCCTTCTGGTACCTCCCATACAAATGTACCATCCCGTCTACCTTAGGAATCGTGTAATAACACCAATATGCCCAACGCGATCTTGCCCACATTCCGTATTAAGTAAACGTATTGTCAGACTAAGCATTGGACAATAACTGGGAAGTCTGGCATCTCCCCTTCGGGTACCTTCCATACAAATCTGCTATTTCGCCTACTTTATAAATCGTGTAATAATATCAACATGCGCAAGTTCGATCTTGGCCAAATTTCGTATTTAGTAAATGTATAACTGGACAAAGTTTCGGACAAAAACTTGGAAGTCTGCCAACTCCCCTTCTGGCCCCTCCCATACAAATGTACCATCCCGCCACTTATAAACCGTGTAATATTATGAATGTGACCAACGCGATCTTGGCCAAATTCTGTATTAAGTAAAGCTATAGCTAGACAAAGTTTTGGACAAAAACTTGGAAGTCTGGCAACTTCCGTTCTGGTACCTCCCATAAAATTTTCGAGAAACAACTCTGCTTTCTATTCGTCCCTTTGGTAAAAACGTGTCATACAATATATATCATATCACCCAACGGGTAGGAGGGTATATATCATTTGATACCGCTCAAAAGTGTAACACATAGAAATATTCACATTAGAACCCAAGTCTCTTTGAACCAAATTCGATTCATGACTTTCTAAATCGTTTGAGCCATGTACGTCCGCTGTCCTGCTAGTACGCACGATAACTTTCGAAAGAGTTAAATAATCGCTTTGAAATTTGGCATTGGTTAATATTTTCCAAAACTGCTTATGGGATTTCATATGGGCTATGGCCACACCCCTTCGGTTACCTCCCATACAAATCGTCTATTTCGCCCACTTTAGAAATCCTGTCATAATATCAATACGACCAACGCGATCTTGTCAAAATTCTGTATTTAGTAAATCTATAGCTAGACAAAGTTTTAGAGAAAAACTTTCTAGTCAGAACGACCATCCGTATTTTAATTAAACAACGACACGTCTTTTCTGTTCAAGCGTAACATTTATTCTGCTTGTCTGCTCTCCAAAGGAGATCTTGCATACCTCTGTACATTCTCGTTTATTTGCATACATACAATGATAGACAAAGATGAACATAGAAATACTTATGATTAGAACTTAAAGCTAGAGAAGGCAAACTATAGTATATACAAGTAGAATACGTACACTTAGAAAATACATGAATGCTAGTTATGCACTTAAAGAAATATATTACAATATATGTACAAACGTATATACAAACCCAAATAATCTACTACAATTCGGCCTTCCTGACAATCGAGAGCCCCTGATCTCGGCCCTAACTTTTAATCGACCGACGTTCCCCGAACCAAGGGCGAATATTACCGACAGCCCATATGCCTTTGTATGGGATACGAGACTGCTGGAAACCATCCACGTCCACTAGTAAGTATCTATCGTTCCCTATGACTTTTGACACTTTATATGGTCCTCTATACTTCGGAATTAGCTTACGAGATGTGCCCGCATGTGAGTCGAAAATCCTTATCATGACATAATCACCTATCGAGTATTTCGCTGGAGGCTGTCTCTTACTATCAACATATTTCTTATTGTAATCTTGCATTACTAACTGCCTTTCCGACGCTCTTCTTCTTATCTCAGAATGCTGATCTTGCACACTTATCTGAACATCGTCCGCCAGTGTTTCCTTTAACAAATCTTCCACTTCTCCTCGCTGCCCTATACCAAACAACATCCTGCTTGGATGTTCACCTATGCCCCTATGAATTGTATTGTTCAAGGCGTGTTCTACTCTGCCGATCACTGTATCCCAGTAAATTTTCCGTTCTGGACATACGAGCTTTGCTATTATGGGCCCTATTTACCCTCTCGACCTGCCCATTGGCCTGCGGCGAACCCGTCGCCACAAGAATTTGTCCAATGTTGTGCCTCTCCAAAAATCCTTCGAATTCGCTAGAAGTGAATGCCGTGCCCCTGTCGCTGATTATGCACCGTGGTCGACTGTACGCTCTAAAGTATTCTTCTAAATGTCGCACAACCTCTCTCGTGTTTGTCGTCTTCGTTGGATATAATCTCACGAACTTACTTCCAGCGTCAACAACCACCAAAAGATATTTGAGGGCTCTACCTTTATCCACGGGCCCGTAATGATCTATATGCAGGACATCAAAGGGTGCCGTGGTTTTGGCAATATTGTGCAAGAATCCTTCCTCTTTACCATGCTTGGCCGAAAATGCTATACATTTCAAGCAGTTTTGTACATGCTCTGTTGCCTTTTGTTTTATGCTGGGAAACCAGTAGCCTTTTGAAATAACATCAACCATTTTGTCCACTCCAACATGCCCAACTTCGTCGTGATACTTGTATAGCACGTGGCTTTCCATTGCTTCTGGAACACAAAAAAGAAGAGTACTACATTTGGACTTCCTATACAACACCCCATTTCTCATTTCGAATAATTTGTGTTGTTTCTTTTCTAGAATTTCCTCAATTTCTGATCTTTATTCTGACATATGATCAGATTTTCTTCAAAAGTATTGCTCTCTATTGTCATTATTGTCGTACACATGCTACGTGCATCTACATGCTGCATTCTTGACCCAGATCTATGTTCCAAGATGTAATCATAATCCTGTAGATCCAAGGCCCATCTGGCTATGCGAGGGTTTAACTCCTTCTTGTTCAAAGTCATAGTTAAAGAATTGCAATCAGTAATTATTTTGAAACGTTTCCCTTGTAAGTAGATTCTAAACCGCTTCAAAGCGTTCACTATAGCCAATGTTTCCAATTCGAAACTGTGGTATTTGGATTCGGCATCAGTTGTTCTCTTTGAAAAGAAGAAAGTTGGGTGTAATTTACCGTCGTCTTTCTTCTGCAAAAGTACAGCTCCAAATCCTACGCTACTTGCATCACAATGTAATTCCGTCTCATGTTTTGGGTCGTATAGGGCCAAAACCGGTGATGCAGTTAATTTTCTTTTCAAAATTTCGAAAGTCTTCAATTCATCTGGTCCAAAACAAAACGTTCTATCCTTTTTTACTAAGTCATAAAGTGGTTTTGCGATAACTGAAAAGTCCTTAACAAATCGCCTAAAGTACGAGCATAGCCCCAAAAAGCTTCGCAGCGAATGCACATTTGTTGGAAAGGAAATTCTTCAACCGCCCTAACTCCTCCGTCGTCTGCTCCTATTTCCTGTCCATCGATTTTATAACCCAAGTACCTCACGTTCGTTCGTAGGAACTCGCACTTATCTAACCTTAACTCTAATCTATTACTCACGAGCCGTTCAAAAACTTGTTTTAATATTTCAAAATGTTCCTCTAGTTCCGTCGTCGCTATCATTATATCGTCCATATAGATTATCAATCTGCCATTCTTAACCATATCTGAAAAAATTTTGTTTATAAATCTCTGGAAGACCGATGGCGCATTCTTAAGCCCAAATGGCATTCTTAAGAATTCGTACTGACCCAGTGGCGTCACGAACGATGTGTACCTAATTGAATCCTTATCAACAAAAACGTGGAAGAAACCATTCTTTAAGTCAAGTTTTGTAAAGTACCTTTTTCCGGCTAAACGATCCAATAAATCATCGATTAAAGGCAGCGGGTAGTTATCCTTTGCTGTCACCTTGTTTAGTGCACGGTAGTCCACACACATCCTTAGCTCACCTGTCTTTTTTTTCACCAGAACTATCGGCGAAACGTACTCTGACTCACTCGGTCTAATATAACCATTCTCCACGTACTCATCTAAAATCTTCTGTAACTTGCTTTTTTCATCATAAGAAAGTCTCCTAGGTGGACAACTAAAAGGTTTTGGGTCATCGAGGACCAGTTTGATTTCACTTCGCACCATTGGTTCGAGAGGTCGTTTCGGTTGTTCATAATTATTGGAAAACATTTTGTTTAGCCTTTCCCTCACGGAATGTTCTACATCACTATCAACGTTTAACTCAATTGTATCATTCATCTCGCATTCTATAGCCATAATCATATCAACAAAATTAAAATTTTCCTTAATTTTCGTGTTCTCATTTGTATACATTTTCATCTTAGACACTAGCCTAAAATTTGCCTTATCAAGAAAATCCCTTCCCAAAATACAATCGTAACACATTGATTCATCGGGGACAACAATAACATTGATTTCAAATATTTTATTTTCAAGGAACACAAAAAGGGTACATTTTCCAAAGGTTTTAAGTTCAGTTTTATTTAATCCGAAAAGAACCGAATTTACTTTCGACAACTTATTTATATCAATCCATTCTTTGAGGCACGACATCCTAGCAAGACTTACGGGGCTCCCGGTATCAACTAAGCATTCTAAGTAAAAAACATTTTTGAATTTCTGGCCACAGTAAACTTAATATACCTTACATATTCATTTGCTTGAAGCATCGGTGCTGGACCTTTCCGCTCTGGGCATGCCGCCACCTGATGATTTTGACTTCCACACCCGTAGCAGGCTCCTATCTCCCGCTTTGGTTTTTGGCATTCGGATGCAAAGTGTCCAAAGCAATTGCAGTTGTAGCATCGTTGTTTTGTTCCCCATTTGTTTTTAACTGGTGTAGTCATTTTCGGTTCCTTCATTTGAATTTTTGAGAAAACTTGAAGTAAATGTAGTTTGCTGGTATAACACTGCAGCTGCGCGTGCACTCGCATATTTTCGTCCGGAATTCCATCTACTATGTAGTCAATCAGTTCCGATTCATCCAATTTCAATCTGTTTGCCATGACGACCTTTTCATTGTAATAGTCAACAAAACTTTCATTTGTTTGCCACCTGCGATCCTCAAACTTTCGTCTCAAAACCAATTTGTTTTCTCTAGTACCGAACAGCTCAATCATTTCCTCGAATATACTATTTAGACTTTCGGTGACGTAGTGTGACTTTGAATACAACCACGCTTGAGCTTTCCCCTTCACCTTACTCATGAGAATAGCTCTTAAAGTATTGTCGTCCACGGAAAACACAGAGCCGATATTTCTAAACTGCGAAATCCATACGTCTGGGCAAGTCAAGCCGTCATAATCGGGCAAAAGATCTTTTAATACCCCGAAAGGAACGGAGTTGTTTGAAATGTTATTGTAATTATTCATCGATTCACTCGTATTTCCACTGTCTACGCTTGTTTTCATTTCGTTTGCACTGTTGTCTTTTATTTTGTCCGTCTGCATGTTGATACTATTGTTATTTTGAATGTTTTCGTCGTCATTAGGTTTGGCAATATTCTGCATGCCCACGCTATTGTTGTTGTAGTTCTCTTCATCTTGCATCTTCATAATGATTACGTCGTTACTGGCTTCGTTACCATTCACATTGTATTCTTCGTTTTCATAGTTTATCGGTTCATTTGCTTCACTCATATGTTTTCTGTTGTCATTGTCTGTTGTTTCATCTCTCTTTTGCATGATCATGTTCTTTGATACTCTTTCAAATTTCTCTTTTCTTTTCCAAAACTCATTCTCTTTCACTAATAATTGATTCTCTCTCTTTAGAAGTTCCAACTCTCTTTTTAATAGATCAACTTCTTTTCCACCACCACTAGCACTCAATTAGTCATTGTCTTTCATTTGCTTTTCATTCACACTCATTCGTAAATTTTCCATCGCAAAAACATTCTCAATCATTTGGGCACACTCGTCTATAAACACTCTTTCGTTTGGCTGTACATTTGAACTTTCCATCGTTTGTAGATTTGCTTCGTCGTTTCCATCCTCATTACGTTCGGTTGTGTCGTCAACTGCGACGAGACCGTTGTCTATTGGACATACTCCTCTTTCCCCTACAGGCACTGCGTTTAGTCTGAGGACAAGAGTGGTCTTGTTGCCGTTCGATGGCAGCCCAAGATTTATGAGCCAGCTTCGCAGCTGCGCAGCAGTGTAACTGTTCACATTGATTGTGTCTTCCATCCTTTTTGTTCTTGAATGTTCGACAATTTGTTTGAGTTTTGGGACAGTAATACACACTCAATGAAAGAAAAAAAAAATCAAGTTTTTTCAAGATCGTTTTATTGATTTTTCGCGCACCAAAAACACTACACTTTTTAGATTTAAATTGTTCTTCTTTGTTTTTTAATTATATTTTGTTGTTCAATCCCACTTCTGAGAATTATAGTCAGAACGACCATCCGTATTTTAATTAAACAACGACACGTCTTTTCTGTTCAAGCGTAACATTTATTCTGCTTGTCTGCTCTCCATATATACAATGATAGACAAAGATGAACATAGAAATACTTATGATTAGAACTTAAAGCTAGAGAAGGCAAACTATAGTATATACAAGTAGAATACGTACACTTAGAAAATACATGAATGCTAGTTATGCACTTATAGAAATATATTACAATATATGTACAAACGTATATACAAACCCAAATAATCTACTACAACTTGGAAGTCTTGCAACTCCCCATCTGGTACCTTCCATACAAATGTACCATATCGTGTAATATTATGAATATTACCAACGCGATCTTGCCTAATTCTGTATTTTGTAAAGCTAGACAAAGATTTGGACAAAAACTTGGAAGTCTGACAACTCCCCTTCTGGTACCTCCCATACAACTGTACCATCCCGCCTACCTTAGAAATCGTGTAATAATATAAATATGCCAAACGCGATCTGGCATAAATTTTGTATTAAGTAAAGCTATAGCTAGACAAAGTTTTGGACAAAAACTTGGAAGTCTGCCAACTCCCCTTCTGGTACCTCCCATACAAATGTACCATCCCGCCACTTATAAACCGTGTAATATTATGAATATGACAAACGCGATCATGGCCAAATTCTGTATTAAGTACAGCTATAGCTAGACAAAGTTTTGGAAAAAAATTTGGAAGTTTGGCAACTTCCTTTCTGGTACCTCCCATACAATTTTCGACAAACAACTCTGCTTTCTATTCGTCCCTTTGGTAAAAACGTGTCATACAATATATATCATATCACCCAACGGGTAGGAGGGTATATATCATTTGATACGGCTCAAAAGTGTAACACATAGAAATATTCACATTAGAACCCAAGTCTGTTTGAACCAAATTCGATTCATGACATTCTGAATCGTTAGTCCGTCTGTCCTGCTGGTACGCACGATAACTTTCGAAAGAGTTATACAATCGCTCTGAAATTTTGCATGGGTTAATATTTTCCCAAAACTGCTTATGACCTATATTGCACACCCCTTCGGGTACCTCCCATACAAATCTGCTATTTCGCCCACTTTAGAAATCGTGTAATAATATCAACACGCCAAGTTCGATCTTGGCCAAATTCTGTATTTGGTAAAGGTATAAATGGGCAAAGATTACGACAAAAACCTGAAAGTCTGGCAACTCCCCTTCTGGTACCTCCCATACAATTGTACCATCCCGCCATTTATAAACCGTGTAATATTATGAATGTGACCAACGCGATCTCGGCCAAATTCTGTATTAAGTAAACGTATAGTTAGACTAAGTTTTGGACAACAACTTAGCAGCCTGGCATCTCCTCTTCTGGTACCTCCCATACAAATGTACCATCCCGCCTACCTTAGGAATCGTGTAATAACACCAATATGCCCAACGCGATCTAGCCCACATTCCGTATTTTGTAAGCGTATAGTTAGACTAAGTTTTGGACAAAAACTTGGCAGTCTGGCAACTCCCCTTCTGGTACCTCCCATACAAATGTACCATTCCGCCTACCTTAGGAATCGTGTAATAACACCAATATGCCCAACGCGATCTTGCCCACATTCCGTATTTTGTAAGCGTATAGTTAGACTAAGTTTTGGACAAAAACTTGGCAGCCTGGCAGCACCCCTTCTGGTACCTCACATAAAAATGTACCATCCCTCCTACCTTAGAAATTGTTTAATAACACCAATATGCCTAATGACATCTTGCCCAAATTTTGTATTTAGTAAACGTATTGTTAGACTAAGTATTGAACAAAAACTGGGAAGTCTGGCATCTCCCCTTCGGGTACCTTCCATACAAATCTGCTATTTCGCCTACTTTATAAATCGTGTAATAATATCAACATGCGCAAGTTCGATCTTGGCCAAATTTCGTATTTAGTAAATGTATAACTGGACAAAGTTTCGGACAAAAACTTGGAAGTCTGCCAACTCCCCTTCTGGTCCCTCCCATACAAATGTACCATCCCGCCACTTATAAACCGTGTAATATTATGAATGTGACCAACGCGATCTTGGCCAAATTCTGTATTAAGTAAAGCTATAGCTAGACAAAGTTTTGGACAAAAACTTGGAAGTCTGGCAACTTCCGTTCTGGTACCTCCCATAAAATTTTCGAGAAACAACTCTGCTTTCTATTCGTCCCTTTGGTAAAAACGTGTCATACAATATATATCATATCACCCAATGGGTAGGAGGGTATATATCATTTGATACGGCTCAAAAGTGTAACACATACAAATATTCACATTAGAACCCAAGTCTGTTTGAACCAAATTCGATTCATGACTTTCTAAATCGTTTGAGCCATGTACGTCCGCTGTCCTGCTAGTACGCACGATAACTTTCGAAAGAGTTAAATAATCGAACTTAAAGCTAGAGAAGGCAAACTATAGTATATACAAGTAGAATACGTACACTTAGAAAATACATGAATGCTAGTTATGCACTTATAGAAATATATTACAATATATGTACAAACGTATATACAAACCCAAATAATCTACTACAACTTGTAAGTCTTGCAACTCCCCATCTGGTACCTTCCATACAAATGTACCATCTCGTGTAATATTATGAATATTACCAACGCGATCTTGCCTAATTCTGTATTTTGTAAAGATAGACAAAGATTTGGACAAAAACTTGGAAGTCTGACAACTCCCCTTCTGGTACCTCCCATACAACTGTACCATCCCGCCTACCTTAGAAATCGTGTAATAATATAAATATGGTCCCTCGCATACAAATGTACCATCCCGCCACTTATAAACCGTGTAATATTATGAATGTGACCAACGCGATCTTGGCCAATTTCTGTATTAAGTAAAGCTATAGCTAGACAAAGTTTTGGACAAAAACTTGGAAGTCTGGCAACTTCCGTTCTGGTACCATAAAATTTTCGAGAAACAACTCTGCTTTCTATTCGTCCCTTTGGTAAAAACGTGTCATACAATATATATCATATCACCCAATGGGTAGGAGGGTATATATCATTTGATACGGCTCAAAAGTGTAACACATAGAAATATTCACATTAGAACCCAAGTCTGTTTGAACCAAATTCGATTCATGACTTTCTAAATCGTTTGAGCCATGTACGTCCGCTGTCCTGCTAGTACGCACGATAACTTTCGAAAGAGTTAAATAATCGCTTTGAAATTTGGCATTGGTTAATATTTTCCCAAAACTGCTTATGTGATTTCATATGGGCTATGGCCACACCCCTTCGGTTACCTCCCATACAAATCGTCTATTTCGCCCACTTTAGAAATCCTGTCATAATATCAATACGACCAACGCGATCTTGTCAAAATTCTGTATTTAGTAAATCTATAGCTAGACAAAGTTTTAGAGAAAAACTTGGAAGTCTTGCAACTCCCCATCTGGTACCTTCCATACAAATGTACCATCTCGTGTAATATTATGAATATTACCAACGCGATCTTGCCTAATTCTGTATTTTGTAAAGCTAGACTAAGTTTTGGACAAAAACTTGGAAGTCTGACAACTCCCCTTCTGGTACCTCCCATACAACTGTACCATCCCGCCTACCTTAGAAATAGTGTAATAATATAAATATGCCAAACGCGATCTGGCATAAATTTTGTATTAAGTAAAGCTATAGCTAGACAAAGTTTTGGACAAAAACTTGGAAGTCTGCCAACTCCCCTTCTGGTACCTCCCATACAAATGTACCATCCCGCCACTTATAAACCGTGTAATATTATGAATGTGACAAACGCGATCATGGCCAAATTCTGTATTAAGTACAGCTATAGCTAGACAAAGTTTTGGAAAAAAATTTGGAAGTCTGGCAACTTCCTTTCTGGTACCTCCCATACAATTTTCGAGAAACAACTCTGCTTTCTATTCGTCCCTTTGGTAAAAACGTGTCATACAATATATATCATATCACCCAACGGGTAGGAGGGTATATATCATTTGATACGGCTCAAAAGTGTAACACATAGAAATATTCACATTAGAACCCAAGTCTGTTTGAACCAAATTCGATTCATGACATTCTGAATCGTTAGAGCCAGGTCCGTCTGTCCTGCTGGTACGCACGATAACTTTCGAAAGAGTTATACAATCGCTCTGAAATTTTGCATGGGTTAATATTTTCCCAAAACTGCTTATGACCTATATTGCACACCCCTTCGGGTACCTCCCATACAAATCTGCTATTTGCCCACTTTAGAAATCGTGTAATAATATCAACACGCCAAGTTCGATCTTGGCCAAATTCTGTATTTGGTAAAGGTATAAATGGACAAAGATTACGACAAAAACCTGAAAGTCTGGCAACTCCCCTTCTGGTACCTCCCATACAATTGTACCATCCCGCCATTTATAAACCGTGTAATATTATGAATGTGACCAACGCGATCTCGGCCAAATTCTGTATTAAGTAAACGTATAGTTAGACTAAGTTTTGGACAACAACTTAGCAGCCTGGCATCTCCTCTTCTGGTACCTCCCATACAAATGTACCATCCCGCCTACCTTAGGAATCGTGTAATAACACCAATATGCCCAACGCGATCTAGCCCACATTCCGTATTTTGTAAGCGTATAGTTAGACTAAGTTTTGGACAAAAACTTGGCAGTCTGGCAACTCCCCTTCTGGTACCTCCCATACAAATGTACCATTCCGCCTACCTTAGGAATCGTGTAATAACACCAATATGCCCAACGCGATCTTGCCCACATTCCGTATTTTGTAAGCGTATAGTTAGACTAAGTTTTGGACAAAAACTTGGCAGCCTGGCAGCACCCCTTCTGGTACCTCACATAAAAATGTACCATCCCTCCTACCTTAGAAATTGTTTAATAACACCAATATGCCTAATGACATCTTGCCCAAATTTTGTATTTAGTAAACGTATTGTTAGACTAAGTATTGAACAAAAACTTGGAAGTCTGGCATCTCCCCTTCGGGTACCTTCCATACAAATCTGCTATTTCGCCTACTTTATAAATCGTGTAATAATATCAACATGCGCAAGTTCGATCTTGGCCAAATTTCGTATTTAGTAAATGTATAACTGGACAAAGTTTCGGACAAAAACTTGGAAGTCTGCCAACTCCCCTTCTGGTCCCTCCCATACAAATGTACCATCCCGCCACTTATAAACCGTGTAATATTATGAATGTGACCAACGCGATCTTGGCCAAATTCTGTATTAAGTAAAGCTATAGCTAGACAAAGTTTTGGACAAAAACTTGGAAGTCTGGCAACTTCCGTTCTGGTACCTCCCATAAAATTTTCGAGAAACAACTCTGCTTTCTATTCGTCCCTTTGGTAAAAACGTGTCATACAATATATATCATATCACCCAATGGGTAGGAGGGTATATATCATTTGATACGGCTCAAAAGTGTAACACATACAAATATTCACATTAGAACCCAAGTCTGTTTGAACCAAATTCGATTCATGACTTTCTAAATCGTTTGAGCCATGTACGTCCGCTGTCCTGCTAGTACGCACGATAACTTTCGAAAGAGTTAAATAATCGCTTTGAAATTTGGCATTGGTTAATATTTTCCCAAAACTGCTTATGGGATTTCATATAGGCTATGGCCACACCCCTTCGGTTACCTCCCATACAAATCGTCTATTTCGCCCACTTTAGAAATCCTGTCATAATATCAATACGACCAACGCGATCTTGTCAAAATTCTGTATTTAGTAAATCTATAGCTAGACAAAGTTTTAGAGAAAAACTTGGAAGTCTTGCAACTCCCCATCTGGTACCTTCCATACAAATGTACCATCTCGTGTAATATTATGAATATTACCAACGCGATCTTGCCTAATTCTGTATTTTGTAAAGCTAGACAAAGATTTGGACAAAAACTTGGAAGTCTGACAACTCCCCTTCTGGTACCTCCCATACAACTGTACCATCCCGCCTACCTTAGAAATCGTGTAATAATATAAATATGCCAAACGCGATCTGGCATAAATTTTGTATTAAGTAAAGCTATAGCTAGACAAAGTTTTGGACAAAAACTTGGAAGTCTGACAACTCCCCTTCTGGTACCTCCCATACAACTGTACCATCCCGCCTACCTTAGAAATCGTGTAATAATATAAATATGCCAAACGCGATCTGGCATAAATTTTGTATTAAGTAAAGCTATAGCTAGACAAAGTTTTGGACAAAAATTTGGAAGTCTGGCAACTTCCTTTCTGGTACCTCCCATACAATTTTCGAGAAACAACTCTGCTTTCTATTCGTCCCTTTGGTAAAAACGTGTCATACAATATATATCATATCACCCAACGGGTAGGAGGGTATATATCATTTAATACGGCTCAAAAGTGTAACACATAGAAATATTCACATTAGAACCCAAGTCTGTTTGAACCAAATTCGATTCATGACATTCTGAATCGTTAGAGCCAGGTCCGTCTGTCCTGCTGGTACGCACGATAACTTTCGAAAGAGTTATACAATCGCTCTGAAATTTTGCATGGGTTAATATTTTCCCAAAACTGCTTATGACCTATATTGCACACCCCTTCGGGTACCTCCCATACAAATCTGCTATTTCGCCCACTTTAGAAATCGTGTAATAATATCAACACGCCAAGTTCGATCTTGGCCAAATTCTGTATTTGGTAAAGGTATAAATGGACAAAGATTACGACAAAAACTTGAAAGTCTGGCAACTCCCCTTCTGGTACCTCCCATAGAATTGTACCATCCCGCCATTTATAAACCGTGTAATATTATGAATGTGACCAACGCGATCTCGGCCAAATTCTGTATTAAGTAAACGTATAGTTAGACTAAGTTTTGGACAAAAACTTAGCAGCCTGGCATCTCCTCTTCTGGTACCTCCCATACAAATGTACCATCCCGCCTACCTTAGGAATCGTGTAATAACACCAATATGCCCAACGCGATCTAGCCCACATTCCGTATTTTGTAAGCGTATAGTTAGACTAAGTTTTGGACAAAAACTTGGCAGTCTGGCAACTCCCCTTCTGGTACCTCCCATACAAATGTACCATTCCGCCTATCTTAGGAATCATGTAATAACACCAATATGCCCAACGCGATCTTGCCCACATTCCGTATTTTGTAAGCGTATAGTTAGACTAAGTTTTGGACAAAAACTTGGCAGTCTGGCATCTCCCCTTCTGGTACCTCCCATACAAATGTACCATCCCGCCTACCTTAGAAATCGTGTAATAACACCAATATGCCCAATGACATCTTGCCCAAATTTTGTATTTAGTAAACGTATAGCTAGACTAAGTTTAGAACAAAAACTTGGAAGTCTGGCTACTCCCCTTCTGGTACCTCCCATACAAATGTGCCATCTCGCCTACCTTAGAAATCGTGTAATAACACCAATATGCCCAACGCGATCTTGCCCACATTCCGTATTTAGTAAAGTTATAATAGGACAAAGTTTTGGACAAAAACTTGGCAGTGTGGCAACTCCCCTTCTGGTACCTCCCATACAAATGTACCATCCCGCCTACCTTAGAAATCGTGTAATAACACCAATATGCCCAATGACATCTTGCCCAAATTTTGTATTTAGTAAACGTATAGTTAGACTAAGTTTTGGACAAAAACTTGGCAGTCTGACAACTCCCCTTCTGGTACCTTCCATACAAATCTGCTATTTCGCCTACTTTATAAATCGTGTAATAATATCAACATGCGCAAGTTCGATCTTGGCCAAATTTCGTATTTAGTAAATGTATAACTGGACAAAGTTTCGGACAAAAACTTGGAAGTCTGCCAACTCCCCTTCTGGTCCCTCCCATACAAATGTACCATCCCGCCACTTATAAAGCGTGTAATATTATGAATGTGACCAACGCGATCTTGGCCAAATTCTGTATTAAGTAAAGCTATAGCTAGACAAAGTTTTGGACAAAAACTTGGAAGTCTGGCAACTTCCGTTCTGGTACCTCCCATAAAATTTTCGAGAAACAACTCTGCTTTCTATTCGTCCCTTTGGTAAAAACGTGTCATACAATATATATCATATCACCCAATGGGTAGGAGGGTATATATCATTTGATACGGCTCAAAAGTGTAACACATAGAAATATTCACATTAGAACCCAAGTCTGTTTGAACCAAATTCGATTCATGACTTTCTAAATCGTTTGAGCCATGTACGTCCGCTGTCCTGCTAGTACGCACGATAACTTTCGAAAGAGTTAAATAATCGCTTTGAAATTTGGCATTGGTTAATATTTTCCCAAAACTGCTTATGGGATTTCATATGGGCTATGGCCACACCCCTTCGGTAATATTATGAATATTACCAACGCGATCTTGCCAAATTCTGTATTTTCTAAAGCTATAGCTAGACAAAGATTTGGACAAAAACTTGGAAGTCTGGCAACTCCCCTTCTGGTACCTCCCATACAAATGTACCATCCCGCCTACCTTAGAAATCGTGTAATAATATCAATATGCCAATAGGCGCCCCGGTAGGCGAGTTGGTAGCGTGCTTGCCTATCAGCGTGAGGGTTGTGGGTTCGATTCCAACCAGAGGCTTTGGTCTGTCGCTGCAAAAATCTAAACATATGGTCTTTGTCACCCGGTTTACCCTTGGACCCAAAATTAGAATATAAATTTACTTTGTATTGTAATTAATAATAAATAAATAAATAAAATCAATATGCCAAACGCGATCTGGCATAAATTTTGTATTAAGTAAAGCTATAGCTAGACATTTGGACAAAAACTTGGATGTCTGGCAACTCCCTTTCTAAAACCTCCCATACAAATGTACCATCCCGCCTACCTTAGAAATTGTTTAATAACACCAATATGCTTAATGACATCTTGCCCAAATTTTGTATTTAGTAAACGTATTGTTAGACTAAGTATTGGACAAAAACATGCAAGTCTGGTATCTCCCCTTCGGCTTCGGGTACCTCCCATACAAATCTGCTATTTCGCCTACTTTATAAATCGTGTAATAATATCAACATGCGCAAGTTCGATCTTGGCCAAATTCCGTATTTAGTAAAGGTATAACTGTACAAAGTTTCGGACAAAAACTTGGAAGTCTGCCAACTCCCATTCTGGTTTCTCCCATACAAATGTACCATCCCGCCATTTATAAACCGTGTAATATTATGAGTGTGACCAACGCGATCTCGGCCAAATTCTGTATTAAATAAACGTATAGTTAGACTAAGTTTTGGACAATAACTTGGCAGCCTGGCATTTCCTCTTCTGGTACCTCCCATACAAATGTACCATCCCGCCACTTATAAACCGTGTAATATTATGAATGTGACAAACGCGATCATGGCCAAATTCTGTATTAAGTACAGCTATAGCTAGACAAAGTTTTGGAGAAAAATTTGGAAGTCTGGCAACTTCCTTTCTGGTACCTCCCATACAATTTTCGAGAAACAACTCTGCTTTCTGTTCCGTCCTTTTTGTAAAAACGTGAAATACAATTTTTATACCCTTGCCCTACCGGTAGGAGGGTATATATCATTTTATACGGCTCAAAGGTGTAACACATAGAAATATCCACATTAGACCCCAGGTGTCTTTGAACCAAATTCGATGTATGAGTTTCTGAATCGTTTGAGCCAAGTCCGTCTGTCCTGCTGGTACGCACGATAACTTTCGAAAGCGTTAAGCAATCACTCTGAAATTTGGCTTGGCTTAATATTTTCCCAAAACTGCTTATGGGATTGCATATGGGCTATATGGCCACACCCCTTCGGGCACCTCCCATACAAATCTGCTATTTCGCCTACTTTATAAATATTGTAATAATATCAACATGCGCAAGCTCGATCTTGGCCAAATTCCGTATTTAGTAAAGGTATAACTGGACAAAGTTTCGGACAAAAACTTGGAAGTCCAATACTTCGAGAAACAACTCTGCTTTCTATTCGTCCTTTTTGTAAAAACGTGTCATACAATATATATTACTAGTAAGTTGTAATGCGCCTATGGCGCCCGTTGAAATATGGAAAAAAAAATTTGTTAAAAAAAAAAAAATTTGTGGAAAAAAAAATTTATGAATAATAAATTCATGCGTATACATAGAAATAGGTTAAAAATATATAAGCATGATTGAAAAGGAAAACAGGAAAACAAAGTAGTTTAATTAAACCTTATATTATAAATACAAATGTAGTTAATTAATTTGTTATAAATACCATTAGTTTGTAATTAAAATTTTAAGTAAATGGGGAAGGGAAGAACTCCCCTTAAATACAAATAATTTAATTTTAATTGTACCATTAGTTTGTAATTAAAATTTTAAGTAAATGGGGAAGGGAAGAACTCCCCTTAAATACAAATATTTTAATTTTAATTAAATTTAGAGAATACATTTAAAGAATGATCAACTTAGGGTTGATCACTCTTTTCTTGAAAAGGGAGGTGTAGTGTGTTTGACTTATCGTAGTTACCATGCCGTCTGCATGTAACTAAATACTCACACCTTGTTGAGTATTTGTCCACACGCGCTGTAGCTGGCAGGCATGTATTACGCTTAGCCAGCAATTTCCCATAGTAGAATTAGTATTTATGTATTAAGATACTTTTAGGTAGTTTTAAGTAACTCTAGTTTTTGACAGATAATAAATAAACGTGGAATAGTAAAAGCAAAAGGTTAAGGACACCCTCAAACATCATCTACAACCGAGGCGGACATATGCTGAAATATTCAACAATTGCCGTATGGTTAAGGTAAATAATCTTAGAGAATTATTTAGTGTATTTGAAAAAGCCAAGTTTGAATTAACTGAGATATACGAGTTTGACCCTGAGAAACCAGGAATTTATTTACCTTCTGGTATAGACAGAGATTTAGTATATATTATGTTAGGGAAGATCGACGTGCCTCTAAGGGCAAATTTGAAAGGTGATGAGTCCATGACAGATATAATCGTAAGATTTTCCAGACTAGGACTGTTAGATGATAAAAGAACCATCAATTTCGAAGACAGGATTGTGCAAAATAAGAATACTAAGAAATATTCAACCAAATTTTCTGAGAATGATAAACCAGATAAAAGAGACAACAACACTTACAATACTCTTCCCAATTATAAAAATGTCAATACACACACAAACGATAACCCAAACCGCAGTATGCAAGGGGGAAATCATAATAATTCCTATCAGAAAAACTTTAAAAATACTCAGGTCGATCACCAGAATCGGAATCGCAAATATGATACGTACAACTATGGTACGACCACTAGAGAAAACTTATCAGGTCAGACAAAAACATCCCATATGAGTGTTGATACTCAAGGATCTAACCAATATAAAATGGATATAGGTAACGTTGAGAACGACAATCAGGAACACACAGAAGTAAATTTTACAAACCAGCCTCTCGATGCAGATTACCCATAGTTGTTTTGACAATAGGTAGACAGAATATCAGATGCCTTATAGATACAGGATCTGACACTAGTATTATAAAACCTGGGGTTCTGAGGGAATCATATACGAATCAAAAATTGGATCCACCTTTGATGTACCGAACACTTACGGGTGTTGATAAGGTCGATTACGAGATGATTACTCCTATCCCGAAACAATTCTTAGCGACAGGTACATTAACATGGAGGATAATAAAATTCCAAAGTGAGAAGTACGACGCTATAATCGGTCAAAATTTGTTGATCCCATTTAAGGCAAAATTAGACATGTCAAGTAAATTTATCAATGTGTTTGGAAATAAAATATTTTTTGAAGAAAATATTGAGCCGGTTTTATATGACGAAATTTGCGGTATAGAAAAAGTTGAAGTGAACAAAATTCCAGATAGACTTAGCCTGTCTCATTTAAATGAGGAGGAGAAACGTCATATCAGCGAGGTTTTGTCACAATTCAAGGACATTTTCTATAAGGACGGCGATGATCTCTCAGCGACAACAGAAACTTGTCATGAGATTATCACAACCTGCAACACACCTATTTATTCAAAGATATATAGGTACCCTGTAGTCCACGAACAGGAAGTACAAACCCAAATTCAGGAGATGCTTAAACAAAACATTATTAGGGAGAGCAATTCTCAATACAATAGTCCATTATGGATTGTTCCCAAAAAACTGGACAACTCCGGGGTAAAAAAGTGGAGGATAGTCATCGATTATAGAAAATTAAATGCACTGTTGACGACAAATTTCCTATACCAAATTTATCGGCTATATTGGATAAATTGGGAAATGCCCAATATTTCACCACAATTGACTTGGCTAAAGGCTTTCACCAAATCCTTGTTAGAGAAGAGGACAGGAAGAAAACTGCCTTTTCTACGCCTCAAGGCCACTATGAATTCGTCCGTATGCCATTCGGGCTGAAAAATGCCCCTTCAACTTTCCAAAGGCTAATGAATTCAGTGCTTCGAAAGTTTATCAACAAAATTTGTGTTGTCTATATGGACGACATTTTGGTCTTCAGCACTTCTTTAAAGGAACATACAGATAACCTACGTTTAATTTTTAAGGCAATAAGAAATGCAAAATTAAAAATTCAGATTAATAAATGTGATTTCCTGAGGAAAGAAACTCGTTTTCTAGGGCACGTTTTGACAGACAAAGGAATTAAGCCTAATCTTGATAACGTAGCCACGATCCAAACCCTCAAAATACCTTCTTCGCAAAAACAGGTAAAATCCTTTTTAGGGATGACAGGATTTTACAGAAGATTTATTAAGAATTATGCTAAAGTAGCACATCCTATGATAAGATATCTCCGAAAAGGAGAAACAGTCAATATAAATGATCCGAGTTACATAATAGCATTTCAAGTACTTAAGGACATGGTGACAAAATCACCCATATTGAGATACCCGGACTTTCGGAAAAAATTCAAGATAACAACCGACGCTAGCAACTTTGCAGTAGGTGCTGTATTGACACAAGAAGGTCATCCAATTGCATACGCATCAAGAACTCTTAACGTTCACAAAACAAACTATTCCACGATCGAAAAGGCATTGTTGGCCATAGTATGGGGTATCAAATACTTCAGACCTTACGTCTATGGGAAAGAATTTGATCTCGAAAGCGACCACCAACCACTCAAATGGTTGATAGCGAAATATTCGGGAAAAGATATATGCCAAAGACTCCAAAGATGGTTAATTGAATTAGGGCAATACAATTTTAAAATCGAATATATAAAGGGTAAATGTAATCACATAGCTGATTTCCGTAGTAGAATAAATGCCGACACAAGGGAAATTAATGCGCTTGATCCTGATAATATTCATGATTGCAATAATTCAATGGACGTTGATACATGTCACTCGCAGGAGGAGAACCTGAACGATGATTTCCCATAACTTGACACAATTGTTAACAGGTTTAAAACACAAATTATCCTTGTAGGACATAAAAATGAGGAACTAAAAACCGTCTTTGGAAATAAGCGAATTTTTATTGACAAATCAGATTTGGACCAAGGGGATATAGCTAATATTATTCAAAGGCATGTTAACAAAGGGAAAATTGGCATATACTCTACAATCGGAGACCACAACTATTGTAAACTTCAAAAAGCCCTCATTGAGGCATATTCACGAAGCGCAAATATGAAATTCGTAAGATGCTCTTATTTAGCGACTGATATTGAAGATGAGGATAGTCTTAAGACCCACATATCTCATTTTCACAAGCTTGAAACGGGACATTCGGGAATTTTGCCCACATTTGAAGGTCTTAAGTTTCAAATATATAATCCAATCATGAAAACTGTGATCCAAAAGATTATAGGAAATTGTTCTATTTGTTCCTCAGCCAAATACGACAGAAATCCAATAAAACCAAAATTTCGTTACTCAGAAACCCCAAATGGTGTCAATGACATTATTCACGTTGACACATACACAAATTCCAAACACTCATTTATCATATTCATAGATAAGTTCTCGAAACACGTCATTTGTTTCCATCTACCAGATAGAAATAGCCGGACAATTGTTCAAAAAATTAGAGAATTTCTCGCCATAAAAGGAAATATCAGAAAATATAAAATTGAAATTTTTGGAAAATAAAATAGATCAAATACAAAATAGCATCTCATCAGCGAGATATAATATTTTCCAACAGTCTGTATTAACATCAGACGAAATAGATAAATATAAGATCGATTACTATAGACTTAAGCTCATTAAAATGGGAGTTCTCATTTATAATAATAATTCCATAGTACTGGCTAATAAAATACCAAAAAATTATATTCTAACACAAGTACAAATGATCATGCCAATGCCAAACAAATTATTTCGTCAAATTGAAGAAGAAAATGAGTTAGTTGTAAATATACAAGATACAATTTATACCTATTACCCAAATAAAATGTTTAAAGAACTACATTTAACAAGAAATTGTATATTTAAAAATAATTGTAAGTTAATAGCAAACAATCAAACGATAATTGAACAAATAGATGATGAAACAATAATTGTGAAGAACTCATATAATACAGAAATACAAAACAAATGTAATTCACAAAACACTAGCATAAGTGGCAATAATATGATTGTATTCTCAAATTGCGAAGTAATAATCCAAAATGATAAATTCTACAACAAAAAAGAAACATATGTTGAAAAATTTATTGTTAATTCTACAGAAAATATTAAAAATTTTGAATATAAATTAAATTTCAATGACATTCTTACAAGTCAATACAAAAATATTGACAAAATTCAGGAAATACAATTTCATCAAAACTTATCTTATATAATCATTATTATACTTATCGTGTTTACACTAACATTTTCAATTGTAACAATTATTTACACTAAGAAAAGAGCTGTAAAAGTTAAATTCATTGAAAGTATTCCGGAGAATACTTTGACAAAAGGGGGAGGAGTTACGTACCTCCACCCTAATATGACGGTTTCGCACCCTCACCCTAATATCCACGATTATGCTGACAATAGCAATGTCAGCATAATTGTTGAAAAATATTTAAAAACGGAAATTTGACTACGAGATTAATGAACTACGTCGCCTCAATTGATTTTCGCAGACTCATCATAATCGAGTAGTCAATGTATACATATTCATTAAACAAAGGGTCGTTTTTAAGAAAAAATATTTAGTCTGTGGACATATCTTGAATAAAGAGCACTAAAGTAAATTTGGTGTGTTTTAATTTCTCGGTTCTCTGAAAAGAGCGGAAACTATTAAGTTTTAACTTGCGTACCAGCAGGACAGACGGACATGGCTCAAACGATTCAGAAAGTCATGAATCGAATTTGGTTCAAAGACACTAGGGGTCTAATTCGGATATTTCTATGTGTTACACTTTTGAGCCGTATCAAATGATATATACCCTCCTACCTGTAGGGTGAGGGTATAAATATTGTATTACATGTTTTTTACAAAAAGGACGGAATATAAAGCAGAGTTTTTAAATATATAATTTCGGAAAGATTCGTTGAGCGGGTTTATATAATTACACGATTTCTAAAGTGGTTGGAATGGTACATTTGTATGGGAGGTACCTCAAGAGGACCGACTAGGAGTCCTATTTTTTCTGGAGAGCTTTACATGTTTATAGATTTATAAAATACGGAATTTTTGTAAGATCGCATCGAGCGTAGTACTATTATTGCACGATTTCTAAAGTAGTAGAATGGTACATTTGTCTGGGAGGTACCAGAAGGGGAAATGCCAGACTTCCAAGTTTTTGTCCAATACTTAGTCTAACTATACGTTTACTAAATACAAAATCTGGGCAAGATGCCGTTGGGAATATTGGTGTTATTACACGATTTCTAAGGTAGGCGGGATGGTATATTTGTATGGGAGGTACCAGAAAGGGAGTTGCCAGACTTTCAAGTTTTTGTCCAAAACTTAGACAAACTATACGTTTACTAAATACAAAATTTGGGCAAGATGTCATTGGGCATATTGGTTTTATTACACGATTTCTAAGGTAGGCGGGATGGTATATTTGTATGGGAGGTACCAGAAAGGGAGTTGCCAGACTTTCAAGTTTTTGTCCAAAACTTAGACAAACTATACGTTTACTAAATAAAAAATTTGGGCAAGATGTCATTGGGCATATTGGTTTTATTACACGATTTCTAAGGTAGGCGGGATGGTATATTTGTATGGGAGGTACCAGAAAGGGAGTTGCCAAGTTTTTGTCCAAAACTTAGTCTAACTATACGCTTACTAAATACGGAATGTGTGCAAGATGTTATAGGGCATATTTGTGTTATTACACGATTTCTAAGGTAGGCGGGATGGTACATTTGTATGGGAGGTACCAGAAGGGGAGTTGCCAGAATGCCAAGTTTTTGTCCAAAACTTAGTCTAACAATACGTTTACTAAATACAAAATTTGGGCAAAATGTCATTGGGCATATTGGTTTTATTACACGATTTCTAAGGTAGGCGGGATGGTATATTTGTATGGGAGGTACCAGAAAGGGAGTTGCCAGACTTTCAAGTTTTTGTCCAAAACTTAGACAAACTATACGTTTACTAAATACAAAATTTGGGCAAGATGTCATTGGGCATATTGGTGTTATTACACGATTTCTAAGGTAGGCGGGATGGTATATTTGTATGGGAGGTACCAGAAAGGGAGTTGCCAGACTTTCAAGTTTTTGTCCAAAACTTAGACAAACTATACGTTTACTAAATACAAAATTTGGGCAAGATATCATTGGGCATATTGGTGTTATTACACGATTTCTAAGGTAGGCGGGATGGTACATTTGTATGGGAGGTCCCAGAAGAGGAGTTGCCAGACTGCGAGATGGTACATGTGTATGGAAGGTACCAGAAGGAGAGTTCCAGACTTTCAAATTTTGTCCAAGACTTTGTCTAGCTATAGCTTTACTAAATACAGAATTTGGCCAAGATCGCGCTGGTCACATTCATAATATTACACGGTTTATAAGTGCCGGGATGGTACATTTGTATGGGTGGTACCAGAAGGGGAGCTGCCAGACCTCCAAATTTTTGTCCAATTATACCTTTACTAAATACGGAATGTGGGCAAGATCGCGTTGGGCATATTGATGTTATTACACGATTTCTATGGTAGGCGGGATGGTACATTGGTATGGGAGGTACCAGAAGGGGAATTGCCAGACTTTAAAGTTTTTGTCGTAATCTTTGTCCAGTTATACCTTTACCAAATACAGAATTTGGCAAAGATCGAACTTGGCGTGTTGATATTATTAGACGATTTCTAAAGTGGGCGAAATAGGGGATTTGTATGGGAGGTACTCGAAGGGGTGTGGCCATATAGCCCATATGCAATCCCGTAAGTAGTTTTGGAAATATATTAACTCGTGCTAAATTTCAGAGCGATTGTTTAACTCTTTCGAAAGTTATCGTGCGTACCAGCAGGACAGACGGACATGGCTCAAACGATTCATAAAGTCATGAAGCGAATTTGGTTCAAAGACACCAGGGGTCTAATGTGGATATTTCTATGTGTTACACTTTTGAACCGTATCAAATGATATATACCCTCCTACCTGTAGGGTGAGGGTACAAATATTGTATTAGATGTTTTTTACAAAATGGGCGGAATATAAAGCAGAGTTTTTTCTCGAAAATTGTATGTAGTTAAACCTTTACTAAATATAGAATTTCGAAAAGATTCGTTGAGCGAATTTATATAATTACACGATTTCTAAAGTGGTTGGAATGGTACATTTGTATGGGAGGTTTTAGAAGGGGAGTTGCCAGACATCCAACTTTTTGTCCAAAACTTTGTGTAGCTATAGCTTTACTTAATACAAAATGTATGCCAGATGGCGTTTGGCATATTGATCTTATCACACGATTTCTAAGGTAGGCGGGATGGTACATTTGTATGGGAGGTACCAGAAGGGGAGTTGCCAGACTTCCAAGTTTTTGTCCAAAACTTTGTCTAGCTATAGCTTTACATAATACAGAATTTGGCCAAGATCGCGTTTGTCATATTCATACAATTACACGGTTTATAAGGGCGAGATGGTACATTTGTATGGGAGGTACCAGAAGGGGAGTTGGCAGACTTCCAAGTTTTTGTCCGAAACTTTGTCCAATTGTACGTTTACTAAATACAAAATTTGGGCAAGATGTCATTGGGCATATTGGTGTTATTACACGATTTCTAAGGTAGGCGGGATGGTATGTTTCTATGGGAGGTACCAGAAGGGGAGTTGCCAGACTTCCAACTATTTGTCCAAAACTTCGACTAACTATACGTTTACTAAATACAATACAATACAATACAAATATGGACCAGATCTCATTGGAAAATATTGATATTATTACACTATTTCTAAGGTAGGCGGAATGGTATATTTGTTATTCATAATATTACACGGTTTATAAGGGGCGAGATGGTTCATGTGTATGGAAGGTACCAGAAGGTGAGTTCCAGACTTCCAAATTTTGTCCAAGACTTTGTCTAGCTATAGCTTTACTAAATACAGAATTTGGCCAAGATCGCGTTGGTCACATTCATAATATTACACGGTTTATAAGTGGCGGGATGGTACATTTGTATGGGTCGTACCAGAAGGGGAGCTGCCAGACCTCCAAATTTTTGTCCAATTATACCTTTACTAAATACGGAATGTGGGCAAGATCGCGTTGGGCATATTGATGTTATTACACGATTTCTATGGTAGGCGGGATGGTACATTGGTATGGGAGGTACCAGAAGGGGAGTTGCCAGACTTTCAAGTTTTCGTCGTAATCTTTGTCCAGTTATACCTTTACTAAATACGGAATTTGGCCAAGATCGAACTTGCGCATGTTGATATTATTACACGATTTATAAAGTAGGCGAAATAGCAAATTTGTATGGGAGGTACCCGAAGGGTTGTGGCCATCCCATGCAATCCCATAAGCAGTTTTGGGAAAATATTAAGCCATGCCAAATTTCAAAGCAATTATTTAACTCTTTCGAAGGTTATCGTGCGTATATTATATATTGTATTACACGTTTTTATAAAAAGCACGAATAGAAAGCAGAGTTGTTTCTCGAAAATTTTATGGGAGGTACCAGAACGGAAGTTGCCACACTTCCAAGTTTTTGTCCAAAACTTTGTCTAGCTATAGCTTTACTTAATACAGAATTTGGTCAAGATCGCGTTGGTCACATTCATAATATTACACGGTTTATAAGTGGCGGGATGGTACATTTGTATGGGAGGGACCAGAAGGGGAGTTGGCAGACTTCCAAGTTTTTGTCCGAAACTTTGTCCAGTTATACCTTTACTAAATACGGAATGTGGGCAAGATCGCGTTGGGCATATTGGTGTTATTACACGATTTCTATGGTACGGGATGGTACATTTGTATGGGTGGTACCAGACGGGGAGTTGCCAAGTTTTTGTCCAAAACTTAGTCTAACTCTACGCTTACTAAATACGGAATGTGTGCAAGATGTTATTGGGCATATTTGTGTTATTACAGATTTCTAAGGTAGGCGGGATGGTTCATTTGTATGGGAGGTACCAGAAGGGGAGTTGCCAGACTTTCAAGTTTTTGTCCAAAACTTAGACTAACTATACGTTTACTAAATACAAAATTTGGGCAAGATGTCATTGGGCATATTGGTGTTATTACACGATTTCTATGGTAGTCGGGATGGTATATTTGTATGGGAGGTACCAGAAAGGGAGTTGCCAGACTTTCAAGTTTTTGTCCAAAACTTAGACTAACTATACGTTTACTAAATACAAAATATGGACCAGATCGCATTGGGCAATATTGATATTATTACACTATTTCTAAGGTAGGCGGGATGGTATATTTGTATGGGAGGTACCAGAAAGGGAGTTGCCAGACTTTCAAGTTTTTGTCCAAAACTTAGACAAACTATACGTTTACTAAATAAAAAATTTGGGCAAGATGTCATTGGGCATATTGGTTTTATTACACGATTTCTAAGGTTGGCGGGATGGTATATTTGTATGGGAGGTACCAGAAAGGGAGTTGCCAAGTTTTTGTCCAAAACTTAGTCTAACTATACGCTTACTAAATACGGAATGTGTGCAAGATGTTATAGGGCATATTTGTGTTATTACACGATTTCTAAGGTAGGCGGGATGGTACATTTGTATGGGAGGTACCAGAAGGGGAGTTGCCAGAATGCCAAGTTTTTGTCCAAAACTTAGTCTAACAATACGTTTACTAAATACAAAATTTGGGCAAAATGTCATTGGGCATATTGGTTTTATTACACGATTTCTAAGGTAGGCGGGATGGTATATTTGTATGGGAGGTACCAGAAAGGGAGTTGCCAGACTTTCAAGTTTTTGTCCAAAACTTAGACAAACTATACGTTTACTAAATACAAAATTTGGGCAAGATGTCATTGGGCATATTGGTGTTATTACACGATTTCTAAGGTAGGCGGGATGGTACATTTGTATGGGAGGTCCCAGAAGAGGAGTTGCCAGACTGCGAGATGGTACATGTGTATGGAAGGTACCAGAAGGAGAGTTCCAGACTTTCAAATTTTGTCCAAGACTTTGTCTAGCTATAGCTTTACTAAATACAGAATTTGGCCAAGATCGCGCTGGTCACATTCATAATATTACACGGTTTATAAGTGCCGGGATGGTACATTTGTATGGGTGGTACCAGAAGGGGAGCTGCCAGACCTCCAAATTTTTGTCCAATTATACCTTTACTAAATACGGAATGTGGGCAAGATCGCGTTGGGCATATTGATGTTATTACACGATTTCTATGGTAGGCGGGATGGTACATTGGTATGGGAGGTACCAGAAGGGGAATTGCCAGACTTTAAAGTTTTTGTCGTAATCTTTGTCCAGTTATACCTTTACCAAATACAGAATTTGGCAAAGATCGAACTTGGCGTGTTGATATTATTAGACGATTTCTAAAGTGGGCGAAATAGGGGATTTGTATGGGAGGTACTCGAAGGGGTGTGGCCATATAGCCCATATGCAATCCCGTAAGTAGTTTTGGAAATATATTAACTCGTGCTAAATTTCAGAGCGATTGTTTAACTCTTTCGAAAGTTATCGTGCGTACCAGCAGGACAGACGGACATGGCTCAAACGATTCATAAAGTCATGAAGCGAATTTGGTTCAAAGACACCAGGGGTCTAATGTGGATATTCCTATGTGTTACACTTTTGAACCGTATCAAATGATATATACCCTCCTACCTGTAGGGTGAGGGTACAAATATTGTATTAGATGTTTTTTACAAAATGGGCGGAATATAAAGCAGAGTTTTTTCTCGAAAATTGTATGTAGTTAAACCTTTACTAAATATAGAATTTCGAAAAGATTCGTTGAGCGAATTTATATAATTACACGATTTCTAAAGTGGTTGGAATGGTACATTTGTATGGGAGGTTTTAGAAGGGGAGTTGCCAGACATCCAACTTTTTGTCCAAAACTTTGTGTAGCTATAGCTTTACTTAATACAAAATGTATGCCAGATGGCGTTTGGCATATTGATCTTATCACACGATTTCTAAGGTAGGCGGGATGGTACATTTGTATGGGAGGTACCAGAAGGGGAGTTGCCAGACTTCCAAGTTTTTGTCCAAAACTTTGTCTAGCTATAGCTTTACATAATACAGAATTTGGCCAAGATCGCGTTTGTCATATTCATACAATTACACGGTTTATAAGGGCGAGATGGTACATTTGTATGGGAGGTACCAGAAGGGGAGTTGGCAGACTTCCAAGTTTTTGTCCGAAACTTTGTCCAATTGTACGTTTACTAAACACAAAATTTGGGCAAGATGTCATTGGGCATATTGGTGTTATTACACGATTTCTAAGGTAGGCGGGATGGTATGTTTCTATGGGAGGTACCAGAAGGGGAGTTGCCAGACTTCCAACTATTTGTCCAAAACTTCGACTAACTATACGTTTACTAAATACAATACAATACAATACAAATATGGACCAGATCTCATTGGAAAATATTGATATTATTACACTATTTCTAAGGTAGGCGGAATGGTATATTTGTTATTCATAATATTACACGGTTTATAAGGGGCGAGATGGTACATGTGTATGGAAGGTACCAGAAGGTGAGTTCCAGACTTCCAAATTTTGTCCAAGACTTTGTCTAGCTATAGCTTTACTAAATACAGAATTTGGCCAAGATCGCGTTGGTCACATTCATAATATTACACGGTTTATAAGTGGCGGGATGGTACATTTGTATGGGTCGTACCAGAAGGGGAGCTGCCAGACCTCCAAATTTTTGTCCAATTATACCTTTACTAAATACGGAATGTGGGCAAGATCGCGTTGGGCATATTGATGTTATTACACGATTTCTATGGTAGGCGGGATGGTACATTGGTATGGGAGGTACCAGAAGGGGAGTTGCCAGACTTTCAAGTTTTTGTCGTAATCTTTGTCCAGTTATACCTTTACTAAATACGGAATTTGGCCAAGATCGAACTTGCGCATGTTGATATTATTACACGATTTATAAAGTAGGCGAAATAGCAAATTTGTATGGGAGGTACCCGAAGGGTTGTGGCCATCCCATGCAATCCCATAAGCAGTTTTGGGAAAATATTAAGCCATGCCAAATTTCAAAGCAATTATTTAACTCTTTCGAAGGTTATCGTGCGTATATTATATATTGTATTACACGTTTTTATAAAAAGCACGAATAGAAAGCAGAGTTGTTTCTCGAAAATTTTATGGGAGGTACCAGAACGGAAGTTGCCACACTTCCAAGTTTTTGTCCAAAACTTTGTCTAGCTATAGCTTTACTTAATACAGAATTTGGTCAAGATCGCGTTGGTCACATTCATAATATTACACGGTTTATAAGTGGCGGGATGGTACATTTGTATGGGAGGGACCAGAAGGGGAGTTGGCAGACTTCCAAGTTTTTGTCCGAAACTTTGTCCAGTTATACCTTTACTAAATACGGAATGTGGGCAAGATCGCGTTGGGCATATTGGTGTTATTACACGATTTCTATGGTACGGGATGGTACATTTGTATGGGTGGTACCAGAAGGGGAGTTGCCAAGTTTTTGTCCAAAACTTAGTCTAACTCTACGCTTACTAAATACGGAATGTGTGCAAGATGTTATTGGGCATATTTGTGTTATTACAGATTTCTAAGGTAGGCGGGATGGTACATTTGTATGGGAGGTACCAGAAGGGGAAATGCCAGACTTCCAAGTTTTTGTCCAATACTTAGTCTAACTATACGTTTACTAAATACAAAATCTGGGCAAGATGTCGTTGGGAATATTGGTGTTATTACACGATTTCTAAGGTAGGCGGGATGGTACATTTGTATGGGAGGTACCAGAAGGGGAGTTGCCACACTGCCAAGTTTTTGTCCAAAACTTTGTCCAATTATACCTTTACTAAATACGGAATGTGGGCAAGATCGCGTTGGGCATATTGGTGTTTTTACACGATTTCTATGGTACGGGATGGTACATTTGTATGGGTGGTACCAAAAGGGTAGTTGCCAAGTTTTTGTCCAAAACTTAGTCTAACTCTACGCTTACTAAATACGGAATGTGTGCAAGATGTTATTGGGCATATTTGTGTTATTACAGATTTCTAAGGTAGGCGGGATGGTTCATTTGTATGGGAGGTACCAGAAGGGGAGTTGCCAGACTTTCAAGTTTTTGTCCAAAACTTAGACTAACTATACGTTTACTAAATACAAAATTTGGGCAAGATGTCATTGGGCATATTGGTGTTATTACACGATTTCTAAGGTAGTCGGGATGGTATATTTGTATGGGAGGTACCAGAAAGGGAGTTGCCAGACTTTCAAGTTTTTGTCCAAAACTTAGACTAACTATACGTTTACTAAATACAAAATATGGACCAGATCGCATTGGGCAATATTGATATTATTACACTATTTCTAAGGTAGGCGGGATGGTATATTTGTATGGGAGGTACCAGAAAGGGAGTTGCCAGACTTTCAAGTTTTTGTCCAAAACTTAGACTAACTATACGTTTACTAAATACAAAATTTGGGCAAGATGTCATTGGGCATATTGGTGTTATTACACGATTTCTAAGGTAGTCGGGATGGTATATTTGTATGGGAGGTACCAGAAAGGGAGTTGCCAGACTTTCAAGTTTTTGTCCAAAACTTAGACTAACTATACGTTTACTAAATACAAAATTTGGGCAAGATGTCATTGGGCATATTGGTGTTATTACACGATTTCTAAGGTAGTCGGGATGGTATATTTGTATGGGAGGTACCAGAAAGGGAGTTGCCAGACTTTCAAGTTTTTGTCCAAAACTTAGACTAACTATACGTTTACTAAATACAAAATATGGACCAGATCGCATTGGGCAATATTGATATTATTACACTATTTCTAAGGTAGGCGGGATGGTATATTTGTTATTCACAATATTACACGGTTTATAGGGGCGGGATGGTACATTTGTATGGGTGGTACCAGAAGGGGAGCTGCCAGACCTCCAAATTTTTGTCCAAAACTTTGTCTAGCTATAGCTTTACTTAATACAGAATTTGGCCGAGATCGCGATGGGCATATTGATATTATTACAAGATTTCTAAAGAAATAGACCATTTGTATGGGAGGTACCTGAAGGGGTGTGGCAATATAGCCCATATGCAATCCCATAAGCAGTTTTTGTTAAATATTAACCCATGCCAAATTTCAAAGCGATTGTTTAAATTTTTCGAAAGTTATCGTTCGAGTTACGTACATCCACCCTATTATGCCGGTTTCGCACCCTCACCCTAATATCCACGATTATGCTGACAATAGCAATGTCAGCATAATCGTTGAAAAATATTTAAAAACTGAAATTTGACTACGAGATAAATGAACTACGTTGTAATTAAATAAAATCACTTTAGTCTTATTTTCAATAGCCGCTTTAACGACTTTACTATTCCACGTTTATTTGTTATCTGTCATAAACTTGAGTTACTTAAAACTACCTAAAAGTATCTTAATACATAAATACTAATTCTACTATGGGAAATTGCTGGCTAAGCGTAATACATGCCTGCCAGCTACAGCGCGTGTGGACAAATACTCAACAAGGTGTGAGTATTTAGTTACATGCAGACGGCATGGTAACTACGATAAGTCAAACACACTACACCTCCCTTTTCAAGAAAAGAGTGATCAACCCTAAGTTGATCATTCTTTAAATGTATTCTCTAAATTTAATTAAAATTAAAATTTTTGTATTTAAGGGGAGTTCTTCCCTTCCCCATTTACTTAAAATTTTAATTACAAACTAATGGTACAATTAAAATTTAATTATTTGTATTTAAGGGGAGTTCTTCCCTTCCCCATTTACTTAAAATTTTAATTACAAACTAATGGTATTTATAACAAATTAATTAATTACATTTGTATTTATAATATAAGGTTTAATTAAACTACTTTGTTTTCCTTTTCCTATTCAATCATGCTTATATATTTTTAACCTATTTCTATGTATCCGCATGGATTTATTATTCATATCCCTTATTAATATATTATTCCTATTATCTATTTCCTCTACTCTAAATGGACCCTTATAGAGTTTATCTAATTTATGTCCAGCTTCATCGCAGACTAAAACTAAATCACCTATATTTACATCTACTTGTTTGGAAAATCTTTGAGAATTCTCCTGTCTTTTAAATTTAGCGTTCTCCAGCATGCTCGCTGCTCGTCGCTGAGCTACCTGAAGTCTAAATTTAACTTCGCTTCGGTATGATTCTACATTATAGAGAGGTTCTATAGCCTTATCGTCTATAAAGTCTAATGTTGGTGGGATTTTGCCAAAGACAAGTTCAAATGGGCAATAGCCATGTGTGGTCGAAGGTGTAGTATTTTAGCAATATACGAAAAATTTTATCCATACGTCCCAGTCAGACCTGTCTGATGATATGTAAGTTCTTAAATATTCATTACACGTTCTATGTGAACGTTCAACAGTACCAACGGTCTCGTGGTGGTATGGTGTGGAATTTAATTTCTCTATTTTCAATAATGCACAAAGTTCTACTAACACCTGGTTCATGTATTCGGTACCCATGTCCGTAACCACTTTGGTCATCGGTCCATATATCAAAACAAATCCTTCCATAATAGCTCTTGCTACGGATTTAGCAGATTTGTCTCTGATGGGTATTGTAATCAAATACTTCGTCAAATCACACATTACCGTGACTGCGTATTCGCTTCCAGCTTCGGACCTGGGTAACGGTCCGATTGTGTCAACTATCACGATATCAAATGCCTTTGTCGGAGTCGGAGTTATAACAAAGGGTTCCTTGCCCTTGACCCCTGATTTACTCCTCTGGCACTGATCGCAGTTTCTCACGTACCGGGAAATATCCCTTGTCATATTCTTCCAATGGTATCTTTGGCGGATTTTTCTTAATAAACGGGTCGTTCCAGGGTGTCCACCCCAAATTGGATCATCGTGATACTTCCGTATGATCTTGGCCCTATCGGAAGTGGAATCAATCTTTAATAATGCGGGTACGAGTACAATTCTCAGCCTCTTAAGGGTCTTGTTTCCGGTTTCTTTAAATTTTTCAATGTGCACATTATTGAACAAATTATCCTTTAATGATAATTGTATGGTTGAGAGACTCATTTTATCAGCTACTTTTTCAAGCTGTGGAAGAAATCGATCTAAATCGATAATTCCATTAATAACATGGTCTTTCAACTTGCCACTATAAATAGTATTTTTTCCTCTTCGGATAAAAAGGGAGGCTACCCTAAATGGCTTCGACGCCCTTTCCGACTCTATTTGTAAAGTCTTAGAAGATTATCCGGACAGTGAAATTGTAGTTGCTGGGAATTTCAATGTCCATAATAATTCTTGGCTTTCCCATTCGAGCCATACATCTCCGGAGGGCCAGTACGCTGAGCTTTTTGCTGCGCACAATGACTTGGCGCAATTAGTGAATGAACCAACACATATTCCGCGTGTTGAAGGGCAACAACAAAATATTCTTGACCTTTTTTTAACCTCCCACCCTGAAAAGTACGAGGTTAACATTCTTGCACCTCTTGGTAACTCGGATCATTGCACTATTTCAGCATCCTTTTCGTTCTCCGATCTTCGTTCCACTTCTAAACCAGTCACGAAGCGGACAATGTACATATACGAAAAGGCACGTTGGGCCGAGCTCAACAATTTCTATCAGCAATTTAATTGGAAATTATGTTTCCTAGACAACAATGTCGATGCTGCTGCGAGAAAATCATTCTTCTTGGCATAAACACATTTATTCCCTCGAAGACTACTTCGATTAAACCTTCAAAGAACTGTTGGTTTAATCAGACATGCAGGAAAGCTGTCAGATCCAAAGAGGAAGCATTCAGAAAATGGCGTTTAAATAAAAATACCACTACTGAACTGCTACGCAAGCAGGCAAGATCAAATTGTGCCAGAGTACTTAGGCGCGAAAAACTTCTTCACGAACAGCGTCTTCGTGCAAAAGTTCTTTCTTCTCCCAGGGGAAGTAAGAGCTTTTGGTCATTCGTTAAAAGGGTAAGGAACAATTCTTCATCTTCTATTTCAACCCTCGTTAACGGTGACCAGATATTCACTGACCCGGTTGACAAAGCTAACCTTATGGCTGAAATTTTTGCAAAGAATTCATCTTTGCCAGACAGCAGTCAACCACTCCCCGTGATCGAGAACGTATCTAGTTCGATGCCCCAGATATTTTTTCGAACACGTGGCGTTAAAAGGGTTCTTACAGATCTCAATGTAAACAAAACTCCGGGCCCGGATGGCATTTCAGCACTTGTCCTATGTAAGTGCTCTTCGACGCTAGCTCGTCCATTGCGCAATCTTTTCAACATGTCGTACCGTGCTGGTATTTACCCTTCACGTTGGAAAGTTGCCAATGTTCAGCCGATCCCCAAGAAAGGTGAGGCTACTAATCCTGCGAATTACCGTCCAATTGCAATATGTTCTGCGCTCTCGAAGGTCATGGAGAGCATGGTTAACCACCATCTTGTAAGGTATCTAGAGTCTAACGGCCTCCTGAATGATCGACAGTATGGCTTCCGTAGAAATCGATCTACTGGAGACCTGATGGCGTTCCTTACGGAGCGATGGAGTCGATCCATTCACCGCCTTGGTGAAAGTAAGGTCGTGGCTCTGGATATTTCCAAGGCGTTCGATAGGGTCTGGCACGGAGCACTCATATCAAAACTTATTGCATTTGGTGTCGGTAGTACCTTCTCTCGATTCATATCGAGTTTTCTCAGGGATCGCTCTATACGAGTTGTTATAGATGGGGTCTCATCCAACGAGCATAGTTTGACCGCAGGAGTGCCACAAGGCTCTGTCCTCTCTCCCTCTCTATTTCTTATTTTCATTGACGACCTGTTGGGGCAGACTGTGAACCCAATCTACTCCTTTGCGGATGACAGCAACCTCTGTCATTCGTACTCATTTGATCATCGGCCAGGTCCTCTGGAGGTCGAGGACAAACGGCGAACGATGAATGACTCACTTAACCGCGATTTGGCGACGATTTGTGAGTGGGGCCAAATGAACAGAGTAGATTTTAATGCACAAAAGACCCAGTGCTGTTTGTTTTCACACGAACGTTCCACTAATCCAGCACCGTCGTCAATATCTATGGGTTGTGTGGATATAGACGTGTCAGATACTCTTGATGTTCTGGGCATGAAGATACAGGGTGACGCTCGCTGGGCTAGCCATATATTCGAAGTGTCGAAAGAAGCATTCAAGTGTTTAGACTTTTTAAAGCGGTGCAAGAAATACTTCACCCCATCTGACCTCGTAAATATTTACACCACATACATCCGGCCTAAAATGGAATACAACTCGCATATATGGGCAGGGGCTCCATTAACATCTTTGAAGCTCCTGGACCGTGTACAGAGGAGAGCGGTGGTGTTGATAGGGGATGGTAGGGTATCCAGCTCTATTGTCTCCCTACAGCATCGCCGAAATGTGGGTTGTGTATCGCTATTCTATAGATATTTTAATGGTATCTGTTCTGAAGATATCCGTCGTCTGGTCCCTGACGTTAGAACATTTAGCCGAAATACTCGGCTATCCAGGGTCTCTCATCCGTTCATTGTCAAATGGACGGTTGACCGGACGACGCACTATAGAGAAAATTCGTTCTTCAGCCGGACTGTTCGTTTGTGGAATAATCTTCCTGCAAGTGTTTTTCCTGCCTGCTATGACATTACCAAATTCAAGGCCAACGTCAACAAACACTACTCCCTCTTTCCTCCCTCCAATACCCTTATTTCCCATCGCTAACACAGTGCATTGCATTTATAGGGGGCATCCCCTGAGTGTTAGTCAAAAAAAAAAAAAAAAAAAAAAAAATATTCCTGGCTTAAAACTGCGCCACAAGCGTGTTTACTTGCATCGGTAGTAATACAAAATTCTCTATCAAAATCAGGATATTGTAAAATGTTCGGACTCAATAGTTGACTCTTGAGATATTCGAAAGATCTCTGGCATTCCTCAGTCCACTCAAAAGGAACATTCTTTCTAGATAATTTAGTCAGATGCCTTGATGAATCCGCAAAACTCCGTATGAATCTTCTATAATAGTTGCAAAATGCAACGAAGCGTTTAGCTTCATCACCATTCTTCGGTACTGGGTACTCCTCAATTATAGAAAATTTACTATCATCCGGCAAAATTCCTTTGTCCGTACATTTATGTCCTAAAAATGTCACCTCACGACAAAAAAATGTACATTTATCCGGGTGTAACTTGAGATTATACTTCCGACACATAGAAAATAAATCCCTCAAGTTTTGTAACATGTGGTCGCTGGAGCAACCAATGACGACTAAATCGTCCATATACAGGAAAGCTTGGGCTGGTTTTAGCCCAGAAAAAGCCAGTGCCATCATCCTTTGAAATGAATTCGGAGCTATTTTTATACCATATGGTAATCTTTTAAACCGGAAAGAACCCTTCTCCGTGGAAATCGATGTCATATTCCTGGAATCATCTTCCAATTCTATTTGGTGAAATCCTGACATTAAATCCAAACATGAAAAAAATTTCGCCCTACCTAGTTGATCCAAGATATCATCTATACGAGGGAGTGGATATTTGTCAGCTAATAGTTTCTTATTTATCCCTCTATAATCAACGACCAGTCTCCACCGTTTCTGCGTCGTTCCTGGTAGTGCTTTTTTCGGGACAAGTAAAATTGGACTGATATAGTCGGAAACTGATGGTTCAATTATGTCATCATCTATTAATTTATTCACCTGTCTATTTACCTCGTCCTTGTGAGAGTGTGGGATTCTATAGTTTCTTATATATACGGGATGTTTATCGTTCAATACAAGCCTTTGCTTATAGAAATTATTGACGCTTATCTTCTCAGATTCCAAAGCGAAAATGTCTATGAATTCAGAGCACAACTTTCTCAACCTTCCATCGACAAACGTAGGGAAATTTTTGGTAAGTCTTTTCAATTTCTCCCTGTCGGCATGGTTGTCATTGCTCTGTTGGACAATATTGTAGTCGTTAAGACTCTCAGTGTGTATTTTAACATTATGAATAATTAAATTATTGTCCGTTGTGTTAATAATTTTAACAAAAGGTTTAGACATTGATGTTATCGTGTTCGCAATATAGACACCATTCATCAACATTTGATGCGGTATCAATACTTCATTTTCTGTGGATTGGATATTGACGAGTCGTATAACTTCCGATCGAGCGGGTAGAGATAATGAATCGACACTTGGTGCGTTCATTAGTGGAATACCAATATCCTCAGGAAAATCATACTGTCTCAGGATAATTAAATCCTGGTCTCCCTGATAATCCAAAATACAATTGTATTTTCTCAGAAAATCTAGACCAATAATTCCATCGGAGGGAATTGGAAAGTCATCCTCGACGACATGGAATTCATGCCCTATGAGAATGTCCTCAATCATCAAGTCAGCATTGACTTTCCCTAAGGTAGTGATTAATCCTTGACCTACGCCACTAAGTTTCTTAGTGATACTTATATCCATTTGTTCGTTCAGAACTTTAGCGAGTTTAACAACTGAAATGTCCGCTCCTGTATCAATCAAAAACGTCGTTATCCCTCCATTTAATGAAGATCTGCTACTCAGATAACTATAGAGACCCAAATTTAGGTTATATACTTTACTATCTATTGCACATTCAGGGGATGTTGTCCGTTTCCCGACCTGTCCTCGGTTACCAGATGAATATTTCTATTACCACTCCAGTTACTATTGGAGTTGTTGTTACGACCTCTATTGCGGTTGTTACCACCGCTGCCATTACGATAACCGTTATTGTTATTATAACGCCTATTGTCGTTACTTCCATTACTACGACCGCGTCCGTTACCACGGCCATTACCGCGATATCTATTATTACTACGTCTATTGGAGCCATAAAACATGACAGAGTTAGGTTGACTGGATGCTTCGGTGCAACTGCTTATTAATTTGGAAACCAATTCGTTCATGTTAGCAAACTGACCCGATTCGATGATCAGTTTTACTCTCTCATTATTGGCGTTTTTAGCAACCGCTCTCACCGCCTGCTGAGTTGAATATTTGCCCGCAACTTCCGCCGGTAATCCATCCGAAATATAGGCACTCTCCAATGCCTTAGTCAGGTCTTCAACTTCCTTCACATAAGCATTAGCATTTTTGCCAGATTGCCTTATGTTCATCAGCTTTGCTGAAAGTACACTGACCGACTCTCCTTTCACCGAACCTTTCAATTTAGAAACTATCTCCGCCAGTGTCGCCATGGCGATCCTGCCAGGAGTCGTAAATAAAAAAAAAAATAACCTAAGTTAACCTTAAAAAAAACCATGCATAAAAAAAAAAAAAAACTGACCTTCGTTAACATTCAAAAAATATGCATAAAAAAGAAAAAGTAACCTTGGGCAACTTCTAACAAAATACATATATAAAAAGAGTGAGAAGAGAAAATAAGAGTTTGAAGAAACGGGAAGAAAGAACCAAAAAAAAAAAATCTCATGCAAAACGGTGAAAAAGAACGAAACAAATTTGACACAGAAAAAGTAACAACAATTTTGAAGAGAGGAGAGAAAAAAGCAACCACCAAATGTTTAACCTGCCAACAGCATCATCAATGTGATCTACATACATACACAAATTTAACGATTACACATAAATTAGAAACACTTACAACTAATTAAAAAGAACAGGTAATAAGTGGAAAAAAAACACAAACATACTTTCCAAAATTCCAAAAAAAAAAAAAAAAAAATGACTTGTTTCAATAAACACGCAAATAAAATAACTTTGTTAAAAGGAAAGCAACAACAATACATGCAGTCCAAATTCCATACCATTACAAGTGAAAAAAAAATTACATAGAATTGGAAAAGAAAGAAAAACAAAGATCGGAAAGTGATATAATTACAAATCTAGAAAACAAAGACAAAACAAAAACAAAGATTGGGAAATGAGAGAATTACAAATTTACGAAAAATAACAACTATGTAAACAACAATGACCACCTGCAAGAATTAAAAGAAAGTAAAACTCCATCTATCTGCAAACACAACAAAATCGTCTTTCACAAATGAGACAACAAAGCAGAATCAACTTTAAACGCAACGGCGTTCTCGAACACAACCAAAGCGGCAGCGGCGAGTTTAATAGTAATATTATTAAATTTTAGACAATAAAATGACTTTGTTTTCCTAAATATATTTCTATTAATTTAATTAATTCGTTAAGTGAAAATTGTCATTATGGGGGCAACAGAGTCCAAGTTGGAAAAACCAAACGCAAATGTGATAACGAACGTTGAATTAATAGATCACACTGCGAAACTTGACTCATTATGGTTCCTTATTTTGTGCCTGACTCTTATAAGCGGAGCTAATCTGCTGCTCAAGATTTACTTAATGCACAAACGGTCATTACGTAAAAGGTACGCGAGTAGGAACGATAATCTTGATAAAATTTAAACAAAAATTTAGGTTTGTTTAATTATTTTGTTTTTGTTTTTTTTTTTTTAAGAAAGTTTTGTGGTAACTAAATTGTTTAATTTGATTGGATAGGAGAATTTTGTATGGACTGGCAGCAGATTGTAGTGAAATTGAGATTGTTGAAGGAATACTTTGATAGGTCCTACAAGTGTTTGAACACTGATAGGCATTGGAGAGTGTCTATATTTCGGATGGATTACCGGCGGAAGTTGCGGGCAAGTATTCAACTCAGCAGGCGGTGAGAGCGGTTGCTAAAAACGCCAATAATGAGAGAGTAAAACTGATCATCGAATCGGGTCAGTTTGCTAACATGAACGAATTGGTTTCCAAATTTATAAGCAGTTGCACCGAAGCATCCAGTCAACCTAACTCTGTCATGTTTTATGGCTCCAATAGACGTAGTAATAATAGATATCGCGGTAATGGCCGTGGTAACGGACGCGGTCGTAGTAATGGAAGTAACGACAATAGGCGTTATAATAACAATAACGGTTATCGTAATGGCAGCGGTGGTAACAACCGCAATAGAGGTCGTAACAACAACTCCAATAGTAACTGGAGTGGTAATAGAAATATTCGTCTGGTAACCGAGGACAGGTCGGGAAACGGACAACATCCCCTGAATGTGCAATAGATAGTAAAGTATATAACCTAAATTTGGGTCTCTATAGTTATCTGAGTAGCAGATCTTCATTAAATGGAGGGATAACGACGTTTTTGATTGATACAGGAGCGGACATTTCAGTTGTTAAACTCGCTAAAGTTCTGAACGAACAAATGGATATAAGTATCACTAAGAATTTTAGTGGCGTAGGTCAAGGATTAATGACTACCTTAGGGAAAGTCAATGCTGACTTGATGATTGAGGACATTCTCATAGGGCATGAATTCCATGTCGTCGAGGATGACTTTCCAATTCCCTCCGATGGAATTATTGGTCTAGATTTTCTGAGAAAATACAATTGTATTTTGGATTATCAGGGAGACCAGGATTTAATTATCCTGAGACAGTATGATTTTCCTGAGGATATTGGTATTCCACTAATGAGCGCACCAAGTGTCGATTCATTATCTCTACCCGCTCGATCGGAAGTTATACGACTCGTCAATATCCAATCCACAGAAAATGAAGTATTGATACCGCATCAAATGTTCATGAATGGTGTCTATATTGCGAACACGATAACATCGATGTCTAAACCTTTTGTTAAAATTATTAACACAACGGACAATAATTTAATTATTCATAATGTTAAAATACACACTGAGAGTCTTAACGACTACAATATTGTCCAAAAATTTCCCTACGTTTGTCGATGGAAGGTTGAGAAAGTTGTGCTCTGAATTCATAGACATTTTCGCTTTGGAATCTGAGAAGATAAGCGTCAATAATTTCTATAAGCAAAGGCTTGTATTGAACGATAAACATCCCGTATATATAAGAAACTATAGAATCCCACACTCTCACAAGGACGAGGTAAATAGACAGGTGGATAAATTAATAGATGATGACATAATTGAACCATCAGTTTCCGACTATAAAAGTCCAATTTTACTTGTCCCGAAAAAAGCACTACCAGAAACGACGCAGAAACGGTGGAGACTGGTCGTTGATTATAGAGGGATAAATAAGAAACTATTAGCTGACAAATATGCACTCCCTCGTATAGATGATATCTTGGATCAACTAGGTAGGGCGAAATTTTTTTCATGTTTGGATTTAATGTCAGGATTTCACCAAATAGAATTGGAAGATGATTCCAGGAATATGACATCGTTTTCCACGGAGAAGGGTTCTTTCCGGTTTAAAAGATTACCATATGGTATAAAAATAGCTCCGAATTCATTTCAAAGGATGATGGCACTGGCTTTTTCTGGGCTAAAACCAGCCCAAGCTTTCCTGGACGATTTAGTCGTCATTGGTTGCTCCAGCGACCACATGTTACAAAACTTGAGGGATGTATTTTCGATGTGTCGGAAGTATAATCTCAAGTTACACCCGGATAAATGTAAATTTTTTTGTCGTGAGGTGACATTTTTAGGACATAAATGTACGGACAAAGGAATTTTGCCGGATGATAGTAAATTTTCTATAATTGAGGAGTACCCAGTACCGAAGAATGGTGATGAAGCTAAACGCTTCGTTGCATTTTGCAACTATTATAGAAGATTCATACGGAATTTTGCGGATTCATCAAGGCATCTGACTAAATTATCTAGGAAGAATGTTCCTTTTGAGTGGACTGAGGAATGCCATAGATCTTTCGAATATCTCAAGAGTCAACTATTGAGTCCGAACATTTTACAATATCCTGATTTTGATAGAGAATTTTGTATTACTACCGATGGAAGTAAACACGCTTGTGGCGCAGTTTTAAGCCAGGAATATGACGGTATTCAGTTACCAGTGGCTTACGCATCGAGACAGTTTACTCAGGGTGAGAGCAATAAATCCACAATTGAACAGGAACTAGCAGCCATTCATTGGGCTATCCAATATTTTAGGCCATATATTTATGGTAAGAAATTTTTGATCAGGAGTGATCACAGACCACTAACTTATTTGTTTTCAATGAAAAACCCTTCATCCAAATTAACGCGTATGAGACTCGACTTGGAGGAGTATGACTTTGCGATTGAGTATATCAGGGGAAAAGAAAACTACGCGGCGGATGCGCTGTCGCGAATCGAGTTCTCCGATATACAGAACTCGGATACCAACACAATTTTTAGGGTTACCACCGGACTGCAGTCACGGAAAGGTCGTGTGAAATTGGACGATAAGGTTACAGTGACATCAGATGATGTCAGGGTATATGAGGCCATTAATGCCTCAGAGTACAATACAATGCCACGATTATACACTTCCACGGATAATTTTTTTATCCGAAGAGGAAAAAATACTATTTATAGTGGCAAGTTGAAAGACCATGTTATTAATGGAACTATCGATTTAGATCGATTTCTTCCACAGCTTGAAAAAGTAGCTGATAAAATGAGTTTCTCAACAATACAATTATCATTAAAGGATAATTTGTTCAATAATGTGCACATTGAAAAATTTAAAGAAACCGGAAACAAGACCCTTAAGAGGCTGAGAATTGTACTCGTACCCGCATTATTAAAGATTGATTCCACTTCCGATAGGGCCAAGATCATACGGAAGTATCACGATGATCCAATTTGGGGTGGACACCCTGGAACGACCCGTTTATTAAGAAAAAGATACTGTTTATTAATGAGCTGGTCACCTTTATTTTACTTCCGTATTAAAACACCTTTTGATTTTATGTTGGTTTGATTTTAATTCATTTTTATTTGATTTTAATTCGTTTTGATTTTTTGTGTTTTTACAATGTTATGTTGTGTTGTTCAAATGTCTCAATGTACAAATGTCTCAATATAAATACAATTTTAATTCAATGTTTTAGGGTTACTTTAGGTTTTTATTTTTCTTTTCTTTTCACTTGAAAAACACTTTTAAGTTTGACTTCAGTTTTGTAACTAACTTCCCTTGGCTCTGCTTTATGCGTTGAAAGCAGACGGTCAGAGGAAAGACGAAAAGAGTTACAACAACAACAACAACTCCGTGGTGTATGTGTGAAGCATACGCCAATGAGAGTGAATGTGTTGTTGTTGTAGTTTCAAGGTCCGATCGACGTTTTTTGTAACAAACGTTAGAATTAGAAGCAAATGAAAAGAATAAAGAGAAATTGGCGAAGGCCATTGGCATTGCTTACATATTTATTTTTTGACGAAAATAACTATGTACGTGATGACATATGGGTCGTTCCATATGTTTGTTTATGGAATTAAGAAACAAATGAAAAAAAAAGGGAAAGTTAAAAATGAATGAAAAAAAAGATACAAATGCAAAACTATTAAAATTGAAAAATGGTTTAATGTCGGTTGACATTAAACATGCCGCCCCCTCAGTGCTTGGTGTCTCGTACTGGTCCAATGAAGATGTATCCAATTGCAGTGTGCAAAGCCATAACGTTAGGTAGGTCAGATTTTATCGAGCCATTTCGATATAGGTCGGTAAAGAGTTCTGCACCTAATTCCATCTCAATTGGGGTGTTGCATCTTGGGTCGGGATCGGCCAACGAATCTAGCGGAAAGCCTGTAGTGGGATCCTCACCGAAGGTGTACTCGTAAGGTCTTCGTGGTAGGTCGTTTGTGAGCAAGGCACGTACTTCTTGAGTCCATGTGGAGCGTAGTGTTCGTCCTGCCACCTGGATTTTTGCAAATCGGGCTTCCTTAGAGGCGAATGTCTCAAGTTGCAGGGTTGTCTGTAGGCTAACTGCAATTTTGGAAACAGGTGAGTAGAAGTTAAGACCGACGCGACAGACATGCCACATATTTGGTTGACGGGGATGGGCGACGTTAAGTTGGGCTGTTGCGATGAACGCTCTCTGCCTAATGACCGGACTCACGGCTCTCGGTACCATTTTAAATTCAGATTCATTCCGGGATGGGTTATACGCCGAAGTCGATCTTGCCATAGGTCTTTGCACAGCGTTTTGTGATGGTGCAGCGCGAGATTGAGAGCGTCTAGATCGTTCTCTTGGCCGAGTGACGCGTGATGAAGCACGTGAGACCCTTTCTGGACGTCGGGTAGCACGTTGGACAGGTCGTGAGGTTCGTTCGGGCGGTGATATGTGTCTTAAGTCACGTTGGTGAGATGGTTCTGAGGGCGATTTAGGTCTGGTGGCCCGGGCTGGTGGTTTAGAGGCGCATTCTTGTGGTGATAAGGATCTTGATTTACGTCGTTGAAGTGGCTCTATGGGCGAGGTAGATTGGAAGGTCCTTGTTGGAGGTCGTGCTTGTGATCGCAATCCAAGTTCTTTGAGCTGTGGTGCGAAGTGAAGTAGGTAGTTGTGGCTTTCCTTGCAAATTTTGCAGCCGGATTTGGTAGGACATTCGGATCTGCGATGCGAACATGCTAGGCAGTTAAGGCAGTAGAAGAACTCACATACTACTTCAAATCGTTCCGTAGGATCCAGGGCCAAAAAACGGGGGCACGACTTGATGGGATGGTCCTTTCGGCAGAGTCCACAAGAGTACACCCAGTGGCCAGGTCGCTTACCATTGTTGTGTGGGGGAAGAGCGGCTGCCATGTCTATATGTGAGAAACGAAGGGGTGAAGGCGAATTGGTGAATATGTTTTGAGTTATTCTGAAAGTAAGGGGATTAGTTTAGTGATGGGTCTGCGAGTGGTACCATTAGCGGTTCGTATGTCAACTACACGGCAATTGTCATCAGGTCCGGGGAATAATTTTATGATTCGACCTAGTTTCCACTCATTCTGGGCTAATTTGTCATCCTTGATGATAACGAGGTCGTTGACTTTGACATTTTCTTGTTGCCGTTTCCATTTATATCTTCTATGGAGCTCTTTTAAATATTCTACCTTCCAACGTTGGCAAAACTGTTGTGAAACAATTTATAAACGTTTCCAACGATTGGCAAGAGTGATATTTTCAAGTGAAACGTCAGGTTCGGCTGGTGCTAATATGGAGGTTCCTATAAGAAAATGTCCTGGAGTCAATGGAGAAAGGTCATTGGGATCATCACTAGCGGGACTTAAAGGTCTCGAGTTTAGACAAGGTTCTATTCGCGTTAAGATCGTGGAGAGTTCTTCAAACGTAAATTTCATGTTAGGTATTAGTTTGCGGAGGTGAGTTTTGAAGGATTTTACTCCTGCCTCCCAAAGTCCGCCCATGTGCGGAGCCCCTGGTGGTATGAACTTCCATTCAAGGTTCTGGTTACAGGTCTGTTGTGTGACGTTTGTCTGAAGGTCTCTGACGAACTGTTGACGCTCCTTTCTTAGCATGTCAGCTGCCCCAACAAAGTTGGTCCCATTGTCCGAAAATATGGTTGCCGGACAGCCTCGTCTTCCGATGAAGCGGGAGAAGGCAGCAAGAAAGGCCTGGGTGGAAAGGTCGCTAAAAGCCTCCAAATGTACTGCCTTAGTCGAAAAGCATACGAATATGCAGACATAACCTTTCGTGACTAAGCAGGCGCGACCAGTAAAGTTTCAAATATTGAAAGGTCCTGCGAAGTCTACGCCTGTATTTAAGAAAGGTCTTGTTATGATTGTACGCTCAGGAGGTAATGAGGCCATAATCTGATTCTGGGTATGCTTCTTGTAAAGCAAACAGGTCTTACAGTGGTTGATCACAGTTTTAACCAATGGCTTTAATCGGAATATCCAAAACTCAGTGCGTAGGACTCTGACCATTAACTGATTGCCGCCGTGCAAGGTCATTTTGTGGGTATGTTCCACCAAAAGTCGAGAAAGACGCGCGCCGTGCGGCAACAAGACTGGATGCCTTTCGTTGTAGGTCAATGTGAGTGATTGTGATAAACGCCCGTTTGCTCGTATGACTCCTTGAGCATCTAAAAACGGGTTTAAAGTCAAAAGTGCACTGGAAGATGATATCTTATTTTTATTTGAGAGCGCATGGTATTCCTCGGCAAAATAATGTTTTTGCGTCAATGTGATGAGCTTATTCTTGACAAACTTGACTTCTTCGGATGAGATGTCTATCGAGAAAGCCTGAGGTATAGGTCGGTTGCTCCCAGTATTTCTCCAAAGTCGAAAAACATAGGCAAGTACTCTATATGCACGAGATAATGTCGAGAATCGCTCAAGAGGATCGTCAAAGGTCGTGGTCACAAAGAGCTTTATCGGTTTCTGTTCTAGGTTCGTTTCTATTTGAAGCTTTTGTTTCGGCCAGTCGTATTTAGCCAATTTTAGCCAAGGAGGTCCGTGCCACCATAAGTTCAGAGTCTCGAGGTCATTCGAGGAGCATCCTCTAGTTGCAATGTCAGCTGGATTGTTCTGAGAATTCACGTGTTGCCAGTTGGTCGCACCCACTTTCTCCGTAATCTCAGACACGCGATTGCCCACAAAAGTATTCCACGCGCATGGTGGTTTCTTCAACTAGGCTAACACTATTGTGGAATCTGTCCAAAAATATGTCTCATATCGGGACAATTGGAGATTTGGTACAATGGAGGAGGTCAATGCCGCCAACAAAACAGCACCACACAATTCAAGTCTGGGTAAGGAAAGTTTTTTCAGAGGAGCAACACGGGTTTTGGCAACTAACAAATAGGTCGATATGGCCTCTCCCTGTTGAAGACGGATATATAAGGTCGCTGCATATGCCTTTTCGGATGAGTCGCAGAATCCGTGGATCTCGACTGTACATGATGGCGTATAGCCTACCCAGCGAGGTATCTGGATCTGTTGGATGGTTGGACAATTCATTATGAATGTTTGCCATCTTATGCAGGTCAGTGGAGTCAATCCCTCGTCCCATCCGACTTTATCCAGCCACACTTGCTGCATAATAAGTTTGGCCACAACGATAATCGGTGCCAACCAGCCACACGGATCGAAGAATCGGGCGATAGCGGATAAAATTTCTCGTTTGGTATAGGTCGACTTAACCTCTATGTTCGGTTGCGGAAAAGAGAAGGAATCCGAGGATATGTTCCATTTTATTCCTAACGTCTTTGTGCCTAAATTCTCTGACAAATTTAGACAATCTAGGTATAAAAGTTTCTCCTTTGGCAGGTCTTCTATAATTCGAGGTTCATTGGAGGTCCATTTCATCAGGTCGAAACCAGCGGAGTCCAATGCTTTGGTCAGTTGTCTCCTTGAGGCTATAGTTTCCTCGATGGTATGTCCTCCCGCCAGTACATCATCTACGAACATGTTCTCTTCAAGTTCCCGTGACGCCAAAGGTTCCGAAAGTTTTACATCTTCTGCCAACTGCAGAAGAGTACGAATCGCCAAAAAAAGGTGCACAATTCACTCCAAAGGTCACGGTCTGAAGCTCAAAGTCCTCAATAGGTCCATTCGGAGTTGTTCTGAACAATATCCGTTGATATTGTGTTTGAGCTGGATCGACTAAAATCTGCCTGTACATTTTGGTGATGTCGGCATTGTACACGAATTGGAAAAATCGCCATTTCAAGGTCTGCAACACAAGGTCTTGTTGTAGAACAGGTCCTGGATATAAAATGTCGTTGAGACTTTTTTTGTTCGAGGACGGGCATGAGGCGTTGAATACTACCCTAAGTTTGGTAGTGACGCGATCAGGCTTTATTACTGCGTGATGCGGCAAGTAATAATTTGGCGTTTTATCCATGTCGGTCCGTGAAACCTTTTTCATGTGGCCTAGGTCCAAGTACTCAAGAATGACTTGGTCATATTGCGCCTTGAGGTCAGGTTTTGAACTCAGCATCTTTTCCATCCGTAGAAACTGAGCCATCGCTATATTGCGAGAAAGTCCAAGTTCTTCCTCTTCCCTAAATGGTAGGGACACTACATATCTTCCCGAGCGATCTCTGAAGGTTGTGGTTTTAAATTTGCTTTCACAAATGATGTCTTCTTCTGATCTCAAAGTTGTCTTTAGGGTCTCCTCCACCTCCCAAAATTGTGTGAGGAGTTTGTCCAGAGCCACCGTGTTGCATAACGATATGTTGGTAGATGATTGAGTCGATCGTTCCACTGGTCCCCCCACAATCCAACCAAAAACTGTTTTCTGTGTCAAAAGGGACCCCAGGGAACGCATCGTAGCTCCTAGGTCAAAAATGAATGGACCTATGTCAAGACCGATGAGTATGTCAACAGGCTGACTGAGGTGAAAGTGAGGATCGGCCAAAGGTCGTTGTATAATCCTACTTAAAAGGTCCATGTCAAGATCCCTGGGTGGCAAATTAAATGGAAGGGTCTTGAGAACGGGTGCCCAAACATCTAATTTGAAAGTTGAGTCGACTCGAGAGCAAAGTGTGAAAAGGCATGCCTTGGTTGAAGTCTCAGTGACTGTCGGATTCAACCCAGATACATGGACCAAATTTCGTCTCGTCGGAAGTTGAAGTCGATTTTTCAACTTTTCAGAGATAAACGTCGATTGTGATCCGGGATCGATTATCGCACGACTCTGATATCTCTGACCGTTAGCCTCGATTTCCACGAGGGCGGTAAAAAGTAAAGTCTCTCTCGTCTGAGAAGTCGAAGGTGACGTCTGATCATCACGCAAGGTCAACGATGTAAGACTAGATGGACTTGGATTCGAAGTGGACTGTATAATCGTGGTGAGAGCCTGCGTACTGTTGCTAGGTCGTACATAGGTCTCATTTTCCGTTCCTGTGGACTGAGGTCCAGTGCCCTTATGTAAAAGGGTATGATGTCTCTGGCCGCAGTGTCTACAGTTATATTTACTCTTACATTCCTTAACACTGTGTTCAGGTGTAAGACAATTGTAACACAATTTGGACATTTTTACGACGTGAATACGATCATTCATATTTTTCGCCAAGAATGTTGTGCATGTTCTCAAGGTGTGATTCTCCTTGCACAGCTGGCAGGGAGTGAGGTCGGCTACGTGGCGAGGATTATTGTTGTTAAGGTTCTTAGATTTTGTACCGGCAGTCTTTTGGGAATGACCGACACTCGTATGAAATGTCTGAACACGTCTATCCTTTGGATTCGGCCTTCGATTATCCTGAGGAGGATGATTTGACTTGGAAGTCGAAAGTTGTATGTTTCCAACGGATTCTAATGTCTTGAAGCGTTGAGTTAAAAACCGGTCGAATTCATCCCAGGAAGGCATTTTTGAGCTGTCATTAAGAGTGTTCTCAAAGTCCTCGAGGTAGCTCCTTGGCAATTTTATGGAGCACAGGAAGATCAAAATCGGGTCCCAAGTCGACGTATCAACATCTAAGGTCTTTAACGTCTGTGTGCAGCCCATAACTGTGCGATGGAGCGATTTCAGTGATCCGCTGGAGTCTATTGAGACGGTAGGCAAGTTGAATAAAAGCTTGATTTGCTCATTCACTTGCATGCGCTTATTTTCATAGCGGTCGGATAGGCTCTTCCAAGCCAAGTCGAATCCCTCATGAGTCAGCGGAATATGAGCTATGATCTCCCTAGCCTCGCCCGATGTCTTTTGTGTCAAGTGGTAGAGTTTCTCCACTTTGCTAAGTCTAGGATTTTGCACGTAAATTGCTGAAAAAAGGTCGCGAAATGTTGGCCAAGTCTTATAATTGCCATAGAAAACATCGGTGTCGCAAGCGGGGAGTCTGATAGAGTAAGATCTATCCTCGTTGGCATTTTTCGCGGGATCTACGGAAGGTCGTTCAAATTTCTCGGTTTGAGTCTTCACCGGTGAGACTGCCTCAATTTCCGCGTTTATAGAACCGAGCGAAGCCTTGTAGGCATTCAGAGCCTCCCTATACTTGATGCGTAACTTCTTTAGGTCTATAGGAGTCCCTCCTTCGATCGGTTTATGGTCCCGACACTCTTCATAAGTCCGTCTGACCTGTGTCCAAATATAGTCCAAATGTACGCGAAGTACCTCTAAAGCATGGATGCTATCCTCGGCCTGGCTACTTGACTGGACTTCTTCGAAGTCCATTAAATCATTAAATGAATTAGTGAATTTGTCGAGAATGTCCATTTTAGATCGCGTTAGGATCTCCACAGATGGATTAAATACAAAAAAAAATTCTTAGGTCAGATGCCCGGAATAAAATTATTTGAAATTTCTGCAAATTATGTACTTGTTGACAAAAAGGTCAAAAGAAAAACTTATTTTGAAGGCTCGATGTTCTGCTTCAGTGATTTTGTAATGTCCGGGCAAAATTATTCAATTTCGTAGATCTGGCAACTCTACTTGGGAGAATGTATAATAGGGAAAACAGGGTTCTTCCAAAAAAGGCACGTGATCGCCGTTTGTGTCTCACTCGACTTGCCTGAATTTAAGCACCCACCACTCTTTTGCTTCTTTTCTATTTGTATATGAATGTATGTGTGTACTTACTTAGGTCTGTAAATTTTTTTTTTGTGTGTGTTCCTTTTATTCTCCTTTGCTATGTCTACGCTGCTGCGCTGCTGAAGGTCGGTTGGCAGAGCTTGAAGTTGTTGAGGTCTTCTTTGGACTTGTTAAGAAATGTCGTTTGGCCTTGACTTGGCTTTTTTTTTTTTTTTTTTTTTTTTTTTTGTTACAACGGTTTTTTTTTTTTTTTTTTTTTTTTTTTTTTTACAATGGTTTTGCCACAAAATTTCTTTTTAGGAATTATATTTTTTTTTGAATTTATAGACAAATTTTTAGGCACACATTATAATAAAATAAGCAAAATTTTTCAAATTGTTAGGAAGCTTTCGTTTGTATTTGTTAGGTCACTTTTTCCTTGGTATAAATATTTGTAGTCTTTTCTTTTGTAGCAAATTCCTTTTTTCGACTTAACACCTTTTTTGTTTTACTTAGTTATTTTAGCACTAATTTATTTATTTAACCAATTTGTTTCACAGCTTTTTAATTTTTATGTCACTTTTGTTTTTCTATTAAAAAAACCACTTGTCCGGCTCGACGGATCAAAATGTTTATTAATGAGCTGGTCACCTTTATTTTACTTCCGTGTTAAAACACCTTTTGATTTTATGTTGGTTTGATTTTAATTCATTTTTATTTGATTTTAATTCGTTTTGATTTTTTGTGTTTTTACAATGTTATGTTGTGTTGTTCAAATGTCTCAATGTACAAATGTCTCAATATAAATACAATTTTAATTCAATGTTTTAGGGTTACTTTAGGTTTATATTTTTCTTTTCTTTTCACTTGAAAAACACTTTTAAGTTTGACTTCAGTTTTGTAACTAACTTCCCTTGGCTCTGCTTTATGCGTTGAAAGCAGACGGTCAGAGGAAAGACGAAAAGAGTTACAACAACAACTCCGTGGTGTATGTGTGAAGCATACGCCAATGAGAGTGAATGTGTTGTTGTTGTAGTTTCAAGGTCCGATCGACGTTTTTTGTAACAAACGTTAGAATTAGAAGCAAATGAAAAGAATAAAGAGAAATTGGCGAAGGCCATTGGCATTGCTTACATATTTATTTTTTGACGAAAATAACTATGTACGTGATGACATATGGGTCGTTCCATATGTTTGTTTATGGAATTAAGAAACAAATGAAAAAAAAGGGAAAGTTAAAAATGAATGAAAAAAAAGATACAAATGCAAAACTATTAAAATTGAAAAATGGTTTAATGTCGGTTGACATTAAACAGATACCATTGGAAGAATATGACAAGGGATATTTCCCGGTACGTGAGAAACTGCGATCAGTGCCAGAGGAGTAAATCAGGGGTCAAGGGCAAGGAACCCTTTGTTATAACTCCGACTCCGACAAAGGCATTTGATATCGTGATAGTTGACACAATCGGACCGTTACCCAGGTCCGAAGCTGGAAGCGAATACGCAGTCACGGTAATGTGTGATTTGACGAAGTATTTGATTCCAATACCCATCAGAGACAAATCTGCTAAATCCGTAGCAAGAGCTATTATGGAAGGATTTGTTTTGATATATGGACCGATGACCAAAGTGGTTACGGACATGGGTACCGAATACATGATCCAGGTGTTAGTAGAACTTTGTGCATTATTGAAAATAGAGAAATTAAACTCCACACCATACCACCACGAGACCGTTGGTACTGTTGAACGTTCACATAGAACGTGTAATGAATATTTAAGAACTTAAATAAAATAATATTTTAAGTAAAATAAAATTTTTCGGATATTGCTAAAATACTACACCTTCGACCACACATGGCTATTGCCCATTTGAACTTGTCTTTGGCAAAATCCCACCAACATTAGACTTTATAGACGATAAGGCTATAGAACCTCTCTATAATGTAGAATCATACCGAAGCGAAGTTAAATTTAGACTTCAGGTAGCTCAGCGACGAGCAGCGAGCATGCTGGAGAACGCTAAATTTAAAAGACAGGAGAATTCTCAAAGATTTTCCAAACAAGTAGATGTAAATATAGGTGATTTAGTTTTAGTCTGCGATGAAGCTGGACATAAATTAGATAAACTCTATAAGGGTCCATTTAGAGTAGAGGAAATAGATAATAGGAATAATATATTAATAAGGGATATGAATAATAAATCCATGCGGATACATAGAAATAGGTTAAAAAAATATAAGCATGATTGAATAGGAAAAGGAAAACAAAGTAGTTTAATTAAACCTTATATTATAAATACAAATGTAATTAATTAATTTGTTATAAATACCATTAGTTTGTAATTAAAATTTTAAGTAAATGGGGAAGGGAAGAACTCCCCTTAAATACAAATAATTAAATTTTAATTGTACCATTAGTTTGTAATTAAAATTTTAAGTAAATGGGGAAGGGAAGAACTCCCCTTAAATACAAAAATTTTAATTTTAATTAAATTTAGAGAATACATTTAAAGAATGATCAATTTGGGGTTATCACTCTTTTCTTGAAAAGGGAGGTGTAGTGTGTTTGACTTATCGTAGTTACCATGCCGTCTGCATGTAACTAAATACTCACACCTTGTTGAGTATTTGTCCACACGCGCTGTAGCTGGCAGGCATGTATTACGCTTAGCCAGCAATTTCCCATAGTAGAATTAGTATTTATGTATTAAGATACTTTTAGGTAGTTTTAAGTAACTCAAGTTTATGACAGATAACAAATAAACGTGGAATAGTAAAGTCGTTAAAGCGGCTATTGAAAAGAATACTAAAGTGATTTTATTTAATTACAACGTAGTTCATTAATCTCGTAGTCAAATTTCAGTTTTTAAATATTTTTCAACGATTATGCTGACATTGCTATTGTCAGCATAATCGTGGATATTAGGGTGAGGGTGCGAAACCGGCATATTAGGGTGGAGGTACGTAACTCGAACGATAACTTTCGAAAAATTTAAACAATCGCTTTGAAATTTGGCTTGGGTTAATATTTAACAAAAACTGCTTATGGGATTGCATATGGGCTATATTGCCACACCCCTTCAGGTACCTCCCATACAAATGCTCTATTTCTTTAGAAATCTTGTAATAATATCAATATGCCCAACGCATATGTATTAAGTAAAGCTATAGCTAGACAAAGTTTTGGACAAAAATTTGGAGGTCTGGCAGCTCCCCTTCTGGTACCACCCATACAAATGTACCATCCCGCCCCTATAAACCGTGTAATATTGTGAATAACAAATATACCATCCCGCCTACCTTAGAAATAGTGTAATAATATCAATATTGCCCAATGCGATCTGTTCCATATTTTGTATTTAGTAAACGTATAGTTGGTCTAAGTTTTGGACAAAAACTTGGAAGTCTGGCAACTTCCCTTCTGGTTCCTCCCATACAAATATACCATCCCGCCTACCTTAGAAATCGTGTAATAACACCAATATGCCCAATGACATCTTGCCCAAATTTTGTATTTAGTAAACGTATAGTTAGTCTAAGTTTTGGACAAAAACTTGAAAGTCTGGCAACTCCCTTTCTGGTACCTCCCATACAAATATACCATCCCGACTACCTTAGAAATTGTGTAATAACACAGATATGCCCTTCTGGTTCCTCCCATGCAAATATACCATCCCGCCTACCTTAGAAGTCGTGTAATAACACCAATATGCCCAATGACATCTTGCCCATTTTTGTATTTAGTAAACGTATAGTTAACCTAAGTTTTGGACAAAAACTTGGCAGTCTGGCAACTCCCCTTCTGGTACCTCCCATACAAATGAACCATCCCGCCTACCTTAGAAATCTGTAATAACACAAATATGCCCAATAACATCTTGCACACATTCCGTATTTAGTAAGCGTAGAGTTAGACTAAGTTTTGGACAAAAACTTGGCAACTACCCTTCTGGTACCACCCATACAAATGTACCATCCCGTACCATAGAAATCGTGTAAAAACACCAATATGCACAAAGCGATCTTGCCCACATTCCGTATTTAGTAAAGGTATAACTGGACAAAGTTTCGGACAAAAACTTGGAAGTCTGCCAACTCCGCTTCTGGTCCCTCCCATACAAATGTACCATCCCGCCACTTATAAACCGTGTAATATTATGAATGTGACCAACGCGATCTTGACCAAATTCTGTATTAAGTAAAGCTATAGCTAGACAAAGTTTTGGACAAAAACTTGGAAGTGTGGCAACTTCCGTTCTGGTACCTCCCATAAAATTTTCGAGAAACAACTCTGCTTTCTATTCGTGCTTTTTATAAAAACGTGTAATACAATATATAATATACGCACGATAACCTTCGAAAGAGTTAAATAATTGCTTTGAAATTTGGCATGGCTTAATATTTTCCCAAAACTGCTTATGGGATTACATGGGATGGCCACAACCCTTCGGGTACCTCCCATACAAATTTGCTATTTCGCCTACTTTATAAATCGTGTAATAATATCAACATGCGCAAGTTCGATCTTGGCCAAATTCCGTATTTAGTAAAGGTATAACTGGACAAAGTTTTGGACAAAAACTTGGAAGTCTGCCAACTCCCCTTCTGGTATCTCCCATACAAATGTACCATCTCGCCCCTTATAAACCGTGTAATTGCATGAATATGACCAACGCGATCTTGGCCAAATTCTGTATTATGTAAAGCTATAGCTAGACAAAGTTTTGGACAAAAACTTGGAAGTCTGGCAACTCCCCTTCTGTACCTCCCATACAAATGTACCATGCGGCCTACCTTAAAAATCGTGTAGTAAGATCAATATGCCAAACGCGATCTGGCATACATTTTGTATTAAGTAAAGCTATAGCTACACAAAGTTTTGGACAAAAAGTTGGATGTCTGGCAACTCCCCTTCTAAAACCTCCCATACAAATGTACCATTCCAACCACTTTAGAAATCGTGTAATTATATAAATTCGCTCAACGAATCTTTTCGAAATTCTATATTTAGTAAAGGTTTAACTACATTCAATTTTCGAGAAAAAACTCTGCTTTATATTCCGCCCATTTTGTAAAAAACATCTAATACAATATTTGTACCCTCACCCTACAGGTAGGAGGGTATATATCATTTGATACGGTTCAAAAGTGTAACACATAGAAATATCCACATTAGACCCCTGGTGTCTTTGAACCAAATTCGCTTCATGACTTTATGAATCGTTTGAGCCATGTCCGTCTGTCCTGCTGGTACGCACGATAACTTTCGAAGGATTTAAATAATTGCTCTGAAATTTAGCACGAGTTTATACATTTCCAAAACTGCTTACGGGATTGCATATGGGCTATATGGCCACACCCCTTCGAGTACCTCCCATACAAATCCCCTATTTCGCCCACTTTAGAAATCGTCTAATAATATCAACACGCCAAGTTCGATCTTTGCCAAATTCTGTATTTGGTAAAGGTATAACTGGACAAAGATTACGACAAAAACTTGAAAGTCTGGCAACTCCCCTTCTGGTACCTCCCATATCAATGTACTATCCCGCCTACCATAGAAATCGTGTAATAACATCAATATGCCCAACGCGATCTTGCCCACATTCCGTATTTAGTAAAGGTATAATTGGACAAAAATTTGGAGGTCTGGCAGCTCCCCTTCTGGTACCACCCATACAAATGTACCATCCCGCCACTTATAAACCGTGTAATATTATGAATGTGACCAACGCGATCTTGGTCAAAATCTGTATTTAGTAAAGCTATAGCTAGACAAAGTCTTGGACAAAATTTGGAAGTCTGGAACTCTCCTTCTGGTACCTTCCATACACATGTACCATCTCGACCCTTATAAACCGTGTAATATTATGAATAACAAATATACCATTCCGCCTACCTTAGAAATAGTGTATTAATATCAATATTTTCCAATGAGATCTGGTCCATATTTGTATTGTATTGTATTTAGTAAACGTATAGTTAGTCGAAGTTTTGGACAAATAGTTGGAAGTCTGGCAACTCCCCTTCTGGTACCTCCCATAGAAACATACCATCCCGCCTACCTTAGAAATCGTGTAATAACACCAATATGCCCAATGACATCTTGCCCAAATTTTGTATTTAGTAAACGTACAATTGGACAAAGTTTTGGATAAAAACTTGGAAGTCTGGCATCTCTCCTTCTGGTACCACCCATACAAATGTACCGTTCTACTACTTTAGAAAACGTGTAATAATAGTACTACGCTCGATTCGATCTTACCCAAATTCCGTATTTTCTAAATCTATAAACATGTGAAGCTCTCCAGAAAAAATTGGACTCCTAGTCGGTCCCCTTGTGGTACCTCCCATACAAATGTACCATTCCAACCACTTTAGAAATCGTGTAATTATATAAACTCGCTCAACGAATCTTTCCGAAATTATATATTTAGTAAAGCTTTATCTACATACAATTTTGTAGTAAAAACTCTGCTTTATATTCCGTCCTTTTTGTAAAAAACATGTAATACAATATTTGTACCCTCACCCTGCAGTTAGGAGGGTATATATCATTTGATACGGCTCAAAAGTGTAACACATAGAAATATCCACATTAGACACCAGGTGTCTTTGAACCAAATTCGATGTATAACTTTCTGAATCGTTTGAGCCAAGTCCGTCTGTCCTGCTGGTACGCACGATAACTTTCCAACGCGTTAAGCAATCACTCTGAAATTTGGCATGGCTTAATATTTTCCCCAAACTGATAATGAGATTGCATATGGGCTATATGGCCACACCCCTTCGGGTACCTCCCATACAAATCTGCTATTTCGCCTACTTTCGATATTGGCCAAATTCCGTATTTAGTAAAGGTATAACTGGACAAAGTTTCGGACAAAAACTTGGAAGTCTGCCAACTCCCCTTCTGGTACCTCCCATACAAATGTACAGTCCCGCCTACCACAGAAATGGTGTAATAACACCAATATGCCCAATGACATCTTGCCCAAATTTTGTATTTAGTAAACGTATAGTTAGACTAAATTTTGGACAAAAACTTGGCAGTCTGGCAACTCCTCTTCTGGGACCTCCCATACAAATGTACCATCCCGCCTACCTTAGAAATCGTGTAATAACACCGATATGCCGGTATTTATTTATTTATTTATTTATTCATTCAGTAATACAGAAGCCCTCAGGTCCAAAAAACGTATTACACAGTTTTAAAATCCCAAATAGAACTTAAAATTAATACAATAAAGTATATATAAAAAATGTACATACACTTGCAATCATACACAGTTGGCTCCCCAGCCATATTCACATTAAAATATTATTATAATAATAAACAATTTAGTAGTCACTATTAGTCCAGATTAGTACGAACCCATGCAATGTTATGCTATTAGCAAAATCTGTTAATGAATAACTTATAGGAAATAATTAAAGACTTTTAAACGAAACACATTATTGCAGTAGGAAAAACACCGTAATTCACTTGGCAATTGATTCCAGCATCGAGCAACACGAACAACAAAAGATCTTTCAAATACAGAATTAAAAATTCTAGGTATAAAGATTTGAGTATTTCTACTGATGTGGTAAAAACTGAAAGAATTGCACAGTCGAACAGGTACACCACTTTTAATAACCTTATAAAACAGGAACAAGATCCTATAGTTAACATATTTGCTAAATGAAATTCCCAGGAACCTATTGACAAACTGAGATATATGCTCACGTCTATGAACATTATATACAAATCTAGTAATAGTGTTCATAACACGTTTCAATTTAAGAAAGTTATATTCAACTGTACCCGATACCACCTCTATACCATATAGAATTTGTGGCATTAAAAGAGTGTGGACAAGTCTGAACTTAACCCATGGTGGCAAATAAATATTAGTTGAATACAATTTGCGTAAAATGCCATAAATTCTACAGTGAACTGACTCAATGTGATGTCCAAAGCTAGGTTTGTTATCAATAACAATACCTAGACATTTATGACGGTCAACAAACTCAATTCTGGCTTGCCCTAAAAATATTTCCATTTCAGGGACTTGAGTACCAAACATAATAGCATTGGTCTTCAATGGATTCATCCTTAATGAATTTTGAGTTGTCCATTGCATTACCTGATTCAAACAATAGTTTATACTAATTTCTAAAGCATTTTTGTCAATACGATCACCCCTGAAAAGAAGTAGGAAATCATCTGCAAATAGAAAAGTGGAACAGGGTGGCTGCAGAAATGTTGACAAGTCATTAACATACCAGACTTTAGACTAAGAATACTAGATTCAATGCCGTTCATATGTACAAACTGAGACCTACCACTCAAATATGACAATATAAGCCTGCAGGCAGATTTAGAAAAATAAAATTGGTCTCTAAGTTTCTGAACCATGGTCACATGACAAACTGAATTAAATGCTTTGGACAAGTCTAGTGAAACTAGGTTACTGATTTTATTGTAATTGACATTGCTTCTAATGGAGTCAGTAAGGTGTAAAAGTAATGATGTAGTGCTATGTCCTTTACGAAAAGCATACTGCGAGTCAACAATTTTTTGTAAAGGTATAATTGGACAAAGTTTTGGATAAAAACTTGGAAGTCTGGCATCTCTCCTTCTGGTACCACCCATACAAATGTACCGTTCTACTACTTTAGAAAACGTGTAATAATAGTACTACGCTCGATTCGATCTTACCCAAATTCCGTATTTTCTAAATCTATAAACATGTAAAGCTCTCCAAATTGGACACCTAGTCGGTCCCCTTGTGGTACCTCCCATACAAATGTACCATTCCAACCACTTTAGAAATCGTGTAATTATATAAACTCGCTCAACGAATCTTTCCGAAATTATATATTTAGTAAATAGTATTTATATATATAGTATTTATATATTTACATACAATTTTGTAGTAAAAACTCTGCTTTATATTCCGTCCTTTTTGTAAAAAACATGTAATACAATATTTGTACCCTAACCCTGCAGTTAGAAAGGTATATATCATTTGATATCCTCATTAGACACCAGGTGTCTTTGAACCAAATTCGATGTATAACTTTCTGAATCGGTTGAGCCAAGTCTGTCTGTCCTGCTGGTACGCACGATAACTTTCCAAAGCGTTAAGCAATCACTCTGAAATTTGGCATGGCTTAATATTTTCCCAAAACTGCTTATGGGATTGCATATGGGCTATATGGCCACAGCCCTTCGGGTACCTCCCATACAAATCTGCTATTTCGCCTACTTTATAAATCGTGTAATAATATCAACATGCGCAAGTTCGATCTTGGCCAAATTCCGTATTTAGTAAAGGTATAACTGGACAAAGTGTCGGACAAAAACTTGGAAGTCTGCCAACTCCCCTTCTGGTACCTCCCATACAAATGTACCGTCCCGCCTACAACAGAAATCGTGTAATAACACCAATATGCCCAATGACATCTTGCCGAAATTTTGTATTTAGTAAACGTATAGTTAGACTAAGTTTTGGACAAAAACTTGGAAGTCTGGCAACTCCTCTTCTGGTACCTCTCATACAATTTTCGAGAAACAACTCTGCTTTCTATTCGTCCTTTTTATAAAAACGTGTAATACAATATATAATATACGCACGATAACTTTCGAAAGAGTTAAATAATTGCTTTGAAATTTGGCCTGGCTTAATATTTTCTCAAAACTGCTTATTGGATTGCATATGGGCTATATGGCCACACCCCTTCGGGTACCTCCCATACAAATCTGCTATTTCGCCTACTTTATAAATCGTGTAATAATATCAACATGCGCAAGTTCGATATTGGCCAAATTCCGTATTTAGTAAAGGTATAACTGGACAAAGTTTCGGACAAAAACTTGGAAGTCTGCCAACTCCCCTTCGGGTACCTCCCATACAAATGGTCTGTTTCGCCCACTTTAGAAATCCTGTAATACTATCAATATGCCCAAAGTGATCTTGCCCAAAATAGTATATAGCAAACCTATAGCTAGACAAAGTTTTGGACAAAAACTTCGAAGTCTGGAAACTTCCGTTCTGGTACCTCCTATACAATTTTCGAGAAACAACTCTGATTTCTCTTCCATCCTTTTTGTAAAAACGTGTAATACAATATTTATACCCTCACCCTACGGGTAGGGGTCTATATAGTAACGTAATTATACGTTTACCCTCGTATTTTTCAATACACGCGCTTCACTAAATAAATTTGAAACCTACAACAGAAACATCCAGCAAAGTCAGCAACTCAACGAAGCAAATACATTTTTTGTGTCTTCAACCACTCTGCTGCAACACAGACATTCGACACCACCGAATGCAAATATCCAACACTTTGTACTTCTGTATTTTTAAAAGTTTCAGTTTTTATCTTGAACTCGAATAATAAAGATCTTATTGAAAAAACGTCGGATCTTTTTTATTTTACTGGCGCAGTCGGTAGAATAGCTTCAAAAGAAGAAAATTCGTGATGCGATAGCGAGACTTACCAATTCTAGCAATTTTTGTTTTGTTGTTATCCGAAAAAGAAAAGAACACGCTTATAGGCACCCTCGCGGCGGTTAACATCGTGTTAAGTTTTATTAAAAACCTCGACAGTAGCGCGAAACCGTAAAAACGCAATCTGCCTAAAACTAAAAACCTGACATTAAAAATCAGGAAGACGCCACAGAATTTGTGTGAGGTAATAAATCCAATTCGGTGACCTCTGGACCCACGAAAGTGCTGTGTGTGCAAAAAAAAAGAAAGAGAACTTAAAATAAGTGAAATAAAATAAGTCAAAAATAAAGAACATAACCGTTAAGAACGAAATAAAAGTAGATTAATAAAAAACAAAAAAGGAAAAACTTGAATTAAGTGAAATATATAAACAGCATAATTATCAAGAACAAATCCAACCGGATAAATTAAAACAGGAAAAGAAGGAAGATAAATTAAATCAACATGCCTCAACCAGCAGCAGCACCAATAGTACCCCTATCAGACTCCAACATGTCCCAGGTAGCGTACCAAATCGGGAATGTGGAAAAATTTTACGGAAATCCACACTCTTTGTACACCTTCGTCAGCCGAATTGACTACATTCTTGCCCTTTACACCACCAATGATGTCCGGCAGCAACATATTTTGTTTGGACACGTCGAACGTTCCGTAAGTGGTGATGTTATGAGAACACTCGGAATGAGTAACATTACTAGCTGGGCCGAATTGCGACGACAGCTTATACTGAATTACAAGACGCAGACACCGAACCATACCTTACTGGAGGAATTTCGCAACACGCCATACAAGGGAAATGTGCGATCCTTTTTGGAGGAAGCTGAACGCCGTCGTCAAGTAATAATAAGTAAGCTAGAATTAGAAAGTGATGTATCCGAGAAACTATTGTATTCAAATCTAATTAAAACAAGCATTGAGGGCTTAATTCAAAAATTGCCACTAAACATTTATATTAGAATAGTTAATCACGAAATACAGGATTTAAGATCGCTTATTAACATTTTGCAAGATAAGAACATGTACGAAAATCTCAACCACCCAAAAAAGTCAATCCAAAAACATGATACATCCGAAAAACAATACAAGCCATTTAACCATAATCCTAATTTATCTAACCAATCGACAAAATAAACGACCCAGACAATCAGATAGCGGTCAGAGTAGAATGAGTATAGACGAGCTTAGGAATCAAGAGGTAGCCTACTATGAACAGTATAACCCATACGACAATTACTATGACCCAACTTACTACAATACAGAATATCACCAACAACAATATGAAGAACCTTACGAAGACAACTCATACACACAATTAATTACACCATCTACTGAAGACGAAAATGGAGAAGGCAAGGAATTGACTATTTAAGAAGTCGAAAATTTTCAGCCACCGGCCTCGAAGACAAAAAATTTATAATAATTAGGTACAAAGGAAACGACTTGAGATGCCTTATTGACACCGGATCCACGGTCAATATGATAACTCGTAACTTGTTCAACTTGCCAATCCACGATACCGAATGTCTTATTCACACAAGTAACCGTCCACTCACTATCAATAAAAGTAAAGGGTGTTTTTTATTGGGGTATAGAACTTTAAGTTGGCATCACTTTTTTAACTGGCGGCCATTTTGTCAGCTGTCAAGTGATTAATATTTAGTTTGGTTTGCCATTTCATCGTGAACAGGTTGACAAAAGAACAACGCTTGCAAATCGTGCAAATTTATTTCGAAAATAATGGTTCAGTTCGCGAAGTTCACCGCAAGCTCCGTCCATTTTATGCCATTACATCCACAAAAACTGACTGTTTGGTGTGCTCTATGGGCTGGTGGAGTCATTGGGCCATACTTCTTCCGAAATAATGCTGGAGAGTCAGTTACCGTTAATGGAGACCGGTATAGAGCCATGATAACCGACTATTTTGTTCCCGAATTGGATGGCATGAATGTGGATGAGTTGTGGTTCCAACAAGTGGTTGAAAATTGGACCTGTATAATTGGCTTTATTCGAGCCAGCCGCGGCGGCCACATGCCCGAAATCATATTTAAACATTAATGGCATAAAATTATCCTTCCAATAAAGCCAAATTGATGGACATTAAAACGCTTTTCTTGTGTTTTATTTCAATTCGAAGTTCTATACCTCAATAAAAAACACCCTTTATCATTGTCCCATCCAATAATTTGTTCCCGGTACAGCACGAATTCTTATTGCATCCATTCTCCACAGATTATGATCTTTTAATAGGAAGAAAGATGTTAGCGCGGGCAAACGCTGTAATAGACTACAGTAAACAAACTGTAACACTTTACAATGACAAATACAAATTGACAAACCATAATATTGCACCCGAACAAAACCATTTTCAGAAGAGGTCAGATGAAGCGCCTTACACCACACAAGAAGGGCGTAATAAGAGTGATGACATACCAATTTCAAATAAAAAAACTAACAACGACCTACTCCACATTGTTAACCCGATCGCACCAAGATCTAACTCAAATCCTTTCAGATTGGAAAATTTAAATTATGAGGAGAGGACAAAACTATGTGCATTACTAAGACAGTATCAGCACATACAATATCACGATGCTGATAAACTAACATTTACCAACAGGATAAAACACATAATTAATACTACGCATAATTTGCCAATTTACTCCAAACTATACAGTTACCCCCAGGCTTACGAACAGGAAGTCGAAACTCAAATACAGGATATGTTAGACCAGGGTATTATACGAACCAGTAACTCACCTTACAGTAGTCCCATTTGGGTGGTACCCAAGAAACAGGACGCATCAGGCCAGCAGAAATTTAGAATCGTAATAGACTACAGGAGATTGAACGAGATAACTGTTAGTGATCGACACCCTATTCCAAATATGGATGAGATCTTGGGGAAATTAGAAAAATGTACCTATTTTACCACCATAGATCTGGCAAAGGGTTTCCATCAAATCGAGATGGATACAGACTCAATTTCGAAAACAGTTTTTTCTACCAAACATGGGCACTATGAATATCTCCGTATGCCATTTGGTCTAAGAAATGCGCCAGCTACCTTTCATAGGTTTATGAATGACATTTTTAAACCCCTCCTTGGAAAACATTGTCTCGTCTACTTAGACGATATAATTGTATTTACCACGTCTCTTGACGAACATATAAATTCACTCTGTTTAGTTTTCGAAAAATTATCTAAAGCCAATTTGAAACTGCAGCTTGATAAATGTGAGTTCTTACGACAAGAGACATCCTTTTTGGGACACGTTATAACAAAGGACGGGATGAAGCCAAACCCGGAGAAAATAAAAGCTGTTCAAAAATACCCTATCCCCACCAAAACTAAGGAAATTAAATCTTTCTTAGGATTAACGGGATATTACAGAAAATTTATTCCGAATTTCGCTGACATAGCGAAACCCATGACAAAAGTATTGAAAAAGGATTCGAAGATAAATATTCTAGACCCAGAATATATTTCGGCATTTGGGAAATTGAAACAATTAATTGCAGGCGACCCCATTTTGAGGATACCAGATTTCAACAGAAAATTTGTTTTAACAACAGACGCGAGTAATGTGGCACTGGGAGCTGTACTGTCACAGGACGGACATACAATTAGTTACATTAGCCGAACTCTGAACGACCAAGAAACAAATTATAGTGCCATTGAAAAGGAACTTCTTGCCATCGTATGGGCAACTAAAACTTTTCGCCATTACCTCTTGGACGACACTTTGAAATAGCAAGTGACCATCAACCGTTATCCTGGTTATACCGAATGAAAGACCCAAATTCCAAATTAACTCGATGGAGGGTAAAATTGTCGGAGTATGATTTTGACATTAAATATATAAAGGGAAGAGAAAATCATGTGGCCGATGCCTTGTCCAGAATAAAAATAGAGCAGTCACACTTTAGTGAACAGACACAATATAGTGCCGAGGACGATAATAGTGATTTGATTTTTATCACCGAAAAACCAGCCAATACATTTAGCCGACAACTGATTTTCTCAAAAAGTCTATCCAAAATAAGCCACGAAAAATATTTCAAGAAACAAATAACCCGCATTTCATACGATGATATGACAAGGGAAAAGGCCGAACGGTATTTGGTTGACCATTTCTGTGGAAAGACTAGTGTATTATACATAGACAGTGATGCCGATTTTGAAATAATTCAAAGTGCACACAGATCCGTTATTAACACAAACCACACAAAGATCGTCCGTTGCCTTATTTTGCTGAAAAATATATCCACCTATGCAGAATTCAAGGAATTAATACTGAAAGCTCATGAGAAACTCTTACATCCTGGAATACAGAAGATGGCCAAACTTTTTAAAGAAACATATTACTTCCCGAACAGCCAACTACTCATACAAAATATTATCAATGAATGTCATGTTTGCAATTTAGCTAAAACAGAACATCGTGATACCAAGATGCCTATGAAAATTACACCTCGACCTAATTTCTGTCGCTAGAAGTTTGTAATAGACATCTACTCATCCGAGGGGAAACACTATGTTAGTTGCATAGACGTATACTCAAAATTTGCCACACTAGAACAAATACCTACAAAGGATTGGATTGAGTGCAAAAGTGCTCTAATGCGAATATTCAATCATTTGGGTAAGCCCCAGTTACTAAAGGCCGATAGAGATGGAGCTTTCACTAGCCTAGCGTTAAAGCGTTGGTTAGAAAGCGAGGGAATTGAATTGCAACTAAATACCGCGAAAACAGGTGTAGCCGATATAGAAAGATTACATAAAACTATAAACGAGAAAATACGCATAATAAAAACATCTGATGATAATGAGGCAAAACTGAATAAAATTGAGACAATACTTTATGTTTACAATCACAAGACTAAACACGATACCACAGGAGAGACACCAGCACTCATTTTTCTTTATAACGGACAGGAATACTCAAGAGGAGAAGGAAAAAAGAATAGACAAGATAAACAATGACCGACAGGAATACGAAATAGATACAAGATATAGAAAAGGACCATTACAAAAAGGAAAATTGGAGAATCCTTTCAAATCTAACAGGGACGTTGAACAAACAACGCCAGACCATTACAGGATGATTGACAGAAATAGGGTCACACATTATTATAAGTCACAATTCAAAAAACAAAAGAAAATTAATCAGAATCAAATTACACCCTAAAAATCATTCCTTATCCGGACCATAATAAATACCAATCAGATTACACTAGCACCACATCATATTTTGAACTTGACAATAAAATTTACACTCGAGAAAATATACAGATTGATGATGAGTGTATTTCCAAAATTGTATTGCACACAACACCAATTTGTAATTTTACACCGTTGTCAACACGGAATCGATTATGTATGTAGAACCAAACGTCATTGTAACTTGGAATTTAAGTACCACATTTGTAAAACAAAATTGCCAGTCCAATACCGACTTAAGTATACAAGGCAATAAAATTATTAGAATAAGCGATTGTAAATTGCAAATAAAAGAAATAATTTTGTACGAAAATAAATTATCCCCCGAAATTGACCTAACACAAATGTACTCACCTTTGAAAATAAAAGTTAAAACAATTAAACACGATGATGTTCTAACAATCGTCTCAAAAAATAATACACTATTTATTTATTTATTTAGAATTTATAAGGGTCCCAACACAATAAGGTTATATAGACCCTGAATTATTGACATTGTATTATATATTATTGCTGTATTTTACAAATGTACTTATATATAGATTTTGTTCTCTAAATTTAATTTTTAAGTTTAAATCGAATTATACAAATTTGTTTCATTATAGAATTTTTTGACATTATCGAATTTTTGTTCATTTAATAAGATTTTAATATCACTGATTTTATATTTTGTCTTACTTTCATGTAAATTGTTGCACTCATTAAATATATGGTATATGGTTAATGTTTGACCACAGTTGCATTGGGGGGGTGGGGTCTTCTCTATCAGATGTTTATGTGTCAGTAGACAGTGTCCAATCTTAAGTCTATTTAGTCTTACTTGGTCTAATCTAGGTAGTCTATTTTGGTTGTATATGTGTTGAACAGAATCCTGAATCTGAAATAGCTTTGTCTGGTTATCTATCCTCCAGATTCCGTTCCAGAGTTCATATATATATTTCCTAATAGGTGCCTTATAGTCGGAAGATTGAATTTTAATTCCATGATCGATGTTTAATGTCAGGGCATCTTTTGCCTTTTGATCCACTTTTTCATTCCCACAAATATTCAAATGACTTGGTATCCACATAAATGTTATTTGATGATTGGGCATGTTAGATAGGGTTGACCTCAGTTGCTGTATTAAAAGGTTTCTGCTAAAAGGATCAGTTAGACCATCCAAGGCGCTTTTACTATCTGATAAGATGAGAATCTTTCGATCCTGATAATGCTCTCTAACGTGCTCAACGCATGTTCTGATCGCTAATAGCTCAGATGTATATATTGATGCATAGTCATAAATACGTTTCGAGGTCAAGTAGTTTTCGCCCAAGGCTGCGAAGCTGGATTTCTCATCCATAACAGAACCGTCAGTATAAAAGAAGACAAAAACGAGGACTTATTAATGCAGTGGGTTCAATGTTCAAATTTCTATTCGGAACTCTAGACGATGATGACCGAGTTAAATTCCAGGGACAACTCGAAAATATGAAAAAAAAATTCAATTCAACTACATGAAGTGAATAACGTAATTGAACAAATTAACGAAAACATGGAAAAGATGGAGAGAAACCGCAACATGTACGACTCATTCACATATGAGATAATGCAGTTCATAGAATATGTGAAAGAGGTCGAAATGGGCATGCAACTATCCAGACTGGGACTCTTCAATCCCAAGTGGTTGAATTACGACAAGTTGAACAATGTAAATAATCGAAACATTCTACTAATAAAAACATCCACATGGATCAATCATGAAGATAACATTATACTTATCATCTCTCACATCCCAATTAATTTTAAAACTTTTAACACCCTAAAAATCATTCCTTATCCGGACCATAATGGATACCAATTAGATTACACTAGCACCACATCATATTTCGAAGTTGACAATAAAATTTACACTCGAGAAAATATACAGATTGATGATGTGTGTATTTCCAAATTGTAATTTTAATCAGTTAGACCATCCAAGGCGCTTTTACTATCTGATAAGATGAGAATCTTTCTATCCTGATAATGTTCTCTAACGTGCTCAAAGCATGTTCTGATCGCTAATAGCTCAGATGTATATATTGATGCAGAGTCATAAATACGTTTCGAGGCTGCGAAGCCGGATTTCTCATCCATAACAGAACCGTCAGTATAAAAGAATACGTGGTCACGAAATTTTGTGTCTATAATTTCTAGGAATCGTTTTTGGACTTCTGTTGGTAACATTTCTTTCTACAGTATGCAAGGGAGTAATCAATATTCAGGCCTGAGAAAAACCAAGGGGCGACGTCAGACGTGGCCATGGGTTCAATATTCTCAACAACGAGGCTAAATTTCAATATTAGTTTCTCGAATTCAATAACCGCCTTCAGGAATAAGGGCTGGTATCGTGATTGTTTGGATCTAAGTGTGTTGATCCTAGCATTGTTGCTGATCATATCGTGGAAGGGATGGTCTCTTAAGGAAAATATCTTAAGGGTATAATTAAGTAATTGCTTTAATCTTCTGAGGTGGAGAGGAGGGGTTGAGGCCAGTACTTGTAGGCTATTGGCGGGACTTGTCTTGAATGCTCCAATGGAGAGTCTTATTCCAGTATTTAAAATTGGGTCGAGATCCTTCAGGCGAGAGGCGGTGGCGGAGGAGTATACAATGGAGGCATAATCTAGGGTAGGCAGCACAATCGTGTTCAATATTTTAAGAAGGGTGTGTGGGTCAGATCCGTAATGTGTACATTTCAACATTTTTATAATATTTAATTTAGAATTGGCTTTCGCCTTTATATGCTGAATGTGGTGTTGAAATGTTAATTTTTGATCAAAAATAACACCCAAAAATGTATGCCTATCCACAAATGTAATATCTCCATCGGATATTTTTAGAGACAAATTTGCTGCTGTGCGGTTTCTCCGCCTGGAAAATTTTATGGCCACAGTCTTTTCATCGTTGAATTGAAATCCACTTATTTCAGACCAAGATTTCAGTTTGTCTAATGTCCTCTGAATCTTCCTTAGTATTGCCGATATTTTCTTCCCTGAACAATACACTACCAAGTCGTCTGCATATAGCAACGCTTTAACATCCTGTGTTATATTTTCGAATATAGAATCGAATGCTAGTAGGAATAGTGTTACACTGAGCACAGATCCCTGAGGGACTCCGTTCTCGAGGCAGTAGTAGTCTGAAAGTGTCTATCTTCTAAAAAGTTTAAAATAAAAGCGGCCATATTTCCATTAATCTGGCTAGATACTAGTTTTTTAAGAATTAACTTCCTCCATACTCGATCATAAGCTTTGCGAATGTCGAAAAATACTGCTATTAAGTCTCTTCTTGAAGAGAAACTTTCCATAATATCAGATTGTAATATAGCCAAGTTGTCAATTGTGCCCCTATTCTTCCTGAACCCAGCCTGATTTATATTTATAATTTTGTTCTTTTCAATGTACCATACAAGTCTTTTATTTATCACCCTCTCAAAAAGTTTGCAAAGGCAGCTCGTAAGAGATATAGGTCTGTAGTTATCCTTCTTTGTGGCGTTCTTCCCTGGCTTCAAGATCGGTATTACTAAAGCTTTTCTCCAGTTATTTGGGAATTTCCTTTTCGTCCAAATAATATTGTAGAAATCAAGTAAATATTGCCTCGAATTGTCATCCAGTCTCTTAACCATCTCGTATCTAATGTTATCTGGACCAGGTGATGATCCACTGCAAGATCGCAATGCTGATTCTAGCTCAATCATGGTAAATCTCTGATTATAAGCTTCTCCATTGTTCAAAGTATTTATGGAAAAATCAGTTCCCTCCGCGTACAATCTAAACTCTGAAGAAAAGTTTGTAGAAGAAGAGTTTCTAGCAAAATGTTGTCCTAAGATATTCGCTATATTGTTATCGCCCGTTACTAACTGGTTGTTTTCTTCTATAGCGGTGATTTGTCGCAAATTCGAACAACCAGTAAGTGATCTAATTTTTCTATAGACGACCGAGGACGTTGTCCGTAGGCTTATACTTTGACAAAAATCTATCCATGACTTTTTTCGGCTTTTTCTGATCTCTCTACGAGTCTCCGATTTGATTCGAAGGAATTTTGCTAAATTCACTGCCGTCATATTTCTTTTAAATTGTTTCAGGAGTTTCCTCCTTTCTTGTATTAATCTTCTGATGGTGTCATTCCACCATGGAACTTCTTTCCTGTTGCAATAAGTGTTCCTATAATGTATAGCTCTTCTGGCAGAGGTTATTATTGCATTGGAAATATAACCTTCTATTTCATCGACGTTGCTGAAACTTTCAAGTGGCTCTCTGAAATCACAATCAAATTTATCCCAACTGGCTTTTTTCATGTTCCAACAAGGTCTTCGTTGAAAAGATGGTGAAAATCCGTTAAATCTAACCAATATAGGGTTGTGGTCACTATTATGGAGGTCATCACAGATATTCCATTCGAAATATTGTGCAATAGAAGGAGATATGAGGCTTAGATCTATCTTGCTGAATGTTCCGTAGGCAAAACTAAAATGTGTTGGTTCATTTACATCATTTAATATATTAAGATCATTATCATCTATAAACTTCTTTACAATTTTACCTCTCGAATCGGTTCTCTCGGAACCCCAAATATGATTATGAGAATTAAAATCTCCCATTATTATAAACGGGATATCAAATTGATCTATTAAATTCTTAAGATCATTGCCAGAAATAGTTTCAGACCCAGGAAGATATATAGAGCAGATGATTAATTTGATGGGAAATTTTATTCTTATTGCTACTACCTGTAAGTCTGTATTAAGATTGATTTCCTCTCCGTCAACTGCATCGTTAAGGTATATACAAACCCCCCCGTGAGCAGTTGTTGTTGTGGTTACGTTTTTGTAGAAGCATGAAAAGTTTTTAAGTTTTGTATAATTCGATTTAAATCTAGTTTCTTGAACACATATTGCAAGACAGTTAACTGTTGATAATAAGAGTTTAATTTCTTCTAAATGACTTAAAAAGCCATTGCAATTCCATTGGATTATTTGGTAGTCGTTATTCATATGAACTAGCGGAGCTTGATACATCTCTATCTGATTCTGTATTTACATTTATTGTTTTGTCTTGTTGACAATTCTGTTTTTTCTTTTTGTCTGCATTCGTTATCTCTCGTTTTTTCCTCTTTGATATATTTTTGGGCATTAAGCTAATTTTCGATCCATCTGGTTTCATTACTTCACGTACAGAGGGGACAGAGGAGAGAGCTTCTTTCAATGTTTTGACGGGTGTAGTTTTTTCAATTGTGGTTGGTTTTGGTTCTTCGCATTGTTGACATTTACATGGGCAGTTGCATATTTTGTTTGTTGTTGTTGTTATGTTTGCGTATGTTCTCGGCAGAGGGTTATTTCTTTCGTATTGTTTTCTAGCTTCAAACATTGATCTCTTTTCTGTTATTCGTATTGTTTGTATTGCATACTCTTTCTTGTAAACTTCGCATTCTTTTGAGAAACTATTATGTGGTTTTTGACAGTTTACACACTTTGGTTGTTTCTCACATTTTTCTCGTCGTCCGGACTCATCAGTAGGAGTATGTTCAGTGTTACTGCAATGTGGACAAATTTTATCTTTAGAAGAACATTTCTCAGATAGATGTCCGAATTGGAAGCAGTTATAACAACGTAATGGATTGGGAATATATGGTTTAACATGAGTCGAAAAGTAGCCAATATAAATATGTTCTGGTATTTGGTGCACATTGAATGTGGCAATGTACAAACCCATATCAACGTTTGTCAGTTTTTTGGTTTCTGGGTCTCTCTTTTTGAGTCTTTTCACATCAATAATATTTGGATTTACACGAACAATTTCCTCTCCCATCTCTGTGTCATCCAACCCTCTCAGTTCATCCGTATAGAAAATTCCTCTCGACGTATTGAGAGATTTGTGTTCTTCAACGTTGACAAAGATATCAAAAGATAACGACATCATTTTAATGATTTTATTAGCCTGTCTTCCATTTTTACATTCTATTAATAATTGACCACTCCTGAGCTTCTTGCAACCTGTAATCTTTCCTCCAATTGTATCGATAGACTTTTGTATAAGAAAAGGAGAAACGTTTGAAAAATGTTTATCGGCGTGCACTCCAGCTCGAGACATGAGCAAAAACACGGGCTGTAACGATTCCGGGTTAAGAACAGCCTTACCCCTATCAAAGAGTAGGCCTCCCATGTTGGGAGAGGTCATGGCGATAGAATTCAAATTAGACACTTATGCTTTGATTTTTTTTCTGTTTACGATTCAGGCGAATGTAAAATTTTATAATTTAATTGGTGGTTATTGTTTTGTTTTTGTTTGCTAAATTGTTTTCTCTTCTTTTATCCGATTGGCTCAGAAGAGATCTGTATGCAACGAGAGTTAAACACGCACTGAAAATAATACACTATTTTACATAATATTTGTAAGCATTATTATTGTACTTTTAATAATACTTTTATACTTAAAATATGTAACTACAAACCCAATTGTAATGATCTATTCCAAAATCAAGAAGCAACAAAAAGAGCAAGTACCAGAAATCGAATTACAACCGCAATCACTACCCACATTATACCCGTCGGCGACATCATAAACCGTTGGCTCTTCTTTAAGGGGAGGGAAGTAACGTAATTATACCTTTACCCTCGTATTTTTCAATACACGCGCCTCACTAAATAAATTTGAAACCTACAACAGAAACATCCAGCAAAGTCAACCACTCAACAAAACACATAAATTTTTTGTGTCTTCAACCACTCTGCTGCAACACAGACATTCGACACCACCGAATGCAAATATCCAACACTTTGTACTTCTGTATTTTTAAAAGTTTCAGTTTTTATCTTGAACTCGAATAATAAAGATGTTATTGGAAAAACGTCGGATCTTTTTATTTTACTATATATCATTTGATACGGCTCAAAAGTGTAACACATAGAAATATTCACATTAGAACCCAGGTGTCTTTGAACCAAATTCGATTCATGACTTTCTGAATCGTTTGAGCCATGTCCGCCTGTCCTGCTGGTACGCACGACAACTTTCGAAAGAGTTAAACAATCGCTTTGAAATTTGGCATGGGTTAATTTTTTTTTTGTTGACTAACACTCAGGGGATGCCCCCTATTATTGCAATGCACTGTGTTAGCGATAGGAAATAAGGGAATTGGAGGGAGGAAAGAGGGAGTAGTGTTTGTTGATGTTTGCCTTGAATTTGATAATGTCATAGCAGGCAGGAAAAACACTTGCTGGAAGATTATTCCACATGCGAACAGTACGGCTGAAGAACGAATTTTCTCTATAGTGCGTCGTCCGGTCAACCGGTCATTTGACAATGAACGGATGAGAGACCCTGGATAGCCGCGTATTCCGTTCTAACGTCAGGGACCAGACGACGGATATCTTGTGAACAGATACCATTAAAATATCTATAGAATAGCGATACACAACCCACATTACGGCGATGCTGAAGGGAGACAATAGAGCTGGATACCCTACCATCCCCAATCATCACCACCGCTCTCCTCTGTACACGGTCCAAGAGCTGCAAAGATGTCATTGGAGCCCCTGTCCATATATGGGAGTTGAATTCCATTTTAGGCCGGATGTATGTGGTGTAAATATTTACGAGGTCAGATGGGGTGAAGTATTTCTTGCACCGCTTTAAAAAGTCTAAACACTTGAATGCTTCTTTCGACACTTCGAATATATGGCTAGCCCAGCGAGCGTCACCCTGTATCTTCATGCCCAGAACATCAAGAGTATCTGACACGTCTATATCCACACCACCCATAGATATTGACGACGGTGCTGGATCAGTGGAACGTTTGTGTGACAACAAACAGCACTGGGTCTTTTGTGCATTAAAATCTACCCTGTTCATTTGGCCCCACTCACAAATCGTCGCCAAATCGCGGTTAAGTGAGTCGTTCATCGTTCGCCGTTTGTCTTCGACCTCCAGAGGACCTGGCCGATGATCAAATGAGTACGATTGACAGAGGTTGCTGTCATCCGCAAAGGAGTAGATTGGGTTCACAGTCTGCCCCAACAGATCGTCATTGAAAATAAGAAATAGAGAAGGAGAGAGGACAGAGCCTTGTGGCACTCCTGCGGTCAACCTATGCTCGTTGGATGAGACCCCATCTATAACAACTCGTATAGAGCGATCCTTGAGAAAACTCGATATGAATCGAGAGAAGGTACTCTCCACGGTACCGACACCAAATGCAATAAGTTTTGATACGAGTGCTCCATGCCAGACTCTATCGAACGCCTTGGAAATATCCAGAGCTGCGACCTTACTTTCACCAAGGGCGTGAATAGATCGACTCCATCGCTCCGTAAGGAACGCCATCAGGTCTCCGGTAGATCGATTTCTACGAAATCCATACTGTCGATCACTAAGAAGGCCGTTAGACTCTAAATACTTAACAAGATTGTGGTTAACCATGCTCTCCATGACCTTCGAGAGCGCAGAACATATTGCAATTGGACGGTAATTTGCAAGATTTGTAGCCTCACCTTTCTTGGGGATCGGCTGAACATTGGAAAGTTTCCAACGTGAAGGGTAAACACCAGCACGGTACGACATGTTGAAGATATTGCGCAATGGACGAGCTAGCGTCGAAGAGTACCTACATATGACAAGTGCTGAAATACCATCCGGGCCCGGAGTTTTATTTACGTTGAGATCCGCAAGAACCACCACATGTTCGAAAAATATCTGGGACATCGAACTAAATACGTTTTCGATCACGGGGAGTGGTTGACTACTTTCAGGCAAAGATGAATTCCTTGCAAATATTTCAGCCAGGAGATTAGCTTTGTCAACCGGGTCAGTGAATATCTGGTCACCGTTAACTAGGGTTGAAATAGAAGATGAAGATTTGTTCTTTATCCTTTTAACAAATGACCAAAAGCTCTTACTTCCCCTGGGAGTAGAAAGAACTTTAGCACGAAGACGCTGTTCGTGAAGAAGGTTTTCACGCCTAAGTACTGTGGCACACCTTGATCTTGCCTGCTTGCGTAGCAGCTCAGTATTGGCATTTTTATTTATACGCCAATTTCTGAACGCTTCCTCTTTAGATCTTACAGCTACTTTGCATGCCTGATTAAACCAACAATTCTTTGAAGGTTTAATCGAAGTAGTCTTCGAGGGAATAAACATGTTTATGCCAAGAAGAATTATTTTGTCAACCATTTCAGCAGCAGCATCGACATTATTGTCTAGGAAACATAATTTCCAGTTAAATTGCTGATAAAAATTGTTGAGCTCGGCCCAACGTTCCTTTTCGTATATATACATTGTGCGCTTCGTGACTGGTTTAGAAGTGGCTCGAAGACCGGAGAACGAAAAGGATGCTGAAATGGTGCAATGATCCGAGTTACCAAGAGGTGCAAGAATGTTAACCTCATACTTTTCAGGGTGGGAGGTTAAGAAAGGTCAAGAATATTTTGCTGTTGCCCTTCAACACGCGGTATGTGTGTTGGTTCATTCACTAATTGCGCCAAGTCGTTGTGCGCGGCGAATAGCTCAGCGTATTGACCCTCCTGAGATGTAAGGCTCGAGTGGGAAAGCCAAGAATTATTATGGACATTGAAATCCCCAGCAACTACAATTTCACTGTCCGGATAATCTTCTAATATTTTCGAAATGGAGTCAGAAAGGGCATCGAAGGTAGCCTCCCTTTCCAGGTTTGGGCTTCTGTAAAGAAACCCGAAATGTAAGGTGTGCGATCCAATCTTGAACTTAACCCAAAGGGAGTTAAATTCTGGATCTTGTGAGTTAAAATGTTGCTGACTCTGGAAAACAACACCATTACGTATATATAACACAAGACCTCTGTGAGAAAAAAAAAGAGGACAGAGTTGTGATAGCCAGGAATGTGAAAATCCTGTGGATCAGAATCCTCACACACCTAGGTCTCACATAGAGCGAGGACATCCGGCCTATGGAAACTAATGTGCGAGTATACCGCAAAAAACTTCGACCTCAGCCCGCGAATGTTTGCAAAGTGAATTTTGTACTTACCTACCATGACATTACCAAACAACAAGACAACATCAAAGCAAAATCACAAATAATGATGCACCCCTCCCGCCGCTGTTGTTTCAGGTAGTTGTTCAGTGTTATGCCTACAACAACTAACAGAACAACGACAAGAAGAACGCAGAACTATTTCTGATGTGCGAAGGGGAAAAAGGAGGGGGGCATAGAAAAACCCTTAGTAGTCTTGTGCGTGTTGATGCGTGGTGCTGGTTGTTATTGTTTTCTTCTTTTATGGTGTTTGTTGTTGTGGAGTTCGATTATTGTAATTTTGTTGGTTTGTGATTGTTGTTATATTATTATTATTTTTTATTTTCTGTTTCTGTTTCATTTGGTAAATTCACTATTGCACTGTCTATTATATTGTTTTTTTTTGATATGCCCAACACGATCTTCCCCAAATTCTGTATTTAGTAAAGCTATAGCTAGACAAAGTTTTGGACAACAATTTGGAGTTCTGTCAACTCCCCTTCTGGTACTACCCATACAAATGTACCGTCCCGCCTACTATACAAATCGTGTAATAACACCAATATGCCCAACGCGATATTGCCCACATTCCGTATTTAGTAAAGCTATAGCTAGACTAAGTATTGGACAAAAACTTGGAAGTCTGGCATCTCCCCTTCTGGTACCTCCCATACAAATGTACCATTCTACTTCTACTTCGACACCACCGAATGCAAATATCCAACACTTTGTACTTCTGTATTTTTAAAAGTTTCAGTTTTTATCTTGCACTCGAATAATAAAGATCTTATTGAAAAAACGTCGGATCTTTTTATTTTACTATATATAATTTGATACGGCTCAAAAGTGTAACACATCGAAATATTCACATTAGAACCCAGGTGTCTTTGAACCAAATTCGATTCATTACTTTCTGAATCGTTTGAGCCATGTCCGCCTGTCCTGCTGGTACGCACGATAACTTTCGAAAGAGTTAAACAGTCGCTTTGAAATTTGGCATGGGTTAATTTTTTTTTTTTTTTTACTAACACTCAGGGGATGCCCCCTATGATTGCAATGCCCTGTGTTAGCGATAGGAAATAAGGGTATTGGAGGGAGGAAAGAGGGAGTAGTGTTTGTTGATGTTTGCCTTGAATTTGATAATGTCATAGCAGGCAGGAAAAACACTTGCTGGAAGAGTATTCCAAATGCGAACAGTACGGCTGAAGAACGAATTTTTTCTATAGTGCGTCGTCCGGTCAACCGGTCATTTGACAATGAACGGATGAGAGACCCTGGATAGCCGCGTATTCCGTTCTAACGTCAGGGACCAGACGACGGATATCTTGTGAACAGATACCATTAAAATATCTATAGAATAGCGATACACAACCCACATTACGGCGATGCTGAAGGGAGACAATAGAGCTGGATACCCTACCATCCCCAATCATCACCACCACTATTTTAGGCCGGATGTATGTGGTGTAAATATTTACGAGGTCAGATGGGGTGAAGTATTTCTTGACGACGGTGCTGGATCAGTGGAACGTTTGTGTGACAACAAACAGCACTGGGTCTTTTGTGCATTAAAAGCTACCCTGTTCATTTGGCCCCACTCACAAATCGTCGCCAAATCGCGGTTAAGTGAGTCGTTCATCGTTCGCCGTTTGTCCTCGACCTCCAGAGGACCTGGCCGATGATCAAATGAGTACGAATGACAGAGGTTGCTGTCATCCGCAAAGGAGTAGATTGGGTTCACAGTCTGCCCCAACAGATCGTCATTGAAAATAAGAAATAGAGAAGGAGAGAGGACAGAGCCTTGTGGCACTCCTGCGGTCAACCTATGCTCGTTGGATGAGACCCCATCTATAACAACTCGTATAGAGCGATCCTTGAGAAAACTCGATATGAATCGAGAGAAGGTATTACCGACACCAAATGCAATAAGTTTTGATACGAGTGCTCCGTGCCAGACTCTATCGAACGCCTTGGAAATATCCAGAGCTACGACCTTACTTTCACCAAGGGCGTGAATAGATCGACTCCATCGCTCCGTAAGGAACGCCATCAGGTCTCCGGTAGATCGATTTCTACGAAAGCCATACTGTCGATCACTAAGAAGGCCGTTAGACTCTAAATACTTAACAAGATGATGGCTAACCATGCTCTCCATGACCTTCGAGAGCGCAGAACATATTGCAATTGGACGGTAATTTGCAGGATTTGTAGCCTCACCTTTCTTGGGGATCCGCTGACATTGGAAAGTTTCCAACGTGAAGGGTAAATACCAGCACGGTACGACATGTTGAAGAGATTGCGCAATGGACGAGCTATCTTCGAAGAGTACTTACATATGGCAAGTGCTGAAATACCATCCGGGCCCGGAGTTTTATTTACGTTGAGATCCGCAAGAACCACCACGTGTTCGAAAAAATATCTGGGACATCGAACTAGATACGTTTTCGATCACGGGGAGTGGTTGACTACTTTCAGGCAAAGATGAATTCCTTGCAAATATTTCAGCCAGGAGATTAGCTTTGTCAACCGGGTCAGTGAATATCTGGTCACCGTTAACTAGGGTTGAAATAGAAGATGAAGAATTGTTCCTTATCCTTTTAACAAATGACCAAAAGCTCTTACTTCCCCTGGGAGTAGAAAGAACTTTAGCACGAAGACGCTGTTCGTGAAGAAGGTTTTCACGCCTAAGTACTGTGGCACACCTTGATCTTTCCTGCTTGCGTAGCAGCTCAGTATTGGCATTTTTATTTATACGCCAATTTCTGAACGCTTCCTCTTTAGATCTGACAGCTACTTTGCATGCCTGATTAAACCAACAATTCTTTGAAGGCTTAATCGAAGTAGTCTTCGAGGGAATAAACATGTTTATGCCAAGAAGAATTATTTTCTCAACCATTTCAGCAGCAGCATCGACATTATTGTCTAGGAAACATAATTTCCAGTTAAATTGCTGATAAAAATTGTTGAGCTCGGCCCAACGTGCCTTTTCGTATATATACATTGTGCGCTTCGTGACTGGTTTAGAAGTGGCTCGAAGACCGGAGAACGAAAAGGATGCTGAAATGGTGCAATGATCCGAGTTACCAAGAGGTGCAACAATGTTAACCTCATACTTTTCAGGGTGGGAAGTTAAGAAAGGTCAAGAATATTTGGCTGTTGCCCTTCAACATGCGGTATGTGTGTTGGTTCATTCACTAATTGCGCCAAGTCGTTGTGCGCGGCGAATAGTTCAGCGTATTGACCCTCCTGAGATGTATGGCTCGAGTGGGAAAGCCAAGAATTATTATGGACATTGAAATCCCCAGCAACTACAATTTCACTGTCCGGATAATCTTCTAATATTTTCGAAATGGAGTCAGAAAGGGCATCGAGGGTAGCCTCCCTTTCCAGGTTTGGGCTTCTGTAAAGAAACCCGAAATGTAAGGTGTGCGATCCAATCTTGAACTTAACCCAAAGGGAGTTAAATTCTGGATCTTGTGAGTTAAAATGTTGCTGACTCTGGAAAACAACACCATTACGTATATATAACACAAGACCTCTATGAGAAAAAAAAGAGGACAGAGTTGTGATATCCAGGAATGTGAAAATCCTGTGGATCAGAATCCTCACACACCTGGGTCTCACATAGAGCGAGGACATCCGGCCTATGGAAACTAATGTGCGAGTATACCGCAAAAAAATTCGACCTCAGCCCGCGAATGTTTGCAAAGTGAATTTTGTACTTACCTACCATGACATTACCAAACAACAAGATCACAAATAAGCAAAATCACAAATAATGCTGCACCCCTCCCGCCGCTGTTGTTTCTGGTAGTTGTACAGTGTTATGCCTACAACAACTAACAGAACAGCGACAAGAAGAACGCAGAACTATTTCTGATGTGCGAAGGGGAAAAAGGAGGGGGGCATAGAAAAACCCTTAGTAGTCTTGTGCGTGTTGATGCGTGGTGCTGGTTGTTATTGTTTTCTTCTTTTATGGTGATTGTTGTTGTGGAGTTCGATTATTGTAATTTTGTTGGTTTGTGATTGTTGTTATATTATTATTATTTTTATACACTCCATCATAGGATGGAGTATATACTAAGTTTGTCATTCCGTTTGCAACACCTCGAAAGAGTGATCTGCGACCCTATAAAGTATATATATTATTGGTCAGTGTAACATTCTAAGACATTCTAGAGCTGTCCGTCCGTCCGTCCGTCTGTTGTCTGTTGAAATCACGATAGAGTGCGAACGACCAACGCTAAAAAGCTGAAATTTTGTCGGAAGATGTTTTTTGCCCATAAGCAGGTTAAGTTCGAGAATGGGCAATATCGGACCAAAGGGGAAAAAGTTCCCCTTTAGGGGACTAAATATATCCCGGCCATAATAAAATTTTTCAAATATTTTTTTTCACTACATCTGATATTTTTTGGTTAAATTGTTCTAAGTTTATATAATTTATAGATGGGGGAAAAAATCCCAAAAATGGCCGTGCTCATGGGTTCCGTGGACCCTTGGGGCCCAAAAAAGGGCCCATGATAAACATGCGCATATGGGTATCGAAGTGCAACGAAATTTACTCACGAACCCAAATATGCCTTTATTTTCATGATTTGCCTAAATTTTTTGATCCGGTTTCTGGGACTATCGGGTCACCAGCGGCCCAAAAACCGTCCCTTGACAAACTTGGACATATGGGTATCGAAATGCAACGAAATTTTATCGCGAACCCAAATATGCATTTATTTTCATGATTTGGATAAAATTTGTGATCGGGTTCCTGGGACTATCGGGTCACGAGCGGCCCAAAAACTCAGTTAGTTTTCTTATTTATTGACTTTTTAAGGATCCATGATGGAGGGTATATAAGATTCGGCCCGGCCGAACTTACTATTTGTCCACTTGTTTATTTTCTGTTTCTGTTTCATTTGGTAAATTCACTATTGCACTGTCTATTATATTGTTTTTTTTTCGATATGCTCAACACGATCTTCCCCAAATTCTGTATTTAGTAAAGCTATAGCTAGACAAAGTTTTGGACAACAATTTGGAGTTCTGGCAACTCCCCTTCTGGTACTACCCATACAAATGTACCGTCCCGCCTACTATAGAAATCGTGTAATAACACCAATATGCCCAACGCGATATAGCCCACATTCCGTATTTAGTAAACATATAGTTAGACTAAGTATTGCACAAAAACTTGGAAGTCTGGCATCTCCCCTTCTGGTACCTCCCATACAAATGTACCATTCTACTTCTACTTCGACACCACCGAATGCAAATATCCAACACTTTGTACTCCTGTATTTTTAAAAGTTTCAGATTTTATCTTGAACTCGAATAATAAAGATCTTATTGAAAAAACGTCGGATCTTTTTATTTTACTATATATCATTTGATACGGCTCAAAAGTGTAACACATCGAAATATTCACATTAGAACCCAGGTGTCTTTGAACCAAATTCGATTCATGACTTTCTGAATCGTTTGAGCCATGTCCGCCTGTCCTGCTGGTACGCACGATAACTTTCGAAAGAGTTAAACAGTCGCTTTGAAATTTGGCATGGGTTAATTTTTTTTTTTGTTGACTAACACTCAGGGGATGCCCCCTATGATTGCAATGCACTGTGTTAGCGATAGGAAATAAGGGAATTGGAGGGAGGAAAGAGGGAGTAGTGTTTGTTGATGTTTGCCTTGAATTTGATAATGTCATAGCAGGCAGGAAAAACACTTGCTGGAAGATTATTCCACATGCGAACAGTACGGCTGAAGAACGAATTTTCTCTATAGTGCGTCGTCCGGTCAACCGGTCATTTGACAATGAACGTCAATGAACGTTCTAACGTCAGCGACCAGACGACGGATATATTGTGAACAGATACCATTAAAATATCTATAGAATAGCGATACACAACCCACATTACGGCGATGCTGAAGGGAGACAATAGAGCTGGATACCCTACCATTCCCAATCATCACCACCGCTCTCCTCTGTACACGGTCCAAGAGCTGCAAAGATGTCATTGGAGCCCCTGCCCATATATGGGAGTTGTATTCTATTTTAGGCCGGATGTATGTGGTGTAAATATTTACGAGGTCAGATGGGGTGAAGTATTTCTTGCACCGCTTTAAAAAGCCTAAACACTTGAATGCTTCTTTCGACACTTCGAATATATGGCTAGCCCAGCGAGCGTCATCCTGTATCTTCATGCCCAGAACATCAAGAGTATCTGACGAGTCTATATCCACACCACCCATAGATATTGACGACGGTGCTGGATCAGTGGAACGTTTGTGTGACAACAAACAGCACTGGGTTTTTTGTGCATTAAAATCTACTCTGTTCATTTGGCCCCACTCACAAATCGTCGCCAAATCGCGGTTAAGTGAGTCGTTCATCGTTCGCCGTTTGTCCTCGACCTCCAGAGGACCTGGCCGATGATCAAATGAGTACGAATGACAGAGATTGCTGTCATCTGCAAAGGAGTAGATTGGGTTCACAGTCTGCCCCAACAGATCGTCATTGAAAATAAGCAATAGAGAAGGAGAGAGGACAGAGCCTTGTGGCACTCCTGCGGTCAACCTATGCTCGTTGGATGAGACCTCATCTATAACAACTCGTATAGAGCGATCCTTGAGAAAACTCGATATGAATCGAGAGAAGGTATTACCGACACCAAATGCAATAAGTTTTGATACGAGTGCTCCGTGCCAGACTCTATCGAACGCCTTGGAAATATCCAGAGCTACGACCTTACTTTCACCAAGGGCGTGAATAGATCGACTCCATCGCTCCGTAAGGAACGCCATCCGGTCTCTGGTAGATCGATTTCTACGAAAGCCATACTGTCGATCACTAAGAAGGCCGTTAGACTCTAAATACTTAACAAGATGGTGGTTAACCATGCTCTCCATGACCTTCGAGAGCGCAGAACATATTTCAATTGGACGGTAATTTGCAAGATTTGTAGCCTCACCTTTCTTGGGGATCGGCTGAACATTGGAAAGTTTCCAACGTGAAGGGTAAACACCAGCACGGTACGACATGTTGAAGATATTGCGCAATGGACGAGCTAGTGTCGAAGAGTACCTACATATGACAAGTGCTGAAATACCATCCGGGCCCGGAGTTTTATTTACGTTGAGATCCGCAAGAACCACCACATGTTCGAAAAATATTTGGGACATCGAACTAAATACGTTTTCGATCACGGGGAGTGGTTGACTACTTTCAGGCAAAGATGAATTCCTTGCAAATATTTCAGCCAGGAGATTAGCTTTGTCAACCGGGTCAGTGAATATCTGGTCACCGTTAACTAGGGTTGAAATAGAAGATGAAGAATTGTTCCTTATCCTTTTAACAAATGACCAAAAGCTCTTACTTCCCCTGGGAGTAGAAAGAACTTTAGCACGAAGACGCTGTTCGTGAAGAAGGTTTTCACGCCTAAGTACTGTGGCACACCTTGATCTTTCCTGCTTGCGTAGCAGCTCAGTATTGGCATTTTTATTTATACGCCAATTTCTGAACGCTTCCTCTTTAGATCTGACAGCTACTTTGCATGCCTGATTAAACCAACAATTCTTTGAAGGCTTAATCGAAGTAGTCTTCGAGGGAATAAACATGTTTATGCCAAGAAGAATTATTTTCTCAACCATTTCAGCAGCAGCATCGACATTATTGTCTAGGAAACATAATTTCCAGTTAAATTGCTGATAAAAATTGTTGAGCTCGGCCCAACGTGCCTTTTCGTATATATACATTGTGCGCTTCGTGACTGGTTTAGAAGTGGCTCGAAGACCGGAGAACGAAAAGGATGCTGAAATGGTGCAATGATCCGAGTTACCAAGAGGTGCAACAATGTTAACCTCATACTTTTCAGGGTGGGAAGTTAAGAAAGGTCAAGAATATTTGGCTGTTGCCCTTCAACATGCGGTATGTGTGTTGGTTCATTCACTAATTGCGCCAAGTCGTTGTGCGCGGCGAATAGTTCAGCGTATTGACCCTCCTGAGATGTATGGCTCGAGTGGGAAAGCCAAGAATTATTATGGACATTGAAATCCCCAGCAACTACAATTTCACTGTCCGGATAATCTTCTAATATTTTCGAAATGGAGTCAGAAAGGGCATCGAGGGTAGCCTCCCTTTCCAGGTTTGGGCTTCTGTAAAGAAACCCGAAATGTAAGGTGTGCGATCCAATCTTGAACTTAACCCAAAGGGAGTTAAATTCTGGATCTTGTGAGTTAAAATGTTGCTGACTCTGGAACACAACACCATTACGTATATATAACACAAGACCTCTGTGAGAAAGAAAAGAGGACAGAGTGTGATAGCGAGGAATGTGAAAATCCTGTGGATCAGAATCCTCACACACCTGGGTCTCACATAGAGCGAGGACATCCGGCCTATGGAAACTAATGTGCGAGTATACCGCAAAAAAATTCGACTTCAGCCCGCGAATGTTTGCAAAGTGAATTTTGTACTTACCTACCATGACATTACCAAACAACAAGACAACATCAAAGCAAAATCACAAATAATGCTGCACCCCTCCCGCCGCTGTTGTTTCTAGTAGTTGTTCAGTGTTATGCCTATAACAACTAACAGAACAGCGACAAGAAGAACGCAGAACTAGGAAAAAAGGAGGGGCGCATAGAAAAACCCTTAGTAGTCTTGTGCGTGTTGATGCATGGTGCTGGTTGTTATTGTTGTTGTTGCTGTTGGTTTGAGAGAGCGGTTTTGGTTTATTTTGTTTTCTTCTTTTATGGTGATTGTTGTTGTGGAGTTCGATTATTGTAATTTTGTTGGTTTGTGATTGTTGTTATATTATTATTATTTTTTATTTTCTGTTTCATTTTTTAAATTCACTATTGCACTGTCTATTATATTGTTTTTTTTTCGATATGCCCAACACGATCTTCCCCAAATTCTGTATTTAGTAAAGCAATAGCTAGACAAAGTTTTGGACAACAATTTGGAGTTCTGGCAACTCCCCTTCTGGTACTACCCATACAAATGTACCGTCCCGCCTACTATAGAAATCGTGTAATAACACCAATATGCCCAACGCGATATTGCCCACGTTCCGTATTTAGTAAACATATAGTTAGACTAAGTATTGGACAAAAACTTGGAAGTCTGGCATCTACCCTTCTGGTACCTCCCATACAAATGTACCATTCTACTTCTTTAGAAATCGTGTAATAACAGTACTACGCTCGGTTCGATCTTACCCAAATTCCGTAAAGCTCTCCAGAAAAAATTGGACTCTTAGTCGGTCCCCTTGTGGTACCTCCCATACAAATGTACCATTCCAACCACTTTAGAAATCGTGTAATTATATAAACTCGCTCAACGAATCTTTCCGAAATTATATATTTAGTAAAGGTTTACCTACATACAGTTTTCGAGAAAAAACTGTGCTTTATATTCCGCCCATTTTGTAAAAAACATCTAATACAATATTTATACCCTCATCCTACGGGTAAGAGGGTATATATCATTTTATACGGCTCAAAAGTGTAACACATAGAAATATCCACATTAGACCCCTGGTGTCTTTGAACCAAATTCGATTCATGACTTTCTGAATCGTTTGAGCCAAGTCCGTCTGTCTTGCTGGTACGCACGATAACTTTCGAAAGAGTTAAACAATCGCTCTGAAATTTAGCATGGGTTAATATTATTCCAAAACTGCTTATGGGATTGCATATGGGCTATATGGCCACACCCCTTCGGGTATATTCCATACAAATCTGCTATTTCGCCTTCTTTATAAATCGTGAAATAATATCAACATGCGCAAGTTCGATCTTGGCCAAATTCTGTATTAAGTAAAGCTATAGCTAGACAATGTTTTGGACAAAAACTTGGAAGTCTGGCAACTTCCGTTCTGGTACCTCCCATACAATTTTCGAGAAACAACTCTGCTTTCTATTCGTCCTTTTTGTAAAAACGTGTAATACAATATATAATATACGCACGATAACTTTCGAAAGAGTTAAATAATTGCTTTGAAATTTGGCATTGGTTAATATTTTCCCAAAACTGCTTATGGGATTTCATATGGGCTATGGCCACACCCCTTCGGTTTACTCCCATACTAATCGTCTATTTCGCCCACTTTAGAAATCCTTCTTCCCCAAATTCTGTATTTAGTAAAGCTATAGCTAGAAAAAGTTTTGGACAACAATTACGAGTTCTGGCAACTCCCCTTCTGGTACCACCCATACAAATGTACCTACCTTAGAAATCGTGTAATAATAGCAATATGCCAAACGCGATCTGGCATACATTTTGTATTAAGTAAAGCTTTAGCTAGACAAAGTTTTGGACAAAAACTTTGAAGTCGGGCAACTCCCCTTCTGGTACCTCCCATACAAATGTACCATCCCGCCTACATTAGAAATCGTGTAATAATATCAATATGCCAAACGCGATCTGGAATTAATTTTGTATTAAGTAAAGCTATAGCTAGACAAAGTTTTGACAAAAATTTGGAAGTCTGGCAACTTCCTTTCTGGTACAATTTTCGAGAAACAACTCTGCTTTCTTTCCGTCCTTTTTGTAAAACGGTGTAGTAAAATTTGTATACCCTCACCCTACGGGTAAGAGGGTATATATCATTTGATAGGGCTCAAAAGTGTAACACATAGAAATAGATTGAACCATGTCAACTACCAACTATTCTATGCAAATACGGGAACTAGACCAAGGACCTGTATCATATGCCACAAAAACTTATGTTATCTTTTCTCTCCAGAGTTGTCAACATCGGATGCAACAGTACTGAAACAGTGGAATGGGAACGTATACCTTGCGTCAGTATATCTGCCATTCGACTCACCGACATTACCACCTACGTCGGAACTGCAACGCCTTGTGAGGATAGCCAAACAAACAGGTAACGAAGTACTAGTAGGTTGCGACGCTAACTCTCATCACGTTGCGTGGGGTAGTACTAACATTAATAAACGGGGACAAGCCCTAGTAGAATTTTTGAATTTTAACGACCTAATACCTCTTAACATAGGAAACACTGCTACCTTTGTTAATAAAATTAGGGAAGAAGTATTAGATATAACAATATGTTCAGAAAATCTTATAGACGAAATACAGGAGTGGAGGGTCTCTAGAGAACATTCCTTTTCTGACCATCGTTACATAAGATTTAAGATAGCAAGGCCACCGCCAAACCCAATAAACTTTCGAAATAAGGCCAAAACGAAATGGGCTAAATTCGCGAAGTTAATTAGAGAAAGACTTGGGCATGAAGAGTATGAGTGCCTAAGTGTTGAAGACATCGATAACAAGGTCGATAACATTACGGAGATTCTAGTGAAGTCATTCGAAGATAGCTGTCCACTTCGAGAAAGGAAATCAGCCCAAGAAAAACCCTGGATGACCGGGGAGATTCGCAACATTGGGAAAGAGGTCCGAAGACTTTTCAATAGGGCACGCCGTAAAAAATCTCCGGTATACTGGGACGACTACCATAGAAGACTCAGAGAATACAACAAAATTACAAGAACAGCAAAACGAAACTCCTGGAGGCTATTCTGCGAACAGGTGGATAGCGTTAACGATGTTTCAAAAATAAAAAAGTTTCTTTCAAAAACCCACACCCAAACCGAAGCAATGGTAGATGATGTGGGTAGACGAATAGAATCGACTGAAGAAATGGTAAGACTTTTGATGAACACCCATTTTCCCCAAGGGATGTCGGGACACACAGAGATACCGAATCAGAGGGATAATGAAGTTCAACAAAGTTTTATCATTACAGACCAGATGGTCAAAGAGGCCATAAAAAGCTTCTCACCATTTAAGGCATCAGGACCTGATGGAATCTTTCCGGCACTACTACAGATGGAGGCGCACTACATGTCAACTCATCTAGCCGTTATTTTCACAGCATGCCTAAAATTCGCATACACGCCGAAAGCCTGGCAGGAGGCAAGAGTTGTATTCATACCCAAACCAGGCAAGGCAAGCTATGCAACACCTAAGGCTTATCGACCAATAAGCCTAACATCTTTCTTACTCAAAACCATGGAGCGCATAGTGGATACCATGATCAAAAGTAAGATTCCAAGCGAAATGCTAAAATTTAAACAACATGCATACGTTAAAGGACGGTCAGTGGACACCGCCCTACACGAGGTAGTGCAAAACATAGAAGAATCCTTCAATGGGAAAATGTACACACTTGCGGTATGCATTGACATTGAAGCAGCTTTCAATAATGTACAGACCAACACACTAATTCAATCCTTAGACCAGTTCGAGGTGGACCGGGCTCTCCGAGACTGGATAAGCCACACGCTAAGGAATAGATGGATAAACTGTGGGTCTCACGAAATTAAAATAAGAGACAAAGTATCACAGGGAACACCACAAGGAGGTATTTTATCACCACTCCTATGGCTTACCACTATTAACAGTCTCCTGAGGATCCTAACTGACGAAGGACTTAAACCAGTCTGCTATGCAGACGACGTTATAATACTTCTGAGGGGCCAGAATCCAAACCAACTTTGCAGAAGGGCCGAAACTGCCCTAAAACTTGCATATGACTGGGCTCGACCGAGAGGTCTAAATGTAAACCCAGACAAAACTGAAATATGTCTGTTATGCCATCTTTCCTTAACAAAACAATTTCAATATCGGACAAGGTTAAATACTTAGGAGTAATCTTGGACAGAAAACTAAATTGGATGTACCACATTGAAGAACGAGCAAACAAAGCTCACAGATGCTGGTCTTTATGTAGAAGAGCCATAGGTTCAAAATGGGGCCTCAATCCAATGATGACACACTGGCTCTACAAAAGCGTAATTAGACCTGTTCTAACTTATGCATCAGTAGTATGGTGGACATCGATGGAAAAGAAGTGCAACATAAAAATAATACAAAAGGTCCAAAGTATGTGCTGCCTCGGCATAAGCGGAGCAATGAGGACCACATCTAATAGGGCTTTAGAGACTATCTTAAATGTCCCACCAATAGAAATACAGATTAAATATGAAGCCGCCCTCACAGAATGAACCTCAAAGCAATGGGCGAATGGATCGAAACTGATCACAGGTCATATAACACGGTCCTACAGGGGGAAATCCGAGCAATTACAAACGTAAATATCTTTACAGATAGCCAATTGGCTATCAAGGCAATAACGACTAAAACGGTTAAATCAAGGACAGTTTTAGACTGTAAAATGGCTATTAACTCTTATTCCAGACATGGCACAATACGCCTCATATGGGTGCCTGGTCATCACGGGGTAAGAGGAAACGAGAAAGCCAATACCTTGGCTCAACGAGCCAGGGAGGTGCAAACAATAAATTTAGAGAACGCGAAACCATTCGGAGCTACGCGTTATGAGCTAAAAAGATGGGCGGCAGACGCCCATATCACACTATGGAATGGTGAAACTATTGGGAATCTTGTGGGGTGAACCAAACGAGGATAAAACCAAAACATTGCTGAAACTGAGCAAAACAGAAACTAGTAAGATCATGGGCATTCTAATAGGGCACATAGGCTTACAATCGCATCTACACAAAATAGGAGTTGTAGACAATAGCGTATGTAGGGCATGCGGGGAGGATGACGAAACTTTGGAGAATTTCCTCTGTCACTGCCCAGCGTTCGACAACAATAGATCCCGTTTCTTGGGATATGACACTTTAACAGACTTGACCCATCTTAGGGACGCAGACTGGAAAACAATTAAAGATTATGTCAACAGTACAGAGTTCTTAAAATAACTTCTCAAGGCCTTTCCATGTACAGTTTAGAGCGCACAACAAGCCGAATACTGGCTTAGGTGTATGTCTAAGGACATGAGGCGGAGAAAAACCGCCTCCTCTCTCAACCTAACCTAACCTAGAAATATTCACATTAGAACCCAGGTGTCTTTCAACCAAATTCAATTCATGACTTTCTGAATCGTTTGAGCCATGTCCGTCTGTACGTCCGCTGTCCTGCTGGTACGCACGATAACTTTCGAAAGAGTTAAATAATCGCTTTGTAATTTGGCATTGGTTAATATTTTCCCAAAACTGCTTATGGGATTTCATATGGGCTATGGCCACACCCCTTCGGTTACCTCCCATACAAATAGTCTATTTCGCCCACTTTAGAAATCCTGTCATAATATCAATACGACCAACGAGATCTTGTCAAAATTCTGTATTTAGTAAATCTATAGCTAGACAAAGTTTTGGACAAAAACTTGGAAGTCTTGCACCTCCCCTTCTGGTACCTTCCATACAAATGTACCATCTCGTGTAATATTATGAATATTACCAACGCGATCTTGCCAAATTCTGTTTTATGTAAAGCAATAGCTAGACAAAGATTTGGACAAAAACTTGGAAGTCTTGCATCTCCCCTTCTGGTACCTCCCATACAGATGTACCATACCGTCATTTATAAACCGTATAATATCTGTGGTCACAACCTGTAAAGACATTAATTCGGTTTTGTAGAACCAAATGTAAAGAGCTAATCCGAACTAAAAGTCTTTACTTGTTGAGTGCTTGTAAGACACTGATTTTATTTTCCAAAACGAAACACTCACTTAAATAATACAGAATTTGACAATACGTCTAGTACGTGCCACTGGCAGTAAATATTCCACATACATCGAATGCTCCTAAACAAAGAAGCAATAAACTATATATATTTATACAAATACATTACAGACTAATACAGATTCCAAGAATACATAAACATTGAACAGACGCCAACATCTGTTACAGCGCATTGCATTCCCATGCAGTATTAGCGTATCGATCTTCAATCGACTGAATGTGCGTGTGTGTGTGTGGCTTATGCTATTAAAAGTGAACCACTTGAAGGGTTCGGTCGTCGATTTCCAATTGCATGTATACGCGAGTGCAGCTCAGGCTGCTGATAGTGACACACTTGAAGTGTCATAACCCTATCGCCTGTACATACAAAGGGAAAGAGAAAAAGACTCATGTTCAATTCTGAACATTCTGCGCGGGGCTAACAAAAAGAACAGTAAACAAGTGTTTCCTTAAAATAGTTTTCTTAATACAATATAATCTGCATTCCTTGGCAGCCTTGATTCGGGCATCCTCTTCTTCTGGTAGTTGTAAGCGTAACATACGTTGCATACAACCACTTCACCTTCCTGTTGTCTCTGCGGGTGTCTCTTCTTCCTTCTCTTGGATACATTGTCCACCCGTGTTTCTCTCTCACGATGCTGAGCGACCATCAGATGCTTTTTGTCGCGGTGAGTTCTGCGTTCTTTCGTCATATTATGCAATCCCTTGCCGAAGTCTTCGGCACTGTAGGTTTTCGTTGATACCGTGCTACCGCTAGTAGCCCTGACAACATTAGTTAAAGGTATCACCTTCGATAGATTCGTGTGCACTTTCTGGGTAACTCTGCAGACCGATGTGCGATTCGAACTTTGAGTTGGTGTAAGTAATCGACCAAGTACACGAGCTGGTTGATTACCAATAATTGTTGTTGTTGCAGTCCTGAGCGAAACGTTTTCCTTTTTATTACGTAAAGGTCGTTTCTGTTGTTCCAACGTGGTGACTGTAGCATTTTCAAACGCTTCTGTGCGCATTTTCTCTGCGTTTTGAGTCAACGGGTTAAACCATTCATTGATACATGGTGGCATTTCATATCCACCTCTAGCGTAGGCGGTCACTGTAGGCGCATACTTCGCATCTTCATAAATATAGTACGGTCGTTTAGCCTTTTCTACAACCGATGCTAAAGGTAGTAGGTCTTCGTCATTATAAGTTTGAGCCATCCTTCTGCGTTTGCTTCCATGTCGTGTACGAGAAGATATTTGTGATGGCTTGGGATCCAAATGGCTGGATCGTCCGACTTTGATGGATCGTGCAGCTTTCGCTTTGTGAAACCTTTTGCGTGTATCACTTGCTGCAATCAAATTGTTTTTCTTCGTTATTTTTTGGATATTACCTGTAAGTATCCAACCGAGTTTTGTTTCCAGAGCTAGCATACCATTAGCTTTCAGGTTTCTCGACTTCATAATTTCTGGATACACGTCCGCTCCCAGAATGATGTCTATCCTCCCAATTTTGTTGTAATTGGGATCCGCCAATACATAGTTGTCCCAATCCCTTAGATTCGCATCAAATGATTTATTCGGCAATGTTTTGTGAAGCTTCGGGAGCACTATTGCTTTCGTCATAATTGAAAAATCGTTGCTGAAACGTGGACTCATTTCAATCACAACTTTGTGTCTTGCCGACTCCACTCGATCCGACGATATTCCAGTAACTTTAGTTGGCGCTCTTATGCGTGGAAGTCTTAGCAGCTGTGCGGTTTTCTCCAATATAAATGATGTCTGAGAACCACTGTCCAGAAGCGCCCTTAGAAGTTGAACTCGTCCATCCGGTGTCTTTACCTTCACTATTGCTGTTGCTAACAGTGTGTCCTTGCTTTGTTGCTGGACCATATTCGATGTCACCTTTTCGCCCGGTGTGTTGTATTCTTGATGGATTAATGTATGGTGAATATTCCGATTGCATATGGCACACCGGAAGTCCTTCATACACCTTGTTGTAAAATTATGCTGCAAACATTTATAGCATAGTTTAGCAGCGTTTATAAACTGTTTTCGCTCCTCCGGAGTCATTGCTGTGAACTTCCGACAATTTATTATATTGTGCCCAATTCTTCGGCAACATTCGCAAACTGGTCCTGAACTTTCTGTTGTCTGTGAGTAACTGGTGTATGGACTTTTCTTCTTGATCGGAAAGGATGCCAAACTGATGCAAATTTGATCTAAGAATGTCTTCACATCTCGGAGTTTTTGCACTTCTTTTGTCCTCTTTGTGTGATGTTCATACTGTTGGCGGGTGTTTCCATCAAACTTCCTCAAAATGATGTGCGCCAACAAAATCTCAACATCATTGCCAACCTCTGCTTTCTCTCTAATGATAAATGAACTTTCATTTATCGTACTGATGAACTTCTTGACACTTTGATGGTTCTCAGCATCCAGATTCGGCAGGTCTAATATGCGATCAAACGCTGACGAAAATATTTTTCTCTTATTTTCATATTTATCCACCAATAAGCTCCAGGTTTCATTATACTCGGATTCCGATCCGAGCAGCAAATGTTGCTCCATTGATTTTGCTTCACCTTGAACCGATGATTTTAAATAATGGAACTTTACTGCATCCGTAAGGTCCTCTCTCTGGTGTACCAGACTTTTAAACTCTGAGCAAAATGTAGGCCATTCCTGCTCGCTTCCGTCAAACATTGGTAGCTTCGTCACTGGCAACGGAAACCCTGTATTGAAGTTCTCTTTCTTCTGAACTCCATTAATTCCTTCTTCCAGTTTTGCCTGCATACGGTACATCCTGTCTTCCAGAGCCTCATATGCTTCTGAATCAGACGTATCCTGTCGGTACTTGGCTTCTACCTCACTTGCCGCTTGCGATATTACTGACCAGATGTCCTTAATTTTATTATGGAACATCCTCATGTCAGTGGTATCACTGCCTGGCAGACGTCGTTCTGCCTCATCCAGTATCTTCGATGCCTTAGCCATCTTTGACTCTAGCATATCTATAATGCTGTCAGCTGGACTTGGAGGCCTTGGCTGACTTGTTTCTCTGATGTCTTCTGGTACATTTCCTTGTACTTGCAGTGTCTCTTCTAACACTGTCTTCATAATTTTTCTTTTCCAGAAACCGATAGTTTCCCTTTAATCAAATTTTTAACACTTTTTGTCTATGGAGAAACGATATTTCTCTCTTGTGTTAAGCTCGATGTCAGCCTCGAGCACGCTTATTTCAAGGAAATTATTTTTTCTTCCTTAAAATGTTCACTCTGGTTCTTTTTTAAATCTCTTACCACTGGTGGGGGAAATTTAAAAAATTACTTTCGTGTTGGAGAAACGATATTTCTCCTTTGAGTTGAGCTCGATGTCAGCCTCGAGCAAGCTTATTTCAAGGAAATTATTTTTCTTCCTTAAAATGTTCTTTTTGGTTCTTTTTTTTTTAAATCTCTTACCACTGGTGGGGGAAAATTTTAAAAAAAAATCACTTTTCGAAGGACCAAATGTAAAGACATTAATTCGGTTCGTAGAACCAAATGTAAAGAGCTAATCCGAACTAAAAGTCTTTACTTGTTGAGTGCTTGTAAGACACTGATTTTATTTTCCAAAACGAAACACTCACTTAAATAATACAGAATTTGACAATACGTCTAGTACGTGCCACTGGCAGTAAATATTCCACATACATCGAATGCTCCTAAACAAAGAAGCAATAAACTATATATATTTATACAAATACATTACAGACTAATACAGATTCCAAGAATACATAAACATTGAACAGACGCCAACATCTGTTACAGCGCATTGCATTCCCATGCAGTATTAGCGTATCGATCTTCAATCGACTGAATGTGCGTGTGTGTGTGTGGCTTATGCTATTAAAAGTGAACCACTTGAAGGGTTCGGTCGTCGATTTCCAATTGCATGTATACGCGAGTGCAGCTCAGGCTGCTGATAGTGACACACTTGAAATGTCATAACCCTATCGCCTGTACATACAAAGGGAAAGAGAAAAAGACTCATGTTCAATTCTGAACACAACCCTTAACAGCCTAACTCGAGTTAGGACACAATTGAGTTATTAGCACCATCGTATTCAGCGTATCTAAATTTATTTGCTCTAAATTTTTCATGTTTGTATCTCTTCTAGGAAGGCAATTAATCCTAAAAAACCTAATAGCTTAAGTTATTTTTCTAAATTACTGTTTTGGCATAACTGCCTAAGTCAATTTAGGATTACAACAAATATAAACATTATTTTTTCATTATTGCCTAAATCAACTTAAGTCGTTAATCCAAAAAAACAAAGAAACGATTTTATTTTCCTAACTTGAGTTAAGCTCTTATTCCGAATTACAATTTCGTTTTTTGATAAACATAAATTGAGTTAAGGTCTTTCCCCAAACAAAAAAAAAAAGTTTTAAAATATCATGTCAAGTTAAGTTCTTAATACAAATTTGAGTTTGAAAAAAGCTGTTGTCTAAGTAGACTTTTGTTTTTATGTCAAAACTATGAGCATTGAAAAATTTTAAAAAATGAGTCACTAAGTTGAGTTAGGCCGTTGCGCGCAGTTGTACATAATAAGTGTTCATTGAAAAATTGTTGTGCAAATTTTTGCAAAATGTCTGACAGAGCACCAAATATGTGGGAATTGGACACGATGCTGGCAGAACGCCCTAAGGGCAAAAGTAAGTAAATACAAATTAGTTTATTGATATGTATTGTTAAAGTTATACAAGATTGTCATATGAAACACATTTTTTCCTCAATATTAACAACCTAATACTCTTTGATATGGACTTGCCCAAAAGTAAGTGATATTTTTTGCATAAGTTAACATTAAACTATATTTATCACATAAATCTTTAATAATGGAATATTAATTAAAATGTAGGTTCACAAACGCTAAAACCACAGAGTAATGAAGCAGGTGATACATTTTTTCTTGAAAACAGAATGTTTGACTCAGACGATTCGATAAAGGACCCAGATTTTAATTCATTATGTTCATCCACTATCATTGATTCTCGTACAAATGACGAAATAATTTCTCATGGATCTCATATTGAAGAATCTTTAGAGACACGAAAGCCGAAATCAATAAACAAAAAAGTGCGATATCTGCTTCGAAATATTGGCCAGTCTTATCAAACGCTCTGTGGGAACACTGTAAGAGCTAGAGCTTATACGCCATTTGATATTTGCAGAACGAAATGCAATGAGAAAGTTGGAATTGGACAAGTCAAATCACTATTTAATCATTACTAGTCATTAGGAAGTTATGATCAAAGAATTCTTTACATAGGGTCATTGATAGCCATAGAGGATAAAAAGTGTAATGGAAAACGTAAGAGAAATCGTGAAAACACAATGAAATATACTTTAGAAATTGAGGGTAATACTATCCAAGTATGCAAAAAACATTTAGCACAGTGTTTTGATGAAACTGATAGCTTTATAAAAACAGTCATTCGTAGAAAAATTAGCTGTCCCTCAATGCCATTCAAAAATCTTCGAGGAAACATACTCCATCCAATAAAATAGATGTTAAAGTAGAAGACGAAGTTAAAAAGCACATTTCAAGTTTCCTTGCGTATGAGAGTCACTACAGTCGACGTGATACGACTCAGAAATATTTGCCTTCCAGCCTGAATCTATCAGTCATGTACCGACTTTACAAATTGAAGGTTGAAAGACCAGTAAGCCAATCTAAGTACTGTGAAATATTCAAGACTATGGGCCTTAAATTCAAAGCACCTAACGTAGACACTTTTAGTACTTGTGATACCTACGTTGCAAAAATGAAAATCGCTCAAACAGAGGAAGAAAAATGTGCATTAATTGAACAAAAAAATAATCATTTAATTGCAGCTGAAATGGCTTTTGAGTCAAAACGAAACGATAAAAAGGTTTCAATGACATCAACAACCATGAAGAGTTTCGCCTTCGATTTACAACAATGCCTACCAACACCTTTCCTTTGAAACTCTATAAGCTTCTATAAAAGACAGCTCTGGACGTTTAACTTAACAGTCCACGACCTTGCAACCAATAATGCAAAATGCTTTATGTGGCACGAAGCTATGGCCCGGCGTGGCGGCAATGAAATTGCATCATGTCTCTATAAATTATTAAAAATGTTGCCAGCGGAAACAAAAACTGTAACATTCTATAGTGATTCATGTTCAGGACAGAATAAGAACTCTTTTGTTTCTGCAATGTTTATTTTATTTATTTCAAATGTTCAAATGTTGGATTACATCGACCACAAGTTCCTTGAGCCAGGGCATACTCACATGGAGTGTGATAGCGACCACGCTCTTATTGAACGAATGTAAAAGAAAACAAATGTTGAAATTGAAACGCCACGAGATTGGTATCAGTTTGTCAATACGATTGGAAATAAAATGCAAACAGTTGAAATGCAAAATAATGATTTTTATAACTTTTCTGATTTTTCCAAGTCAAAATTTTCTTGGAAACGTGTAACTGAAGATGGCGAAAAATTTGTATGGAACAAAGTTCGGTGGTTGCGTTATACAAAAAGTTGTAATGAAATACAATACAAAACATCTTTAGATAAAAATGGCTCCTTTAAAATCTTAAAGGAGGGCAAAAGAGGTGTAAACGGGCTTAATGGAACACAAATACAAATAATAGAGGATTTACCATGCATTTCCTGCGAAAAGAAAAAAGATCGTATGGACCTGAAACAGTTTATAAACCCACAATTTCATTCATTTTACGACAATTTGTCAACAAGTACGGAACAGCGAAATACCCATCCAGATTTAACAGAACATGACAGTGAACAAAATATTTAAATAAAAGTTAAATATACTTGTAAAAACTTTTGAAATTTAATAAAATGGATATCTTTAATAAAATACTTAATTTTCTGTATTTATTTTTATCTATATTTATATTATATTTTTATTCTCCAGACATAACTGGTATAATTCTTGGAACATTGAACGAATTCAAAGTAAAAATGTAACCTAAGTCTTTAACCTTTATGAATTCTTATATAGGAATAACAACCTAACTCAACATGAGAGATCGAATCTGAAAAATGTTGACATAGAATAATAATTTATGTCAATTTAGGCGCACTTAAAGTTTTTTATTTAATCTGGAATAATAGCCTAACTCAACTTGAACTTTTTTACTTTCTTTCGTTCAACAATTCATAAGAGCCTAAGTGTCTTTTTCGATAATATCTTTTGACTGCGAGAATAAACAACTATTTTTTGTTAACAACTAAGTAAAGAAATTCGTTTCCTTGGATCTGTAGTTTCAAGTTTTCCAAAAAACACCTTCACCTGATTTTCAGTGAAGATTCAAAACTTTAAACTCCTGTACTGAAAATATTGAAAAACAGACTTAGGCTGTTATGGGTTGTGACCACAGATATTATGAATGTGACCAACGCGATCCTGGCCAAATTCTGTATTTAGTAAAGTTATAGCTAGACAAAGTCTTGGACAAAACTTGGAAGTCTGGCAACTCTCCTTCTGGTACCGTCCATACAAATGTACCATCTCGCCCCTTATAAACCGTTTTATATTATGAATAACAAATATACCATCCCGCCTACCTTAGAAATAGTGTAATAATATCAGTATTGCCCAATGCGATCTGGCCCAAATTTTGTATTTAGGAAATCTATAGCTAGACAAAGTTTTGGACAAAAACTTGGAAGTCTTGCAACTCCCCTTCTGGTACCTCCCATACAAATGTATCATGCCGCCTTCCTGATAAATCGTGTAATAATTTCGATATGCCCAACACGATCTTCCCCAAATTCTGTATTTAGTAAATCTATAGCTAGACAAAGTCTTGGACAAAAGTTGGAAGTCTGGCAACTCTCCTTCTGGTACCTTCCATACAAATGTACCATCCCGCCACTTATAAACCGTGTAATATTATGAATGCGACCAACGCGATCTTGACCAAATTCTGTATTAAGTAAAGCTATAGCTAGACAAAGTTTTGGACAATAACTTGGAAGTCTGGCAACTTCCGTTCTGGTACCTCCCATACAAATGTACCATCCCGCCTATAATAATATAATAATATATTTAGTAAAGCTATAGCTAGACAAAGTCTTGGACAAAACTTGGAAGTCTGGCAACTCTCCTTCTGGTACCTTCCATACAAATGTACCATCCCGCATACCTTAGAAATAGTGTAATAATATCAATATTGCCCAATGCGATCTGGCCCAAATTTTTGTATTTAGTAAAGCTATAGCTAGGCAAAGTTTTGGGCAAAAACTTTGAAGTCGGGCAACTCCCCTTCTGGTACCTCCCATACGAATGTACCATCCCGCCTATAATAATATAATAATATATTTAGTAAAGCTATAGCTAGACAAAGTCTTGGACAAAACTTGGAAGTCTGGCAACTCTCCTTCTGGTACCTTCCATACAAATGTACCATCCCGCATACCTTAGAAATAGTGTAATAATATCAATATTGCCCAATGCGATCTGGCCCAAATTTTTGTATTTAGTAAAGCTATAGCTAGGCAAAGTTTTGGGCAAAAACTTTGAAGTCGGGCAACTCCCCTTCTGGTACCTCCCATACGAATGTACCATCCCGCCTATAATAATATAATAATATATTTAGTAAAGCTATAGCTAGACAAAGTCTTGGACAAAACTTGGAAGTCTGGCAACTCTCCTTCTGGTACCTTCCATACAAATGTACCATCCCGCATACCTTAGAAATAGTGTAATAATATCAATATTGCCCAATGCGATCTGGCCCAAATTTTGTATTTAGTAATGCTATAGCTAGACAAAGTTTTGCGCAAAAACTTTGAAGTCTGGCAACTCCCCTTCTTGGGCAACATCCCTCCTACCTTAGAAATCGTGTAATAATATCGATATGCCCAACACGATCTTCCCCAAATTCTGTATTTAGTAAAGCTATAGCTAGACAAAATCTTGGACAAAACTTGGAAGTCTGGCAACTCTCCTTCTGGTACCTTCCATACAAATGTACCATCCCGCCTTCCTTAGAAATAGTGTAATAATATCAATATTGCCCAATGCGATCTGGACCAAATTTTGTATTTAGTAAAGCTATAGCTAGACAAAGTTTTGCGCAAAAACTTTGAAGTCGGGCAACTCCCCTTCTGGTACCTCCCATACGAATATACCATCCCGCCTACCTCAGAAATAGTGTAATTATATAAATTCGCTCAACGAATCTTTCCGAAATTCTATATATTATGTAAAGCTTTAACTACATAAAATTGTCTAGAAAAAACTCTGCTTTATATTCCGCCCTTTTTTGTAAAAACGTGTAATGCGATATGTATACCCTCACCCTACGGGTAGGAGGGTATATATCATTTGATACTGTAATTAAATAAAACAAACGATCACTTTTTGTGTTTTGTCAAGCCGCTTTTGAGACTTTTCTGTTTCACGTTTATTTATTATCTACCATAAACTTGAGTTACTTAAAACTACCTAAAAGTTTCTTAATACATAAATACTAATTCTACTATGGGAAATTGCTGGCTAAGCATAATACACGCCTGCCAGCTACAGTGCGTGTGGACAAATACTCAACAAGGTGTGAGTATTTAGTTACATGCAGACGGCATGGTAACTACGATAAGTCAAACACACTACAATACGGCTCAAAAGTGTAACACATAGAAATATTCACATTAGAAACCGTCTCTTTGAACCAAATTCGATTCATTACTTTCTGAATCGTTTGAGCCATGTCCGTCTGTCCTGCTGGTACGCACGATAACTTTCGAATGAGTTAAACAATCGCTCTGAAATTTAGCATGGGTTAATATTATTCCAAACTGCTTATGGGATTGCATATGGGCTATATGGCCACACCCCTTCGGGTATATTCCATACAAATCTGCTATTTCGCCTCCTTTATAAATCGTGTAATAATATCAACATGCGCAAGTTCGATCTTGGGCAAATTCCGTATTTAGTAAAGGTAAAACTGGACAAAGTTTTGGACAAAAACTTGGAAGTCTGGCATCTCCCCTTCTGGTACCTCCCATACAATTTTCGAGAAACAACTCTGCTTTCTATTCGTCCTTTCTGTAAAAACGTGTAATACAATATTTATACCCTCACCCAGCGGGTAGGATTTCATACGACTCAAAAGTGTAACACATAGAAATATTCACATTAGAACCCAAGTCTCTTTGAACCAAATTCGATTCATGACTTTCTAAATCGTTTGAGCCATGTACGCCCGTTGTCCTGCTGGTACGCACGATAACTTTCGAAAGAGTTAAATAATCGCTTTGTAATTTGGCATTGGTTAATATTATTCCAAACTGCTTATGGGATTGCATATGGGCTATATGGCCACACCCCTTCGGGTATATTCCATACAAATCTGCTATTTCGCCTCCTTTATAAATCGTGTAATAATATCAACACGCCAAGTTCGATATTGGCCAAATTCTGTATTTGGTAAAGGTATAGGTAGACAAAGTTTTGGAAAAAAATTTGGAGGTCTGGCAGCTCCCCTTCTGGTACCTCCCATACAAATGTACCATCCCGTCATTTATAAACCGTGTAATAATTTCGATATGCCCAACACGATCTTCCCCAAATTCTGTATTTAGTAAATCTATAGCTAGACAAAGTCTTGGACAAAAGTTGGAAGTCTGGCAACTCTCCTTCTGGTACCTTCCATACAAATGTACCATCCCGCCACTTATAAACCGTGTAATATTATGAATGCGACCAACGCGATCTTGACCAAATTCTGTATTAAGTAAAGCTATAGCTAGACAAAGTTTTGGACAATAACTTGGAAGTCTGGCAACTTCCGTTCTGGTACCTCCCATACAAATGTACCATCCCGCCTATAATAATATATTTAGTAAAGCTATAGCTAGACAAAGTCTTGGACAAAACTTGGAAGTCTGGCAACTCTCCTTCTGGTACCTTCCATACAAATGTACCATCCCGCATACCTTAGAAATAGTGTAATAATATCAATATTGCCCAATGCGATCTGGCCCAAATTTTTGTATTTAGTAAAGCTATAGCTAGGCAAAGTTTTGGGCAAAAACTTTGAAGTCGGGCAACTCCCCTTCTGGTACCTCCCATACGAATGTACCATCCCGCCTATAATAATATAATAATATATTTAGTAAAGCTATAGCTAGACAAAGTCTTGGACAAAACTTGGAAGTCTGGCAACTCTCCTTCTGGTACCTTCCATACAAATGTACCATCCCGCATACCTTAGAAATAGTGTAATAATATCAATATTGCCCAATGCGATCTGGCCCAAATTTTTGTATTTAGTAAAGCTATAGCTAGGCAAAGTTTTGGGCAAAAACTTTGAAGTCGGGCAACTCCCCTTCTGGTACCTCCCATACGAATGTACCATCCCGCCTTCCTTAGAAATAGTGTAATAATATCAATATTGCCCAATGCGATCTGGCCCAAATTTTGTATTTAGTAATGCTATAGCTAGACAAAGTTTTGCGCAAAAACTTTGAAGTCTGGCAACTCCCCTTCTTGGGCAACATCCCTCCTACCTTAGAAATCGTGTAATAATATCGATATGCCCAACACGATCTTCCCCAAATTCTGTATTTAGTAAAGCTATAGCTAGACAAAATATTGGACAAAACTTGGAAGTCTGGCAACTCTCCTTCTGGTACCTTCCATACAAATGTACCATCCCGCCTTCCATAGAAATAGTGTAATAATATCAATATTGCCCAATGCGATCTGGACCAAATTTTGTATTTAGTAAAGCTATAGCTAGACAAAGTTTTGCGCAAAAACTTTGAAGTCGGGCAACTCCCCTCCTGGTACCTCCCATACGAATATACCATCCCGCCTACCTCAGAAATAGTGTAATTATATAAATTCGCTCAACGAATCTTTCCGAAATTCTATATATTATGTAAAGCTTTAACTACATAAAATTGTCTAGAAAAAACTCTGCTTTATATTCCGCCCTTTTTTGTAAAAACGTGTAATGCGATATGTATACCCTCACCCTACGGGTAGGAGGGTATATATCATTTGATACTGTAATTAAATAAAACAAACGATCACTTTTTGTGTTTTGTCAAGCCGCTTTTGAGACTTTTCTGTTTCACGTATATTTATTATCTACCATAAACTTGAGTTACTTAAAACTACCTAAAAGTATCTTAATACATAAATACTAATTCTACTATGGGAAATTGCTGGCTAAGCATAATACATGCCTGCCAGCTACAGTGCGTGTGGACAAATACTCAACAAGGTGTGAGTATTTAATTACATGCAGACTGCATGGTAACTACGATAATTCAAACACACTACACCTCCCTTTTCAAGAAAAGAGTGATCAACCCTAAGTTGATCATTCTTTAAATATATTCTCTAAATTTAATTAAAATTAAAATATTTGTATTTAAGGGGAGTTCTTCCCTTCCCCATTTACTTAAAATTTTAATTACAAACTAATGGTATTTATAACAAATTAATTAATTACATTTGTATTTATAATATAAGGTTTAATTAAACTACTTTGTTTTCCTGTTTTTTAAATTTAGCGTTCTCCAGCATGCTCGCTGCTCGTCGCTGAGCTACCTGAAGTCTAAATTTAACTTCGCTTCGGTATGATTCTACATTATAGAGAGGTTCTATAGCCTTATCGTCTATAAAGTCTAATGTTGGTGGGATTTTGCCAAAGATAAGTTCAAATGGGCAATAGCCATGTGTGGTCGAAGGTGTAGTATTATAGCAATATACGAAAAATTTTATCCATACGTCCTAGTCAGACCTGTCTGATGATATGTAAGTTCTTAAATATTCATTACACGTTCTATGTGAACGTTCAACAGTACCAACGGTCTCGTGGTGGTATGGTGTGGAGTTTAATTTCTCTATTTTCAATAATGCACAAAGTTCTACTAACACCTGGTTCATGTATTCTGTACCCATGTCCGTAACCACTTTGGTCATCGGTCCATATATCACAACAAATCCTTCAATAATAGCTCTTGCTACGGATTTAGCAGATTTGTCTCTGATGGGTATTGTAATCAAATACTTCGTCAAATCACACATTACCGTGACTGCGTATTCGTATGATCTTGGCCCTATCGGAAGTGGAATCAATTTTTTTAAATTTAAATTTTTCAATGTGCACATTATTGAAAAAATTATCCTTTAATGATAATTGTATGGTTGAGAGACTCATTTTATCAGCTACTTTTTCAAGCTGTGGAAGAAATCGATCTAAATCGATAATTCCATTAATAACATGGTCTTTTAACTTGCCACTATAAATAGTATTTTTTCCTCTTCGGATAAACAAATTATCCGTGGAAGTGTATAATCGTGGCATTTTATTGTACTCTGAGGCATTAATGGCCTCATATACCCTGACATCATCTGATGTCACTGATTCCGTCACTGTAACCTTATCGTCCAATTTCTCACGACCTTTCCGTGACTGCAGTCTGGTGGTAACCCTAAAAATTGTGTTGATATCGGTGTTCTGTATATGGGAGAACTCGATTCGCGACAGCGCATCCGCCGCGTAGTTTTCTTTTCCCCTGATATACTCAATCGCAAAGTCATACTCCTCCTCCATACGCGTTAATTTGGATGAAGGGCTTTTCATTGAAAACAAATAAGTTAGTGGTCTGTGATCACTCCTGATCAAAAATTTCTTACCATAAATATATGGCCTAAAGTATTGGATAGCCCAATGAATGGCCGCTAGTTCCTGTTCAATTGTGGATTTATTGCTCTCACCCTGAGTAAACTGTCTCGATGCGTAAGCCACTGGTAACTGAATACCGTCATATTCCTGGCTTAAAACTGCGCCACAAGCGTGTTTACTTCCATCGGTAGTAATACAAAATTCTCTATCAAAATCAGGATATTGTAAAATGTTCGGACTCAATAGTTGACTCTTGAGATATTCGAAAGATCTATGGCATTCCTCAGTCCACTCAAAAGGAACATTCTTCCTAGATAATTTAGTCAGATGCCTTGATGAATCCGCAAAATTCCGTATGAATCTTCTATAATAGTTGCAAAATGCAACGAAGCGTTTAGCTTCATCACCATTCTTCGGTACTGGGTACTCCTCAATTATAGAAAATTTACTATCATCCGGCAAAATTCCTTTGTCCGTACATTTATGTCCTAAAAATGTCACCTCACGACAAAAAAATGTACATTTATCCGGGTGTAACTTGAGATTATACTTCCGACACATCGAAAATACATCCCTCAAGTTTTGTAACATGTGGTCGCTGGAGCAACCAATGACGACTAAATCGTCCAGGAAAGCTTGGGCTGGTTTTAGCCCAGAAAAAGCCAGTGCCATCATCCTTTGAAATGAATTCGGAGCTATTTTTATACCATATGGTAATCTTTTAAACCGGAAAGAACCCTTCTCCGTGGAAAACGATGTCATATTCCTGGAATCATCTTCCAATTCTATTTGGTGAAATCCTGACATTAAATCCAAACATGAAAAAAATTTCGCCCTACCTAGTTGATCCAAGATATCATCTATACGAGGGAGTGGATATTTGTCAGCTAATAGTTTCTTATTTATCCCTCTATAATCAACGACCAGTCTCCACCGTTTCTGCGTCGTTTCTGGTAGTGCTTTTTTCGGGACAAGTAAAATTGGACTTTTATAGTCGGAAACTGATGGTTCAATTATGTCATCATCTATTAATTTATCCACCTGTCTATTTACCTCGTCCTTGTGAGAGTGTGGGATTCTATAGTTTCTTATATATACGGGATGTTTATCGTTCAATACAAGCCTTTGCTTATAGAAATTATTGACGCTTATCTTCTCAGATTCCAAAGCGAAAATGTCTATGAATTCAGAGCACAACTTTCTCAACCTTCCATCGACAAACGTAGGGAAATTTTTGGACAATATTGTAGTCGTTAAGACTCTCAGTGTGTATTTTAACATTATGAATAATTAAATTATTGTCCGTTGTGTTAATAATTTTAACAAAAGGTTTAGACATCGATGTTATCGTGTTCGCAATATAGACACCATTCATGAACATTTGATGCGGTATCAATACTTCATTTTCTGTGGATTGGATATTGACGAGTCGTATAACTTCCGATCGAGCGGGTAGAGATAATGAATCGACACTTGGTGCGTTCATTAGTGGAATACCAATATCCTCAGGAAAATCATACTGTCTCAGGATAATTAAATCCTGGTCTCCCTGATAATCCAAAATACAATTGTATTTTCTCAGAAAATCTAGATAATTCCATCGGAGGGAATTGGAAAGTCATCCTCGGCGACATGGAATCCATGCCCTATGAGAATGCCCTCAATCATCAAGTCAGCATTGACTTTACCTAAGGTAGTCATTAATCCTTGACCTACGCCACTAAGTTTCTTAGTGATACTTATATCCATTTGTTCGTTCAGAACTTTAGGGAGTTTAACAACTGAAATGTCCGCACCTGTATCAATCAAAAACGTCGTTATCCCTCCATTTAATGAAGATCTGCTACTCAGATAACTAACTACTCAGGGGATGTTGTCCGTTTCCCGACCTGTCCTCGGTTACCAGACGAATATATCCATTACCACTCCAGGTACTATTGGAGTTGTTGTTACGACCTCTATTGCGGTTGTTACCACCGCTGCCATTACGATAACCGTTATTGTTATTATAACGCCTATTGTCGTTACTTCCATTACTACGACCGCGTCCGTTTCCACGGCCATTACCGCGATATCTATTATTACTCCGTCTATTGGAGCCATAAAACATGACAGAGTTAGGTTGACTGGATTCTTCGGTGCAACTGCTTATAAATTTGGAAACCAATTCGTTCATGTTAGCAAACTGACCCGATTCGACGATCAGTTTTACTCTCTCATTATTGGCGTTTTTAGCAACCGCTCTCACCGCCTGCTGAGTTGAATACTTGCCCGCAACTTCCGCCGGTAATCCATCCGAAATATAGGCACTCTCCAGTGCCTTAGTCAGGTCTTCAACTTCCTTCACATAAGCATTAGCATTTTTGCCAGATTGCCTTATGTTCATCAGCTTTGCTGAAAGTACACTGACCGACTCTCCTTTCACCGAACCTTTCAATTTAGAAACTATCTCCGCCAGTGTCGTCTCGGAGTTTATTAAGTTTCTAGCAGTACCTTTCAATTTAGTTTTCACTAAGTTAACTGCCAATACCTCATGGGTTTCCTTAATGGAATCCACTATACCGATCGCGTCAACGAAACTTTGTAGATTCTCCGGTCTGCCATCAAAGTCAAGAAGTAGCTTTGAGGCCAAGCCGAGAAATTGTGTCACTGATTGGGTCATCGTGGGAGCTTCAAGGCAATTTTCAGTCTCCGCCTGAGGCAAATCCAAACCTTCAATACCTTGTCCTTCCGTTTTATATACTAACTTCTCGTGTAGGGTATCCGGAAGTTTTACGTCCAATCCCCTTCGTGACAATACGTTGGCGAGTTTACCCCGAACGTCTGCAAAGAAGCCTTCGGCAGCTGCCTTATGAGAAGGTGTGAGTTGAGGGTAATTTACGTTAATTAATACTCGAATTTGTTCGAAACTGTCAAATAATACACTCACGTGTTTATCTACCGTTTCGTCCTTAGTGGGCCTATCAGTGTTCAAACACTTGTAGGACCTATCAAAGTATTCCTTCAACAATCTCAATTTCACTACAATCTGCTGCCAGTCCATACAAAATTCTCCTATCCAATCAAATTAAACAATTTAGTTACCACAAAACTTTCTTAAAAAAAAAAAAAAAACAAAAACAAAATAATTAAACAAACCTAAATTCACATAATTTGTTTAAATTTTATCAAGATTATCGTTCCTACTCGCGTACCTTTTACGTAATGACCGTTTGTGCATTAAGTAAATCTTGAGCAGCAGATTAGCTCCACTTATAAGTGTCAGGCACAAAATAAGGAACCATAATGAGTCAAGTTTCGCAGTGTGATCTATTAATTCAACGTTCGTTATCACATTTGCGTTTGGTTTTTCCAACTTGGACTCTGTTGCCCCCATAATGAAAATTTTCACTTAACGAATTAATGAAATTAATAGAAATATATTTAGGAAAACAAAGTCATTTTAAAACTGTGAGGGTTTTAAAAGTTTATAATTATAATTTTTAGAATGTATGTTAATTAAATTAATAGGAATATATTTAGGATAACAAAGTCATTTTAAAACTGTGAGTGTTTTAAAAGTTTATAATTATACTTTTTAGAATGTATGTTAACATATTTTTTTTTTTTTTTATTATAATAATATAATGATAATAATATATAATGATTATTACACTTATTTGAAATTATTGATTTGATTAAATGAAACACCTGTTGCTTGCCTTTAGTTGATGAGCGACTGAGTTTGATTTCTGCTGATGTTTGCCGGAGTTATTGTTGCTGGTTTATTTATGCACTTCTATGATGAATTTGTTCTTGTAGTTTGTTGCTGATGGCTGAATTTAATCGCTGCCACTGTTTGCTGATATTGATGTTTTTATTGATTTCTTAAATTCAAATGTATTTGAATTTTAAAATCATATTTTTACAATGATGCCAAACGAAGGAAATTGATAATTTTTCTTCTTCATCGTGGTTTTGTTTGTGTGTTTTTTTTTTTACAGCAAAATAATTTCAATTAAATTTTTTATTTTGAGTTTGTTATTTTCATGAAATATAATGAATATTCTCCATTTTTGATGGTGTCCGAGTATAATATCGAGGCACTGTATTTGCAATTTTTATTTTATTTTGAGTTTGTTATTTTCATGAAATATAATGAATATTTTTTTTTGATGGTGTCCTAGTATAATATCGAGGCACTGTATTTTCTAATTTGCACTGTATTTCTTAACTCCTGGCGATCACTTTTTGTGTTTTGTCAAGCCGCTTTTGCGACTTTTCTGTTTCACGTTTATTTATTATCTACCATAAACTTGAGTTACTTAAAACTACCTAAAAGTTTCTTAATACATAAATACTAATTCTACTATGGGAAATTGCTGGCTAAGCATAATACACGCCTGCCAGCTACAGTGCGTGTGGACAAATACTCAACAAGGTGTGAGTATTTAGTTACATGCAGACGGCATGGTAACTACGATAAGTCAAACACACTACAATACGGCTCAAAAGTGTAACACATAGAAATATTCACATTAGAAACCGTCTCTTTGAACCAAATTCGATTCATTACTTTCTGAATCGTTTGAGCCATGTCCGTCTGTCCTGCTGGTACGCACGATAACTTTCGAATGAGTTAAACAATCGCTCTGAAATTTAGCATGGGTTAATATTATTCCAAACTGCTTATGGGATTGCATATGGGCTATATGGCCACACCCCTTCGGGTATATTCCATACAAATCTGCTATTTCGCCTCCTTTATAAATCGTGTAATAATATCAACATGCGCAAGTTCGATCTTGGGCAAATTCCGTATTTAGTAAAGGTAAAACTGGACAAAGTTTTGGACAAAAACTTGGAAGTCTGGCATCTCCCCTTCTGGTACCTCCCATACAATTTTCGAGAAACAACTCTGCTTTCTATTCGTCCTTTCTGTAAAAACGTGTAATACAATATTTATACCCTCACCCAGCGGGTAGGATTTCATACGACTCAAAAGTGTAACACATAGAAATATTCACATTAGAACCCAAGTCTCTTTGAACCAAATTCGATTCATGACTTTCTAAATCGTTTGAGCCATGTACGCCCGTTGTCCTGCTGGTACGCACGATAACTTTCGAAAGAGTTAAATAATCGCTTTGTAATTTGGCATTGGTTAATATTATTCCAAACTGCTTATGGGATTGCATATGGGCTATATGGCCACACCCCTTCGGGTATATTCCATACAAATCTGCTATTTCGCCTCCTTTATAAATCGTGTAATAATATCAACACGCCAAGTTCGATATTGGCCAAATTCTGTATTTGGTAAAGGTATAGGTAGACAAAGTTTTGGAAAAAAATTTGGAGGTCTGGCAGCTCCCCTTCTGGTACCTCCCATACAAATGTACCATCCCGTCATTTATAAACCGTGTAATAATTTCGATATGCCCAACACGATCTTCCCCAAATTCTGTATTTAGTAAATCTATAGCTAGACAAAGTCTTGGACAAAAGTTGGAAGTCTGGCAACTCTCCTTCTGGTACCTTCCATACAAATGTACCATCCCGCCACTTATAAACCGTGTAATATTATGAATGCGACCAACGCGATCTTGACCAAATTCTGTATTAAGTAAAGCTATAGCTAGACAAAGTTTTGGACAATAACTTGGAAGTCTGGCAACTTCCGTTCTGGTACCTCCCATACAAATGTACCATCCCGCCTATAATAATATATTTAGTAAAGCTATAGCTAGACAAAGTCTTGGACAAAACTTGGAAGTCTGGCAACTCTCCTTCTGGTACCTTCCATACAAATGTACCATCCCGCATACCTTAGAAATAGTGTAATAATATCAATATTGCCCAATGCGATCTGGCCCAAATTTTTGTATTTAGTAAAGCTATAGCTAGGCAAAGTTTTGGGCAAAAACTTTGAAGTCGGGCAACTCCCCTTCTGGTACCTCCCATACGAATGTACCATCCCGCCTATAATAATATAATAATATATTTAGTAAAGCTATAGCTAGACAAAGTCTTGGACAAAACTTGGAAGTCTGGCAACTCTCCTTCTGGTACCTTCCATACAAATGTACCATCCCGCATACCTTAGAAATAGTGTAATAATATCAATATTGCCCAATGCGATCTGGCCCAAATTTTTGTATTTAGTAAAGCTATAGCTAGGCAAAGTTTTGGGCAAAAACTTTGAAGTCGGGCAACTCCCCTTCTGGTACCTCCCATACGAATGTACCATCCCGCCTTCCTTAGAAATAGTGTAATAATATCAATATTGCCCAATGCGATCTGGCCCAAATTTTGTATTTAGTAATGCTATAGCTAGACAAAGTTTTGCGCAAAAACTTTGAAGTCTGGCAACTCCCCTTCTTGGGCAACATCCCTCCTACCTTAGAAATCGTGTAATAATATCGATATGCCCAACACGATCTTCCCCAAATTCTGTATTTAGTAAAGCTATAGCTAGACAAAATATTGGACAAAACTTGGAAGTCTGGCAACTCTCCTTCTGGTACCTTCCATACAAATGTACCATCCCGCCTTCCTTAGAAATAGTGTAATAATATCAATATTGCCCAATGCGATCTGGACCAAATTTTGTATTTAGTAAAGCTATAGCTAGACAAAGTTTTGCGCAAAAACTTTGAAGTCGGGCAACTCCCCTCCTGGTACCTCCCATACGAATATACCATCCCGCCTACCTCAGAAATAGTGTAATTATATAAATTCGCTCAACGAATCTTTCCGAAATTCTATATATTATGTAAAGCTTTAACTACATAAAATTGTCTAGAAAAAACTCTGCTTTATATTCCGCCCTTTTTTGTAAAAACGTGTAATGCGATATGTATACCCTCACCCTACGGGTAGGAGGGTATATATCATTTGATACTGTAATTAAATAAAACAAACGATCACTTTTTGTGTTTTGTCAAGCCGCTTTTGAGACTTTTCTGTTTCACGTATATTTATTATCTACCATAAACTTGAGTTACTTAAAACTACCTAAAAGTATCTTAATACATAAATACTAATTCTACTATGGGAAATTGCTGGCTAAGCATAATACATGCCTGCCAGCTACAGTGCGTGTGGACAAATACTCAACAAGGTGTGAGTATTTAATTACATGCAGACTGCATGGTAACTACGATAATTCAAACACACTACACCTCCCTTTTCAAGAAAAGAGTGATCAACCCTAAGTTGATCATTCTTTAAATATATTCTCTAAATTTAATTAAAATTAAAATATTTGTATTTAAGGGGAGTTCTTCCCTTCCCCATTTACTTAAAATTTTAATTACAAACTAATGGTATTTATAACAAATTAATTAATTACATTTGTATTTATAATATAAGGTTTAATTAAACTACTTTGTTTTCCTGTTTTTTAAATTTAGCGTTCTCCAGCATGCTCGCTGCTCGTCGCTGAGCTACCTGAAGTCTAAATTTAACTTCGCTTCGGTATGATTCTACATTATAGAGAGGTTCTATAGCCTTATCGTCTATAAAGTCTAATGTTGGTGGGATTTTGCCAAAGATAAGTTCAAATGGGCAATAGCCATGTGTGGTCGAAGGTGTAGTATTATAGCAATATACGAAAAATTTTATCCATACGTCCTAGTCAGACCTGTCTGATGATATGTAAGTTCTTAAATATTCATTACACGTTCTATGTGAACGTTCAACAGTACCAACGGTCTCGTGGTGGTATGGTGTGGAGTTTAATTTCTCTATTTTCAATAATGCACAAAGTTCTACTAACACCTGGTTCATGTATTCTGTACCCATGTCCGTAACCACTTTGGTCATCGGTCCATATATCACAACAAATCCTTCAATAATAGCTCTTGCTACGGATTTAGCAGATTTGTCTCTGATGGGTATTGTAATCAAATACTTCGTCAAATCACACATTACCGTGACTGCGTATTCGTATGATCTTGGCCCTATCGGAAGTGGAATCAATTTTTTTAAATTTAAATTTTTCAATGTGCACATTATTGAAAAAATTATCCTTTAATGATAATTGTATGGTTGAGAGACTCATTTTATCAGCTACTTTTTCAAGCTGTGGAAGAAATCGATCTAAATCGATAATTCCATTAATAACATGGTCTTTTAACTTGCCACTATAAATAGTATTTTTTCCTCTTCGGATAAACAAATTATCCGTGGAAGTGTATAATCGTGGCATTTTATTGTACTCTGAGGCATTAATGGCCTCATATACCCTGACATCATCTGATGTCACTGATTCCGTCACTGTAACCTTATCGTCCAATTTCTCACGACCTTTCCGTGACTGCAGTCTGGTGGTAACCCTAAAAATTGTGTTGATATCGGAGTTCTGTATATGGGAGAACTCGATTCGCGACAGCGCATCCGCCGCGTAGTTTTCTTTTCCCCTGATATACTCAATCGCAAAGTCATACTCCTCCTCCATACGCGTTAATTTGGATGAAGGGCTTTTCATTGAAAACAAATAAGTTAGTGGTCTGTGATCACTCCTGATCAAAAATTTCTTACCATAAATATATGGCCTAAAATATTGGATAGCCCAATGAATGGCCGCTAGTTCCTGTTCAATTGTGGATTTATTGCTCTCACCCTGAGTAAACTGTCTCGATGCGTAAGCCACTGGTAACTGAATACCGTCATATTCCTGGCTTAAAACTGCGCCACAAGCGTGTTTACTTCCATCGGTAGTAATACAAAATTCTCTATCAAAATCAGGATATTGTAAAATGTTCGGACTCAATAGTTGACTCTTGAGATATTCGAAAGATCTATGGCATTCCTCAGTCCACTCAAAAGGAACATTCTTCCTAGATAATTTAGTCAGATGCCTTGATGAATCCGCAAAATTCCGTATGAATCTTCTATAATAGTTGCAAAATGCAACGAAGCGTTTAGCTTCATCACCATTCTTCGGTACTGGGTACTCCTCAATTATAGAAAATTTACTATCATCCGGCAAAATTCCTTTGTCCGTACATTTATGTCCTAAAAATGTCACCTCACGACAAAAAAATGTACATTTATCCGGGTGTAACTTGAGATTATACTTCCGACACATCGAAAATACATCCCTCAAGTTTTGTAACATGTGGTCGCTGGAGCAACCAATGACGACTAAATCGTCCAGGAAAGCTTGGGCTGGTTTTAGCCCAGAAAAAGCCAGTGCCATCATCCTTTGAAATGAATTCGGAGCTATTTTTATACCATATGGTAATCTTTTAAACCGGAAAGAACCCTTCTCCGTGGAAAACGATGTCATATTCCTGGAATCATCTTCCAATTCTATTTGGTGAAATCCTGACATTAAATCCAAACATGAAAAAAATTTCGCCCTACCTAGTTGATCCAAGATATCATCTATACGAGGGAGTGGATATTTGTCAGCTAATAGTTTCTTATTTATCCCTCTATAATCAACGACCAGTCTCCACCGTTTCTGCGTCGTTTCTGGTAGTGCTTTTTTCGGGACAAGTAAAATTGGACTTTTATAGTCGGAAACTGATGGTTCAATTATGTCATCATCTATTAATTTATCCACCTGTCTATTTACCTCGTCCTTGTGAGAGTGTGGGATTCTATAGTTTCTTATATATACGGGATGTTTATCGTTCAATACAAGCCTTTGCTTATAGAAATTATTGACGCTTATCTTCTCAGATTCCAAAGCGAAAATGTCTATGAATTCAGAGCACAACTTTCTCAACCTTCCATCGACAAACGTAGGGAAATTTTTGGACAATATTGTAGTCGTTAAGACTCTCAGTGTGTATTTTAACATTATGAATAATTAAATTATTGTCCGTTGTGTTAATAATTTTAACAAAAGGTTTAGACATCGATGTTATCGTGTTCGCAATATAGACACCATTCATGAACATTTGATGCGGTATCAATACTTCATTTTCTGTGGATTGGATATTGACGAGTCGTATAACTTCCGATCGAGCGGGTAGAGATAATGAATCGACACTTGGTGCGTTCATTAGTGGAATACCAATATCCTCAGGAAAATCATACTGTCTCAGGATAATTAAATCCTGGTCTCCCTGATAATCCAAAATACAATTGTATTTTCTCAGAAAATCTAGATAATTCCATCGGAGGGAATTGGAAAGTCATCCTCGGCGACATGGAATCCATGCCCTATGAGAATGCCCTCAATCATCAAGTCAGCATTGACTTTACCTAAGGTAGTCATTAATCCTTGACCTACGCCACTAAGTTTCTTAGTGATACTTATATCCATTTGTTCGTTCAGAACTTTAGGGAGTTTAACAACTGAAATGTCCGCACCTGTATCAATCAAAAACGTCGTTATCCCTCCATTTAATGAAGATCTGCTACTCAGATAACTAACTACTCAGGGGATGTTGTCCGTTTCCCGACCTGTCCTCGGTTACCAGACGAATATATCCATTACCACTCCAGGTACTATTGGAGTTGTTGTTACGACCTCTATTGCGGTTGTTACCACCGCTGCCATTACGATAACCGTTATTGTTATTATAACGCCTATTGTCGTTACTTCCATTACTACGACCGCGTCCGTTTCCACGGCCATTACCGCGATATCTATTATTACTCCGTCTATTGGAGCCATAAAACATGACAGAGTTAGGTTGACTGGATTCTTCGGTGCAACTGCTTATAAATTTGGAAACCAATTCGTTCATGTTAGCAAACTGACCCGATTCGACGATCAGTTTTACTCTCTCATTATTGGCGTTTTTAGCAACCGCTCTCACCGCCTGCTGAGTTGAATACTTGCCCGCAACTTCCGCCGGTAATCCATCCGAAATATAGGCACTCTCCAGTGCCTTAGTCAGGTCTTCAACTTCCTTCACATAAGCATTAGCATTTTTGCCAGATTGCCTTATGTTCATCAGCTTTGCTGAAAGTACACTGACCGACTCTCCTTTCACCGAACCTTTCAATTTAGAAACTATCTCCGCCAGTGTCGTCTCGGAGTTTATTAAGTTTCTAGCAGTACCTTTCAATTTAGTTTTCACTAAGTTAACTGCCAATACCTCATGGGTTTCCTTAATGGAATCCACTATACCGATCGCGTCAACGAAACTTTGTAGATTCTCCGGTCTGCCATCAAAGTCAAGAAGTAGCTTTGAGGCCAAGCCGAGAAATTGTGTCACTGATTGGGTCATCGTGGGAGCTTCAAGGCAATTTTCAGTCTCCGCCTGAGGCAAATCCAAACCTTCAATACCTTGTCCTTCCGTTTTATATACTAACTTCTCGTGTAGGGTATCCGGAAGTTTTACGTCCAATCCCCTTCGTGACAATACGTTGGCGAGTTTACCCCGAACGTCTGCAAAGAAGCCTTCGGCAGCTGCCTTATGAGAAGGTGTGAGTTGAGGGTAATTTACGTTAATTAATACTCGAATTTGTTCGAAACTGTCAAATAATACACTCACGTGTTTATCTACCGTTTCGTCCTTAGTGGGCCTATCAGTGTTCAAACACTTGTAGGACCTATCAAAGTATTCCTTCAACAATCTCAATTTCACTACAATCTGCTGCCAGTCCATACAAAATTCTCCTATCCAATCAAATTAAACAATTTAGTTACCACAAAACTTTCTTAAAAAAAAAAAAAAAACAAAAACAAAATAATTAAACAAACCTAAATTCACATAATTTGTTTAAATTTTATCAAGATTATCGTTCCTACTCGCGTACCTTTTACGTAATGACCGTTTGTGCATTAAGTAAATCTTGAGCAGCAGATTAGCTCCACTTATAAGTGTCAGGCACAAAATAAGGAACCATAATGAGTCAAGTTTCGCAGTGTGATCTATTAATTCAACGTTCGTTATCACATTTGCGTTTGGTTTTTCCAACTTGGACTCTGTTGCCCCCATAATGAAAATTTTCACTTAACGAATTAATGAAATTAATAGAAATATATTTAGGAAAACAAAGTCATTTTAAAACTGTGAGGGTTTTAAAAGTTTATAATTATAATTTTTAGAATGTATGTTAATTAAATTAATAGGAATATATTTAGGATAACAAAGTCATTTTAAAACTGTGAGTGTTTTAAAAGTTTATAATTATACTTTTTAGAATGTATGTTAACATATTTTTTTTTTTTTTTATTATAATAATATAATGATAATAATATATAATGATTATTACACTTATTTGAAATTATTGATTTGATTAAATGAAACACCTGTTGCTTGCCTTTAGTTGATGAGCGACTGAGTTTGATTTCTGCTGATGTTTGCCGGAGTTATTGTTGCTGGTTTATTTATGCACTTCTATGATGAATTTGTTCTTGTAGTTTGTTGCTGATGGCTGAATTTAATCGCTGCCACTGTTTGCTGATATTGATGTTTTTATTGATTTCTTAAATTCAAATGTATTTGAATTTTAAAATCATATTTTTACAATGATGCCAAACGAAGGAAATTGATAATTTTTCTTCTTCATCGTGGTTTTGTTTGTGTGTTTTTTTTTTTACAGCAAAATAATTTCAATTAAATTTTTTATTTTGAGTTTGTTATTTTCATGAAATATAATGAATATTCTCCATTTTTGATGGTGTCCGAGTATAATATCGAGGCACTGTATTTGCAATTTTTATTTTATTTTGAGTTTGTTATTTTCATGAAATATAATGAATATTTTTTTTTGATGGTGTCCTAGTATAATATCGAGGCACTGTATTTTCTAATTTGCACTGTATTTCTTAACTCCTGGCGATCACTTTTTGTGTTTTGTCAAGCCGCTTTTGCGACTTTTCTGTTTCACGTTTATTTATTATCTACCATAAACTTGAGTTACTTAAAACTACCTAAAAGTTTCTTAATACATAAATACTAATTCTACTATGGGAAATTGCTGGCTAAGCATAATACACGCCTGCCAGCTACAGTGCGTGTGGACAAATACTCAACAAGGTGTGAGTATTTAGTTACATGCAGACGGCATGGTAACTACGATAAGTCAAACACACTACAATACGGCTCAAAAGTGTAACACATAGAAATATTCACATTAGAAACCGTCTCTTTGAACCAAATTCGATTCATTACTTTCTGAATCGTTTGAGCCATGTCCGTCTGTCCTGCTGGTACGCACGATAACTTTCGAATGAGTTAAACAATCGCTCTGAAATTTAGCATGGGTTAATATTATTCCAAACTGCTTATGGGATTGCATATGGGCTATATGGCCACACCCCTTCGGGTATATTCCATACAAATCTGCTATTTCGCCTCCTTTATAAATCGTGTAATAATATCAACATGCGCAAGTTCGATCTTGGGCAAATTCCGTATTTAGTAAAGGTAAAACTGGACAAAGTTTTGGACAAAAACTTGGAAGTCTGGCATCTCCCCTTCTGGTACCTCCCATACAATTTTCGAGAAACAACTCTGCTTTCTATTCGTCCTTTCTGTAAAAACGTGTAATACAATATTTATACCCTCACCCAGCGGGTAGGATTTCATACGACTCAAAAGTGTAACACATAGAAATATTCACATTAGAACCCAAGTCTCTTTGAACCAAATTCGATTCATGACTTTCTAAATCGTTTGAGCCATGTACGCCCGTTGTCCTGCTGGTACGCACGATAACTTTCGAAAGAGTTAAATAATCGCTTTGTAATTTGGCATTGGTTAATATTATTCCAAACTGCTTATGGGATTGCATATGGGCTATATGGCCACACCCCTTCGGGTATATTCCATACAAATCTGCTATTTCGCCTCCTTTATAAATCGTGTAATAATATCAACACGCCAAGTTCGATATTGGCCAAATTCTGTATTTGGTAAAGGTATAGGTAGACAAAGTTTTGGAAAAAAATTTGGAGGTCTGGCAGCTCCCCTTCTGGTACCTCCCATACAAATGTACCATCCCGTCATTTATAAACCGTGTAATATTATGAATGTGACCAACACGATCTTGGCCAAATTCTGTATTTAGTAAAGCTATAGCTAGACAAAGTTTTGTACAATAACTTGGAAGTCTGGCAACGCCCGTTGTCCTGCTGGTACGCACGATAACTTTCGAAAGAGTTAAATAATCGCTTTGTAATTTGGCATTGGTTAATATTTTCCCAAAACTGCTTATGGGATTCCATATGGGCTATGGCCACACCCATTCGGTTACCTCCCATACAAATCGTCTATTTCGCCCACTTTAGAAATCCTGTCATAATATCAATACGACCAACGCGATCTTGCCAAATTCAGTATTATGTAAAGCAATAGCTAGACAAAGTTTTGGGCAAAAACTTGGAAGTCTTGCACCTCCCCTTCTGGTACCTCCCATACAAATGTACCATGCCGCCTTCCTGATAAATCTTGTAATAATATCGATATGCCCAACACGATCTTCCCCAAATTCTGTATTTAGTAAAGCTGTAGCTAGACAAAGTCTTGGACAAAACTTGGAAGTCTGGCAACTCTCCTTCTGGTACCTTCTATACAAATGTACCATCCCGCCTACCTCAGAAATAGTGTAATTATATAAATTCGCTCAACGAATCTTTCCGAAATTCTATATATTATGTAAAGCTTTAACTACATAAAATTTTCTAGAAAAAACTCTGCTTTATATTCCGCCCTTTTTGTAAAAACGTGTAATACGATATGTATACCCTCACCCTACGGGTAGGAGGGTATATATCATTTGATACGGCTCAAAAGTGTAACACATAGAAATATTCACATTAGAACCCTCTCTATGAACCAAATTCGATTCATGACTTTCTGAATCGTTTAAGCCATGTCCGTCTGTCCTGCTGGTACGCACTATAACTTTCGAAAGAGTTAAACATTCGCTCTGAAATTTAGCATGGGTTAATATTATTCCAAAACTGCTTATGGGATTTCGGGTATATCCCATACAAATCTGCTATTTCGCCTCCTTTATAAATCGTGTAATAATATCAACACGCCAAGTTCGATCTTAGCCAAATTCTGTATTTGGTAAAGGTATGGGTAGACAAAGTTTTGGACAAAGTTTTGGAGGTCTGGCAGCTAACCTTCTGGTACCTCCCATACAAATGTACCATCCCGTCATTTATAAACCGTGTAATATTATGAATGTGACAAATGCGATCTTGTCCAAATTCTGTATTTAGTAAAGCTATAGCTAGACAAAGTCTTGGACAAAACTTGGAAGTCTGGCAACTCTCCTTCTGGTACCGTCCATACAAATGTACCATCTCGCCCCTTATAAACCGTGTAATATTATGAATAACAAATGTACCATCCCGCCTACCTTAGAAATAGTGTAATAATATCAATATTGCCCAATGCGATCTGACCCAAATTTTGTATTTAGTAAAGCTATTGCTAGACAAAGTTTTGGGCAAATATTTGAAGTCAGGCAACTCCCCTTCTGGTACCTCCCATACGAATGTACCATCCCGCCTACCTCAGAAATAGTGTGATTATATAAATTCGCTCAACGACTCTTTCCGAAATTCTATATATTATGTAAAGCTTTAACTACATAAAATTTTCTAGAATAAACTCTGCTTTATATTCCGCCCTTTTTGTAAAAACGTGTAATACGATATGTATACCCTCACCCTACGGGTAGGAGGGTATATATAATTTGATACGGCTCAAAAGTGTAACACATAGAAATATTCACATTAGAACCCGTCTCTTTGAACCAAATTCGATTCATGACTTTCTGAATCGTTTGAGCCATGTCCGTCTGTCCTGCTGGTACGCACGATAACTTTCGAAAGAGTTAAACAATCGCTCTGAAATTTAGCATGGGTTAATATTATTCCAAAACTGCTTATGGGATTGCATATGGGCTATATGGCCACACCCCTTCGGGTATATTCCATACAAATCTGCTATTTCGCCTCCTTTATAAATCGTGTAATAATATCAACATGCGCAAGTTCGATCTTGGGCAAATTCCGTATTTAGTAATGGTAAAACTGGACAAAGATTTGGACAAAAACTTGGAAGTCTGCCAACTCCCCTTCTGGTACCTCCCATACAAATGTACAATCCCGCCACTTATAAACCGTGAAATATTATGAATGTGACCAACGCGATCTTGGCCAAATTCTGTATTAAGTAAAGCTATAGCTAGACAAAGTTTTGGACAAAAACTTGGAAGTCTGGCAACTTCCGTTCTGGTACCTCCCATACAATTTTCGAGAAACAACTCTGCTTTCTTTTCGTCCTTTTTGTAAAAACGTGTAATACAATATATAATATATCACCCTACGGGTAGGAGGATATATATCATTTGATACGGCTCAAAAGTGTAACACATAGAAATATCCACATTAGACCCCAGGTGTCTTTGAATCAAATTCGATGTATGACTTTCTGAATCGTTTGAGCCAAGTCCGTCTGTCCTGCTGTTACGCACGATAACTTTCGAAAGAGTTAAATAATCGCTTTGAAATTTGGCATTGGTTAATATTTTCCCAAAACTGCTTATGGGATTTCATATGGGCTATGGCCACACCCCTTCGGTTACCTCCCATACTAATCGTCTATTTCGCCGACTTTAGAAATCCTGTCATAATATCAATACGACCAACGCGATCGTGTCCACATTCCGTATTTAGTAAATCTATAGCTAGACAAAGGTTTGGACAAAAACTTGGAAGTCTGGCAACTCTCCTTCTGGTACCTTCCATACAAACGTACCATCCCGCCTACTATAGAAATCGTGTAATAACACCAATATGCCCAACGCGATCTTGCCAAATTCTGTATTATATAAAGCTATAGCTAGACAAAGATTTGGACAAAAACTTTTAAGTCTGGCAACTCCCCTTCTTGGGCAACATCCCTCCTACCTTAGAAATCGTGTAATAATATCGATATGCCCAACACGATCTTCCCCAAATTTTGTATTTAGTAAAGCTATAGCTAGACAAAATCTTGGACAAAACTTGGAAGTCTGGCAACTCTCCTTCTGGTACCTTCCATACAAATGTACCATCCCGCCTTCCTTAGAAATAGTGTAATAATATCAATATTGCCCAATGCGATCTGGCCCAAATTGTGTATTTAGTAAAGCTATAGCTAGACAAAGTTTTGCGCAAAAACTTTGAAGTCGGGCAACTCCCCTTCGGGTACCTCCCATACGAATATACCATCCCGCCTACCTCAGAAATAGTGTAATTATATAAATTCGCTCAACGAATCTTTCCGAAATTCTATATATTATGTAAAGCTTTAACTACATAAAATTTTCTAGAAAAAACTCTGCTTTATATTCCGCCCTTTTTTGTAAAAACGTGTAATACGTTATGTATACCCTCACCCTACGGGTAGGAGGGTATATATCATTTGATACGGCTCAAAAGTGTAACACATAGAAATATTCACATTAGAACCCGTCTCTTTGAACCAAATTCGATTCATGACTTTCTGAATCGTTTGAGCCATGTCCGTCTGTCCTGCTGGTACGCACGATAACTTTCGAAAGAGTTAAACAATCGCTCTGAAATTTAGCATGGGTTAATATTATTCCAAAACTGCTTATGGGATTGCATATGGGCTATATGGCCACACCCCTTCGGGTATATTCCATACAAATCTGCTATTTCGCCTCCTTTATAAATCGTGTAATAATATCAACATGCGCAAGTTCGATCTTGGGCAAATTTAGTAAAGGTAAAACTGGACAAAGACTTGGACAAAAACTTGGAAGTCTGCCAACTCCCCTTCTGGTACCTCCCATACAAATGTACAATCCCGCCACTTATAAACCGTGAAATATTATGAATGTGACCAACGCGATCTTGGCCAAATTCTGTATTAAGTAAAGCTATAGCTAGACAAAGTTTTGGACAAAAACTTGGAAGTCTGGCAACTTCCGTTCTGGTACCTCCCATACAATTTTCGAGAAACAACTCTGCTTTCTTTTCGTCCTTTTTGTAAAAACGTGTAATATATATATAATATATCACCCTACGGGTAGGAGGATACATATCATTTGATACGGCTCAAAAGTGTAACACATAGAAATATCCACATTAGACCCCAGGTGCCTTTGAACCAAATTCGATGTATGACTTTCTGAATCGTTTGAGCCAAGTCCGTCTGTCCTGCTGTTACGCACGATAACTTTCGAAAGAGTTAAATAATCGCTTTGAAATTTGCCATTGGTTAATATTTTCCCAAAACTGCTTATGGGATTTCATATGGGCTATGGCCACACCCCTTCGGTTACCTCGATATGCCCAACGCGATCTTCCCAAATTCTGTATTATATAAAGCTATAGCTAGACAAAGATTTGGACAAAAACTTGGAAGTCTGGCAACTCCCCTTCTTGGGCAACATCCCTCCTACCTTAGAAATCGTGTAATAATATCAATATGGCAAACGCGATCTGGCATAAATTCTGTATTTAGTAAAGCTATAGCTAGAAAAAGCTTTGGACAAAACTTGGAAGTCTGGCAACTCTCCTTCTGGTACCTTCCATACAAATGTACCATCCCGCCTACTATAGAAATCGTGTAATAACACCAATATGCCCAACGCGATCTTGCCAAATTCTGTATTATATAAAGCTATAGCTAGACAAAGATTTGGACAAAAACTTTTAAGTCTGGCAACTCCCCTTCTGGTACCTCCCATACGAATATACCATCCCGCCTACCTCAGAAATAGTGTAATTATATAAATTCGCTCAACGAATCTTTCCGAAATTCTATATATTATGTAAAGCTTTAACTACATAAAATTTTCTAGAAAAAACTCTGCTTTATATTCCGCCCTTTTTTGTAAAAACGTGTAATACGATATGTATACCCTCACCCTACGGGTAGGAGGGTATATATCATTTGATACGGCTCAAAAGTGTAACACATAGAAATATTCACATTAGAACCCGTCTCTTTGAACCAAATTCGATTCATGACTTTCTGAATCGTTTGAGCCATGTCCGTCTGTCCTGCTGGTACGCACGATAACTTTCGAAAGAGTTAAACAATCGCTCTGAAATTTAGCATGGGTTAATATTATTCCAAAACTGCTTATGGGATTGCATATGGGCTATATGGTCACACCCCTTCGGGTATATTCCATACAAATCTGCTATTTCGCCTCCTTTATAAATCGTGTAATAATATCAACATGCGCAAGTTCGATCTTCGGCAAATTCCGTATTTAGTAAAGGTAAAACTGGACAAAGATTTGGACAAAAACTTGGAAGTCTGCCAACTCCCCTTCTGGTACCTCCCATACAAATGTACAATCCCGCCACTTATAAACCGTGAAATATTATGAATGTGACCAACGCGATCTTGGCCAAATTCTGTATTAAGTAAAGCTATAGCTAGACAAAGTTTTGGACAAAAACTTGGAAGTCTGGCAACTTCCGTTCTGGTACCTCCCATACAATTTTCGTGAAAAAACTCTGCTTTCTTTTCGTCCTTTTTGTAAAAACGTGTAATACAATATATAATATATCACCCTACGGGTAGGAGGGTATATATAATTTGATACGGCTCAAAAGTGTAACACATAGAAATATCCACATTAGACCCCAGGTGTCTTTGAACCAAATTCGATGTATGACTTTCTGAATCGTTTGAGCCAAGTCCGTCTGTCCTGCTGTTACGCACGATAACTTTCGAAAGAGTTAAATAATCGCTTTGAAATTTGGCATTGGTTAATATTTTCCCAAAACTGCTTATGGGATTTCATATGGGCTATGGCCACACCCCTTCGGTTACCTCCCATACTAATCGTCTATTTCGCCGACTTTAGAAATCCTGTCATAATATCATTACGACCAACGCGATCTTGTCCACATTCCGTATTTAGTAAATCTATAGCTAGACAAAGGTTTGGACAAAAACTTGGAAGTCTTCACCTCCCCTTCTGGTACCTCACATACAAATGTACCATCCCGCTTTCCTGATAAATTGTGTAGTAATATCGATATGCCCAACGCGATCTTGCCAAATTCTGTATTATATAAAGCTATAGCTAGACAAAGATTTGGACAAAAACTTGGAAGTCTGGCAACTCCCCTTCTTGGGCAACATCCCTCCTACCTAAGAAATCGTGTAATAATATCAATATGGCAAACGCGATCTGGCATAAATTCTGTATTTAGTAAAGCTATAGCTAGAAAAAGCTTTGGACAAAACTTGGAAGTCTGGCAACTCTCCTTCTGGTACCTTCCATACAAATGTACCATCCCGCCTACTATAGAAATCGTGTAATAACACCAATATGCCCAACGCGATCTTGCCAATTTCTGTATTATATAAAGCTATAGTTAGACAAAGATTTGGACAAAAACTTTTAAGTCTGGCAACTCCCCTTCTTGAGCAACATCCCTAGTACCTTAGAAATCGTGTAATAATATCAATATGGCAAACGCGATCTGGCATAAATTTTGTATTAAGTAAAGCTATAGCTAGACAAAGTTTTGGACAAAAATGTGAAAGTCTGGCAACTTCCTTTCTGGTACTTCCCATAAAATTTTCGAGAAACCACTCTGATTTCTATTCGTCCTTTCTGTAAAAACGTGTAATACAATATTTATACCCTCACCATACGGGTAGGAGGGTATATATCATTTGATACGGCTCAAAAGTGTAACACATAGAAATATTCACATTAGAACCCAAGTCTCTTTGAAACAAATTCAATTCATGACTTTCTGAATCGTTTGACCCATGTCCGTCTGTACGTCCGCTGTCCTGCTGGTACGCACGATAACTTTCGGAAGAGTTATACAGTCGCTTTGAAATTTGGCATGGGTTATTATTTTCCCAAAACGGTTTATGGGCTATATTGCCACACCCTTTCGGGTAGCTCCCATAGAAATCGTATATTTCGGCCACTTTAGAAATTCTGTAATAATATCAATATGACCAACGCGATGTTGTCCAAATTTTGTATATAGTAAACCTATAGCTAGACAAAGTTTTGGACAAAAAAACCTCCCATACAATTTTCGAGAAACAACTCTGCTTTCTATTCGTCCTTTCTGTAAAAGCGTGTAATACAATATTTATACCCTCACCCTACGGGTAGGAGGGTATATATCATTTGATACGACTCAAAAGTGTAACACATAGAAATATTCACATTAGAACCCAAGTCTCTTTGAACCAAATTCGATTCATGACTTTCTAAATCGTTTGAGCCATGTACGCCCGTTGTTAACTAATCGCTTTGTAATTTGGCATTGGTTAATATTTTCCCAAAACTGCTTATGGGATTTCATATGGGCTATGGCCACACCCCTTCGGTTACCTCCCATACAAATCGTCCATTTCGCCCACTTTAGAAATCCTGTCATAATATCAATACGATCAACGCGATCTAGTTAAAATTCTGTATTTAGTAAATCTATAGCTAGACAAAGTTTTGGACAAAAACTTGGAAGTCTTGCACCTCCCCTTCTGGTACCTTCCATACAAATGTACCATCTCGTGTAATATTATGAATATTACCAACGCGATCTTGCCAAATTCTGTATTATGTAAAGCAATAGCTAGACAATGATTTGGACAAAAACTTGGAAGTCTGGCAACTCCCCTTCTGGTACTTCCCATACAAATGTACCATCCTGCCTACCTTAGAAATCGTGTAATAATATCAATATGCCAAACGTGATCTGGCATAAATTTTGTATTAAGTAAAGCTATAGCTAGACAAAGTTTTGGGCAAAAACTTGGAAGTCTTGCACCTCCCCTTCTGGTACCTCCCATACAAATGTACCGTGCCGCCTTCCTGATAAATCGTGTAATAATATCGATATGCCCAACACGATCTTCCCCAAATTCTGTATTTAGTAAAGCTATAGCTAGACAAAATCTTGGACAAAACTTGGAAGTCTGGCAACTCTCCTTCTGGTACCTTCCATACAAATGTACCATCCCGCCTTCCTTAGAAATAGTGTAATAATATCAATATTGCCCAATGCGATCTGGCCCAAATTTTGTATTTAGTAAAGCTATAGCTAGACAAAGTTTTGCGCAAAAACTTTGAAGTCGGGCAACTCCCCTTCTGGTACCTCCCATACGAATATACCATCCCGCCTACCTCAGAAATAGTGTAATTATATAAATTCGCTCAACGAATCTTTCCGAAATTCTATATATTATGTAAAGCTTTAACTACATAAAATTGTCTAGAAAAAACTCTGCTTTATATTCCGCCCTTTTTTGTAAAAAAGTGTAATACGATATGTATACCCTCACCCTACGGGTAGGAGGGTATATATCATTTGTTACGGCTCAAAAGTGTAACACATAGAAATATTCACATTAGAACCCGTCTCTTTGAACCAAATTCGATTCATGACTTTCTGAATCGTTTGAGCCATGTCCGTCTGTCCTGCTGGTACGCACGATAACTTTCGAAAGAGTTAAACAATCGCTCTGAAATTTAGCATGGGTTAATATTATTCCAAAACTGCTTATGGGATTGCATATGGGCTATATGGCCACACCCCTTCGGGTATATTCCATACAAATCTGCTATTTCGCCTCCTTTATAAATCGTGTAATAATATCAACATGCGCAAGTTCGATCTTGGGCAAATTCCGTATTTAGTAAAGGTAAAACTGGACAAAGATTTGGACAAAAACTTGGAAGTCTGCCAACTCCCCTTCTGGTACCTCCCATACAAATGAACAATCCCGCCACTTATAAACCGTGAAATATTATGAATGTGACCAACGCGATCTTGGCCAAATTCTGTATTAAGTAAAGCTATAGCTAGACAAAGTTTTGGACAAAAACTTGGAAGTCTGCCAACTCCCCTTCTGGTACCTCCCATACAAATGAACAATCCCGCCACTTATAAACCGTGAAATATTATGAATGTGACCAACGCGATCTTGGCCAAATTCTGTATTAAGTAAAGCTATAGCTATTTCGCCTCCTTTATAAATCGTGTAATAATATCAACACGCCAAGTTCGATATTGGCCAAATTCTGTATTTGGTAAAGGTATAGGTAGACAAAGTTTTGGAAAAAAATTTGGAGGTCTGGCAGCTCCCCTTCTGGTACCTCCCATACAAATGTACCATCCCGTCATTTATAAACCGTGTAATATTATGAATGTGACCAACGCGATCTTGGCCAAATTCTGTATTTAGTAAAGCTATAGCTAGACAAAGTTTTGTACAATAACTTGGAAGTCTGGCAACGCCCGTTGTCCTGCTGGTACGCACGATAACTTTCGAAAGAGTTAAATAATCGCTTTGTAATTTGGCATTGGTTAATATTTTCCCAAAACTGCTTATGGGATTCCATATGGGCTATGGCCACACCCATTCGGTTACCTCCCATACAAATCGTCTATTTCGCCCACTTTAGAAATCCTGTCATAATATCAATACGACCAACGCGATCTTGCCAAATTCAGTATTATGTAAAGCAATAGCTAGACAAAGTTTTGGGCAAAAACTTGGAAGTCTTGCACCTCCCCTTCTGGTACCTCCCATACAAATGTACCATGCCGCCTTCCTGATAAATCTTGTAATAATATCGATATGCCCAACACGATCTTCCCCAAATTCTGTATTTAGTAAAGCTGTAGCTAGACAAAGTCTTGGACAAAACTTGGAAGTCTGGCAACTCTCCTTCTGGTACCTTCTATACAAATGTACCATCCCGCCTACCTCAGAAATAGTGTAATTATATAAATTCGCTCAACGAATCTTTCCGAAATTCTATATATTATGTAAAGCTTTAACTACATAAAATTTTCTAGAAAAAACTCTGCTTTATATTCCGCCCTTTTTGTAAAAACGTGTAATACGATATGTATACCCTCACCCTACGGGTAGGAGGGTATATATCATTTGATACGGCTCAAAAGTGTAACACATAGAAATATTCACATTAGAACACTCTCTTTGAACCAAATTCGATTCATGACTTTCTGAATCGTTTAAGCCATGTCCGTCTGTCCTGCTGGTACGCACTATAACTTTCGAAAGAGTTAAACATTCGCTCTGAAATTTAGCATGGGTTAATATTATTCCAAAACTGCTTATGGGATTTCGGGTATATCCCATACAAATCTGCTATTTCGCCTCCTTTATAAATCGTGTAATAATATCAACACGCCAAGTTCGATCTTAGCCAAATTCTGTATTTGGTAAAGGTATGGGTAGACAAAGTTTTGGACAAAGTTTTGGAGGTCTGGCAGCTAACCTTCTGGTACCTCCCATACAAATGTACCATCCCGTCATTTATAAACCGTGTAATATTATGAATGTGACAAATGCGATCTTGTCCAAATTCTGTATTTAGTAAAGCTATAGCTAGACAAAGTCTTGGACAAAACTTGGAAGTCTGGCAACTCTCCTTCTGGTACCGTCCATACAAATGTACCATCTCGCCCCTTATAAACCGTGTAATATTATGAATAACAAATGTACCATCCCGCCTACCTTAGAAATAGTGTAATAATATCAATATTGCCCAATGCGATCTGACCCAAATTTTGTATTTAGTAAAGCTATTGCTAGACAAAGTTTTGGGCAAATATTTGAAGTCAGGCAACTCCCCTTCTGGTACCTCCCATACGAATGTACCATCCCGCCTACCTCAGAAATAGTGTGATTATATAAATTCGCTCAACGACTCTTTCCGAAATTCTATATATTATGTAAAGCTTTAACTACATAAAATTTTCTAGAATAAACTCTGCTTTATATTCCGCCCTTTTTTGTAAAAACGTGTAATACGATATGTATACCCTCACCCTACGGGTAGGAGGGTATATATAATTTGATACGGCTCAAAAGTGTAACACATAGAAATATTCACATTAGAACCCGTCTCTTTGAACCAAATTCGATTCATGACTTTCTGAATCGTTTGAGCCATGTCCGTCTGTCCTGCTGGTACGCACGATAACTTTCGAAAGAGTTAAACAATCGCTCTGAAATTTAGCATGGGTTAATATTATTCCAAAACTGCTTATGGGATTGCATATGGGCTATATGGCCACACCCCTTCGGGTATATTCCATACAAATCTGCTATTTCGCCTCCTTTATAAATCGTGTAATAATATCAACATGCGCAAGTTCGATCTTGGGCAAATTCCGTATTTAGTAATGGTAAAACTGGACAAAGATTTGGACAAAAACTTGGAAGTCTGCCAACTCCCCTTCTGGTACCTCCCATACAAATGTACAATCCCGCCACTTATAAACCGTGAAATATTATGAATGTGACCAACGCGATCTTGGCCAAATTCTGTATTAAGTAAAGCTATAGCTAGACAAAGATTTGGACAAAAACTTTCATACTAATCGTCTATTTCGCCGACTTTAGAAATCCTGTCATAATATCAATACGACCAACGCGATCGTGTCCACATTCCGTATTTAGTAAATCTATAGCTAGACAAAGGTTTGGACAAAAACTTGGAAGTCTGGCAACTCTCCTTCTGGTACCTTCCATACAAATGTACCATCCCGCCTACTATAGAAATCGTGTAATAACACCAATATGCCCAACGCGATCTTGCCAAATTCTGTATTATATAAAGCTATAGCTAGACAAAGATTTGGACAAAAACTTTTAAGTCTGGCAACTCCCCTTCTTGGGCAACATCCCTCCTACCTTAGAAATCGTGTAATAATATCGATATGCCCAACACGATCTTCCCCAAATTTTGTATTTAGTAAAGCTATAGCTAGACAAAATCTTGGACAAAACTTGGAAGTCTGGCAACTCTCCTTCTGGTACCTTCCATACAAATGTACCATCCCGCCTTCCTTAGAAATAGTGTAATAATATCAATATTGCCCAATGCGATCTGACCCAAATTTTGTATTTAGTAAAGCTATTGCTAGACAAAGTTTTGGGCAAATATTTGAAGTCAGGCAACTCCCCTTCTGGTACCTCCCATACGAATGTACCATCCCGCCTACCTCAGAAATAGTGTGATTATATAAATTCGCTCAACGACTCTTTCCGAAATTCTATATATTATGTAAAGCTTTAACTACATAAAATTTTCTAGAAAAAACTCTGCTTTATATTCCGCCCTTTTTTGTAAAAACGTGTAATACGTTATGTATACCCTCACCCTACGGGTAGGAGGGTATATATCATTTGATACGGCTCAAAAGTGTAACACATAGAAATATTCACATTAGAACCCGTCTCTTTGAACCAAATTCGATTCATGACTTTCTGAATCGTTTGAGCCATGTCCGTCTGTCCTGCTGGTACGCACGATAACTTTCGAAAGAGTTAAACAATCGCTCTGAAATTTAGCATGGGTTAATATTATTCCAAAACTGCTTATGGGATTGCATATGGGCTATATGGCCACACCCCTTCGGGTATATTCCATACAAATCTGCTATTTCGCCTCCTTTATAAATCGTGTAATAAAATTCTGTATTAAGTAAAGCTATAGCTAGACAAAGATTTGGACAAAAACTTGGAAGTCTGGCAACTTCCGTTCTGGTACCTCCCATACAATTTTCGAGAAAAAACTCTGCTTTCTTTTCGTCCTTTTTGTAAAAACGTGTAATACAATATATAATATATCACCCTACGGGTAGGAGGGTATATATAATTTGATACGGCTCAAAAGTGTAACACATAGAAATATCCACATTAGACCCCAGGTGTCTTTGAACCAAATTCGATGTATGACTTTCTGAATCGTTTGAGCCAAGTCCGTCTGTCCTGCTGTTACGCACGATAACTTTCGAAAGAGTTAAATAATCGCTTTGAAATTTGGCATTGGTTAATATTTTCCCAAAACTGCTTATGGGATTTCATATGGGCTATGGCCACACCCCTTCGGTTACCTCCCATACTAATCGTCTATTTCGCCGACTTTAGAAATCCAGTCATAATATCATTACGACCAACGCGATCTTGTCCACATTCCGTATTTAGTAAATCTATAGCTAGACAAAGGTTTGGACAAAAACTTGGAAGTCTTCACCTCCCCTTCTGGTACCACACATACAAATGTACCATCCCGCTTTCCTGATAAATTGTGTAGTAATATCGATATGCCCAACGCGATCTTGCCAAATTCTGTATTATATAAAGCTATAGCTAGACAAAGATTTGGACAAAAACTTGGAAGTCTGGCAACTCCCCTTCTTGGGCAACATCCCTCCTACCTAAGAAATCGGCTCAAAAGTGTAACACATAGAAATATCCACATTAGACCCCAGGTGTCTTTGAACCAAATTCGATGTATGACTTTCTGAATCGTTTGAGCCAAGTCCGTCTGTCCTGCTGTTACGCACGATAACTTTCGAAAGAGTTAAATAATCGCTTTGAAATTTGGCATTGGTTAATATTTTCCCAAAACTGCTTATGGGATTTCATATGGGCTATGGCCACACCCCTTCGGTTACCTCCCATACTAATCGTCTATTTCGCCGACTTTAGAAATCCTGTCATAATATCATTACGACCAACGCGATCTTGTCCACATTCCGTATTTAGTAAATCTATAGCTAGACAAAGGTTTGGACAAAAACTTGGAAGTCTTCACCTCCCCTTCTGGTACCTCACATACAAATGTACCATCCCGCTTTCCTGATAAATTGTGTAGTAATATCGATATGCCCAACGCGATCTTGCCAAATTCTGTATTATATAAAGCTATAGCTAGACAAAGATTTGGACAAAAACTTGGAAGTCTGGCAACTCCCCTTCTTGGGCAACATCCCTCCTACCTAAGAAATCGTGTAATAATATCAATATGGCAAACGCGATCTGGCATAAATTCTGTATTTAGTAAAGCTATAGCTAGAAAAAGCTTTGGACAAAACTTGGAAGTCTGGCAACTCTCCTTCTGGTACCTTCCATACAAATGTACCATCCCGCCTACTATAGAAATCGTGTAATAACACCAATATGCCCAACGCGATCTTGCCAAATTCTGTATTATATAAAGCTATAGTTAGACAAAGATTTGGACAAAAACTTTTAAGTCTGGCAACTCCCCTTCTTGGGCAACATCCCTAGTACCTTAGAAATCGTGTAATAATATCAATATGGCAAACGCGATCTGGCATAAATTTTGTATTAAGTAAAGCTATAGCTAGACAAAGTTTTGGACAAAAATGTGAAAGTCTGGCAACTTCCTTTCTGGTACTTCCCATAAAATTTTCGAGAAACAACTCTGATTTCTATTCGTCCTTTCTGTAAAAACGTGTAATACAATATTTATACCCTCACCATACGGGTAGGAGGGTATATATCATTTGATACGGCTCAAAAGTGTAACACATAGAAATATTCACATTAGAACCCAAGTCTCTTTGAAACAAATTCAATTCATGACTTTCTGAATCGTTTGACCCATGTCCGTCTGTACGTCCGCTGTCCTGCTGGTACGCACGATAACTTTCGGAAGAGTTATACAGTCGCTTTGAAATTTGGCATGGGTTATTATTTTCCCAAAACGGTTTATGGGCTATATTGCCACACCCTTTCGGGTAGCTCCCATAGAAATCGTATATTTCGGCCACTTTAGAAATTCTGTAATAATATCAATATGACCAACGCGATGTTGTCCAAATTTTGTATATAGTAAACCTATAGCTAGACAAAGTTTTGGACAAAAAAACCTCCCATACAATTTTCGAGAAACAACTCTGCTTTCTATTCGTCCTTTCTGTAAAAGCGTGTAATACAATATTTATACCCTCACCCTACGGGTAGGAGGGTATATATCATTTGATACGACTCAAAAGTGTAACACATAGAAATATTCACATTAGAACCCAAGTCTCTTTGAACCAAATTCGATTCATGACTTTCTAAATCGTTTGAGCCATGTACGCCCGTTGTTAACTAATCGCTTTGTAATTTGGCATTGGTTAATATTTTCCCAAAACTGCTTATGGGATTTCATATGGGCTATGGCCACACCCCTTCGGTTACCTCCCATACAAATCGTCCATTTCGCCCACTTTAGAAATCCTGTCATAATATCAATACGATCAACGCGATCTAGTTAAAATTCTGTATTTAGTAAATCTATAGCTAGACAAAGTTTTGGACAAAAACTTGGAAGTCTTGCACCTCCCCTTCTGGTACCTTCCATACAAATGTACCATCTCGTGTAATATTATGAATATTACCAACGCGATCTTGCCAAATTCTGTATTATGTAAAGCAATAGCTAGACAATGATTTGGACAAAAACTTGGAAGTCTGGCAACTCCCCTTCTGGTACTTCCCATACAAATGTACCATCCTGCCTACCTTAGAAATCGTGTAATAATATCAATATGCCAAACGTGATCTGGCATAAATTTTGTATTAAGTAAAGCTATAGCTAGACAAAGTTTTGGGCAAAAACTTGGAAGTCTTGCACCTCCCCTTCTGGTACCTCCCATACAAATGTACCGTGCCGCCTTCCTGATAAATCGTGTAATAATATCGATATGCCCAACACGATCTTCCCCAAATTCTGTATTTAGTAAAGCTATAGCTAGACAAAATCTTGGACAAAACTTGGAAGTCTGGCAACTCTCCTTCTGGTACCTTCCATACAAATGTACCATCCCGCCTTCCTTAGAAATAGTGTAATAATATCAATATTGCCCAATGCGATCTGGCCCAAATTTTGTATTTAGTAAAGCTATAGCTAGACAAAGTTTTGCGCAAAAACTTTGAAGTCGGGCAACTCCCCTTCTGGTACCTCCCATACGAATATACCATCCCGCCTACCTCAGAAATAGTGTAATTATATAAATTCGCTCAACGAATCTTTCCGAAATTCTATATATTATGTAAAGCTTTAACTACATAAAATTGTCTAGAAAAAACTCTGCTTTATATTCCGCCCTTTTTTGTAAAAAAGTGTAATACGATATGTATACCCTCACCCTACGGGTAGGAGGGTATATATCATTTGATACGGCTCAAAAGTGTAACACATAGAAATATTCACATTAGAACCCGTCTCTTTGAACCAAATTCGATTCATGACTTTCTGAATCGTTTGAGCCATGTCCGTCTGTCCTGCTGGTACGCACGATAACTTTCGAAAGAGTTAAACAATCGCTCTGAAATTTAGCATGGGTTAATATTATTCCAAAACTGCTTATGGGATTGCATATGGGCTATATGGCCACACCCCTTCGGGTATATTCCATACAAATCTGCTATTTCGCCTCCTTTATAAATCGTGTAATAATATCAACATGCGCAAGTTCGATCTTGGGCAAATTCCGTATTTAGTAAAGGTAAAACTGGACAAAGATTTGGACAAAAACTTGGAAGTCTGCCAACTCCCCTTCTGGTACCTCCCATACAAATGAACAATCCCGCCACTTATAAACCGTGAAATATTATGAATGTGACCAACGCGATCTTGGCCAAATTCTGTATGAAGTAAAGCTATAGCTAGACAAAGTTTTGGACAAAAACTTGGAAGTCTGCCAACTCCCCTTCTGGTACCTCCCATACAAATGAACAATCCCGCCACTTATAAACCGTGAAATATTATGAATGTGACCAACGCGATCTTGGCCAAATTCTGTATTAAGTAAAGCTATAGCTAGACAAAATCTTGGACAAAACTTGGAAGTCTGGCAACTTTCCTTCTGGTACCTTCCATACAAATGTACCATCCCGCCTTCCTTAGAAATTCTGTAATAATATCAATATGACCAACGCGATGTTGTCCAAATTTTGTATATAGTAAACCTATAGCTAGACAAAGTTTTGGACAAAAAAACCTCCCATACAATTTTCGAGAAACAACTCTGCTTTCTATTCGTCCTTTCTGTAAAAGCGTGTAATACAATATTTATACCCTCACCCTACGGGTAGGAGGGTATATATCATTTGATACGACTCAAAAGTGTAACACATAGAAATATTCACATTAGAACCCAAGTCTCTTTGAACCAAATTCGATTCATGACTTTCTAAATCGTTTGAGCCATGTACGCCCGTTGTTAACTAATCGCTTTGTAATTTGGCATTGGTTAATATTTTCCCAAAACTGCTTATGGGATTTCATATGGGCTATGGCCACACCCCTTCGGTTACCTCCCATACAAATCGTCCATTTCGCCCACTTTAGAAATCCTGTCATAATATCAATACGATCAACGCGATCTAGTTAAAATTCTGTATTTAGTAAATCTATAGCTAGACAAAGTTTTGGACAAAAACTTGGAAGTCTTGCACCTCCCCTTCTGGTACCTTCCATACAAATGTACCATCTCGTGTAATATTATGAATATTACCAACGCGATCTTGCCAAATTCTGTATTATGTAAAGCAATAGCTAGACAATGATTTGGACAAAAACTTGGAAGTCTGGCAACTCCCCTTCTGGTACTTCCCATACAAATGTACCATCCTGCCTACCTTAGAAATCGTGTAATAATATCAATATGCCAAACGTGATCTGGCATAAATTTTGTATTAAGTAAAGCTATAGCTAGACAAAGTTTTGGGCAAAAACTTGGAAGTCTTGCACCTCCCCTTCTGGTACCTCCCATACAAATGTACCGTGCCGCCTTCCTGATAAATCGTGTAATAATATCGATATGCCCAACACGATCTTCCCCAAATTCTGTATTTAGTAAAGCTATAGCTAGACAAAATCTTGGACAAAACTTGGAAGTCTGGCAACTCTCCTTCTGGTACCTTCCATACAAATGTACCATCCCGCCTTCCTTAGAAATAGTGTAATAATATCAATATTGCCCAATGCGATCTGGCCCAAATTTTGTATTTAGTAAAGCTATAGCTAGACAAAGTTTTGCGCAAAAACTTTGAAGTCGGGCAACTCCCCTTCTGGTACCTCCCATACGAATATACCATCCCGCCTACCTCAGAAATAGTGTAATTATATAAATTCGCTCAACGAATCTTTCCGAAATTCTATATATTATGTAAAGCTTTAACTACATAAAATTGTCTAGAAAAAACTCTGCTTTATATTCCGCCCTTTTTTGTAAAAAAGTGTAATACGATATGTATACCCTCACCCTACGGGTAGGAGGGTATATATCATTTGATACGGCTCAAAAGTGTAACACATAGAAATATTCACATTAGAACCCGTCTCTTTGAACCAAATTCGATTCATGACTTTCTGAATCGTTTGAGCCATGTCCGTCTGTCCTGCTGGTACGCACGATAACTTTCGAAAGAGTTAAACAATCGCTCTGAAATTTAGCATGGGTTAATATTATTCCAAAACTGCTTATGGGATTGCATATGGGCTATATGGCCACACCCCTTCGGGTATATTCCATACAAATCTGCTATTTCGCCTCCTTTATAAATCGTGTAATAATATCAACATGCGCAAGTTCGATCTTGGGCAAATTTAGTAAAGGTAAAACTGGACAAAGACTTGGACAAAAACTTGGAAGTCTGCCAACTCCCCTTCTGGTACCTCCCATACAAATGTACAATCCCGCCACTTATAAACCGTGAAATATTATGAATGTGACCAACGCGATCTTGGCCAAATTCTGTATTAAGTAAAGCTATAGCTAGACAAAGTTTTGGACAAAAACTTGGAAGTCTGGCAACTTCCGTTCTGGTACCTCCCATACAATTTTCGAGAAACAACTCTGCTTTCTTTTCGTCCTTTTTGTAAAAACGTGTAATATATATATAATATATCACCCTACGGGTAGGAGGATACATATCATTTGATACGGCTCAAAAGTGTAACACATAGAAATATCCACATTAGACCCCAGGTGCCTTTGAACCAAATTCGATGTATGACTTTCTGAATCGTTTGAGCCAAGTCCGTCTGTCCTGCTGTTACGCACGATAACTTTCGAAAGAGTTAAATAATCGCTTTGAAATTTGCCATTGGTTAATATTTTCCCAAAACTGCTTATGGGATTTCATATGGGCTATGGCCACACCCCTTCGGTTACCTCGATATGCCCAACGCGATCTTCCCAAATTCTGTATTATATAAAGCTATAGCTAGACAAAGATTTGGACAAAAACTTGGAAGTCTGGCAACTCCCCTTCTTGGGCAACATCCCTCCTACCTTAGAAATCGTGTAATAATATCAATATGGCAAACGCGATCTGGCATAAATTCTGTATTTAGTAAAGCTATAGCTAGAAAAAGCTTTGGACAAAACTTGGAAGTCTGGCAACTCTCCTTCTGGTACCTTCCATACAAATGTACCATCCCGCCTACTATAGAAATCGTGTAATAACACCAATATGCCCAACGCGATCTTGCCAAATTCTGTATTATATAAAGCTATAGCTAGACAAAGATTTGGACAAAAACTTTTAAGTCTGGCAACTCCCCTTCTTGGGCAACATCCCTAGTACCTTAGAAATCGTGTAATAATATCAATATGGCAAACGCGATCTGGCATAAATTTTGAATTAAGTAAAGCTATAGCTAGACAAAGTTTTGGACAAAAATGTGGAAGTCTGGCAACTTCCTTTCTGGTACTTCCCATAAAATTTTCGAGAAACAACTCTGATTTCTTTCCGTCCTTTTTGTAAAACGGTGTAATACAATTTTTATACCCTCACCCTACGGGTAGGAGGGTATATATCATTTGATACGGCTCAAAAGTGTAACACATAGAAATATTCACATTAGAACCCAAGTCTCTTTGAAACAAATTCGATTCATGACTTTCTATCCCATACAAATCTGCTATTTCGCCTCCTTTATAAATCGTGTAATAATATCATTTAGTGAAGGTAAAACTGGACAAAGATTTTGACAAAAACTTGGAAGTCTGCCAACTCCCCTCCTGGTACCTCCCATACAAATGTACCATCCTGTCATTTATAAACCGTGTAATATTATGAATATTACCAACGCGATCTTGCCAAATTCTGTATTATGTAAAGCAATAGCTAGACAATGATTTGGACAAAAACTTGGAAGTCTGGCAACTCCCCTTCTGGTACTTCCCATACAAATGTACCATCCTGCCTACCTTAGAAATCGTGTAATAATATCAATATGCCAAACGTGATCTGGCATAAATTTTGTATTAAGTAAAGCTATAGCTAGACAAAGTTTTGGACAAAAACTTGGAAGTCTTGCACCTCCCCTTCTGGTACCTCCCATACAAATGTACCGTGCCGCCTTCCTGATAAATCGTGTAATAATATCGATACTCCCAACACGATCTTCCCCAAATTCTGTATTTAGTAAAGCTATAGCTAGACAAAGTTTTGGGCAAAAACTTTGAAGTCGGGCAACTCCCCTTCTGGTACCTCCCATACGAATGTACCATCCCGCCTACCTCAGAAATAGTGTAATTATATAAATTCGCTCAACGAATCATTCCGAAATTCTATATATTATGTAAAGCTTTAACTACATACAATTTTCTAGAAAAAACTGCTTTATATTCCGCCCTTTTTGTAAAAACGTGTAATACGATATGTATACCCTCACCCTACGGGTAGGAGGGTATATATCATTTGATACGGCTCAAAAGTGTAACACATAGAAATATTCACATTAGAACCCGTCTCTTTGAACCAAATTCGATTCATGACTTTCTGAATCGTTTGAGCCATGTCCGTCTGTCCTGCTGGTACGCACGATAACTTTCGAAAGAGTTAAACAATCGCTCTGAAATTTGGCATTGGTTAACATTATTCCAAAACTGCTTATGGGATTTCATATGGGCTATGGCCACACCCCTTCGGTTACCTCCCATACTAATCGTCTATTTCGCCGACTTTGGAAATCCTGTCATAATATCAATACGACCAACGCGATCTTGTCAAAATTCTGTATTTAGTAAATCTATAGCTAGACAAAGTTTTGGACAAAAACTTGGAAGTCTTGCACCTCCCCTTCTGGTACCTTCCATACAAATGTACCATCTCGTGTAATATTATGAATATTACCAACGCGATCTTGCCAAATTCTGTATTATGTAAAGCAATAGCTAGACAAAGATTTGGACAAAAACTTGGAAGTCTGGCAACTCCCCTTCTGGTACTTCCCATACAAATGTACCATGCCGCCTTCCTGATAAATCGTGTAATAATATCGATATGCCCAACATGATCTTCCCCAAATTCTGTATTTAGTAAAGCTATAGCTAGACAAAGTCTTGGACAAAACTTGGAAGTCTGGCAACTCTCCTTCTGGTACCTTCCATACAAATGTACCATCCCGCCTACCTTAGAAATAGTGTAATAATATCAATATTGCCCAATGCGGTCTGGCCCAAATTTTGTATTTAGTAAAGCTATAGCTAGACAAAGTTTTTGGCAAAAACTTTGAAGTCGGGCAACTCCCCTTCTGGTACCTCACATACAAATGTACAATCCCGCCACTTATAAACCGTGTAATATTATGAATGTGACCAACGCTTATCTTGGCCAAATTCTGTATTAAGTAAAGCTATAGCTAGACAAAGTTTTGGACAAAAACTTGGAAGTCTGGCAACTTCCGTTCTGGTACCTCCCATACAATTTTCGAGAAACAACTCTGCTTTCTATTCGTCCTTTTTGTAAAAACAAATAAAATAAATTTTTTGTGTCTTCAACCACTCTGCTGCAACACAGACATTCGACACCACCGAATGCAAATATCCAACACTTTGTACTTCTGTATTTTTAAAAGTTTCAGTTTTTATCTTGAACTCAAATAATAAAGATCTTATTGAAAAAACGACGGATCTTTTTATTTTACTGGCGCAGTCGGTAGGATAGCTTCAAAAGAAGAAAATTCGTGATGCGATAGCGAGACTTTCCAATTCTAGCAATTTTTGTTTTGTTGTTATCCGAAAAAGAAAAGAACACGCTTATAGGCCCCTCGCGGGGGTTAACATCGTGTTAAGTTTTATTAAAAACCTCGACAGTAGCGCGAAACCGTAAAAACGCAATCTGCCTAAAACTAAAAACCTGACATTAAAAATCAGGAAGACGCCACAGAATTTGTGTGAGGTAATAAATCCAATTCGGTGACCTCTGGACCCCCGAAAGTGCTGTGTGTGCAAAAAAAAGAAAGAGAACTTAAAATAAGTGAAATAAAATAAGTCAAAAATAAAGAACATAGCCGTTAAGAACGAAATAAAAGTAGATTAATAAAAAACAAAAAAGGAAAAACTTGAATTAAGTGAAATATATAAACAGCATAATTATCAAGAACAAATCCAACCGGATAAATTAAAACAGGAAAAGAAGGAAGATAAATTAAATCAACATGCCTCAACCAGCAGCAGCACCAATAGTACCCCTATCAGACTCCAACATGTCCCAGGTAGCGTACCAAATCGGGAATGTGGAAAAATTTTACGGAAATCCACACTCTTTGTACACCTTCGTCAGCCGAATTGACTACATTCTTGCCCTTTACACCACCAATGATGTCCGGCAGCAACATATTTTGTTTGGACACGTCGAACGTTCCGTAAGTGGTGATGTTATGAGAACACTCGGAATGAGTAACATTACTAGCTGGGCCGAATTGCGACGACAGCTTATACTGAATTACAAGACGCAGACACCGAACCATACCTTACTGGAGGAATTTCGCAACACGCCATACAAGGGAAATGTGCGATCCTTTTTGGAGGAAGTTGAACGCCGTCGTCAAGTAATAATAAGTAAGTAATAATTAGAAAGTGATGTATCCGAGAAACTATTGTATTCAAAACTAATTAAAACAAGCATTGAGGGCTTAATTCAAAAATTGCCACTAAACATTTATATTAGAATGGTTAATCACGAAATACAGGATTTAAGATCGCTTATTAATATTTTACAAGAGAAGAACATGTACGAAAATGTCAACCACTCACAAAAGTCAATCCAAAAACATGATACATCCGAAAAACAATACAAGCCATTTACCCACAACTTGCCAATCCACGATACCGAATGTCTTATTCACACAAGTAACCGTCCACTCACTATCAATAAAAGTAAAGGGTGTTTTTTATTGGGGTATAGAACTTTAAGTTGGCATCACTTTTTTAACTGGCGGCCATTTTGTGAGCTGTCAAGTGATTAATATTTAGTTTGGTTTGCCATTTCATCGTGAACAGGTTGACAAAAGAACAACGCTTGCAAATCGTGCAAATTTATTTCGAAAATAATGGTTCAGTTCGCGAAGTTCACCGCAAGCTCCGTCCATTTTATGCCATTACATCCACAAAAACTGACTGTTTGGTGTGCTCTATGGGCTGGTGGAGTCATTGGGCCATACTTCTTCCGAAATAATGCTGGAGAGTCAGTTACCGTTAATGGAGACCGGTATAGAGCCATGATAACCGACTATTTTGTTCCCGAATTGGATGGCATGAATGTGGATGAGTTGTGGTTCCAACAAGTGGTTGAAAATTGGACCTGTATAATTGGCTTTATTCGAGCCAGCCGCGGCGGCCACATGCCCGAAATCATATTTAAACATTAATGGCATAAAATTATCCTTCCAATAAAGCCAAATTGATGGACATTAAAACGCTTTTCTTGTGTTTTATTTCAATTCGAAGTTCTATACCTCAATAAAAAACACCCTTTATCATTGTCCCATCCAATAATTTGTTCCCGGTACAGCACGAATTCTTATTGCATCCATTCTCCACAGATTATGATCTTTTAATAGGAAGAAAGATGTTAGCGCGGGCAAACGCTGTAATAGACTACAGTAAACAAACTGTAACACTTTACAATGACAAATACAAATTGACAAACCATAATATTGCACCCGAACAAAACCATTTTCAGAAGAGGTCAGATGAAGGGCCTTACACCACACAAGAAGGGCGTAATAAGAGTGATGACATACCAATTTCAAATCAAAAAACTAACAACGACCTACTCCACATTGTTAACCCGATCGCACCAAGACCTAACTCAAATCCTTTCAGATTGGAACATTTAAATTATGAGGAGAGGACAAAACTATGTGCATTACTAAGACAGTATCAGCACATACAATATCACGATGCTGATAAACTAACATTTACCAACAGGATAAAACACATAATTAATACTACGCATAATTTGCCAATTTACTCCAAACTATACAGTTACCCCCAGGCTTACGAACAGGAAGTCGAAACTCAAATACAGGATATGTTAGACCAGGGTATTATACGAACCAGTAACTCACCTAACAGTAGTCCCATTTGGGTGGTACCCAAGAAACAGGACGCATCAGGCCAGCAGAAATTTAGAATCGTAATAGACTACAGGAGATTGAACAAGATAACTGTTAGTGATCGACACCCTATTCCAAATATGGATGAGATCTTGGGGAAATTAGAAAAATGTACCTATTTTACCACCATAGATCTGGCAAAGGGTTTCCATCAAATCGAGATGGATACAGACTCAATTTCGAAAACTGCTTTTTCTACCAAACATGGGCACTATGAATATCTCCGTATGCCATTTGGTCTAAGAAATGCGCCAGCTACCTTTCAGAGGTTTATGAATGACATTTTTAAACCCCTCCTTGGAAAACATTGTCTCGTCTACTTAGACGATATAATTGTATTTCCCACGTCTCTTGACGAAAATATAAATTCACTCTGTTTAGTTTTCGAAAAATTATCTAAAGCCAATTTGAAACTGCAGCTTGATAAATGTGAGTTCTTACGACAAGAGACATCCTTTTTGGGACACGTTATAACAAAGGACGGGATGAAGCCAAACCCGGAGAAAATAAAAGCTGTTCAAAAATACCCTATCCCCACCAAAACTAAGGAAATTAAATCTTTCTTAGGATTAACGGGATATTACAGAAAATTTATTCCGAATTTCGCTGACATAGCGAAACCCATGACAAAAGTATTGAAAAAGGATTCGAAGATAAATATTCTAGACCCAGAATATATTTCGGCATTTGGGAAATTGAAACAATTAATTTCAGGCGACCCCATTTTGAGGATACCAGATTTCAACAGAAAATTTGTTTTAACAACAGACGCGAGTAATGTGGCACTGGGAGCTGTACTGTCACAGGACGGACATCCAATTACTTACATTAGCCGAACTCTGAACGACCAAGAAACAAATTATAGTGCCATTGAAAAGGAACTTCTTGCCATCGTATGGGCAACTAAAACTTTTCGCCATTACCTCTTGGGACGACACTTTGAAATAGCAAGTGACCATCAACCGTTATCCTGGTTATACCGAATGAAAGACCCAAATTCCAAATTAACTCGATGGAGGGTAAAATTGTCGGAGTATGATTTTGACATTAAATCTATAAAGGGAAGAGAAAATCATGTGGCCGATGCCTTGTCCAGAAAAAAAATAGAGCAGTCACACTTTAGTGAACAGACACAATATAGTGCCGAGGACGATAATAGTGATTTGATTTTTATCACCGAAAAACCAGCCAATACATTTAGCCGACAAGTGATTTTCTCAAAAGGTCTATCCAAAATAAGCCACGAAAAATATTTCAAGAAACAAATAACCCGCATTTCATACGATGATATGACAAGGGAAAAGGCCGAACGGTATTTGGTTGACCATTTCTGTGGAAAGACTAGTGTATTATACATAGACAGTGATGCCGATTTTGAAATAATTCAAAGTGCACACAGAGCCGTTATTAACACAAACCACACAAAGATCGTCCGTAGCCTTATTTTGCTGAAAAATATATCCACCTATGCAGAATTCAAGGAACTAATACTGAAAGCTCATGAGAAACTCTTACATCCTGGAATACAGAAGATGGCCAAACTTTTTAAAGAAACATATTACTTCCCGAACAGCCAACTACTCATACAAAATATTATCAATGAATGTCATGTTTGCAATTTAGCTAAAACAGAACATCGTGATACCAAGATGCCTATGAAAATTACACCTCGACCTAATTTTTGTCGCTAGAAGTTTGTAATAGACATCTACTCATCCGAGGGGAAACACTATGTTAGTTGCATAGACGTATACTCAAAATTTGCCACACTAGAACAAATACCAACAAAGGATTGGATTGAGTGCAAAAATGCTCTAATGCGAATATTCAATCATTTGGGTAAGCCCCAGTTACTAAAGGCCGATAGAGATGGAGCTTTCACTAGCCTAGCGTTAAAGCGTTGGTTAGAAAGCGAGGGAATTGAATTGCAACTAAATACCGCGATAGTGTAGCCGATATAGAAAGATTACATAAAACTATAAACGAGAAAATACGCATAATAAAAACATCTGATGATAATGAGGCAAAACTGAATAAAATTGAGACAATACTTTATGTTTACAATCACAAGACTAAACACGATACCACAGGAGAGACACAAGCACTCATTTTTCTTTATAACGGACAGCCGACTAGGAATACTCAAGAGGAGAAGGAAAAAAGAATAGACAAGATAAACAATGACCGACAGGAATACGAAATAGATACAAGATATAGAAAAGGACCATTACAAAAAGGAAAATTGGAGAATCCTTTCAAATCTAACAGGGACGTTGAACAAACAACGCCAGACCATTACAGGATGATTGACAGAAATAGGGTCACACATTATTATAAGTCACAATTCAAAAAACAAAAGAAAATTAATCAGAATCAAATTACACCCTAAAAATCATTCCTTATCCGGACCATAATAAATACCAATCAGATTACACTAGCACCACATCATATTTTGAACTTGACAATAAAATTTACACTCGAGAAAATATACAGATTGATGATGAGTGTATTTCCAAAATTGTATTGCACACAACACCAATTTGTAATTTTACACCGTTGTCAACACGGAATCGATTATGTATGTAGAACCAAACGTCATTGTAACTTGGAATTTAAGTACCACATTTGTAAAACAAAATTGTCAGTCCAAATCCGACTTAAGTATACAAGGCAATACAATTATTAGAATAAGCGATTGTAAATTGCAAATAAACGAAATAATTTTGTACGAAAATAAATTATCCCCCGAAATTGACCTAACACAAATGTACTCACCTTTGAAAATAACAAAAGTTAAAACAATTAAACACGATGATGTTCTAACAATCGTCTCAAAAAATAATACACTAATTTACATAATATTTGTAAGCATTATTATTGTACTTTTAATAATACTTTTATACTTAAAATATGTAACTACAAACCCAATTGTAATGATCTATTCCAAAATCAAGAAGCCACAAAAAGAGCAAGTACCAGAAATCGAATTAATACCCGTCGGCGACATCATAAACCGTTGGCTCTTCTTTAAGGGGAGGGAAGTAACGTAATTATACGTTTACCCTCGTATTTTTCAATACACGCGCTTCACTAAATAAATTTGAAACCTACAACAGAAACATCCAGCAAAGTCAGCAACTCAACGAAGCAAATACATTTTTTGTGTCTTCAACCACTCTGCTGCAACACACACATTCGACACCACCGAATGCAAATATCCAACACTTTGTACTTCTGTATTTTTAAAAGTTTCAGTTTTTATCTTGAACTCAAATAATAAAGATCTTATTGAAAAAACGTCGGATCTTTTTATTTTACTATCATTTGATACGGCTCAAAAGTGTAACACATAGAAATATCCACATTAGACCCCAGGTGTCTTTGAACCAAATTCGATGTATGACTTTCTGAATCGTTTGAGCCAAGTCCGTCGGTCCTGCTGTTACGCACGATAACTTTCGAAAGAGTTAAATAATCGCTTTGAAATTTGGCATTGGTTAATATTTTCCCAAAACTGCTTATGGGATTTCATATGGGCTATGGCCACACCGCTTCGGTTACCTCCCATACTAATCGTCTATTTCGCCCACTTTAGAAATGCTGTCATAATATTAATACGACCAACGCGATCTTGTCCACATTCCGTATTTAGTAAATCTATAGCTAGACTAAGTTTTGGACAAAAACTTGGAAGTCTTGCACCTCCCCTTCTGGTACCTCACATACAAATGTACCATCCCGCCTTCCTGATAAATCGTGTAATAATATCGATATGCCCAACACGATCTTCCCCAAATTCTGTATTTAGTAAAGCAATAGCTAGAAAAAGTTTTGGACAAAAACTTGGAGTTCTGGCAACTCCCCTTCTGATACCACCCATACAAATGTACCATCCCGCCTACCTTAGAAATCGTGTAATAATATCAATATGGCAAACGCGATCTGGCATAAATTTTGTATTAAGTAAAGCTATAGCTAGACAAAGTTTTGGACAAAAATTCGGAAGTCTGGCAACTTCCTTTCTGGTACTTCCCATACGAGGAAAATAAATTAATAATAATAATATTTATTGTGTACATTTATCTTCAAGAATTAAAGAGTTTAGGAATTTTATTCCTCTTCTACTTTGTAGTTTCAAGGTAATACTTAATATCACTTTTGCAAATGTATGATGCTTAATATTTATTTAATGGAAGGAAAAAATTTCAAAAACCTATTTAAAGCAATTTTATTAAAATAACTAAAAACTAAGGTAAAACTCTAAAGTAAAATTATACTGAAACTATTTCATTGATATGTGTGTACTGCGACTGTTGACATCTTAGTGTGAAGTTTCTTGTAATTCTAGATATTTTAACATTCACAAGTTCCGCGCCAGCTAGGGTGTGTAAACCTCTAGTAGAGTAGTGCCATGGTAGCTTCAATATAATTTTTAAAACCTTATTTTGAGCTATTTGCAGTTTTTTAGTATGACACGCTGCCATTGAAGACCATACAGATGCACCATAAAGTAATAATGGTTGGAATATAGATTTAAAAACCAGCATTTTGTTCTGAATATTCAAGCCGGAGTTTCTATTTCTAATAGGGTACATCATTCTAGTAACCTTATTGATTTTGTCTACCACATATGGAATATGGTCTTTGAATTTCAATCTGGGATCCAAAACAATACCTAAATATTTCACATTTTTATCCCAAGGGACGTTGTGATTCATGAAACGGAGAGGTACTTGTGGCACAAAACATTATTTTCGTTTCCTTGTGAAGTAAATTGCTTGTGTTTTATCTGGGTTTACGAGAATGTTCCATTTTGTGACATATTTGTGTAAATCGGCTAACGCAGATTAGAGGTTATGTACAATGTCAGATGAATGGATATTAGAACTAAGAATCGACGTGTCGTCAGCGAAAATAGACGTTGTGCATTCTGGAAAGATGGGGATATCTGCCGTAAAAATATTATATAAAGTGGGCGATAGACATGATCCTTGCGGACATCCTGCCCTTATATGTACTTGGTCCGAGAATGCAGAAACCAAAAAGACATTGAATGACCGATCAGTTAGGAAGCTCTGAAGAATTTTTATAATTTCTAATGGGAAATTGAGTGTGTTTAATTTAAAAATCAATCCGTTGTGCCATACAGAGTCGAAAGCAGATTTTATGTCCAGGAGCACCATTCCAGTTGACTTTCCTTGTATAAAATTTGAATGAACCAGGTTTCTAATTTTTAAAAGAGGTTGACTGGTGTTGTGTTCTCTCCTAAATCCAAACTGTTGAGGAGGGAGAATATTTTGTGTATCGATGTACTGCACAAGCTTTTCTTCTATTATTTTTTCCAAAAGTTTACTTAGAGAACATACCAGACTAATGGGTCTATACGAACTTGGATGTTCTGGTGGCTTATTTGGCTTCAATATTGGGATAGTTTTTGCTTTTTTTCCATTGTCTTGGAAAATAAGCTAATTTTAGACAAGAATTTATAATTGTTGTTAGATAAACAATTGCCTTTTTTGGTAACTTCTTCAGGCATCCAGACCTGGAGATTTTTTGTTTTTAAGTTTCTTGATGAGCAACCGTATTTTACTAGTATCGACTAGCTGTGCAATTATGTTGAGGGATCTAATGTTGTTTGCTACTTCATCGACTTCAGAAACCGTGGAAGCGTCGCTAAGATTGTGGGGAAACACTATGTTAGTTGCATAGACGTATACTCAAAATTTGCCACACTAGAACAAATACCAACAAAGGATTGGATTGAGTGCAAAAGTGCTCTAATGCGAATATTCAATCATTTGGGTAAGCCCCAGTTACTAAAGGCCGATAGAGATGGAGCTTTCACTAGCCTAGCGTTAAAGCGTTGGTTAGAAAGCGAGGGAATTGAATTGCAACTAAATACCGCGATAGTGTAGCCGATATAGAAAGATTACATAAAACTATAAACGAGAAAATACGCATAATAAAAACATCTGATGATAATGAGGCAAAACTGAATAAAATTGAGACAATACTTTATGTTTACAATCACAAGACTAAACACGATACCACAGGAGAGACACAAGCACTCATTTTTCTTTATAACGGACAGCCGACTAGGAATACTCAAGAGGAGAAGGAAAAAAGAATAGACAAGATAAACAATGACCGACAGGAATACGAAATAGATACAAGATATAGAAAAGGACCACTACAAAAAGGAAAATTGGAGAATCCTTTCAAATCTAACAGGGACGTTGAACAAACAACGCCAGACCATTACAGGATGATTGACAGAAATAGGGTCACACATTATTATAAGTCACAATTCAAAAAACAAAAGAAAATTAATCAGAATCAAATTACACCCTAAAAATCATTCCTTATCCGGACCATAATAAATACCAATCAGATTACACTAGCACCACATCATATTTTGAACTTGACAATAAAATTTACACTCGAGAAAATATACAGATTGATGATGAGTGTATTTCCAAAATTGTATTGCACACAACACCAATTTGTAATTTTACACCGTTGTCAACACGGAATCGATTATGTATGTAGAACCAAACGTCATTGTAACTTGGAATTTAAGTACCACATTTGTAAAACAAAATTGTCAGTCCAAATCCGACTTAAGTATACAAGGCAATACAATTATTAGAATAAGCGATTGTAAATTGCAAATAAACGAAATAATTTTGTACGAAAATAAATTATCCCCCGAAATTGACCTAACACAAATGTACTCACCTTTGAAAATAACAAAAGTTAAAACAATTAAACACGATGATGTTCTAACAATCGTCTCAAAAAATAATACACTAATTTACATAATATTTGTAAGCATTATTATTGTACTTTTAATAATACTTTTATACTTAAAATATGTAACTACAAACCCAATTGTAATGATCTATTCCAAAATCAAGAAGCCACAAAAAGAGCAAGTACCAGAAATCGAATTAATACCCGTCGGCGACATCATAAACCGTTGGCTCTTCTTTAAGGGGAGGGAAGTAACGTAATTATACGTTTACCCTCGTATTTTTCAATACACGCGCTTCACTAAATAAATTTGAAACCTACAACAGAAACATCCAGCAAAGTCAGCAACTCAACGAAGCAAATACATTTTTTGTGTCTTCAACCACTATGCTACAACACAGACATTCGACACCACCGAATGCAAATATCCAACACTTTGTACTTCTGTATTTTTAAAAGTTTCAGTTTTTATCTTGAACTCAAATAATAAAGATCTTATTGAAAAAACGTCGGATCTTTTTATTTTACTATCATTTGATACGGCTCAAAAGTGTAACACATAGAAATATCCACATTAGACCCCAGGTGTCTTTGAACCAAATTCGATGTATGACTTTCTGAATCGTTTGAGCCAAGTCCGTCTGTCCTGCTGTTACGCACGATAACTTTCGAAAGAGCTAAATAATCGCTTTGAAATTTGGCATTGGTTAATATTTTCCCAAAACTGCTTATGGGATTTCATATGGGCTATGGCCACACCCCTTCGGTTACCTCCCATACTAATCGTCTATTTCGCCCACTTTAGAAATGCTGTCATAATATTAATACGACCAACGCGATCTTGTCCACATTCCGTATTTAGTAAATCTATAGCTAGACTAAGTTTTGGACAAAAACTTGGAAGTCTTGCACCTACCCTTCTGGTACCTCACATACAAATGTACCATCCCGCCTTCCTGATAAATCGTGTAATAATATCGATATGCCCAACACGATCTTCCCCAAATTCTGTATTTAGTAAAGCAATAGCTAGAAAAAGTTTTGGACAACAATTTGGAGTTCTGGCAACTCCCCTTCTGATACCACCCATACAAATGTACCATCCCGCCTACCTTAGAAATCGTGTAATAATATCAATATGGCAAACGCGATCTGGCATAAATTTTGTATTAAGTAAAGCTATAGCTAGACAAAGTTTTGGACAAAAATTCGGAAGTCTGGCAACTTCCTTTCTGGTACTTCCCATACGAGGAAAATAAATTAATAATAATAATATTTATTGTGTACATTTATCTTCAAGAATTAAAGAGTTTAGGAATTTTATTCCTCTTCTACTTTGTAGTTTCAAGGTAATACTTAATATCACTTTTGCAAATGTATGATGCTTAATATTTATTTAATGGAAGGAAAAAATTTCAAAAACCTATTTAAAGCAATTTTATTAAAATAACTAAAAACTAAGGTAAAACTCTAAAGTAAAATTATACTGAAACTATTTCATTGATATGTGTGTACTGCGACTGTTGACATCTTAGTGTGAAGTTTCTTGTAATTCTAGATATTTTAACATTCACAAGTTCCGCGCCAGCTAGGGTGTGTAAACCTCTAGTAGAGTAGTGCCATGGTAGCTTCAATATAATTTTTAAAACCTTATTTTGAGCTATTTGCAGTTTTTTAGTATGACACGCTGCCATTGAAGACCATACAGATGCACCATAAAGTAATAATGGTTGGAATATAGATTTAAAAACCAGCATTTTGTTCTGAATATTCAAGCCGGAGTTTCTATTTCTAATAGGGTACATCATTCTAGTAACCTTATTGATTTTGTCTACCACATATGGAATATGGTCTTTGAATTTCAATCTGGGATCCAAAACAATACCTAAATATTTCACATTTTTATCCCAAGGGACGTTGTGATTCATGAAACGGAGAGGTACTTGTGGCACAAAACATTATTTTCGTTTCCTTGTGAAGTAAATTGCTTATGTTTTATCTGGGTTTACGAGAATGTTCCATTTTGTGACATATTTGTGTAAATCGGCTAAAGCAGATTAGAGGTTATGTACAATGTCAGATGAATGGATATTAGAACAAAGAATCGACGTGTCGTCAGCGAAAATAGACGTTGTGCATTCTGGAAAGATGGGGATATCTGCCGTAAAAATATTATATAAAGTGGGCGATAGACATGATCCTTGCGGACATCCTGCCCTTATATGTACTTGGTCCGAGAATGCAGAAACCAAAAAGACATTGAATGACCGATCAGTTAGGAAGCTCTGAAGAATTTTTATAATTTCTAATGGGAAATTGAGTGTGTTTAATTTAAAAATCAATCCGTTGTGCCATACAGAGTCGAAAGCAGATTTTATGTCCAGGAGCACCATTCCAGTTGACTTTCCTTGTATAAAATTTGAATGAACCAGGTTTCTAATTTTTAAAAGAGGTTGACTGGTGTTGTGTTTTCTCCTAAATCCAAACTGTTGAGGAGGGAGAATATTTTGTGTATCGATGAACTGCACAAGCTTTTCTTCTATTATTTTTTCCAAAAGTTTACTTAGAGAACATACCAGACTAATGGGTCTATACGAACTTGGATGTTCTGGCGGCTTATTTGGCTTCAATATTGGGATAGTTTTTGCTTTTTTTCCATTGTCGTGGAAAATAAGCTAATTTTAGACAAGAATTTAAAATTGTTGTTAGATAAACAATTGCCTTTTTTGGTAACTTCTTCAGGCATCCAGACCTGGAGATTTTTTGTTTTTAAGTTTCTTGATGAGCAACCGTATTTTACTAGTATCGACTAGCTGTGCAATTATGTTGAGGGATCTAATGTTGTTTGCTACTTCATCGACTTCAGAAACCGTGGAAGCGTCGCTAAGATTGTGTGAAACCGTATGATTTGATTTAAATGTTTCGGCCAATATTTTAGTCTTGTCTTGTAGCGTATAGTATATATTGCTGAAGAAATTTTATACCTTTATACTTCTTTTTCAGAACTTTTGAAATTTTCCAAAAGAGAGAAGAAGCGGTTTGTACTGAGGATAACATTATATTCCATGAATTATTTCTGAAACGGTGTATTTCGAGGTATATTTCGTTGTTTAACTGTGTCATTATACGATGGTCGTTTACATCTCGATAACGCTTCCAGTTCCGCCTGTAGATATTTCTGTGTCGTATTAAAATCCTGATATTATTTGGCAAATGCTGCTTTGTTGGGGGAGTTCGATCGTGACTGTCATGATAGACGGACGTATAGCGGAGATCGTTACTCTATTCTTGCTTGACAAGTACTCGTATTCTTGCAATAAACTAATTTACAAAAACAAAAAGAGAAATAGACTCTTGCAAACTAAGTGACAAAAAAAATTATTGAGCTGGAAGCTCAAAACTCTAATTTATACGTAAAAAAAAACAATGATAACCATGTATCAAAACAATGTAATTCAAAAATAGACAGTGATAGAAAAAGAAAAAGCAATGTGCATAGCGAAACAATGGCTAAACAACTAAAAAATAATTATTACGATATTCTTGATAATGGCGAAGAATGCGATCAAGATTATTTACAACAGTTTGAAAAACATGTACAAGAAACCGAAAAACCAACAACATCTAGTAATTCTACAAACAGAGTGAACAACACAAACAATGCAAAAAACTCTACACTAAACTCTTCAAGTGAAGAGAGTAACATTAACAAAGAAAAAGCAAAAAACAATAATAAACATAAGAAAGTACCACCTATCAATATATTTGATGTGCAACCCAATGAACTAATAAACTTCCTAATAAATGGAATTAAAATAATTGATTTCAAAATTAAAGAGTTTGGCACTAAAAAAATATCACTGTTTTTGTCTTCAATGACTGACTTCATTACAGTTAAAGCTTATTTAGAAAAAACTAAAACTAAATTCTTCACCTTTACTCCAAAAGAACTGAAAACAAAAACATACTTACTAAAAGGCCTCAGTGCAGATACCGACCCTATTCAAATTTGTGACGAACTATGTAAATTCCAAAACGAGGATCTACAATTCGTTAAAGTAAACCGATTCACAACAAAAAAATCGGCTAAAGAAGGTTACGATCTTCCAATATATATGGTCTAAATAAGTGGAAATAGCAATGTTAATGAACTCAAAAAAATAAATGGACTTCTTTACCGTTGTGTTCGCTGGGAAGGTGCCAAAGCTTTTTTCATAGTGCCGCCAATTGTTACTTACCTCCTATGTGTGTAAAATGCAAAGAAACACACGAAATTGGAAAATGTGCTCTGAGTACAGTGACAACAGATGAAAGAGAGAAATTATTTTGCGTCTTGTGTAATAAATATGGTCATCCATCTTCATACAAAGGTTGCGAAAAATACAAAGAGATTCAACAAAAACTCCGCGCCAAGAAAGAGAGTTTTGCCTTTAACAGATCAAATAAACCATCGATTCATGTAAACCCTAACATAAGCTTTTCAGATGTTGTACAAAACAACAACACATTGAATGTAGATAACAACAACCCAATTCAACTTGCATTACAAGAACTTAATAAAACTATGTTAAATTTTTCTAATCAGATAATAAACCTACAAAAACAATTACAAATACAAACATCTAGAATAGATACAATTTTTTCTATGTTAAATTATGATTGAAACAATCGTTAAAAATTTAAATATAATAGAAATCAATGTAAATTCACTAATAAGATTAAACAGAAGATACGACTTAACTAATTTTTTAGACAAGTACAAACCAGACATAGCTCTACTCACTGAAACAAAACTCAATGTGAAACACAAATTAAACTTTAAAGATTATACTTTATTACGAAAGGATAGGATCAATGCTATAAGAGGGGGTGGAACGGCTATATTAATTAAAAAAGATATTAAATATAAACTAATCTCAAATAATATAGTAAACTCTTTTAAATTCCTTGAAACATGCATCGTTAAAATTCCATTATTGTCCAATAAAAAATTATATGTAATAGCAGCTTATTATCCTTCAAGCAACAATAGTAGTCTTTTCAACTCTGAATTTCTCAAACTTTTTTAATCTCTGAAATTAGAAAACGCTGACAATTTTTATATAATATCAGGAGATCTGAACTGCAAACATACCGATTGGGGGAATGCTTCTAATAATTCAAATGGCAATATGCTTAGAGAATGGCTTTGGAGTTACGAAATATATTACAGAAGTAAACTATATGCTTCTGATATGCCTTCATATCCACGTTGTGGTTCGTATATAGATATATGTATTGCTGACTCACGATTAGGTTTACTCAGGCAGAATGGCTCAACGAATTGTCTCAGAACTTTAGATTATGACAGCGATCATAACGCAATCCAAATCATTGTACAGAATGTTTGCAATGAACATCCACTTACGTTGTTTAGAGAAATGTCTACCCCTCAATTCAACTGAAAAAAGACCGATTGGAAAAGGTTTAAAAACCTTGTACAAATCGAGCTTGATAAATATGAGACCATCCCAAACCATAGGAACCTCACAAATTCAGAGGTAGACTTTTACTTAATAAGATTGAACAATATCATAAAGAGTGCAATAGATAAGACAGTTCCTCAATTTAAGACATGCGATTCAACTACAAAATATTCTAACCCAATCATAAGGAAACTGCAGAAAGAAAAGAGTAAGATACTAACTACCATTAAAAAAAAAAACCGATTGGAATGTTCCTTAACGCCGGATGATCTGAATTTTCTAAAGAATAAGTTAAAATTAATTAAGAAACTTATCAGTGATAATTTTGTTATATCCGTAAATAATAATTTTCGCGAGAGGCTTTTAAATTACAGCAGGAATAATACCAGTGAAATGTTTAATGAAGCTAAGAAACAATTTAGAATGGGACAACCTTGGAAGATAGACAGATTGAAAATTTCACAGGAGGACGAAAGTTTACTCATTAATGCAGGTATTCATCCAACTGAATTATAGAGGGAATCTGGGGATAATAGTTTTATAGTGAATGATCAAGATCAGATTTTGAATGTTATTGGCTCCTTTCTAGAATCCGTTCACTCTTTTAAAGAGATTGATCCTGAAAATAGCTTGAAGGTCGAAGTTGATAATTGCTTTTCCAGGTTTTTAGAATCGAAAACTGAATATGAGGATAATCAATCAACTATAACTACATTTCATGCAAATAAAAGGGCCAACGATCTCGATGAACTTGCCATGGATTATTTCTTTATTTCTAAGGATACAATCCTTTATATTTTTAATAACACTAGTCAACAGTCAAAATGTACTCGGGATGCGATAATTTTTTCTGTGTAGATAACCTTGACATGAGCACGAAAAACGCAATAAAAATTTTTTTTTTCGTTTGGTTTTTGTTTTATTTTTTTTTTTAATTTTTTTTTGGTTAATTTGTTTCGTCCGGCATAACTCGGGAACCACTAGCCCGATTTAATTGAATTAAATTTTAAAAAAAATCGATGCACGCGTTTCGCTTTTATTCGCAATTGAGTAAAGGTATGAATTTCAAAAATTTCAAATTTTCATATATTTTTGTCACCCAACAAATTTTAATTTTTTTTGTAATAAAAAAGAAAAAACCTTACCATAGACAAAGTTGTGCATATGTCGAGCAAATTTTTGAAATTCATACCTTTACTCAATTGCGAATAAAAGCGAAACGCGTGCATCGATTTTCATGATCTTTGTCTCATTTTGCTCATAGGTTATGTGACTTTACGTAAAAGTAATAAGATTTGACATTTTTTTTCATTTTGGATTTTTTATGGATTTTTTAAAAAAAAAAAATTTAAATCTTTAGGCAAAAAATAAGTTTTTTCCTTTATATATTCATTTTTAACTTGGAAACTGTTGCTTGTATAGGAAAACAATATATGAACAGATTAAGGGAATTGTAATTTTAAATTTTTTAAAATTTAATTCAATTAAATCGGGCTAGTGGTTCCCGAGTTATGCCGGACGAAACAAATTAACCAAAAAAATTTTTTTAAAATTTAAAAAAAAAAAAATAAAACAAAAACCAAACGAAAAAAAAAATTTTTATTGCGTTTTTCGAGCTCATGTCAAGGTTATCTACACAGAAAAAATTATCGCATCCGGAGTACATGAATTTTTTTTCATTTTGTTGAGTAGTGTAATTTGAGAAGTAAACTCTCCTCAGGTATTGACAATATTCCCAACATAGTTTTGAGAAATATTCCCGAGGTAATGTCACTGGAATATTGTACAATTTTTAATAATATTCTTAACAACTCATACTTTCCTCGTGCATGGAAAATTGCAAAAGTGGTAGTTCTACCCAAGAAAAATAAGGATTGTTGTAACCCTAGAAACTTTCGCGCAATTAGCTTACTTCCAAATATAAGTAAAATTTTTGAAATATGTGTTGACAATAATATAACTCATCTTTGTGAGAAAAATCATTTAATATGTAATAGGCAATTTGGATTTAAATATAGACACTCGACTATACATGCAATACATTTGTTTGTCTCCAATATCTATTGGAACTTAAACAAATCATTATGTACTGGTCCTTGTCTAATAGATTTTGAAAAAGCTTTCGATAGCATTTGGATCCCAGGTCTAATATATAAACTATTAGAATACAAATTTCCCGTACACTTCATTATACTTATTCATAATATGCTTAATAATAAATCGTTTATAGTCAGTAATAATAATCAGATGAGTACAAGGAAATATACTATAGTAAATGGCCTACAACAGGGAACAGTAAATTCCCCAACTCTATTTAATTTATTTATCCATGGCCTATTGAATAAAATTGATAATATCATCGGCTTTGCTGACGATATAATTGTCTATCATTCCGATGACAAAGTTGGAAAAATCAATGAAAACCTCCAATACTATTATGATACGGTGGAAAATTATGCCAACGATTGGAAGATGAGAATTAATACCAATAAATGTGAGACTATCCTTTTTCGACCTCCTGTAGGAAAATGCAATTACAACGTGAAACGCAATTGGAAAGAATTTAGAATACTGGCTAATTCAGGTATAGCTATACCGAATAAACAAATCGTCAAATATCTTGGGATTAATCTGGATAATTTTCTATATTTTAATAACCATATAAATTCACAAATTATAAAGGCCAGAAACGCATTTTTTATGTACAAATCTTTATTTTTTTCAAAATACATTAGACCAACAGTGAAGGTCTTATTATATCAATTTTTAATCCGACCCATCTTGACTTACGGCTGCCAAATTTGGTTTAACATTTCTCCATCGTACATGGAGAAAATTAGAATATTTGAGAGAAAATGTCTGAGAGCATGTACATCGCTATATAGATCCTCAAGTAGTAACTTTACTAAATATGTTTCAAATAAAAAACTTTATAAGGTAGCTGAAATTAGTAGAATTGATAACTTCATTATACATCTTATTAGGAACCACATCGTGAGAAGCATGGAATGCAAGGAAAATAATTTAATTATGGCTCCGTATTATGTCAATGGACAATACATACAAGAAACATTACAAAGCGGATTCGTACCACCTGAAGCGTTTTTGTACCTAGATAACAAAGGATTTATCCAAAATGAAATCGGTATCCCAATATTTTACCACATACATAGACGAGCCAATAACAAAACTATTGTTTGTAGAGAGATTACTGTTAACAATCGCAGATTTGATACTAGCATTTATGCTGAAGATAAAAACATATTACCCCACATTAAAACAAAAAATATTGGTGGTTCACCGAATAATTTTCTCATTTTTCTTACACTTTTTACCAACCTGACTGTAGCTTTGATCCTATCTCCTTTTGTAATATAAAAGTAATGTTTTCACAACTTTTTTCGTTACATAATATATATATTTATTTACCTACTTTTGGCGTAACAAATAATATTTATATTTAAAAAATAATGTAATATATTCTATAAAATATTTGAGAGCCCGAATATGGGACAGCGTATAACAAACCATATTACCTACTATTTGTTTATTTTTAGTTTAAAATATATACATTTTGTTTAAATAAACAATTCAAAAAAAAAAAATGTGCTTTGTTGGTGTTGGTGTACGTTTTGGCACGCTTTTATTTATAGCAGTTTTAATGACGCTAGTAAAAATATTTACCATGTTGTCAATTTGGGAACAGTTTGATATATTAGATATGTCGTCCAACGCAGGAAGATTTCTATGTATACTATTTACATATCTTATCCAATTTGCTTTATTAAAATCGTAAAAATGGTTATCACGTTTTTCATATCGCATATTTAAAACGGTAGAAATGGGAAGATGATCTGATCCAAGATCGTTAATAGGGCTTGTGGTGGCAAAATGTTGAGGAATGTTTGACAGGAAAAAGTCTAATGTGGACGGCTGCCTTCTAACATCCGCGGAAATGTATGTACTTTCAGAAGGAAACATTATATACAGGTCGTCAGATCTCAGCTTTTCGTATAGTATATTTCCCCAAGTGTTACTCCTTTGGCAACCCCAGTATCTATGTCTACAGTTTAGATCTCCACCCAATACATAATTGTTGCAACTAACAGGAAAATATATTGATAGAATCACCGTTTACAAATACCTTTATACCCACATTTTCTATTAAAGATGTATTTTGAGGGTTAATCAACTGGTGTTCCACATTTTTATTTATAAGAATCGCAACACCTCCACCTCTTCCATTTTTGCGATCACATCTATAGCAACAAAAATCCAGTTTAATTGAAATATTACTTTTTAACCAAGTTTCGTTTAGTAAACAGATGTCAACATTGTGCAATTTTAAAAAATCTAAAAGTTCATCTTTCTTGTTTCGAATTCCGCGGGCATTCCAACAAATTAGTTTTATAAAATTATTCATTTATATAAAAATTTACATGCTAGATTTGTTAGCACACCGAATTGGTCAGCTCTCGATTTACACTTGCTTAAACCAGTGATCAGCTCAAAGGTAAGAAGTTTAATTTCTTCAAATGAAAACAGGTTTTCATTTTTGGAATTTCCATTAATTTGAATGTTTTCCCAATAATTTGTGTTTGGCGATTGATTTTGGTTCAACGAATTTGGGAAATTTTCGTCAAAATTAAATTTATTATTATAAGTCCGTTCTTGTACGACTTCTCTCCGTATATTAGATCGTGTTGGTTGTGCACGTTTCCTTATTTTTAAGTATTTTTCCCTGCTAGGGCAATTTGGTGACATGGATTTGTGAGCACCATTGCAATTTGCAAATTTTTCGGTTGTAGCTTTGCAGTCAGAAGATTTCTGGTTTCCTGCACAGTTAGCACAAAATGTTTTTACTTTGCATCGACTGGATCCGTGCCCAAACATCTGACAGTTATGGCATTGAGTCAGCTTCGATTTATTGGGCTTTTGATATTCCCACCTGATCCGTATACGTTGAAGAGACCAATAGTTTTGGCGTAGTTCCTTTATGGTTATTGATTTTTTCTCAAAATAAACCACGTAAATAATTTGTTCGGTACCATAATCCCTGGGTCGTGTTGCGATTTTTACGTCAAGGCATTTCAGACCCATATTCGTGAGATGTTGTTTGACAACTGCAGGATCCATTTTGTCTAATCCCAAAAGTACAGCTTTATACGGCTTTTTATTTTGGAAGCATATGTAAAAAATTCATTCTGAAAATTTTTAACTAACTTATCGCAAATAAGATCAAAATCTGTTTTGTTTTCATTAATTTATTCAAATCTTACCTCTCTAACTGGCGTTGTTTTGTATCAATTGATAATTGCAATTCGGACTTCTATTTGGCTACTTCTGGTGTCCCTCAGGCTAGTATTTTAGGGCCACTTCTTTTTATTTTATTCATTAATGATATTGTTAGTTGCTTTCATTTCTGCAAATTCCTTTTATATGCCGATGACATAAAGTTGTTTTCTGGTATATCTACTGTCCAGGATTCTTTTCGTTTTCAAGAAGATATTGATAGACTATTCAGTTGGTGTGAATTAAATCATTTACCATTGAATATTGCGAAATGTTTTTACTTTCCCTTTGGAAGACGCTTACGAATGATTGATTCTCTATATTATATCAGCAATGAATTTTTGAAAAAAGTTAATAATATATTGGATTTAGGTGTTGTTTTTGATCCAAAATTAAGTTTTAATTTACATGTAGAATACATAATGCCGAAGGCCTACTCAGTTCTGGCTTTTATTAAACGTAATAGTAAGGATTTCATTGATCCTTATACTCGTAAATTGCTATATACAACTTTCGTTAGATCAAAGCTTGAATATGCGTCAATCGTTTGGAGGCCATATTATATAGTTCATATTGATCGAATTGAAAGACTTCAAAGAAAATTTATTAAATTTGCACTATTTTCCATTAGTTTTTCTAGCCCTCTGCCCTAATACATCTTGATACATTAACTAACCGCCGTTCTAAGAGTTCTATAATATTTATTTTCAAATTGATATCTGGATTGATAGACTGCCCTCTACATCTAAATCTTATTGGCTTCAACGCTCCTGCTAGACATTTACGTTTTATAGAATATTTTAATCTGCCTGTACATAGATGTAACTACTCTTTCAATGAACCTATTTCACGAGCCTTAAAAGAATTTAATACTATAAATATGAAACATGATTAAGATTTTTCATTGTCTTTGAATAAGTTTAATGAAATTTTAGATTTATTTTACTCCTAGTTATAAGCTAGTCTGTAAGGATTGTAATGTTCCCTAGACTATAAATAAATAAATAAAAAAGTTTTAATCCTATAAAAATTTTCCTTATCGAATATTCGGTTATTTTCAATAGTGCATTTTAAGATAGTTATGGGTGGTATATTTTCCTTATGTATTTTATCGATAACAACATCAGCTGTCCCGCTATCATCGTCTATGGTTTGGAGAGGGTGATAATAGTTTTGGTTCTCTTCTCTTGAGGGAGAACCGGTATTTTTTGTATTTTTTGCTCATAGTGTTTAGCCTGTCAGCGGCAACAGCATTTTCAGATCGTTGGCGTTTAATGTTGTTGTTAACTCTATATAAAATTATGGGTAGCTGTCTGGGAAGGCGCCAAGCTGAAACTGGTGAGGATGAGGGACATCCCTAAGCTCACAAAAGCGACGGTGTACGTTAAAGGATGGGGCAGCGACTTCACAACAGAACGCATGCTCAAACTCTTTGGCCAGCAGAACAAAGGACTGGACGTAACGAGGTGGGAAGTCTCCCGCAGTCTGTCCTTGTGGTGGGCTTGGATCAACTCTCCATGTCCAGCCTGGCCAAGACGAAAGCTGTCTTTTTCAAAATCGGTAAGGCCAGGGTCGGCATGAAGACCCTGAAAAAGAGCCCACAGAAGAAAGAGACTGCGATGTAGAGAAGTGTCCAGCGCAGTCCAAAAATGAAGAGGGAGCCGAATCCATCTCCGACTCCCAAGAAGCCCGTTTATTGGAGGACCTATGATTGAGGTCATCCAGATAAACCTCCATCGGAGCGAAACGGCAACAAACGCTTTGATGGAAAAAATAAATAAAGGTAAGACTCATATCGCTTTGATCCAGGAACCATGGACGATTCGAAACAAGGTTACTGGATTGAACCATGTCAACTACCAACTATTCTATGCAAATACGGGAACTAGACCAAGGACCTGTATCATATGCCACAAAAACTTATGTTATCTTTTCTCTTCAGTGTTGTCAACATCGGATGCAACAGTACTGAAACAGGGGAATGGGAACGTATACCTTGCGTCAGTATATCTGCCTTTTGACTCACCGACATTACCACCTACGTCGGAACTGCAACGCCTTGTGAGGAGAGCCAAACAAACAGGTAACGAAGTACTAGTAGGTTGCGACGCTAACTCTCACCACGTTGCGTGGGGTAGTACTAACATTAATAAACGGGGACAAGCCCTAGTAGAATTTTTGAATATTAACGACCTAATACCTCTTAACATAGGAAACACAGCTACCTTTGTTAATAAAATTAGGGAAGAAGTATTAGATATAACAATATGTTCAGAAAATCTTATAGACGAAATACAGGAGTGGAGGGTCTCTAGAGAACATTCCTTTTCTGACCATCGTTACATACGATTTAAGATAGCAAGGCCACCGCCAAACCCAATAAACTTTCGAAATAAGGCCAAAACGAAATGGGCCAAATTCGCGAAGTTAATTAGAGAAAGACTAGGGCATGAAGAGTATGAGTGCCTAAGTGTTGAAGACATCGACGACAAGGTTGATAACATTACGGAGATTCTAGTGAAGTCATTCGAAGAAAGCAGAGATACCGATTCATAGGGATAATGAAGTTCAACAAAGTTGTATCATTACAGACCATATGGTCAAAGATGCCTTAAAGAGCTTCTCACCATTTAAGGCATCAGGACCTGATGGAATCTTTCCGGCACTACTACAGATGGAGGCTCACTACATGTCAACTCATCTAGCCGTTATTTTCACAGCATGCCTATAATTCTCATACACGCCGAAAGCCTGGCAGGAGGCAAGAGTTGTTTTCATACCCAAACCAGGCAAGGCAAGTTATGCAACACCTAAGGCTTATCGACCAATAAGCCTAACATCTTTCTTACTCAAAACCATGGAGCGCATAGTGGATACCATGATCAAAAGTAAGATTCCAAGCGAAATGCTAAAATTTAAACAACATGCATACGTTAAAGGACGGTCAGTGGACACCGCCCTACACGAGGTAGTGCAAAACATAGAAGAATCCTTCAATGGGAAAATGTACACACTTGCGGTATGCATTGACATTGAAGGAGCGTTCAATAATGTACAGACCAACACACTAATTCAATCCTTAGACCAGTTCGAGGTGGACCGGGCTCTCCGAGACTGGATAAGCCACATGCTAAGGAATAGATGGATTAACTGTGGGTCTCACGAAATACAAATAAGAGACAAAGTATCACAGGGAACACCACAAGGAGGTATTTTATCACCACTCCTATGGGTTACCACTATTAACAGTCTCCTGAGGATCCTAACTGACGAAGGACTTAAACCAGTCTGCTATGCAGACGACGTTATAATACTTCTGAGGGGCCAGAATCCAAACCAACTTTGCAGAAGGGCCGAAACTGCCCTAAAACTTGCATATGACTGGGTTCGACCAAGAGGTCTAAATGTAAACCCAGACAAAACTGAAATATGTCTGTTATGCCATCTTTCCTTAACAAAACAATTTCAATATCAGACAAGGTTAAATACTTAGGTGTAATCTTGGACAGAAAACTAAATTGGAAGTACCACATGGAAGAACGAGCAAACAAAGCTCACAGATGCTGGTCTTTATGTAGAAGAGCTATAGGCTCAAAATGGGGCCTCAATCCAACGATGACACACTGGCTCTACAAAAGCGTAATTAGACCTGATCTAACTTATGCATCAGTAGTATGGTGGACATCGATGGAAAAGAAGTGCAACATAAAAATATTACAAAAGGTCCAACGTATGTGTTGCCTCGGCATAAGCGGAGCAATGAGGACCACATCTAATAGGGCTTTAGAGACTATCTTAAATGTCCCACCAATAGAAATACAGATTAAATATGAAGCCGCCCTGACAGCAATGAGACTCAAAGTAATGGGCGAATGGATCGAAACTAATCACAGGTCATATCATCAAAAAAAAGTTGAGGTAGTGGAAGGGAATTTAACTGACTTAACATCAGTACCCGCTAGAATACCCGAAACGTCAACAGTTGTTGAGTGTGAGACCCTAATACCAGACAGACAATCTTGGATTGATGGAACCCTAGCGCAGACACCAACTGGAAACTGCGGTTATACAGATGGTTCGAAAGTAGGGGAAAGGACGGGGCTGGGACTTTACATCGAAGAACCGGAAACCGAACTTTTATTCCGCCTACCAGACCATAACACGGTCCTACAGGCGGAAATCCGAGCAAGTGTAGAGTGTGTGATCTGGTTTAGCGCTAACACAAGACCAACAAACGTATATCTTTACAGATAGCCAATTGGCTATCAAGGCAATAACGACTAAAACGGTTAAAACAAGAACAGTCTTAGATTGTAAAACGGCTATTAACTCTTACTCCAGACATGGCACAATACGCCTCATATGGGTGCCTGGTCATCACGGGGTAAGAGGAAACGAGAAAGCCAATAAATTGGCTCAACGAGCCAGGGAGTTGCAAACAATAAATTTAGAGAACGCGAAACCAATTGGAGCTACGCGTTCTGAGCTAAAAAGATGGGCGGCAGACGCACATATCATACTATGGAATAGTGAAACTATTGGGAAAACGACAAGAATCTTTTGGGGTGAACCAAACGAGGATAAAACCAAAACATTGCTGAAACTGAGCAAAACAGAAACTAGTAAGATCATGGGCATTCTAACAGGGCACATAGGCTTACAATCGCATCTACACAAAATATGAGTTGTAGACAATAGCGTATGTAGGGCATGCGGGGAGGATGACGAAACTTTGGAGCATTTCCTCTGTCACTGCCCAGCGTTCGCAAACAATAGATCCCGTTTCTTGGGAAATGACACTTTAACAGACTTGACCCATCTCAGGGGCGCAGACTGGAAAACAATTAAAGATTATGTCAACAGTACAGAGTTCTTAAAATAACTTCTCAAGACCTTTCCATGCACAGTTTATAGCGCACAACAAGCCGAATACCGGCTTAGGTGTATGTCTAAGGACATAGGCGGAGAAAAACCGCCTCCTCTTCTCAACCTAACCTAACCTAATGCTATAGCTAGACAAAGTTTTGGGCAAAAACTTTGAAGTCGGACAACTCCCCTTCTGGTACCTCCCATACGATTGTACCATCCCGTCTGCCTCAGAAATAGTGTAATTATATAAATTCGCTCAACGAATCTTTCCGAAATTCTATATATTATGTAAAGCTTTAACTACATAAAATTTTCTAGAAAAAACTCTGCTTTATATTCCGCCCTTTTTGTAAAAACGTGTAATACGATATGTATACCCTCACCCTACGGGTAGGAGGGTGTAGATCTTATAGGGAGCGGAGGAATAAAAACGACAGCACGGTTTCGCTCTTAGTCCGGAACTCACTTTATTTACAAAAGAATCTTAACTTGAAACCTACATAAATAAAGAAACTATAAATACAAATGTACATGGATACATGTACCTACCAAACGAACAATACATAAAAACTATATGAATGCACTAATGCACATTCATTCTTATATGATAAGACAGGTCATAAAACGACATGTACCTACCAAACGACTAATACATAAAAACTATATAAATGCACTAATGCACATTCATTCTTATATGATAAGACAGGTCATAAAACGCGGACAGAATGGCAATATTTACGACCTTTAACACTCATAACAAAAAAGACAAACATATTGTCGGAACTACAGGTAGTACCAATCGTACAATGTGTACAGAACTGTACATACTGCCGGCCTTAAAAGATCCTAATCTTTTAACAAAAACAAATACATAAACGAACATATAATGACTACATATACCCTAAATAACACGAGGTAAGTGTTGCAGGTAAATATTGGGATGACCTCGGGCACAACTCCAAATAAGTATGATGATGATGGTAATGATGCATGTTGAGAAGCTGAGACTGGATAATTTGTAGTTGTCATCAGTTCTATATACATCGTATTCCTATTAGATTATTTCCGCAGCTGTTTTTTGTACATCTTTTTTAAAAATCCAACTCCAGATCAGTATAATTGACAAGCCGAAACGGAAACCCCGATTTTGGGAATTACAGGCATTTTATATACCTATATACCAGCAATTAGTTTGAACATGGCATATGGTTAAGATGACATACGTGCTGACAGGTTGAGACTTGGCTTCATTCTCAATATACCGCACTCTTCAAGAATATCACTCCGACTCTTTTTGTTGGACTTAATCTCCGCAGCCAGTTTATCGCATACCGAACATATCCACGTTTTTAAGGAATTAGGTTGTTTCCAAAAGTTGTTGAGTCCCAAATTTGAATTCGACCTCGCAGTGATATCCTTAATTTGGATGTTAAACTTATTCACCGAAAGAAGCTGTGTCAGAATGTTGTCTTTGTAACACAACAATGCACCGATGATACCATTTTGAACCGTTTCAAAGCCTTCAAGACTTGCCAGCATATTCGTTACTGTCACTGGTATCGTTAACGTGTCAATAGTCTGATTGACAGCTTCCTCCACCGCACGAATAGCACAGCTCAGTATTTGTATATTTTGAAACACCGATTTGCCTTTCTCTTTAATTACTTCAGACGTTATTTCCTGGAGCGATGATTTATTACTCGAGATCCTCGCTTCATCCAGGCCCGCTTTGGCCGTTGTGTTCTCGGACATAATTGTATGCACCACCACGTTCCGCGTTGTTTTGACAAGTCCCACAATAGCCACCTCCTCGAAGAAAATACCTGTCTTATTAGTACTACTTATACTAAGCTTATAACTGACAGGACTATTAATTTTCTTATTTTTATAGACATTTATATTAAATTTGTTTCTAATTTCAGAATTGTTTTTTAATAAGAATGGATTGTCCATTCTTTAGCATTTCCTACTTTACGTAGGTTCTTTACAGGAACTGGAAGGTTTGTCCATTTCTTTATTTTCAGTTCCATGAGTGGGAAAACGGCAAACATTTTGGATTGACCTTTCGGTATCCCCAATGCTGGTCCTTACGTCCACCATTTTACATAAACCATCCGAACTCATTCCAGCTCGGATGACCCTCCCCCGCTTCCAGCTCAGCGGTGGAAGATTATCGTCTTTCATATCGTCTGGGATATTTTCGACCGAACATTTTGTATCTGTCCCTTCTGAATCTGTCGAAACATAGTCCTCAATCAGATACTTTGAACTCGTTTGATCTTCAATATCGTTCAGATTATTCGATGTCTCAGACTTATTTTCGTTAGCTGTCTTCTCAGCTTTGTTTTCAAAACTTTTTATTTGTACGACAGCCGTCGCCAACAAAACTTGATCATCATCAATGCCTGTGTTATTATTCACCACCGCACTTTTGGGAGTTTGATTCTCCATGTGAAGCAAAGAATGATGATTGCCATTGCAACTTCTGCAACAAACAGTACTGGTACATGTCCTTTTGACATGACCACTATTTAGGCATTTGGAACACATACTGTTCTCCATAACCAAATCCCATTTCTCTTTGACGGGTAGGCTTCGAAACTTAAAACACCTATTAAGTGGATGCCCTACTAAACATTTCAGCGGACACTTTGGCATACATGTATTTTTTGAAGGATTTGCCCTTTGGCTTGCCCCCTGAGCATACTGAACTCCATATCTGAGAGAATTTCCCTCCCATAATTCTTTATTCATTCCTGAAGGATTTACCAATTTAGCGTCTTTTTCGCTAGTAAATTGTTGGCTTGCCTCTACGGAATACTGATCTTTTTCGATTCCTGGAATCTCCACATAACGACCCCTTAAATCATAGAACCAATCAGTAAGATCATCGTCCGGGAATTCTCCCAAGTACTCGACAAACACTGATTCTGTGATTCTGAACCTCTCTCTTAAACTGTTCATAGAAATATTTTTCTTTTCAATTTTAACATTTAAGTCATTCAAGAGGTATTTAAATTTCCTTTCTAACCCATGACTTTGCATGGTTGCCGAGTGCAACTGGTTGGTTTGTCCAACTTGCTTGCTCGACTCGGAATTCATCCTCTGCTGCAATTTTACTGCATTACCCATATCTATCCCTGTTAAAGCACTACCTTCCTTTAAAGAGCCCGATAGTAAAGCTATACCAATTTTGATATCTTTGTCTACCTTCCTCTTCATGTGGCAGTATAAACTTTCAAACAGTTCCATTGCCTCCTGGACCTCATCAACGAATGTCCCTTTACGATCTGCAGTCAACGACGGCAGACGGAGTTCCTCAACACTGTCCTGAAATTCTCTTTTACACTCCATAAAAGAATTTTTCAAATTATTCAGATGTTGTATTCGACTTTCCCTAGCTACATCACCCTGAGCCAATTTGCTCAGTTCATTGTAGAGCCTAGCTACTTCACTGCCTAAAAACTCTAGCCTCTGAACTATTCCCATTTTTGGCATTATTTAACCGCAACAAAAATAGTTTTATATATTTTATTACGCGACGGAATATTATTTTCTTCAATACATTTTTTTTTTTTTTTAAATGATCTTTTACCAAAGAGTATTTAAAGTTCCTTACCACTGGTGGGGGAAACTAGAAATTTCAATGGTTTTTTTTCCACGTGATCTTTTACCAAAGAGTATTTAAAGTTCCTTACCACTGGTGGGGGGAAACTAGAAATTTCAATGGTATCACGTCGGGGTCACCAAAATGTAGATCTTATAGGGAGCGGAGGAATAAAAACGACAGCACGGTTTCGCTCTTAGTCCGAAACTCACTTTATTTACAAAATAATCTTAACTTGAAACCTACATAAATAAAGAAACTAAAAATACAAATGTACATGGATACATGTACCTACCAAACGAACAATACATAAAAACTATATGAATGCACTAATGCACATTCATTCTTATATGATAAGACAGGTCATAAAACGCGGACAGAATGGCAATATTTACGACCTTTAACACTCATAACAAAAAAGACAAACATGTTGTCGGAACTACAGGTAGTACCAATCTTACAATGTGTACAGAACTGTACAGAGGGTATATATCATTTGATACGGCTCAAAAGTGTAACACATAGAAATATTCACACTAGAACCCAGGTGTCTTTGAACCAAATTCGATTCATGACTTTCTGAATCGTTTGAGCCATGTCCGTCTGTCCTGCTGGTACGCACGATAACTTTCGAAAAAGTTAAACAATCGCTCTGAAATTTAGCATGGGTTAATATTATATGGTCAACCTACGGGTAGGAGGGTATATATCATTTGATACTGCTCAAAAGTGTAACACATAGAAATATTCACATTAGAACCCGTCTCATTGAACCAAATTCGATTCATGACTTTCTGAATCGTTTGAGCCATGTCCGTCTGTCATGCTGGTACGCACGATAACTATCGAAAGAGTTAAACAATCGCTCTGAAATTTAGCATGGGTTAATATTATTCCAAAACTGCTTATGGGATTGCATATGGGCTATATGGCCACACCCCTTCGGGTATATCCCATACAAATCTGCTATTTCGCCTACTTTATAAATCGTGTAATAATATCAACATGCGCAAGTTCGATCTTGGGCAAATTCCGTATTTAGTAAAGGTAAAACTGGACAAAGTTTTGGACAAAAACTTGGAAGTCTACCAATTCCCCTTCTGGTACCTCCCATACAAATGTACAATCCCGCCACTTATAAACCGTGTAATATTATGAATGTGACCAACGCGTTCTTGTATTAAGGAAAGCTATAGCTAGACAAAGTTTTGGACAAAAACTTGGAAGTCTGGCAACTTCCGTTCTGGTACCTCCCATACAATTTTCGAGAAACAACTCTGCTTTCTATTAGTCCTTTTTGTAAAAACGTGTAATACAATATATAATATATCACCCTACGGGTAGGAGGGTATATATCATTTGATACGGCTCAAAAGTGTAACACATAGAAATATCCACATTAGACCCCAGGTGTCTTTGAACCAAATTCGATGTATGACTTTCTGAATCGTTTGAGCCAAGTCCGTCTGTCCTGCTGTTACGCACGACAACTTTCGAAAGAGTTAAATAATCGCTTCAAAATTTGGCATTGGTTAATATTTTCCCAAAACTGCTTATGGGATTTCATATGGGCTATGGCCACACCCCTTCGGTTACCTCCCATACTAATCGTACCATCCCGCCTTCCTGATAAATCGTGTAATAATATCGATATGCCCAACACGATCTTCCCCAAATTCTGTATTTAGTAAAGCTATAGCTAGAAAAAGTTTTGGACAACAATTTGGAGTTCTGGCAACTCCCCTTCTGATACCACACATACAAATGTACCATCCCGCCTACTATAGAAATCGTGTAATAACACCAATATGCCCAACGCTATGTTGCCAAATTCTGTATTATGTAAAGCTATAGCTAGACAAAGATTTGGACAAAAACTTGGAAGTCTGGCAACTTCCCTTCTGGTACCTCCCATACAAATGTACCATCCCGCCTAACTTAGAAATCGTGTAATAATATCAATATGGCAAACGCGATCTGGCATAAATTTTGTATTAAGTAAAGCTATAGCTAGACAAAGTTTTGGACAAAAATTTGGAAGTCTAGCAACTTCCTTTCTGGTACTTCCCATTCAATTTTCGAGAAACAACTCTGCTTTCTTTGCCAGAGTTGCCAGACTTCCAAGTTTCTGTACGAAACTTTGTCCAGTTATACCTTTACTAAATACCGAATTTGGGCAAGATCGCGTTGGTCATATTTTTTTTGACTAACACTCAGGGGATGCCCCTATGAATGCAATGCACTGTGTTAGCGATAGGAAATAAGGGTATTGGAGGGAGGAAAGAGCGAGTAGTGTTTGTTGATGTTTGCCTTGAATTTGATAATGTCATAGCAGGTAGGAAAAACTCTTACTCGAAGATTATTCCACATGCGAACAGTACGGCTGAAGAACGAATTTTCTCTATAGTGCGTTGTCCGGTCAACCGGCCATTTGCCAATGAACGGATGAGATTCCCTGGATAGCCGAGTATTCCGGCTAAATGTTCTAACTTCAGGGACCAGACGACGGATATCTTCTAAACAGATACCATTAAAATATCTATAGAATAGCGATACACAACCCACATTTCGGCGATGCTGTAGGGAGACAATAGAGCTGGATACCCTACCATCCCCTATCATCACCACCGCTCTCCTCTGTACACGGTCCAGAAGCTTCAAAGATGTTAATGGAGCCCCTGCCCATATATGCGAGTTGTATTCCATTTTAGGCCGGATGTAGGTGGTGTAAATATTTACGACATCAGATGGGGTGAAGTATTTCTTGCACCGCTTTAAAAAGCCCAAACACTTGAATGCTTCTTTCGACACTTCGAATATATGGCTAGCCCAGCGAGCATCACCCTGTATCTTCATGCCCAGAACATCAAGAGTATCTTATAAGTCGATATCCACACCACCCATAGATATTGACGACGGTGCTGGATCAGTGGAACGTTTGTGTGACAACAAACAGCACTGGGTCTTTTGTGCATTAAAATCTACTCTGTTCATTTGGCCCCACTCACAAATCGTCGCCAAATCGCGGTTAAGTGAGTTATTCATCGTTCGCCTTTTGTCCTCTATCTCCGAGGGACTTGGCCGATGATCAAATGAGTACGAATGACAGAGGTTGCTGTCATCCGCAAAGGAGTAGATTGGGTTCACAGTCTGCCCCAACAGGTCGTCAATGAAAATAAGAAATAGAGAAGGAGAGAGGACAGAGCCTTGTGGCACTCCTGCGGTCGTTTGAGCCATGTCCGTCTGTACGTCCGCTGTCCTGCTGGTACGCACGATAACTTTCGAAAGAGTTATACAGTCGCTTTGAAATTTGGCATGGGTTATTATTTTCCCAAAACTGCTTATGGGCTATATTGCCACACCCTTTCGGGTAGCTCCCATAGAAATCGTATATTTCGGCCACTTTAGAAATTCTGTAATAATATCAATAGTAAACCTATAGCTAGACAAAGTTTTGGACCAAAAAACCTACAATACAATTTTCGAGAAACAACTCTGCTTTCTATTCCGTCCTTTTTGTAAAAACGTGTAATACAATTTGTATACCCTCACCCTACGGGTAGGAGGGTATATATCATTTGATACGGTACCTACCATACAAATATACCACCCCGTCTACCTTAGAAATCGTCTAATAACACCAATATGCTCAACGCGATCTTGCCAAATTCTGTATTTTGTAAAGCTATAGCTAGACAATGATTTGGACAAAAACTTGGAAGTCTGGCAACTCCCCTACTGGTACCTCCCATACAAATGTACCATCCCGCCTTCCTTAGAAATCGTGTAATAATATCAATATGCCGAACGCGATCTGGCATAAATTTTGTATTAAGTAAAGCTATAGCTAGACTAAGTTTTGGACAAAAACTGGGAAGTCTGGCAACTCCCCTTCTGATACCTGCCGTACAAATGTACCATCCCGCCTACATTAGAAATCGTCTAATAACACCAATATGCCCAATGACATCTTGCCCAAATTTTGTATTTAGTAAACGTATAGTTAGACTAAGTTTTGGACAAAAACTTGGAAGTCTGGCAAAACCCCTTCTGGTACCTCCCATACAAATGTACCATCCCGCCTACCTTACACTCAGAGAAAGAAGAGTTTCATCAGTTTTTATGAAACTCTTCTTCAAATTGATGAAACTTCTTCAATTTGAAGAAGTCTTCAGTTTTTATGAAACTCTTCTTCAAATTGATGAAACTTCTTCCATATGAAGAAGCCTTCTTCAGATTGAAGAAGAGTTTAATCAGTTTTTATGAAAATCTTCTTCAAATTGATGAAACTTCTTCAATTTGAAGAAGCCTTCTTCAGATTGAAGAAGAGTTTCATCAGTTTTTATGAAACTCTTCTACAAATTGATGAAGAAGATTTGTAGCTGTTTGGTGGATTTATTGCGAATATAATTATTAAAAGAATGAAAATTTACTATAAAAAAGTTTTTTAAGAATTTGGTATATAATGTAGTAGTTGGTTACGAGTAACCCATATTCGTATAAATAAATCTTATTCAATTTAAAATCAAATACATCTAAATATAATTATAATACAAAGTGAATAATTATATAATTTAATGCTCAGCATTTTCATATAATTTCGGAACTTATCCATTTGTACTCTCATTTACTTATTTTTCATTATTTACATTTTTGTATCGCATATTATCAATTTTTGTTTAAATCATCTACGAGTGTAGAAACTTTAGAATGTTTTTTTGAATCTGCAAATATTTCAAATAAATAGTTTGCAATAAACGTCCAAAAAGGTTCACATGCTTTTGGGTACTTTAAATTAAATAGTATATGTAGGACTTTAAAACAAATATCTACAGATTTAAAAAAATTTGTGCATTCAATAAATGAATTATCTACATATACAAACAACTGGTCAACCTTACTTTGTAGATCACCAATGGCTAAAATAAATGGCTGAATATTTTCCTTTCTGGATTTAAACTTGTCCAGATGATTTTCCAACGCTTGCATTGTTGCGCCCAGGTATAAAAATGTGTTTTGCGAATCTTGCACAGTGTATTGGACCAGTGATTTTCTTCCAGCTTCATTTTTCATCATATGCCTTGCAGTTGGATACAAATAATGATGCATACACCATAAAACTTTTAATCCAAACGCATCGGGATCTAGCATAAAGGAATAAAATAATGAAAAAATTAAATGAATGCGATAAACTAAATGTGCAATGGCAGAATGATGTAATAAAAGAATAATAAAATGATAAGTATGTTATACCTTTATGTGCGTCTTCCTTGTTTAACGACTGCAAAATAGTTTTTGCCCCATCGTCCTTTATAAGCTAGGTGTCAATTAATAAGTTATATAATTTCAACATCGTAAGCAGAAAACCATGGAAGCTGAACTTTTAGTGTAAGATAATTTTTAGTAATAAATATTTTATTGTTAAGAAAATTTGTCACACGTTAAGTAAATACCTAGTGTAAACGTTAAGTAACTACTCAAACCTCATTTTCCTCCTATCTGCCCAACAATATTTTCCCCAAAATGACGGAAATGGACGCAATTACCGAGAGGCTACAAAGGACCCTCGATATAAGCAACTTGAATGCTACCACGTCAACCCAAAGGGGCCAGGGAACTGTTTCGAGTATGGGTGGGCTGAGCCAGAAACAACCAGAAGACGTACGTGCTATTATAGCTAGTTTTTTCCAAAAGGAAGCTATTGAGGAAGTAGGTGACCTACCCGTTACTCAGGTGAATGTGAAAGAATTAGATTCCATTCCCGATATTGTTAAAAGGCTACGAGAATTTTCTGGGAGTCCAGGAGAATTTAATTCGTGTCGAAAGTCCGTAGATAGGATTCTCGAACTCTTCGAAAGCATAAGGGGATCGGGAAAATACTTTGCCATTGTACACTCGATAAGATCTAAAATAACTGGGGATGCGGACACCGCATTAGAATCGTATCGAACACCACTTGACTGGGGAAGGATAAAAAAAGGTCTTATGATGCACTACTCCGACAAACGCGATATTAGTACATTAGAATACCAAATGACAACACTTTGGCAGGGAAACATGACAGTAACAGAATTTTATCACGCCGTCTATCAGCATTTATCTTTAATATTGGATAAAATAGCATGCCTTGATTATGACGACAAAAGCTTGTTGAATATGACTAACGCTTACAGGGACAATACCTTTATTAGGGGTCTAAAAGGAGAACTGCCGAAACTGTTGGCAATTTCCGCTCCGAACTCTTTACCACAAGCACTACACATGTGCTTGAAGTTGGAAAATGTGAACTTTAGAACAAATCATACTCTTGGTCAGCTAAGAGGAGCAGGTGCTAATCAACATAATTTCATGGCACCAAAACAAGGATTTATTCCAGAGCTGGCTCACATTGGAGGACAACCTCGATTCCAACAAAGACCTCCACTCCCGCCACGAATGCAGAAGCCTATGTTTTTTTCAAATCCCCATAGTTTTGATCGCAATCAACAGTTTAGACCCAATTTTAGACAGAATCGTCCTGAGTTTAATCAACCCTATAAGCAGGGACCTCATTTTTTCCGAAATAATGCTATGACCAATAGCCAACCACCACAACCAATGGATATAGATCAATCTATACAGTCCAGACAGGTTAACTACGCCAACCGACCACTGTTAAATAACCCCTCATTTAAAAGACCACCGGGGGGATCTTTTCAGGGACCAACGAATAAAATCCAGAGGAACTTCCATTTGAATACGGTAAGCACCCCTAAAGTGGGATGTAATCACACCGATGATCCTCATAAAACAATGGACCCATAATTATATGAAGAAGGCATTAGTACGTTACCCGAGATTGGGGAATACAACGAAACCATTGCCAATGAGGAAGTCGATGGATATCTTAACACTTTTGATTACAGAAGTGATAATGATAATGATAGAATCGATTATTCAGCCCAAGATATGATTACAGATCTTAATTTTTTTGGTTAAATAGTTCCTCGTTGCCATACTTCACGGTCAAAACGAGGAACGGACAAGAAATTAAAATTTTATTAGACACAGGAAGTAACAAGAATTACATCAGATCAAATTTAGTTAATGAACCGCTACCCAATCAGGAAATTTTTTCAGCAAACGCCATATCCGGCATTGTGTTAGTTACTCATCATACACTAATAGACGTATTCGGCGAAGACATTGGACATATAAAATTTTACATCTTACCAGGATTGAGGACTTTCGATGCAATATTGGGCAATGACACTTTGAAGGATCTATCAGCCGTCATTTATTCAGCCGAGAATTACTTCTCACTAAAGAATAGTTTAAAAATACCTATACGCCAGTATGTTACACAGAATGTGAACAATATTGAAATGCGTATGGGACATTTAACAGAATATCAAACATCTCATATAATGCAGATGGTTAACAATCTAAGGAATCTTTTCGCCGATCCCGATGAAAGCTTAACGTACACTACCAGAGTAGTGGGAGAAATTCGCACCACAACTGACGCGCCAACATATACGAGAAATTATCCATATCCGATGGCACTGAAATAAGCAAACTACTCAGAGATGGGATAATAAGACCTTCGCGCTCTCCTTACAACTCTCCAATATGGGTTGTACCAAAAAAAGAGGACTCATCAGGAAAGAAAAAATACCGTGTTGTTGTGGATTTCAGGAAACTGAATTCAATTACCATTGCTGATAGGTACCCAATACCAGAAGTGGGGGAGGTTTTGTCACGATTAGGAGGTAACAAGTTTTTCACTGTCATTGATTTAAAAAGTGGATTCCACCAAATTCCTCTAAGGGAGAAAGATATCGAGAAGACAGCCTTCTCAGTTAATAATGGGAAATATGAATTTACAAGGTTGCCTTTCGGATTAAAAAATGCGCCCTCCATATTCCAGCGAGCATTGGATGACATACTACGAGATTACATAGGAAAAACTTGTTATGTTTACATTGATGACATAATTATATTCAGCAAGGATGAACAGTCTCATTTCGAACACCTAGAGGAAATTTTTAAGACACTAGATTCTGCTAACATGAAAGTCCAATTAGATAAGTGTGAGTTCTTTAAAAATGAGGTAGAATTCTTGGGGTTTGTGGTGTCAGGAGAAGGTGTTAAGACCATACGAAAGAAGGTAGAGGCCATAGTGGATGTCCCTTACCCCAGCACACTTCGACAACTGCGATCATTTTTAGGACTTTGCAATTATTATAGACGATTTATAGAAGGATATGCAGACATCGCGAAACCACTGACTTCTATGTTAAGAGGACCCTTTGAAACATACCCAGATCCGAATCAAGTAAGGTTAGAATTACATTGGGAGATGCAGAAAAAAATTTAATCGATGGTCTGAAAAATGCGCTATTATCCAGGGATGTAATGCTTTATTATCCAAATTACGAAAGGGAATTTGATCTTAATACAGACGCATCTAACGATGCCCTTAGGCGCAGTGCTTAGCCAAGACGGAAGACCTATAACGTTTTGTAGTGTGAATGCTTGTCGACCAGATTGATGATCGCAATTACCCGTTGGCCGTTACACGCGCAACAGTTAATTCTGCTGACTCAGTGGGAACCGTGTGTGGTCCCCACAGTCTGGTCGCACGGTGTAACCGTACACCATTAAGCATTGACACCAAGCCAACCGCTTGCTTGGAATAATAAAGAATAAACAACAGTCGCAAGCTAACAATACTGGAGTACGGTTTAATTATTATTTGTGTCACATCATGGCGATCCTGCCAGATAAAAACTTAAACAAAAGAGAAATTAGTTTAAAAAAAAAAAAAAAATAGAATTTGGAATTTCAAAATACTTGAACAGTGGAACATTTCAAGAAGATAACACAAAATCCCAAGAAAGACGATGAATTTTGCCAACAACAAATGTGCGTAATTTTCAATAACTAAACTAAAAAGCCAAAAAAAAAAAATACAGAACTGTTCTCTCTGAAATAAAAAAAAAAAAAAACCTTCTCCATATGAAGTAAATAGTGTTTTAAAAAATATAAAAAATATAGAAATAAATTTCAAAAGTAAAACGCTGGAAACAAGAAATAGTGAGAAAATATATGAAATTGCAAAAAAAAAAAAACATTTGAAATTACAAATATTAAAAAGAAACCCCATACCAAATCTATAATTTGTGAATCTCTGTGTTTCAATTAATTCCCAAGTTTAGTAATAAAAGTTTTCTTTTATGAAAAGCAAACGAGAACAAACAAGAAAATTACAAATATTAAAAAGAAAACAACCACCAAATGTCTAAACCTGCCAACATCATCATCATCAATGTGATCTACATACAGCTGTGTTCAAAATAATAGGAGTGCGACTTTTCAATTCATGTACACTGTAATTTTTCTATTGTAACAACTTGCAAATCACGCCATATTCTAACGGTATTTTCTACGGTAACAAGTGAAAAAACAAAAAAAAAAAAAAAAACAGAAGAGTAAACAGAGTGCTAAAACAAAAAAAAAAAAAAACCAAAAACATGAATAAAATGTGTTTACAAATTTTGGAGAACCTACAAGAAACCTCCATAAAGAAAATCATTTAAGAAAATTAATTATTATAAATAATCATAACATGAAATCGATATAAACATAAATAGTTTTAAAACTGAATTTAAACCTAATGCAAATATTATTCTTAATTATAAAATATGAAAACAACAAAATTATTGAAAGAAAATAAAATAACACAAAATTACCGTTTAGCTCTCCTTACTATTGGTAAAACAGCAAAAAATAACATAAAACATACATAGAAAATATCTTTTAAAATCAATGTTAAATATATGAAACAAAACATAACACATACATAGAAAATATCTTCTAAAATCAATGTTAAATATATGAATCCACACCTACCCCCTCCCCATGAAAAAAAAAAACCCCTAATTCAAATCAACAAAAACAAACATTAAATATTAAATATTAATTATAATTATAAACATAAAAACAAAAAGTGAGTTGCAATGGCAACAGAATATTTGTTAAAAAAAAAACGGGAGTTAAACGCCTTAAGTCCAAGTTTCGACCAGGTATTGAAACATATTTTGGCAGGCAGACACAGCATCGAGCAGGGGCTCATGCTAGATGAACTAAAAGTGCAATATAAAGAAATAACTGAAAACGACTGGCCTTTCAAAGGTATGGACGCGTCATCCAAGTTTATTTTGTATTGCACGACAATACCAAATGTCTGTGCATGCACTGCAGTGGATTTTGGGCCAGTCAAATATTTTTTGGCCCTGAATTAACAATAAAAAAAAAAAAAAAAAAAAAAAAAAAAAAAAAAAAACAATTTTTTTTAAATGAATTAAAAAAAAAAAAAAAAAAAATAACAAAAAACATTTTATTAAAATTTTTTCCTACAACTGAACCAAAATAATCACCTGGCAACGACTTTGCCAGGGCCGCGTGGAAGCAATAAAAACATCAACTACACAAACACAATGGATAACGCATCAAAACCAATGGAATGGACAGGATATTAATGATAAGTAGATAATTTTAATATTTAGAATAAGTCAAAAACAAAGCTAAAGTACGATGGTTGAAAAATAATGATAAATAAAATTGCATTTTGTATTCTTGCTAAAAACTACAATTTTTTCTTTATTACAAACAAATTAACTACTAACACAACTGCTACATACTTACGAGTCCCTGTACTGGTTAATTATTTTTTGGAGATCCAGTTCGGTTACAAATTGATCGTAACCGGTATATATCAAGGTGCCTGAAATCGACATTCTTTTAAAAAAAAAGGTGCCGATTCGGAAGCTTTGGTATATATTCCATTTTTTTTTTTTTTTAAATTTCTAATTGGTCCCAACCCTAACAAACTAACATAACCTTTAATAATGGGGAATAAAGAATCAAAAAGAGTAGAGAATACGGGGGAAATTATAAACGAGATAGTTACGGTGCCAGGCTTAAATAGCATAGATCCCTCAATTAAGATCATGCTAATGATAATAACGGCCATTATGGTTTTACAATTTCTGTGGAAAATCCACAATTCCTATAGGGGGAATTTGAAGAAAAAATATAAGTCGTCAGCGACACTAGCTGATATTTAGGGCGCAGTAATAGGCATCAGAATTTCAGACACATGTCCGCCCCATCTAGAGAGAATAGATGGAGTGGAAAGAAATAATTAATAAAGTTAGAGAAATAAAAGAACATTTCGACAGGTCGTATAAATGCCTGAATATAGATAGACCGACAAGGGACGAGACGATACAAAAACATATCGAAAATTTGTTTAAAAGACTCGAGGAGATTAGGGTCGTCCTTAACGTTCATTACCTTAGGTTAACTCCGGCTCACAAGGTTGCAGCGGAGGCCTTTTATCTTGACGCTAGGAATAGACTTGAAACTATTTTATCCCGTAAGGGACTGGAAGTCGATCTGCCGATAAGCCTTCATAAGGAGGTGATTTATTCTGCGGACACCAAGGAGAGTATCGGAAATTCAATTGACAAAGGTTCTAGGAATTCGAACGATACCATGGCGCAGTCCGTAACACAATTCCTCGGTTTGGCCTCTAAACTCCTACCGGAATTTGATGGAAAACCTGAAAATTTGACCTCCTTTTTAGACGCATTGAGTTTAGTAGACTCCATAAAGGAGGAACATGAGTCCATCGCTGTAAATTTAGTAAAGACTAAATTGAAAGGAAATGCACGGAATCTCATATCGGACGAGTCCTCTCTTGCGAGTATTATAGGGAAATTAAAGACCTCAGTGAAGGGAGAGTCATCTGAGGTATTAACTGCTAAACTAATGAACGTTAAACAAAACAACAAGACAGCTAATGCCTATACGGCAGAAGTAGATACACTGACCAAAAGCCTTGAGAGCGCCTATCTAGACGATGGCCTACCACCTCAGACCGCGTCAAGATATGCGGTTCGGACGGCGGTAAGGGCCATGGTTAAGAACTGCAACAATGAACGAGTTAAACTCGTCATGGAGGCAGGAAACTTCGACAGTATGAATGATGCTATTGCAAAATTTGTAAACTGTAACACGGAAGTTTCAGGTCAAAATACGGTGTTTCATTTCAATTCTAACCCGAGATGGGGCAGAAATGGTAGAAATAAATATCGTGGCAATGGCCAACGAGGAGGACGTGGTCAGTCCAACTATCGCGGCAGAGGCCGGGGTGCATATAGAGGAAATAACTATAACTATGGCAGTTACCATAATTATAGCGATAATAACGGCAGACGCAATCAGCATCGGGGTAATGTACGCCTGATGCAGCAGGAACACGACCATTCGGGAAACCTGCCAGACTCAAGTACTCAATAAATCATTTTGTTTACAACATTAACTTGAACCTAAGTAGTTTCATCTTTACACAGACAGACGATAATGACGATTTTTTTTCATTTCTTGTGGATACGGGTGCAGATATATCACTTTTCAAACTGGGAAGCGTATCATGCAATACCCCCATGTCAACTGATACAATTCATATAAATGGAATAGGTCAAGGGACGATAACAACACTGGGAACGGTTAGGATATTGTTGAAAGTGGATGATGTTCTAATCGAACATGACTTTCATGTCGTGAACGACGACTTTCCCATACCATCAAATGGTATTCTTGGTTTAGATTTTATTAGGCGATACAATTGCGTGCTTGATTATCAACAGGATAAGGATTGGCTCATATTGAGGCCAAATGATTGGAACGAGAACATTGCAATTCCACTTCGCAATGCGCCAAAGAACAATTGTGTTTCTTTACCGGCACGTTCCGAAGTGATTCGACGTATCAAAATCAAATCCTTAACGGAAGATTTATTAATCCCGAACCAAATGATAGGTGATGGTATATTCATCGCTAGTACGATTGTAAATAAATCTAGCCCTTATGTTAGAATTTTAAACACAACGAATGAAAATGTTGTTGTCGATTACACACACATTGTGACAGAGAATCTCAAGGACTACGAATGTCTGGCGATTCGTAAGGATTCTGATTCTAGAGCTAATGAGAAACTCAAGAAATTGAGAAAAAACTTTCCAGATTTTGTCAAGGATGAATTGGAAAGATTATGCTTAAAATATATTGACGTATTTGCTCTTGAGTCAGAAAGAATGTCAGTCAATAATTTTTATAAGCAAAAATTAAGACTATCAGATGACTCACCTGTTTACATAAAGAATTATCGTTTGCCACATGGCCAGAAAGATGAAATATACAGACAAGTAGACAAGTTAATTAAAGACGGTATAGTAGAACCCTCGGCGTCCGCCTACAACAGCCCGATCCTACTGGTTCCGAAGAAACCTTTACCAGGAAGTCAGGAGAAAAGATGGAGATTAGTAGTGGATTATAGACAGATTAATAAGAGGCTAGTGGCTGACAAGTTCCCACTGCCAAGAATAGATGACATTTTGGACCAACTGGGCAGAGCGAAATTTTTCTCATGCCTTGATCTAATGTCGGGATTTCATCAGATTGAACTCGATGAGGAATCGAGGGACGTTACATCGTTCTCGACCGACAAAGGATCGTTTCGGTTTAAGAGGTTGCCTTACGGTATAAAAATAGCCCCGAATTCATTTCAAAGAATGATGTCATTGGCATTTTCGGGCTTGACACCAGGACAGGCATTTCTTTATATGGACGATTTAGTGGTCATAGGCTGCTCTAAGAACCACATGATGAGTAATCTGGAAGAGGTTCTCAAGATTTGTAAGAAATATAACCTCAAATTACACCCCGAAAAATGCTCATTCTTCAGTCACGAAGTGACGTTTCTTGGGCATAAATGCACTGATAAGGGGATTCTGCCTGATGACAGTAAATTTTCAATAATTAGGGATTACCCTACACCAAAAAATGGTGATGAAGCTAAACGCTTCGTAGCATTCTGTAATTATTATAGACGTTTCATTCCGAATTTTGCGGAATCATCCCGTCTAATAACCAACTTGACACGAAAGAACACACCGTTCATCTGGACAGTAGAGTGTGAGAATGCATTTCAATACCTCAAGGACAGATTGATGAGTCCGAATATTTTGCAATATCCGGATTATGATAAGGATTTTTGTATTACGACTGACGCAAGCAAACACGCATGTGGAGCTGTGTTGAGTCAGGAACATCATGGTGTCCAACTTCCCGTTTCGTATGCTTCAAGAGCATTCACAAAGGGAGAGGCAAATAAATCCACTATTGAACAGGAGCTAACGGCCATACACTGGGCCATCAATTTTTTCCGGCCATACATATATGGCAAACGATTCTTAGTTAGAAGTGATCACAGACCACTCTCTTACTTGTTTTCACTAAAGAATCCATCGTCGAAACTGACAAGGATGAGGCTTGACTTAGAGGAATACGACTTCGAGGTAGAGTACTTGAGGGGAAAAGACAATCACGCGGCTGACGCGCTGTCAAGAATAGATTTTAAAGACATTAGAAGAATAGACGAACATGGTGTCGCCGTGGTTACACGCGGTCAGTCTAAGAGACTAAAGACAAAGAGGAACAGTGTCGATAGTAAGGAAGTATTAGTTGAAAAGCCCAGAATATATGAAGCGCTTGATATGATAGAGTCCAAGGGACACATCACAGTATCACTTGAGGACCACACTGTAATTTTCAGAAAAGGTCGCAAGGTTATATGTGAGTTCAACACAGACGACTTGATTGCTAAAGAAAAAATCGACTTAGGACGTTTTTTTTCTAGGCTGATGAAAGCAGCCGGCAAAAAAGGTGTTGATAAATTAAGAATGTCATTAAATGACGAAATATTTAGATATACCCGGGTAGAAGAATTCAAAGAAATGGGCAACAAATTGATTAAGGGTGATTTAACATTAGTGTTAACACCAAGACTGCGACAACTGTTCAATAGGAAAGAGATAGACACGGTAATTAGAGAGAATCACGACACTCCTGCTTTAGGTGGCCACCCAGGAATACGTCGGACTTTGAAGAAGATTCAGAAGAAATATGTTTGGAGAAATATGTCCCAACATATCAGGAATTACGTAAAAGCATGTGCACAGTGCAAGAAAAATAAAATTACCAGGAAAACGAAAGAAAACCTGATACTGACAGAAACACCTAGACACGCCTTTGATACGGTTTTGATTGATACAATCGGTCCGTTACCAAGGACGGAGGAAGGTAACGAATATGCAGTCACCATAATTTGCGATTTGACTAAATACCTAGTTGTAATACCGGTTAAAAGTAAACACGCAAAGGTCATTGCAAAAGGAGTAGTTGAAGAATTTATACTTGTATATGGACCCATGCAGAAGGTTATCACTGACATGGGGACCGAATATAAGAATCAATTATTCCAGGAAATATCAGATATTCTGAAAATTGAGAATGTTTACTCCACACCATATCATCACCAAACTTTAGGAACGGTGGAAAGAAGCCACCGGACATTCAACGAATATATGAGAGCATATATATCAGTTGATCGGGATGACTGGGATGATTGGTGCAGGTATTTCCAATACTGTTACAATACCACACCCTCCGTGACGCACGGTTACTGCCCTTTTGAACTTGTGTTTGGTAAAATGCCAAATGAATTTGGATTTTCAGACAAAATACAACCATGCTACAACATTGATAATTACAGCATGGAAATTAAGTTCAAGTTGCAAAATGCAACTGAAAGGGCCAGACAAATGCTCATGAGGAATAAAATTAGGCAAAAACAGTTATATGATAGAAACCAAAATTTAATTAGATTAGAAGTAGGAGATTTAGTTTTAGTCCAAAATGAAATAGGTCATAAGTTGGACAGTAGATATACAGGGCCGTACGAGGTAATTAGTATAGATGATAGTAATAATTGCATTCTAAGGAACTCAGTAGATAAAAAGGGTAAAGAAATAAAAATACATAAAGATAGACTTAAGAAAGCATAGAATAGTCTAGATATACAATTTAGGATAATAGATAGGTTAGGTACTAACATTAGTTTTAAATACAAAAAAAAATTATTAAGAAAACAATATTATAATAGAATTGTATAAGATATAAATATAAGATATATAGGACTAGCATACGTGAATATGCCTAAGAATAAATTAGTTATAAGTAAATTAAATCTTTGTTAAACAAAAAAAAAATGTAATTAACTTAAGAAATTTAGAATAAATTTATTATAAATAAATTCATTCATTGTAAAAAGGGAGGTGTAGTGTGAATGCTTGTCGACCAGATTGATGATCGCAATTACCCGTTGGCCGTTACACGCGCAACAGTTAATTCTGCTGACTCAGTGGGAACCGTGTGTGGTCCCCACAGTCTGGTCGCACGGTGTAACCGTACACCATTAAGCATTGACACCAAGCCAACCGCTTGCTTGGAATAATAAAGAATAAACAACAGTCGCAAGCTAACAATACTGGAGTACGGTTTAATTATTATTTGTGTCACATCAGTTTATCTCCAGAGTACTTTCGCAGACAGAAGAACATTATGCCACCAACGAAAGGGAAATGTTGGCCATAATATGGGCCCTTGATACTCTGAGAAATTACCTATACGGAACGGCCAAGGTAGTGATCCATACCTCTCACTTATGCTCTTAGCAATAAGAACAATAACACCAAGATGAAGAGGTGGAAAGCTATTCTTGAAGAATACAATTATGAAATAAAATATCAACCGGGAAAGACAAACGTTGTGGCAGATGCACTGTCCAGAGTAAATACTACAAACGTTAACTCCCTGAAGGGTACAGTGCATAGTCACGAGAGCTCCGCAGATCACTTAGTTCACAGTGTGGAGGCACCAATAAATGCATTTAAGAACCAAATTTTTCTCTCCATTGAAGAGGTACCGTCTTACCAATTCAAAATAGTGTTTGCAGGATATCATAGACATTTAATAGTAGAGAGGGAATTTTGCCGCGAGAATCTGGCCAATATATTGAAGAGATATTTGAACCCATCTGTAAGAAATTGCATAAAAGCACCCGAGTTCATTATGGGAAAAATTCAAGAAATCTATCCTGACCATTTTCGCAATTACAAAACATGTTTTTCGCAGAATGTTGTGGAAGACATTACATCGGAATGGGATCAGGAGAACCTGATAATAGACACACACAAGAGGGCTCATCGGAACGCGCAAGAAAACAAGGTCCAAATTCTAGAGAAATACTATTTTCCTGGAATGTTAGGTGAAATAAAAAGAATAGTGAAACTCTGCTCAATTTGCAAACAAAATAAATATGACCGGCACCCAAACAAACCCATGTTAAATCAAACTCCAATACCCTCCTACCCAGGACAGGTGATTCACGTAGACATCTTTTCTACAGATAAAAAACTTGTCTTAACTTCCGTAGACAAATTTTCAAAGTATGCACATGTCCGAGCTCTTAAAGGCAAATCCACGGAAGACGTACGGAAGCTCCTAAGAGAAATATTGTTCCTTTACGGCGTGCCGAAAACAGTCGTTATCGATAATGAACGATCCTTGAACTCTGCATCCATAATGTTCATGATGCAGGACGAACTCGGCATTGATGTCTTCACTGCTCCACCTTACAGAAGTGAGGTCAATGGGCAAGTAGAACGCTTCCACTCCACTCTAGCGGAATTAATGAGATGTATCAAAGCCGAAGCAATCTGTCGTGATTTCGAGGAACTTTTAGAGAAGGCCGTGAATGAATACAACCATTCAGTTCATTCAACGGTAGGGAAAAGACCGGTCGACCTATTTTTTGGCAGAACCGTTGATTTTTCTCCAGGGAGTTATGAGCGTACACGACATTCAAATATCGAGAGACTACAGGGAAAACAGACTACGGACCTACAATACCATAACAAGGACAGAACCGAACCAAGAGAATATCTTCCAGGGCAGAATATATTCGTGAAACGTTTAGGTACCAAGTTGACAGAAAGATACAGGGAAGAAGTGGTGAAGGAAGATCGCAACTCCACAGTAGTCACTCAGAGTGGACGGGTGGTCCACAAAAGTTATATTCGAAACTAACTAAATTTATCCATTACATTGCAGCTTTTTATTACTGTCCGTACTATGTAGAGGGGAAGTCCAAATATTGGACTACTCCAACTCGAAACTGGTGGCAATGCACTCTGGATTGGCAGAAATGCAGACCGGTACATTCAAGATAGTCCATACCATAAATCTTCAAAGTTACGAGAATGTTGTCGGTCAGTTTGAAGATAATATTATAAGGAATATATCCCATCATCCCTTAATCCCATACCTTTCCTTTACCAGATAAAGTCCCATATTGCAAGACTCAAACCTAAAATTAAATCTAAGCGCTCGCTAGATTTTATTGGCACGGCATGGAAATGGCTGGCAGGTAGCCCAGACCACCATGGTTTCGAGATTATTCAGGAAAAAATGTCCGATGTACAGTATAATCCCGATAATTCGTAAACCCCGCTTATTCGTAACCAAATCCCGGTCCCCTGAAAATATCGCGATAATTCGTAAAAATCCCATACATTTCGGTCCCCTCGATAAATCGTAAAATTTTTCCAGCGAAATGCCTAAAAACCTCTTATAATTCGTAATTTTTCGTTGAAATCCTCGATAATTCGCAAACTTTCGTGCTTTTTTATGTATCGGAGGCGACGCGTTCTTTGGAGGAAAAACGGTAAACCACTGACAAGTGATTCTATGCTCTGAAGTGGCGAAGCATTTGTTGTTTATGTGTGTGTCTTTCTTTAACTCTCAATTTTCTTACGTTGCTGTAAACTGGCATTGATCGGGCATATTCACATTTTTCTGCAGCTCAGTGAAGTAAGTGGTGATTTTACTCCTTAAAAATGTGTGCGGTTTGTCCGAAGGCCATTAAAATGTCACAAAAACGGTCGCTTTAAGTACTTTATGAATTAAGTTTTTGTTTTTTTTGTTGAAATTAATTTGTTTTTAAAAAATAAAACTTTATACATACATACATATAAATATGTGGGTATGTACATATATTCATTATTGAATAAATACCTCGGTAATTCGTATTTTTTCTTTCTTCCCCCCGCTAATTCGAAACCCCGCTAATTCGAAAACCCCGCTAATTCGTAGAAAACGGTCGGTCCCTTGACATTACGAATTATCGGGATTTTACTGTATTAACAAATAATAATAACCAAGTAATAATTAACAATAGAAAAAATTAATGAGATCACCAATATGTCAAATGAAATAATAAAATTAATAAAATCTGAACAAATTCAGAAAAATGAGAGAACAATTGAATTAAAATATAAACTCGAGATTCTAAAGGACGAAATTGCAAATATAGAACTTGCAATTCATTTGGCCAAAGTTAATGTCGTCAACTCATTTATCCTCTCATCTCTAGAAATAGAAGTATTAAATAACATTTTCGATAAAGAAGACATTCCATTCAAAAGTACTGATGAATTATTAAATTTTTCAAAAGTAAAAATTGCTACAGAAGGACAAAACATTATTTACATCATAAGTATTCCTACAACAGAACCAAAACATTGTAAACAAATATTGATCAAACCCATTAAAAAAAAGACAGCATAACTAAAGTAGATTTTAACTATGTTTTGGATTGTACTAATAAAATATTCAGAATAAGGAAATTGTGCCAGTCTTATAACAATCTAAATATCTGTAATATGGAAAACATTGTAGACATATCTGAGTCCGACTGTATCCCAAATCTCTTGAGGAGCCGGAATTCGAAATGCACCACCACCAACAACGTACACGTTCCTACGGTCGAGGAAATAGAAGAAGGAATTTGAATGCTTAATCAATTTGTTGGAGAAATAGAGGCTGACAACTCTACGCTATGGTTGAATGGGTCATACGTAATACACCACTACAATTCAACTATCAAAATCAATAATAGAATCTATATGACGTCTCAAATTTCGGAAACTAAACCTTTGCCTGCATTAGTCCAGCCGATGGAAAATTCAGAACAGAGGAAAACACTTTCACTGGAATATGATGGTAAATGAAATGAATGTGAACAACTCCCAAATGCTCTACAACTTGGAAATGAAGAACCGCATAAGTCTATCATTGAACATCATCTTAATTGCAATAGCCTTGATGCTAGTATTGTCTTTTGTGTTAAAACACCTAAAAAGAAAGCATCATCAAAACTCTGCTAAAGAGCTACATTGCGAGAGTAGTCTACAAGGCGAATCTACAACTCAACCAACCTTAGAAAACGAAGATCCACCAACAGGCGACCAACTTTTCTGATATCCATACGAGGACGTATGGACTTAAAGGGGGAGGAGTTAACAATAGCCAAGTTCATTCTCACACATTCTTCCATCCAACACGTGTGCACCAAACCCAGACATAGCGTCAGCAACATTACCTACGAACAATGTCAACAATAACGGGAACTGCTTGCTCATAGAGTTCCCATGATATTCGACCCGGCAGGTGCAACGGTGGCAGCAACGTATCATCAACAACAACTGCAGTCTAGGCTAGAAGTTAAGTTAGGTTTAAGTTATAATTCAGTTTCGGCACTAAATAAAGAAGTCGTGGCCGTTAAAAGCCACGCAGCCTTTTTTAAAAATAAAATTTAATTAAAATTTAATTAATTTATATATGTAGGTAGTTATAATAGAAAAGATAATATAAAATTAATTATAGAAATGATTTACATATTCTCCCCCTTTAATAAAATTCTTTAAATCTCAGCATAAATTTCCCTTCTGCTGTATGTATAACCGTTATGGGGGGCCCGACTATATTATCAAAATTTAAAAGCATATGCTCACCTAGGTCATTTGGATTAATTTCGTGGGCTGTATAATGGCTTCTGTAGGTGATATCATTAATTTGGCATAGCAGAAATGCGTTATTTTCGCAAACAGTAATGTTTATAATTTTGAAAGCTTTATAATCAGTGTTTCGTGTGACTACGAAATATCCCGTTTTATAAGTAAGACTATCGTAAACAAATTGCTTATAAGATACAAACAGATCTATTGATTTTCCTAGGGACACGCTAATAAAATCTTTGAGATCACAGTCACATATATCTTTTGCAACACCTTCAAATTTTTCTTTTTTTTGTTCATTCATTAAAAAATTGGAGAATGAAAACTGATATTTTTTTGCTACAGAAACAGTAATATTTTTTCGTGAATTACTTGCACGTGCATATTGCTTAAAACCTTTATGCTTTGCCTCGAAATGGAAAGACCAAAATTTCCTAACTGGGCCAAAAGCTTTCATTACTTCCGGGTAAGGGGCTAGTATATGAAATTTAGGTTTTAAGTGATCTTTAAATAGTTGCATATACATGAGATTGTGTTTTTGTATGTTTTCTTTAAACATTTGAATTGAAAAGTCTGTTCAGATTTCTGTAAATCCTCGCATGGTGTTTTATGCTTTTCTGCTGAAGGTATAAAACTGTACTGGATTCGGTAATTGAATGTATTCAAATAATGTACAAAACTTTAATAGATTCAGTAATTTGTATGCATTCAATACATCTTGGGTTTTTTAAGATAAGCAGGCAATACAACATGCGTGGGTGGGATAGAATGGCGGGTTATTTTTAGAAAAAGGGACGAGCACGATAACGAGTGGAATTTTCCACAAGATGTTACGCGTGCGTGGGTTGACAAAACAACCCCACGCATGCGTCTATCGCGTTCTCGTTCCTTCTTTAAGATTACTTTAGTTTAAGAAAATGTATGGTAGATTAAGGAAATATTAAGAAATAAAAATCAGTGTCTTACAAACATTCATCCGTGCGGGTCGTCTTTACATATTTCGTCCGTACATTTTTGTCGTTCGAACCAGATATATTTGCTCATTCGAACCTGTGAACATTTAATCCTACGAAACTTTGCACGTGTCAAAGAGGATAATGAAAGGTCGAACACAAATAATACAGTCCGCGGACAAGGAGATACCGGAGCTAATGGATTTTTATAAATCCACCGAGGCCTTGTACGATGGGGCTAGAATGATAGCAGAATACAGGATTGACGCTATCGAAGAGAAGCTGTCGCTAAAAGCAGAACCAAACAGAATTGGCGAAGACGGAAAGAAAAATACAGTCCACAATAGCGACGTACAGCCTTCTCAACCACAAATTATGATGGTTCAAAGGTTTCAAAAGGAAGTTTGGGAAATGAAGACCATTATGACCAGTATGGCCAGAAATTCCATACTCAGTCTCAGCTCCGAATGGCTGGAGGCACAAACGCAATTGGTAGAGGACCAATTTCAAGAGGTTGTCCAGGCATATAGGAGGATTTTCGCTAAAAATTTCGATGACGACGATATTTACGATGCGTATACGAAAATACGGAGGCAGTATCGTGAATTGCGATGGGAAATCGCGAGTCAAAGCGAAAACTTCAAGAGGGATAAGGAGTTTTCTAAAGCAACCGTAAGTGCACGCCTGGCATATAACAGGTTTGATGCTAAAATTCAAAACGGTGGGCTGTGGACCAGACGAGTTCCCGAGAATAAGAAGAATGATCGGTTTAAAGCTGAAACCGATGCTGAAACACAAAATGGTGAGCTGTGGCCCAGACGAGCTCCCGCGAATAAGAAGGATGGTCGGTTTAAAGCTGAAAACGATGAGGAAGACATCAGAGAGTTGTGGGTTACCCGAATATCCACACGCTGTAATGAAGACCAACGCTGGGTATCGAGGTTACCGCTTAAGAAGAAAGCTGGTGAAGAGACTGGTGTTGATCCAAAGGAAGATCTCGCGCATGTTTTGATTAATGTCATCGAACAGAATTTTCAAGCGAGTGGCTTGAAAATCCATGGTGCTGGCGAAGATCCAAAAATTGAAGACAATTTTCAATTGGAGAAAACGAAGGCGGCTTCTGCTCAAGCGCAGAAGTCTGGTCTATTTGAAAGGTTGGAGCCGATCTCCACAATGGTGAAGGCTGTGGGTTCGCCGGGAGCTCCACACTTCGGTGGATTGCAGGTGGCTGCGGTTAAGTCAGCAGTTGGAGTTGGCGCAGTTTTACGGGCGGTATTAAAGAACTTGTCTTCGGCCCAACTTGATAGCAATTTAATGGTGAATATGTCTAAATGGCATAAGTATTGTTTGGCAGATCCATTATTCTATAGAGCGGATACAGTCGACCTCATTGGAGCTGATTTATGCCATGAAATTGAAGGAAGGACTGGTGAGAGAAGAAACAGTGACTGGACAAGAAACAACATTTGGATTAATGTTATCTGGTGTGCTGAGCTCTGCAGAAGTTCCCAAGAAGTAGCAGTATGCCGTGAATTAGAGCGATTTTGGTTGATGGAAGAGATACCGGTTCAGTCTGAAATCAGTGATGAGGAAGAAAAGTGTGAACAGTTGTTTACAAATACAACTACGCTTAACCTGGAAAAACGGTTGGTAGTGAGGCTGCCGTTTAAGGAGCAAACGACTCTAGGAGAGTCAAGGAAAATGGCCGTTGCACGGTTGTTGAGTGTGGAGAGACGATTGCAACGAGATGAGGAGCTAAGAGAAGAGTATGCCAAGTTTATGGAAAACTACCTGGAATTGGGGCATATGAAGGAAGTCAAGCGTTTTACTGGTGAATACTACATGCCTCATCAAGCAGTAATAAGAAGTGATCACGCAACGACCAAAGTTCGAGTGGTGTTCGAGGCATCTGCAAAATCGACAAACGGTACTAGCCTAAACGACATTCTTTGTGTTGGACCAAAGTTGCAGCTAGACATATTTGAAATTCTGATTAAATGGAGGCTATGGCGGTATGTAGTGACAGCAGACGTCGAGAAGATGTACCGTCAAATATTGGTAGCAGAGAATGATCAGCGATATCAGACAATTCTATGGCGTAAGGACTTTGACCAACCGATGCAAGAATACAGGTTGAGGACGGTCACGTATGGAACAGGCTGTGCACCATTTCTGGCGAAGCGAGCTTTATTGGAGATAGCCAACAGATGCAAAGAAAATAATCCAAAGCTGCATATCATCATCAAGGAGGATTTCTACATGGATGATTTGATGACTGGAGCGGATTCAAAAGAAGCATGTGAGCGAATCCAGACTGATGTCGACAATCAGCTGAAGAAAGAACAAATACCGTGTTGTTGTGGATTTCAGGAAACTGAATTCAATTACCATTGCTGATAGGTACCCAATACCAGAAGTGGGGAAGGTTTTGTCACGATTAGGAGGTAACAAGTTTTTCACTGTCATTGATTTAAAAAGTGGATTCCACCAAATTCCTCTAAGGGAGAAAGATATCGAGAAGACAGCCTTCTCTGTTAATAATGGGAAATATGAATTTACAAGGTTGCCTTTCGGATTAAAAAATGCGCCCTCCATATTCCAGCGAGCATTGGATGACATACTACGAGATTACATAGGAAAAACTTGTTATGTTTACATTGATGACATAATTATATTCAGCAAGGATGAACAGTCTCATTTCGAACACTTAGAGGAAATTTTTAAGACACTAGATTCTGCTACCATGAAAGTCTAATTAGATAAGTGTGAGTTCTTTAAAAATGAGGTAGAATTCTTGGGGTTTGTGGTGTCAGGAGAAGGTGTTAAGACCATACGAAAGAAGGTAGAGGCCATAGTGGATATCCCTTACCCCAGCACACTTCGACAACTGCGATCATTTTTAGGACTTTGCAATTATTATAGACGATTTATAGAAGGATATGCAGACATCGCGAAACCACTGACTTCTATGTTAAGAGGACCCTTTGGAAACATACCCAGATCCGAATCAAGTAAGGTTAGAATTACATTGGGAGATGCAGAAAAAAATTTAATCGATGGTCTGAAAAATGCGCTATTATCCAGGGATGTAATGCTTTATTATCCAAATTACGAAAGGGAATTTGATCTTAATACAGACGCATCTAACGATGCCCTTAGGCGCAGTGCTTAGCCAAGACGGAAGACCTATAACGTTTATCTCCAGAGTACTTTCGCAGACAGAAGAACATTATGCCACCAACGAAAGGGAAATGTTGGCCATAATATGGGCCCTTGATACTCTGAGAAATTACCTATACGGAACGGCCAAGGTAGTGATCCATACCTCTCACTTATGCTCTTAGCAATAAGAACAATAACACCAAGATGAAGAGGTGGAAAGCTATTCTTGAAGAATACAATTATGAAATAAAATATCAACCGGGAAAGACAAACGTTGTGGCAGATGCACTGTCCAGAGTAAATACTACAAACGTTAACTCCCTGAAGGGTACAGTGCATAGTCACGAGAGCTCCGCAGATCACTTAGTTCACAGTGTGGAGGCACCAATAAATGCATTTAAGAACCAAATTTTTCTCTCCATTGAAGAGGTACCGTCTTACCAATTCAAAATAGTGTTTGCAGGATATCATAGACATTTAATAGTAGAGAGGGAATTTTGCCGCGAGAATCTGGCCAATATATTGAAGAGATATTTGAACCCATCTGTAAGAAATTGCATAAAAGCACCCGAGTTCATTATGGGAAAAATTCAAGAAATCTATCCTGACCATTTTCGCAATTACAAAACATGTTTTTCGCAGAATGTTGTGGAAGACATTACATCGGAATGGGATCAGGAGAACCTGATAATAGACACACACAAGAGGGCTCATCGGAACGCGCAAGAAAACAAGGTCCAAATTCTAGAGAAATACTATTTTCCTGGAATGTTAGGTGAAATAAAAAGAATAGTGAAACTCTGCTCAATTTGCAAACAAAATAAATATGACCGGCACCCAAACAAACCCATGTTAAATCAAACTCCAATACCCTCCTACCCAGGACAGGTGATTCACGTAGACATCTTTTCTACAGATAAAAAACTTGTCTTAACTTCCGTAGACAAATTTTCAAAGTATGCACATGTCCGAGCTCTTAAAGGCAAATCCACGGAAGACGTACGGAAGCTCCTAAGAGAAATATTGTTCCTTTACGGCGTGCCGAAAACAGTCGTTATCGATAATGAACGATCCTTGAACTCTGCATCCATAATGTTCATGATGCAGGACGAACTCGGCATTGATGTCTTCACTGCTCCACCTTACAGAAGTGAGGTCAATGGGCAAGTAGAACGCTTCCACTCCACTCTAGCGGAATTAATGAGATGTATCAAAGCCGAAGCAATCTGTCGTGATTTCGAGGAACTTTTAGAGAAGGCCGTGAATGAATACAACCATTCAGTTCATTCAACGGTAGGGAAAAGACCGGTCGACCTATTTTTTGGCAGAACCGTTGATTTTTCTCCAGGGAGTTATGAACGTACACGACATTCAAATATCGAGAGACTACAGGGAAAACAGACTACGGACCTACAATACCATAACAAGGACAGAACCGAACCAAGAGAATATCTTCCAGGGCAGAATATATTCGTGAAACGTTTAGGTACCAAGTTGACAGAAAGATACAGGGAAGAAGTGGTGAAGGAAGATCGCAACTCCACAGTAGTCACTCAGAGTGGACGGGTGGTCCACAAAAGTTATATTCGAAACTAACTAAATTTATCCATTACATTGCAGCTTTTTATTACTGTCCGTACTATGTAGAGGGGAAGTCCAAATATTGGACTACTCCAACTCGAAACTGGTGGCAATGCACTCTGGATTGGCAGAAATGCAGACCGGTACATTCAAGATAGTCCATACCATAAATCTTCAAAGTTACGAGAATGTTGTCGGTCAGTTTGAAGATAATATTATAAGGAATATATCCCATCATCCCTTAATCCCATACCTTTCCTTTACCATATCCCAGATGAAGTCCCATATTGCAAGACTCAAACCTAAAATTAAATCTAAGCGCTCGCTAGATTTTATTGGCACGGCATGGAAATGGCTGGCAGGTAGCCCAGACCACCATGGTTTCGAGATTATTCAGGAAAAAATGTCCGATGTACAGTATAATCCCGATAATTCGTAAACCCCGCTTATTCGTAACCAAATCCCGGTCCCCTGAAAATATCGCGATAATTCGTAAAAATCCCATACATTTCGGTCCCCTCGATAAATCGTAATTTTTCGTTGAAATCCTCGATAATTCGCAAACTTTCGTGCTTTTTTATGTATCGGAGGCGACGCGTTCTTTGGAGGAAAAACGGTAAACCACTGACAAGTGATTCTATGCTCTGAAGTGGCGAAGCATTTGTTGTTTATGTGTGTGTCTTTCTTTAACTCTCATTTTTCTTACGTTGCTGTAAACTGGCATTGATCGGGCATATTCACATTTTTCTGCAGCTCAGTGAAGTAAGTGGTGATTTTACTCCTTAAAAATGTGTGCGGTTTGTCCGAAGGCCATTAAAATGTCACAAAAACGGTCGCTTTAAGTACTTTATGAATTAAGTTTTTGTTTTTTTGTTGAAATTAATTTGTTTTTATAAAATAAAACTTTATACATACATACATATAAATATGTGGGTATGTACATATATTCATTATTGAATAAATACCTCGGTAATTCGTATTTTTTCTTTCTTCCCCCCGCTAATTCGAAACCCCGCTAATTCGAAAACCCCGCTAATTCGTAGAAAACGGTCGGTCCCTTGACATTACGAATTATCGGGATTTTACTGTGTTAACAAATAATAATAACCAAGTAATAATTAACAATAGAAAAAATTAATGAGATCACCAATATGTCAAATGAAATAATAAAATTAATAAAATCTGAACAAATTCAGGAAAATGAGAGAACAATTGAATTAAAATATAAACTCGAGATTCTAAAGGACGAAATTGCAAATATAGAACTTGCAATTCATTTGGCCAAAGTTAATGTCGTCAACTCATTTATCCTCTCATCTCTAGAAATAGAAGTATTAAATAACATTTTCGATAAAGAAGACATTCCATTCAAAAGTACTGATAAATTATTAAATTTTTCAAAAGTAAAAATTGCTACAGAAGGACAAAACATTATTTACATCATAAGTATTCCTACAACAGAACCAAAACATTGTAAACAAATATTGATCAAACCCATTAAAAAAAAGACAGCATAACTAAAGTAGATTTTAACTATGTTTTGGATTGTACTAATAAAATATTCAGAATAAGGAAATTGTGCCAGTCTTATAACAATCTAAATATCTGTAATATGGAAAACATTGTAGACATATCTGAGTCCGACTGTATCCCAAATCTCTTGAGGAGCCGGAATTCGAAATGCACCACCACCAACAACGTACACGTTCCTACGGTCGAGGAAATAGAAGAAGGAATTTGAATGCTTAATCAATTTGTTGGAGAAATAGAGGCTGACAACTCTACGCTATGGTTGAATGGGTCATACGTAATACACCACTACAATTCAACTATCAAAATCAATAATAGAATCTATATGACGTCTCAAATTTCGGAAACTAAACATTTGCCTGCATTAGTCCAGCCGATGGAAAATTCAGAACAGAGGAAAACACTTTCACTGGAAATGGTAAATGAAATGAATGTGAACAACTCCCAAATGCTCTACAACTTGGAAATGAAGAACCGCATAAGTCTATCATTGAACATCATCTTAATTGCAATAGCCTTGATGCTAGTATTGTCTTTTGTGTTAAAACACCTAAAAAGAAAGCATCATCAAAACTCTGCTAAAGAGCTACATTGCGAGAGTAGTCTACAAGGCGAATCTACAACTCAACCAACCTTAGAAAACGAAGATCCACCAACAGGCGACCAACTTTTCTGATATCCATACGAGGACGTATGGACTTAAAGGGGGAGGAGTTAACAATAGCCAAGTTTATTCTCACACATTCTTCCATCCAACACGTGTGCACCAAACCCAGACATAGCGTCAGCAACATTACCTACGAACAATGTCAACAATAACGGGAACTGCTTGCTCATAGAGTTCCCATGATATTCGACCCGGCAGGTGCAACGGTGGCAGCAACGTATCATCAACAACAACTGCAGTCTAGGCTAGAAGTTAAGTTAGGTTTAAGTTATAATTCAGTTTCGGCACTAAATAAAGAAGTCGTGGCCGTTAAAAGCCACGCAGCCTTTTTTTAAAAATAAAATTTAATTAAAAGTTAATTAATTTATATATGTAGGTAGTTATAATAGAAAAGATAATATAAAATTAATTATAGAAATGATTTACATATTCTCCCCCTTTAATAAAATTCTTTAAATCTCAGCATAAATTTCCCTTCTGCTGTATGTATAACCGTTATGGGGGGCCCGACTATATTATCAAAATTTAAAAGCATATGAGCACACCTAGGTCATTTGGATTAATTTCGTGGGCTGTATAATGGCTTCTGTAGGTGATATCATTAATTTGGCATAGCAGAAATGCGTTATTTTCGCAAACAGTAATGTTTATAATTTTGAAAGCTTTATAATCAGTGTTTCGTGTGACTACGAAATATCCCGTTTTATAAGTAAGACTATCGTAAACAAATTGCTTATAAGATACAAACAGATCTATTGATTTTCCTAGTGACACGCTAATAAAATCTTTGAGATCACAGTCACATATATCTTTTGCAACACCTTCAAATTTTTCTTTTTTTTGTTCATTCATTAAAAAATTGGAGAATGAAAACTGACATTTTTTTGCTACAGAAACAGTAATATTTTTTTTTGAATTACTTGCACGTGCATATTGCTTAAAACCTTTATGCTTTGCCTCGAAATGGAAAGACCAAAATTTCCTAACTGGGCCACAAGCTTTCATTACTTCCGGGTAAGGGGCTAGTATATGAAATTTAGGTTTTAAGTGATCTTTAAATAGTTGCATATACATGAGATTGTGTTTTTGTATGTTTTCTTTAAACATTTGAATTGAAAAGTCTGTTCAGATTTCTGTAAATCCTCGCATGGTGTTTTATGCTTTTCTGTTGAAGGTATAAAACTGTACTGGATTCGGTAATTGAATGTATTCAAATAATGTACAAAACTGTAATAGATTCAGTAATTTGTATGCATTCAATACATCTTGGGTTTTTTAAGATAAGCAGGCAATAAAACATGCGTGGGTGGGATAGAATGGCGGGTTATTTTAAGAAAAAGGGACGAGCACGATAACGAGTGGAATTTTCCACAAGATGTTACGCGTGCGTGGGTTGACAAAACAACCCCACGCATGCGTCTATCGCGTTCTCGTTCCTTCTTTAAGATTACTTTAGTTTAAGAAAATGCATGGTAGATTAAGGAAATATTAAGAAATAAAAATCAGTGTCTTACAAACATTCATCCGTGCGGGTCGTCTTTACATATTTCGTCCGTACATTTTTGTCGTTCGAACCAGATATATTTGCTCATTCGAACCTGTGAACATTTAATCCTACGAAACTTTGTACGTGTCAAAGAGGATAATGAAAGGTCGAACACAAATAATACAGTCCGCGGACAAGGAGATACCGGAGCTAATGGATTTTTATAAATCCACCGAGGCCTTGTACGATGGGGCTAGAATGATAGCAGAATACAGGATTGACGCTATCGAAGAGAAGCTGTCGCTAAAAGCAGAACCAAACAGAATTGGCGAAGACGGAAAGAAAAATACAGTCCACAATAGCGACGTACAGCCTTCTGAACCACAAATTATGATGGTTCAAAGGTTTCAAAAGGAAGTTTGGGAAATGAAGACCATTATGACCAGTATGGCCAGAAATTCCATACTCAGTCTCAGCTCCGAATGGCTGGAGGCACAAACGCAATTGGTAGAGGACCAATTTCAAGAGGTTGTCGTATCGATGACGACGATATTTACGATGCGTATACGAAAATACGGAGGCAGTATCGTGAATTGCGATGGGAAATCGCGAGTCAAAGCGAAAACTTCAAGAGGGATAAGGAGTTTTCTAAAGCAACCGTAAGTGCACGCCTGGCATATAACAGGTTTGATGCTAAAATTCAAAACGGTGGGCTGTGGACCAGACGAGTTCCCGAGAATAAGAAGAATGATCGGTTTAAAGCTGAAACCGATGCTGAAACACAAAATGGTGAGCTGTGGCCCAGACGAGCTCCCGCGAATAAGAAGGATGGTCGGTTTAAAGCTGAAAACGATGAGGAAGACATCAGAGAGTTGTGGGTTACCCGAATATCCACACGCTGTAATGACGACCAACGCTGGGTATCGAGGTTACCGCTTAAGAAGAAAGCTGGTGAAGAGACTGGTGTTGATCCAAAGGAAGATCTCGCGCATGTTTTGATTAATGTCATCGAACAGAATTTTCAAGCGAGTGGCTTGAAAATCCATGGTGCTGGCGAAGATCCAAAAATTGAAGACAATTTTCAATTGGAGAAAACGAAGGCGGCTTCTGCTCAAGCGCAGAAGTCTGGTCTATTTGAAAGGTTGGAGCCGATCTCCACAATGGTGAAGGCTGTGGGTTCGCCGGGAGCTCCACACTTCGGTGGATTGCAGGTGGCTGCGGTTAAGTCAGCAGTTGGAGATGGCGCAGTTTTACGGGCGGTATTAAAGAACTTGTCTTCGGCCCAACTTGATAGCAATTTAATGGTGAATATGTCTAAATGGCATAAGTATTGTTTGGCAGATCCATTATTCTATAGAGCGGATACAGTCGACCTCATTGGAGCTGATTTATGCCATGAAATTGAAGGAAGGACTGGTGAGAGAAGAAACAGTGACTGGACAAGAAACAACATTTGGATTAATGTTATCTGGTGTGCTGAGCTCTGCAGAAGTTCCCAAGAAGTAGCAGTATGCCGTGAATTAGAGCGATTTTGGTTGATGGAAGAGATACCGTTCAGTCTGAAATCAGTGATGAGGAAGAAAAGTGTGAACAGTTGTTTACAAATACAACTACGCTTAACCTGGAAAAACGGTTGGTAGTGAGGCTGCCGTTTAAGGAGCAAACGACTCTAGGAGAGTCAAGGAAAATGGCCGTTGCACGGTTGTTGAGTGTGGAGAGACGATTGCAACGAGATGAGGAGCTAAGAGAAGAGTATGCCAAGTTTATGGAAAACTACCTGGAATTGGGGCACATGAAGGAAGTCAAGCGTTTTACTGGTGAATACTACATGCCTCATCAAGCAGTAATAAGAAGTGATCACGCAACGACCAAAGTTCGAGTGGTGTTCGAGGCATCTGCAAAATCGACAAACGGTACTAGCCTAAACGACATTCTTTGTGTTGGACCAAAGTTGCAGCTAGACATATTTGAAATTCTGATTAAATGGAGGCTATGGCGGTATGTAGTGACAGCAGACGTCGAGAAGATGTACCGTCAAATATTGTTAGCAGAGAATGATCAGCGATATCAGACAATTCTATGGCGTAAGGACTTTGACCAACCGATGCAAGAATACAGGTTGAGGACGGTCACGTATGGAACAGGCTGTGCACCATTTCTGGCGAAGCGAGCTTTATTGGAGATAGCCAACAGATGCAAAGAAAATAATCCAAAGCTGCATATCATCATCAAGGAGGATTTCTACATGGATGATTTGATGACTGGAGCGGATTCAAAAGAAGCATGTGAGCGAATCCAGACTGATGTCGACAATCAGCTGAAGAAGTTTGGACTAAGGCTGAGGAAATGGCTATCCAATGAAAAATCTATAATAAGGAATATCAAGGATGCTGGAGACAATCAGATTGTGAAAATTGAAGACGGCGAAGCAGTCAAGACATTGGGGGTTCAGTGGGAACCGAATAACGATCATTTTACTTTTTATTTTCAGAACTATGATGAGTTGAAAATAACAAATGGCTGGCACCTATCACCATCCTGGCGAAGTTATTTATTCAGAAGTTGTGGTTGATGAATTTGGAATGGGATGGCTTGCTGAACGAAGAACTCTCCAAAGAATGGCATAGTGTTATGAGGAATTTGGCATCGATTGGAGAAATAGAAATTCCAAGGTGGCTAAAAACAAATGAAGGTGATGCGTGGGAACTTCATGGGTTTGCTGATGCATCGGAGAAGGCGTTTGCGGCAGTAATATATGCAAAGGTCAATGGTGAAATAACTCTAGTAGCGGCAAGGTCAAAGGTGAATCCTATAAAGAATCGAAAAACTCTCCCGAAATTGGAGCTATGTGCTGCTCACCTGCTGACGAGGTTACTTCATAAAGTTATACTAGTGATGCGTAGAGAAGTTAAAGTATACGCATGGAGTGATTCGATGATAGCGCTTGCCTGGATCTCAAACGACACCAAGATAAAAGATCGGTTTTTGCGAACGAAGATAAACGAAATGAAGACGTTGGTTCCAGCTGCTACGTGGAAGCATGTAAGATCAAAAGATAATCCTGCTGATGCAGCATCAAGGGGGCTAATTCCTGAGAAGTTGGTGCAACACACGTTATGGTGGAATGGTCCTGAATGGCTGAAGGATGTCGACAAATGGTCACATATAATAGAATTATAAATTTAAGTTCTCATAAAATATTAACATGTCAAAACATGTAATTGTTTTTCGCCGGCCGCAGAATGTTCAGATTTCTCTAAATCCTCGCATGGTGTTTTATGCTTTTCTGCTGAAGGTATAAAACTGTACTGGATTCGGTAATTGAATGTATTCAAATAATGTACAAAACTGTAATAGATTCAGTAATTTGTATGCATTCAATACATCTTGGGTTTTTTAAGATAACCAGGCAATAAAACATGCGTGTGTGGGATAGAACGGCGGGTTATTTTTAGAAAAAGGGACGAGCACGATAACGAGTGGAATTTTCCACAAGATGTTACGCGTGCGTGGGTTGACAAAACAACCCCACGCATGCGTCTATCGCGTTCTCGTTCCTTCTTTAGGATTACTTTAGTTTAAGAAAATGAATGGTAGATTAAGGCAATATTAAGAAATAAAAATTAGTGTCTTACAAACATTCAGCCGTGCAAGTGCATTTTTAATTAGTGTATTGTACAAAGTCACTTACTTCATATGACAAAATTGAATTTAAAATTTCTATTAATAGTCTGAGAAACGACCAAACATTGTCATTGTTTGGAACCAAATCCCCAACCATTATGGGAAAGTACATTACAAATGTTAGAACCTCTCGAGCTGACATTTTCAAATGTCTGTTCTTTAAATGTGTAGGCTTTATATCAGGAGAAACATTTCCAATTTCCAATTCGCCATACTCAAATGTCCTTTTGCGCTTATTGAGTGTTTCAAGCGTAAAATATTTCTTGATATTTATGAAATTTAATATAATATGAACCAGATCATAGTGGCATATGCCCTCAAGCAGATCGTGCATAGCATCTACACTCATATTATCAACGACATGAAAACTTGGTATATTATTGAATTGACACTGCTCAACAACGCCTGTTTTTTGATGGTCATTAGCTTTAAGATCTTTGCTATAGTTAGAACGAGTACGTTTCAGCTTAGGTAATGTATATGTTGTCTTTTCACTAGTTTTCTTACTAATCTTGCAGAAGCGACAGAATGCGCAATTGAAAGACTTGTGAAATCCAAGCAACGTGTTTAAACCCAGATTGTCTCCCAAGAATAACACCGGAATAAAACAAGGCTCGTATGTGGTATTATTGGCCATTTTTATGGCAATACCATGGGTTTCTAAAAATATCATCTGGTCTATAAGTGTAAAGACATTAATTCGGTTCGTAGAACCAAATGTAAAGCTAATCCGAACTAAAAGTCTTTACTTGTTGAGTGCTTGTAAGACACTGATTTTATTTTCCAAAACGAAACACTCACTTAAATAATACAGAATTTGACAATACGTCTAGTTCCTGCCACTGGCAGTAAATATTCCACATACATCGAATGCTCCTAAACAAAGAAGCAATAAACTATATACATTTATACAAATACACTACAGCCTAATACAGTTTCCAAGAATACATAAAGATTGAACAGACGCAAGCATCTGCGCATTGCATTCCCATGCAGTATTAGAGTATCGATATTCAATCGACTGAATGTGCGTGTGTGTGTGGCTTATGCTATTAATAGTGAACCACTTGAAGGGTTCGATCGTCGATTTCCAATTGCATGTATACGCGAGTGCAGCTCAGGCTGCTGATAGTGACACACTTGAAGTGTCATAACCCTATCGCCTGTACATACAAAGGGAAAGAGAAAAAGACTCATGTTCAATTCTGAACATTCTGCGCGGGGCTAATAAAAAGAACAGTAAACAAGTGTTTTCTTAAAATAATTTTCTTAATACAAAATATTCTGCATTCCTTGGCAGCCTTGATTCGGGCATTCTCTTCTTCTTGTAGTTGTAAGCGTAACATACGTTGCATACAACCACTTCACCTTCCTGTTGTCTTTGCGGGTGTCTCTTCTTCCTTCTCTTGGATACATTGTCCACCCGTGTTTCTCTCTCACGATGCTGAGCGACCATCAGATGCTTTTTGTCGCGGTGAGTTCTGCGTTCTTCCGTCATATTATGCAAGTCTTCGGCACTGTAGGTTTTCGTTGATACCGTGCTACCGCTAGTAGCCCTGCCAACATTAGTTAAAGGTATCACCTTCGATAGATTCGTGTGCACTTTCTGGGTAACTCTGCAGACCGATGTGCGATTTGAACTTTGAGTTGGTGTAAGTAATCGACCACGCACACAAGCTAGTAGATTACCATCAATTGTTGTTGTTGCAGACCTTGGCAAAACGTTTCCCTTTTTATTACGTAAAGGTCGTTTCTGTTGTTCCAATGTGGTGACTGCAGCATTTTCAAACGCTTCTGTACGCAACTTCTCTGCGTTTTGAGTCGACGGATTAAACCATTCATTGGTACATGGTGGCATTTCATATCCACCTCTAGCGTAGGCGGTCACTGTAGGCGCATACTTCGCATCTTCATAAATTTGGTACGGTCGTTTAGCCTTTTCTACAACCGATGCTAAAGGTAGTGGGTCTTCGTCATTATAAGTTTGAGCCATCCTTCTGCGTTTGCTTCCATGTCGTGTACGAGAATATATTTGTGATGGCTTGGGATCCAAATGGCTGGATCGTCCGACTGTGATGGATCTTGCAGCATTCGCTTTGTGAAACCTTTTGCGTGTATCACTTGCTGCAATCAAATAGTTTTTCTTTGTTATTTTTTGGATATTACCTGTAAGTATCCAACCGAGTTTTGTATCCTGAGCTAGCATACCATTAGCTTTCAGGTTTTTCGTCTTCATGATTTCTGGATACACGTCCGCTCCCAGAATGATGTCTATCCTCCCAATTTTGTTGTAATTGGGATCCGCCAATACATACTTGTCCCAATTCCTTAGATTCGCATCAAATGACTTATTCGGCAATGTTTTGTGAAGCTTCGGGAGCACTATTGCTTTCGTCATAATTGAAAAATCGTTGCTGAAACGTGGACTCATTTCAATCACAACTTTGTGTCTTGCCGACTCCACTCGATCCGACGATATTCCACTAACTTCAGTTGGCGCTCTTATACGTGGAAGTCTTAGCAGCTGTGCGGTTTTCTCCGATATAAATGATGTCTGAGAACCACTGTCCAGAAGCGCCCTTAGAAGTTGAACTCGTCCATCCGGTGTCTTTACCTTCACTATTGCTGTTGCTAACAGTGTGTCCTTGCTTTGTTGCTGGACCATATTCGATGTCACCTTTTCGCCCGGTGTGTTGTATTCTTGATGGATTAATGTATGGTGATTATTCCGATTGCATATGGCACACCGGAAGTCCTTCATACACCTTGTTGTAAAATTATGCTGCAAACATTTATAGCATAGTTTAGCAGCGTTTATAAACTTTTTTCGCTCCTCCGGAGTCATTGCTGTGAACTTCCGACAATTTATTATATTGTGCCCAATTCTTCGGCAACACGAGCAAACTGGCCCTGAACTTTCTGTTGTCTGTGAGTAACTGGTGTATGGGCTTTTCTTCTTGATCGGAAAGGATGCCAAACTGATGCAAATTTGATCCAAAAATGTCTTCACATCTCGGAGTGTTTGCACTTCTTTTGTCCTCTTTGTGTGATGTTCATACTGTTGGCGGGTGTTTCCATCAAACTTCCTCAAAATGATGTGCGCCAACAAAACCTCAACATCATTGCCAACCTCTGCTTTCTCTCTAATGATAAATGAACTTTCATTTATCGTACTGATGAACTTCTTGACACTTTGATGGTTCTCAGCATCCAGATTTGGCAGGTCTAATATACGGTCAAACGCTGACGAAAATATTTTCCTCTTATTTTCGTATTTATCCACCAATAAGCTCCAGGTTTCATTATACTCGGATTCCGATCCGAGCAGCAAATGTTGCACCATTGATTTTGCTTCACCTTGAAGCGATGATTTTAAATAATGGAACTTTACTGCATCCGTAAGGTCCTCTCTCTGGTGTACCAGACTTTTAAACTCTGAGCAAAATGAAGGCCATTCTTGTTCGCTTCCGTCAAACATTGGTAGCTTCGTCACTGGCAACGGAAACCCTGTATTCAAGTTCTCTTTCTTCTGAACTCCATTAATTCCTTCTTCCAGTTTCGCCTGCATACGGTACATCCTGTCTTCCAGAGCCTCATATGCTTCTGAATCAGACGTATCCCGTCGGTACTTGGCTTCTACCTCACTTGCCGCTTGCGATATTACTGACCAGATGTCCTTAATTTTATTATGGAACATCCTCATGTCAGTGGTATCACTGCCTGGCAGACGTCGTTCTGCCTCATCAAGTATCTTCGATGCCTTAGTCATCTTTGACTCTAGCATATCTATAATGCTGTCAGCTGGACTTAGCGGCCTTGCCTGAATTGCTTCTCTGATGTCTTCTGGTACATTTCCTTGTACTGCCAGTGTCTCTTCTAACACTGTCTTCACATCTTCTTGCGCAAGTACTGCCTGAGTTGAATGAGATTGTTGCAGCTTTACCAGTTTCTCCTTTACGGTCTGGTAACATTTATCGTTGAAATATTGATGATCAATGTTTGATGCTGATTTCAAAATTTTCACGTGGTTAATCTCAAACTTCTTCCAGTTTTCTTGCAATTCTGGTGTTAGTCTGCCCTTTGTAATTAGGGTCAGAATTGCTGTGTAGAGCTTTGATTGCTCTTCAAACAACTTTTGTACTACGTCGGACAACATTTTTTATTAACGTTCGTCCTGTTAGTTCTTGTCGTTTATTTTCGACAAGTCCTGGAACTTTTCGTCCGAATTTTTGATTAAAAATCAAAAAAAAATTTTAACACTTTTTGTGTATGAAGAAACGATATTTCTCCCTTGTGTTAAGCTCGATGTCAGCCTCGAGCACGCTTATTTCAAGGAAAATTTTTTTTTTTTCTTAAAATGTTCACTCTGGTTCTTTTTTAAATCTCTTACCACTGGTGGAGGAAAATTTAAAAAATTACTTTGGTGTTGGAGAAACGATATTTCTCCTTTGAGTAAAGCTCGATGTCAGCCTCGAGCACGCTTATTTCAAGGAAATTATTTTTCTTCCTTAAAACTTCCTTTTAGGTTCTTTTTTAAATCTCTTACCACTGGTGGGGGAAAATTTAAAAAAATCACTTTTCGAAGGAGCAAATGTAAAGACATTAATTCGGTTCGTAGAACCAAATGTAAAGAGCTAATCCGAACTAAAAGTCTTTACTTGTTGAGTGCTTGTAAGACACTGATTTTATTTTCCAAAACGAAACACTCACTTAAATAATACAGAATTTGACAATACGTCTAGTACCTGCCACTGGCAGTAAATATTCCACATACATCGAATGCTCCTAAACAAAGAAGCAATAAACTATATACATTTATACAAATACACTACAGCCTAATACAGTTTCCAAGAATACATAAAGATTGAACAGACGCAAGCATCTGCGCATTGCATTCCCATGCAGTATTAGAGTATCGATATTCAATCGACTGAATGTGCGTGTGTGTGTGGCTTATGCTATTAATAGTGAACCACTTGAAGGGTTCGATCGTCGATTTCCAATTGCATGTATACGCGAGTGCAGCTCAGGCTGCTGATAGTGACACACTTTAAGTGTCATAACCCTATCGCCTGTACATACAAAGGGAAAGAGAAAAAGACTCATGTTCAATTCTGAACAATAAGGGACTTCAAACATTTTGCATTGCCTAAATTTTCAAGATCAGTAGTTTTGATGGATCCAAGAAAAAAAACATTTTCTAATTTCGTGTCCTCACTACGAAAACAAGGGAAGGAGAAGTAGAAATTGCAAATTTTATGTGTTGTAGCATGTGAACAAAAGGGGTTGTTCACTTCAAAGTCATCCGCATATATAAAATAGGGAATTAAAGTACGATTCGGATATAACTTGCACTTATTGCGCCATAATTGCCCTTGACATATATTTCGGAACGATTTTTTTTTTTTTTAGTTCTTCCATATATGCCACCATATGTAAATAATTATCATTCTTCTCCATAATTTTCGAAAACATAAATGCCATTGGCATTGCGGTTATTTTGTTTGTTTTTCTTCTATATGTCAACTTACCTTTTTTATGTTTAGCTACACTTTTGATATCCACTTCTTCGCAAATTAATTCTTCAGCCAGACTCTCTTCTTTCAGGGCTTTGTACGTCAGGTATTCACTTTTGAATGTCCTTAAAATTGTAGAACATTCCAATATTAATGACGAAAACTCGCCATGTAATCCTCCACTCAAATTTTCTCCAAAAACACGAAACACGTCCAACAATGGTTCACATATTAGGCTAAACATTTTTTCTTGAATAAATTTTGCGTCACTGCGACTCAAATTATCTTTAGCAAGTAACGCAGTAACAAACTTTAAACAATTCATATGGAGATCTTTTTTTATCGGTTGATGCATTTTCATTGCCTCTCCAATTAAGTTTTTCAAAATCCTCTAGTGCAATTTCCAAAGGAACCGATTGAGTATGAGCCGATTCTTCATAACTACTATTTGCACCCCCTTCACTAACTGCCACATTTTTAATCAATAGAGTTGGAATATTAATGGAATTTGCAACTTTATTTAATGAAACTCTATTATTAATGGAACAATCACTTGGATGCATTTTGTTAACGTGTTTTTGGAACCGACATGAATGGCCGTAAATTTGCCCACAACAAAAATAATTGTCACTTCTTTTCATGGAATGATTTATTTTTAAATGTCGAAAAAGTTTTTTATTTTCCACGAATCGTTTACCGCACAAAAAACACAACACATTTTTTTTTTATATTCAGTTTATCGTAGTAAGCAAAAACACACACACACACCTTTGATTCTTTTTCTGTCTGACTTAAGTTTTTCCGACACCGTTCAATACCACTTTCCTCTCCGAAGGTCAAACACAAACTGCCAAAAATTACACACTCCCTCTCGATTTTGCAATACACACATAAAAACTCGAGTTTCTATTAACTTCGTTGCAGTAGCAAAATCTTCAATGTTGTTGTTGATATGACTCGATACAAAATTTAATAATAACAAAGTATTTGTGTATGTACACCAGAATAGGTTTTAAAGTTTTTTTTAGCGCACTTCCACAAATCAACACCACGATCAATCGTGACAAATGTGAAGGGTTGGAAAATTAAGAAATCCCATGAAGTTTTTCATAACTTTTTAAGAAACTTTTCTTCACGTTTTTTTTTATAGAAATTGATGAAATTTTAATGAAGCTTCTTTTCTTTTCTTCTTATTTATTTCATCAATTTCTATGAAGGTCTTCTTCATTATTAATGAAAAACTTCTTCATATTGAAGAAAGTTTCATATTTCTTCATTTTTTATGAACACCTTCTTCATACTGAAGAAAATTTCATAGATTTCTCAATTTTTTTTATTGATATTGATGAAAACTTTTTATGAAGCTTTTCTTCTTATTAATGGCATATTTCATCAATTTCTATGAAGAATTTCTTCATATGTAAGAACAATTCTTACATATGAAGAAACTTTTCATAAAATTTGATGAACAAATTTATGAAAGGTTTTTATGAAGCGATGAAAAAGATATGAACTTTTTGATGAAGTGATGAATTAGTTATGAACCGATTTCATCAATATTTATGAAAATCTTCTTCATATAGATGAAATTTTCTTCCATATGAAGAAATCCTTCATAGAAATTGATGAATGGGATTGATGAACGATTTTCATCAAATTGATGAAGACTAATTCTCTGAGTGTAGAAATCGTGTAATAACACAAATATGGCCAATGACATCTTGCCCAAATTTTGTATTTAGTAAATGTATAGTCAGACAAAGTTTTCGACAAAAACTTGGCAGTGTGGCAACTCCCCTTCTGGTACGTCCCATACAAATGTGCCATCTCGCCTAGTCTGGAAGTCTGACAACTTCCGTTCTGGTACCTCCCATACAATTTTCGAGAAACAACTCTGCTTTCTATTCGTCCTTTCTGTAAAAACGTGTAATACAATATTTATACCCTCACCCTACGGGTAGGAGGGTATATATCATTTGATACGGCTCAAAAGTGTAACACATAGAAATATTCACATTAGAACCCAAGTCTCTTTGAAACAAATTCGATTCATGACTTTCTATCCCATACAAATCTGCTATTTCGCCTCCTTTATAAATCGTGTAATAATATCATTTAGTGAAGGTAAAACTGGACAAAGATTTTGACAAAAACTTGGAAGTCTGCCAACTCCCCTCCTGGTACCTCCCATACAAATGTACCATCCTGTCATTTATAAACCGTGTAATATTATGAATGTTACCAACGCGATCTCTGCCAAATTTTGTATTAAGTAAAGCTATAGCTAGACAAAGTTTTGGTCAAAAACTTGGAAGTATGGCAACTTCCGTTCTGGTACCTCCCATACAATTTTCGAGAAACAACTCTGCTTTCTATTCGTCCTTTTTGTAAAAACGAGTAATACAATATATAATATATCACCCTACGGGTAGGAGGGTATATATCATTTGATACGGCTCAAAAGTGTAAGACATAGAAATATCCACATTAGACCCCAGGTGTCTTTGAACCAAATTCGATGTATGTCTTTCTGAATCGTTTGAGCCAAGTCCGTCTGTCCTGCTGTTACGCACGATAACTTTCGAAAGAGTTAAATAATCGCTTTGAAATTTGGCATTGGTTAATATTTTCCCAAAACTGCTTATGGGATTTCATATGGGCTATGGCCACACCCCTTCGGTTACCTCCCATACTAATCGTCTATTTCGCCCACTTTAGAAATCCTGTCATAATATCAATACGACCAACGCGATCTTGTCCACATTCCGTATTTAGTAAATGTATATTCAGACAATGTTTTGGACAAAAACTTGGAAGTCTTGCCCCTCCCCTTCTGGTACCACCCACACAAATGTACCATCCCGCCTACTATAGAAATCGTGTAATAACACCAATATGCCCAACGCGATCTTGCCAAATTCTGTATTATGTAAAGCTATAGCTAGACAAAGATTTTGACAAAAACTTGGAAGTCTGGCAGCTCCCCTTCTGGTACCTCCCATAAAAATGTACCATCCCGCCTACCTTAGAAATCGTCTAATAACACCACTATGCCCAATGACATCTTGCCCAAATTTTGTATTTAGTAAACGTATAGTTGGACTAAGTTTTGGACAAAAACTTGGAAGTCTGGCAAAACACCTTCTGGTACCTCCCATACATATGTACCATCCCGCCTAACTTAGAAATCGTGTAATAACACAAATATGGCCAATGACATCTTGACCAAATTTTGTATTTAGTAAATTTATAGTCAGACTAAGTTTTCGACAAAAACTTGGCAGTGTGACAACTCCCCTTCTGGTACGTCCCATACAAATGTGCCATCTCGCCTAGTCTGGAAGTCTGGCAACTTCCGTTCTGGTACCTCCCATAACATTTTCGAGAAACAACTCTGCTTTCTATTCGTCCTTTCTGTAAAAACGTGTAATACAATATTTATACCCTCACCCTACGGGTAAGAGGGTATATATCATTTGATACGGCTCAAAAGTGTAACACATAGAAATATTCACATTAGAACCCAAGTCTCTTTGAAACAAATTCGATTCGTGATTTTTTAAATCGTTTGAGCCATGTACGCCCGCTGTCCTGCTGGTACGCACGATAACTTTCGAAAGAGTTAAACAATCGCTCTGAAATTTAGCATGGGTTCAAATTATTCCAAAACTGCTTATGGGATTGCATATGGGCTATATGGCCATACTCCTTCGGGTATATCCCATACAAATCCGCTATTTGGCTTCCTTTATAAATCGTGTCATAATATCAATACGACCAACGCGATCTTGTCAAAATTCTGTATTTAGTAAATCTATAGATAGACAAAGTTTTGGACAAAAACTTGGAAGTCTTGCACCTCCCCTACTGGTACCTTCCATACAAATGTACCATCCTGTCATTTATAAACCGTGTAATATTATGAATGTTACCAACGCGATCTCTGCCAAATTCTGTATTAAGTAAAGGTATAACTGGACAAAGATTACGACAAAAACTTGAAAGTCTGTCAACTCCCCTTCTGGTACCTCCCATACAAATGTACCATCCTGTCATTTATAAACCGTGTAATATTATGAATGTTACCAACGCGATCTCTGCCAAATTCTGTATTAAGTAAAGCTATAGCTAGACAAAGTTTTGGACAAAAATTTGGATGTCTGGCAAAACCCCTTCTGGTACCTCCCATTCAAATGTACCATCCCGCCTACTTTAGAAATCGTGTAATAACACAAATATGGCCAATGACATCTTGCCTAAATTTTGTATTTAGTAAATTTATAGTCAGACAAAGTTTTGGACAAAAACTTGGCAGTGTGGCAACTCCCCTTCTGGTACGTCCCATACAAATGTGCCATCTTACCTAGTCTGGAAGTCTGGCAACTTCCGTTCTGGTACCTCCCATAACATTTTCGAGAAACAACTCTGCTTTCTATTCGTCCTTTCTGTAAAAACGTGTAATACAATATTTATACCATCACCCTACGGGTAGGAGGGTATATATCATTTGATACGGCTCAAAAGTGTAACACACAGAAATATTCACATTAGAACCCAAGTCTCTTTGAAACAAATTCGATGTATGACTTTCTGAATCGTTTGAGCCAAGTCCGTCTGTCCTGCTGTTACGCACGATAACTTTCGAAAGAGTTAAATAATCGCTTTGTAATTTGGCATTGGTTAATATTTTCCCAAAACTGCTTATGGGATTTCATATGGGCTATGGCCACTCCCCTTCGGTTACCTCCCATACAATTTTCGAGAAACAACTCTGCTTTATATTCGTCCTTTTTGTAAAAACGTGTAATACAATATATAATGTATCACCCTACGGGTAGGAGGGTATATATCATTTGATACGGCTCAAAAGTGTAACACATAGAAATATTCACATTAGAACCCAAGTCTCTTTGAAACAAATTCGATGTATGACTTTCTGAATCGTTTGAGCCAAGTCCGTCTGTCCTGCTGTTACGCACGATAACTTTCGAAAGAGTTAAATAATCGCTTTGTAATTTGGTATTGGTTAATATTTTCCCAAAACTGCTTATGGGATTTCATATGGGATATGGCCACTCCCCTTCGGTTACCTCCCATACAATTTTCGAGAAACAACTCTGCTTTTTATTCGTCCTTTTTGTAAAAACGTGTAATACAATATATAATATATCACCCTACGGGTAGGAGGGTATATATCATTTGATACGGCTCAAAAGTGTAACACATAGAAATATTCACATTAGAACCCAAGTCTCTTTGAAACAAATTCGATTCATGACTTTCTAAATCGTTTGAGCCATGTACGCCCGTTGTCCTGCTGGTACGCACGATAACTTTCGAAAGAGTTAAATAATCGCTTTGTAATTTGGCATTGGTTAATATTTTCCCAAAAGTGCTTATTGGATTTCATATGGGTTATGGCCACTCCCCTCCGGTTACCTCATATACAAATCGTCTATTTCGCCCACTTTAGAAATCCTGTCATAATATCAATACGACCAACGCGATCTTGTCAAAATTCTGTATTTAGTAAATCTATAGCTAGACAAAGTTTTGGACAAAAACTTGAAAGTCTTGCACCTCCCCTTCTGGTACCTTCCAGACAAATGTACCATCTCGTGTAATATTATGAATATTACCAACGCGATCTTGCCAAATTCTGTATTATGTAACGAAAGAGCTAGACAAAGATTTGGACAAAAATTTTGAAGTCTGGCAACTCCCCTTCTGGTACTTCCCATACAAATGCCTACCTTAGAAATCGTGTAATAATATCAATATGCCAAACGCGATCTGGCATAAATTTTGTATTAAGTAAAGCTATAGCTAGACAAAGTTTTGGAAAAAAATGTGGAAGTCTGGCAACTTCCTTTCTGGTACTTCCCATACAATTTTCGAGAAACAACTCTGCTTTCTATTCCTTCCTTTTTGTAAAACGGTGTAATACAATTTGTATACCCTCACCCAACGGGTAGGAGGGTATATATCATTTGATACGGCTCAAAAGTGTAACACATAGAAATATTCACATTAGAACCCGTCTCTTTGAACCAAATTCGATTCATGACTTTCTGAATGGCTTGAGCCATGCCCGTCTGTCCTGCTGGTACGCACGATAACTTTCGAAAGAGTTAAACAATCGCTCTGAAATTTAGCATGGGTTAAAATTATTCCAAAACTGCTTATGGGATTGCATATGGGCTATATGGCCACACTCCTTCGGGTATATCCCATACAAATCTGCTATTTGGCTTCCTTTATAAATCGTGTCATAATATCAATACGACCAACGCGATCTTGTCAAAATTCTGTATTTAGTAAATCTATAGATAGACAAAGTTTTGGACAAAAACTTGGAAGTCTTGCACCTCCCCTACTGGTACCTTCCATTCAAATGTACCATATTAAGTAAAGGTATAACTGGACAAAGATTACGACAAAAACTTGAAAGTCTGTCAACTCCCCTTCTGGTACCTCCCATACAAATGTACCATCCTGTCATTTATAAACCGTGTAATATAATGAATGTTACCAACGCGATCTCTGCCAAATTCTGTATTAAGTAAAGCTATAGCTAGACAAAGTTTTGGACAAAAACTTGGAAGTCTGGCAACTTCCGTTCTGGTACCTCCCATAAAATGTTCGAGAAACAACTCTGCTTTCTATTCGTCCTTTTTGTAAAAACGAGTAATACAATATATAATATATCACCCTACGGGTAGGAGGGTATATATCATTTGATACGGCTCAAAAGTGTAAGACATAGAAATATCCACATTAGACCCCAGGTGTCTTTGAACCAAATTCGATGTATGTCTTTCTGAATCGTTTGAGCCAAGTCCGTCTGTCCTGCTGTTACGCACGATAACTTTCGAAAGAGTTAAATAATCGCTTTGAAATTTGGCATTGGTTAATATTTTCCCAAAACTGCTTATGGGATTTCATATGGGCTATGGCCACACCCCTTCGGTTACCTCCCATACTAATCGTCTATTTCGCCCACTTTAGAAATCCTGTCATAATATCAATACGACCAACGCGATCTTGTCCACATTCCGTATTTAGTAAATGTATATTCAGACAAAGATTTTGACAAAAACTTGGAAGTCTGGCAGCTCCCCTTCTGGTACCTCCCATAAAAATGTACCATCCCGCCTACCTTAGAAATCGTCTAATAACACCACTATGCCCAATGACATCTTGCCCAAATTTTGTATTTAGTAAACGTATAGTTGGACTAAGTTTTGGACAAAAACTTGGAAGTCTGGCAAAACACCTTCTGGTACCTCCCATACATATGTACCATCCCGCCTAACTTAGAAATCGTGTAATAACACAAATATGGCCAATGACATCTTGACCAAATTTTGTATTTAGTAAATTTATAGTCAGACTAAGTTTTCGACAAAAACTTGGCAGTGTGGCAACTCCCCTTCTGGTACGTCCCATACAAATGTGCCATCTCGCCTAGTCTGGAAGTCTGGCAACTTCCGTTCTGGTACCTCCCATAACATTTTCGAGAAACAACTCTGCTTTCTATTCGTCCTTTCTGTAAAAACGTGTAATACAATATTTATACCCTCACCCTACGGGTAAGAGGGTATATATCATTTGATACGGCTCAAAAGTGTAACACATAGAAATATTCACATTAGAACCCAAGTCTCTTTGAAACAAATTCGATTCGTGATTTTTTAAATCGTTTGAGCCATGTACGCCCGCTGTCCTGCTGGTACGCACGATAACTTTCGAAAGAGTTAAACAATCGCTCTGAAATTTAGCATGGGTTCAAATTATTCCAAAACTGCTTATGGGATTGCATATGGGCTATATGGCCATACTCCTTCGGGTATATCCCATACAAATCCGCTATTTGGCTTCCTTTATAAATCGTGTCATAATATCAATACGACCAACGCGATCTTGTCAAAATTCTGTATTTAGTAAATCTATAGATAGACAAAGTTTTGGACAAAAACTTGGAAGTCTTGCACCTCCCCTACTGGTACCTTCCATACAAATGTACCATCCTGTCATTTATAAACCGTGTAATATTATGAATGTTACCAACGCGATCTCTGCCAAATTCTGTATTAAGTAAAGGTATAACTGGACAAAGATTACGACAAAAACTTGAAAGTCTGTCAACTCCCCTTCTGGTACCTCCCATACAAATGTACCATCCTGTCATTTATAAACCGTGTAATATTATGAATGTTACCAACGCGATCTCTGCCAAATTCTGTATTAAGTAAAGCTATAGCTAGACAAAGTTTTGGACAAAAATTTGGATGTCTGGCAAAACCCCTTCTGGTACCTCCCATTCAAATGTACCATCCCGCCTACTTTAGAAATCGTGTAATAACACAAATATGGCCAATGACATCTTGCCTAAATTTTGTATTTAGTAAATTTATAGTCAGACAAAGTTTTGGACAAAAACTTGGCAGTGTGGCAACTCCCCTTCTGGTACGTCCCATACAAATGTGCCATCTTACCTAGTCTGGAAGTCTGGCAACTTCCGTTCTGGTACCTCCCATAACATTTTCGAGAAACAACTCTGCTTTCTATTCGTCCTTTCTGTAAAAACGTGTAATACAATATTTATACCATCACCCTACGGGTAGGAGGGTATATATCATTTGATACGGCTCAAAAGTGTAACACACAGAAATATTCACATTAGAACCCAAGTCTCTTTGAAACAAATTCGATGTATGACTTTCTGAATCGTTTGAGCCAAGTCCGTCTGTCCTGCTGTTACGCACGATAACTTTCGAAAGAGTTAAATAATCGCTTTGTAATTTGGCATTGGTTAATATTTTCCCAAAACTGCTTATGGGATTTCATATGGGCTATGGCCACTCCCCTTCGGTTACCTCCCATACAATTTTCGAGAAACAACTCTGCTTTCTATTCGTCCTTTTTGTAAAAACGTGTAATACAATATATAATGTATCACCCTACGGGTAGGAGGGTATATATCATTTGATACGGCTCAAAAGTGTAACACATAGAAATATTCACATTAGAACCCAAGTCTCTATGAAACAAATTCGATGTATGACTTTCTGAATCGTTTGAGCCAAGTCCGTCTGTCCTGCTGTTACGCACGATAACTTTCGAAAGAGTTAAATAATCGCTTTGTAATTTGGTATTGGTTAATATTTTCCCAAAACTGCTTATGGGATTTCATATGGGATATGGCCACTCCCCTTCGGTTACCTCCCATACAATTTTCGAGAAACAACTCTGCTTTTTATTCGTCCTTTTTGTAAAAACGTGTAATACAATATATAATATATCACCCTACGGGTAGGAGGGTATATATCATTTGATACGGCTCAAAAGTGTAACACATAGAAATATTCACATTAGAACCCAAGTCTCTTTGAAACAAATTCGATTCATGACTTTCTAAATCGTTTGAGCCATGTACGCCCGTTGTCCTGCTGGTACGCACGATAACTTTCGAAAGAGTTAAATAATCGCTTTGTAATTTGGCATTGGTTAATATTTTCCCAAAACTGCTTATTGGATTTCATATGGGTTATGGCCACTCCCCTCCGGTTACCTCATATACAAATCGTCTATTTCGCCCACTTTAGAAATCCTGTCATAATATCAATACGACCAACGCGATCTTGTCAAAATTCTGTATTTAGTAAATCTATAGCTAGACAAAGTTTTGGACAAAAACTTGAAAGTCTTGCACCTCCCCTTCTGGTACCTTCCAGACAAATGTACCATCTCGTGTAATATTATGAATATTACCAACGCGATCTTGCCAAATTCTGTATTATGTAACGAAAGAGCTAGACAAAGATTTGGACAAAAATTTTGAAGTCTGGCAACTCCCCTTCTGGTACTTCCCATACAAATGCCTACCTTAGAAATCGTGTAATAATATCAATATGCCAAACGCGATCTGGCATAAATTTTGTATTAAGTAAAGCTATAGCTAGACAAAGTTTTGGAAAAAAATGTGGAAGTCTGGCAACTTCCTTTCTGGTACTTCCCATACAATTTTCGAGAAACAACTCTGCTTTCTATTCCTTCCTTTTTGTAAAACGGTGTAATACAATTTGTATACCCTCACCCAACGGGTAGGAGGGTATATATCATTTGATACGGCTCAAAAGTGTAACACATAGAAATATTCACATTAGAACCCGTCTCTTTGAACCAAATTCGATTCATGACTTTCTGAATGGCTTGAGCCATGCCCGTCTGTCCTGCTGGTACGCACGATAACTTTCGAAAGAGTTAAACAATCGCTCTGAAATTTAGCATGGGTTAAAATTATTCCAAAACTGCTTATGGGATTGCATATGGGCTATATGGCCACACTCCTTCGGGTATATCCCATACAAATCTGCTATTTGGCTTCCTTTATAAATCGTGTCATAATATCAATACGACCAACGCGATCTTGTCAAAATTCTGTATTTAGTAAATCTATAGATAGACAAAGTTTTGGACAAAAACTTGGAAGTCTTGCACCTCCCCTACTGGTACCTTCCATTCAAATGTACCATATTAAGTAAAGGTATAACTGGACAAAGATTACGACAAAAACTTGAAAGTCTGTCAACTCCCCTTCTGGTACCTCCCATACAAATGTACCATCCTGTCATTTATAAACCGTGTAATATAATGAATGTTACCAACGCGATCTCTGCCAAATTCTGTATTAAGTAAAGCTATAGCTAGACAAAGTTTTGGACAAAAACTTGGAAGTCTGGCAACTTCCGTTCTGGTACCTCCCATAAAATGTTCGAGAAACAACTCTGCTTTCTATTCGTCCTTTTTGTAAAAACGGGTAATACAATATATAATATATCACCCTACGGGTAGGAGGGTATATATCATTTGATACGGCTCAAAAGTGTAAGACATAGAAATATCCACATTAGACCCCAGGTGTCTTTGAACCAAATTCGATGTATGTCTTTCTGAATCGTTTGAGCCAAGTCCGTCTGTCCTGCTGTTACGCACGATAACTTTCGAAAGAGTTAAATAATCGCTTTGAAATTTGGCATTGGTTAATATTTTCCCAAAACTGCTTATGGGATTTCATATGGGCTATGGCCACACCCCTTCGGTTATCTCCCATACTAATCGTCTATTTCGCCCACTTTAGAAATCCTGTCATAATATCAATACGACCAACGCGATCTTGTCCACATTCCGTATTTAGTAAATGTATATTCAGACAAAGTTTTGGACAAAAACTTGGAAGTCTTGCCCCTCCCCTTCTGGTACCACCCACACAAATGTACCATCCCGCCTACTATAGAAATCGTGTAATAACACCAATATGCCCAACGCGATCTTGCCAAATTCTGTATTATGTAAAGCTATAGCTAGACAAAGATTTTGACAAAAACTTGGAAGTCTGGCAGCTCCCCTTCTGGTACCTCCCATAAAAATGTACCATCCCGCCTACCTTAGAAATCGTCTAATAACACCACTATGCCCAATGACATCTTGCCCAAATTTTGTATTTAGTAAACGTATAGTTGGACTAAGTTTTGGACAAAAACTTGGAAGTCTGGCAAAACACCTTCTGGTACCTCCCATACATATGTACCATCCCGCCTACTTTAGAAATCGTGTAATAACACAAATATGGCCAATGACATCTTGCCTAAATTTTGTATTTAGTAAATTTATAGTCAGACAAAGTTTTGGACAAAAATTTGGATGTCTGGCAAAACCCCTTCTGGTACCTCCCATTCAAATGTACCATCCCGCCTACTTTAGAAATCGTGTAATAACACAAATATGGCCAATGACATCTTGCCTAAATTTTGTATTTAGTAAATTTATAGTCAGACAAAGTTTTGGACAAAAACTTGGCAGTGTGGCAACTCCCCTTCTGGTACGTCCCATACAAATGTGCCATCTCGCCTAGTCTGGAAGTCTGGCAACTTCCGTTCTGGTACCTCCCATAACATTTTCGAGAAACAACTCTGCTTTCTATTCGTCCTTTCTGTAAAAACGTGTAATACAATATTTATACCCTCACCCTACGGGTAAGAGGGTATATATCATTTGATACGGCTCAAAAGTGTAACACATAGAAATATTCACATTAGAACCCAAGTCTCTTTGAAACAAATTCGATTCGTGATTTTTTAAATCGTTTGAGCCATGTACGCCCGCTGTCCTGCTGGTACGCACGATAACTTTCGAAAGAGTTAAACAATCGCTCTGAAATTTAGCATGGGTTCAAATTATTCCAAAACTGCTTATGGGATTGCATATGGGCTATATGGCCATACTCCTTCGGGTATATCCCATACAAATCCGCTATTTGGCTTCCTTTATAAATCGTGTCATAATATCAATACGACCAACGCGATCTTGTCAAAATTCTGTATTTAGTAAATCTATAGATAGACAAAGTTTTGGACAAAAACTTGGAAGTCTTGCACCTCCCCTACTGGTACCTTCCATACAAATGTACCATCCTGTCATTTATAAACCGTGTAATATTATGAATGTTACCAACGCGATCTCTGCCAAATTCTGTATTAAGTAAAGGTATAACTGGACAAAGATTACGACAAAAACTTGAAAGTCCGTCAACTCCCCTTCTGGTACCTCCCATACAAATGTACCATCCTGTCATTTATAAACCGTGTAATATTATGAATGTTACCAACGCGATCTCTGCCAAATTCTGTATTAAGTAAAGCTATAGCTAGACAAAGTTTTGGACAAAAATTTGGATGTCTGGCAAAACCCCTTCTGGTACCTCCCATTCAAATGTACCATCCCGCCTACTTTAGAAATCGTGTAATAACACAAATATGGCCAATGACATCTTGCCTAAATTTTGTATTTAGTAAATTTATAGTCAGACAAAGTTTAGGACAAAAACTTGGCAGTGTGGCAACTCCCCTTCTGGTACGTCCCATACAAATGTGCCATCTTACCTAGTCTGGAAGTCTGGCAACTTCCGTTCTGGTACCTCCCATAACATTTTCGAGAAACAACTCTGCTTTCTATTCGTCCTTTCTGTAAAAACGTGTAATACAATATTTATACCATCACCCTACGGGTAGGAGGGTATATATCATTTGATACGGCTCAAAAGTGTAACACACAGAAATATTCACATTAGAACCCAAGTCTCTTTGAAACAAATTCGATGTATGACTTTCTGAATCGTTTGAGCCAAGTCCGTCTGTCCTGCTGTTACGCACGATAACTTTCGAAAGAGTTAAATAATCGCTTTGTAATTTGGCATTGGTTAATATTTTCCCAAAACTGCTTATGGGATTTCATATGGGCTATGGCCACTCCCCTTCGGTTACCTCCCATACAATTTTCGAGAAACAACTCTGCTTTCTATTCGTCCTTTTTGTAAAAACGTGTAATACAATATATAATGTATCACCCTACGGGTAGGAGGGTATATATCATTTGATACGGCTCAAAAGTGTAACACATAGAAATATTCACATTAGAACCCAAGTCTCTTTGAAACAAATTCGATGTATGACTTTCTGAATCGTTTGAGCCAAGTCCGTCTGTCCTGCTGTTACGCACGATAACTTTCGAAAGAGTTAAATAATCGCTTTGTAATTTGGTATTGGTTAATATTTTCCCAAAACTGCTTATGGGATTTCATATGGGATATGGCCACTCCCCTTCGGTTACCTCCCATACAATTTTCGAGAAACAACTCTGCTTTTTATTCGTCCTTTTTGTAAAAACGTGTAATACAATATATAATATATCACCCTACGGGTAGGAGGGTATATATCATTTGATACGGCTCAAAAGTGTAACACATAGAAATATTCACATTAGAACCCAAGTCTCTTTGAAACAAATTCGATTCATGACTTTCTAAATCGTTTGAGCCATGTACGCCCGTTGTCCTGCTGGTACGCACGATAACTTTCGAAAGAGTTAAATAATCGCTTTGTAATTTGGCATTGGTTAATATTTTCCCAAAACTGCTTATTGGATTTCATATGGGTTATGGCCACTCCCCTCCGGTTACCTCATATACAAATCGTCTATTTCGCCCACTTTAGAAATCCTGTCATAATATCAATACGACCAACGCGATCTTGTCAAAATTCTGTATTTAGTAAATCTATAGCTAGACAAAGTTTTGGACAAAAACTTGAAAGTCTTGCACCTCCCCTTCTGGTACCTTCCAGACAAATGTACCATCTCGTGTAATATTATGAATATTACCAACGCGATCTTGCCAAATTCTGTATTATGTAACGAAAGAGCTAGACAAAGATTTGGACAAAAATTTTGAAGTCTGGCAACTCCCCTTCTGGTACTTCCCATACAAATGCCTACCTTAGAAATCGTGTAATAATATCAATATGCCAAACGCGATCTGGCATAAATTTTGTATTAAGTAAAGCTATAGCTAGACAAAGTTTTGGAAAAAAATGTGGAAGTCTGGCAACTTCCTTTCTGGTACTTCCCATACAATTTTCGAGAAACAACTCTGCTTTCTATTCCTTCCTTTTTGTAAAACGGTGTAATACAATTTGTATACCCTCACCCAACGGGTAGGAGGGTATATATCATTTGATACGGCTCAAAAGTGTAACACATAGAAATATTCACATTAGAACCCGTCTCTTTGAACCAAATTCGATTCATGACTTTCTGAATGGCTTGAGCCATGCCCGTCTGTCCTGCTGGTACGCACGATAACTTTCGAAAGAGTTAAACAATCGCTCTGAAATTTAGCATGGGTTAAAATTATTCCAAAACTGCTTATGGGATTGCATATGGGCTATATGGCCACACTCCTTCGGGTATATCCCATACAAATCTGCTATTTGGCTTCCTTTATAAATCGTGTCATAATATCAATACGACCAACGCGATCTTGTCAAAATTCTGTATTTAGTAAATCTATAGATAGACAAAGTTTTGGACAAAAACTTGGAAGTCTTGCACCTCCCCTACTGGTACCTTCCATTCAAATGTACCATATTAAGTAAAGGTATAACTGGACAAAGATTACGACAAAAACTTGAAAGTCTGTCAACTCCCCTTCTGGTACCTCCCATACAAATGTACCATCCTGTCATTTATAAACCGTGTAATATAATGAATGTTACCAACGCGATCTCTGCCAAATTCTGTATTAAGTAAAGCTATAGCTAGACAAAGTTTTGGACAAAAACTTGGAAGTCTGGCAACTTCCGTTCTGGTACCTCCCATAAAATGTTCGAGAAACAACTCTGCTTTCTATTCGTCCTTTTTGTAAAAACGGGTAATACAATATATAATATATCACCCTACGGGTAGGAGGGTATATATCATTTGATACGGCTCAAAAGTGTAAGACATAGAAATATCCACATTAGACCCCAGGTGTCTTTGAACCAAATTCGATGTATGTCTTTCTGAATCGTTTGAGCCAAGTCCGTCTGTCCTGCTGTTACGCACGATAACTTTCGAAAGAGTTAAATAATCGCTTTGAAATTTGGCATTGGTTAATATTTTCCCAAAACTGCTTATGGGATTTCATATGGGCTATGGCCACACCCCTTCGGTTATCTCCCATACTAATCGTCTATTTCGCCCACTTTAGAAATCCTGTCATAATATCAATACGACCAACGCGATCTTGTCCACATTCCGTATTTAGTAAATGTATATTCAGACAAAGTTTTGGACAAAAACTTGGAAGTCTTGCCCCTCCCCTTCTGGTACCACCCACACAAATGTACCATCCCGCCTACTATAGAAATCGTGTAATAACACCAATATGCCCAACGCGATCTTGCCAAATTCTGTATTATGTAAAGCTATAGCTAGACAAAGATTTTGACAAAAACTTGGAAGTCTGGCAGCTCCCCTTCTGGTACCTCCCATAAAAATGTACCATCCCGCCTACCTTAGAAATCGTCTAATAACACCACTATGCCCAATGACATCTTGCCCAAATTTTGTATTTAGTAAACGTATAGTTGGACTAAGTTTTGGACAAAAACTTGGAAGTCTGGCAAAACACCTTCTGGTACCTCCCATACATATGTACCATCCCGCCTAACTTAGAAATCGTGTAATAACACAAATATGGCCAATGACATCTTGACCAAATTTTGTATTTAGTAAATTTATAGTCAGACTAAGTTTTCGACAAAAACTTGGCAGTGTGGCAACTCCCCTTCTGGTACGTCCCATACAAATGTGCCATCTCGCCTAGTCTGGAAGTCTGGCAACTTCCGTTCTGGTACCTCCCATAACATTTTCGAGAAACAACTCTGCTTTCTATTCGTCCTTTCTGTAAAAACGTGTAATACAATATTTATACCCTCACCCTACGGGTAAGAGTGTATATATCATTTGATACGGCTCAAAAGTGTAACACATAGAAATATTCACATTAGAACCCAAGTCTCTTTGAAACAAATTCGATTCGTGATTTTTTAAATCGTTTGAGCCATGTACGCCCGCTGTCCTGCTGGTACGCACGATAACTTTCGAAAGAGTTAAACAATCGCTCTGAAATTTAGCATGGGTTCAAATTATTCCAAAACTGCTTATGGGATTGCATATGGGCTATATGGCCATACTCCTTCGGGTATATCCCATACAAATCCGCTATTTGGCTTCCTTTATAAATCGTGTCATAATATCAATACGACCAACGCGATCTTGTCAAAATTCTGTATTTAGTAAATCTATAGATAGACAAAGTTTTGGACAAAAACTTGGAAGTCTTGCACCTCCCCTACTGGTACCTTCCATACAAATGTACCATCCTGTCATTTATAAACCGTGTAATATTATGAATGTTACCAACGCGATCTCTGCCAAATTCTGTATTAAGTAAAGGTATAACTGGACAAAGATTACGACAAAAACTTGAAAGTCTGTCAACTCCCCTTCTGGTACCTCCCATACAAATGTACCATCCTGTCATTTATAAACCGTGTAATATTATGAATGTTACCAACGCGATCTCTGCCAAATTCTGTATTAAGTAAAGCTATAGCTAGACAAAGTTTTGGACAAAAATTTGGATGTCTGGCAAAACCCCTTCTGGTACCTCCCATTCAAATGTACCATCCCGCCTACTTTAGAAATCGTGTAATAACACAAATATGGCCAATGACATCTTGCCTAAATTTTGTATTTAGTAAATTTATAGTCAGACAAAGTTTTGGACAAAAACTTGGCAGTGTGGCAACTCCCCTTCTGGTACGTCCCATACAAATGTGCCATCTTACCTAGTCTGGAAGTCTGGCAACTTCCGTTCTGGTACCTCCCATAACATTTTCGAGAAACAACTCTGCTTTCTATTCGTCCTTTCTGTAAAAACGTGTAATACAATATTTATACCATCACCCTACGGGTAGGAGGGTATATATCATTTGATACGGCTCAAAAGTGTAACACACAGAAATATTCACATTAGAACCCAAGTCTCTTTGAAACAAATTCGATGTATGACTTTCTGAATCGTTTGAGCCAAGTCCGTCTGTCCTGCTGTTACGCACGATAACTTTCGAAAGAGTTAAATAATCGCTTTGTAATTTGGCATTGGTTAATATTTTCCCAAAACTGCTTATGGGATTTCATATGGGCTATGGCCACTCCCCTTCGGTTACCTCCCATACAATTTTCGAGAAACAACTCTGCTTTCTATTCGTCCTTTTTGTAAAAACGTGTAATACAATATATAATGTATCACCCTACGGGTAGGAGGGTATATATCATTTGATACGGCTCAAAAGTGTAACACATAGAAATATTCACATTAGAACCCAAGTCTCTTTGAAACAAATTCGATGTATGACTTTCTGAATCGTTTGAGCCAAGTCCGTCTGTCCTGCTGTTACGCACGATAACTTTCGAAAGAGTTAAATAATCGCTTTGTAATTTGGTATTGGTTAATATTTTCCCAAAACTGCTTATGGGATTTCATATGGGATATGGCCACTCCCCTTCGGTTACCTCCCATACAATTTTCGAGAAAGAACTCTGCTTTTTATTCGTCCTTTTTGTAAAAACGTGTAATACAATATATAATATATCACCCTACGGGTAGGAGGGTATATATCATTTGATACGGCTCAAAAGTGTAACACATAGAAATATTCACATTAGAACCCAAGTCTCTTTGAAACAAATTCGATTCATGACTTTCTAAATCGTTTGAGCCATGTACGCCCGTTGTCCTGCTGGTACGCACGATAACTTTCGAAAGAGTTAAATAATCGCTTTGTAATTTGGCATTGGTTAATATTTTCCCAAAACTGCTTATTGGATTTCATATGGGCTATGGCCACTCCCCTCCGGTTACCTCATATACAAATCGTCTATTTCGCCCACTTTAGAAATCCTGTCATAATATCAATACGACCAACGCGATCTTGTCAAAATTCTGTATTTAGTAAATCTATAGCTAGACAAAGTTTTGGACAAAAATTTGAAAGTCTTGCACCTCCCCTTCTGGTACCTTCCAGACAAATGTACCATCTCGTGTAATATTATGAATATTACCAACGCGATCTTGCCAAATTCTGTATTATGTAACGAAAGAGCTAGACAAAGATTTGGACAAACATTTTGAAGTCTGGCAACTCCCCTTCTGGTACTTCCCATACAAATGCCTACCTTAGAAATCGTGTAATAATATCAATATGCCAAACGCGATCTGGCATAAATTTTGTATTAAGTAAAGCTATAGCTAGACAAAGTTTTGGAAAAAAATGTGGAAGTCTGGCAACTTCCTTTCTGGTACTTCCCATACAATTTTCGAGAAACAACTCTGCTTTCTATTCCTTCCTTTTTGTAAAACGGTGTAAAACAATTTGTATACCCTCACCCTACGGGTAGGAGGGTATATATCATTTGATACGGCTCAAAAGTGTAACACATAGAAATATTCACATTAGAACCCGTCTCTTTGAACCAAATTCGATTCATGACTTTCTGAATGGCTTGAGCCATGCCCGTCTGTCCTGCTGGTACGCACGATAACTTTCGAAAGAGTTAAACAATCGCTCTGAAATTTAGCATGGGTTAAAATTATTCCAAAACTGCTTATGGGATTGCATATGGGCTATATGGCCACACTCCTTCGGGTATATCCCATACAAATCTGCTATTTGGCTTCCTTTATAAATCGTGTCATAATATCAATACGACCAACGCGATCTTGTCAAAATTCTGTATTTAGTAAATCTATAGATAGACAAAGTTTTGGACAAAAACTTGGAAGTCTTGCACCTCCCCTACTGGTACCTTCCATTCAAATGTACCATATTAAGTAAAGGTATAACTGGACAAAGATTACGACAAAAACTTGAAAGTCTGTCAACTCCCCTTCTGGTACCTCCCATACAAATGTACCATCCTGTCATTTATAAACCGTGTAATATAATGAATGTTACCAACGCGATCTCTGCCAAATTCTGTATTAAGTAAAGCTATAGCTAGACAAAGTTTTGGACAAAAATGTGGATGTCTGGCAAAACCCCTTCTGGTACCTCCCATACAAATGTACCATCCCGCCTACCTTAGAAATCGTGTAATAACACAAATATGGCCAATGACATCTTGCCTAAATTTTTTATTTAGTAAATTTATAGTCAGACAAAGTTTTGTACAAAAACTTGGCAGTGTGGCAACTCTCCTTCTGGTACGTCCCATACAAATGTGCCATCTCGCCTAGTCTGGAAGTCTGGCAACTTCCGTTCTGGTACCTCCCATACAATTTTCGAGAAACAACTCTGCTTTCTATTCGTCCTTTTTGTAAAAACGTGTAATACAATATATAATATATCACCCTACGGGTAGGAGGGTATATATCATTTGATACGGCTCAAAAGTGTAACACATAGAAATATCCACATTAGACCCCAGGTGTCTTTGAACCAAATTCGATGTATGACTTTCTGAATCGTTTGAGCCAAGTCCGTCTGTCCTGCTGTTACGCACGATAACTTTCGAAAGAGTTAAATGATCGCTTTGGCATTGGTTAATATTTTCCCAAAACTGCTTATGGGATTTCATATGGGCTATGGCCACTCCCCTCCGGTTACCTCATATACAAATCGTCTATTTCGCCCACTTTAGAAATCCTGTCATAATATCAATACGACCAACGCGATCTTGTCAAAATTCTGTATTTAGTAAATCTATAGCTAGACAAAGTTTTGGACAAAAACTTGAAAGTCTTGCACCTCCCCTTCTGGTACCTTCCATAAATGTACCATCTCGTGTAATATTATGAATATTACCAACGCGATCTTGCCAAATTCTGTATTATGTAAAGAAAGAGCTAGACAAAGATTTGGACAAAAACTTGGAAGTCTGGCAACTCCCCTTCTGGTACGTCCCATACAAATATACCGTCCTGCCTACCTTAGAAATCGTGTAATAATATCAATATGCCAAACGCGATCTGGCATAAATTTTGTATTAAGTAAAGCTATAGCTAGACAAAGTTTTGGACAAAAACTTGGAAGTGTGGCAACTTCCGTTCTGGTACCTCCCATAAAATTTTCGAGAAACAACTCTGCTTTCTATTCGTCCTTTTTGTAAAAACGTGTAATAAAATATATAATATATCACCCTACGGGTAGGAGGGTATATATCATTTGATACGGCTCAAAAGTGTAACACAGAAATATTCACATTAGACCCCAGGTGTCTTTGAACCAAATTCGATGTATGTCTTTCTGAATCGTTTGAGCCAAGTCCGTCTGTCCTGCTGTTACGCACGATAACTTTCGAAAGAGTTAAATAATCGCTTTGAAATTTGGCATAGGTTAATATTTTCCCAAAACTGCTTATGGGATTTCATATGGGCTATGGCCACACCCCTTCGGTTACCTCCCATACTAATCGTCTATTTCGCCCACTTTAGAAATCCTGTCATAATATCAATACGACCAACGCGATCTTGTCCACATTCCGTATTTAGTAAATCTATAGCTAGAAAAACTTTTGGACAAAAATGTGGAAGTCTGGCAACTTTCTTTCTGGTACTTCCCATACAATTTTCGAGAAACAACTCTGCTTTCTATTCCTTCGTTTTTGTAAAACGGTGTAATACAATTTGTATACCCTCACCCTACGGGTAGGAGGGTATATATCATTTGATACGGCTCAAAAGTGTAACACATAGAAATATTCACATTAGAACCCGTCTCTTTGAACCAAATTCGATTCATGACTTTCTGAATCGTTTGAGCCATGTCCGTCTGTCCTGCTGGTACGCACGATAACTTTCGAATGAGTTAAACAATCGCTCTGAAATTTAGCATGGGTTAAAATTATTCCAAAACTGCTTATGGGATTGCATATGGGCTATATGGCCACACTCCTTCGGGTATATCCCATACAAATCTGCTATTTGGCTTCCTTTATAAATCGTGTCATAATATCAATACGTCCAACGCGATCTTGTCAAAATTCTGTATTTAGTAAATCTATAGATAGACAAAGTTTTGGACAAAAACTTGGAAGTCTTGCACCTCCCCTACTGGTACCTTCCATACAAATGTACCATCCTATCATTTATAAACCGTGTAATATTATGAATGTTACCAACGCGATCTCTGCCAAATTCTGTATTAAGTAAAGGTATAACTGGACAAAGATTACGACAAAAACTTGAAAGTCTGTCAACTCCCCTTCTGGTACCTCCCACACAAATGTACCATCCTGTCATTTATAAACCGTGTAATATTATGAATGTTACCAACGCGATCTCTGCCAAATTCTGTATTAAGTAAAGCTATAGCTAGACAAAGTTTTGGACAACAATTTGGATGTCTGGCAACTCTCCTTCTGGTACCTTCCATACAAATGTACCATCTCGCCCCTTATGTAATATTATGAATAACAAATATACCATCCCGCCTACCTCAGAAATAGTGTAATAATATGTTCAGAATTGAACATGAGTCTTTTTCTTTTTCCCTTTGTATGTACAGGCGACACGATTGTGACACTTCAAGTGTGTCACTATCAGCAGCCTGAGCTGTACTCGCATATACATTCAATTAGATATCGAGGATCGAACCCTTCAAGTGGTTCACTATTAATAGCATAAGCCACACACTCACGCATATTCAGTCGACTGAATATCGATACTCTAATACTGCATGGGGATGCAATGTGCTGTAACAAATGTTTGCGTCTGTTCAATGTTTATGTATTTTGGGAATCTTTATTAAGCTTCGTTTTCATTATGTCAAATTCAATGGCAAACAGAAATGGCACATTCGACGACATTTGCATTTGGTGTCAAACGCGTTTTCACTACAACGTCATAACTGACACAAAACCCAAATGGCAACATTTGACATCCACATTTGTTGTCAGTCATTTGCCACACCGTTTTCATTATGCTGTTGGCAAATGGATTCTCCTTGTCAAATGATGCCATATCGGTCAATTGTCATAAATTTACCCGTTTTCACTTGACTGCCATTTCGTTTGACAAAGCATAGTCATATATGACGTCAAATGTAAATGTCACCATATGACTACCCGTTTTCACCTAACTGACTACATTTGCCATTGAATTTGACATAATGAAAACGAAGCTTTAGTCTGTAGTGTATTTGTATAAATGTATATAGTTTATTGATTCTTTGTTTAGGAGCATTCGATGTATGTGGAATATGTACTGCCAGTGTCATGTACTAGACGTATTGTCAAATTCTGTATTATTTAAGTGAGTGTTTCGTTTTGGAAAATAAAATCAGTGTCTTACAAGCACTCAACAAGTAAAGACTTTTAATTCGGATTAGCTCTTTACATTTGGTTCTACGAACCGGATTAATGTCTTTACATTTGGTCCTTCGAACCGGATTAATGTCTTTACATTTGGTCCTTCGAACCGGATTAATGTCTTTACATTTGGTCCTTCGAAAAGTGATTTTTTTTTAAATTTTCCCCCACCAGTGGTAAGAGATTTAAAAAAAAAAAGAACCAAAAAGAACGTTTTAAGGAAGAAAAATAATTTCCTTGAAATAAGCCTGCTCGAGGCTGACATCGAGCTTAACACAAGGGAGAAATATCGGTTCTCCATACAAAAGTGTTAAAAATTAGATTTTTAATCAAAAATTCGAACAAAAAGTTCCAGGACTTGTCGAAGATAAACGACAAGAACTGACAGAACGAACGTTCAAAATAAAAAAAAAAAACTTGGACAGAAGATCCAAGACAACAGCCACTAAGGGCATTAAAAGGAAACTATCGGTTTCTGAAAAAGAAAATAAAAATGTTGTCCGACGTGGTACAAAAGTTGTTTGTAGAGCAATCAAAGCTCTACACAGCAATTCTGACCCTAATAGCAAAGGGCAGAGTAACACCGGAGTTGCAGGAGAACTAGAAGAAGTTCGAGATTAACCACGTGAAAATTTTGAAATCAGCATCAAACATTGATCATCAATATTTCAACGATAAATGTTACCAGACCGTAAAGGAGAAACTGGTAAAGCTGCAACAATCTCCTTCAACTCAGGCAGTACTTGCGCAAGAAGATGTGAAGACAGTGTTAGAAGAGACACTGGCAGTAGAAGGAAATGTACCAGAAGACATCAGAGAAACAATTCAGCCAAGGCCGCCAAGTCCAGCTGACAGCATTATAGATATGCTAGAGTCAAAGATGGCCAAGGCATCGAAGATACTAGATGAGGCAGAACGACGTCTACCAGGCAGTGATACCACTGACATGACGATGTTCCGGAATAAAATTAAGGACATCTGGTAATATCGCAAGGGGCAAGTGAGGTAGAAGCAAAGTACCGACGGGATACTTGTGATTCAGAAGCATATGAGGTTCTGGAAGACAGGACAAAACTGGAAGAAGGAATTAATGGAGTTCAGAAGAAAGAGAACTTCAATACAGGGTTTCAGTTGCCAGTGACGAAGCTACCAATGTTTGAGGGAAGCGAGCAAGAATGGCCTTCATTTTGCTCTGAGTTTAAAAGTCTGGTACACCTGAGAGAGGACCTTACGGATGCAGTAAATTATTTAAAATCATCGCTTTGAGGTGAAGCAAAATCAATGGTACAACATTTGCTGCTCGGATCGGAATCCGAGTATAATGAAACCTGGAGCTTATTGGTAGATAAATATGAAAATAAGAGAAAAATATTTTCGTCAGCGTTTGATCGCATATTAGACCTGCCGAATCTGGATGCTGAAAACCATCAAATTGTCAAGAAGTTCATCAGTACGATAAATGAAAGTTCATTTTTCATTCGAGAGAAAGCAGAGGTTGGCAATGATGTTGAGGTTTTGTTGGCGCACATCATTTTGAGGAAGATTGATGGAAACACCCGCCAACAGTATGAACATCACACAAAGAGGACAAAAGAAGTGCAAAAACTCCGAGATGTGAAGACATTTTTGGATCAAATTTGCATCAGTTTGGCATCCTTTCCGACTGTACAGTTCTGTACATATTGTAAGATTGGTACTACCTGTAGTTCCGACAACATGTTTGTCTTTTTTGTTATGAGTGTTAAAGGTCGTAAATATTGCCATTCTGTCCGCGTTTTATGACCTGTCTTATCATATCATATATATATCATTCATATCATATATGAATGTGCAGTAGTGCATTTATATAGTTTTTATGTATTAGTCGTTTAGTAGGTACATGTCGTTTTATGACCTGTCTTATCATATAAGAATGAATGTGCATTAGTGCATTCATATAGTTTTTATGTATTGTTCGTTTGGTAGGTACATGTATCCATGTACATTTGTATTTTTAGTTTCTTTATTTATGTAGGTTTCAAGTTAAGATTCTATTGTAAATAAAGGGAGTTCCTGACTAAGAGCGAAACCGTGCTGTCGTTTTTATTCCTCCGCTCCCTATAAGATCTACATTTTGGTGACCCCGACGTGATACCATTGAAATTTCTAGTTTCCCCCCACCAGTGGTAAGGAACTTTAAATACTCTTTGGTAAAAGATCACGTGGAAAAAAAACCATTAAAATTTCTAGTTTCCCCCCACCAGTGGTAAGGAACTTTAAATACTCTTTGGTAAAAGATCATTTAAAAAAAAAAAAAAAATGTATTGAAGAAAATAATATTCCGTCGCGTAATAAAATATATAAAACTATTTTTGTTGCGGTTAAATAATGCCAAAAATGGGAATAGTTCAGAGGCTAGAGTTTTTAGGCAGTGAAGTAGCTAGGCTCTACAATGAACTGAGCAAATTGGCTCAGGGTGATGTAGCTAGGGAAAGTCGAATACAACATCTTAATAATTTGAAAATTTCTTTTATGGAGTGTAAAAGAGAATTTCAGGACAGTGTTGAGGAACTCCGTCTGCCGTCGTTGACTGCAGATCGTAAAGGGACATTCGTTGATGAGGTCCAGGAGGCAATGGAACTGTTTGAAAGTTTATACTGCCACACGAAGAGGAAGGTAGACAAAGATATCAAAATTGGTATAGCTTTACTATCGGGATCTTTAAAGGAAGGTAGTGCTTTAACAGGGATAGATATGGGTAATGCAGTAAAATTGCAGCAGAGGATGAATTCCGAGTCGAGCAAGCAAGTTGGACAAACCAACCAGTAGCACTCGGCTTTCCTGGTAAATCCTTCAGGAATGAATAAAGAATTATGGGAGGGAAATTCTCTCAGATATGGAGTTCAGTATGCTCAGGGGGCAAGCCAAAGGGCAAATCTTTCAAAAAATACATGTATGCCAAAGTGTCCGCTGAAATGTTTAGTAGGGCATCCATTTAATAGGTGTTCTAAGTTTCGAAGCCTACCCGTCAAAGAGAAATGGTATTTGTTTATGGAGAACAGTATGTGTTCCAAATGTCTAAACAGTGGTCATGTCAAAAGGACATGTACCAGTACTGTTTGTTGCAGAAGTTGCAACGGCAATCATCATTCTTTGCTTCACATGGGGAATCAAACTCCCAAAAGTGCGGTGGTGAATAATAACACAGGCATTGATGATGATCACGTTTTGTTGGCGACAGCTGTCGTACAAATAAAAAGTTTTGAAAACAAAGCTGAGAAGACAGCTAACGAAAATAAGTCTGAGACATCGAATAATCTGAACGATATTGAAGATCAAACGAGTTCAAAGTATCTGATTGAGGACTATGTTTCGACAGATTCAGAAGGGACAGATACAAAATGTTCGGTCGAAAATATCCCAGACGATATGAAAGACGATAATCTTCCACCGCTGAGCTGGAAGCGGGGGAGGGTCATCCGAGCTGGAATGAGTTCGGATGGTTTATGTAAAATGGTGGACGTAAGGACCAGCATTGGGGATACCGAAAGGTCAATCCACAATGTTTGCCCTTTTCCCACTCATGCAACTGAAAATAAAGAAATGGACAAACCTTCCAGTTCCTGTAAAGAACCTACGAAAAGTAGGAAATGCAAAAGAATGGACAATCCATTCTTATTAAAAAACAATTCTGAAATTAGAAACAAATTTAATATAAATATCTATAAAAATAAGAAAATTAATAGTCCTGTCAGTTATAAGCTTAGTATAAGTAGTACTAATAAGACAGGTATTTTCTTCGAGGAGGTGGCTATTGTGGAACTTGTCAAAACAACGCGGAACGTGGTGGTGCATACAAGTATGTCCGAGAACACAACGGCCAAAGCGGGCCTGGATGAAGCGAGGATCTCGAGTAATAAATCATCGCTCCAGGACGTAACATCTGAAGTAATTAAGGAGAAAGGCAAATCGGTGTTTCAAAATATACAAATACTGAGCAGTGCTATTCGTGCGGTGGAGGAAGCTGTCAATCAGACTATTGACACGTTAACGATACCAGTGACAGTAACGAATATGCTGGCAAGTCTTGAAGGCTTTGAAACGGTTCAAAATGGTATCATCGGTGCATTGTTGTGTTACAAAGACAACATTCTGACACAGCTGCTTTCGGTGAATAAGTTTGACATCCAAATTAATTATATCACTGCGAGGTCGAATTCAAATTTGGGACTCCACAACTTTTGGAAACAACCTAATTTCTTAAAAACGTGGATATGTTCGGTATGCGATAAACTGGCTGCGGAGATTAAGTCCAACAAAAAGAGTCGGAGTGATATTCTTGAAGAGTGCGGTATATTGAGAATGAAGCCAAGTATCAACCTGTCAGCACGTATGTCATCTTTACCATATGCCATGTTCAAACTAATTGCTGGTATATAGGTATATAAAATGCCTGTAATTCCCAAAATCGGGGTTTCCTTTGCGGCTTGTCAATTATACTGACTGAAGATGTGCAAAATAAACAGCTGCGGAAAATAATCTAATAGGCATACGACGCATATAAAACTGATGCCAACTACAAATTACCCAGTCTCAGCTTCTCAACATGCATCATTACCATCATCATCAAACTTATTTGGAGTTGTGCCCGAGGTCATCCCAATATTTACCTGCAACACTTACCTCGTGTTATTTAGGGTATATGTAGTCATTATATGTTCGTTTATGTATTTGTTTTTGTTAAAAGATTAGGATCTTTTAAGGCCGGCAGTATGTACAGTTCTGTACACATTGTAAGATTGGTACTACCTGTAGTTCCGACAATATGTTTGTCTTTTTTGTTATGAGTGTTAAAGGTCGTAAATATTGCCATTCTGTCCGCGTTTTATGACCTGTCTTATCATATCATATATATATCATTCATATCATATATGAATGTGCATTAGTGCATTTATATAGTTTTTATGTATTAGTCGTTTAGTAGGTACATGTCGTTTTATGACCTGTCTTATCATATAAGAATGAATGTGCATTAGTGCATTCATATAGTTTTTATGTATTGTTCGTTTGGTAGGTACATGTATCCATGTACATTTGTATTTTTAGTTTCTTTATTTATGTAGGTTTCAAGTTAAGATTCTATTGTAAATAAAGGGAGTTCCTGACTAAGAGCGAAACCGTGCTGTCGTTTTTATTCCTCCGCTCCCTATAAGATCTACACCGATCAAGAAGAAAAGTCCATATACCAGTTACTCACAGACAACAGAAAGTTCAGGACCAGTTTGCGAATGTTGCCTAAGAATTGGGCACAATATAATAAATTGCCGGAAGTTCACAGCAATGACCCCGGAGGAGCGAAAACAGTTTATAAACGCTGCTAAACTATGCTATAAATGTTTGCAGCATAATTTTACAACAAGGTGTATGAAGGAGTTACGGTGTGCTATATGCAATCGGAATACTCACCATACATTAATCCATCAAGAATACAACACACCGGGCGAAAAGGTGACATCGAATATGGTCCAGCAACTAAGCAAGGACACACTGTTAGCAACAGCGATAGTGAAGGTAAAGACACCGGATGGACGACTTCAACTTCTACGGGCGCTTCTGGACAGTGGTTGTCAGACATCATTTATATCGGAGAAAACCGCACAGCTGCTAAGACTTCCACGTATAAGAGCGCCAACTGAAGTTAGTGGAATATCGTCTGATCGAGTGGAGACGGCAAGACACAAAGTTGTGATTGAAGTGAGTCCACGTTTCAGCAACGATTTTTCAATTATGTCGGAGGCAATAGTGCTCCCGAAGCTTCACAAAAAATTGCCGAATAAATCATTTGATGCGAATCTAAGGGATTGGGACAACTATGTATTGGCGGATCCCAATTACAACAAAATTGGGAGGACAGACATCATTCTGGGAGCGGACGTGTATCCAGAAATCATGAAGACGAGAAACCTGAAAGCTAATGGTATGCTAGCTCAGGAAACAAAACTCGGTTGGATACTTACAGGTAATATCCAAAAAATAATGAAGAAAAACAATTTGATTGCAGCAAGTGATACACGCAAAAGGTTTCACAAAGCGAAAGCTGCACGATCCATCAAAGTCGGACGATCCAGCCATTTAGATCCCAAGCCATCACAAATATCTTCTCGCACACGACATGGAAGCAAACGCAGAAGGATGGCTCAAACTTATAAGGACGAAGACCCACTACCTTTAGCATCAGTTGTAGAAAAAGCTAAACGACCGTACTATATTTATGAAGATGCGAAGTATCCGCCTACAGTGACCGCCTACGCTAGAGGTGAATATGAAATGCCACCATGTACCAATAAATGGGTTAACCCGTTGGCTCGAAACGCAGAGAAGATGCGTATAGAAGCGTTTGAAAATGCTGCAGTCACCACATTGGAACAACAGAAACGACCTTTACGTAATAAAAAGGAAAAGTTTCGCCCAGGTCTGCAACAACAACAATTGATGGTAATCTACCAGCTTGTGTGCGTGGTCGATTACTTACACCAACTCAAAGTTCGAATCGCACATCGGTCTGCAGAGTTACCAAGAAAGTGCACACGAATCTATCGAAGGTGATACCTTTAACTAATGTTGTCAGGGCTACTAGCGGTAGCATGGTATCAACGAAAACCTACAGTGCCGAAGACTTGCATAATATGACGGAAGAACGCAGAACTCACCGCGACAAAAAGCATATGATGATCGCTCAGCATCGTGAGAGAAAAACACGGGTGGACAATGTATCCAAGAGAAGGAAGAAGAGACACCCGTAGAGACAACAGGAAGGTGAAGTGGTTGTATGGAACGTATGTTACGCTTACTACTACAAGAAGAAGAGAATGCCCGAACCAAGGCTGCCAAGGAATGCAGAATATATTGTATTAAGAAAATTATTTTGTTAGTTTTGGACAAAAACTTTGAAGTCGGGCAACTCCCCTTCTGGTGCCTCCCATACGAATGTACCATACCGCCTACCTCAGAAATCGTGTAATTACATATATTCGCTCAACGAATCTTTCCGAAATTCTATTTAATTTTAAAGCTTTAACTACATAAAATTTTCTAAAAAAAACTGATTTATATTCCGCCCTTTTTGTAAAAACGTGTAATACGATATGTGTACCCTCACCCTACGGGTAGGAGGGTATATATCATTTGATACGGCTCAAAAGTGTAACACATAGAAATATTCACATTAGAACCCGTCTCTTTGAACCAAATTCGATGCATGACTTTCTGAATCGTTTGAGCCATGTCCGTCTGTACCTCCGCAGTCCTGCTGGTACGCACGATAACTTTCGAATGAGTTAAACAATCGCTTTGAAATTTGGCATTGGTTAATATTTTCCCAAAACTGCTTATGGGCTATGACCACACCCCTTCGGGTACCTCCCATACAAATGTACCATCCCGCCTACCTTATAAATCGTGTAATAACACCAATATGCCCAATGACATCTTGCCCAAATTTAGTATTGAGTAAACGTATAGTTAGACTAAGTTTTGGACAAAAACTTGGAAGTCTGACAAAACCCCTTCTGGTACCTCCCATACAAATGTACCATCCCGCCTACCTTAGAAATCGTGTAATAACACAAATATGGCCAATGACATCTTGCCCAAATTTTGTATTTAGTAAATGTATATTCAGACAAAGTTTTGGACAAAAACTTGGCAGTGTGACAACTCCCCTTCTGGTACGTCCCATACAAATGTGCCATCTCGCCTAGTCTGGAAGTCTCCCATAACATTTTCGAGAAACAACTCTGCTTTCTATTCGTCCTTTCTGTAAAAACGTGTAATACAATATTTATACCCTCACCCTACGGGTAGGAGGGTATATATCATTTGATACGGCTCAAAAGTGTAACACATAGAAATTTTCACATTAGAACCCAAGTCTCTTTGAAACAAATTCGATTCATGACTTTCTAAATCGTTTGAGCCATGTACACCCGCTGTCCTGCTGGTACGCACGATAACTTTCGAAAGAGTAAAATAATCGCTTTGAAATTTGGCTTTGGTTAATATTTTCCAAAACTTCTTATGGGATTTCATATGGGCTATGGCCACACCCCTTCGGTTACCTCCAATACAAATCGTCTATTTCGCCCACTTAAGAAATCCTGTCATAATATCAATACGACCAACGCGATCTTGTCAAAATTCTGTATTTAGTAAATCATTAGCTAGACAAAGTTTTGGACAAAAACTTGAAAGTCTTGCACCTCCCCTTCTGGTACGTCCCATACAAATGTACCATCCCGCCTACCTTAGAAATCGTCTAATAACACCAATATGCCCAATGACATCTTGCCCAAATTTTGTATTTAGTAAACGTATAGTTAGACTAAGTATTGGACAAAAACTTGGCAGTGTGGCAACTCACCTTCTGGTACGTCCCATACAAATGTGCCATCTCGCCTAGTCTGGAAGTCCGTTCTGGTACCTCCCATAAAATTTTCGAGAAACAACTCTGCTTTCTATTCGTCCTTTCTGTAGAAACGTGTAATACAATATTTATACCCTCACCATACGGGTAGGAGGGTATATATCATTTGATACGGCTCAAAAGAGTAACACATAGAAATATTCACATTAGAACCCAATACTCTTTGAACCAAATATGATTCATGACTTTCTAAATCGTTTGAGCCATGTACGCCCGCTGTCCTGCTGGTACGCACGATAACTTTCGAAAGAGTTAAATAATCGCTTTGAAATTTGGCATTGTTTAATATCTTCCCAAAACTGCTTATGGAATTTCATATGGCCACACCCCTTCGGGTACCTCCCATACAAATTTGCTATTTCCCCCTCTTTAGAAATCGTGTAATAATATCAACACGCCAAGTTCGATCTTGGCCAAAATCTGTATTTGGTAAAGGTATAACTGGACAAAGATTACGACAAAAACTTGAAAGTCTGGCAACTCCCCTGTCATTTATAAACCGTGTAATATTATGAATGTTACCAACGCGATCTCTGCCAAATTCTGTATTAAGTTTAGCTATAGCTAGACAAAGTTTTCGACAAAAATTTGGATGTCTGGCAACTCTCATTCTGGTACCTCCCATACAAATGTACCATCCCGCCTACCTTAGAAATCGTGTAATAACACCAATATGCCCAATGACATCTTGCCCAAATTTTGTATTTAGTAAACGTATAGTTAGACTAAGTATTGGACAAAAACTTGGCAGTGTGGCAACTCACCTTCTGGTACGTCCCATACAAATGTGCCATCTCGCCTAGTCTGGAAGTCCGTTCTGGTACCTCCCATAAAATTTTCGAGAAACAACTCTGCTTTCTATTCGTCCTTTCTGTAGAAACGTGTAATACAATATTTATACCCTCACCATACGGGTAGGAGGGTATATATCATTTGATACGGCTCAAAAGAGTAACACATAGAAATATTCACATTAGAACCCAATACTCTTTGAACCAAATATGATTCATGACTTTCTAAATCGTTTGAGCCATGTACGCCCGCTGTCCTGCTGGTACGCACGATAACTTTCGAAAGAGTTAAATAATCGCTTTGAAATTTGGCATTGTTTAATATCTTCCCAAAACTGCTTATGGAATTTCATATGGCCACACCCCTTCGGGTACCTCCCATACAAATTTGCTATTTCCCCCTCTTTAGAAATCGTGTAATAATATCAACACGCCAAGTTCGATCTTGGCCAAAATCTGTATTTGGTAAAGGTATAACTGGACAAAGATTACGACAAAAACTTGAAAGTCTGGCAACTCCCCTGTCATTTATAAACCGTGTAATATTATGAATGTTACCAACGCGATCTCTGCCAAATTCTGTATTAAGTTTAGCTATAGCTAGACAAAGTTTTCGACAAAAATTTGGATGTCTGGCAACTCTCATTCTGGTACCTCCCATACAAATGTACCATCCCGCCTACCTTAGAAATCGTGTAATAACACCAATATGCCCAATGACATCTTGCCCAAATTTTGTATTTAGTAAACGTATAGTTCGACTAAGTGTAATACGATATGTATACCCTCACCCTACGGGTAGGAGGGTATATATAATTTGATACGGCTCAAAAGTGTAACACATAGAAATATTCACATTAGAACCCGTCTCTTGGAACCAAATTCGATTCATGACTTTCTGAATCGTTTGAGCCATGTCCGTCTGTCCTGCTGGTACGCAGTATAACTTTCGAAAGAGTTAAACAATCGCACTGAAATTTAGCATGGGTTAATATTTTCCAAAACTTCTTATGGGATTTCATATGGGCTATGGCCACACCCCTTCGGTTACCTCCAATACAAATCGTCTATTTCGCCCACTTAAGAAATCCTGTCATAATATCAATACGACCAACGCGATCTTGTCAAAATTCTGTATTTAGTAAATCATTAGCTAGACAAAGATTTTGACAAAAACTTGGAAGTCTGCCAACTCCCCTCCTGGTACCTCCCATACAAATGTACCATCTCGCCCCTTATAAACCGTGTAATATTATGAATATTACCAACGCGATCTTGCCAAATTCTGTATTATGTAAAGCTATAGCTAGACAAAGATTTTGACAAAAACTTGGAAGTCTGGCAGCTCCCCTTCTGGTACCTCCCATACAAATGTAACATCCCGCCTACCTTAGAAATCGTATAATAGCACCAATATGCCCAACGCGATCTTGCCCAAATTTTGTATTTAGTAAACGTATAGCTAGACAAAGTTTTGTACAAAAACTTGGAAGTCTGGCAACTTCCTTTCTGGTACCTCCCATAAAATTTTCGAGAAACAACTCTGTTTTCTATTCGTCCTTTCTATAAAAACGTGTAATACAATATTTATACCCTCACCCTATGGGTAGGAGTGCATATATCATTTGATCCGGCTCAAAAGTGTAACACATAGAAATATTCACATTAGAACCCAAGTCTCTTTGAGCCAAATTCGATTCAATACTTTCTGAATCGTTTGAGCCATGTCCGTCTGTACCTCCGCTGTCCTGCTGGTACGCACGATAATTTTCGAATGAGTTAAACAATCGCTTTGAAATTTGGCATTGGTTAATATTTTCCCAAAACTGCTTATGGGCTATGGCCACACCCCTTCGGGTACCTCCCATACAAATGTACCATCCCGCCTACCTTTGAAATCGTCTAATAACACCAATATGCCCAATGACATCTTGCCCAAATTTTGTATTTAGTAAACGTATAGTTAGACTAGGTTAGGTTAGGTTGAGAAGAGGAGGCGGTTTTTCTCCGCCTCATGTCCTTAGACATACACCTAAGCCAGTATTCGGCTTGTTGTGCGCTCTAAACTGTACATGGAAAGGCCTTGAGAAGTTATTTTAAGAACTCTGTACAGTTGACATAATCTTTAATTGTTTTCCAGTCTGCGCCCCTATGATGGGTCAAGTCTGTTAAAGTGTCATTTCCCAAGAAACGGGATCTATTGTTTGCGAAAGCTGGGCAGTGACAGAGGAAATGCTCCAAAGTTTCGTCATCCTCCCCGCATGCCCTACATACGCTATTGTCTACAACTCCTATTTTGTGTAGATGCGATTGTAAGCATATGTGCCCTGTTAGAATGCCCATGATCTTACTAGTTTCTGTTTTGCTCAGTTTCAGCAATGTTTTAGTTTTATCCTCGTTTGGTTCACCCCACAAATTCTTGTTCTTTTCCCAATAGTTTCACCATTCCATAGTGTGATATGGGCGTCTGCCGCCCATCTTTTTAGCTCAGAACGCGTAGCTCCAATTGGTTTCGCGTTCTCTAAATTTATTGTTTGCAACTCCCTGGCTCGTTTCCTCTTACCCCGTGATGACCAGGCACCCATATGAGGTGTATTGTGCCATGTCTGGAATAAGAGTTAATAGCCATTTTACAGTCTAAAACTGTCCTTGATTTAACCGTTTTAGTCGTTATTGCCTTGATAGCCAATTGGCTATCTGTAAAGATATTTACGTTTGTTGGTCTTGTGTTAGCGCTAAACCAGATCACACACTCTGTAATTGCTCGGATTTCCGCCTGTAGGACCGTGTTATGGTCTGGTAGGCGGAATAAAAGTTAGGTTTCCGGTTCTTCGATGTAAAGTCCCAGCCCCGTCCTTTCCCCTAGTTTCGAACCATCTGTATATCCGCAGTTTCCAGTTGGTGTCTGCGCTAGGGTTCCATCAATCCAGGATTGTCTGTCTGGTATTAGGGTCTCACACTCAACAACTATTGACGTTTCGGGTATTCTATCGGGTACTGATGTTATGTCAGTTAAATTCCCTTCCACTACCTCAACTATTTTTTGACTATTCCATTCGCCCATTGCTTTGAGTCTCATTGCTGTGAGGGCGGCTTCATATGTAATCTGTATTTCTATTGGTGGGACATTTAAGATAGTCTCTAAAGCCCTATTAGATGTGGTCCTCATTGCTCCGCTTATGCCGAGGCAGCACATTCGTTGGACCTTTTGTAATATTTTTATGTTGCACTTCTTTTCCATCGATGTCCACCATACTACTGATGCATAAGTTAGAACAGGTCTAATTACGCTTTTGTAGAGCCAGTGTGTCATCGTTGGATTGAGGTCCCATTTTGAGCCTATGGCTCTTCTACATAAAGACCAGCATCTATGAGCTTTGTTTGCTCGTTCTTCAATGTGGTACTTCCAATTGAGTTTTCTGTCCAAGATTACACCTAAGTATTTAACCTTGTCTGATATTGAAATTGTTTTGTTAAGGAAAGATGGGTCTATATATGGACCAATCTTTGTTTTCCTTGTAAACAGACATATTTCAGATTTGTCTGGGTTTACATTTAGACCTCTCGGTCGAGCCCAGTTATATGCAAGTTTTAGGGCAGTTTCGGCCCTTCTGCAAAGTTAGTTTGGATTCTGGCCCCTCAGAAGTATTATAACGTCGTCTGCATAGCAGACTGGTTTAAGTCCTTCGTCAGTTAGGATCCTCAGGAGACTGTTAATAGTGGTAACCCATAGGAGTGGTGATAAAATACCTTCTTGTGGTGTTCCCTGTGATACTTTGTCTGTTATTTGTATTTCGTGAGACCCACAGTTGATCCATCTATTCCTTAGCATGTGGCTTATCCAGTCTCGGAGAGCCCGGTCCACCTCGAACTGGTCTAAGGATTGAATTAGTGTGTTGGTCTGTACATTATTGAAAGCTCCTTCAATGTCAATGCATACCGCAAGTGTGTACATTTTCCCATTGAAGGATTCTTCTATGTTTTGCACTACCTCGTGTAGGGCGGTGTCCACTGACCGTCCTTTAACGTATGCATGTTGTTTAAATTTTAGCATTTCGCTTGGAATCTTACTTTTGATCATGGTATCCACTATGCGCTCCATGGTTTTGAGTAAGAAAGATGTTAGGCTTATTGGTCGATAAGCCTTAGGTGTTGCATAACTTGCCTTGCCTGGTTTGGGTATGAAAACAACTCTTGCCTCCTGCCAGGCTTTCGGCGTGTATGAGAATTTTAGGCATGCTGTGAAAATAACGGCTAGATGAGTTGACATGTAGTGCGCCTACATCTGTAGTAGTGCCGGAAAGATTCCATCAGGTCCTGATGCCTTATATGGTGAGAAGCTTTTTATGGCCTCTTTGACCATCTGGTCTGTAATGATAAAACTTTGTTGAACTTCATTATCCCTATCATTCGGTATCTCTGTGTCCCGACATCCCTTGGGGAAAATGGGTGTTCATCAAAACTCTTACCATTTCTTCAGTCGATTCTATTCGTCTACCCACATCATCTACCATTGTTTCGGTATGGGTGTGGGTTTTTGAAAGGAACTTTTTTATTTTTGAAACATCGTTGACGCTATCCACCTGTTCGCAGAATAGCCTCCAGGAGTTTCGTTTTGCTGTTCTTGCAATTTTGTTGTATTCTCTGAGTCTTCTATGGTAGTCGTCCCAGTATACCTGAGATTTTTTACGGCGTGACCTATTGAAAAGTCTTCGGACCTCTTTCCCAATGTTGCGAATCTCCCCGGTCATCCAGGGTTTTTCTTGGTCTGATTTCCTTTCTCGAAGTGGACAGCTATCTTCGAATGACTTCACTAGAATCTCCGTAATGTTATCGACCTTGTTGTCGATGTCTTCAACACTTAGGCACTCATACTCTTCATGCCCTAGTCTTTCTCTAATTAACTTCGTGAATTTAGCCCATTTCGTTTTGGCCTTATTTCGAAAGTTTATTGGGTTTGGCGGTGGCCTTGCTATCTTAAATCTTATGTAACGATGGTCAGAAAAGGAATGTTCTCACTCCTGTATTTCGTCTATAAGATTTTCTGAAAATATTGTTATATCTAATACTTCTTCCCTAATTTTATTAACAGAGGTAGCAGTGTTTCCTATGTTAAGAGGTATTAGGTCGTTAATATTCAAAAATTCTACTAGGGCTTGTCCCCGTTTCTTAATGTTAGTACTACCCCACGCAACGTGGTGAGAGTTAGCGTCGCAACCTACTAGTACTTCGTTACCTGTTTGTTTGGCTCTCCTCACAAGGCGTTGCAGTTCCGACGTAGGTGGTAATGTCGGTGAGTCAAAAGGCAGATATACTGACGCAAGGTATACGTTCCCATTCCCCTGTTTCAGTACTGTTGCATCCGATGTTGACAACTCTGGAGAGAAAAGATAACATAAGTTTTTGTGGCATATGATACAGGTCCTTGGTCTAGTTCCCGTATTTGCATAGAATAGTTGGTAGTTGACATGGTTCAATCCAGTAACCTTGTTTCGAATCGTCCATGGTTCCTGGATCAAAGCGATATGAGTCTTACCTTTATTTATTTTTTCCATCAAAGCGTTTGTTGCCGTTTCGCTCCGATGGAGGTTTATCTGGATGACCTCAATCATAGGTCCTCCAGTAAACGGGCTTCTTGGGAGTCGGAGATGGATTCGGCTCCCTCTTCATTTTTGGACTGCGCTGGACACTTCTCTACATCGCAGTCTCTTTCTTCTGTGGGCTCTTTTTCAGGGTCTTCATGCCGACCCTGGCCTTACCGATTTTGAAAAAGACTGCTTTCGTCTTGGCCAGGCTGGACATGGAGAGTTGATCCAAGCCCACCACAAGGAGAGTGCCATTGCTGTCGCTCTCCCTGTGTAAGACATCCCACCTCGTTACGTCCAGTCCTTTGTTCTGCTGGCCAAAAAGTTTGAGCATGCGTTCTGTTGTGAAGTCGCTGCCCCATCCTTTTACGTACACCGTCGCTTTTGTGAGCTTAGGAATGTCCCTCATCCTCACCAGTTTCAGCTTGGCGCCTTCCCAGGGAGAGGGGATCATATCCACGAGTTCTGTGAATTATTTGAATTGGGGGCCCGTCCTCGATGTTGAGGGCATGCTCCACAATTTGGTTGTTAACCAGGTCCTCAACTTTGTTGTGCTGGTCTTTAGGGATTTTGCCGGATGCCGAACGGATATCGATCACTGCGTAGCAGAGTTCGTCTCTGTTGTGCTTCCGCGCTACTTTAGCATATGACGGTGGCTTCTTACCTTTTTCAGCAGTCAACTTCCTCTTCCGTGTCGATCGGGATACCCTTTCGGGTGCCCCAGTCTTCTCGGAGGGCTCCGTTGCTGCGCTCGCTCTCTTTGTAGTTGGATTGACTTTGTCGCCCTTTCCACAAGGATACAGACCAGTGTCTCTTTTGTGGGGGGTTTGACTTGGTCTCACCAATATACTTGAGAGCGGGGAGCTCTTTTTCTTTTTCGGCGGTTTCGCAGTGTTCTGCTCTTCGGGAGATCTGACCCTCTTTCCAGCTTCCGAGGAGGTGGAAGGAGTTTCAGATGACTCCTTTTGAGCATCCTGCACTTTAGCCTTTTTGCTATCCCGGTTCATCTTCTTCAACTTACGTCGTTGTGCCCCTGATAGCTTCTTCTTTTTTGTAGAGAGCTGTGCCATACAATTGTTGACTTCATCTACCATCTGTAGGACCAACACCTGTAGGAGGATTGTGTGGCTCACTATCGCTGGATATCGACGGCACATGACTAGTGAGCAGATCAACACTTGCCGCCGGCACTGGGGTTATTAATCCCTGCACCGTAACTTTTATTTCTTCTTGCGTTTCCTTCATTGGTGTTTTTTTGTTTAGGGGAACACCCCCATAGTCCGTTTTGGTCCGCGGGGAATACGAGATTCCCTAAGGCGGTGGACACACTGCTTCACCTCCCCTATGGTAGCCTTAGTTAGGACAGAAAAAACCATCCTCCCTAAGTCAGCCCTAGATGACATGGAACAGTGTGTCCACCCCCCTTCCCCTATCCGCCACCTGGGGACGCGCCCGTTAGGAGACTGACAAACTCCAGCGGGATAGTTAGACTAAGTATTGGACAAAAACTTGGCAGTGTGGCAACTCTCCTTCTGGTACGTCCCATACAAATGTGCCATCTCGCCTAGTCTGGAAGTCAGGCAACTTCCGTTCTGGTACCTCCCATAAAATTTTCGAGAAACAACTCTGCATTCTATTCGTCCATTCTGTAAAAACGTGTAATACAATATTTATACCCTCACCCTATGGGTAGGAGGGTATATATCATTTGATACGGCTCAAAAGTGTAACACGTAGAAATATTCACATTAGAACCCAAGTCTCTTTGAACCAAATTCGATTCATGACTTTCTGAATCGTTTGAGCCATATCCGTCTGTACGTCCGCTGTCCTGCTGGTACGCACGATAACTTTCGAATGAGTTAAACAATCGCTTTGAAATTTGGCATTGGTTAATACCATAGAAATCGTGTAATAACACCAATATGCCCAACGCGATCGTGCCCACATTCCGTATTTAGTAAAGGTATAATTGGACAAAGTTTTGGACAAAAACTTGGCAGTGTGGCAACTCCCCTTCTAGTACCTCCCATACAAATGTACCATCCCGCCTACCGTAGAAGTCGTCTAATAACACCAATATGCAAAATGACATCTTACCCAAATTTTGTATTTAGTAAACGTATAGTTAGACTAAGTATAAATTTGTTGTTTTCGAAAAACAACTCTGCTGTCTATTCGTCCTTTCTGCAAAAACGTGTAATACAATATTTATACCCTCACCGTACGGGTAGAGGGTAAATATCATGTGATACGACTCAAAAGTGTAACACATAGAAATATTCACATTAGAACCCAAGTCTCTTTGAACCAAATTCGATTCATGACTTTCTAAATCGTTTGAGCCATGTACGTCCGCTGTCCTGCTGGTACGCACGATAACTTTCGAAAGAGTTAAATGATCGCTTTGAAATTTGGCATTGGTTAATATCTTCCCAAAACTGCTTATGGGATTTCATATGGGCTATGGCCACACCCCTTCGGTTACCTCCCATACAAATCATCTATTTCGCCCACTTTAGAAATCCTGTCATAATATCAATACGACAAACGCGATCTTGTCAAAATTCTGTATTTAGTAAATCTATAGCTAGACAAAGTTTTGGACAAAAATTTGGAAGTTTGGCAACTTCCTTTCTGGTACCTCCCATACAAATGTACCATCCCGCCTACCTTTGAAATCGTCTAATAACACCAATATGCCCAATGACATCTCGCCCAAATTTTGTATTTAGTAAACGTATAGTTAGACTAAGTTTTAGACAAAAATTTGGAAGTCTGGCAACTTCCTTTCTGGTACCTCCCATACAAATGTACCATCCCGCCTACCTTAGAAATCGTGTAATAACACCAATATGCCCAATGAAATCTTGCCCAAATTTTGCATTTAGTAAACGTGTAGTTCAACTAAGTTTTGGACAAAAACTTGGAAGTCTGGCAACTCCCCTTCTGGTACCTCCCATACAAATGTACCATCCCGCCTACCTTAGAAATCTTGTAATAACACCAATATGCCCAATGACATCTTGCCCAAATTTTGTATTTAGTAAACGTATAGTTCAGCTAAGTTTCGGACAAAAGTTTGGAAGTCTGGCAACTTCCTTTCTGGTACCTCCCATACAAATGTACCATCCCGCCTACCTTAGAAATCGTGTAATAACACCAATATGCCCAATGACATCTTGCTCAAATTTTGTATTTAGTAAATGTATAGTCAGAGAAAGTTTTGGACAAAAACTTGGCAGTGTGGCAACTCCCCTTCTGGTACGTCTCATACAAATGTGCCATCTCGCCTACCATAGAAATCGTGTAATAACACCAATATGCCCAACGCGATCGTGCCCACATTCCGTATTTAGTAAAGGTATAATTGGACAAAGTTTTGGACAAAAACTTGGCAGTGTGGCAACTCCCCTTCTGGTACCTCCCATACAAATGTACCATCCCGCCTACCGTAGAAGTCGTCTAATAACACCAATATGCAAAATGACATCTTACCCAAAATTTGTATTTAGTAAACGTATAGTTAGACTAAGTATTGGACAGAAACTTGGATGTCTGGCGACTCCCCTTCTGGTACCTCCCATACAAATGTACCATCCCGTCTACCTTAGAAATCGTGTAATAACACAAATATGCCCAATGACATCTTGCTCAAATTTTGTATTTAGTAAATGTATAGTCAGAGAAAGTTTTGGACAAAAACTTGGCAGTGTGGCAACTCCCCTTCTGGTACGTCCATACAAATGTGCCAGTCTGGAAGTCAGGCAACTTCCGTTCTGGTACCTCCCATAAAATTTTCGAAAAACAACTCTGCTGTCTATTCGTCCTTTCTGCAAAAACGTGTAATACAATATTTATACCCTCACCGTACGGGTAGAGGGTAAATATCATTTGATACGACTCAAAAGTGTAACACATAGAAATATTCACATTAGAACCCAAGTCTCTTTGAACCAAATTCGATTCATGACTTTCTAAATCGTTTGAGCCATGTACGTCCGCTGTCCTGCTGGTACGCACGATAACTTTCGAAAGAGTTAAATGATCGCTTTGAAATTTGGCATTGGTTAATATCTTCCCAAAACTGCTTATGGGATTTCATATGGGCTATGGCCACACCCCTTCGGTTACCTCCCATACAAACAATCTATTTCGCCCACTTTAGAAATCCTGTCATAATATCAATACGACAAACGCGATCTTGTCAAAATTCTGTATTTAGTAAATCTATAGCTAGACAAAGTTTTGGACAAAAATTTGGAAGTTTGGCAACTTCCTTTCTGGTACCTCCCATACAAATGTACCATCCCGCCTACCTTTGAAATCGTCTAATAACACCAATATGCCCAATGACATCTCGCCCAAATTTTGTATTTAGTAAACGTATAGTTAGACTAAGTTTTGGACAAAAACTTGGAAGTCTGGAAACTCCCCTTCTGGTACCTCCCATACAAATGTACCATCCCGCCTACCTTTGAAATCGTCTAATAACACCAATATGCCCAATGACATCTTGCCCAAATTTTGTATTTAGTAAACGTATAGTTAGACTAAGTTTTAGACAAAAATTTGGAAGTCTGGCAACTTCCTTTCTGGTACCTCCCATACAAATGTACCATCCCGCCTACCTTAGAAATCGTGTAATAACACCAATATGCCCAATGACCTCTTGCCCAAATTTTGTATTTAGTTAACGTATAGTTCAACTAAGTTTTGGACAAAAACTTGGCAGTTTGGCAACTCCCCTTCTGGTACCTCCCATACAAATGTTCCATCCCGCCTACCGTAGAAGTCATCTAATAACACCAATATGCAAAATGACATCTTGCCCAAATTTTGTATTTAGTAAACGTATAGTTAGACTAAGTATTGGACAGAAACTTGGATGTCTGGCAACTCCCCTTCTGGTACCTCCCATACAAATGTGCCATCTCGCCTAGTCTGGAAGTCAGGCAACTTCCGTTCTGGTACCTCCCATAGAATTTTCGAGAAACAACTCTGCTTTGTATTCGTCCTTTCTGTAAAAACGTGTAATACAATATTTTTACCCTCACCATACGGGTAGGAGGGTATATGTCATTTGATACGGCTCAAAAGTGTAACATATAGAAATATTCACATTAGAACCCAAGTCTCTTTGAACCAAATTCGATTCATGACTTTCTAAATCGTTTGAGCCATGTACGCCCGCTGTCCTGCTGGTACGCACGATAACTTTCGAAAGAGTTAAATAATCGCTTTGAAATTTGGCATTGTTTAATATCTTCCCAAAACTGCTTATGGGTTTTCATATGGGCTATGGCCACACCCCTGCGGTTACCTCCCATACAAATGTACCATCCCGCCTACCTTAGAAATCGTGTAATAACACCAATATGCCCAATGACATCTTGCCCAAATTTTGTATTTAGTAAACGTATAGTTCAACTAAGTTTTGGACAAAAACTTGGAAGTCTGGCAACTCCCCTTCTGGTACCTCCCATACAAATTTACCATCCCGCCTAACTTAGAAATCGTGTAATAACACCAATATGCCCAATGACATCTTGCCCAAATTTTGTATTTGGTAAACGTATAGTTCAACTAAGTTTTGGACAAAAACTTGGAAGTCTGGCAACTCCCCTTCTGGTACCTCCCATACAAATATACCATCCCGCCTACCTTTGAAATCGGATAATAACACCAATATGCAAAATGACATCTTGCCCAAATTTTGTATTTAGTAAACGTATTGTTAGACTAAGTATTGGACAGAAACTTGGATGTCTGGCAACTCCCCTGCTGGTACCTCCCATACAAATGCACCATCCCGCCTACCGTAGAAGTCGTCTAATAACACCAATATGCCCAATGACATCTTGCCCAAATTTTGTATTTAGTAAATGTATAGTCAGAGAAAGTTTTGGACAAAAACTTGGCAGTGTGGCAACTCCCCTTCTGGTACGTCCCATACAAATGTGCCAGTCTGGATGTCAGGCAACTTCCGTTCTGGTACCTCCCATACAATTTTCGAAAAACAACTCTGCTGTCTATTCGTCCTTTCTGCAAAAACGTGTAATACAATATTTATACCCTCACCGTACAGGTAGAGGGTAAATATCATTTGATACGACTCAAAAGTGTAACACATAGAAATATTCACATTAGAACCCAAGTCTCTTTGAACCAAATTCGATTCATGACTTTCTAAATCGTTTGAGCCATGTACGTCCGCTGTCCTGCTGGTACGCACGATAACTTTCGAAAGAGTTAAATGATCGCTTTGAAATTTGGCATTGGTTGATATCTTCCCAAAACTGCTTATGGGATTTCATATGGGCTATGGCCACACCCCTTCGGTTACCTCCCATACAAATCATCTATTTCGCCCACTTTAGAAATCCTGTCATAATATCAATACGACAAACGCGATCTTGTCAAAATTCTGTATTTAGTAAATCTATAGCTAGACAAAGTTTTGGACAAAAATTTGGAAGTCTGGCAACTTCCTTTCTGGTACCTCCCATACAAATGTACCATCCCGCCTACCTTAGAAATCGTGTAATAACACCAATATGCCCAATGACATCTTGCCCAAATTTTGCATTTAGTAAACGTGTAGTTCAACTAAGTTTTGGACAAAAACATGGAAGTCTGGCAACTCCCCTTCTGGTACCTCCCATACAAATGTACCATCCCGCCTACCTTAGAAATCGTGTAATAACACCAATATGCCCAATGACATCTTGCCCAAATTTTGTATTTAGTAAACGTATAGTTCAACTAAGTTTTGGACAAAAATTTGGAAGTCTGGTAACTTCCTTTCTGGTACCTCCCATACAAATGTTCCATCCCGCCTACCGTAGAAGTCATCTAATAACACCAATATGCAAAATGACATCTTGCCCAAATTTTGTATTTAGTAAACGTATAGTTAGACTAAGTATTGGACAGAAACTTGGATGTCTGGCAACTCCCCTTCTGGTACCTCCCATACAAATGTGCCATCTCGCCTAGTCTGGAAGTCAGGCAACTTCCGTTCTGGTACCTCCCATAAAATTTTCGAGAAACAACTCTGCTTTCTATTCGTCCTTTCTGTAAAAACGTGTAATACAATATTTTTACCCTCACCATACGGGTAGGAGGGTATATGTCATTTGATACGGCTCAAAAGTGTGACATATAGAAATATTCACATTAGAACCCAAGTCTCTTTGAACCAAATTCGATTCATGACTTTCTAAATCGTTTGAGCCATGTACGCCCGCTGTCCTGCTGGTACGCACGATAACTTTCGAAAGAGTTAAATGATCGCTTTGAAATTTGGCATTGTTTAATATCTTCCCAAAACTGCTTATGGGATTTCATATGGGCTATGGCCACACCCCTGCGGTTACCTCCCATACAAATGTACCATCCCGCCTACCTTAGAAATCGTGTAATAACACCAATATGCCCAATGACATCTTGCCCAAATTTTGTATTTAGTAAACGTGTAGTTCAACTAAGTTTTGGACAGAAACTTGGATGTCTGGCAACTCCCCTGCTGGTACCTCCCATACAAATGCACCATCCCGCCTAATGTAGAAGTCTTCTAATAACACCAATATGCCCAATGACATCTTGCCCAAATTTTGTATTTAGTAAATGTATAGTCAGAGAAAGTTTTGGACAAAAACTTGGCAGTGTGGCAACTCCCCTTCTGGTACGTCCCATACAAATGTGCCAGTCTGGAAGTCAGGCAACTTCCGTTCTGGTACCTCCCATAAAATTTTCGAAAAACAACTCTGCTGTCTATTCGTCCTTTCTGCAAAAACGTGTAATACAATATTTATACCCTCACCGTACGGGTAGAGGGTAAATATCATTTGATACGACTCAAAAGTGTAACACATAGAATATTCACATTAGAACCCAAGTCTCTTTGAACCAAATTCGATTCATGACTTTCTAAATCGTTTGAGCCATGTACGTCCGCTGTCCTGCTGGTACGCACGATAACTTTCGAAAGAGTTAAATGATCGCTTTGAAATTTGGCATTGGTTAATATCTTCCCAAAACTGCTTATGGGATTTCATATGGGCTATGGCCACACCCCTTCGGTTACCTCCCATACAAATCATCTATTTCGCCCACTTTAGAAATCCTGTCATAATATCAATACGACAAACGCGATCTTGTCAAAATTCTGTATTTAGTAAACGTATAGTTAGACTAAGTTTTGGACAAAAACTTGGAAGTCTGGCAACTCCCCTTCTGGTACCTCCCATACAAATGTACCATCCCGCCTACCTTTGAAATCGTCTAATAACACCAATATGCCCAATGACAACTTGCCCAAATTTTGTATTTAGTAAACGTATAGTTAGACTAAGTTTTAGACAAAAATTTGGAAGTCTGGCAACTTCCTTTCTGGTACCTCCCATACAAATGTACCATCCCGCCTACCTTAGAAATCGTGTAATAACACCAATATGCCCAATGACATCTTGCCCAAATTTTGCATTTAGTAAACGTGTAGTTCAACTAAGTTTTGGACAAAAACTTGGAAGTCTGGCAAATCCCCTTCTGGTACCTCCCATACAAATGTACCATACCGCCTACCTTAGAAATCGTGTAATAACACCAATATGCCCAATGATATCTTGCCCAAATTTTGTATTTAGTTAACGTATAGTTCAACTAAGTTTTGGACAAAAATTTGGAAGTCTGGCAACTTCCTTTCTGGTACCTCCCATACAAATGTACCATCCCGCCTACCTTAGAAATCGTGTAATAACACCAATATGCCCAATGACCTCTTGCCCAAATTTTGTATTTAGTTAACGTATAGTTCAACTAAGTTTTGGACAAAAACTTGGCAGTTTGGCAACTCCCCTTCTGGTACCTCCCATACAAATGTTCCATCCCGCCTACCGTAGAAGTCATCTAATAACACCAATATGCAAAATGACATCTTTCAAATCAAATTTTGTATTTCTTCCAAATTTTGTATTTAGTAAACGTATAGTTAGACTAAGTTTTAGACAAAAATTTGGAAGTCTGGCAACTTCCTTTCTGGTACCTCCCATACAAATGTACCATCCCGCCTACCTTAGAAATCGTGTAATAACACCAATATGCCCAATGACATCTTGCCCAAATTTTGCATTTAGTAAACGTGTGGTTCAACTAAGTTTTGGACAAAAACTTGGAAGTCTGGCAAATCCCCTTCTGGTACCTCCCATACAAATGTACCATCCCGCCTACCTTAGAAATCGTGTAATAACACCAATATGCCCAATGATATCTTGCCCAAATTTTGTATTTAGTAAACGTATAGTTCAACTAAGTTTTGGACAAAAATTTGGAAGTCTGGCAACTTCCTTTCTGGTACCTCCCATACAAATGTACCATCCCGCCTACCTTAGAAATCGTGTAATAACACCAATATGCCCAATGACCTCTTGCCCAAATTTTGTATTTAGTTAACGTATAGTTCAACTAAGTTTTGGACAAAAACTTGGCAGTTTGGCAACTCCCCTTCTGGTACCTCCCATACAAATGTTCCATCCCGCCTACCGTAGAAGTTATCTAATAACACCAATATGCAAAATGACATCTTTCAAATCAAATTTTGTATTTCTTCCAAATTTTGTATTTAGTAAATGTATAGTCAGACAAAGTTTTGGACAAAAACTTGGCAGTGTGGCAACTCCACTTCTGGTACGTCCCATACAAATGTGCCATCTCGCCTAGTCTGGAAGTCCGTTCTGGTACCTCCCATAAAATTTTCGAGAAACAACTCTGCTTTCTATTCGTCCTTTCTGTAAAAACGTGTAATACAATATTTTTACCCTCACCATACGGGTAGGAGGGTATATGTCATTTGATACGGCTCAAAAGTGTAACATATAGAAATATTCACATTAGAACCCAAGTCTCTGAACCAAATTCGATTCATGACTTTCTAAATCGTTTGAGCCATGTACGCCCGCTGTCCTGCTGGTACGCACGATAACTTTCGAAAGAGTTAAATAATCGCTTTGAAATTTGGCATTGTTTAATATCTTCCCAAAACTGCTTATGGGATTTCATATGGGCTATGGCCACACCCCTGCGGTTACCTCCCATACAAATGTACCATCCCGCCTACCTTAGAAATCGTGTAATAACACCAATATGCCCAATGACATCTTGCCCAAATTTTGTATTTAGTAAACGTATAGTTCAACTAAGTTTCGGACAAAAACTTGGAAGTCTGGCAACTCCCCTTCTGGTACCTCCCATACAAATGTACCATCCCGCCTACCTTAGAAATCGTGTAATAACACCAATATGCCCAATGACATCTTGCCCAAATTTTGTATTTGGTAAACGTATAGTTCAACTAAGTTTTGGACAAAAACTTGGAAGTCTGGCAACTCCCCTTCTGGTACATCCCATACAAATATACCATCCCGCCTACCTTTGAAATCGTCTAATAACACCAATATGCCCAATGACACCTTGCCCAAATTTTGTATTTAGTAAACGTATAGTTAGACTAAGTTTTGGAAAAAAATTTGGAAGTCTGGCAACTCCCCTTCTGGTACCTCCCATACAAATGTACCATCCCGCCTACCTTTGAAATCGTCTAATAACACCAATATGCCCAATGACATCTTGCCCAAATTTTGCATTTAGTAAACGTATAGTTCAACTAAGTTTTGGACAAAAACTTGGAAGTCTGGCAAATCCCCTTCTGGTACCTCCCATACAAATGTACCATCTCGCCTACCTTTGAAATCGTCTAATAACACCAATATGCCCAATGACACCTTGCCCAAATTTGTATTTAGTAAACGTATAGCTAGACTAAGTTTAGGACAAAAACTTGGAAGTCTGGCTACTCCCCTTCTGGTACCTCCCATACAAATGTACCATCCCGCCTACCTTAGAAATCGTGTAATAACACCAATATGCCCAATGATATCTTGCCCAAATTTTGTATTTGGTAAACGTATAGTTCAACTAAGTTTTGGACAAAAAGTTGGAAGTCTGGCAACTCCCCTTCTGGTACCTCCCATACAAATGTACCATCCCGCCTACCTTAGAAATCGTCTAATAACACCAATATGCCCAATGACATCTTGCCCAAATTTTGAATTTAGTAAACGTATAGCTAGACTAAGTTTAGGACAAAAACTTGGAAGTCTGGCTACTCCCCTTCTGGTACCTCCCATACAAATGTACCATCCCGCCTACCTTAGAAATCGTGTAATAACACCAATATGCCAAATGACATCTTGCCCAAATTTTGTATTTAGTAAATATATAGCTAGACAAAGTTTTGGACAAAAACTTGGAAGTCTGGCAACTCCCCTTCTGGTACCTCCCATACAAATGTGCCATCTCGCCTACCTTAGAAATCGTGTAATAACACCAAAATATTTAGTAAACGTATAGTTAGACTAAGTTTTGGACAAAAACTTGGAAGTCTGGCAACTCCCCTTCTGGTACCTCCCATACAAATGTACCATCCCGCCTACCTTAGAAATCGGGAAATAACACCAATATGCCCAATGACATCATTCCCAAATTTTGTATTTAGTAAACGTATAGTTAGACTAAGTTTTGGACAAAAACTTGGAAGTCTGGCAACTCCCCTTCTGGTACCTCCCATACAAATGTACCATCCCGCCTACCTTAGAAATCGGGAAATAACACCAATATGCCCAATGACATCATTCCCAAATTTTGTATTTAGTAAACGTATAGTTAGACTAAGTTTTGGACAAAAACTTGGAAGTCTGGCAACTCCCCTTCTGGTATCTCCCATACAAATGTACCATCCCGCCTACCTTAGAAATCGTGTAATAACACCAAAATATTTAGTAAACGCATAGTTAGACTAAGTTTTGGACAAAAACTTGGAAGTCTGGCAACTCCCCTTCTGGTACCTCCCATACAAATGTACCATCCCGACTACCTTAGAAATCGTGTAATAACACCAATATGCCCAATGACATCATTCCCAAATTTTGTATTTAGTAAACGTATAGTTAGACTAAGTTTTGGACAAAAACTTGGAAGTCTGGCAACTCCCCTTCTGGTACCTCCCATACAAATGTACCATCCCGCCTACCTTAGAAATCGTGTAATAACACCAATATGCCCAATGACATCATTCCCAAATTTTGTATTTAGTAAACGTATAGTTAGACTAAGTTTTGAACAAAAACTTGGAAGTCTGGCATCTCCCCTTCTGGTACCTCCCATACAAATGTACCATCCCGCCTACCTTAGAAATCGTGTAATAACACCAATATGGCCAATGACATCATTCCCAAATTTTGTATTTAGTAAACGTATAGTTAGACTAAGTCTTGAACAAAAACTTGGAAGTCTGGCATCTCCCCTTCTGGTACCTCCCATACAAATGTACCATCCCGCCTACCTTAGAAATCGTGCAATAACACCAATATGCCCAATGACATCTTCCCCAAATTTTGTATTTAGTAAACGTATAGCTGGACTAAGTTTAGGACAAAAACTTGGAAGTCTGGCTACTCCCCTTCTGGTACCTCCCATACAAATGTACCATCCCGCCAACCTTAGAAATCGTGTAATAACACCAATATGCCCAATGACATCTTGCCCAAATTTTGTATTTAGTAAACGTATGGTTAGACTAAGTTTTGGACAAAAACTTGGAACTCTGGCAACTCCCCTTCTGGTACCTCCCATACAAATGTGCCATCTCGCCTACCTTAGAAATCGTGTAATAACACCAAAATATTTAGTAAACGTATAGTTAGACTAAGTTTTGGACAAAACTTGGAAGTCTGGCAACTCCCCTTCTGGTACCTCCCATGCAAATGTACCATCCCGCCTACCTTAGAAATCGGGTAATAACACCAATATTCCCAATGACATCATTCCAAATTTTGTATTTAGTAAACGTATAGTTAGACTAAGTTTTGGACAACAACTTGGAAGTCTGGCAACTCCCCTTCTGGTATCTCCCATACAAATGTACCATCCCGCCTACCTTAGAAATCGTGTAATAACACCAAAATATTTGGTAAACGCATAGTTAGACTAAGTTTTGGACAAAAACTTGGAAGTCTGGCAACTCCCCTTCTGGTACCTCCCATACAAATGTACCATCCAGCCTACCTTAGAAATCGTGTAATAACACCAATATGCCCAATGACATCATTCCCAAATTTTGTATTTAGTAAACGTATAGTTAGACTAACTTTTGGACAAAAACTTGGACGTCTGGAAACTCCCCTTCTGGTACCTCCCATACAAATGTACCATCCCGCCTACCTTAGAAATCGTGTAATAACACCAATATGCCCAATGACATCATTCCCAAATTTTGTATTTAGTAAACGTATAGTTAGACTAAGTTTTGGACAAAAACTTGGAAGTCTGGCTACTCCCCTTCTGGTACCTCCCATACAAATGTACCATCCCGCCTACCTTAGAAATCGTGTAATAACACCAATATGCCAAATGACATCTTGCCCAAATTTTGTATTTAGTAAATATATAGCTAGACAAAGTTTTGGACAAAAACTTGGAAGTCTGGCAACTCCCCTTCTGGTACCTCCCATACAAATGTGCCATCTCGCCTACCTTAGAAATCGTGTAATAACACCAAAATATTTAGTAAACGTATAGTTAGACTAAGTTTTGGACAAAAACTTGGAAGTCTGGCAACTCCCCTTCTGGTACCTCCCATACAAATGTACCATCCCGCCTACCTTAGAAATCGGGAAATAACACCAATATGCCCAATGACATCATTCCCAAATTTTGTATTTAGTAAACGTATAGTTAGACTAAGTTTTGGACAAAAACTTGGAAGTCTGGCAACTCCCCTTCTGGTATCTCCCATACAAATGTACCATCCCGCCTACCTTAGAAATCGTGTAATAACACCAAAATATTTAGTAAACGCATAGTTAGACTAAGTTTTGGACAAAAACTTGGAAGTCTGGCAACTCCCCTTCTGGTACCTCCCATACAAATGTACCATCCCGACTACCTTAGAAATCGTGTAATAACACCAATATGCCCAATGACATCATTCCCAAATTTTGTATTTAGTAAACGTATAGTTAGACTAAGTTTTGGACAAAAACTTGGAAGTCTGGCAACTCCCCTTCTGGTACCTCCCATACAAATGTACCATCCCGCCTACCTTAGAAATCGTGTAATAACACCAATATGCCCAATGACATCATTCCCAAATTTTGTATTTAGTAAACGTATAGTTAGACTAAGTTTTGAACAAAAACTTGGAAGTCTGGCATCTCCCCTTCTGGTACCTCCCATACAAATGTACCATCCCGCCTACCTTAGAAATCGTGTAATAACACCAATATGGCCAATGACATCATTCCCAAATTTTGTATTTAGTAAACGTATAGTTAGACTAAGTTTTGGACAAAAACTTGGAAGTCTGGCAACTCCCCTTCTGGTACCTCCCATACAAATGTACCATCCCGCCTACCTTAGAAATCGTGTAATAACACCAATATGCCCAATGACATCATTCCCAAATTTTGTATTTAGTAAACGTATAGTTAGACTAAGTTTTGAACAAAAACTTGGAAGTCTGGCATCTCCCCTTCTGGTACCTCCCATACAAATGTACCATCCCGCCTACCTTTGAAATCGTCTAATAACACCAATATTCCCATTGACATCTTGCCCAAATTTTGTATTTAGTAAACGTATAGTTAGACTAAGTTTTGAACAAAAACTTGGAAGTCTGGCATCTCCCCTTCTGGTACCTCCCATACAAATGTACCATCCCGCCTACCTTAGAAATCGTGCAATAACACCAATATGCCCAATGACATCTTCCCCAAATTTTGTATTTAGTAAACGTATAGCTGGACTAAGTTTAGGACAAAAACTTGGAAGTCTGGCTACTCCCCTTCTGGTACCTCCCATACAAATGTACCATCCCGCCTACCTTAGAAATCGTGTAATAACACCAATATGCCCAATGACATCTTGCCCAAATTTTGTATTTAGTAAACGTATGGTTAGACTAAGTTTTGGACAAAAACTTGGAACTCTGGCAACTCCCCTTCTGGTACCTCCCATACAAATGTGCCATCTCGCCTACCTTAGAAATCGTGTAATAACACCAAAATATTTAGTAAACGTATAGTTAGACTAAGTTTTGGACAAAACTTGGAAGTCTGGCAACTCCCCTTCTGGTACCTCCCATGCAAATGTACCATCCCGCCAACCTTAGAAATCGGGTAATAACACCAATATTCCCAATGACATCATTCCCAAATTTTGTATTTAGTAAACGTATAGTTAGACTAAGTTTTGGACAACAACTTGGAAGTCTGGCAACTCCCCTTCTGGTATCTCCCATACAAATGTACCATCCCGCCTACCTTAGAAATCGTGTAATAACACCAAAATATTTGGTAAACGCATAGTTAGACTAAGTTTTGGACAAAAACTTGGAAGTCTGGCAACTCCCCTTCTGGTACCTCCCATACAAATGTACCATCCAGCCTACCTTAGAAATCGTGTAATAACACCAATATGCCCAATGACATCATTCCCAAATTTTGTATTTAGTAAACGTATAGTTAGACTAACTTTTGGACAAAAACTTGGAAGTCTGGCAACTCCCCTTCTGGTACCTCCCATACAAATGTACCATCCCGCCTACCTTAGAAATCGTGTAATAACACCAATATGGCCAATGACATCATTCCCAAATTTTGTATTTAGTAAACGTATAGCTAGACTAAGTTTTGGACAAAAACTTGGAAGTCTGGCAACTCCCCTTCTGGTACCTCCCATACAAATGTACCATCCCGCCTACCTTAGAAATCGTATAATAACACCAATATGCCCAATGACATCATTCCCAAATTTTGTATTTAGTAAACGTATAGTTAGACTAAGTTTTGAACAAAAACTTGGAAGTCTGGCATCTCCCCTTCTGGTACCTCCCATACAAATGTACCATCCCGCCTACCTTTGAAATCGTCTAATAACACCAATATTCCCAATGACATCTTGCCCAAATTTTGTATTTAGTAAACGTATAGTTAGACTAAGTTTTGAACAAAAACTTGGAAGTCTGGCATCTCCCCTTCTGGTACCTCCCATACAAATGTGCCATCTCGCCTACCTTAGAAATCGTGTAATAACACCAAAATATTTAGTAAACGTATAGTTAGACTAAGTTTTGGACAAAACTTGGAAGTCTGGCAACTCCCCTTCTGGTACCTCCCATGCAAATGTACCATCCCGCCTACCTTAGAAATCGGGTAATAACACCAATATTCCCAATGACATCATTCCCAAATTTTGTATTTAGTAAACGTATAGTTAGACTAAGTTTTGGACAAAAACTTGGAAGTCTGGCAACTCCCCTTCTGGTATCTCCCATACAAATGTACCATCCCGCCTACCTTAGAAATCGTGTAATAACACCAAAATATTTGGTAAACGCATAGTTAGACTAAGTTTTGGACAAAAACTTGGAAGTCTGGCAACTCCCCTTCTGGTACCTCCCATACAAATGTACCATCCAGCCTACCTTAGAAATCGTGTAATAACACCAATATGCCCAATGACATCATTCCCAAATTTTGTATTTAGTAAACGTATAGTTAGACTAACTTTTGGACAAAAACTTGGAAGTCTGGCAACTCCCCTTCTGGTACCTCCCATACAAATGTACCATCCCGCCTACCTTAGAAATCGTGTAATAACACCAATATGGCCAATGACATCATTCCCAAATTTTGTATTTAGTAAACGTATAGCTAGACTAAGTTTTGGACAAAAACTTGGAAGTCTGGCAACTCCCCTTCTGGTACCTCCCATACAAATGTACCATCCCGCCTACCTTAGAAATCGTATAATAACACCAATATGCCCAATGACATCATTCCCAAATTTTGTATTTAGTAAACGTATAGTTAGACTAAGTTTTGAACAAAAACTTGGAAGTCTGGCATCTCCCCTTCTGGTACCTCCCATACAAATGTACCATCCCGCCTACCTTAGAAATCGTGCAATAACACCAATATGCCCAATGACATCTTGCCCAAATTTTGTATTTAGTAAATATATAGCTAGACTAAGTTTTGGACAAAAACTTGGAAGTCTGGCAACTCCCCTTCTGGTACCTCCCATACAAATGTACCATCCAGCCTACCTTAGAAATCGTGTAATAACACCAATATGCCCAATGACATCATTCCCAAATTTTGTATTTAGTAAACGTATAGTTAGACTAACTTTTGGACAAAAACTTGGAAGTCTGGCAACTCCCCTTCTGGTACCTCCCATACAAATGTACCATCCCGCCTACCTTAGAAATCGTGTAATAACACCAATATGGCCAATGACATCATTCCCAAATTTTGTATTTAGTAAACGTATAGCTAGACTAAGTTTTGGACAAAAACTTGGAAGTCTGGCAACTCCCCTTCTGGTACCTCCCATACAAATGTACCATCCCGCCTACCTTAGAAATCGTATAATAACACCAATATGCCCAATGACATCATTCCCAAATTTTGTATTTAGTAAACGTATAGTTAGACTAAGTTTTGAACAAAAACTTGGAAGTCTGGCATCTCCCCTTCTGGTACCTCCCATACAAATGTACCATCCCGCCTACCTTTGAAATCGTCTAATAACACCAATATTCCCAATGACATCTTGCCCAAATTTTGTATTTAGTAAACGTATAGTTAGACTAAGTTTTGAACAAAAACTTGGAAGTCTGGCATCTCCCCTTCTGGTACCTCCCATACAAATGTGCCATCTCGCCTACCTTAGAAATCGTGTAATAACACCAAAATATTTAGTAAACGTATAGTTAGACTAAGTTTTGGACAAAACTTGGAAGTCTGGCAACTCCCCTTCTGGTACCTCCCATGCAAATGTACCATCCCGCCTACCTTAGAAATCGGGTAATAACACCAATATTCCCAATGACATCATTCCCAAATTTTGTATTTAGTAAACGTATAGTTAGACTAAGTTTTGGACAAAAACTTGGAAGTCTGGCAACTCCCCTTCTGGTATCTCCCATACAAATGTACCATCCCGCCTACCTTAGAAATCGTGTAATAACACCAAAATATTTGGTAAACGCATAGTTAGACTAAGTTTTGGACAAAAACTTGGAAGTCTGGCAACTCCCCTTCTGGTACCTCCCATACAAATGTACCATCCAGCCTACCTTAGAAATCGTGTAATAACACCAATATGCCCAATGACATCATTCCCAAATTTTGTATTTAGTAAACGTATAGTTAGACTAACTTTTGGACAAAAACTTGGATGTCTGGCAACTCCCCTTCTGGTACCTCCCATACAAATGTACCATCCCGCCTACCTTAGAAATCGTGTAATAACACCAATATGGCCAATGACATCATTCCCAAATTTTGTATTTAGTAAACGTATAGCTAGACTAAGTTTTGGACAAAAACTTGGAAGTCTGGCAACTCCCCTTCTGGTACCTCCCATACAAATGTACCATCCCGCCTACCTTAGAAATCGTATAATAACACCAATATGCCCAATGACATCATTCCCAAATTTTGTATTTAGTAAACGTATAGTTAGACTAAGTTTTGAACAAAAACTTGGAAGTCTGGCATCTCCCCTTCTGGTACCTCCCATACAAATGTACCATCCCGCCTACCTTAGAAATCGTGCAATAACACCAATATGCCCAATGACATCTTGCCCAAATTTTGTATTTAGTAAATATATAGCTAGACTAAGTTTTGGACAAAAACTTGGAAGTCTGGCAACTCCCCTTCTGGTACCTCCCATACAAATGTACCATCCCGCCTACCTTAGAAATCGTATAATAACACCAATATGCCCAATGACATCATTCCCAAATTTTGTATTTAGTAAACGTATAGTTAGACTAAGTTTTGAACAAAAACTTGGAAGTCTGGCATCTCCCCTTCTGGTACCTCCCATACAAATGTACCATCCCGCCTACCTTTGAAATCGTCTAATAACACCAATATTCCCAATGACATCTTGCCCAAATTTTGTATTTAGTAAACGTATAGTTAGACTAAGTTTTGAACAAAAACTTGGAAGTCTGGCATCTCCCCTTCTGGTACCTCCCATACAAATGTACCATCCCGCCTACCTTAGAAATCGTGCAAAACCACCAATATGCCCAATGACATCTTGCCCAAATTTTGTACTTAGTAAACGTATAGCTAGACTAAGTTTAGGACAAAAACTTGGAAGTCTGGCTACTCCCCTTCTGGTACCTCCCATACAAATGTACCATCCCGCCTACCTTAGAAATCGTGTAATAACACCAATATGCCAAATGACATCTTGCCCAAATTTTGTATTTAGTAAATATATAGCTAGACAAAGTTTTGGACAAAAACTTGGAAGTCTGGCAACTCCCCTTCTGGTACCTCCCATACAAATGTGCCATCTCGCCTACCTTAGAAATCGTGTAATAACACCAAAATATTTAGTAAACGTATAGTTAGACTAAGTTTTGGACAAAAACTTGGAAGTCTGGCTACTCCCCTTCTGGTACCTCCCATACAAATGTACCATCCCGCCTACCTTAGAAATCGTGTAATAACACCAATATGCCAAATGACATCTTGCCCAAATTTTGTATTTAGTAAATATATAGCTAGACAAAGTTTTGGACAAAAACTTGGAAGTCTGGCAACTCCCCTTCTGGTACCTCCCATACAAATGTACCATCCCGCCTACCTTTGAAATCGTCTAATAACACCAATATTCCCAATGACATCTTGCCCAAATTTTGTATTTAGTAAACGTATAGTTAGACTAAGTTTTGAACAAAAACTTGGAAGTCTGGCATCTCCCCTTCTGGTACCTCCCATACAAATGTACCATCCCGCCTACCTTTGAAATCGTCTAATAACACCAATATTCCCAATGACATCTTGCCCAAATTTTGTATTTAGTAAACGTATAGTTAGACTAAGTTTTGAACAAAAACTTGGAAGTCTGGCATCTCCCCTTCTGGTACCTCCCATACAAATGTACCATCCCGCCTACCTTAGAAATCGTGTAATAACACCAATATGCCAAATGACATCTTGCCCAAATTTTGTATTTAGTAAACGTATAGTTAGACTAAGTTTTGAACAAAAACTTGGAAGTCTGGCATCTCCCCTTCTGGTACCTCCCATACAAATGTACCATCCCGCCTACCTTAGAAATCGTGCAAAACCACCAATATGCCCAATGACATCTTGCCCAAATTTTGTACTTAGTAAACGTATAGCTAGACTAAGTTTAGGACAAAAACTTGGAAGTCTGGCTACTCCCCTTCTGGTACCTCCCATACAAATGTACCATCCCGCCTACCTTAGAAATCGTGTAATAACACCAATATGCCAAATGACATCTTGCCCAAATTTTGTATTTAGTAAATATATAGCTAGACAAAGTTTTGGACAAAAACTTGGAAGTCTGGCAACTCCCCTTCTGGTACCTCCCATACAAATGTGCCATCTCGCCTACCTTAGAAATCGTGTAATAACACCAAAATATTTAGTAAACGTATAGTTAGACTAAGTTTTGGACAAAAACTTGGAAGTCTGGCTACTCCCCTTCTGGTACCTCCCATACAAATGTACCATCCCGCCTACCTTAGAAATCGTGTAATAACACCAATATGCCAAATGACATCTTGCCCAAATTTTGTATTTAGTAAATATATAGCTAGACAAAGTTTTGGACAAAAACTTGGAAGTCTGGCAACTCCCCTTCTGGTACCTCCCATACAAATGTACCATCCCGCCTACCTTTGAAATCGTCTAATAACACCAATATTCCCAATGACATCTTGCCCAAATTTTGTATTTAGTAAACGTATAGTTAGACTAAGTTTTGAACAAAAACTTGGAAGTCTGGCATCTCCCCTTCTGGTACCTCCCATACAAATGTACCATCCCGCCTACCTTTGAAATCGTCTAATAACACCAATATTCCCAATGACATCTTGCCCAAATTTTGTATTTAGTAAACGTATAGTTAGACTAAGTTTTGAACAAAAACTTGGAAGTCTGGCATCTCCCCTTCTGGTACCTCCCATACAAATGTACCATCCCGCCTACCTTAGAAATCGTGTAATAACACCAATATGCCAAATGACATCTTGCCCAAATTTTGTATTTAGTAAATATATAGCTAGACAAAGTTTTGGACAAAAACTTGGAAGTCTGGCAACTCCCCTTCTGGTACCTCCCATACAAATGTACCATCCCGCCTACCTTTGAAATCGTCTAATAACACCAATATTCCCAATGACATCTTGCCCAAATTTTGTATTTAGTAAACGTATAGTTAGACTAAGTTTTGAACAAAAACTTGGAAGTCTGGCATCTCCCCTTCTGGTACCTCCCATACAAATGTACCATCCCGCCTACCTTAGAAATCGTGTAATAACACCAATATGCCAAATGACATCTTGCCCAAATTTTGTATTTAGTAAACGTATAGTTAGACTAAGTTTTGAACAAAAACTTGGAAGTCTGGCATCTCCCCTTCTGGTACCTCCCATACAAATGTACCATCCCGCCTACCTTAGAAATCGTGCAAAACCACCAATATGCCCAATGACATCTTGCCCAAATTTTGTACTTAGTAAACGTATAGCTAGACTAAGTTTAGGACAAAAACTTGGAAGTCTGGCTACTCCCCTTCTGGTACCTCCCATACAAATGTACCATCCCGCCTACCTTAGAAATCGTGTAATAACACCAATATGCCAAATGACATCTTGCCCAAATTTTGTATTTAGTAAATATATAGCTAGACAAAGTTTTGGACAAAAACTTGGAAGTCTGGCAACTCCCCTTCTGGTACCTCCCATACAAATGTGCCATCTCGCCTACCTTAGAAATCGTGTAATAACACCAAAATATTTAGTAAACGTATAGTTAGACTAAGTTTTGGACAAAAACTTGGAAGTCTGGCTACTCCCCTTCTGGTACCTCCCATACAAATGTACCATCCCGCCTACCTTAGAAATCGTGTAATAACACCAATATGCCAAATGACATCTTGCCCAAATTTTGTATTTAGTAAATATATAGCTAGACAAAGTTTTGGACAAAAACTTGGAAGTCTGGCAACTCCCCTTCTGGTACCTCCCATACAAATGTACCATCCCGCCTACCTTTGAAATCGTCTAATAACACCAATATTCCCAATGACATCTTGCCCAAATTTTGTATTTAGTAAACGTATAGTTAGACTAAGTTTTGAACAAAAACTTGGAAGTCTGGCATCTCCCCTTCTGGTACCTCCCATACAAATGTACCATCCCGCCTACCTTTGAAATCGTCTAATAACACCAATATTCCCAATGACATCTTGCCCAAATTTTGTATTTAGTAAACGTATAGTTAGACTAAGTTTTGAACAAAAACTTGGAAGTCTGGCATCTCCCCTTCTGGTACCTCCCATACAAATGTACCATCCCGCCTACCTTAGAAATCGTGTAATAACACCAATATGCCAAATGACATCTTGCCCAAATTTTGTATTTAGTGAATATATAGCTAGACAAAGTTTTGGACAAAAACTTGGAAGTCTGGCAACTCCCCTTCTGGTACCTCCCATACAAATGTGCCATCTCGCCTACCTTAGAAATCGTGTAATAACACCAAAATATTTAGTAAACGTATAGTTAGACTAAGTTTTGGACAAAAACTTGGAAGTCTGGCTACTCCCCTTCTGGCACCTCCCATACAAATGTACCATCCCGCCTACCTTAGAAATCGTGTAATAACACCAATATGCCAAATGACATCTTGCCCAAATTTTGTATTTAGTAAACGTATAGTTAGACTAAGTTTTGAACAAAAACTTGGAAGTCTGGCATCTCCCCTTCTGGTACCTCCCATACAAATGTACCATCCCGCCTACCTTAGAAATCGTATAATAACACCAATATGCCCAATGACATCATTCCCAAATTTTGTATTTAGTAAACGTATAGTTAGACTAAGTTTTGAACAAAAACTTGGAAGTCTGGCATCTCCCCTTCTGGTACCTCCCATACAAATGTACCATCCCGCCTACCTTTGAAATCGTCTAATAACACCAATATTCCCAATGACATCTTGCCCAAATTTTGTATTTAGTAAACGTATAGTTAGACTAAGTTTTGAACAAAAACTTGGAAGTCTGGCATCTCCCCATACAAATGTACCATCCCGCCTACCTTTGAAATCGTGCAATAACACCAATATGCCCAATGACATCTTGCCCAAATTTTGTATTTAGTAAGCTAGACTAAGTTTAGGACAAAAACTTGGAAGTCTGGCTACTCCCCTTCTGGAACCTCCCATACAAATGTACCATCCCGCCTACCTTAGAAATCGTGTAATAACACCAATATGCCAAATGACATCTTGCCCAAATTTTGTATTTAGTAAATATATAGCTAGACAAAGTTTTGGACAAAAACTTGGAAGTCTGGCAACTCCCCTTCTGGTACCTCCCATACAAATGTACCATCCCGCCTACCTTAGAAATCGTGTAATAACACCAATATGGCCAATGACATCATTCCCAAATTTTGTATTTAGTAAACGTATAGCTAGACTAAGTTTTGGACAAAAACTTGGAAGTCTGGCAACTCCCCTTCTGGTACCTCCCATACAAATATACCATCCCGCCTACCTTTGAAATCGTCTAATAACACCAATATGCCCAATGACATCTTGCCCAAATTTTGTATTTAGTAAACGTATAGCTAGACTAACTTTAGGACAAAAACTTGGAAGTCTGGCTACTCCCCTTCTGGTACCTCCCATACAAATGTACCATCCCGCCTACCTTAGAAATCGTGTAATAACACCAATATGCCAAATGACATCTTGCCCAAATTTTGTATTTAGTAAATATATAGCTAGACAAAGTTTTGGACAAAAACTTGGAAGTCTGGCAACTCCCCTTCTGGTACCTCCCATACAAATGTACCATCCCGCCTACCTTAGAAATCGTATAATAACACCAATATGCCCAATGACATCATTCCCAAATTTTGTATTTAGTAAACGTATAGTTAGACTAAGTTTTGAACAAAAACTTGGAAGTCTGGCATCTCCCCTTCTGGTACCTCCCATACAAATGTGCCATCTCGCCTACCTTAGAAATCGTGTAATAACACCAAAATATTTAGTAAACGTATAGTTAGACTAAGTTTTGGACAAAAACTTGGAAGTCTGGCAACTCCCCTTCTGGTACCTCCCATACAAATGTACCATCCCGCCTACCTTAGAAATCGGGAAATAACACCAATATGCCCAATGACATCATTCCCAAATTTTGTATTTAGTAAACGTATAGTTAGACTAAGTTTTGGACAAAAACTTGGAAGTCTGGCAACTCCCCTTCTGGTATCTCCCATACAAATGTACCATCCCGCCTACCTTAGAATTCGTGTAATAACACCAAAATATTTAGTAAACGCATAGTTAGACTAAGTTTTGGACAAAAACTTGGAAGTCTGGCAACTCCCCGTCTGGTACCTCCCATACAAATGTACCATCCCGCCTACCTTAGAAATCGTGTAATAACACCAATATTCCCATTGACATCTTGCCCAAATTTTGTATTTAGTAAACGTATAGTTAGACTAAGTTTTGAACAAAAACTTGGAAGTCTGGCATCTCCCCTTCTGGTACCTCCCATACAAATGTGCCATCTCGCCTACCTTAGAAATCGTGTAATAACACCAAAATATTTAGTAAACGTATAGTTAGACTAAGTTTTGGACAAAAACTTGGAAGTCTGGCAACTCCCCTTCTGGTACCTCCCATACAAATGTACCATCCCGCCTACCTTAGAAATCGGGAAATAACACCAATATGCCCAATGACATCATTCCCAAATTTTGTATTTAGTAAACGTATAGTTAGACTAAGTTTTGGACAAAAACTTGGAAGTCTGGCAACTCCCCTTCTGGTATCTCCCATACAAATGTACCATCCCGCCTACCTTAGAATTCGTGTAATAACACCAAAATATTTAGTAAACGCATAGTTAGACTAAGTTTTGGACAAAAACTTGGAAGTCTGGCAACTCCCCGTCTGGTACCTCCCATACAAATGTACCATCCCGCCTACCTTAGAAATCGTGTAATAACACCAATATGCCCAATGACATCATTCCCAAATTTTGTATTTAGTAAACGTATAGTTAGACTAAGTTTTGGACAAAAACTTGGAAGTCTGGCAACTCCCCTTCTGGTACCTCCCATACAAATGTACCATCCCGCCTACCTTAGAAATCGTGTAATAACACCAATATGCCCAATGACATCATTCCCAAATTTTGTATTTAGTAAACGTATAGTTAGACTAAGTTTTGAACAAAAACTTGTCAGTCTGGCATCTCCCCTTCTGGTACCTCCCATACAAATGTACCATTCCGCCTACCTTAGAAATCGTGTAATAACACCAATATGGCCAATGACATCATTCCCAAATTTTGTATTTAGTAAACGTATAGTTAGACTAAGTTGTGGACAAAAACTTGGAAGTCTGGCAACTCCCCTTCTGGTACCTCCCATACAAATGTACCATCCCGCCTACCTTAGAAATCGTGTAATAACACCAATATGCCCAATGACATCATTCCCAAATTTTGTATTTAGTAAACGTATAGTTAGACTAAGTTTTGAACAAAAACTTGGAAGTCTGGCATCTCCCCTTCTGGTACCTCCCATACAAATGTACCATCCCGCCTACCTTTGAAATCGTCTAATAACACCAATATTCCCATTGACATCTTGCCCAAATTTTGTATTTAGTAAACGTATAGTTAGACTAAGTTTTGAACAAAAACTTGGAAGTCTGGCATCTCCCCTTCTGGTACCTCCCATACAAATGTACCATCCCGCCTACCTTAGAAATCGTGCAATAACACCAATATGCCCAATGACATCTTCCCCAAATTTTGTATTTAGTAAACGTATAGCTGGACTAAGTTTAGGACAAAAACTTGGAAGTCTGGCTACTCCCCTTCTGGTACCTCCCATACAAATGTACCATCCCGCCTACATTAGAAATCGTGTAATAACACCAATATGCCCAATGACATCTTGCCCAAATTTTGTATTTAATAACGTATGGTTAGACTAAGTTTTGGACAAAAACTTGGAACTCTGGCAACTCCCCTTCTGGTACCTCCCATACAAATGTGCCATCTCGCCTACCTTAGAAATCGTGTAATAACACCAAAATATTTAGTAAACGTATAGTTAGACTAAGTTTTGGACAAAACTTGGAAGTCTGGCAACTCCCCTTCTGGTACCTCCCATGCAAATGTACCATCCCGCCTACCTTAGAAATCGGGTAATAACACCAATATTCCCAATGACATCATTCCCAAATTTTGTATTTAGTAAACGTATAGTTAGACTAAGTTTTGGACAAAAACTTGGAAGTCTGGCAACTCCCCTTCTGGTATCTCCCATACAAATGTACCATCCCGCCTACCTTAGAAATCGTGTAATAACACCAAAATATTTGGTAAACGCATAGTTAGACTAAGTTTTGGACAAAAACTTGGAAGTCTGGCAACTCCCCTTCTGGTACCTCCCATACAAATGTACCATCCAGCCTACCTTAGCAATCGTGTAATAACACCAATATGCCCAATGACATCATTCCCAAATTTTGTATTTAGTAAACGTATAGTTAGACTAAGTTTTGGACAAAAACTTGGAAGTCTGGCAACTCCCCTTCTGGTACCTCCCATACAAATGTACCATCCCGCCTACCTTAGAAATCGTGTAATAACACCAATATGGCCAATGACATCATTCCCAAATTTTGTATTTAGTAAACGTATAGTTAGACTAAGTTTTGAACAAAAACTTGGAAGTCTGGCAACTCCCCTTCTGGTACCTCCCATACAAATGTACCATCCCGCCTACCTTAGAAATCGTATAATAACACCAATATGCCCAATGACATCATTCCCAAATTTTGTATTTCGTAAACGTATAGTTAGACTAAGTTTTGGACAAAAACTTGGAAGTCTGGCAACTCCCCTTCTGGTACCTCCCATACAAATGTACCATCCCGCCTACCTTAGAAATCGTATAATAACACCAATATGCCCAATGACATCATTCCCAAATTTTGTATTTAGTAAACGTATAGTTAGACTAAGTTTTGAACAAAAACTTGGAAGTCTGGCATCTCCCCTTCTGGTACCTCCCATACAAATGTACCATCCCGCCTACCTTTGAAATCGTGCAATAACACCAATATGCCCAATGATATCTTCCCCAAATTTTGTATTTAGTAAACGTATAGCTGGACTAAGTTTAGGACAAAAACTTGGAAGTCTGGCTACTCCCCTTCTGGTACCTCCCATACAAATGTACCATCCCGCCTACCTTTGAAATCGTGCAATAACACCAATATTCCCAATGACATCTTGCCCAAATTTTGTATTTAGTAAACGTATAGTTAGACTAAGTTTTGGTCAAAAACTTGGAAGTCTGGCATCTCCCCTTCTGGTACCTCCCATACAAATGTACCATCCCGCCTACCTTAGAAATCGTGCAATAACACCAATATGCCCAATGATATCTTCCCCAAATTTTGTATTTAGTAAACGTATAGCTGGACTAAGTTTAGGACAAAAACTTGGAAGTCTGGCTACTCCCCTTCTGGTACCTCCCATACAAATGTACCATCCCGCCTACCTTAGAAATCGTGTAATAACACCAATATGCCAAATGACATCTTGCCCAAATTTTGTATTTAGTAAATATATAGCTAGACAAAGTTTTGGACAAAAACTTGGAAGTCTGGCAACTCCCCTTCTGGTACCTCCCATACAAATGTACCATCCCGCCTACCTTAGAAATCGTGTAATAACACCAATATGGCCAATGACATCATTCCCAAATTTTGTATTTAGTAAACGTATAGCTAGACTAAGTTTTGGACAAAAACTTGGAAGTCTGGCAACTCCCCTTCTGGTACCTCCCATACAAATATACCATCCCGCCTACCTTTGAAATCGTCTAATAACACCAATATGCCCAATGACATCTTGCCCAAATTTTGTATTTAGTAAACGTATAGCTAGACTAAGTTTAGGACAAAAACTTGGAAGTCTGGCAACTCCCCTTCTGGTACCTCCCATACAAATGTGCCATCTCGCCTACCTTAGAAATCGTGTAATAACACCAAAATATTTAGTAAACGTATAGTTAGACTAAGTTTTGGACAAAAACTTGGAAGTCTGGCAACTCCCCTTCTGGTACCTCCCATACAAATGTACCATCCCGCCTACCTTAGAAATCGGGAAATAACACCAATATGCCCAATGACATCATTCCCAAATTTTGTATTTAGTAAACGTATAGTTAGACTAAGTTTTGGACAAAAACTTGGAAGTCTGGCAACTCCCCTTCTGGTATCTCCCATACAAATGTACCATCCCGCCTACCTTAGATTTCGTGTAATAACACCAAAATATTTAGTAAACGCATAGTTAGACTAAGTTTTGGACAAAAACTTGGAAGTCTGGCAACTCCCCGTCTGGTACCTCCCATACAAATGTACCATCCCGCCTACCTTAGAAATCGTGTAATAACACCAATATGCCCAATGACATCATTCCCAAATTTTGTATTTAGTAAACGTATAGTTAGACTAAGTTTTGGACAAAAACTTGGAAGTCTGGCAACTCCCCTTCTGGTACCTCCCATACAAATGTACCATCCCGCCTACCTTAGAAATCGTGTAATAACACCAATATGCCCAATGACATCATTCCCAAATTTTGTATTTAGTAAACGTATAGTTAGACTAAGTTTTGAACAAAAACTTGGAAGTCTGGCATCTCCCCTTCTGGTACCTCCCATACAAATGTACCATTCCGCCTACCTTAGAAATCGTGTAATAACACCAATATGGCCAATGACATCATTCCCAAATTTTGTATTTAGTAAACGTATAGTTAGACTAAGTTGTGGACAAAAACTTGGAAGTCTGGCAACTCCCCTTCTGGTACCTCCCATACAAATGTACCATCCCGCCTACCTTAGAAATCGTGTAATAACACCAATATGCCCAATGACATCATTCCCAAATTTTGTATTTAGTAAACGTATAGTTAGACTAAGTTTTGAACAAAAACTTGGAAGTCTGGCATCTCCCCTTCTGGTACCTCCCATACAAATGTACCATCCCGCCTACCTTTGAAATCGTCTAATAACACCAATATTCCCATTGACATCTTGCCCAAATTTTGTATTTAGTAAACGTATAGTTAGACTAAGTTTTGAACAAAAACTTGGAAGTCTGGCATCTCCCCTTCTGGTACCTCCCATACAAATGTACCATCCCGCCTACCTTAGAAATCGTGCAATAACACCAATATGCCCAATGACATCTTCCCCAAATTTTGTATTTAGTAAACGTATAGCTGGACTAAGTTTAGGACAAAAACTTGGAAGTCTGGATACTCCCCTTCTGGTACCTCCCATACAAATGTACCATCCCGCCTACATTAGAAATCGTGTAATAACACCAATATGCCCAATGACATCTTGCCCAAATTTTGTATTTAGTAAACGTATGGTTAGACTAAGTTTTGGACAAAAACTTGGAACTCTGGCAACTCCCCTTCTGGTACCTCCCATACAAATGTGCCATCTCGCCTACCTTAGAAATCGTGTAATAACACCAAAATATTTAGTAAACGTATAGTTAGACTAAGTTTTGGACAAAAACTTGGAAGTCTGGCAACTCCCCTTCTGGTACCTCCCATGCAAATGTACCATCCCGCCTACCTTAGAAATCGGGTAATAACACCAATATTCCCAATGACATCATTCCCAAATTTTGTATTTAGTAAACGTATAGTTAGACTAAGTTTTGGACAAAAACTTGGAAGTCTGGCAACTCCCCTTCTGGTATCTCCCATACAAATGTACCATCCCGCCTACCTTAGAAATCGTGTAATAACACCAAAATATTTGGTAAACGCATAGTTAGACTAAGTTTTGGACAAAAACTTGGAAGTCTGGCAACTCCCCTTCTGGTACCTCCCATACAAATGTACCATCCCGCCTACCTTTGAAATCGTCTAATAACACCAATATTCCCAATGACATCTTGCCCAAATTTTGTATTTAGTAAACGTATAGTTAGACTAAGTTTTGAACAAAAACTTGGAAGTCTGGCATCTCCCCTTCTGGTACCTCCCATACAAATGTACCATCCCGCCTACCTTAGAAATCGTGCAATAACACCAATATGCCCAATGATATCTTCCCCAAATTTTGTATTTAGTAAACGTATAGCTGGACTAAGTTTAGGACAAAAACTTGGAAGTCTGGCTACTCCCCTTCTGGTACCTCCCATACAAATGTACCATCCCGCCTACCTTAGAAATCGTGTAATAACACCAATATGCCCAATGACATCTTGCCCAAATTTTGTATTTAGTAAACGTATGGTTAGACTAAGTTTTTGACAAAAACTTGGAAGTCTGGCAACTCCCCTTCTGGTACCTCCCATACAAATGTGCCATCTCGCCTACCTTAGAAATCGTGTAATAACACCAAAATATTTAGTAAACGTATAGTTAGACTACGTTTTGGACAAAACTTGGAAGTCTGGCAACTCCCCTTCTGGTACCTCCCAAATTTTGTATTTAGTAAATATATAGCTAGACAAAGTTTTGGACAAAAACTTGGAAGTCTGGCAACTCCCCTTCTGGTACCTCCCATACAAATGTACCATCCCGCCTACCTTAGAAATCGTGTAATAACACCAATATGGCCAATGACATCATTCCCAAATTTTGTATTTAGTAAACGTATAGCTAGACTAAGTTTTGGACAAAAACTTGGAAGTCTGGCAACTCCCCTTCTGGTACCTCCCATACAAATATACCATCCCGCCTACCTTTGAAATCGTCTAATAACACCAATATGCCCAATGACATCTTGCCCAAATTTTGTATTTAGTAAACGTATAGCTAGACTAAGTTTAGGACAAAAACTTGGAAGTCTGGCAACTCCCCTTCTGGTACCTCCCATACAAATGTGCCATCTCGCCTACCTTAGAAATCGTGTAATAACACCAAAATATTTAGTAAACGTATAGTTAGACTAAGTTTTGGACAAAAACTTGGAAGTCTGGCAACTCCCCTTCTGGTACCTCCCATACAAATGTACCATCCCGCCTACCTTAGAAATCGGGAAATAACACCAATATGCCCAATGACATCATTCCCAAATTTTGTATTTAGTAAACGTATAGTTAGACTAAGTTTTGGACAAAAACTTGGAAGTCTGGCAACTCCCCTTCTGGTATCTCCCATACAAATGTACCATCCCGCCTACCTTAGAATTCGTGTAATAACACCAAAATATTTAGTAAACGCATAGTTAGACTAAGTTTTGGACAAAAACTTGGAAGTCTGGCAACTCCCCGTCTGGTACCTCCCATACAAATGTACCATCCCGCCTACCTTAGAAATCGTGTAATAACACCAATATGCCCAATGACATCATTCCCAAATTTTGTATTTAGTAAACGTATAGTTAGACTAAGTTTTGGACAAAAACTTGGAAGTCTGGCAACTCCCCTTCTGGTACCTCCCATACAAATGTACCATCCCGCCTACCTTAGAAATCGTGTAATAACACCAATATGCCCAATGACATCATTCCCAAATTTTGTATTTAGTAAACGTATAGTTAGACTAAGTTTTGAACAAAAACTTGGAAGTCTGGCATCTCCCCTTCTGGTACCTCCCATACAAATGTACCATTCCGCCTACCTTAGAAATCGTGTAATAACACCAATATGGCCAATGACATCATTCCCAAATTTTGTATTTAGTAAACGTATAGTTAGACTAAGTTGTGGACAAAAACTTGGAAGTCTGGCAACTCCCCTTCTGGTACCTCCCATACAAATGTACCATCCCGCCTACCTTAGAAATCGTGTAATAACACCAATATGCCCAATGACATCATTCCCAAATTTTGTATTTAGTAAACGTATAGTTAGACTAAGTTTTGAACAAAAACTTGGAAGTCTGGCATCTCCCCTTCTGGTACCTCCCATACAAATGTACCATCCCGCCTACCTTTGAAATCGTCTAATAACACCAATATTCCCATTGACATCTTGCCCAAATTTTGTATTTAGTAAACGTATAGTTAGACTAAGTTTTGAACAAAAACTTGGAAGTCTGGCATCTCCCCTTCTGGTACCTCCCATACAAATGTACCATCCCGCCTACCTTAGAAATCGTGCAATAACACCAATATGCCCAATGACATCTTCCCCAAATTTTGTATTTAGTAAACGTATAGCTGGACTAAGTTTAGGACAAAAACTTGGAAGTCTGGATACTCCCCTTCTGGTACCTCCCATACAAATGTACCATCCCGCCTACATTAGAAATCGTGTAATAACACCAATATGCCCAATGACATCTTGCCCAAATTTTGTATTTAGTAAACGTATGGTTAGACTAAGTTTTGGACAAAAACTTGGAACTCTGGCAACTCCCCTTCTGGTACCTCCCATACAAATGTGCCATCTCGCCTACCTTAGAAATCGTGTAATAACACCAAAATATTTAGTAAACGTATAGTTAGACTAAGTTTTGGACAAAAACTTGGAAGTCTGGCAACTCCCCTTCTGGTACCTCCCATGCAAATGTACCATCCCGCCTACCTTAGAAATCGGGTAATAACACCAATATTCCCAATGACATCATTCCCAAATTTTGTATTTAGTAAACGTATAGTTAGACTAAGTTTTGGACAAAAACTTGGAAGTCTGGCAACTCCCCTTCTGGTATCTCCCATACAAATGTACCATCCCGCCTACCTTAGAAATCGTGTAATAACACCAAAATATTTGGTAAACGCATAGTTAGACTAAGTTTTGGACAAAAACTTGGAAGTCTGGCAACTCCCCTTCTGGTACCTCCCATACAAATGTACCATCCCGCCTACCTTTGAAATCGTCTAATAACACCAATATTCCCAATGACATCTTGCCCAAATTTTGTATTTAGTAAACGTATAGTTAGACTAAGTTTTGAACAAAAACTTGGAAGTCTGGCATCTCCCCTTCTGGTACCTCCCATACAAATGTACCATCCCGCCTACCTTAGAAATCGTGCAATAACACCAATATGCCCAATGATATCTTCCCCAAATTTTGTATTTAGTAAACGTATGGTTAGACTAAGTTTTTGACAAAAACTTGGAAGTCTGGCAACTCCCCTTCTGGTACCTCCCATACAAATGTGCCATCTCGCCTACCTTAGAAATCGTGTAATAACACCAAAATATTTAGTAAACGTATAGTTAGACTACGTTTTGGACAAAACTTGGAAGTCTGGCAACTCCCCTTCTGGTACCTCCCATACAAATGTACCATCCCGCCTACCTTAGAAATCCTGTAATAACACCAAAATATTTGGTAAACGCATAGTTAGACTAAGTTTTGGACAAAAACTTGGAAGTCTGGCAACTCCCCTTCTGGTATCTCCCATACAAATGTACCATCCCGCCTACCTTAGAAATCCTGTAATAACACCAAAATATTTGGTAAACGCATAGTTAGACTAAGTTTTGGACAAAAACTTGGAAGTCTGGCAACTCCCCTTCTGGTACCTCCCATACAAATGTACCATCCAGCCTACCTTAGAAATCGTGTAATAACACCAATATGCCCAATGACATCATTCCCAAATTTTGTATTTAGTAAACGTATAGTTAGACTAAGTTTTGGACAAAAACTTGGAAGTCTGGCAACTCCCCTTCTGGTATCTCCCATACAAATGTACCATCCCGCCTACCTTAGAAATCCTGTAATAACACCAAAATATTTGGTAAACGCATAGTTAGACTAAGTTTTGGACAAAAACTTGGAGGTCTGGCAACTCCCCTTCTGGTACCTCCCATACAAATGTACCATCCAGCCTACCTTAGAAATCGTGTAATAACACCAATATGCCCAATGACATCATTCCCAAATTTTGTATTTAGTAAACGTATAGTTAGACTAAGTTTTGGACAAAAACTTGGAAGTCTGGCAACTCCCCTTCTGGTACCTCCCATACAAATGTACCATCCCGCCTACCTTAGAAATCGTGTAATAACACCAATATGCCCAATGACATCATTCCCAAATTTTGTATTTAGTAAACGTATAGTTAGACTAAGTTTTGGACAAAAACTTGGAAGTCTGGCAACTCCCCTTCTGGTACCTCCCATACAAATGTACCATCCCGCCTACCTTAGAAATCGTGTAATAACACCAATATGCCCAATGACATCTTGCCCAAATTTTGTATTTAGTAAACGTATAGTTAGGTTAAGTATTGGACAGAAACTTGGCAGTGTGGCAACTCCCCTTCTGGTACGTCCCATACAAATGTACCATCCCGCCTACCTTTGAAATCGTCTAATAACACCAATATGCCCAATGACATCTCGCCCAAATTCTGTATTTAGTAAACGTATAGCTGGACTAAGTTCAGGACAAAAACTTGGAAGTCTGGCTACTCCCCTTCTGGTACCTCTCATACAAATGTACCATCCCGCCTACCTTAGAAATCGTGTAATAACACCAATATGCCCAATGACATCTTGCCCAAATTTTGTATTTAGTAAACGTATGGTTAGACTAAGTTTTGGACAAAAACTTGGAAGTCTGGCAACTCCCCTTCTGGTACCTCCCATACAAATGTACCATCCCGCCTACCTTTGAAATCGTCTAATAACACCAATATGCCCAATGACATCTTGCCCAAATTTTGTATTTAGTAAACGTATAGCTAGACTAAGTTTAGGACAAAAACTTGGAAGTCTGGCAACTCCCCTTCTGGTACCTCCCATACAAATATACCATCCCGCCTACCTTAGAAATCGTGTAATAACACCAATATGCCCAATGACATCTTGCCCAAATTTTGTATTTAGTAAAAGTATAGCTAGGCTAAGTTTAGGACAAAAACTTGGAATTCTGGCAACTCCCCTTCTGGTACCTCCCATACAAATGTACCATCCCGCCTACCTTAGAAATCGTGTAATAACACCAATATGCCCAATGACATCTTGCCCAAATTTAGTAAACGTATAGTTAGACTAAGTTTTGGACAAAAACTTGGAAGTCTGGCAACTCCCCTTCTGGTACCTCCCATACAAATGTACCATCCCGCCTACCTTAGAAATCGTGTAATAACACCAATATGCCCAATGACATCTTACCCAAATTTTGTATTTAGTAAACGTATAGCTAGACTAAGTTTAGGACAAAAACTTGGAAGTCTGGCTACTCCCCTTCTGGTACCTCCCATACAAATGTACCATCCCGCCTACCTTAGAAATCGTGTAATAACACCAATATGCCCAATGACATCTTGCCCAAATTTAGTAAACGTATAGTTAGACTAAGTTTAGGACAAAAACTTGGAAGTCTGGCTACTCCCCTTCTGGTACCTCCCATACAAATGTACCATCCCGCCTACCTTAGAAATCGTGTAATAACACCAATATGCCCAATGACATCATTCCCAAATTTTGTATTTAGTAAACGTATAGTTAGACTAAGTTTTGGACAAAAACTTGGAAGTCTGGCAACTCCCCTTCTGGTACCTCCCATACAAATGTACCATCCCGCCTACCTTAGAAATCGTGTAATAACACCAATATGCCCAATGACATCTTGCCCAAATTTTGTATTTAGTAAACGTATAGTTAGGTTAAGTATTGGACAGAAACTTGGCAGTGTGGCAACTCCCCTTCTGGTACGTCCCATACAAATGTACCATCCCGCCTACCTTTGAAATCGTCTAATAACACCAATATGCCCAATGACATCTCGCCCAAATTCTGTATTTAGTAAACGTATAGCTGGACTAAGTTCAGGACAAAAACTTGGAAGTCTGGCTACTCCCCTTCTGGTACCTCTCATACAAATGTACCATCCCGCCTACCTTAGAAATCGTGTAATAACACCAATATGCCCAATGACATCTTGCCCAAATTTTGTATTTAGTAAACGTATGGTTAGACTAAGTTTTGGACAAAAACTTGGAAGTCTGGCAACTCCCCTTCTGGTACCTCCCATACAAATGTACCATCCCGCCTACCTTTGAAATCGTCTAATAACACCAATATGCCCAATGACATCTTGCCCAAATTTTGTATTTAGTAAACGTATAGCTAGACTAAGTTTAGGACAAAAACTTGGAAGTCTGGCAACTCCCCTTCTGGTACCTCCCATACAAATATACCATCCCGCCTACCTTAGAAATCGTGTAATAACACCAATATGCCCAATGACATCTTGCCCAAATTTTGTATTTAGTAAAAGTATAGCTAGGCTAAGTTTAGGACAAAAACTTGGAATTCTGGCAACTCCCCTTCTGGTACCTCCCATACAAATGTACCATCCCGCCTACCTTAGAAATCGTGTAATAACACCAATATGCCCAATGACATCTTGCCCAAATTTAGTAAACGTATAGTTAGACTAAGTTTTGGACAAAAACTTGGAAGTCTGGCAACTCCCCTTCTGGTACCTCCCATACAAATGTACCATCCCGCCTACCTTAGAAATCGTGTAATAACACCAATATGCCCAATGACATCTTACCCAAATTTTGTATTTAGTAAACGTATAGCTAGACTAAGTTTAGGACAAAAACTTGGAAGTCTGGCTACTCCCCTTCTGGTACCTCCCATACAAATGTACCATCCCGCCTACCTTAGAAATCGTGTAATAACACCAATATGCCAAATGACATCTTGCCCAAATTTTGTATTTAGTAAACGTATAGTTAGAATAAGTATTGGACAGAAACTTGGCAGTGTGGAAACTCCCCTTCTGGTACGTCCCACACAAATGTGCCATCTCGCATAGTCCGTTCTGGTACCTCCCATAAAATTTTCGAGAAACAACTCTGCTTTCTATTCGTCCTTTCTGTAAAAACGTGTAATACAATATTTATACCCTCACCATACGGGTAGGAGGGTATACAGGGTTGCCCATATTCGACGGACCCATGTTTTTTTTAAATCGACGAGGCTTGTCCACAGGCAACAATCTTTGCGTCAATTGAATTTTGTACGGGAACAAATGCAAATCAACGCGAATAATCCGTTGTAAAGTGGACCGAGCCATGCCCAACTGCTGAGAACGGCGTTTTTGGGATGTTCTTGGGGACCTCTCAACACTGGCTCGAACGGCAGCCAAATCGCTTTGAAGTTTGGCATTGGTTAATATCTTCCCAAAACTGCTTATGGGATTTCATATGGGCTATGGCCACACCCCTTCTGGTACCTCCCATACAAATGTACCATCACGCCTACCTTAGAAATCGTGTAATAACACCAATATGCCCAACGACATCTTGCCCAAATTTTGTATTTTGTAAACGTATAGTTAGACTAAGTTTTGGACAAGAACTTGGAAGTCTGGCAACTCCCCTTCTGGTACCTCCCATACAAATGTACCATCCCGCCTACCTTAGAAATCGTGTAATAACACCAATATGCCCAACGACATCTTGCCCAAATTTTGTATTTTGTAAACGTATAGTTAGACTAAGTTTTGGACAAGAACTTGGAAGTCTGGCAACTCCCCTTCTGGTACCTCCCATACAAATGTACCATCCCGCCTACCTTAGAAATCGTGTAATAACACCAATATGCCCAATTACATCTTGCCCAAATTTTGTATTTAGTAAACGTATAGTTCAACTAAGTTTTGGACAAAAACTTGGAAGTCTGGCAACTCCCCTTCTGGTACCTCCCATACAAATGTACCATCCCGCCCACCTTTGAAATCGTCTAATAACACCAATTTGCCATATTGCCCAAATTTTGTATTTAGTAAACGTATAGCTAGACTAAGTTTAGGATAAAAACTTGGAAGTCTGGCTACTCCCCTTCTGGTACCTCCCATACAAATGTACCATCCCGCCTACCTTAGAAATCGTGTAATAACACCAATATGCCCAATGACATCTTGCCCAAATTTAGTAAACGTATAGTTAGACTAAGTTTTGGACAAAAACTTGGAAGTCTGGCAACTCCCCTTCTGGTACCTCCCATACAGGCTACCCTAAACGGCTTCGACGCCCTTTCCGATTCTATATCTAAAGTTTTAGAAGATTGTCCGGACTGTGAAATTGTAGTTGCTGGGGATTTCAATGTCCACAATCAATCTTGGCTTTCCCATTCGAGCCACATTTCTCCGGAGGGACAGTACGCTGAGCTTTTCGCCAATGACATCTTGCCCAAATTTAGTAAACGTATAGTTAGACTAAGTTTTGGACAAAAACTTGGAAGTCTGGCAACTCCCCTTCTGGTATCTCCCATACAAATGTACCATCCCGCCTACCTTTGAAATCGTCTAATAACACCAATATGCCCAATGACATCTTGCCCAAATTTTGTATTTAGTAAACGTATAGTTAGACTAAGTTTTGGACAAAAACTCGGAAGTCTGGCGACTCCCCTTCTGGTACCTCCCATACATATGTACCATCCCGCCTACCTTAGAAATCGTGTAATAACACCAATATGCCCAATGACATCTTGCCCAAATTTTGTATTTAGTAAACGTATAGTTAGACTAAGTTTTGGACAAAAACTCGGAAGTCTGGCGACTCCCCTTCTGGTACCTCCCATACAAATGTACCATCCCGCCTACCTTAGAAATCGTGTAATAACACCAATATGCCCAATGACATCTTGCCCAAATTTTGTATTTAGTAAAAGTATAGCTAGACTAAGTTTAGGACAAAAACTTGGAATTCTGGCAACTCCCCTTCTGGTACCTCCCATACAAATGTACCATCCCGCCTACCTCAGAAATCGTGTAATAACACCAATATGCCCAATGACATCTTTCCCAAATTTTGTATTTAGTAAACGTATAGTTAGACTAAGTTTTGGACAAAAACTTGGAAGTCTGGCAACTCCCCTTCTGGTACCTCCCATACACATGTACCATCTCGCCTACCTTAGAAATCGTGTAATAACACCAATATGACCAACGCGATCTTGCCCAAATTCTGTATTTAGTAAATCTATAGCTAGGCAAAGTTTTGGACAAAAACTTGGAAGTCTGGCAACTCCCCTTCTGGTACCTCCCATACAAATGTACCATCCCGCCTACCTTTGAAATCGTCTAATAACACCAATATGCCATCTTGCCCAAATTTTGTATTTAGTAAACGTATAGCTAGACTAAGTTTAGGACAAAAACTTGGAAGTCTGGCTACTGCCCTTCTGGTACCTCCCATACATATGTACCATCCCGCCTACCTTAGAAATCGTGTAATAACACCAATATGCCCAATGACATCTTGCCCAAATTTAGTAAACGTATAGTTAGACTAAGTTTTGGACAAAAACTTGGAAGTCTGGTAACTCCCCTTCTGGTACCTCCCATACAAATGTACCATCCCGCCTACCTTTGAAATCATCTAATAACACCAATATGCCATCTTGCCCAAATTTTGTATTTAGTAAACGTATAGCTAGACTAAGTTTAGGACAAAAACTTGGAAGTCTGGCTACTCCCCTTCTGGTACCTCCCATACAAATGTACCATCCCGCCTACCTTAGAAATCGTGTAATAACACCAATATGCCCAATGACATCTTACCCAAATTTTGTATTTAGTAAACGTATAGTTAGTCTAAGTTTTGGACAAAAACTTGGAAGTCTGGCAACTCCCCTTCTGGTACCTCCCATACAAATGTACCATCCCGCCTACCTTTGAAATCGTCTAATAACACCAATATGCCCAATGACATCTTGCCCAAATTTTGTATTTAGTAAACGTATAGTTAGACTAAGTTTTGGACAAAAACTTGGAAGTCTGGCAACTCCCCTTCTGGTATCTCCCATACAAATGTACCATCCCGCCTACCTTAGAAATCGTGTAATAACACCAAAATATTTAGTAAACGCATAGTTAGACTAAGTTTTGGACAAAAACTTGGAAGTCTGGCAACTCCCCTTCTGGTACCTCCCATACAAATGTGCCATCTCGCCTACCTTAGAAATCGTGTAATAACACCAAAATATTTAGTAAACGTATAGTTAGACTAAGTTTTGGACAAAAACTTGGAAGTCTGGCAACTCCCCTTCTGGTACCTCCCATACAAATGTACCATCCCGCCTACCTTAGAAATCGGGAAATAACACCAATATGCCCAATGACATCATTCCCAAATTTTGTATTTAGTAAACGTATAGTTAGACTAAGTTTTGAACAAAAACTTGGAAGTCTGGCAACTCCCCTTCTGGTATCTCCCATACAAATGTACCATCCCGCCTACCTTAGAAATCGTGTAATAACACCAAAATATTTAGTAAACGCATAGTTAGACTAAGTTTTGGACAAAAACTTGGAAGTCTGGCAACTCCCCTTCTGGTACCTCCCATACAAATGTACCATCCCGCCTACCTTATAAATCGTGTAATAACACCAATATGCCCAATGACATCATTCCCAAATTTTGTATTTAGTAAACGTATAGTTAGACTAAGTTTTGGACAAAAACTTGGAAGTCTGGCAACTCCCCTTCTGGTACCTCCCATACAAATGTACCATCCCGCCTACCTTAGAAATCGTGTAATAACACCAATATGCCCAGTGACATCATTCCCAAATTTTGTATTTAGTAAACGTATAGTTAGACTAAGTTTTGAACAAAAACTTGGAAGTCTGGCATCTCCCCTTCTGGTACCTCCCATACAAATGTACCATCCCGCCTACCTTAGAAATCGTGTAATAACACCAATATGGCCAATGACATCATTCCCAAATTTTGTATTTAGTAAACGTATAGTTAGACTAAGTTGTGGACAAAAACTTGGAAGTCTGGCAACTCCCCTTCTGGTACCTCCCATACAAATGTACCATCCCGCCTACCTTAGAAATCGTGTAATAACACCAATATGCCCAATGACATCATTCCCAAATTTTGTATTTAGTAAACGTATAGTTAGACTAAGTTTTGAACAAAAACTTGGAAGTCTGGCATCTCCCCTTCTGGTACCTCCCATACAAATGTACCATCCCGCCTACCTTTGAAATCGTCTAATAACACCAATATTCCCATTGACATCTTGCCCAAATTTTGTATTTAGTAAACGTATAGTTAGACTAAGTTTTGAACAAAAACTTGGAAGTCTGGCATCTCCCCTTCTGGTACCTCCCATACAAATGTACCATCCCGCCTACCTTAGAAATCGTGCAATAACACCAATATGCCCAATGACATCTTCCCCAAATTTTGTATTTAGTAAACGTATAGCTGGACTAAGTTTAGGACAAAAACTTGGAAGTCTGGCTACTCCCCTTCTGGTACCTCCCATACAAATGTACCATCCCGCCTACCTTAGAAATCGTGTAATAACACCAATATGCCCAATGACATCTTGCCCAAATTTTGTATTTAGTAAACGTATGGTTAGACTAAGTTTTGGACAAAAACTTGGAACTCTGGCAACTCCCCTTCTGGTACCTCCCATACAAATGTACCATCCCGCCTACCTTTGAAATCGTCTAATAACACCAATATTCCCATTGACATCTTGCCCAAATTTTGTATTTAGTAAACGTATAGTTAGACTAAGTTTTGAACAAAAACTTGGAAGTCTGGCATCTCCCCTTCTGGTACCTCCCATACAAATGTACCATCCCGCCTACCTTAGAAATCGTGCAATAACACCAATATGCCCAATGACATCTTCCCCAAATTTTGTATTTAGTAAACGTATAGCTGGACTAAGTTTAGGACAAAAACTTGGAAGTCTGGCTACTCCCCTTCTGGTACCTCCCATACAAATGTACCATCCCGCCTACCTTAGAAATCGTGTAATAACACCAATATGCCCAATGACATCTTGCCCAAATTTTGTATTTAGTAAACGTATGGTTAGACTAAGTTTAGGACAAAAACTTGGAACTCTGGCAACTCCCCTTCTGGTACCTCCCATACAAATGTGCCATCTCGCCTACCTTAGAAATCGTGTAATAACACCAAAATATTTAGTAAACGTATAGTTAGACTAAGTTTTAGACAAAACTTGGAAGTCTGGCAACTCCCCTTCTGGTACCTCCCATGCAAATGTACCATCCCGCCTACCTTAGAAATCGGGTAATAACACCAATATTCCCAATGACATCATTCCCAAATTTTGTATTTAGTAAACGTATAGTTAGACTAAGTTTTGGACAAAAACTTGGAAGTCTGGCAACTCCCCTTCTGGTATCTCCCATACAAATGTACCATCCCGCCTAACTTAGAAATCGTGTAATAACACCAAAATATTTGGTAAACGCATAGTTAGACTAAGTTTTGGACAAAAACTTGGAAGTCTGGCAACTCCCCTTCTGGTACCTCCCATACAAATGTACCATCCAGCCTACCTTAGAAATCGTGTAATAACACCAATATGCCCAATGACATCATTCCCAAATTTTGTATTTAGTAAACGTATAGTTAGACTAAGTTTTGGACAAAAACTTGGAAGTCTGGCAACTCCCCTTCTGGTACCTCCCATACAAATGTACCATCCCGCCTACCTTAGAAATCGTGTAATAACACCAATATGGCCAATGACATCATTCCCAAATTTTGTATTTAGTAAACGTATAGCTAGACTAAGTTTTGGACAAAAACTTGGAAGTCTGGCAACTCCCCTTCTGGTACCTCCCATACAAATGTACCATCCCGCCTACCTTAGAAATCGTATAATAACACCAATATGCCCAATGACATCATTCCCAAATTTTGTATTTAGTAAACGTATAGTTAGACTAAGTTTTGAACAAAAACTTGGAAGTCTGGCATCTCCCCTTCTGGTACCTCCCATACAAATGTACCATCCCGCCTACCTTTGAAATCGTCTAATAACACCAATATTCCCAATGACATCTTGCCCAAATTTTGTATTTAGTAAACGTATAGTTAGACTAAGTTTTGAACAAAAACTTGGAAGTGTGGCATCTCCCCTTCTGGTACCTCCCATACAAATGTACCATCCCGCCTACCTTAGAAATCGTGCAATAACACCAATATGCCCAATGACATCTTGCCCAAATTTTGTATTTAGTAAACGTATAGCTAGACTAAGTTTAGGACAAAAACTTGGAAGTCTGGCTACTCCCCTTCTGGTACCTCCCATACAAATGTACCATCCCGCCTACCTTAGAAATCGTGTAATAACACCAATATGCCAAATGACATCTTGCCCAAATTTTGTATTTAGTAAATATATAGCTAGACAAAGTTTTGGACAAAAACTTGGAAGTCTGGCAACTCCCCTTCTGGTACCTCCCATACAAATGTGCCATCTCGCCTACCTTAGAAATCGTGTAATAACACCAAAATATTTAGTAAACGTATAGTTAGACTAAGTTTTGGACAAAAACTTGGAAGTCTGGCTACTCCCCTTCTGGTACCTCCCATACAAATGTACCATCCCGCCTACCTTAGAAATCGTGTAATAACACCAATATGCCAAATGACATCTTGCCCAAATTTTGTATTTAGTAAATATATAGCTAGACAAAGTTTTGGACAAAAACTTGGAAGTCTGGCAACTCCCCTTCTGGTACCTCCCATACAAATGTACCATCCCGCCTACCTTTGAAATCGTCTAATAACACCAATATTCCCAATGACATCTTGCCCAAATTTTGTATTTAGTAAACGTATAGTTAGACTAAGTTTTGAACAAAAACTTGGAAGTCTGGCATCTCCCCTTCTGGTACCTCCCATACAAATGTACCATCCCGCCTACCTTTGAAATCGTCTAATAACACCAATATTCCCAATGACATCTTGCCCAAATTTTGTATTTTGTAAACGTATAGTTAGACTAAGTTTTGAACAAAAACTTGGAAGTCTGGCATCTCCCCTTCTGGTACCTCCCATACAAATGTACCATCCCGCCTACCTTAGAAATCGTGTAATAACACCAATATGCCAAATGACATCTTGCCCAAATTTTGTATTTAGTAAATATATAGCTAGACAAAGTTTTGGACAAAAACTTGGAAGTCTGGCAACTCCCCTTCTGGTACCTCCCATACAAATGTGCCATCTCGCCTACCTTAGAAATCGTGTAATAACACCAAAATATTTAGTAAACGTATAGTTAGACTAAGTTTTGGACAAAAACTTGGAAGTCTGGCTACTCCCCTTCTGGTACCTCCCATACAAATGTACCATCCCGCCTACCTTAGAAATCGTGTAATAACACCAATATGCCAAATGACATCTTGCCCAAATTTTGTATTTAGTAAACGTATAGTTAGACTAAGTTTTGAACAAAAACTTGGAAGTCTGGCATCTCCCCTTCTGGTACCTCCCATACAAATGTACCATCCCGCCTACCTTTGAAATCGTCTAATAACACCAATATTCCCAATGACATCTTGCCCAAATTTTGTATTTAGTAAACGTATAGTTAGACTAAGTTTTGAACAAAAACTTGGAAGTCTGGCATCTCCCCTTCTGGTACCTCCCATACAAATGTACCATCCCGCCTACCTTAGAAATCGTGCAATAACACCAATATGCCCAATGACATCTTGCCCAAATTTTGTATTTAGTAAACGTATAGCTAGACTAAGTTGAGGACAAAAACTTGGAAGTCTGGCTACTCCCCTTCTGGTACCTCCCATACAAATGTACCATCCCGCCTACCTTAGAAATCGTGTAATAACACCAATATGCCAAATGACATCTTGCCCAAATTTTGTATTTAGTAAATATATAGCTAGACAAAGTTTTGGACAAAAACTTGGAAGTCTGGCAACTCCCCTTCTGGTACCTCCCATACAAATGTACCATCCCGCCTACCTTAGAAATCGTGTAATAACACCAATATGGCCAATGACATCATTCCCAAATTTTGTATTTAGTAAACGTATAGCTAGACTAAGTTTTGGACAAAAACTTGGAAGTCTGGCAACTCCCCTTCTGGTACCTCCCATACAAATATACCATCCCGCCTACCTTTGAAATCGTCTAATAACACCAATATGCCCAATGACATCTTGCCCAAATTTTGTATTTAGTAAACGTATAGCTAGACTAAGTTTAGGACAAAAACTTGGAAGTCTGGCTACTCCCCTTCTGGTACCTCCCATACAAATGTACCATCCCGCCTACCTTAGAAATCGTGTAATAACACCAAAATATTTAGTAAACGTATAGTTAGACTAAGTTTTGGACAAAAACTTGGAAGTCTGGCAACTCCCCTTCTGGTACCTCCCATACAAATGTACCATCCCGCCTACCTTAGAAATCGTGTAATAACACCAATATGCCCAATGACATCATTCCCAAATTTTGTATTTAGTAAACGTATAGTTAGACTAAGTTTTGGACAAAAACTTGGAAGTCTGGCAACTCCCCTTCTGGTACCTCCCATACAAATGTACCATCCCGCCTACCTTAGAAATCGTGTAATAACACCAATATGCCCAATGACATCATTCCCAAATTTTGTATTTAGTAAACGTATAGTTAGACTAAGTTTTGAACAAAAACTTGGAAGTCTGGCATCTCCCCTTCTGGTACCTCCCATACAAATGTACCATCCCGCCTACCTTAGAAATCGTGTAATAACACCAATATGGCCAATGACATCATTCCCAAATTTTGTATTTAGTAAACGTATAGTTAGACTAAGTTTTGAACAAAAACTTGGAAGTCTGGCATCTCCCCTTCTGGTACCTCCCATACAAATGTACCATCCCGCCTACCTTTGAAATCGTCTAATAACACCAATATTCCCATTGACATCTTGCCCAAATTTTGTATTTAGTAAACGTATAGTTAGACTAAGTTTTGAACAAAAACTTGGAAGTCTGGCATCTCCCCTTCTGGTACCTCCCATACAAATGTACCATCCCGCCTACCTTAGAAATCGTGCAATAACACCAATATGCCCAATGACATCTTCCCCAAATTTTGTATTTAGTAAACGTATAGCTGGACTAAGTTTAGGACAAAAACTTGGAAGTCTGGCTACTCCCCTTCTGGTACCTCCCATACAAATGTACCATCCCGCCTACATTAGAAATCGTGTAATAACACCAATATGCCCAATGACATCTTGCCCAAATTTTGTATTTAGTAAACGTATGGTTAGACTAAGTTTTGGACAAAAACTTGGAACTCTGGCAACTCCCCTTCTGGTACCTCCCATACAAATGTGCCATCTCGCCTACCTTAGAAATCGTGTAATAACACCAAAATATTTAGTAAACGTATAGTTAGACTAAGTTTTGGACAAAACTTGGAAGTCTGGCAACTCCCCTTCTGGTACCTCCCATGCAAATGTACCATCCCGCCTACCTTAGAAATCGGGTAATAACACCAATATTCCCAATGACATCATTCCCAAATTTTGTATTTAGTAAACGTATAGTTAGACTAAGTTTTGGACAGAAACTTGGAAGTCTGGCAACTCCCCTTCTGGTATCTCCCATACAAATGTACCATCCCGCCTACCTTAGAAATCGTGTAATAACACCAAAATATTTGGTAAACGCATAGTTAGACTAAGTTTTGGACAAAAACTTGGAAGTCTGGCAACTCCCCTTCTGGTACCTCCCATACAAATGTACCATCCAGCCTACCTTAGAAATCGTGTAATAACACCAATATGCCCAATGACATCATTCCCAAATTTTGTATTTAGTAAACGTATAGCTAGACTAAGTTTTGGACAAAAACTTGGAAGTCTGGCAACTTCCCTTCTGGTACCTCCCATACAAATGTACCATCCCGCCTACCTTAGAAATCGTGTAATAACACCAATATGGCCAATGACATCATTCCCAAATTTTGTATTTAGTAAACGTATAGCTAGACTAAGTTTTGGACAAAAACTTGGAAGTCTGGCAACTCCCCTTCTGGTACCTCCCATACAAATATACCATCCCGCCTACCTTTGAAATCGTCTAATAACACCAATATGCCCAATGACATCTTGCCCAAATTTTGTATTTAGTAAACGTATAGCTAGACTAAGTTTAGGACAAAAACTTGGAAGTCTGGCTACTCCCCTTCTGGTACCTCCCATACAAATGTACCATCCCGCCTACCTTAGAAATCGTGTAATAACACCAAAATATTTAGTAAACGCATAGTTAGACTAAGTTTTGGACAAAAACTTGGAAGTCTGGCAACTCCCCTTCTGGTACCTCCCATACAAATGTACCATCCCGCCTACCTTAGAAATCGTGTAATAACACCAATATGCCCAATGACATCATTCCCAAATTTTGTATTTAGTAAACGTATAGTTAGACTAAGTTTTGGACAAAAACTTGGAAGTCTGGCAACTCCCCTTCTGGTACCTCCCATACAAATGTACCATCCCGCCTACCTTAGAAATCGTGTAATAACACCAATATGCCCAATGACATCATTCCCAAATTTTGTATTTAGTAAACGTATAGTTAGACTAAGTTTTGAACAAAAACTTGGAAGTCTGGCATCTCCCCTTCTGGTACCTCCCATACAAATGTACCATCCCGCCTACCTTAGAAATCGTGTAATAACACCAATATGGCCAATGACATCATTCCCAAATTTTGTATTTAGTAAACGTATAGCTAGACTAAGTTTTGGACAAAAACTTGGAAGTCTGGCAACTCCCCTTCTGGTACCTCCCATACAAATGTACCATCCCGCCTACCTTAGAAATCGTGTAATAACACCAATATTCCCAATGACATCATTCCCAAATTTTGTATTTAGTAAACGTATAGTTAGACTAAGTTTTGAACAAAAACTTGGAAGTCTGGCATCTCCCCTTCTGGTACCTCCCATACAAATGTACCATCCCGCCTACCTTAGAAATCGTGCAATAACACCAATATGCCCAATGACATCTTCCCCAAATTTTGTATTTAGTAAACGTATAGTTAGACTAAGTTTTGAACAAAAACTTGGAAGTCTGGCATCTCCCCTTCTGGTACCTCCCATACAAATGTACCATCCCGCCTACCTTAGAAATCGTGCAATAACACCAATATGCCCAATGACATCTTCCCCAAATTTTGTATTTAGTAAACGTATAGCTAGACTAAGTTGTGGACAAAAACTTGGAAGTCTGGCAACTCCCCTTCTGGTACCTCCCATACAAATGTACCATCCCGCCTACCTTAGAAATCGTGTAATAACACCAATATTCCCAATGACATCATTCCCAAATTTTGTATTTAGTAAACGTATAGTTAGACTAAGTTTTGAACAAAAACTTGGAAGTCTGGCATCTCCCCTTCCGGTACCTCCCATACAAATGTACCATCCCGCCTACCTTTGAAATCGTCTAATAACACCAATATTCCCATTGACATCTTGCCCAAATTTTGTATTTAGTAAACGTATAGTTAGACTAAGTTTTGAACAAAAACTTGGAAGTCTGGCATCTCCCCTTCTGGTACCTCCCATACAAATGTACCATCCCGCCTACCTTAGAAATCGTGCAATAACACCAATATGCCCAATGACATCTTCCCCAAATTTTGTATTTAGTAAACGTATAGCTGGACTAAGTTTAGGACAAAAACTTGGAAGTCTGGCTACTCCCCTTCTGGTACCTCCCATACAAATGTACCATCCCGCCTACATTAGAAATCGTGTAATAACACCAATATGCCCAATGACATCTTGCCCAAATTTTGTATTTAGTAAACGTATGGTTAGACTAAGTTTTGGACAAAAACTTGGAACTCTGGCAACTCCCCTTCTGGTACCTCCCATACAAATGTGCCATCTCGCCTACCTTAGAAATCGTGTAATAACACCAAAATATTTAGTAAACGTATAGTTAGACTAAGTTTTGGACAAAACTTGGAAGTCTGGCAACTCCCCTTCTGGTACCTCCCATGCAAATGTACCATCCCGCCTACCTTAGAAATCGGGTAATAACACCAATATTCCCAATGACATCATTCCCAAATTTTGTATTTAGTAAACGTATAGTTAGACTAAGTTTTGGACAGAAACTTGGAAGTCTGGCAACTCCCCTTCTGGTATCTCCCATACAAATGTACCATCCCGCCTACCTTAGAAATCGTGTAATAACACCAAAATATTTGGTAAACGCATAGTTAGACTAAGTTTTGGACAAAAACTTGGAAGTCTGGCAACTCCCCTTCTGGTACCTCCCATACAAATGTATCATCCAGCCTACCTTAGAAATCGTGTAATAACACCAATATGCCCAATGACATCATTCCCAAATTTTGTATTTAGTAAACGTATAGTTAGACTAAGTTTTGGACAAAAACTTGGAAGTCTGGCAACTCCCCTTCTGGTACCTCCCATACAAATGTACCATCCCGCCTACCTTAGAAATCGTGTAATAACACCAATATGGCCAATGACATCATTCCCAAATTTTGTATTTAGTAAACGTATAGCTAGACTAAGTTTTGGACAAAAACTTGGAAGTCTGGCAACTCCCCTTCTGGTACCTCCCATACAAATGTACCATCCCGCCTACCTTAGAAATCGTATAATAACACCAATATGCCCAATGACATCATTCCCAAATTTTGTATTTAGTAAACGTATAGTTAGACTAAGTTTTGAACAAAAACTTGGAAGTCTGGCATCTCCCCTTCTGGTACCTCCCATACAAATGTACCATCCCGCCTACCTTAGAAATCGTGCAATAACACCAATATGCCCAACGACATCTTCCCCAAATTTTGTATTTAGTAAACGTATAGCTGGACTAAGTTTAGGACAAAAACTTGGAAGTCTGGCTACTCCCCTTCTGGTACCTCCCATACAAATGTACCATCCCGCCTACCTTAGAAATCGTGTAATAACACCAATATGCCCAATGACATCTTGCCCAAATTTTGTATTTAGTAAACGTATGGTTAGACTAAGTTTTTGACAAAAACTTGGAAGTCTGGCAACTCCCCTTCTGGTACCTCCCATACAAATGTGCCATCTCGCCTACCTTAGAAATCGTGTAATAACACCAAAATATTTAGTAAACGTATAGTTAGACTAAGTTTTGGACAAAACTTGGAAGTCTGGCAACTCCCCTTCTGGTACCTCCCATGCAAATGTACCATCCCGCCTACCATAGAAATCGTGTAATAACACCAATATGCCAAATGACATCTTGCCCAAATTTTGTATTTAGTAAACGTATAGTTAGACTAAGTTTTGAACAAAAACTTGGAAGTCTGGCATCTCCCCTTCTGGTACCTCCCATACAAATGTACCATCCCGCCTACCTTAGAAATCGTGCAATAACACCAATATGCCCAATGACATCTTCCCCAAATTTTGTATTTAGTAAACGTATAGCTGGACTAAGTTTAGGACAAAAACTTGGAAGTCTGGCTACTCCCCTTCTGGTACCTCCCATACAAATGTACCATCCCGCCTACATTAGAAATCGTGTAATAACACCAATATGCCCAATGACATCTTGCCCAAATTTTGTATTTAGTAAACGTATGGTTAGACTAAGTTTTGGACAAAAACTTGGAACTCTGGCAACTCCCCTTCTGGTACCTCCCATACAAATGTGCCATCTCGCCTACCTTAGAAATCGTGTAATAACACCAAAATATTTAGTAAACGTATAGTTAGACTAAGTTTTGGACAAAACTTGGAAGTCTGGCAACTCCCCTTCTGGTACCTCCCATGCAAATGTACCATCCCGCATACCTTAGAAATCGGGTAATAACACCAATATTCCCAATGACATCATTCCCAAATTTTGTATTTAGTAAACGTATAGTTAGACTAAGTTTTGGACAGAAACTTGGAAGTCTGGCAACTCCCCTTCTGGTATCTCCCATACAAATGTACCATCCCGCCTACCTTAGAAATCGTGTAATAACACCAAAATATTTGGTAAACGCATAGTTAGACTAAGTTTTGGACAAAAACTTGGAAGTCTGGCAACTCCCCTTCTGGTACCTCCCATACAAATGTACCATCCAGCCTACCTTAGAAATCGTGTAATAACACCAATATGCCCAATGACATCATTCCCAAATTTTGTATTTAGTAAACGTATAGTTAGACTAAGTTTTGGACAAAAACTTGGAAGTCTGGCAACTCCCCTTCTGGTACCTCCCATACAAATGTACCATCCCGCCTACCTTAGAAATCGTGTAATAACACCAATATGGCCAATGACATCATTCCCAAATTTTGTATTTAGTAAACGTATAGCTAGACTAAGTTTTGGACAAAAACTTGGAAGTCTGGCAACTCCCCTTCTGGTACCTCCCATACAAATGTACCATCCCGCCTACCTTAGAAATCGTATAATAACACCAATATGCCCAATGACATCATTCCCAAATTTTGTATTTAGTAAACGTATAGTTAGACTAAGATTTGAACAAAAACTTGGAAGTCTGGCATCTCCCCTTCTGGTACCTCCCATACAAATGTACCATCCCGCCTACCTTTGAAATCGTCTAATAACACCAATATTCCCAATGACATCTTGCCCAAATTTTGTATTTAGTAAACGTATAGTTCGACTAAGTTTTGAACAAAAACTTGGAAGTCTGGCATCTCCCCTTCTGGTACCTCCCATACAAATGTACCATCCCGCCTACCTTAGAAATCGTGCAATAACACCAATATGCCCAACGACATCTTCCCCAAATTTTGTATTTAGTAAACGTATAGCTGGACTAAGTTTAGGACAAAAACTTGGAAGTCTGGCTACTCCCCTTCTGGTACCTCCCATACAAATGTACCATCCCGCCTACCTTAGAAATCGTGTAATAACACCAATATGCCCAATGACATCTTGCCCAAATTTTGTATTTAGTAAACGTATGGTTAGACTAAGTTTTTGACAAAAACTTGGAAGTCTGGCAACTCCCCTTCTGGTACCTCCCATACAAATGTGCCATCTCGCCTACCTTAGAAATCGTGTAATAACACCAAAATATTTAGTAAACGTATAGTTAGACTACGTTTTGGACAAAACTTGGAAGTCTGGCAACTCCCCTTCTGGTACCTCCCATACAAATGTACCATCCCGCCTACCTTAGAAATCGTATAATAACACCAATATGCCCAATGACATCATTCCCAAATTTTGTATTTAGTAAACGTATAGTTAGACTAAGTTTTGAACAAAAACTTGGAAGTCTGGCATCTCCCCTTCTGGTACCTCCCATACAAATGTACCATCCCGCCTACCTTTGAAATCGTCTAATAACACCAATATGCCCAATGACATCTTGCCCAAATTTTGTATTTAGTAAACGTATAGCTAGACTAAGTTTAGGACAAAAACTTGGAAGTCTGGCTACTCCCCTTCTGGTACCTCCCATACAAATGTACCATCCCGCCTACCTTAGAAATCGTGTAATAACACCAATATGTCAAATGACATCTTGCCCAAATTTTGTATTTAGTAAACGTATAGCTAGACTAAGTTTAGGACAAAAACTTGGAAGTCTGGCTACTCCCCTTCTGGTACCTCCCATACAAATGTACCATCCCGCCTACCTTAGAAATCGTGTAATAACACCAATATGTCAAATGACATCTTGCCCAAATTTTGTATTTAGTAAATATATAGCTAGACAAAGTTTTGGACAAAAACTTGGAAGTCTGGCAACTCCCCTTCTGGTACCTCCCATACAAATGTACCATCCCGCCTACCTTAGAAATCGTGCAATAACACCAATATGCCCAATGACATCTTCCCCAAATTTTGTATTTAGTAAACGTATAGCTGGACTAAGTTTAGGACAAAAACTTGGAAGTCTGGCTACTCCCCTTCTGGTACCTCCCATACAAATGTATCATCCCGCCTACCTTAGAAATCGTGTAATAACACCAATATGCCCAATGACATCATTCCCAAATTTTGTATTTAGTAAACGTATAGTTAGACTAAGTTTTGAACAAAAACTTGGAAGTCTGGCATCTCCCCTTCTGGTACCTCCCATACAAATGTACCATCCCGCCTACCTTTGAAATCGTCTAATAACACCAATATTCCCAATGACATCTTGCCCAAATTTTGTATTTAGTAAACGTATAGTTCGACTAAGTTTTGAACAAAAACTTGGAAGTCTGGCATCTCCCCTTCTGGTACCTCCCATACAAATGTACCATCCCGCCTACCTTAGAAATCGTGCAATAACACCAATATGCCCAACGACATCTTCCCCAAATTTTGTATTTAGTAAACGTATAGCTGGACTAAGTTTAGGACAAAAACTTGGAAGTCTGGCTACTCCCCTTCTGGTACCTCCCATACAAATGTACCATCCCGCCTACCTTAGAAATCGTGTAATAACACCAATATGCCCAATGACATCTTGCCCAAATTTTGTATTTAGTAAACGTATGGTTAGACTAAGTTTTTGACAAAAACTTGGAAGTCTGGCAACTCCCCTTCTGGTACCTCCCATACAAATGTGCCATCTCGCCTACCTTAGAAATCGTGTAATAACACCAAAATATTTAGTAAACGTATAGTTAGACTACGTTTTGGACAAAACTTGGAAGTCTGGCAACTCCCCTTCTGGTACCTCCCATACAAATGTACCATCCCGCCTACCTTAGAAATCGTATAATAACACCAATATGCCCAATGACATCATTCCCAAATTTTGTATTTAGTAAACGTATAGTTAGACTAAGTTTTGAACAAAAACTTGGAAGTCTGGCATCTCCCCTTCTGGTACCTCCCATACAAATGTACCATCCCGCCTACCTTTGAAATCGTCTAATAACACCAATATGCCCAATGACATCTTGCCCAAATTTTGTATTTAGTAAACGTATAGCTAGACTAAGTTTAGGACAAAAACTTGGAAGTCTGGCTACTCCCCTTCTGGTACCTCCCATACAAATGTACCATCCCGCCTACCTTAGAAATCGTGTAATAACACCAATATGTCAAATGACATCTTGCCCAAATTTTGTATTTAGTAAATATATAGCTAGACAAAGTTTTGGACAAAAACTTGGAAGTCTGGCAACTCCCCTTCTGGTACCTCCCATACAAATGTGCCATCTCGCCTACCTTAGAAATCGTGTAATAACACCAAAATATTTAGTAAACGTATAGTTAGACTAAGTTTTGGACAAAAACTTGGAAGTCTGGCAACTCCCCTTCTGGTACCTCCCATACAAATGTACCATCCCGCCTACCTTAGAAATCGGGAAATAACACCAATATGCCCAATGACATCATTCCAAAATTTTGTATTTAGTAAACGTATAGTTAGACTAAGTTTTGGACAAAAACTTGGAAGTCTGGCAACTCCCCTTCTGGTATCTCCCATACAAATGTACCATCCCGCCTACCTTAGAAATCGTGTAATAACACCAAAATATTTAGTAAACGCATAGTTAGACTAAGTTTTGGACAAAAACTTGGAATTCTGGCAACTCCCCTTCTGGTACCTCCCATACAAATGTACCATCCCGCCTACCTTAGAAATCGTGTAATAACACCAATATGCCCAATGACATCATTCCCAAATTTTGTATTTAGTAAACGTATAGTTAGACTAAGTTTTGAACAAAAACTTGGAAGTCTGGCATCTCCCCTTCTGGTACCTCCCATACAAATGTACCATCCCGCCTACCTTAGAAATCGTGCAATAACACCAATATGCCCAATGACATCTTCCCCAAATTTTGTATTTAGTAAACGTATAGCTGGACTAAGTTTAGGACAAAAACTTGGAAGTCTGGCTACTCCCCTTCTGGTACCTCCCATACAAATGTATCATCCCGCCTACCTTAGAAATCGTGTAATAACACCAATATGCCCAATGACATCATTCCCAAATTTTGTATTTAGTAAACGTATAGTTAGACTAAGTTTTGAACAAAAACTTGGAAGTCTGGCATCTCCCCTTCTGGTACCTCCCATACAAATGTACCATCCCGCCTACCTTTGAAATCGTCTAATAACACCAATATTCCCATTGACAGCTTGCCCAAATTTTGTATTTAGTAAACGTATAGTTAGACTAAGTTTTGAACAAAAACTTGGAAGTCTGGCTACTCCCCTTCTGGTACCTCCCATACAAATGTACCATCCCGCCTACCTTAGAAATCGTGTAATAACACCAATATGCCCAATGACATCATTCCCAAATTTTGTATTTAGTAAACGTATAGTTAGACTAAGTTTTGAACAAAAACTTGGAAGTCTGGCATCTCCCCTTCTGGTACCTCCCATACAAATGTACCATCCCGCCTACCTTAGAAATCGTGCAATAACACCAATATGCCCAATGACATCTTCCCCAAATTTTGTATTTAGTAAACGTATAGCTGGACTAAGTTTAGGACAAAAACTTGGAAGTCTGGCTACTCCCCTTCTGGTACCTCCCATACAAATGTACCATCCCGCCTACCTTAGAAATCGTGTAATAACACCAATATGCCCAATGACATCATTCCCAAATTTTGTATTTAGTAAACGTATAGTTAGACTAAGTTTTGAACAAAAACTTGGAAGTCTGGCATCTCCCCTTCTGGTACCTCCCATACAAATGTACCATCCCGCCTACCTTAGAAATCGTGCAATAACACCAATATGCCCAATGACATCTTCCCCAAATTTTGTATTTAGTAAACGTATAGCTGGACTAAGTTTAGGACAAAAACTTGGAAGTCTGGCTACTCCCCTTCTGGTACCTCCCATACAAATGTACCATCCCGCCTACCTTAGAAATCGTGCAATAACACCAATATGCCCAATGACATCTTCCCCAAATTTTGTATTTAGTAAACGTATAGCTGGACTAAGTTTAGGACAAAAACTTGGAAGTCTGGCAACTCCCCTTCTGGTATCTCCCATACAAATGTACCATCCCGCCTACCTTAGAAATCGTGTAATAACACCAAAATATTTAGTAAACGCATAGTTAGACTAAGTTTTGGACAAAAACTTGGAAGTCTGGCAACTCCCCTTCTGGTACCTCCCATACAAATGTACCATCCCGCCTACCTTAGAAATCGTGTAATAACACCAATATGCCCAATGACATCATTCCCAAATTTTGTATTTAGTAAACGTATAGTTAGACTAAGTTTTGAACAAAAACTTGGAAGTCTGGCATCTCCCCTTCTGGTACCTCCCATACAAATGTACCATCCCGCCTACCTTTGAAATCGTCTAATAACACCAATATTCCCATTGACATCTTGCCCAAATTTTGTATTTAGTAAACGTATAGTTAGACTAAGTTTTGAACAAGAACTTGGAAGTCTGGCATCTCCCCTTCTGGTACCTCCCATACAAATGTACCATCCCGCCTACCTTAGAAATCGTGCAATAACACCAATATGCCCAATGACATCTTCCCCAAATTTTGTATTTAGTAAACGTATAGCTGGACTAAGTTTAGGACAAAAACTTGGAAGTCTGGCTACTCCCCTTCTGGTACCTCCCATACAAATGTACCATCCCGCCTACATTAGAAATCGTTTAATAACACCAATATGCCCAATGACATCTTGCCCAAATTTTGTATTTAGTAAACGTATGGTTAGGCTAAGTTTTGGACAAAAACTTGGAACTCTGGCAACTCCCCTTCTGGTACCTCCCATACAAATGTGCCATCTCGCCTACCTTAGAAATCGTGTAATAACACCAAAATATTTAGTAAACGTATAGTTAGACTAAGTTTTGGACAAAACTTGGAAGTCTGGCAACTCCCCTTCTGGTACCTCCCATGCAAATGTACCATCCCGCCTACCTTAGAAATCGGGTAATAACACCAAAATATTTGGTAAACGCATAGTTAGACTAAGTTTTGGACAAAAACTTGGAAGTCTGGCACCTCCCCTTCTGGTACCTCCCATACAAATGTACCATCCAGCCTACCTTAGAAATCGTGTAATAAGGTAATAATTCCCAAATTTTGTATTTAGTAAACGTATAGTTAGACTAAGTTTTGGACAAAAACTTGGAAGTCTGGCAACTCCCCTTCTGGTATCTCCCATACAAATGTACCATCCCGCCTACCTTAGAAATCGTGTAATAACACCAAAATATTTGGTAAACGCATAGTTAGACTAAGTTTTGGACAAAAACTTGGAAGTCTGGCAACTCCCCTTCTGGTACCTCCCATACAAATGTACCATCCAGCCTACCTTAGAAATCGTGTAATAACACCAATATGCCCAATGACATCATTCCCAAATTCTGTATTTAGTAAACGTATAGTTAGACTAAGTTTTGGACAAAAACTTGGAAGTCTGGCAACTCCCCTTCTGGTACCTCCCATACAAATGTACCATCCCGCCTACCTTAGAAATCGTGTAATAACACCAATATGGCCAATGACATCATTCCCAAATTTTGTATTTAGTAAACGTATAGCTAGACTAAGTTTTGGACAAAAACTTGGAAGTCTGGCAACTCCCCTTCTGGTACCTCCCATACAAATGTACCATCCCGCCTACCTTAGAAATCGTATAATAACACCAATATGCCCAATGACATCATTCCCAAATTTTGTATTTAGTAAACGTATAGTTAGACTAAGTTTTGAACAAAAACTTGGAAGTCTGGCATCTCCCCTTCTGGTACCTCCCATACAAATGTACCATTCCGCCTACCTTTGAAATCGTCTAATAACACCAATATTCCCAATGACATCTTGCCCAAATTTTGTATTTAGTAAAGGTATAGTTAGACTAAGTTTTGAACAAAAACTTGGAAGTCTGGCATCTCCCCTTCTGGTACCTCCCATACAAATGTACCATCCCGCCTACCTTAGAAATCGTGCAATAACACCAATATGCCCAATGACATCTCCCCAAATTTTGTATTTAGTAAACGTATAGCTGGACTAAGTTTAGGACAAAAACTTGGAAGTCTGGCTACTCCCCTTCTGGTACCTCCCATACAAATGTACCATCCCGCCTACCTTAGAAATCGTGTAATAACACCAATATGCCCAATGACAACTTGCCCAAATTTTGTATTTAGTAAACGTATGGTTAGACTAAGTTTTTGACAAAAACTTGGAAGTCTGGCATCTCCCCTTCTGGTACCTCCCATACAAATGTGCCATCTCGCCTACCTTAGAAATCGTGTAATAACACCAAAATATTTAGTAAACGTATAGTTAGACTACGTTTTGGACAAAACTTGGAAGTCTGGCAACTCCCCTTCTGGTACCTCCCATACAAATGTACCATCCCGCCTACATTAGAAATCGGGTAATAACACCAATATTCCCAATGACATCATTCCCAAATTTTGTATTTAGTAAGCGTATAGTTAGACTAAGTTTTGGACAAAAACTTGGAAGTCTGGCAACTCCCCTTCTGGTATCTCCCATACAAATGTACCATCCCGCCTACCTTAGAAATCCTGTAATAACACCAAAATATTTGGTAAACGCATAGTTAGACTAAGTTTTGGACAAAAACTTGGAAGTCTGGCAACTCCCCTTCTGGTACCTCCCATACAAATGTACCATCCAGCCTACCTTAGAAATCGTGTAATAACACCAATATGCCCAATGACATCCTTCCCAAATTTTGTATTTAGTAAACGTATAGTTAGACTAAGTTTTGGACAAAAACTTGGAAGTCTGACAACTCCCCTTCTGGTACCTCCCATACAAATGTACCATCCCGCCTACCTTAGAAATCGTGTAATAACACCAATATGCCCAATGACATCATTCCCAAATTTTGTATTTAGTAAACGTATAGTTAGACTAAGTTTTGGACAAAAACTTGGAAGTCTGGCAACTCCCCTTCTGGTACCTCCCATACAAATGTACCATCCCGCCTACCTTAGAAATCGTGTAATAACACCAATATGCCCAATGACATCTTGCCCAAATTTTGTATTTAGTAAACGTATAGCTAGACTAAGTTTAGGACAAAAACTTGGAAGTCTGGCTACTCCCCTTCTGGTACCTCCCATACAAATGTACCATCCCGCCTACCTTAGAAATCGTATAATATCACCAATATGCCAAATGAAATCTTGCCCAAATTTTGTATTTAGTAAACGTATAGTTAGGTTAAGTATTGGACAGAAACTTGGCAGTGTGGCAACTCCCCTTCTGGTACGTCCCATACAAATGTACCATCCCGCCTACCTTTGAAATCGTCTAATAACACCAATATGCCCAATGACACCTTACCCAAATTTTGTATTTAGTAAACGTATACTTCAACTAAGTTTTGGACAAAAACTTGGATGTCTGGCAACTCCCCTTCTGGTACCTCCCATACAAATATACCATCCCGCCTACCTTAGAAATCGTGTAATAACACCAATATGCCCAATGACATCTTGCCCAAATTTTGTATTTAGTAAAAGTATAGCTAGGCTAAGTTTAGGACAAAAACTTGGAATTCTGGCAACTCCCCTTCTGGTACCTCCCATACAAATGTACCATCCCGCCTACCTTAGAAATCGTGTAATAACACCAATATGCCCAATGACATCTTGCCCAAATTTAGTAAACGTATAGTTAGACTAAGTTTTGGACAAAAACTTGGAAGTCTGGCAACTCCCCTTCTGGTACCTCCCATACAAATGTACCATCCCGCCTACCTTAGAAATCGTGTAATAACACCAATATGCCCAATGACATCTTACCCAAATTTTGTATTTAGTAAACGTATAGCTAGACTAAGTTTAGGACAAAAACTTGGAAGTCTGGCTACTCCCCTTCTGGTACCTCCCATACAAATGTACCATCCCGCCTACCTTAGAAATCGTGTAATAACACCAATATGCCAAATGACATCTTGCCCAAATTTTGTATTTAGTAAACGTATAGTTAGAATAAGTATTGGACAGAAACTTGGCAGTGTGGAAACTCCCCTTCTGGTACCTCCCATACAAATGTACCATCCCGCCTACCTTAGAAATCGTGTAATAACACCAATATGCCCAACGACATCTTGCCCAAATTTTGTATTTTGTAAACGTATAGTTAGACTAAGTTTTGGACAAGAACTTGGAAGTCTGGCAACTCCCCTTCTGGTACCTCCCATACAAATGTACCATCCCGCCTACCTTAGAAATCGTGTAATAACACCAATATGCCCAATTACATCTTGCCCAAATTTTGTATTTAGTAAACGTATAGTTCAACTAAGTTTTGGACAAAAACTTGGAAGTCTGGCAACTCCCCTTCTGGTACCTCCCATACAAATGTACCATCCCGCCCACCTTTGAAATCGTCTAATAACACCAATTTGCCATATTGCCCAAATTTTGTATTTAGTAAACGTATAGCTAGACTAAGTTTAGGACAAAAACTTGGAAGTCTGGCTACTCCCCTTCTGGTACCTCCCATACAAATGTACCATCCCGCCTACCTTAGAAATCGTGTAATAACACCAATATGCCCAATGACATCTTGCCCAAATTTAGTAAACGTATAGTTAGACTAAGTTTTGGACAAAAACTTGGAAGTCTGGCAACTCCCCTTCTGGTACCTCCCATACAAATGTACCATCCCGCCCACCTTTGAAATCGTCTAATAACACCAATTTGCCATATTGCCCAAATTTTGTATTTAGTAAACGTATAGCTAGACTAAGTTTAGGACAAAAACTTGGAAGTCTGGCTACTCCCCTTCTGGTACCTCCCATACAAATGTACCATCCCGCCTACCTTAGAAATCGTGTAATAACACCAATATGCCCAATGACATCTTGCCCAAATTTAGTAAACGTATAGCTAGACTAAGTTTAGGACAAAAACTTGGAAGTCTGGCTACTCCCCTTCTGGAATCTCCCATACAAATGTACCATCCCGCCTACCTTTGAAATCGTCTAATAACACCAATATGCCCAATGACATCTTGCCCAAATTTTGTATTTAGTAAATATATAGCTAGACAAAGTTTTGGACAAAAACTTGGAAGTCTGGCAACTCCCCTTCTGGTACCTCCCATACAAATGTGCCATCTCGCCTACCTTAGAAATCGTGTAATAACACCAAAATATTTAGTAAACGTATAGTTAGACTAAGTTTTGGACAAAAACTTGGAAGTCTGGCAACTCCCCTTCTGGTACCTCCCATACAAATGTACCATCCCGCCTACCTTAGAACTCGGGAAATAACACCAATATGCCCAATGACATCATTCCCAAATTTTGTATTTAGTAAACGTATAGTTAGACTAAGTTTTGGACAAAAACTTGGAAGTCTGGCAACTCCCCTTCTGGTATCTCCCATACAAATGTACCATCCCGCCTACCTTAGAAATCGTGTAATAACACCAAAATATTTAGTAAACGCATAGTTAGACTAAGTTTTGGACAAAAACTTGGAATTCTGGCAACTCCCCTTCTGGTACCTCCCATACAAATGTACCATCCCGCCTACCTTAGAAATCGTGTAATAACACCAATATGCCCAATGACATCATTCCCAAATTTTGTATTTAGTAAACGTATAGTTAGACTAAGTTTTGAACAAAAACTTGGAAGTCTGGCATCTCCCCTTCTGGTACCTCCCATACAAATGTACCATCCCGCCTACCTTAGAAATCGTGCAATAACACCAATATGCCCAATGACATCTTCCCCAAATTTTGTATTTAGTAAACGTATAGCTGGACTAAGTTTAGGACAAAAACTTGGAAGTCTGGCTACTCCCCTTCTGGTACCTCCCATACAAATGTATCATCCCGCCTACCTTAGAAATCGTGTAATAACACCAATATGCCCAATGACATCATTCCCAAATTTTGTATTTAGTAAACGTATAGTTAGACTAAGTTTTGAACAAAAACTTGGAAGTCTGGCATCTCCCCTTCTGGTACCTCCCATACAAATGTACCATCCCGCCTACCTTTGAAATCGTCTAATAACACCAATATTCCCATTGACAGCTTGCCCAAATTTTGTATTTAGTAAACGTATAGTTAGACTAAGTTTTGAACAAAAACTTGGAAGTCTGGCTACTCCCCTTCTGGTACCTCCCATACAAATGTACCATCCCGCCTACCTTAGAAATCGTGTAATAACACCAATATGCCCAATGACATCATTCCCAAATTTTGTATTTAGTAAACGTATAGTTAGACTAAGTTTTGAACAAAAACTTGGAAGTCTGGCATCTCCCCTTCTGGTACCTCCCATACAAATGTACCATCCCGCCTACCTTAGAAATCGTGCAATAACACCAATATGCCCAATGACATCTTCCCCAAATTTTGTATTTAGTAAACGTATAGCTGGACTAAGTTTAGGACAAAAACTTGGAAGTCTGGCTACTCCCCTTCTGGTACCTCCCATACAAATGTACCATCCCGCCTACCTTAGAAATCGTGTAATAACACCAATATGCCCAATGACATCATTCCCAAATTTTGTATTTAGTAAACGTATAGTTAGACTAAGTTTTGAACAAAAACTTGGAAGTCTGGCATCTCCCCTTCTGGTACCTCCCATACAAATGTACCATCCCGCCTACCTTAGAAATCGTGCAATAACACCAATATGCCCAATGACATCTTCCCCAAATTTTGTATTTAGTAAACGTATAGCTGGACTAAGTTTAGGACAAAAACTTGGAAGTCTGGCTACTCCCCTTCTGGTACCTCCCATACAAATGTACCATCCCGCCTACCTTAGAAATCGTGCAATAACACCAATATGCCCAATGACATCTTCCCCAAATTTTGTATTTAGTAAACGTATAGCTGGACTAAGTTTAGGACAAAAACTTGGAAGTCTGGCAACTCCCCTTCTGGTATCTCCCATACAAATGTACCATCCCGCCTACCTTAGAAATCGTGTAATAACACCAAAATATTTAGTAAACGCATAGTTAGACTAAGTTTTGGACAAAAACTTGGAAGTCTGGCAACTCCCCTTCTGGTACCTCCCATACAAATGTACCATCCCGCCTACCTTAGAAATCGTGTAATAACACCAATATGCCCAATGACATCATTCCCAAATTTTGTATTTAGTAAACGTATAGTTAGACTAAGTTTTGAACAAAAACTTGGAAGTCTGGCATCTCCCCTTCTGGTACCTCCCATACAAATGTACCATCCCGCCTACCTTTGAAATCGTCTAATAACACCAATATTCCCATTGACATCTTGCCCAAATTTTGTATTTAGTAAACGTATAGTTAGACTAAGTTTTGAACAAAAACTTGGAAGTCTGGCATCTCCCCTTCTGGTACCTCCCATACAAATGTACCATCCCGCCTACCTTAGAAATCGTGCAATAACACCAATATGCCCAATGACATCTTCCCCAAATTTTGTATTTAGTAAACGTATAGCTGGACTAAGTTTAGGACAAAAACTTGGAAGTCTGGCTACTCCCCTTCTGGTACCTCCCATACAAATGTACCATCCCGCCTACATTAGAAATCGTTTAATAACACCAATATGCCCAATGACATCTTGCCCAAATTTTGTATTTAGTAAACGTATGGTTAGGCTAAGTTTTGGACAAAAACTTGGAACTCTGGCAACTCCCCTTCTGGTACCTCCCATACAAATGTGCCATCTCGCCTACCTTAGAAATCGTGTAATAACACCAAAATATTTAGTAAACGTATAGTTAGACTAAGTTTTGGACAAAACTTGGAAGTCTGGCAACTCCCCTTCTGGTACCTCCCATGCAAATGTACCATCCCGCCTACCTTAGAAATCGGGTAATAACACCAAAATATTTGGTAAACGCATAGTTAGACTAAGTTTTGGACAAAAACTTGGAAGTCTGGCACCTCCCCTTCTGGTACCTCCCATACAAATGTACCATCCAGCCTACCTTAGAAATCGTGTAATAAGGTAATAATTCCCAAATTTTGTATTTAGTAAACGTATAGTTAGACTAAGTTTTGGACAAAAACTTGGAAGTCTGGCAACTCCCCTTCTGGTATCTCCCATACAAATGTACCATCCCGCCTACCTTAGAAATCGTGTAATAACACCAAAATATTTGGTAAACGCATAGTTAGACTAAGTTTTGGACAAAAACTTGGAAGTCTGGCAACTCCCCTTCTGGTACCTCCCATACAAATGTACCATCCAGCCTACCTTAGAAATCGTGTAATAACACCAATATGCCCAATGACATCATTCCCAAATTCTGTATTTAGTAAACGTATAGTTAGACTAAGTTTTGGACAAAAACTTGGAAGTCTGGCAACTCCCCTTCTGGTACCTCCCATACAAATGTACCATCCCGCCTACCTTAGAAATCGTGTAATAACACCAATATGGCCAATGACATCATTCCCAAATTTTGTATTTAGTAAACGTATAGCTAGACTAAGTTTTGGACAAAAACTTGGAAGTCTGGCAACTCCCCTTCTGGTACCTCCCATACAAATGTACCATCCCGCCTACCTTAGAAATCGTATAATAACACCAATATGCCCAATGACATCATTCCCAAATTTTGTATTTAGTAAACGTATAGTTAGACTAAGTTTTGAACAAAAACTTGGAAGTCTGGCATCTCCCCTTCTGGTACCTCCCATACAAATGTACCATTCCGCCTACCTTTGAAATCGTCTAATAACACCAATATTCCCAATGACATCTTGCCCAAATTTTGTATTTAGTAAAGGTATAGTTAGACTAAGTTTTGAACAAAAACTTGGAAGTCTGGCATCTCCCCTTCTGGTACCTCCCATACAAATGTACCATCCCGCCTACCTTAGAAATCGTGCAATAACACCAATATGCCCAATGACATCTCCCCAAATTTTGTATTTAGTAAACGTATAGCTGGACTAAGTTTAGGACAAAAACTTGGAAGTCTGGCTACTCCCCTTCTGGTACCTCCCATACAAATGTACCATCCCGCCTACCTTAGAAATCGTGTAATAACACCAATATGCCCAATGACAACTTGCCCAAATTTTGTATTTAGTAAACGTATGGTTAGACTAAGTTTTTGACAAAAACTTGGAAGTCTGGCATCTCCCCTTCTGGTACCTCCCATACAAATGTGCCATCTCGCCTACCTTAGAAATCGTGTAATAACACCAAAATATTTAGTAAACGTATAGTTAGACTACGTTTTGGACAAAACTTGGAAGTCTGGCAACTCCCCTTCTGGTACCTCCCATACAAATGTACCATCCCGCCTACATTAGAAATCGGGTAATAACACCAATATTCCCAATGACATCATTCCCAAATTTTGTATTTAGTAAGCGTATAGTTAGACTAAGTTTTGGACAAAAACTTGGAAGTCTGGCAACTCCCCTTCTGGTATCTCCCATACAAATGTACCATCCCGCCTACCTTAGAAATCCTGTAATAACACCAAAATATTTGGTAAACGCATAGTTAGACTAAGTTTTGGACAAAAACTTGGAAGTCTGGCAACTCCCCTTCTGGTACCTCCCATACAAATGTACCATCCAGCCTACCTTAGAAATCGTGTAATAACACCAATATGCCCAATGACATCCTTCCCAAATTTTGTATTTAGTAAACGTATAGTTAGACTAAGTTTTGGACAAAAACTTGGAAGTCTGACAACTCCCCTTCTGGTACCTCCCATACAAATGTACCATCCCGCCTACCTTAGAAATCGTGTAATAACACCAATATGCCCAATGACATCATTCCCAAATTTTGTATTTAGTAAACGTATAGTTAGACTAAGTTTTGGACAAAAACTTGGAAGTCTGGCAACTCCCCTTCTGGTACCTCCCATACAAATGTACCATCCCGCCTACCTTAGAAATCGTATAATATCACCAATATGCCAAATGAAATCTTGCCCAAATTTTGTATTTAGTAAACGTATAGTTAGGTTAAGTATTGGACAGAAACTTGGCAGTGTGGCAACTCCCCTTCTGGTACGTCCCATACAAATGTACCATCCCGCCTACCTTTGAAATCGTCTAATAACACCAATATGCCCAATGACACCTTACCCAAATTTTGTATTTAGTAAACGTATACTTCAACTAAGTTTTGGACAAAAACTTGGATGTCTGGCAACTCCCCTTCTGGTACCTCCCATACAAATATACCATCCCGCCTACCTTAGAAATCGTGTAATAACACCAATATGCCCAATGACATCTTGCCCAAATTTTGTATTTAGTAAAAGTATAGCTAGGCTAAGTTTAGGACAAAAACTTGGAATTCTGGCAACTCCCCTTCTGGTACCTCCCATACAAATGTACCATCCCGCCTACCTTAGAAATCGTGTAATAACACCAATATGCCCAATGACATCTTGCCCAAATTTAGTAAACGTATAGTTAGACTAAGTTTTGGACAAAAACTTGGAAGTCTGGCAACTCCCCTTCTGGTACCTCCCATACAAATGTACCATCCCGCCTACCTTAGAAATCGTGTAATAACACCAATATGCCCAATGACATCTTACCCAAATTTTGTATTTAGTAAACGTATAGCTAGACTAAGTTTAGGACAAAAACTTGGAAGTCTGGCTACTCCCCTTCTGGTACCTCCCATACAAATGTACCATCCCGCCTACCTTAGAAATCGTGTAATAACACCAATATGCCAAATGACATCTTGCCCAAATTTTGTATTTAGTAAACGTATAGTTAGAATAAGTATTGGACAGAAACTTGGCAGTGTGGAAACTCCCCTTCTGGTACCTCCCATACAAATGTACCATCCCGCCTACCTTAGAAATCGTGTAATAACACCAATATGCCCAACGACATCTTGCCCAAATTTTGTATTTTGTAAACGTATAGTTAGACTAAGTTTTGGACAAGAACTTGGAAGTCTGGCAACTCCCCTTCTGGTACCTCCCATACAAATGTACCATCCCGCCTACCTTAGAAATCGTGTAATAACACCAATATGCCCAATTACATCTTGCCCAAATTTTGTATTTAGTAAACGTATAGTTCAACTAAGTTTTGGACAAAAACTTGGAAGTCTGGCAACTCCCCTTCTGGTACCTCCCATACAAATGTACCATCCCGCCCACCTTTGAAATCGTCTAATAACACCAATTTGCCATATTGCCCAAATTTTGTATTTAGTAAACGTATAGCTAGACTAAGTTTAGGACAAAAACTTGGAAGTCTGGCTACTCCCCTTCTGGTACCTCCCATACAAATGTACCATCCCGCCTACCTTAGAAATCGTGTAATAACACCAATATGCCCAATGACATCTTGCCCAAATTTAGTAAACGTATAGTTAGACTAAGTTTTGGACAAAAACTTGGAAGTCTGGCAACTCCCCTTCTGGTACCTCCCATACAAATGTACCATCCCGCCCACCTTTGAAATCGTCTAATAACACCAATTTGCCATATTGCCCAAATTTTGTATTTAGTAAACGTATAGCTAGACTAAGTTTAGGACAAAAACTTGGAAGTCTGGCTACTCCCCTTCTGGTACCTCCCATACAAATGTACCATCCCGCCTACCTTAGAAATCGTGTAATAACACCAATATGCCCAATGACATCTTGCCCAAATTTAGTAAACGTATAGCTAGACTAAGTTTAGGACAAAAACTTGGAAGTCTGGCTACTCCCCTTCTGGAATCTCCCATACAAATGTACCATCCCGCCTACCTTTGAAATCGTCTAATAACACCAATATGCCCAATGACATCTTGCCCAAATTTTGTATTTAGTAAACGTATAGTTAGACTAAGTTTTGGACAAAAACTCGGAAGTCTGGCGACTCCCCTTCTGGTACCTCCCATACATATGTACCATCCCGCCTACCTTAGAAATCGTGTAATAACACCAATATGCCCAATGACATCTTGCCCAAATTTAGTAAACGTATAGTTAGACTAAGTTTTGGACAAAAACTTGGAAGTCTGGCAACTCCCCTTCTGGTATCTCCCATACAAATGTACCATCCCGCCTACCTTTGAAATCGTCTAATAACACCAATATGCCCAATGACATCTTGCCCAAATTTTGTATTTAGTAAACGTATAGTTAGACTAAGTTTTGGACAAAAACTCGGAAGTCTGGCGACTCCCCTTCTGGTACCTCCCATACAAATGTACCATCCCGCCTACCTTAGAAATCGTGTAATAACACCAATATGCCCAACGACATCTTGCCCAAATTTTGTATTTAGTAAACGTATAGTTTAACTAAGTTTTGGACAAAAACTTGGAAGTCTGGCAACTCCCCTTCTGGTACCTCCCATACATATGTACCATCCCGCCTACCTTAGAAATCGTGTAATAACACCAATATGCCCAACGACATCTTGCCCAAATTTTGTATTTAGTAAAAGTATAGCTAGACTAAGTTTAGGACAAAAACTTGGAATTCTGGCAACTCCCCTTCTGGTACCTCCCATACAAATGTACCATCCCGCCTACCTTAGAAATCGTGTAATAACACCAATATGCCCAATGACATCTTTCCCAAATTTTGTATTTAGTAAACGTATAGTTAGACTAAGTTTTGGACAAAAACTTGGAAGTCTGGCAACTCCCCTTCTGGTACCTCCCATACAAATGTACCATCTCGCCTACCTTAGAAATCGTGTAATAACACCAATATGACCAACGCGATCTTGCCCAAATTCTGTATTTAGTAAATCTATAGCTAGGCAAAGTTTTGGACAAAAACTTGGAAGTCTGGCAACTCCCCTTCTGGTACCTCCCATACAAATGTACCATCCCGCCTACCTTTGAAATCGTCTAATAACACCAATATGCCATCTTGCCCAAATTTTGTATTTAGTAAACGTATAGCTAAACTAAGTTTAGGACAAAAACTTGGAAGTCTGGCTGCTCCCCTTCTGGTACCTCCCATACATATGTACCATCCCGCCTACCTTAGAAATCGTGTAATAACACCAATATGCCCAATGACATCTTGCCCAAATTTAGTAAACGTATAGTTAGACTAAGTTTTGGACAAAAACTTGGAAGTCTGGCAACTCCCCTTCTGGTACCTCCCATACAAATGTACCATCCCGCCTACCTTTGAAATCATCTAATAACACCAATATGCCATCTTGCCCAAATTTTGTATTTAGTAAACGTATAGCTAGACTAAGTTTAGGACAAAAACTTGGAAGTCTGGCTACTCCCCTTCTGGTACCTCCCATACAAATGTACCATCCCGCCTACCTTAGAAATCGTGTAATAACACCAATATGCCCAATGACATCTTACCCAAATTTTGTATTTAGTAAACGTATAGTTAGTCTAAGTTTTGGACAAAAACTTGGAAGTCTGGCAACTCCCCTTCTGGTACCTCCCATACAAATGTACCATCCCGCCTACCTTTGAAATCGTCTAATAACACCAATATGCCCAAATTTTGTATTTAGTAAACGTATAGTTAGACTAAGTTTTGGACAAAAACTTGGAAGTCTGGCAACTCCCCTTCTGGTACCTCCCATACAAATGTACCATCCCGCCTACCTTAGAAATCGTGTAATAACACCAATATGCCCAATGACATCTTGCCCAAATTTAGTAAACGTATAGTTAGACTAAGTTTTGGACAAAAACTTGGAAGTCTGGCTACTCCCCTTCTGGTACCTCCCATACAAATGTACCATCCCGCCTACCTTAGAAATCGTGTAATAACACCAATATGCCCAACGACATCTTGCCCAAATTTTGTATTTTGTAAACGTATAGTTAGACTAAGTTTTGGACAAAAACTTGGAAGTCTGGCAACTCCCCTTCTGGTACCTCCCATACAAATGTACCATCCCGCCTACCTTTGAAATCGTCTAATAACACCAATATGCCCAATGACATCTTGCCCAAATTTAGTAAACGTATAGTTAGACTAAGTTTTGGACAAAAACTTGGAAGTCTGGCAACTCCCCTTCTGGTACCTCCCATACAAATGTACCATCCCGCCTACCTTAGAAATCGTGTAATAACACCAATATGCCCAATGACATCTTGCCCAAATTTAGTAAACGTATAGTTAGACTAAGTTTTGGACAAAAACTTGGAAGTCTGGCAACTCCCCTTCTGGTACCGCCCATACAAATGTACCATCCCGCCTACCTTTGAAATCGTCTAATAACACCAATATGCCCAATGACATCTTGCCCAAATTTTGTATTTAGTAAACGTATAGCTAGACTAAGTTTAGGACAAAAACTTGGAAGTCTGGCTACTCCCCTTCTGGTACATCCCATACAAATGTACCATCCCGCCTACCTTAGAAATCGTGTAATAACACCAATATGCCCAATAACATCTTGCCCAAATTTAGTAAACGTATAGTTAGACTAAGTTTTGGACAAAAACTTGGAATTCTGGCAACTCCCCTTCTGGTACCTCCCATACAAATGTACCATCCCGCCTACCTTAGAAATCGTGTAATAACACCAATATGCCCAATGACATCTTTCCCAAATTTTGTATTTAGTAAACGTATAGTTATACTAAGTTTTGGACAAAAACTTGGAAGTCTGGCAAATCCCCTTCTGGTACCTCCCATACAAATGTACCATCCCGCCTACCTTAGAAATCGTGTAATAACACCAATATGCCCAATGACATCTTGCCCAAATTTTGTATTTAGTAAACGTATAGTTATACTAAGTTTTGGACAAAAACTTGGAAGTCTGGCAAATCCCCTTCTGGTACCTCCCATACAAATGTACCATCCCGCCTACCTTAGAAATCGTGTAATAACACCAATATGCCCAATGACATCTTGCCCAAATTTAGTAAACGTATAGTTAGACTAAGTTTTGGACAAAAACTTGGAATTCTGGCAACTCCCCTTCTGGTACCTCCCATACAAATGTACCATCCCGCCTACCTTAGAAATCGTGTAATAACACCAATATGCCCAATGACATCTTGCCCAAATTTTGTATTTAGTAAACGTATAGCTAGACTAAGTTTACGACAAAAACTTGGAAGTCTGGCAACTTCCCTTCTGGTACCTCCCATACAAAAGTACCATCCCGCCTACCTTTGAAATCGTGTAATAACACCAATATGCCAAATGACATCTTGCCCAAATTTTGTATTTAGTAAACGTATAGTTAGAATAAGTATTGGACAGAAACTTGGCAGTGTGGCAACTCCCCTTCTGGTACGTCCCATACAAATGTGCCATCTCGCATAGTCTGGAAGTCGGGCAACTTCCGTTCTGGTACCTCCCATAAAATTTTCGAGAAACAACTCTGCTTTCTATTCGTCCTTTCTGTAAAAACGTGTAATATAATATTTATACCCTCACCATACGGGTAGGAGGGTATTTATCATTTGATACGGCTCAAAAGTGTAACACATAGAAATATTCACATTAGAACCCAAGGCTCTTTGAACCAAATTCGATTGAGCCATGTACGCCCGCTGTCCTGCTGGTACGCACGATAACTTTCGAAAGAGTTAAATAATCGCTTTGAAATTTGGCATTGGTTAATATCTTCCCAAAACTGCTTATGGGATTTCATATGGGCTATGGCCACACCCCTTCGGTTACCTCCCATACAAATGTACCATCCCGCCTACCTTAGAAATCGTGTAATAACACCAATATGCAAAATGACATCTTTCCCAAATTTTGTATTTAGTAAACGTATAGTTATACTAAGTTTTGGACAAAAACTTGGACGTCTGGCAACTCCCCTTCTGGTACCTCCCATACAAATGTACCATCCCGCCTACCTTTGAAATCGTCTAATAACACCAATATGCCCAATGACAACTTGCCCAAATTATGTATTTAGTAAACGTATAGCTAGACTAAGTTTACGACAAAAACTTGGAAGTCTGGCAACTTCCCTTCTGGTACCTCCCATACAAATGTATAATCCCGCCTACCTTTGAAATCGTGTAATAACACCAATATGCCCAATGACAACTTGCCCAAATTATGTATTTAGTAAACGTATAGTTAGACTAAGTTTTGGACAAAAATTTGGAAGTCTGGCAAATCCCCTTCTGGTACCTCCCATACAAATGTACCATCCCGCCTACCTTAGAAATCGTGTAATAACACCAATATGCCCAATGACATCTTTCCCAAATTTTGTATTTAGTAAACGTATAGTTCTACTAAGTTTTGGACAAAAACTTGGAAGTCTGGCAAATCCCCTTCTGGTACCTCCCATACAAATGTACCATCCCGCCTACGTTTGAAATCGTCTAATAACACCAATATGCCCAATGACAACTTGCCCAAATTATGTATTTAGTAAACGTATAGTTATACTAAGTTTAGGACAAAAACTTGGAAGTCTGGCTACTCCCCTTCTGGTACATCCCATACAAATGTACCATCCCGCCTACCTTTGAAATCGTCTAATAACACCAATATGCCCAATGAGAACTTGCCCAAATTATGTATTTAGTAAACGTATAGTTAGACTAAGTTTTGGGCAAAAATTTGGAAGTCTGGCAAATCCCCTTCTGGTACCTCCCATACAAATGTACCATCCCGCCTACCTTAGAAATCGTGTAATAACACCAATATGCAAAATGACATCTTTCCCAAATTTTGTATTTAGTAAACGTATAGTTATACTAAGTTTTGGACAAAAACTTGGACGTCTGGCAACTTCCCTTCTGGTACCTCCCATACAAAAGTACCATCCCGCCTACCTTTGAAATCGTGTAATAACACCAATATGCCCAATGACATCTTTCCCAAATTTTGTATTTAGTAAACGTATAGTTATACTAAGTGTTGGACAAAAACTTGGAAGTCTGGCAACTCCCCTTCTGGTACCTCCCATACAAATGTACCATCCCGCCTACCTTAGAAATCGTGTAATAACACCAATATGCCCAATGACATCTTACACAAATATTGTATTTAGTAAACGTATAGCTAGAGTAAGTTTAGGACAAAAACATGGAAGTCTGGCAACTCCCCTTCTGGTACCTCCAATACAAATGTACCATCCCGCCTACCTTTGAAATCGTCTAATAACACCAATATGCCCAATGACAACTTGCCCAAATTATGTATTTAGTAAACGTATAGCTAGACTAAGTTTACGACAAAAACTTGGAAGTCTGGCAACTTCCCTTCTGGTACCTCCCATACAAATGTATAATCCCGCCTACCTTTGAAATCGTGTAATAACACCAATATGCCCAATGACATCTTTCCCAAATTTTGTATTTAGTAAACGTATAGTTATACTAAGTTTTGGACAAAAACTTGGAAGTCTGGCAAATCCTCTTCTGGTACCTCCCATACAAATGTACCATCCCGCCTACCTTTGAAATCGTCTAATAACACCAATATGCCCAATGACAACTTGCCCAAATTATGTATTTAGTAAACGTATAGTTATACTAAGTTTTGGACAAAAACATGGAAGTCTGGCAACTCCCCTTCTGGTACCTCCAATACAAATGTACCATCGCGCCTACCTTAGAAATCGTGTAATAACACCAATATGCCCAATGACATCTTGCCCAAATTTTGTATTTAGTAAACGTATAGCTAGACTAAGTTTACGACAAAAACTTGGAAGTCTGGCAACTTCCCTTCTGGTACCTCCCATACAAAAGTACCATCCCGCCTACCTTAGAAATCGTGTAATAACACCAATATGCCCAATGACATCTTACCCAAATATTGTATTTAGTAAACGTATAGTTATACTAAGTTTTGGACAAAAACATGGAAGTCTGGCAACTCCCCTTCTGGTACCTCCAATACAAATGTACCATCGCGCCTACCTTAGAAATCGTGTAATAACACCAATATGCCCAATGACATCTTGCCCAAATTTTGTATTTAGTAAACGTATAGCTAGACTAAGTTTACGACAAAAACTTGGAAGTCTGGAAACTCCCCTTCTGGTACCTCCCATACAAATGTACCATCCCGCCTACCTTAGAAATCGTGTAATAACACCAATATGCCCAATGACATCTTACCCAAATATTGTATTTAGTAAACGTATAGCTAGACTAAGTTTAGGACAACAACTTGGAAGTCTGGCAACTCCCCTTCTGGTACCTCCCATACAAATGTACCATCCCGCCTACCTTTGAAATCGTCTAATAACTCCAATATGCCCAATGACAACTTGCCCAAATTATGTATTTAGTAAACCTATAGCTAGACTAAGTTTACGACAAAACTTGGAAGTCTGGCAACTTCCCTTCTGGTACCTCCCATACAAATGTATAATCCCGCCTACCTTTGAAATCGTGTAATAACACCAATATGCCCAATGACATCTTTCCCAAATTTTGTATTTAGTAAACGTATAGTTATACTAAGTTTTGGACAAAAACTTGGAAGTCTGGCAAATCCCCTTCTGGTACCTCCCATACAAATGTACCATCCCGCCTACCTTTGAATTCGTCTAATAACACCAATATGCCCAATGACAACTTGCCCAAATTATGTATTTAGTCAATTCAATTCAATTCAATCTTTATTTCATAATATTAAAGTACATTACAATTGCGCTATTCAACGAGAGTTTAGGTTACATGTAAATACCTGTTCTGCTCTATTATTAGTTTTGTATTTTTATTATTTAATGTGCGTTTAAGAATATTTTAACTTTAAGGAAAATTTACAAAAAACCTCTATAAAGCAAAAAAAAAAAAAAGATTTTATATTTTAAATAAAATTGCAAGATTGTTAGAGTATATAAAAAAAATGTAAATGCTATGTGACGAGTTCGTTCACGTGGTTGAACTCTGATGCTAGACATTTAGTAACGAATCTATTTCTAAGACAGTTTGCTCTATCTTGAACCAATTCGATATTATCGAATCCATGTAATCTTAGAGTAGAGAAATAACGTGGCAAATTATAAATCATTTTCAGCACCTTGTTCTGTTCAATTTGTAGTCGTTTGATGTGACAGCTTGCTATGTTACTCCACACTGGGGCAGCGTATAATAATATTGATTGAAAAATTACTTTAAATATCATAATCTTATTACCGAGGCAGAGGCGAGAGTTTCGGTTTATAAAAGGATATAAAATCCTGATAGTACGCTTGACTTTATCAACAACATAGGAAATGTGACATTTAAAAGTTATTCTTGTGTCCAGTATCATTCCGAGGTATTTGACTTTTTCTGCCCAAAGAATTTCATTGTTGCCGGAACGAATGCACCTTTGAGGAATATAACAAGTCTTCCTTTTCCTAGTGAAGTATATCGCTTGAGTTTTTTCCGCATTCAGCCTAATATTCCATTTTGAGAAATAATTTTTAACAATAACAAGCGCAGATTCAAGGTTAGATATAACATCCTCCGCGTATACATCGGAATTCAGAATTGCGGTATCGTCAGCAAATATGGAGAAGATGCAGTTGTCAACCTGGGGGAAATCTGAAGTGAATATATTATATAGGATCGGAGATAAACATGAGCCTTGGGGACAGCCAGCTTGAACATGGATGATGTCGGACGATGTGCTTCCTATATGTACTTTATATGATCGGTGATTTAAAAAACTGTTTATAATGTTTATAAGGGGATTTGGAAAATTGAGTTGAATCATTTTATACACGAGCGCCTTATGCCAAACAGAGTCAAATGCAGCTCTTATGTCAAGAAGTATCATGCCAGTAGAGTTTCCCTGTGAAAAATTTGATTTTATGATATTCTTTATCCTTGTTAAGGGATGCAATGTGCTTAGACCGGGCCTAAAACCGAATTGTTGGGGAGGCAGAATGTTATTATCATATGTATACTCTTCAAGTTTATCCTTCACAACTTTTTCCAGAAGTTTGCTAAGAGAAGACAAAAGACTAATAGGCCTATATGAAGAAGGTGAGTCTGCAGGTTTATTGGGTTTACATATGGGTATCACTTTTGCTTCCTTCCATAATTTGGGGAAATAACAAGACTTCAAACATGAATTAATAATTAGTTTTAAAACAACTACTCCATTTTTTGGGAAATTTTTGAGGCATTTGTTGGTAATACCGTCCAATCCAGGAGATTTTTTAGATTTCAACGATTTAATTACCCATACAAAAGTACCATCCCGCCTACCTTTGAAATCGTGTAATAACACCAATATGCCCAATGACATCTTTCCCAAATTTTGTATTTAGTAAACGTATAGTTATACTAAGTTTTGGACAAAAACTTGGAAGTCTGGCAACTCCCCTTCTGGTACCTCCCATACAAATGTACCATCCCGCCTACCTTAGAAATCGTGTAATAACACCAATATGCCCAACGGCATCTTGCCCAAATTTTGTATTTTGTAAACGTATAGTTAGACTAAGTTTTGGACAAAAACGTGGAAGTCTGGCAACTCCCCTTCTGGTACCTCCCATACAAATGTACCATCCCGCCTACCTTTGAAATCGTCTAATAACACCAATATGCCATCTTGCCCAAATTTTGTATTTAGTAAACGTATAGCTAGACTAAGTTTAGGACAAAAACTTGGAAGTCTGGCTACTCCCCTTCTGGTACCTCCCATACAAATGTACCATCCCGCCTACCTTAGAAATCGTGTAATAACACCAATATGCGAAATGACAACTTCCCTTCTGGTACCTCCCATACAAAAGTACCATCCCGCCTACCTTTGAAATCGTGTAATAACACCAATATGCCCAATGACATCTTGCCCAAATTTTGTATTTAGTAAACGTATAGTTCAACTAAGTTTTGGACAAAAACTTGGAAGTCTGGCAACTCCCCTTCTGGTACCTCCCATACAAATGTACCATCCCGCCTACCTTAGAAATCGTGTAATAACACCAATATGCCCAATTACATCTTGCCCAAATTTTGTATTTAGTAAACGTATAGTTCAACTAAGTTTTGGACAAAAACTTAGAAGTCTGGCAACTCCCCTTCTGGTACCTCCCATACAAATGTACCATCCCGCCTACCTTTGAAATCGTCTAATAACACCAATATGCCATCTTGCCCAAATTTTGTATTTAGTAAACGTATAGCTAGACTAAGTTTAGGACAAAAACTTGGAAGTCTGGCTACTCCCCTTCTGGTACCTCCCATACAAATGTACCATCCCGCCTACCTTAGAAATCGTGTAATAACACCAATATGCCCAATGACATCTTGCCCAAATTTAGTAAACGTATAGTTATACTAAGTTTTGGACAAAAACTTGGAAGTCTGGCAACTCCCCTTCTGGTACCTCCCATACAAATGTACCATCCCGCCTACCTTAGAAATCGTGTAGTAACACCAATATGCCCAATGACATCTTACCCAAATTTTGTATTTAGTAAACGTATAGCTAGACTAAGTTTAGGACAAAAACTTGGAAGTCTGGCTACTCCCCTTCTGGTACCTCCCATACAAATGTACCATCCCACCTACCTTAGAAATCGTGTAATAACACCAATATGCCAAATGACATCTTGCCCAAATTTTGTATTTAGTAAACGTATAGTTAGAATAAGTATTGGACAGAAACTTGGCAGTGTGGCAACTCCCCTTCTGGTACGTCCCATACAAATGTGCCATCTCGCATAGTCTGGAAGTCAGGCAACTTCCGTTCTGGTACCTCCCATAAAATTTTCGAGAAACAACTCTGCTATCTATTCGTCCTTTCTGTAAAAACGTGTAATACAATATTTATACCCTCACCATACGGGAAGGAGGGTATACAGGGTTGCCCATATTCGACGGACCCATGTTTTTTTAAATCGACGAGGCTTGTCCACAGACAACAATCTTTGCGTCAATTGAATTTTGTACGGGAACAAATGCAAATCAACGCGAATAATCCGTTGTAAAGTGGACCGAGCCATGCCCAACTGCTGAGAACGGCGTTTTTGGGATGTTCTTGGGGACCTCTCAACACTGGCTCGTACGGCAGCGATATTCTCGGCCGATCGCCTTGGCCGACTTTTCGGATTAGAAAGAGCCTCACCAGTCGAAAATTTTTCGTATAAACGCTTAATGGTGTTCTTAGAAGGCGCACTTCTCACATTTTTTAATATTTTAAAAGCACGTTGAGTTTTCACAATTGACTTGTTCTACTGAATGTAAATTTCAACTATTTCAGAGCGCTCGGGTGGCGTGTATTGTTGCATGGTAAAAATCTGCTTGGACTGACGCTTCAAACGCGGTATGTCATTAAGCGATCTGACATCTCTGTCAAAAGTTATGGCGTTGCCAGATGGGTCCGTCGAATATGGGCAACCCGGTATATCATTTGATACGGCTCAAAAGTGTAACACATAGAACTATTCATATTAGAACCCAAGGCTCTTTGAACCAAATTCGATTCATGACTTTCTAAATCGTTTGAGCCATGTACGCCCGCTGTCCTGCTGGTACGCACGATAACTTTCGAAAGAGTTAAATAATCGCTTTGAAATTTGGCATTGGTTAATATCTTCCCAAAACTGCTTATGGGATTTCATATGGGCTATGGCCACACCCCTTCTGGTACCTCCCATACAAATGTACCATCCCGCCTACCTTAGAAATCGTGTAATAACACCAAAATGCCCAATGACATCTTGCCCAAATTTAGTAAACGTATAGTTCGACTAAGTTTTGGACAAAAACTTGGAAGTCTGGCAACTCCCCTTCTGGTACCTCCCATACAATGTACCATCCCGCCTACCTTAGAAATCGTGTAATAACACCAATATGCCCAATGACATCTTGCCCAAATTTTGTATTTAGTAAACGTATAGCTAGACTAAGTTTAGGACAAAAACTTGGAAGTCTGGCAACTCCCCTTCTGGTACCTCCCATACAAATGTACCATCCCATCGTGTAATAACACCAATATGCCCAATGACATCTTTCCCAAATTTTGTATTTAGTAAACGTATAGTTAGACTAAGTTTTGGACAAAAACTTGGAAGTCTGGCAACTCCCCTTCTGGTACCTCCCATACAAATGTACCATCCCGCCTACCTTCGAAATCGTGTATCGTAACACTAATATGCCCAACGACATCTTGCCCATATTTTGTATTTTGTAAACGTATAGTTAGACTAAGTTTTGGACAAAAACTTGGAAGTCTGGCAACTCCCCTTCTGGTACCTCCCATACAAATGTACCATCCCGCCTACCTTAGAAATCGTGTAATAACACCAATATGCCCAATTACATCTTGCCCAAATTTTGTATTTAGTAAACGTATAGTTCAACTAAGTTTTGGACAAAAACTTGGAAGTCTGGCTACTCCCATTCTGGTACCTCCCATACAAATGTACCATCCCGCCTACCTTTGAAATCGTCTAATAACAACAATATGCCATCTTGCCCAAATTTTGTATTTAGTAAACGTATAGCTAGACTAAGTTTAGGACAAAAACTTGGAAGTCTGGCTACCTTAGAAATCGTGTAATAACACCAATATACCCAATGACATCTTACCCAAATTTAGTAAACGTATAGTTCGACTAAGTTTTGGACAAAAACTTGAAAGTCTGGCAACTCCCCTTCTTGTACCTCCCATACAAATGTACCATCCCGCCTACCTTTGAAATCGTCTAATAACACCAATATGCCCAATGACACCTTGCCCAAATTTTGTATTTAGTAAACGTATAGTTCAACTAAGTTTTGGACAAAAACTTGGAAGTCTGGCAACTCCCCTTCTGGTACCTCCCATACAAATGTACCATCCCGCCTACCTTTGAAATCGTCTAATAACACCAATATGCCCAATGACATCTTGCCCAAATTTTGTATTTAGTAAACGTATAGCTAGACTAAGTTTACGATAAAAACTTGGAAGTCTGGCAACTTCCCTTCTGGTACCTCCCATACAAAAGTACCATCCCGCCTACCTTTGAAATCGTGTAATAACACCAATATGCCCAATGACATCTTGCCCAAATTTTGTATTTAGTAAACGTATAGTTATACTAAGTTTTGGACAGAAACTTGGAAGTCTGGCAACTCCCCTTCTGGTACCTCCCATACAAATGTACCATCCCGCCTACCTTAGAAATCGTGTAATAACACCAATATGCCCAATGACATCTTACCCAAATATTGTATTTAGTAAACGTATAGCTAGACTAAGTTTAGGACAAAAACTTGGAAGTCTGGCAACTCCCCTTCTGGTACCTCCCATACAAATGTACCATCCCGCCTACCTTTGAAATCGTCTAATAACACCAATATGCCCAATGACAACTTGCCCAAATTATGTATTTAGTAAACGTATAGCTAGACTAAGTTTACAACAAAAACTTGGAAGTCTGGCAACTTCCCTTCTGGTACCTCCCATACAAATGTATTATCCCGCCTACCTTTGAAATCGTGTAATAACACCAATATGCCCAATGACATCTTTCCCAAATTTTGTATTTAGTAAACGTATAGTTATACTAAGTTTTGGACAAAAACATGGAAGTCTGGCAAATCCCCTTCTGGTACCTCCCATACAAATGTACCATCCCGCCTACCTTTGAATTCGTCTAATAACACCAATATGCCCAATGACAACTTGCCCAAATTATGTATTTAGTAAACGTATAGTTATACTAAGTTTTGGACAAAAACTTGGAAGTCTGGCAACTCCCCTTCTGGTACCTCCAATACAAATGTACCATCGCGCCTACCTTTGAAATCGTCTAATAACACCAATATGCCCAATGACATCTTTCCCAAATTTTGTATTTAGTAAACGTATAGTTATACTAAGTTTTGGACAAAAACTTGGAAATCTGGCAACTCCCCTTCTGGTACCTCCCGTACAAATGTACCATCCCGCCTACCTTAGAAATCGTGTAATAACACCAATATGCCCAATGACATCTTTCCCAAATTTTGTATTTAGTAAACGTATAGTTATACTAAGTTTTGGACAAAAACTTGGAAGTCTGGCAAATCCTCTTCTGGTACCTCCTATACAAATGTACCATCCCGCCTACCTTAAAAATCGTGTAATAACACCAATATGCCCAATGACATCTTGCCCAAATTTTGTATTTAGTAAACGTATAGCTAGACTAAGTTTACGACAAAAACTTGGAAGTCTGGCAACTTCCCTTCTGGTACCTCCCATACAAAAGTACCATCCCGCCTACCTTTGAAATCGTGTAATAACACCAATATGCCCAATGACATCTTTCCCAATTTTTTTATTTAGTAAACGTATAGTTATACTAAGTTTTGGACAAAAACTTGGAAGTCTGGCAACTCCCCTTCTGGTACCTCCCATACAAATGTACCATCCCGCCTACCTTAGAAATCGTGTAATAACACCAATATGCCCAACGACATCTTGCCCAAATTTTGTATTTTGTAAACGTATAGTTAGACTAAGTTTTGGACAAAAACTTGGAAGTCTGGCAACTCCCCTTCTGGTACCTCCCATACAAATGTACCATCCCGCCTACCTTTGAAATCGTCTAATAACACCAATATGCCATCTTGCCCAAATTTTGTATTTAGTAAACGTATAGCTAGACTAAGTTTAGGACAAAAACTTGGAAGTCTGGCTACTCCCCTTCTGGTACCTCCCATACAAATGTACCATCCCGCCTACCTTAGAAATCGTGTAATAACACCAATATGCCCAATGACAACTTCCGTTCTGGTACCTCCCATACAAAAGTACCATCCCGCCTACCTTTGAAATCGTGTAATAACACCAATATGCCCAATGACATCTTTCCCAAATTTTGTATTTAGTAAACGTATAGTTATACTAAGTTTTGGACAAAAACTTGGAAGTCTGGCAACTCCCCTTCTGGTACCTCCCATACAAATGTACCATCCCGCCTACCTTAGAAATCGTGTAATAACACCAATATGCCCAATTACATCTTGCCCAAATTTTGTATTTAGTAAACGTATAGTTCAACTAAGTTTTGGACAAAAACTTGGAAGTCTGGCAACTCCCCTTCTGGTACCTCCCATACAAATGTACCATCCCGCCTACCTTTGAAATCGTCTAATAACACCAATATGCCATCTTGCCCAAATTTTGTATTTAGTAAACGTATAGCTAGACTAAGTTTAGGACAAAAACTTGGAAGTCTGGCTACTCCCCTTCTGGTACCTCCCATACAAATGTACCATCCCGCCTACCTTAGAAATCGTGTAATAACACCAATATGCCCAATGACATCTTGCCCAAATTTAGTAAACGTATAGTTCGACTAAGTTTTGGACAAAACTTGGAAGTCTGGCAACTCCCCTTCTGGTACCTCCCATACAAATGTACCATCCCGCCTACCTTAGAAATCGTGTAATAACACCAATATGCCCAATGACATCTTGCCCAAATTTAGTAAACGTATAGTTAGACTAAGTTTTGGACAAAAACTTGGAAGTCTGGCAACTCCCCTTCTGGTACCTCCCATACAATGTACAATCCCGCCTACCTTAGAAATCGTGTAATAACACCAATATGCCCAATGACATCTTGCCCAAATTTAGTAAACGTATAGTTCGACTAAGTTTTGGACAAAAACTTGGAAGTCTGGCAACTCCCCTTCTGGTACCTCCCATACAAATGTACCATCCCGTCTACCTTAGAAATCGTGTAATAACACCAATATGCCCAATGACATCTTGCCCAAATTTAGTAAACGTATAGTTCGACTAAGTTTTGGACAAAAACTTGGAAGTCTGGCTACTCCCCTTCTGGTACCTCCCATACAAATGTACCATCCCGCCTACCTTAGAAATCGTGTAATAACACCAATATGCCCAATGACATCTTACCCAAATTTTGTATTTAGTAAACGTATAGCTAGACTAAGTTTAGGACAAAAACTTGGAAGTCTGGCTACTCCCCTTCTGGTACCTCCCATACAAATGTACCATCCCACCTACCTTAGAAATCGTGTAATAACACCAATATGCCAAATGACATCTTGCCCAAATTATGTATTTAGTAAACGTATAGTTATACTAAGTTTTGGACAAAAACTTGGAAGTCTGGCAACTCCCCTTCTGGTACCTCCAATACAAATGTACCATCGCGCCTACCTTTGAAATCGTCTAATAACACCAATATGCCCAATGACATCTTTCCCAAATTTTGTATTTAGTAAACGTATAGTTATACTAAGTTTTGGACAAAAACTTGGAAATCTGGCAACTCCCCTTCTGGTACCTCCCGTACAAATGTACCATCCCGCCTACCTTAGAAATCGTGTAATAACACCAATATGCCCAATGACATCTTTCCCAAATTTTGTATTTAGTAAACGTATAGTTATACTAAGTTTTGGACAAAAACTTGGAAGTCTGGCAAATCCTCTTCTGGTACCTCCTATACAAATGTACCATCCCGCCTACCTTAAAAATCGTGTAATAACACCAATATGCCCAATGACATCTTGCCCAAATTTTGTATTTAGTAAACGTATAGCTAGACTAAGTTTACGACAAAAACTTGGAAGTCTGGCTACTCCCCTTCTGGTACCTCCCATACAAATGTACCATCCCGCCTACCTTAGAAATCGTGTAATAACACCAATATGCCCAATGACATCTTACCCAAATTTTGTATTTAGTAAACGTATAGCTAGACTAAGTTTAGGACAAAAACTTGGAAGTCTGGCTACTCCCCTTCTGGTACCTCCCATACAAATGTACCATCCCACCTACCTTAGAAATCGTGTAATAACACCAATATGCCAAATGACATCTTGCCCAAATTTTGTATTTAGTAAACGTATAGTTAGACTAAGTTTTGGACAAAAATTTGGAAGTCTGGCAACTCCCCTTCTTGTACCTCCCATACAAATGTACCATCCCGCCTACCTTAGAAATCGTGTAATAACACCAATATGCCCAATGACATCTTGCCCAAATTTTGTATTTAGTAAACGTATAGTTAGACTAAGTTTTGGACACAAACTTGGAAGTCTGGCAACTCCCCTTCTGGTACGTCCCATACAAATGTGCCATCTCGCATAGTCTGGAAGTCAGGCAACTTCCGTTCTGGTACCTCCCATAAAATTTTCGAGAAACAACTCTGCTTTCTATTCGTCCTTTCTGTAAAAACGTGTAATACAATATTTATACCCTCACCATACGGGTAGGAGGGTATACAGGGTTGCCCATATTCGACGGACCCATGTTTTTTTAAATCGACGAGGCTTGTCCACAGGCAACAATCTTTGCGTCAATTGAATTTTGTACGGGAACAAATGCAAATCAACGCGAATAATCCGTTGTAAAGTGGACCGAGCCATGCCCAACTGCTGAGAACGGCGTTTTTGGGATGTTCTTGGGGACCTCTCAACACTGGCTCGTACGGCAGCGATATTCTCGGCCGATCGCCTTGGCCGACTTTTCGGATTAGAAAGAGCCTCACCAGTCGAAAATTTTTCGTATAAACGCTTAATGGTGTTCTTAGAAGGCGCACTTCTCACATTTTTTAATATTTTAAAGGCACGTTGAGTTTTCACAATTGACTTGTTCTGTTGAATGTAAATTTCAACTATTTCAGAGCGCTCGGGTGGAGTGTATTGTTGCATGGTAATAATCTGCTTGGACTGACGCTTCAAACGCGGTATGTCATTAAGCGATCTGACATCTCTGTCAAAAGTTATGGCGTTGCCAGATGGGTCCGTCGAATATGGGCAACCCGGTATATCATTTGATACGGCTCAAAAGTGTAACACATAGAACTATTCATATTAGAACCCAAGGCTCTTTGAACCAAATTCGATTCATGACTTTCTAAATCGTTTGAGCCATGTACGCCCGCTGTCCTGCTGGTACGCACGATAACTTTCGAAAGAGTTAAATAATCGCTTTGAAATTTGGCATTGGTTAATATCTTCCCAAAACTGCTTATGGGATTTCATATGGGCTATGGCCACACCCCTTCTGGTACCTCCAATACAAATGTACCATCCCGCCTACCTTAGAAATCGTGTAATAACACCAATATGCCCAATGACATCTTGCCCAAATTTAGTAAACGTATAGTTCGACTAAGTTTTGGACAAAAACTTGGAAGTCTGGCAACTCCCCTTCTGGTACCTCCCATACAATGTACCATCCCGCCTACCTTAGAAATCGTGTAATAACACCAATATGCCCAATGACATCTTGCCCAAATTTTGTATTTAGTAAACGTATAGCTAGACTAAGTTTAGGACAAAAACTTGGAAGTCTGGCAACTCCCCTTCTGGTACCTCCCATACAAATGTACCATCCCATCGTGTAATAACACCAATATGCCCAATGACATCTTTCCCAAATTTTGTATTTAGTAAACGTATAGTTAGACTAAGTTTTGGACAAAAACTTGGAAGTCTGGCAACTCCCCTTCTGGTACCTCCCATACAAATGTACCATCCCGCCTACCTTAGAAATCGTGTAATAACACCAATATGCCCAATTACATCTTGCCCAAATTTTGTATTTAGTAAACGTATAGTTCAACTAAGTTTTGGACAAAAACTTGGAAGTCTGGCTACTCCCATTCTGGTACCTCCCATACAAATGTACCATCCCGCCTACCTTAGAAATCGTGTAATAACACCAATATGCCCAATTACATCTTGCCCAAATTTTGTATTTAGTAAACGTATAGTTAGACTAAGTTTTGGACAAAAACTTGGAAGTCTGGCAACTCCCCTTCTGGTACCTCCCATACAAATGTACCATCCCGCCTACCTTAGAAATCGTGTAATAACACCAATATGCCCAATTACATCTTGCCCAAATTTTGTATTTAGTAAACGTATAGTTCAACTAAGTTTTGGACAAAAACTTGGAAGTCTGGCTACTCCCATTCTGGTACCTCCCATACAAATGTACCATCCCGCCTACCTTTGAAATCGTCTAATAACAACAATATGCCATCTTGCCCAAATTTTGTATTTAGTAAACGTATAGCTAGACTAAGTTTAGGACAAAAACTTGGAAGTCTGGCTACCTTAGAAATCGTGTAATAACACCAATATGCCCAATGACATCTTACCCAAATTTAGTAAACGTATAGTTCGACTAAGGTTTGGACAAAAACTTGAAAGTCTGGCAACTCCCCTTCTTGTACCTCCCATACAAATGTACCATCCCGCCTACCTTTGAAATCGTCTAATAACACCAATATGCCCAATGACACCTTGCCCAAATTTTGTATTTAGTAAACGTATAGTTCAACTAAGTTTTGGACAAAAACTTGGAAGTCTGGCAACTCCCCTTCTGGTACCTCCCATACAATGTACCATCCCGCCTACCTTAGAAATCGTGTAATAACACCAATATGCCCAATGACATCTTTCCCAAATTTTGTATTTAGTAAACGTATAGTTAGACTAAGTTTAGGACAAAAACTTGGAAGTCTGGCAACTCCCCTTCTGGTACCTCCCATACAAATGTACCATCCCGCCTTCCTTAGAAATCGTGTAATAACACCAATATGCCCAATGACATCTTTCCCAAATTTTGTATTTAGTAAACGTATAGTTCAACTAAGTTTTGGACAAAAACTTGGAAGTCTGGCAACTCCCATTCTGGTACCTCCCATACAAATGTACCATCCCGCCTACCTTTGAAATCGTCTAATAACAACAATATGCCATCTTGCCCAAATTTTGTATTTAGTAAACGTATAGCTAGACTAAGTTTAGGACAAAAACTTGGAAGTCTGGCTACTCCCCTTCTGGTACCTCCCATACAAATGTACCATCCCGCCTACCTTAGAAATCGTGTAATAACACCAATATGCCCAATGACATCTTGCCCAAATTTAGTAAACGTATAGTTCGACTAAGTTTTGGACAAAAACTTGGAAGTCTGGCAACTCCCCTTCTGGTACCTCCCATACAATGTACCATCCCGCCTACCTTAGAAATCGTGTAATAACACCAATATGCCCAATGACATCTTGCCCAAATTTTGTATTTAGTAAACGTATAGTTCAACTAAGTTTTGGACAAAAACTTGGAAGTCTGGCAACTCCCCTTCTGGTACCTCCCATACAATGTACCATCCCGCCTACCTTAGAAATCGTGTAATAACACCAATATGCCCAATGACATCTTGCCCAAATTTTGTATTTAGTAAACGTATAGCTAGACTAAGTTTAGGACAAAAACTTGGAAGTCTGGCAACTCCCCTTCTGGTACCTCCCATACAAATGTACCATCCCATCGTGTAATAACACCAATATGCCCAATGACATCTTTCCCAAATTTTGTATTTAGTAAACGTATAGTTAGACTAAGTTTTGGACAAAAACTTGGAAGTCTGGCAACTCCCCTTCTGGTACCTCCCATACAAATGTACCATCCCGCCTACCTTCGAAATCGTGTATCGTAACACCAATATGCCCAACGACATCTTGCCCATATTTTGTATTTTGTAAACGTATAGTTAGACTAAGTTTTGGACAAAAACTTGGAAGTCTGGCAACTCCCCTTCTGGTACCTCCCATACAAATGTACCATCCCGCCTACCTTAGAAATCGTGTAATAACACCAATATGCCCAATTACATCTTGCCCAAATTTTGTATTTAGTAAACGTATAGTTCAACTAAGTTTTGGACAAAAACTTGGAAGTCTGGCTACTCCCATTCTGGTACCTCCCATACAAATGTACCATCCCGCCTACCTTTGAAATCGTCTAATAACAACAATATGCCATCTTGCCCAAATTTTGTATTTAGTAAACGTATAGCTAGACTAAGTTTAGGACAAAAACTTGGAAGTCTGGCTACCTTAGAAATCGTGTAATAACACCAATATGCCCAATGACATCTTACCCAAATTTAGTAAACGTATAGTTCGACTAAGGTTTGGACAAAAACTTGAAAGTCTGGCAACTCCCCTTCTTGTACCTCCCATACAAATGTACCATCCCGCCTACCTTTGAAATCGTCTAATAACACCAATATGCCCAATGACACCTTGCCCAAATTTTGTATTTAGTAAACGTATAGTTCAACTAAGTTTTGGACAAAAACTTGGAAGTCTGGCAACTCCCCTTCTGGTACCTCCCATACAATGTACCATCCCGCCTACCTTAGAAATCGTGTAATAACACCAATATGCCCAATGACATCTTTCCCAAATTTTGTATTTAGTAAACGTATAGTTAGACTAAGTTTAGGACAAAAACTTGGAAGTCTGGCAACTCCCCTTCTGGTACCTCCCATACAAATGTACCATCCCGCCTTCCTTAGAAATCGTGTAATAACACTAATATGCCCAATGACATCTTTCCCAAATTTTGTATTTAGTAAACGTATAGTTCAACTAAGTTTTGGACAAAAACTTGGAAGTCTGGCAACTCCCATTCTGGTACCTCCCATACAAATGTACCATCCCGCCTACCTTTGAAATCGTCTAATAACAACAATATGCCATCTTGCCCAAATTTTGTATTTAGTAAACGTATAGCTAGACTAAGTTTAGGACAAAAACTTGGAAGTCTGGCTACTCCCCTTCTGGTACCTCCCATACAAATGTACCATCCCGCCTACCTTAGAAATCGTGTAATAACACCAATATGCCCAATGACATCTTGCCCAAATTTAGTAAACGTATAGTTCGACTAAGTTTTGGACAAAAACTTGGAAGTCTGGCAACTCCCCTTCTGGTACCTCCCATACAAATGTACCATCCCGCCTACCTTAGAAATCGTGTAATAACACCAATATGCCCAATGACATCTTGCCCAAATTTAGTAAACGTATAGTTCGACTAAGTTTTGGACAAAAACTTGGAAGTCTGGCAACTCCCCTTCTGGTACGTCCCATACAAATATGCCATCTCGCATAGTCTGGAAGTCAGGCAACTTCCGTTCTGGTACCTCCCATACAATTTTCGAGAAACAACTCTGCTTTCTATTCGTCCTTTCTGTAAAAACGTTTAATACAATATTTATACCCTCACCATACGGGTAGGAGGGTATATATCATTTGATACGGCTCAAAAGTGTAACACATAGAAATATTCACATTAGAACCCAAGGCTCTTTGAACCAAATTCGATTCATGACTTTCTAATCGTTTGAGCCATGTACGCCCGCTGTCCTGCTGGTACGCACGATAACTTTCGAAAGAGTTAAATAATCGCTTTGAAATTTGGCATTGGTTAATATCTTCCCAAAACTGCTTATGGGATTTCATATGGGCTATGGCCACACCCCTTCGGTTACCTCCCATACAAATGTACCATCCCGCCTACCTTAGAAATCGTCTAATAACACCAATATGCCCAATGACATCTTGCCCAAATTTTGTATTTAGTAAACGTATAGCTAGACTAAGTTTAGGACAAAAACTTGGAAGTCTGGCAACTCCCCTTCTGGTACCTCCCATACAAATGTACCATCCCGCCTACCTTAGAAATCGTGTAATAACACCAATATGCCCAATGACATCTTGCCCAAATTTTGTATTTAGTAAACGTATAGCTAGACTAAGTTTAGGACAAAAACTTGGAAGTCTGGCAACTCCCCTTCTGGTACCTGCCATACAAATGTACCATCCCGCCTACCTTAGAAATCGTGTAATAACACCAATATGCCCAACGACATCTTACCCACATTTTGTATTTAGTAAACGTATAGCTAGACTAAGTTTAGGACAAAAACTTGGAAGTCTGGCTACTCCCCTTCTGGTACCTCCCATACAAATGTACCATCCCGCCTACCTTAGAAATCGTGTATGAACACCAATATGCCAAATGACATCTTGCCCAAATTTTGTATTTAGTAAACGTATAGTTAGAATAAGTATTGGACAGAAACTTGGCAGTGTTGCAACTCCCCTTCTGGTACGTCCCATACAAATGTACCCGCCTACCTTAGAAATCGTGTAATAACACCAATATGCCCAATGACATCTTACCCAAATTTTGTATTTAGTAAACTAATAGCTAGACTAAGTTTTGGACAAAAACTTGGAAGTCTGGCAACTCCCCTTCTGGTACCTCCCATACAAATGTACCATCCCGCCTACCTTACAAATCGTGTAATAACACCAATATACCCAATTACATCTTGCCCAAATTTTGTATTTAGTAAACGTATAGCTAGACTAAGTTTTGGACAAAAACTTGGAAGTCTGGCAACTCCCCTTCTGGTACCTCCCATACAAATGTACCATCCCGCCTACCTTTGAAATCGTCTAATAACACCAATATGCCCAATGACATCTTGCCCAAATTTTGTATTTAGTAAACGTATAGCTACACTAAGTTTAGGACAAAAACTTGGAAGTCTGGCAATTCCCCTTCTGGTACCTCCCATACAAATGTACCATCCCGCCTACCTTAGAAATCGTGTAATAACACCAATATGCCCAATGACATCTTTCCCAAATTTTGTATTTAGTAAACGTATAGATAGACTAAGTTTTGGACAAAAACTTGGAAGTCTGGCAACTCCCCTTCTGGTACCTCCCATACAAATGTACCATCCCGCCTACCTTAGAAATCGTGTAATAACACCAATATGCCCAATGACATCTTACCCAAATTTTGTATTTAGTAAACGTATAGTTAGACTAAGTTTTGGACAAAAACTTGGAAGTCTGCCAACTCCCCTTCTGGTACCTGTATTTTGTATTTAGTAAACGTATAGTTAGAATAAGTATTGGACAGAAACTTGGCAGTGTGGCAACTCCCCTTCTGGTACGTCCCATACAAATGTACCATCCCGCCTACCTTAGAAATCGTGTAATAACACCAATATGCCCAATGACATCTTACCCAAATTTTGTATTTAGTAAACTTATAGCTAGACTAAGTTTTGGACAAAAACTTGGAAGTCTGGCAACTCCCCTTCTGGTACCTCCCATACAAATGTACCATCCCGCCTACCTTACAAATCGTGTAATAACACCAATATGCCCAATTACATCTTGCCCAAATTTTGTATTTAGTAAACGTATAGCTAGACTAAGTTTTGGACAAAAACTTGGAAGTCTGGCAACTCCCATTCTGGTACCTCCCATACAAATGTACCATCCCGCCTACCTTAGAAATCGTGTAATAACACCAATATGCCCAATGACATCTTACCCAAATTTTGTATTTAGTAAACGTATAGCTAGGCTAAGTTTTGGACAAAAACTTGGAAGTCTGGCAACTCCCCTTCTGGTACCTCCCATACAAATGTAGAATCCCGCCTACCTTAGAAATCGTCTAATAACAACAATATGTCATCTTGCCCAAATGTTGTATTTAGTAAACGTATAGCTAGACTAAGTTTAGGACAAAAACTTGGAAGTCTGGCTACTCCCCTTCTGGTACCTCCCATACAAATGTACCATCCCGCCTACCTTAGAAATCGTGTAATAACACCAATATGCCCAATGACATCTTGCCCAAATTTAGTAAACGTATAGTTCGACTAAGTTTTGGACAAAAACTTGGAAGTCTGGCAACTCCCCTTCTGGTACCTCCCATACAAATGTACCATCCCGCCTACCTTAGAAATCGTGTAATGTACGCCCGCTGTCCTGCTGGTACGCACGATAACTTTCGAAAGAGTTAAATAATCGCTTTGAAATTTGGCATTGGTTAATATCTTCCCAAAACTGCTTATGGGATTTCATATGGGCTATGGCCACACCCCTTCGGTTACCTCCCATACAAATGTACCATCCCGCCTACCTTAGAAATCGTCTAATAACACCAATATGCCATCTTGCCCAAATTTTGTATTTAGTAAACGTATAGCTAGACTAAGTTTAGGACAAAAACTTGGAAGTCTGGCTACTCCCCTTCTGGTACCTCCCATACAAAAGTACCATCCCGCCTACCTTAGAAATCGTGTAATAACACCAATATGCCCAATGACATCTTGCCCAAATTTAGTAAACGTATAGTTAGACTAAGTTTTGGACAAAAACTTGGAAGTCTGGCAACTCCCCTTCTGGTACCTCCCATACAAATGTACCATCCCGCCTACCTTAGAAATCGTGTAATAACACCAATATGCCCAATGACATCTTACCCAAATTTTGTATTTAGTAAACGTATAGCTAGACTAAGTTTAGGACAGAAACTTGGAAGTCTGGCTACTCCCCTTCTGGTACCTCCCATACAAATGTACCATCCCGCCTACCTTAGAAATCGTGTAATAACACCAATATGCCAAATGACATCTTGCCCAAATTTTGTATTTAGTAAACGTATAGTTAGACAGAAACTTGGCAGTGTGGCACCTCCCCTTCTGGTACGTCCCATACAAATGTGCCATCTCGCATAGTCTGGAACTCAGTCTACTTCCGTTCTGGTACCTCCCATAAAATTTTCGAGAAACAACTCTGCTTTCTATTCGTCCTTTCTGTAAAAACGTGTAATACAATATTTATACCCTCACCATACGGGTAGGAGGGTATATATCATTTGATACGGCTCAAAAGTGTAACACATAGAAATATTCACATTAGAACCCAAGGCTCTTTGAACCAAATTCGATTCATGACTTTCTAAATCGTTTGAGCCATGTACGCCCGCTGTCCTGCTGGTACGCATGATAACTTTCGAAAGAGTTAAATAATCGCTTTGAAATTTGGCATTGGTTAATATCTTCCCAAAACTGCTTATGGGATTTCAGATGGGCTATGGCCACACCCCTTCGGTTACCTCCCATACAAATGTACCATCCCGCCTACCTTTGAAATCGTCTAATAACACCAATATGCCATCTTGCCCAAATTTTGTATTTAGTAAACGTATAGCTAGACTAAGTTTAGGACAAAAACTTGGAAGTCTGGCTACTCCCCTTCTGGTACCTCCGATACAAATGTAACATCCCGCCTACCTTAGAAATCGTCTAATAACACCAATATGCCCAATGACATCTTGCCCAAATTTTGTATTTAGTAAACGTATAGCTAGACTAAGTTTAGGACAAAAACTTGGAAGTCTGGCAACTCCCCTTCTGGTACCTCCCATACAAATGTACCATCCCGCCTACCTTAGAAATCGTGTAATAACACCAATATGCCCAATGACATCTTGCCCAAATTTTGTATTTAGTAAACGTATAGTTCAACTAAGTTTTGGACAAAAACTTGGAAGTCTGGCAACTCCCCTTATGGTACCTCCCATACAAATGTACCATCCCGCCTACCTTAGAAATAGTGTAATAACACCAATATGCCCAATGACATCTTGCCCAAATTTTGTATTTAGTAAACGTATAGCTAGACTAAGTTTAGGACAAAAACTTGGAAGTCTGGCAACTCCCCTTCTGGTACCTCCCATACAAATGTACCATCCCGCCTACCTTTGAAATCGTCTAATAACACCAATATGCCCAATGACGTCTTGCCCAAATTTAGTAAACGTATAGTTCGACTAAGTTTTGGACAAAAACTTGGAAGTCTGGCAACTCCCCTTCTGGTACCTCCCATACAAATGTACCATCCCGCCTACCTTTGAAATCGTCTAATAACACCAATATGCCCAATGACATCTTGCCCAAATTTTGTATTTAGTAAACGTATAGTTCAACTAAGTTTTGGACAAAAACTTGGAAGTCTGGCAACTCCCCTTATGGTACCTCCCATACAAATGTACCATCCCGCCTACCTTAGAAATAGTGTAATAACACCAATATGCCCAATGACATCTTGCCCAAATTTTGTATTTAGTAAACGTATAGCTAGACTAAGTTTAGGACAAAAACTTGGAAGTCTGGCAACTCCCCTTCTGGTACCTCCCATACAAATGTACCATCCCGCCTACCTTAGAAATCGTGTAATAACACCAATATGCCCAATGACATCTTGCCCAAATTTTGTATTTAGTAAACGTATAGTTCAACTAAGTTTTGGACAAATCTTGGAAGTCTGGCAACTCCCCTTCTGGTACCTCCCAGACAAATGTACCATCCCGCCTACCTTTGAAATCGTCTAATAACACCAATATGCCATCTTGCCCAAATTTTGTATTTAGTAAACGTATAGCTAGACTAAGTTTAGGACAAAAACTTGGAAGTCTGGCAACTACCCTTCTGGTACCTTTGAAATCGTCTAATAACACCAATGTGCCATCTTGCCCAAATTTTGTATTTAGTAAACGTATAGCTAGACTAAGTTTAGGACAAAAACTTGGAAGTCTGGCTACACCCCTTCTGGTACCTCCCATACAAATGTACCATCCCGCCTACCTTAAAAATCGTGTAATAACACCAATATGCCCAATTACATCTTGCCCAAATTTTGTATTTAGTAAACGTATAGTTCAACTAAGTTTTGGACAAATCTTGGAAGTCTGGCAACTCCCCTTCTGGTACCTCCCAGACAAATGTACCATCCCGCCTACCTTTGAAATCGTCTAATAACACCAATATGCCATCTTGCCCAAATTTTGTATTTAGTAAACGTATAGCTAGACTAAGTTTAGGACAAAAACTTGGAAGTCTGGCTACTCCCCTTCTGGTACCTCCCATACAAATGTACCATCCCGCCTACCTTAGAAATCGTGTAATAACACCAATATGCCCAACGACATCTTGCCCAAATTTTGTATTTTGTAAACGTATAGTTAGACTAAGTTTTGGGCAAAAACTTGGAAGTCTGGCAACTACCCTTCTGGTACCTCCCATACAAATGTACCATCCCGCCTACCTTAGAAATCGTGTAATAACACCAATATGCCCAACGACATCTTGCCCAAATTTTGTATTTTGTAAACGTATAGTTAGACTAAGTTTTGGGCAAAAACTTGGAAGTCTGGCAACTACCCTTCTGGTACCTCCCATACAAATGTACCATCCCGCCTACCTTAGAAATCGTGTAATAACACCAATATTCCAAATTACATCTTGCCCAAATTTTGTATTTAGTAAACGTATAGTTCAACTAAGTTTTGGACAAAAACTTGGAAGTCTGGCAACTCCCCTTCTGGTACCTCCCAGACAAATGTACCATCCCGCCTACCTTTGAAATCGTCTAATAACACCAATGTGCCATCTTGCCCAAATTTTGTATTTAGTAAACGTATAGCTAGACTAAGTTTAGGACAAAAACTTGGAAGTCTGGCTACACCCCTTCTGGTACCTCCCATACAAATGTACCATCCCGCCTACCTTAGAAATCGTGTAATAACACCAATATGCCCAATGACATCTTGCCCAAATTTAGTAAACGTATAGTTCGACTAAGTTTTGGACAAAAACTTGGAAGTCTGGCAACTCCCCTTCTGGTACCTCCCATACAAATGTACCATCCCGCGTAAATTTGAAATCGTCTAATAACACCAATATGCCATCTTGCCCAAATTTTGTATTTAGTAAACGTATAGCTAGACTAAGTTTAGGACAAAAACTTGGAAGTCTGGCTACTCCCCTTCTGGTACCTCCTATACAAATGTACCATCCCGCCTACCTTAGAAATCGTGTAATAACACCAATATGCCCAATTACATCTTGCCCAAATTTTGTATTTAGTAAACGTATAGTTAGAATAAGTATTGGACAGAAACTTGGCAGTGTGGCAACTCCCCTTCTTGTACGTCCCATACAAATGTACCATCCCGCCTACCTTAAAAATCGTGTAATAACACCAATATGCCCAATTACATCTTGCCCAAATTTTGTATTTAGTAAACGTATAGTTCAACTAAGTTTTGGACAAAAACTTGGAAGTCTGGCAACTCCCCTTCTGGTACCTCCCAGATAAATGTACCATCCCGCCTACCTTTGAAATCGTCTAATAACACCAATATGCCCAATGACCATCCGCCTACCTTAGAAATCGTGTAATAACACCAATATGCCAAATGACATCTTGCCCAAATTTTGTATTTAGTAAACGTATAGTTAGAATAAGTATTGGACAGAAACTTGGCAGTGTGGCAACTCCCCTTCTGGTACGTCCCATACTAATGTACCATCCCGCCTACCTTAGAAATCGTGTAATAACACCAATATGCCCAATGACATCTTACCCAAATTTTGTATTTAGTAAACTTATAGCTAGACTAAGTTTTGGACAAAAACTTGGAAGTCTGGCAACTCCCCTTCTGGTAACTCCCATACCAATGTACCATCCCGCCTACCTTAGAAATCGTGTAATAACACCAATATGCCCAATGACCATCCGCCTACCTTAGAAATCGTGTAATAACACCAATATGCCAAATGACATCTTGCCCAAATTTTGTATTTAGTAAACGTATAGTTAGAATAAGTATTGGACAGAAACTTGGCAGTGTGGCAACTCCCCTTCTGGTACGTCCCATACAAATGTGCCATCTCGCATAGTCTGGAAGTCAGGCAACTTCCGTTCTGGTACCTCGCATAAAATTTTCGAGAAACAACTCTGCTTTCTATTCGTCCTTTCTGTAAAAACGTGTAATACAATATTTATACCCTCACCATACGGGTAGGAAGGAGGGTATATATCATTTGATACGGCTCAAAAGTGTAACACATAGAAATATTCACATTAGAACCCAAGGCTCTTTGAACCAAATTCGATTCATGACTTTCTAAATCGTTTGAGCCATGTACGCCCGCTGTCCTGCTGGTACGCACGATAACTTTCGAAAGAGTTAAATAATCGCTTTGAAATTTGGCATTGGTTAATATCTTCCCAAAACTGCTTATGGGATTTCATATGGGATATGGCCACACCCCTTCGGTTACCTCCCATACAAATGTACCATCCCGCCTACCTTAGAAATCGTGTAATAACACCAATATGCCCAACGACATCTTGCCCAAATTTTGTATTTCGTAAACGTATAGCTAGACTAAGTTTTGGACAGAAACTTGGAAGTCTGGCAACTCCCCTTCTGGTACCTCCCATACAAATGTACCATCCCGCCTACCTTAGAAATCGTGTAATAACACCAATATGCCCAATGACATCTTACCCAAATTTTGTATTTAGTAAACGTATAGCTAGACTAAGTTTAGGACAAAAACTTGGAAGTCTGGCTACTCCCCTTCTGGTACCTCCCATACAAATGTACCATCCCGCCTACCTTAGAAATCGTGTAATAACACCAATGGCAACTCCCCTTCTGGTACCTCCCAGACAAATGTACCATCCCGCCTACCTTTGAAATCGTCTAATAACACCAATATGCCATCTTGCCCAAATTTTGTATTTAGTAAACGTATAGCTAGACTAAGTTTAGGACAAAAACTTGGAAGTCTGGCTACTCCCCTTCTGGTACCTCCCATACAAATGTACCATCCCGCCTACCTTAGAAATCGTGTAATAACACCAATATGCCCAATTACATCTTGCCCAAATTTTGTATTTAGTAAACGTATAGTTAGAATAAGTATTGGACAGAAACTTGGCAGTTTGGCAACTCCCCTTCTGGTACGTCCCATACAAATGTACCATCCCGCCTACCTTAGAAATCGTGTAATAACAAAAATATGCCCAATGACATCTTACCCAAATTTTGTATTTAGTAAACTTATAGCTAGACTAAGTTTTGGACAAAAACTTGGAAGTCTGGCAACTCCCCTTCTGGTACCTCCCATACAAATGTACCATCCCGCCAACCTTAGAAATCGTGTAATAACACCAATATGCCCAATGACCATCCGCCTACCTTAGAAATCGTGTAATAACACCAATATGCCAAATGACATCTTGCCCAAATTTTGTATTTAGTAAACGTATAGTTAGAATAAGTATTGGACAGAAACTTGGCAGTGTGGCAACTCCCCTTCTGGTACGTCCCATACAAATGTGCCATCTCGCATAGTCTGGAACTCAGGCAACTTCCTTTCTGGTACCTCGCATAAAATTTTCGAGAAACAACTCTGCTTTCTATTCGTCCTTTCTGTAAAAATGTGTAATACAATATTTATACCCTCACCATACGGGTAGGAGGGTATATATCATTTGATACGGCTCAAAAGTGTAACACATAGAAATATTCACATTAGAACCCAAGGCTCTTTGAACCAAATTCGATTCATGACTTTCTAAATCGTTTGAGCCATGTACGCCCGCTGTCCTGCTGGTACGCACGATAACTTTCGAAAGAGTTAAATAATCGCTTTGAAATTTGGCATTGGTTAATATCTTCCCAAAACTGCTTATGGGATTTCATATGGGCTATGGCCACACCCCTTCGGTTACCTCCCATACAAATGTACCATCCCGCCTACCTTTGAAATCGTCTAATAACACCAATATGCCATCTTGCCCAAATTTTGTATTTAGTAAACGTATAGCTAGACTAAGTTTAGGACAAAAACTTGGAAGTCTGGCTACTCCCCTTCTGGTACCTCCCATACAAATGTACCATCCCGCCTACCTTAGAAATCGTGTAATAACACCAATATGCCCAATGACATCTTGCCCAAATTTAGTAAACGTATAGTTAGACTAAGTTTTGGACAAAAGCTTGGAAGTCTGGCAACTACCCTTCTGGTACCTCCCATACAAATGTACCATCCCGCCTACCTTAGAAATCGTGTAATAACACCAATATGCCCAATGACATCTTACCCAAATTTTGTATTTAGTAAACGTATAGCTAGACTAAGTTTAGGACAAAAACTTGGAAGTCTGGCTACTCCCCTTCTGGTACCTCCCATACAAATGTACCATCCCGCCTACCTTAGAAATCGTGTAATAACACCAATATGCCAAATGACATCTTGCCCAAATTTTGTATTTAGTAAACGTATAGTTAGAATAAGTATTGGACAGAAACTTGGCAGTGTGGCACCTCCCCTTCTGGTACGTCCCATACAAATGTGCCATCTCGCATAGTCTGGAACTCAGTCTACTTCCGTTCTGGTACCTCCCATAAAATTTTCGAGAAACAACTCTGCTTTCTATTCGTCCTTTCTGTAAAAACGTGTAATACAATATTTATACCCTCACCATACGGGTAGGAGGGTATATATCATTTGATACGGCTCAAAAGTGTAACACATAGAAATATTCACATTAGAACCCAAGGCTCTTTGAACCAAATTCGATTCATGACTTTCTAAATCGTTTGAGCCATGTACGCCCGCTGCCCTGCTGGTACGCACGATACCTTTCGAAAGAGTTAAATAATCGCTTTGAAATTTGGCATTGGTTAATATCTTACCAAAACTGCTTATGGGATTTCATATGGGCTATGGCCACACCCCTTCGGTTACCTCCCATACAAATGTACTATCCCGCCTACCTTTGAAATCGTCTAATAACACCAATATGCCATCTTGCCCAAATTTTGTATTTAGTAAACGTATAGCTAGACTAAGTTTAGGACAAAAACTTGGAAGTCTGGCTACTCCCCTTCTGGTACCTCCCATACAAATGTACCATCCCGCCTACCTTAGAAATCGTGTAATAACACCAATATGCCCAATGACGTCTTGCCCAAATTTAGTAAACGTATAGCTCGACTAAGTTTTGGACAAAAACTTGGAAGTCTGGCAACTCCCCTTCTGGTACCTCCCATACAAATGTACCATCCCGATTACCTTTGAAATCGTCTAATAACACCAATATGCCCAATGACATCTTGCCCAAATTTTGTATTTAGTAAACGTATAGCTAGACTAAGTTTAGGACAAAAACTTGGAAGTCTGGCAACTCCCCTTATGGTACCTCCCATACAAATGTACCATCCCGCCTACCTTAGAAATCGTGTAATACACCAATATGCCCAACGACATCTTGCCCAAATTTTGTATTTTGTAAACGTATAGTTAGACTAAGTTTTGGGCAAAAACTTGGAAGTCTGGCAGCTTCCCTTCTGGTACCTCCCATACAAATGTACCATCCCGCCTACCTTAGAAATCGTGTAATAACACCAATATTCCCAATTACATCTTGCCCAAATTTTGTATTTAGTTAACGTATACTTCAACTAAGTTTTGGACAAAAACTTGGAAGTCTGGCAACTCCCCTTCTGGTACCTCCCAGACAAATGTACCATCCCGCATACCTTTGAAATCGTCTAATAACACCAATATGCCATCTTGCCCAAATTTTGTATTTAGTAAACGTATAGCTAGACTAAGTTTAGGACAAAAATTTGGAAGTCTGGCTACTCCCCTTCTGGTACCTCTCATACAAATGTACCATCCCGCCTACGTTAGAAATCGTGTAATAACACCAATATGCCCAATGACATCTTGCCCAAATTTAGTAAACGTATAGTTCGACTAAGTTTTGGACAAAAACTTGGAAGTCTGGCAACTCCCCTTCTGGTACCTCCCATACAAATGTAACATCCCGCCTACCTTAGAAATCGTGTGATAACACCAACATGCCCAATGACATCTTACCCAAATTTTGTATTTAGTAAACGTATAGCTAGACTAAGTTTATGACAAAAACTAGGAAGTCTGGCTACTCCCCTTCTGATACCTCCCATACAAATGTACCATCCCGCCTACCTTAGAAATCGTGTAATAACACCAATATGCCAAATGACATCTTGCCCAAATTTTGTATTTAGTAAACGTATAGTTAGAATAAGTATTGGACAGAAACTTGGCAGTGTGGCAACTCCCCTTCTGGTACGTCCCATACAAATGTGCCATCTCGCATAGTCTGGAAGTCAGGCAACTTCCGTTCTGGTACCTCGCATAAAATTTTCGAGAAACAACTCTGCTTTCTATTCGTCCTTTCTGTAAAAACGTGTAATACAATATTTATACCCTCACCATACGGGTAGGAGGGTATATATCATTTGATACGGCTCAAAAGTGTAACACATAGAAATATTCACATTAGAACCCAAGGCTCTTTGAACCAAATTCGATTCATGACTTTCTAAATCGTTTGAGCCATGTACGCCCGCTGTCCTGCTGGTACGCACGATAACTTTCGAAAGAGTTAAATAATCGCTTTGAAATTTGGCATTGGTTAATGTCTTCCCAAAACTGCTTATGGGATTTCATATGGGCTATGGCCACACCCCTTCGGTTACCTCCCACACAAATGTACCATCCCGCCTACCTTAGAAATCGTGTAATAACACCAATATGCCCAATGACATCTTGCCCAAATTTTGTATTTAGTAAACGTATAGTTAGACTAAGTTTTGAACAAAAACTTGGAAGTCTGGCAACTCCCCTTCTGGTACCTCCCATACAAATGTACCATCCCGCCTACCTTAGAAATCGTGTAATAACACCAATATGCCCAATGACATCTTGCCCAAATTTTGCATTTGGTAAACGTATAGCTAGACTAAGTTTAGGACAAAAACTTGGAAGTCTGGCAACTCCCCTTCTGGTACCTCCCATACAAATGTACCATCCCGCCTACCTTAGAAATCGTGTAATAACACCAATATGCCCAATGACATCTTTCCCAAATTTTGTATTTAGTAAACGTATAGTTAGACTAAGTTTTGGACAAAAACTTGGAAGTCTGGCAACTCCCCTTCTGGTACCTCCCATACAAATGTACCATCCCGCCTACCTTAGAAATCGTGTAATAACACCAATATTCCCAATGACATCTTGCCCAAATTTTGCATTTAGTAAACGTATAGTTCAACTAAGTTTTGGACAAAAACTTGGAAGTCTGGCAACTCCCATTCTGGTACCCCCCATACAAATGTACCATCCCGCCTACCTTAGAAATCGTGTAATAACACCAATATGCCCAATTACATCTTGCCCAAATTTTGTATTTAGTAAACGTATAGTTCAACTAAGTTTTGGACAAAAACTTGGAAGTCTGGCAACTCCCCTTCTGGTACCTCCCATACAAATGTACCATCCCGCCTACCTTAGAAATCGTGTAATAACACCAATATGCCCAATTACATCTTGCGCAAATTTTGTATTTAGTAAACGTATAGCTAGACTAAGTTTAGTACAAAAACTTGGAAGTCTGGCTACTCCCCTTATGGTACCCCCCATACAAATGTACCATCCCGCCTACCTTAGAAATCGTGTAATAACACCAATATGCCCAATGACATCTTGCCCAAATTTAGCAAACGTATAGTTCGACTAAGTTTTGGACAAAAACTTGGAAGTCTGGCAACTCCCCTTCTGGTACCTCCCATACAAATGTACCATCCCGCCTACCTTAGAAATCGTGTAATAACACCAATATTCCCAATGACATCTTGCCCAAATTTTGCATTTAGTAAACGTATAGTTCAACTAAGTTTTGGACAAAAACTTGGAAGTCTGGCAACTCCCATTCTGGTACCCCCCATACAAATGTACCATCCCGCCTACCTTAGAAATCGTGTAATAACACCAATATGCCCAATGACATCTTACCCAAATATTGTATTTAGTAAACGTATAGCTAGACTAAGTTTAGGACAAAAACTTGGAAGTCTGGCTACTCCCCTTCTGGTACCTCCCATACAAATGTACCATCCCGCCTACCTTAGAAATCGTGTAATAACACCAATATGCCAAATGACATCTTGCCCAAATTTTGTATTTAGTAAACGTATAGTTAGAATAAGTATTGGACAGAAACTTGGCAGTGTGGCAACTCCCCTTCTGGTACGTCCCATACAAATGTGCCATCTCGCATAGTCTGGAAGTCAGGCAACTTCCGTTCTGGTACCTCGCATAAAATTTTCGAGCAACAACTCTGCTTTCTATTCGTCCTTTCTGTAAAAACGTGTAATACAATATTTATACCCTCACCATACGGGTAGGAAGGAGGGTATATATCATTTGATACGGCTCAAAAGTGTAACACATAGAAATATTCACATTAGAACCCAAGGCTCTTTGAACCAAATTCGATTCATGACTTTCTAAATCGTTTGAGCCATGTACGCCCGCTGTCCTGCTGGCACGCACGATAACTTTCGAAAGAGTTAAATAATCGCTTTGAAATTTGGCATTGGTTAATATCTTCCCAAAACTGCTTATGGGATTTCATATGGGCTATGGCCACACCCCTTCGGTTACCTCCCATACAAATGTACCATCCCATACAAATGTACCATCCCGCCTACCTTAGAAATCGTGTAATAACACCAATATGCCCAACGACATCTTGCCCAAATTTTGTAGTTAGTAAACGTATAGCTAGACTAAGTTTTGGACAGAAACTTGGAAGTCTGGCAACTCCCCTTCTGGTACCTCCCATACAAATGTACCATCCCGCCTACCTTAGAAATCGTGTAATAACACCAATATGCCCAATGACATCTTACCCAAATTTTTTATTTAGTAAACGTATAGCTAGACTAAGTTTAGGACAAAAACTTGGAAGTCTGGCTACTCCCCTTCTGGTACCTCCCATACAAATGTACCATCCCGCCTACCTTAGAAATCGTGTAATAACACCAATGGCAACTCCCCTTCTGGTACCTCCCAGACAAATGTACCATCCCGCCTACCTTTGAAATCGTCTAATAACACCAATATGCCATCTTGCCCAAATTTTGTATTTAGTAAACGTATAGCTAGACTAAGTTTAGGACAAAAACTTGGAAGTCTGGCTACTCCCCTTCTGGTACCTCCCATACAAATGTACCATCCCGCCTACCTTAGAAATCGTGTAATAACACCAATATGCCCAATTACATCTTGCCCAAATTTTGTATTTAGTAAACGTATAGTTAGAATAAGTATTGGACAGAAACTTGGCAGTGTGGCAACTCCCCTTCTGGTACCTCCCATACAAATGTACCATCCCGTCTACCTTAGAAATCGTGTAATAACACCAATATGCCCAATTACATCTTGCCCAAATTTTGTATTTAGTAAACGTATAGTTAGAATAAGTATTGGACAGAAACTTGGCAGTGTGGCAACTCCCCTTCTGGTACCTCCCATACAAATGTACCATCCCGTCTACCTTAGAAATCGTGTAATAACACCAATATTCCCAATTACATCTTGCCCAAATTTTGTATTTAGTTAACGTATAGTTCGAATAAGTTTTGGACAAAAACTTGGAAGTCTGGCAACTCCCCTTCTGGTACGTCCCATACAAATGTGCCATCTCGCATAGTCTGGAAGTCAGGCAACTTCCGTTCTGGTACCTCGCATAAAATTTTCGAGCAACAACTCTGCTTTCTATTCGTCCTTTCTGTAAAAACGTGTAATACAATATTTATACCCTCACCATACGGGTAGGAAGGAGGGTATATATCATTTGATACGGCTCAAAAGTGTAACACATAGAAATATTCACATTAGAACCCAAGGCTCTTTGAACCAAATTCGATTCATGACTTTCTAAATCGTTTGAGCCATGTACGCCCGCTGTCCTGCTGGCACGCACGATAACTTTCGAAAGAGTTAAATAATCGCTTTGAAATTTGGCATTGGTTAATATCTTCCCAAAACTGCTTATGGGATTTCATATGGGCTATGGCCACACCCCTTCGGTTACCTCCCATACAAATGTACCATCCCATACAAATGTACCATCACGCCTACCTTAGAAATCGTGTAATAACACCAATATGCCCAACGACATCTTGCCCAAATTTTGTAGTTAGTAAACGTATAGCTAGACTAAGTTTTGGACAGAAACTTGGAAGTCTGGCAACTCCCCTTCTGGTACCTCCCATACAAATGTACCATCCCGCCTACCTTAGAAATCGTGTAATAACACCAATATACCCAATGACATCTTACCCAAATTTTTTATTTAGTAAACGTATAGCTAGACAAAGTTTAGGACAAAAACTTGGAAGTCTGGCTACTCCCCTTCTGGTACCTCCCATACAAATGTACCATCCCGCCTACCTTAGAAATCGTGTAATAACACCAATGGCAACTCCCCTTCTGGTACCTCCCAGACAAATGTACCATCCCGCCTACCTTTGAAATCGTCTAATAACACCAATATGCCATCTTGCCCAAATTTTGTATTTAGTAAACGTATAGCTAGACTAAGTTTAGGACAAAAACTTGGAAGTCTGGCTACTCCCCTTCTGGTACCTCCCATACAAATGTACCATCCCGCCTACCTTAGAAATCGTGTAATAACACCAATATGCCCAATTACATCTTGCCCAAATTTTGTATTTAGTAAACGTATAGTTAGAATAAGTATTGGACAGAAACTTGGCAGTGTGGCAACTCCCCTTCTGGTACCTCCCATACAAATGTACCATCCCGTCTACCTTAGAAATCGTGTAATAACACCAATATTCCCAATTACATCTTGCCCAAATTTTGTATTTAGTTAACGTATAGTTCGAATAAGTTTTGGACAAAAACTTGGAAGTCTGGCAACTCCCCTTCTGGTACCTCCCATACAAATGTACCATCCCGCCTACCTCAGAAATCGTGTAATAACACCAATATGCCCAATGACATCTTGCCCAAATTTTGTATTTAGTAAACGTATAGCTAGACAAAGATTTGGACAAAAACTTGGAAGTCTGGCAACTCCCTTTCTGGTACCTCCCATACAAATGTACCATCCCGCCTACCTTTGAAATCGTCTAATAACACCAATATGCCCAATGACATCTTGCCCAAATTTAGTAAACGTATAGTTAGACTAAGTTTTGGACAAAAACTTGGAAGTCTGGCAACTCCCCTTCTGGTACCTCCCATACAAATGTACCATCCCGCCTACCTTAGAAATCGTGTAATAACACTAATATGCCCAATGACATCTTGCCCAAATTTTGTATTTAGTAAACGTATAGTTCAACTAAGTTTTGGACAAAAACTTGGAAGTCTGGCAACTCCCCTTCTGGTACCTCCCATACAAATGTACCATCCCGCCTACCTTAGAAATCGTGTAATAACACCAATATGCCCAATGACATCTTTCCCAAATTTTGTATTTAGTAAACGTATAGTTAGACTAAGTTTTGGACAAAAACTTGGAAGTCTGACAACTCCCCTTCTGGTACCTCCCGCCTACCTTAGAAATCGTGTAATAACACCAATATGCTCAGCGACATCTTGCCCAAATTTTGTATTTTGTAAACGTATAGTTAGACTAAGTTTTGGACAAAAACTTGGAAGTCTGGCAACTCCCCTTCTGGTACCTCCCATACAAATGTACCATCCCGCCTACCTTAGAAATCGTGTAATAACACCAATATGCCCAATTACATCTTGCCCAAATTTTGTATTTAGTAAACGTATAGTTCAACTAAGTTTTGGACAAAAACTTGGAAGTCTGGCAACTCCCCTTCTGGTACCTCCCAGACAAATGTACCATCCCGCTTACCTTTGAAATCGTCTAATAACACCAATATGCCATCTTGACCAAATTTTGTATTTAGTAAACGTATAGCTAGACTAAGTTTAGGACAAAAACTTGGAAGTCTGGCTACTCCCCTTCTGGTACCTCCCATACAAATGTACCATCCCGCCTACCTTAGAAATCATGTAATAACACCAATATGCCCAATGACATCTTCCCCAAATTTAGTAAACGTATAGTTCGACTAAGTTTTGGACAAAACCTTGGAAGTCTGGCAACTCCCCTTCTGGTACCTCCCATACAAATGTACCATCCCGCCTACCTCAGAAATCGTGTAATAACACCAATATGCCCAATGACATCTTACCCAAATATTGTATTTAGTAAACGTATAGCTAGACTAAGTTTAGGACAAAAACTTGGAAGTCTGGCAACTCCCCTTCTGGTACCTCCCATACAAATGTACCATCCCGCCTACCTCAGAAATCGTGTAATAACACCAATATGCCCAATGACATCTTACCCAAATATTGTATTTAGTAAACGTATAGTTCAACTAAGTTTTGGACAAAAACTTGGAAGTCTGGCAACTCCCCTTCTGGTACCTCCCAGACAAATGTACCATCCCGCCTACCTTTGAAATCGTCTAATAACACCAATATGCCATCTTGACCAAATTTTGTATTTAGTAAACGTATAGCTAGACTAAGTTTAGGACAAAAACTTGGAAGTCTGGCTACTCCCCTTCTGATACCTCCCATACAAATGTACCATCCCGCCTACCTTAGAAATCATGTAATAACACCAATATGCCCAATGACATCTTGCCCAAATTTAGTAAACGTATAGTTCGACTAAGTTTTGGACAAAAACTTGGAAGTCTGGCAACTTCCCTTCTGGTACCTCCCATACAAATGTACCATCCCGCCTACCTCAGAAATCGTGTAATAACACCAATATGCCCAATGACATCTTACCCAAATATTGTATTTAGTAAACGTATAGCTAGACTAAGTTTAGGACAAAAACTTGGAAGTCTGGCTACTCCCCTTCTGGTACCTCCCATACAAATGTACCACCCCGCCTACCTTAGAAATCGTGTAATAACACCAATATGCCAAATGACATCTTGCCCAAATTTTGTATTTAGTAAACGTATAGTTAGAATAAGTATTGGACAGAAACTTGGCAGTGTGGCAACTCCCCTTCTGGTACGTCCCATACAAATGTGCCATCTCGCATAGTCTGGAACTCAGGCAACTTCCGTTCTGGTACCTCCCATAAAATTTTCGAGAAACAACTCTGCTTTCTATTCGTCCTTTCTGTAAAAACGTGTAATACAATATTTATATCCTCACCATACGGGTAGGAGGGTATATATCATTTGATACGGCTCAAAAGTGTAACACATAGAAATATTCACATTAGAACCCAAGGCTCTTTGAACCAAATTCGATTCATGACTTTCTAAATCGTTTGAGCCATGTACGCCCGCTGTCCTGCTGGCACGCACGATAACTTTCGAAAGAGTTAAATAATCGCTTTGAAATTTGGCATTGGTTAATATCTTCCCAAAACTGCTTATGGGATTTCATATGGGCTATGGCCACACCCCTTCGGTTACCTCCCATACAAATGTACCATCCCGCCTACCTTAGAAGTCGTGTAATAACACCAATATGCCCAATGACATCTTGCCCAAATTTTGTATTTAGTAAACGTATAGCTAGACAAAGATTTGGACAAAAACTTGGAAGTCTGGCAACTCCCCTTCTGGTACCTCCCATACAAATGTACCATCCCGCCTACCTTTGAAATCGTCTAATAACACCAATATGCCCAATGACATATTGCCCAAATTTAGTAAACGTATAGTTAGACTAAGTTTTGGACAAAAACTTGGAAGTCTGGCAACTCCCCTTCTGGTACCTCCCATACAAATGTACCATCCCGCCTACCTTAGAAATCGTGTAATAACACCAATATGCCCAATGACATCTTACCCAAATTTTGTATTTAGTAAACGTATAGCTAGACTAAGTTTAGGACAAAAACTTGGAAGTCTGGCTACTCCCCTTCTGGTACCTCCCATACAAATGTACCATCCCGCCTACCTTAGAAATCGTGTAATAACACCAATATGCCAAATGACATCTTGCCCAAATTTTGTATTTAGTAAACGTATAGTTAGAATAAGTATTGGACAGAAACTTGGCAGTGTGGCAACTCCCCTTCTGGTACGTCCCATACAAATGTGCCATCTCGCATAGTCTGGAAGTCAGGCAACTTCCGTTCTGGTACCTCGCATAAAATTTTCGAGAAACAACTCTGCTTTCTATTCGTCCTTTCTGTAAAAACGTGTAATACAATATTTATACCCTCACCATGCGGGTAGGAGGGTATATATCATTTGATACGGCTCAAAAGTGTAACACATAGAAATATTCACATTAGAACCAAAGGCTCTTTGAACCAAATTCGATTCATGACTTTCTAAATCGTTTGAGCCATGTACGCCCGCTGTCCTGCTGGTACGCACGATAACTTTCGAAAGAGTTAAATAATCGCTTTGAAATTTGGCATTGGTTAATATCTTCCCAAAACTGCTTATGAGATTTCATATCGGCTATGGCCACACCCCTTCGGTTACCTCCCATACAAATGTACCATCCCGCCTACCTTAGAAATCGTGTAATAACACCAATATGCCCAATGACATCTTACCCAAATTTTGTATTTAGTAAACGTATAGTCATACTAAGTTTTGGACAAAAACTTGGAAGTCTGGCAACTCCCCTTCTGGTACCTCCCATACAAATGTACCATCCCGCCTACCTTAGAAATCGTGTAATAACACCAATATGCCCAATGACATCTTACCCAAATTTTGTATTTAGTAAACGTATAGTTAGACTAAGTTTTGGACAAAAACTTGGAAGTCTGGCAACTCCCCTTCTGGTACCTCCCATACAAATGTACCATCCCGCCTACCTTAGAAATCGTGTAATAACACCAATATGCCCAATGACATCTTGCCCAAATTTTGTATTTAGTAAACGTATAGTTTAACTAAGTTTTGGACAAAAACTTGGAAGTCTGACAGCTCCCCTTCTGGTACCTCCCATACAAATGTACCATCCCGCCTACCTTAGAAATCGTGTAATAACACCAATATGCTCAACGACATCTTGCCCAAATTTTGTATTTTGTAAACGTATAGTTAGACTAAGTTTTGGACAAAAACTTGGAAGTCTGGCAACTCCCCTTCTGGTACCTCCCATACAAATGTACCATCCCGCCTACCTTAGAAATCGTGTAATAACACCAATATGCCCAATGACATCTTGCCCAAATTTTGTATTTAGTAAACGTATAGTTATACTAAGTTTTGGACAAAAACTTGGAAGTCTGGCAACTCGCCTTCTGGTACCTCCCATACAAATGTACCATCCCGCCTACCTTAGAAATCGTGTAATAACACCAATATGCCCAATGACATCTTGCCCAAATTTTGTATTTAGTAAACGTATAGTTATACTAAGTTTTGGACAAAAACTTGGAAGTCTGGCAACTCCCCTTTTGGTACCTCCCATACAAATGTACCATCCCGCCTACCTTTGAAATCGTCTAATAACACCAATATGCCCAATGACATCTTTCCCAAATTTTGTATTTAGTAAACGTATAGTTTAACTAAGTTTTGGACAAAAACTTGGAAGTCTGGCAGCTCCCCTTCTGGTACCTCCCATACAAATGTACCATCCCGCCTACCTTTGAAATCGTCTAATAACACCAATATTCAAAACGACATCTTGCCCAAATTTTGTATTTAGTAAACGTATAGTTAGACTAAGTTTAGGACAAAAACTTGGAAGTCTGGCAACTCCCCTTCTGGTACCTCCCATACAAATGTACCATCCCGCCTACCTTTGAAATCGTCTAATAACACCAATATGCCCAATGACATCTTGCCCAAATTTTGTATTTAGTAAACGTATAGCTAGACTAAGTTTAGGACAAAAACTTGGAAGTCTGGCAACTCCCCTTCTGGTACCTCCCATACAAATGTACCATCCCGCCTACCTTAGAAATCGTGTAATAACACCAATATGCCAAATGACATCTTGCCCAAATTTTGTATTTAGTAAACTTATAGTTAGAATAAGTATTGGACAGAAACTTGGCAGTGTGGCAACTCCCCTTCTGGTACGTCCCATACAAATGTGCCATCTCGCATAGTCTGGAAGTCAGGCAACTTCCGTTCTGGTACCTCGCATAAAATTTTCGAGAAACAACTCTGCTTTCTATTCGTCCTTTCTGTAAAAACGTGTAATACAATATTTATACCCTCACCATACGGGTAGGAAGGAGGGTATATATCATTTGATACGGCTCAAAAGTGTAACACATAGAAATATTCACATTAGAACCAAAGGCTCTTTGAACCAAATTCGATTCATGACTTTCTAAATCGTTTGAGCCATGTACGCCCGCTGTCCTGCTGGTACGCACGATAACTTTCGAAAGAGTTAAATAATCGCTTTGAAATTTGGCATTGGTTAATATCTTCCCAAAACTGCTTATGAGATTTCATATGGGCTATGGCCACACCCCTTCGGTTACCTCCCATACAAATGTACCATCCCGCCTACCTTAGAAATCGTGTAATAACACCAATATGCCCAATGACATCTTGCCCAAATTTTGTATTTAGTAAACGTATAGTTATACTAAGTTTTGGACAAAAACTTGGAAGTCTGGCAACTCCCCTTTTGGTACCTCCCATACAAATGTACCATCCCGCCTACCTTTGAAATCGTCTAATAACACCAATATGCCCAATGACATCTTTCCCAAATTTTGTATTTAGTAAACGTATAGTTTAACTAAGTTTTGGACAAAAACTTGGAAGTCTGGCAGCTCCCCTTCTGGTACCTCCCATACAAATGTACCATCCCGCCTACCTTTGAAATCGTCTAATAACACCAATATTCAAAACGACATCTTGCCCAAATTTTGTATTTAGTAAACGTATAGTTAGACTAAGTTTAGGACAAAAACTTGGAAGTCTGGCAACTCCCCTTCTGGTACCTCCCATACAAATGTACCATCCCGCCTACCTTAGAAATCGTGTAATAACACCAATATGCCCAATGACATCTTGCCCAAATTTTGTATTTAGTAAACGTATAGCTAGACTAAGCTTAGGACAAAAACTTGGAAGTCTGGCTACTCCCCTTCTGGTACCTCCCATACAAATGTACCATCTCGCCTACCTTTGAAATCGTCTAATAACACCAATATGCCCAATGAAATCTTGCCCAAATTTTGTATTTAGTAAACGTATAGCCAGACTAAGCTTAGGACAAAAACTTGGAAGTCTGGCAACTCCCCTTCTGGTACCTCCCATACAAATGTGCCATCTCGCCTACCTTAGAAATCGTGTAATAACACCAAAATATTTAGTAAACGTATAGTTAGACTAAGTTTTGGACAAAAACTTGGAAGTCTGGCAACTCCCCTTCTGGTACCTCCCATACAAATGTACCATCTCGCCTACCTTAGAAATCCTGTAATAACACCAATATGCCCAATGACATCTTGCCCAAATTTTGTATTTAGTAAACGTATAGTTAGTAGACGTTTACGCCGCCGCGTCACGCCGCCGCCGCCGCCGATTTTTTGCTTTTTATGACGCGCCGCCGCCGAGTCACATAAATAATGGCGCGGCGGCGGCGGCGGCGGCGTTCGGCGTCAGAACTTTTTATACAACTTTAAAAAATAAAAATTTTAAATATATCGTAAAAAGCCGTCAAATAGATATTTCAACTAATCGATTAATCGTTGAGATTGTCTCATCTCCCAACTCCCTATGTCCCATCTCTAGAACATTTATCAGCTGTAGTTCAAGTGTTGTTTACATATAATTTGTATGCACGTAAATAATTGTATAAAGTGTCACAATATTATTATCAATCAGTATTAGAAATATTTCCATTCAATATTCTCACAACAAATAGATGGATAAGCCATTGAGCATGTATTCAATCAAACTTCAGTGTAATGCAAATCGCAAAAGTAAAGTATGGGAGTTTTTTGGCATCTTAATAGTGACAAAAGAAAACAAATGCATTGAAGAGGACAAGGTGTTTTGTAAACTATGTTTGGATGCTTGGAAAAAAGACGACGAAAAGATAATATTTTCATGGTAATAGTTAATTTCACTTTTTTAAGTTCCAAGTAAGATTTTGTAAATTTTTTCAGTGCTAAAATTCAGTCATATTCCAAGAACTGTTCAACAGGGAATTTAATTCGTCACCTAAAAATTGAACATAATGTACGCGATATCGATTCCCAGAGTACTTCATTAGCTGCAGGAGGAACAATATCAAATTTTTTCAACAAATCGGCTCCTATTAGATCTCCAAAAGATAGAAAATGGATGCTGGGACGAGAGCTAGCTTTGTGGATGGCTAGAGATCTGCTACCATTTCATATAATTTCCCACAATGGAATTAAAGACTTCTTAACCAAGTATAAAGTTGTGGTAGCTGCTGATGATATTCCACATTATAAAACGCTTTCAACAACTGCACTAGACGATGTGTATGAATGCGTTTTAAAAGCAGTTACACGTATAGTATCTGGACAAAAACACTTTGCCTTAACTTTCGATTTGTGGACGGATAATTATAGAAGAAGAAGTTATATAACATTTACATTCCATTTCCTGTCACCCAATTTTGAGATGAAGCATTTAACACTACAAACAAAATACTTGTCAAAATCTCACTCTGGAAGTAATATTTTGACGGAGCTTGAAGATATAACTCAAATATATAATTTGCAAATGGGATCTAATTTCGTCGTAACCGACCAAGGCAGCAATATCAAAAAAGCTATTAATTTGGGATGTATTAACAATCATTTCTGCCTTGGGCATGGACTACACAATTTGCTAAATGTAGATGGCTACAATTCCGTTTCGGAAATTAAAAATTTAATTGTGAAGTGCAAAAATATTGTGAGGGCTTTACGATTTAAGACACATGTTTTGAGATGTCAAGCTGACGCACTTCAAAATGAAGTGTTGTCTAATATCGACAATTTAGAAGAACTGCTTGCATCCGAAGATACTGAATGGGTTGACTACGATGATAATTTTGGACCTTTAGATGATGTTCCCTTGCAAACTTATAAGAATATAAACAACCCCAATGACTTGCGAAGTAGTTTGGTGGATAAGAGAAATGTTTCTCTTAAAAACGCTGTCCCAACTAGGTGGCACAGCGTTTTAGCAATGCTACACAGTCTTGGGTGCCAAAGAACTGCCGTTAATAAATTGCTCACAAGCAGCAATAAGACTGATTTGATATTATTAGAGACGGAAGCACAGCTTTTATACAAATTACGAGACTTCTTGCAACAATTTAAGGACGCAGTAAATAGTCTGTCTGGAGATTCGTATCCATCAATAAGTCTTGCGTTAATCATCAGAACAGAGATAGTGTCAATATTGGATGAAGCTGAGATCAATGTCCCGCCTTCTTTGACTGAAATGAAACATAATATAAAAAGTAAATTGCATTCGAGATTCCCAATATCAGATATACTAGTCTGCGCATCGTTATTAGATCCGCGATTCAATTCACTGGACTGTGTCTCAGAGTACTGTAAAGAGCAAAATCTTACAAAATGTGATTTTTTGTTAAAAATGTTTAAAGAGCTGATTGGCGATGTACAACAAGCCAGCAATCAGCAGGATAGTTATAGGGAATCTCCATCTGTAAGCAAATTAATGAAGCTGGCTCAACGACATTCTACAAATACCAAAAACAGTAATTTGGAAGCTGAATGCCATCTACTTTTAAGTTTGTCTTCATGCCAAGACGTATTAACTTTCTGGAGAGAAAAGGCATCGGCAATGCCCTTACTATCTATGCTAGCACAAAAAGTGCTATGTATTCCGGCAACGAGCACACCAAGTGAGCGAGTCTTTTCTATTGCTGGTCTTACAATTACTCAGAAACGATCGCAACTCAGTCCTCACAACGTCAATAAAATTGTTTTCATACATGACAATTACGATACATGCAAAGAAAGTTTAACTTAATTTTTTATTTATTAATTTAATGCTGAAGAAATGCAATGACTTGAATTTTTTATATTATTACATACATATATGTAACAAGTCTGTGAAAAACGACTGTGAATTGATTTTATAGCAATTTTTGTTTTTATTAAATACTTATAAAACATTTAAAGCGTTATTTTTTTAAATTAAAATAGGAAATTTTTATTTACTGTATGCTTACGCCGCCGCCGCCGACAAATTTGACGGCCAAGAAGACGCCGCCGCCGCCGGTTATATCTACCGGCTAAGCCGCCGCCGCCGATTCTTGCCGGCATCCACGCCGCCGCCGAAGCTAACACAGTCGGCGTAAACCTCTAATAGTTAGACTAAGTTTTGGAAAAAAAACTTGGAAGTCTGGCAACTCCCCTTCTGGTACCTCCCATACAAATGTACCATCTCGCCTACCTTTGAAATCGTCTAATAAAACCAACATGCCCAATGAAATCTTGCCCAAATTTTGTATTTAGTAAACGTATAGCTAGACTAAGTTTAGGACAAAAACTTGGAAGTCTGGCAACTCCCCTTCTGGTACCTCCCATACAAATGTACCATCTCGCCTACCTTTGAAATCGTGTAATAACACCAATATTCCCAATGACATCTTGCCCAAATTTTGTATTTAGTAAACGTATAGCTAGACTAAGTTTAGGACAAAAACTTGGAAGTCTGGCAACTCCTCTTCTGGTACCTCCCATACAAATGTGTCATCTCGCCTACCTTAGAAATCGTGTAATAACACCAATATGCCCAATGACATTTTGCCCAAATTTTGTATTTAGTAAACGTATAATTCAACTAAGTTTTGGACAAAAACTTAGAAGTCTGGCAACTCCCCTTCTGGTACCTCCCATACAAATGTACCTTCTCGCCTACCTTTGAAATCGTCTAATAACACCAATATGCCCAATGAAATCTTGCCCAAATTTTGTATTTAGTAAACGTATAGCTAGACTAAGCTTAGGACAAAAACTTGGAAGTCTGGCTACTCCCCTTCTGGTACCTCCCATACAAATGTACCATCCCGCCTACCTTTGAAATCGTCTAATAACACCAATATTCAAAACGACATCTTGCCCAAATTTTGTATTTAGTAAACGTATAGTTAGACTAAGTTTAGGACAAAAACTTGGAAGTCTGGCAACTCCCCTTCTGGTACCTCCCATACAAATGTACCATCCCGCCTACCTTTGAAATCGTCTAATAACACCAATATGCCCAATGACATCTTGCCCAAATTTTGTATTTAGTAAACGTATAGCTAGACTAAGTTTAGGACAAAAACTTGGAAGTCTGGCAACTCCCCTTCTGGTACCTCCCATACAAATGTACCTTCTCGCCTACCTTTGAAATCGTCTAATAACACCAATATGCCCAATGAAATCTTGCCCAAATTTTGAATTTAGTAAACGTATAGCTAGACTAAGCTTAGGACAAAAACTTGGAAGTCTGGCTACTCCCCTTCTGGTACCTCCCATACAAATGTACCATCCCGCCTACCTTTGAAATCGTCTAATAACACCAATATGCCCAATGACATCTTGCCCAAATTTTGTATTTAGTAAACGTATAGCTAGACTAAGTTTAGGACAAAAACTTGGAAGTCTGGCAACTCCCCTTCTGGTACCTCCCATACAAATGTACCATCCCGCCTACCTTAGAAATCGTGTAATAACACCAATATGCCCAATGACATCTTGCCCAAATTTTGTATTTAGTAAACGTATAGCTAGACTAAGCTTAGGACAAAAACTTGGAAGTCTGGCTACTCCCCTTCTGGTACCTCCCATACAAATGTACCATCTCGCCTACCTTTGAAATCGTCTAATAACACCAATATGCCCAATGAAATCTTGCCCAAATTTTGTATTTAGTAAACTTATAGTTAGAATAAGTATTGGACAGAAACTTGGCAGTGTGGCAACTCCCCTTCTGGTACGTCCCATACAAATGTGCCATCTCGCATAGTCTGGAAGTCAGGCAACTTCCGTTCTGGTACCTCGCATAAAATGTTCGAGAAACAACTCTGCTTTCTATTCGTCCTTTCTGTAAAAACGTGTAATACAATATTTATACCCTCACCATGCGGGTAGGAGTGTATATATCATTTGATACGGCTCAAAAGTGTAACACATAGAAATATTCACATTAGAACCAAAGGCTCTTTGAACCAAATTCGATTCATGACTTTCTAAATCGTTTGAGCCATGTACGCCCGCTGTCCTGCTGGTACGCACGATAACTTTCGAAAGAGTTAAATAATCGCTTTGAAATTTGGCATTGGTTAATATCTTCCCAAAACTGCTTATGAGATTTCATATGGGCTATGGCCACACCCCTTCGGTTACCTCCCATACAAATGTACCATCCCGCCTACCTTAGAAATCGTGTAATAACACCAATATGCCCAATGACATCTTGCCCAAATTTTGTATTTAGTAAACGTATAGTTATACTAAGTTTTGGACAAAAACTTGGAAGTCTGGCAACTCCCCTTTTGGTACCTCCCATACAAATGTACCATCCCGCCTACCTTTGAAATCGTCTAATAACACCAATATGCCCAATGAAATCTTGCCCAAATTTTGAATTTAGTAAACGTATAGTTTAACTAAGTTTTGGACAAAAACTTGGAAGTCTGGCAGCTCCCCTTCTGGTACCTCCCATACAAATGTACCATCCCGCCTACCTTTGAAATCGTCTAATAACACCAATATTCAAAACGACATCTTGCCCAAATTTTGTATTTAGTAAACGTATAGTTAGACTAAGTTTAGGACAAAAACTTGGAAGTCTGGCAACTCCCCTTCTGGTACCTCCCATACAAATGTACCATCCCGCCTACCTTTGAAATCGTCTAATAACACCAATATGCCCAATGACATCTTGCCCAAATTTTGTATTTAGTAAACGTATAGCTAGACTAAGTTATGACAAAAACTTGGAAGTCTGGCAACTCCCCTTCTGGTACCTCCCATACAAATGTACCATCCCGCCTACCTTAGAAATCGTGTAATAACACCAATATGCCCAATGACATCTTGCCCAAATTTTGTATTTAGTAAACGTATAGCTAGACTAAGCTTAGGACAAAAACTTGGAAGTCTGGCTACTCCCCTTCTGGTACCTCCCATACAAATGTACCATCTCGCCTACCTTTGAAATCGTCTAATAACACCAATATGCCCAATGAAATCTTGCCCAAATTTTGTATTTAGTAAACGTATAGCTAGACTAAGCTTAGGACAAAAACTTGGAAGTCTGGCAACTCCCCTTCTGGTACCTCCCATACAAATGTACCATCTCGCCTACCTTAGAAATCCTGTAATAACACCAATATGCCCAATGACATCTTGCCCAAATTTTGTATTTAGTAAACGTATAGTTAGACTAAGTTTTGGAAAAAAAACTTGGAAGTCTGGCAACTCCCCTTCTGGTACCTCCCATACAAATGTACCATCTCGCCTACCTTTGAAATCGTCTAATAAAACCAACATGCCCAATGAAATCTTGCCCAAATTTTGTATTTAGTAAACGTATAGCTAGACTAAGTTTAGGACAAAAACTTGGAAGTCTGGCAACTCCCCTTCTGGTACCTCCCATACAAATGTACCATCTCGCCTACCTTTGAAATCGTGTAATAACACCAATATGCCCAATGACATCTTGCCCAAATTTTGTATTTAGTAAACGTATAGCTAGACTAAGTTTAGGACAAAAACTTGGAAGTCTGGCAACTCCCCTTCTGGTACCTCCCATACAAATGTGTCATCTCGCCTACCTTAGAAATCGTCTAATAAAACCAACATGCCCAATGAAATCTTGCCCAAATTTTGTATTTAGTAAACGTATAGCTAGACTAAGTTTAGGACAAAAACTTGGAAGTCTGGCAACTCCCCTTCTGGTACCTCCCATACAAATGTACCATCCCGCCTACCTTAGAAATCGTGTAATAACACCAATATACCCAATGACATCTTGCCCAAATTTTGTATTTAGTAAACGTATAGCTAGACTAAGCTTAGGACAAAAACTTGGAAGTCTGGCTACTCCCCTTCTGGTACCTCCCATACAAATGTACCATCTCGCCTACCTTTGAAATCGTCTAATAACACCAATATGCCCAATGAAATCTTGCCCAAATTTTGTATTTAGTAAACTTATAGTTAGAATAAGTATTGGACAGAAACTTGGCAGTGTGGCAACTCCCCTTCTGGTACGTCCCATACAAATGTGCCATCTCGCATAGTCTGGAAGTCAGGCAACTTCCGTTCTGGTACCTCGCATAAAATTTTCGAGAAACAACTCTGCTTTCTATTCGTCCTTTCTGTAAAAACGTGTAATACAATATTTATACCCTCACCATGCGGGTAGGAGGGTATATATCATTTGATACGGCTCAAAAGTGTAACACATAGAAATATTCACATTAGAACCAAAGGCTCTTTGAACCAAATTCGATTCATGACTTTCTAAATCGTTTGAGCCATGTACGCCCGCTGTCCTGCTGGTACGCACGATAACTTTCGAAAGAGTTAAATAATCGCTTTGAAATTTGGCATTGGTTAATATCTTCCCAAAACTGCTTATGAGATTTCATATGGGCTATGGCCACACCCCTTCGGTTACCTCCCATACAAATGTACCATCCCGCCTACCTTAGAAATCGTGTAATAACACCAATATGCCCAATGACATCTTGCCCAAATTTTGTATTTAGTAAACGTATAGTTATACTAAGTTTTGGACAAAAACTTGGAAGTCTGGCAACTCCCCTTTTGGTACCTCCCATACAAATGTACCATCCCGCCTACCTTTGAAATCGTCTAATAACACCAATATGCCCAATGACATCTTGCCCAAATTTTGTATTTAGTAAACGTATAGTTTAACTAAGTTTTGGACAAAAACTTGGAAGTCTGGCAGCTCCCCTTCTGGTACCTCCCATACAAATGTACCATCCCGCCTACCTTTGAAATCGTCTAATAACACCAATATTCAAAACGACATCTTGCCCAAATTTTGTATTTAGTAAACGTATAGTTAGACTAAGTTTAGGACAAAAACTTGGAAGTCTGGCAACTCCCCTTCTGGTACCTCCCATACAAATGTACCATCCCGCCTACCTTTGAAATCGTCTAATAACACCAATATGCCCAATGACATCTTGCCCAAATTTTGTATTTAGTAAACGTATAGCTAGACTAAGTTTAGGACAAAAACTTGGAAGTCTGGCAACTCCCCTTCTGGTACCTCCCATACAAATGTACCATCCCGCCTACCTTAGAAATCGTGTAATAACACCAATATGCCCAATGACATCTTGCCCAAATTTTGTATTTAGTAAACGTATAGCTAGACTAAGCTTAGGACAAAAACTTGGAAGTCTGGCTACTCCCCTTCTGGTACCTCCCATACAAATGTACCATCTCGCCTACCTTTGAAATCGTCTAATAACACCAATATGCCCAATGAAATCTTGCCCAAATTTTGTATTTAGTAAACGTATAGCTAGACTAAGCTTAGGACAAAAACTTGGAAGTCTGGCAACTCCCCTTCTGGTACCTCCCATACAAATGTACCATCTCGCCTACCTTAGAAATCCTGTAATAACACCAATATGCCCAATGACATCTTGCCCAAATTTTGTATTTAGTAAACGTATAGTTAGACTAAGTTTTGGAAAAAAAACTTGGAAGTCTGGCAACTCCCCTTCTGGTACCTCCCATACAAATGTACCATCTCGCCTACCTTTGAAATCGTCTAATAAAACCAACATGCCCAATGAAATCTTGCCCAAATTTTGTATTTAGTAAACGTATAGCTAGACTAAGTTTAGGACAAAAACTTGGAAGTCTGGCAACTCCCCTTCTGGTACCTCCCATACAAATGTACCATCTCGCCTACCTTTGAAATCGTGTAATAACACCAATATGCCCAATGACATCTTGCCCAAATTTTGTATTTAGTAAACGTATAGCTAGACTAAGTTTAGGACAAAAACTTGGAAGTCTGGCAACTCCCCTTCTGGTACCTCCCATACAAATGTGTCATCTCGCCTACCTTAGAAATCGTCTAATAAAACCAACATGCCCAATGAAATCTTGCCCAAATTTTGTATTTAGTAAACGTATAGCTAGACTAAGTTTAGGACAAAAACTTGGAAGTCTGGCAACTCCCCTTCTGGTACCTCCCATACAAATGTACCAGCCCGCCTACCTTAGAAATCGTGTAATAACACCAATATGCCCAATGACATCTTGCCCAAATTTTGTATTTAGTAAACGTATAGCTAGACTAAGCTTAGGACAAAAACTTGGAAGTCTGGCTACTCCCCTTCTGGTACCTCCCATACAAATGTACCATCTCGCCTACCTTTGAAATCGTCTAATAACACCAATATGCCCAATGAAATCTTGCCCAAATTTTGTATTTAGTAAACTTATAGTTAGAATAAGTATTGGACAGAAACTTGGCAGTGTGGCAACTCCCCTTCTGGTACGTCCCATACAAATGTGCCATCTCGCATAGTCTGGAAGTCAGGCAACTTCCGTTCTGGTACCTCGCATAAAATTTTCGAGAAACAACTCTGCTTTCTATTCGTCCTTTCTGTAAAAACGTGTAATACAATATTTATACCCTCACCATGCGGGTAGGAGGGTATATATCATTTGATACGGCTCAAAAGTGTAACACATAGAAATATTCACATTAGAACCAAAGGCTCTTTGAACCAAATTCGATTCATGACTTTCTAAATCGTTTGAGCCATGTACGCCCGCTGTCCTGCTGGTACGCACGATAACTTTCGAAAGAGTTAAATAATCGCTTTGAAATTTGGCATTGGTTAATATCTTCCCAAAACTGCTTATGAGATTTCATATGGGCTATGACCACACCCCTTCGGTTACCTCCCATACAAATGTACCATCCCGCCTACCTTAGAAATCGTGTAATAACACCAATATGCCCAATGACATCTTGCCCAAATTTTGTATTTAGTAAACGTATAGTTATACTAAGTTTTGGACAAAAACTTGGAAGTCTGGCAACTCCCCTTTTGGTACCTCCCATACAAATGTACCATCCCGCCTACCTTTGAAATCGTCTAATAACACCAATATGCCCAATGACATCTTGCCCAAATTTTGTATTTAGTAAACGTATAGTTTAACTAAGTTTTGGACAAAAACTTGGAAGTCTGGCAGCTCCCCTTCTGGTACCTCCCATAAAAATGTACCATCCCGCCTACCTTTGAAATCGTCTAATAACACCAATATTCAAAACGACATCTTGCCCAAATTTTGTATTTAGTAAACGTATAGTTAGACTAAGTTTAGGACAAAAACTTGGAAGTCTGGCAACTCCCCTTCTGGTACCTCCCATACAAATGTACCATCCCGCCTACCTTTGAAATCGTCTAATAACACCAATATGCCCAATGACATCTTGCCCAAATTTTGTATTTAGTAAACGTATAGCTAGACTAAGTTTAGGACAAAAACTTGGAAGTCTGGCAACTCCCCTTCTGGTACCTCCCATACAAATGTACCATCCCGCCTACCTTAGAAATCGTGTAATAACACCAATATGCCCAATGACATCTTGCCCAAATTTTGTATTTAGTAAACGTATAGCTAGACTAAGCTTAGGACAAAAACTTGGAAGTCTGGCTACTCCCCTTCTGGTACCTCCCATACAAATGTACCATCTCGCCTACCTTTGAAATCGTCTAATAACACCAATATGCCCAATGAAATCTTGCCCAAATTTTGTATTTAGTAAACGTATAGCTAGACTAAGCTTAGGACAAAAACTTGGAAGTCTGGCAACTCCCCTTCTGGTACCTCCCATACAAATGTACCATCTCGCCTACCTTAGAAATCCTGTAATAACACCAATATGCCCAATGACATCTTGCCCAAATTTTGTATTTAGTAAACGTATAGTTAGACTAAGTTTTGGAAAAAAAACTTGGAAGTCTGGCAACTCCCCTTCTGGTACCTCCCATACAAATGTACCATCTCGCCTACCTTTGAAATCGTCTAATAAAACCAACATGCCCAATGAAATCTTGCCCAAATTTTGTATTTAGTAAACGTATAGCTAGACTAAGTTTAGGACAAAAACTTGGAAGTCTGGCAACTCCCCTTCTGGTACCTCCCATACAAATGTACCATCTCGCCTACCTTTGAAATCGTGTAATAACACCAATATGCCCAATGACATCTTGCCCAAATTTTGTATTTAGTAAACGTATAGCTAGACTAAGTTTAGGACAAAAACTTGGAAGTCTGGCAACTCCCCTTCTGGTACCTCCCATACAAATGTGTCATCTCGCCTACCTTAGAAATCGTCTAATAAAACCAACATGCCCAATGAAATCTTGCCCAAATTTTGTATTTAGTAAACGTATAGCTAGACTAAGTTTAGGACAAAAACTTGGAAGTCTGGCAACTCCCCTTCTGGTACCTCCCATACAAATGTACCATCCCGCCTACCTTAGAAATCGTGTAATAACACCAATATGCCCAATGACATCTTGCCCAAATTTTGTATTTAGTAAACGTATAGCTAGACTAAGCTTAGGACAAAAACTTGGAAGTCTGGCTACTCCCCTTCTGGTACCTCCCATACAAATGTACCATCTCGCCTACCTTTGAAATCGTCTAATAACACCAATATGCCCAATGAAATCTTGCCCAAATTTTGTATTTAGTAAACTTATAGTTAGAATAAGTATTGGACAGAAACTTGGCAGTGTGGCAACTCCCCTTCTGGTACGTCCCATACAAATGTGCCATCTCGCATAGTCTGGAAGTCAGGCAACTTCCGTTCTGGTACCTCGCATAAAATTTTCGAGAAACAACTCAGCTTTCTATTCGTCCTTTCTGTAAAAACGTGTAATACAATATTTATACCCTCACCATGCGGGTAGGAGGGTATATATCATTTGATACGGCTCAAAAGTGTAACACATAGAAATATTCACATTAGAACCAAAGGCTCTTTGAACCAAATTCGATTCATGACTTTCTAAATCGTTTGAGCCATGTACGCCCGCTGTCCTGCTGGTACGCACGATAACTTTCGAAAGAGTTAAATAATCGCTTTGAAATTTGGCATTGGTTAATATCTTCCCAAAACTGCTTATGAGATTTCATATGGGCTATGGCCACACCCCTTCGGTTACCTCCCATACAAATGTACCATCCCGCCTACCTTAGAAATCGTGTAATAACACCAATATGCCCAATGACATCTTGCCCAAATTTTGTATTTAGTAAACGTATAGTTATACTAAGTTTTGGACAAAAACTTGGAAGTCTGGCAACTCCCCTTTTGGTACCTCCCATACAAATGTACCATCCCGCCTACCTTTGAAATCGTCTAATAACACCAATATGCCCAATGACATCTTGCCCAATTTTTGTATTTAGTAAACGTATAGTTTAACTAAGTTTTGGACAAAAACTTGGAAGTCTGGCAGCTCCCCTTCTGGTACCTCCCATACAAATGTACCATCCCGCCTACCTTTGAAATCGTCTAATAACACCAATATGCCCAATGACATCTTGCCCAAATTTTGTATTTAGTAAACGTATAGCTAGACTAAGCTTAGGACAAAAACTTGGAAGTCTGGCTACTCCCCTTCTGGTACCTCCCATACAAATGTACCATCTCGCCTACCTTTGAAATCGTGTAATAACACCAATATGCCCAATGAAATCTTGCCCAAATTTTGTATTTAGTAAACGTATAGCTGGACTAAGCTTAGGACAAAAACTTGGAAGTCTGGCAACTCCCCTTCTGGTACCTCCCATACAAATGTACCATCTCGCCTACCTTAGAAATCCTGTAATAACACCAATATGCCCAATGACATCTTGCCCAAATTTTGTATTTAGTAAACGTATAGTTAGACTAAGTTTTGGAAAAAAAACTTGGAAGTCTGGCAACTCCCCTTCTGGTACCTCCCATACAAATGTACCATCTCGCCTACCTTTGAAATCGTCTAATAAAACCAACATGCCCAATGAAATCTTGCCCAAATTTTGTATTTAGTAAACGTATAGCTAGACTAAGTTTAGGACAAAAACTTGGAAGTCTGGCAACTCCCCTTCTGGTACCTCCCATACAAATGTACCATCTCGCCTACCTTTGAAATCGTGTAATAACACCAATATGCCCAATGACATCTTGCCCAAATTTTGTATTTAGTAAACGTATAGCTAGACTAAGTTTAGGACAAAAACTTGGAAGTCTGGCAACTCCCCTTCTGGTACCTCCCATACAAATGTGTCATCTCGCCTACCTTAGAAATCGTGTAATAACACCAATATGCCCAACGACATCTTGCCCAAATTTTGTATTTAGTAAACGTATAATTCAACTAAGTTTTGGACAAAAACTTAGAAGTCTGGCAACTCCCCTTCTGGTACCTCCCATACAAATGTACCTTCTCGCCTACCTTTGAAATCGTCTAATAACACCAATATGCCCAATGACATCTTGCCCAAATTTTGTATTTAGTAAACGTATAGCTAGACTAAGCTTAGGACAAAAACTTGGAAGTCTGGCTACTCCCCTTCTGGTACCTCCCATACAAATGTACCATCCCGCCTACCTTTGAAATCGTGTAATAACACCAATATGCCCAATGACATCTTGCCCAAATTTTGTATTTAGTAAACGTATAGCTAGACTAAGTTTAGGACAAAAACTTGGAAGTCTGGCAACTCCCCTTCTGGTACCTCCCATACAAATGTACCATCTCGCCTACCTTTGAAATCGTCTAATAAAACCAACATGCCCAATGAAATCTTGCCCAAATTTTGTATTTAGTAAACGTATAGCTAGACTAAGTTTAGGACAAAAACTTGGAAGTCTGGCAACTCCCCTTCTGGTACCTCCCATACAAATGTACCATCCCGCCTACCTTAGAAATCGTGTAATAACACCAATATGCCCAATGACATCTTGCCCAAATTTTGTATTTAGTAAACGTATAGCTAGACTAAGCTTAGGACAAAAACTTGGAAGTCTGGCTACTCCCCTTCTGGTACCTCCCATACAAATGTACCATCCCGCCTACCTTTGAAATCGTCTAATAACACCAATATGCCCAATGACATCTTGCCCAAATTTTGTATTTAGTAAACGTATAGCTAGACTAAGTTTAGGACAAAAACTTGGAAGTCTGGCAACTCCCCTTCTGGTACCTCCCATACAAATGTACCATCCCGCCTACCTTAGAAATCGTGTAATAACACCAATATGCCCAATGACATCTTGCCCAAATTTTGTATTTAGTAAACGTATAGCTAGACTAAGTTTAGGACAAAAACTTGGAAGTCTGGCAACTCCCCTTCTGGTACCTCCCATACAAATGTACCATCTCGCCTACCTTTGAAATCGTGTAATAACACCAATATGCCCAATGACATCTTGCCCAAATTTTGTATTTAGTAAACGTATAATTCAACTAAGTTTTGGACAAAAACTTAGAAGTCTGGCAACTCCCCTTCTGGTACCTCCCATACAAATGTACCTTCTCGCCTACCTTTGAAATCGTCTAATAACACCAATATGCCCAATGAAATCTTGCCCAAATTTTGTATTTAGTAAACGTATAGCTAGACTAAGCTTAGGACAAAAACTTGGAAGTCTGGCTACTCCCCTTCTGGTACCTCCCATACAAATGTACCATCCCGCCTACCTTTGAAATCGTCTAATAACACCAATATGCCCAATGACATCTTGCCCAAATTTTGTATTTAGTAAACGTATAGCTAGACTAAGTTTAGGACAAAAACTTGGAAGTCTGGCAACTCCCCTTCTGGTACCTCCCATACAAATGTACCATCCCGCCTACCTTAGAAATCGTGTAATAACACCAATATGCCCAATGACATCTTGCCCAAATTTTGTATTTAGTAAACGTATAGCTAGACTAAGCTTAGGACAAAAACTTGGAAGTCTGGCACCTCCCCTTCTGGTACCTCCCATACAAATGTACCATCTCGCCTACCTTAGAAATCCTGTAATAACACCAATATGCCCAATGACATCTTGCCCAAATTTTGTATTTAGTAAACGTATAGTTATACTAAGTTTTGGACAAAAACTTGGAAGTCTGGCAACTCCCCTTTTGGTACCTCCCATACAAATGTGCCATCTCGCATAGTCTGGAAGTCAGGCAACTTCCGTTCTGGTACCTCGCATAAAATTTTCGAGAAACAACTCTGCTTTCTATTCGTCCTTTCTGTAAAAACGTGTAATACAATATTTATACCCTCACCATGCGGGTAGGAGGGTATATATCATTTGATACGGCTCAAAAGTGTAACACATAGAAATATTCACATTAGAACCAAAGGCTCTTTGAACCAAATTCGATTCATGACTTTCTAAATCGTTTGAGCCATGTACGCCCGCTGTCCTGCTGGTACGCACGATAACTTTCGAAAGAGTTAAATAATCGCTTTCAAATTTGGCATTGGTTAATATCTTCCCAAAACTGCTTATGAGATTTCATATGGGCTATGGCCACACCCCTTCGGTTACCTCCCATACAAATGTACCATCCCGCCTACCTTAGAAATCGTGTAATAACACCAATATTCCCAATGACATCTTGCCCAAATTTTGTATTTAGTAAACGTATAGTTATACTAAGTTTTGGACAAAAACTTGGAAGTCTGGCAACTCCCCTTTTGGTACCTCCCATACAAATGTACCATCCCGCCTACCTTTGAAATCGTCTAATAACACCAATATGCCCAATGACATCTTGCCCAAATTTTGTATTTAGTAAACGTATAGTTTAACTAAGTTTTGGACAAAAACTTGGAAGTCTGGCAGCTCCCCTTCTGGTACCTCCCATACAAATGTACCATCCCGCCTACCTTTGAAATCGTCTAATAACACCAATATTCAAAACGACATCTTGCCCAAATTTTGTATTTAGTAAACGTATAGTTAGACTAAGTTTAGGACAAAAACTTGGAAGTCTGGCAACTCCCCTTCTGGTACCTCCCATACAAATGAACCATCCCGCCTACCTTTGAAATCGTCTAATAACACCAATATGCCCAATGACATCTTGCCCAAATTTTGTATTTAGTAAACGTATAGCTAGACTAAGTTTAGGACAAAAACTTGGAAGTCTGGCAACTCCCCTTCTGGTACCTCCCATACAAATGTACCATCCCGCCTACCTTAGAAATCGTGTAATAACACCAATATGCCCAATGACATCTTGCCCAAATTTTGTATTTAGTAAACGTATAGCTAGACTAAGCTTAGGACAAAAACTTGGAAGTCTGGCTACTCCCCTTCTGGTACCTCCCATACAAATGTACCATCTCGCCTACCTTTGAAATCGTCTAATAACACCAATATGCCCAATGAAATCTTGCCCAAATTTTGTATTTAGTAAACGTATAGCTAGACTAAGCTTAGGACAAAAACTTGGAAGTCTGGCAACTCCCCTTCTGGTACCTCCCATACAAATGTACCATCTCGCCTACCTTAGAAATCCTGTAATAACACCAATATGCCCAATGACATCTTGCCCAAATTTTGTATTTAGTAAACGTATAGTTAGACTAAGTTTTGGAAAAAAAACTTGGAAGTCTGGCAACTCCCCTTCTGGTACCTCCCATACAAATGTACCATCTCGCCTACCTTTGAAATCGTCTAATAAAACCAACATGCCCAATGAAATCTTGCCCAAATTTTGTATTTAGTAAACGTATAGCTAGACTAAGTTTAGGACAAAAACTTGGAAGTCTGGCAACTCCCCTTCTGGTACCTCCCATACAAATGTACCATCTCGCCTACCTTTGAAATCGTGTAATAACACCAATATGCCCAATGACATCTTGCCCAAATTTTGTATTTAGTAAACGTATAGCTAGACTAAGTTTAGGACAAAAACTTGGAAGTCTGGCAACTCCCCTTCTGGTACCTCCCATACAAATGTACCATCTCGCCTACCTTAGAAATCCTGTAATAACACCAATATGCCCAATGACATCTTGCCCAAATTTTGTATTTAGTAAACGTATAGTTAGACTAAGTTTTGGAAAAAAAACTTGGAAGTCTGGCAACTCCCCTTCTGGTACCTCCCATACAAATGTACCATCTCGCCTACCTTTGAAATCGTCTAATAAAACCAACATGCCCAATGAAATCTTGCCCAAATTTTGTATTTAGTAAACGTATAGCTAGACTAAGTTTAGGACAAAAACTTGGAAGTCTGGCAACTCCCCTTCTGGTACCTCCCATACAAATGTACCATCTCGCCTACCTTTGAAATCGTGTAATAACACCAATATGCCCAATGACATCTTGCCCAAATTTTGTATTTAGTAAACGTATAGCTAGACTAAGTTTAGGACAAAAACTTGGAAGTCTGGCAACTCCCCTTCTGGTACCTCCCATACAAATGTGTCATCTCGCCTACCTTAGAAATCGTGTAATAACACCAATATGCCCAACGACATCTTGCCCAAATTTTGTATTTAGTAAACGTATAATTCAACTAAGTTTTGGACAAAAACTTAGAAGTCTGGCAACTCCCCTTCTGGTACCTCCCATACAAATGTACCTTCTCGCCTACCTTTGAAATCGTCTAATAACACCAATATGCCCAATGACATCTTGCCCAAATTTTGTATTTAGTAAACGTATAGCTAGACTAAGCTTAGGACAAAAACTTGGAAGTCTGGCTACTCCCCTTCTGGTACCTCCCATACAAATGTACCATCCCGCCTACCTTTGAAATCGTGTAATAACACCAATATGCCCAATGACATCTTGCCCAAATTTTGTATTTAGTAAACGTATAGCTAGACTAAGTTTAGGACAAAAACTTGGAAGTCTGGCAACTCCCCTTCTGGTACCTCCCATACAAATGTACCATCTCGCCTACCTTTGAAATCGTCTAATAAAACCAACATGCCCAATGAAATCTTGCCCAAATTTTGTATTTAGTAAACGTATAGCTAGACTAAGTTTAGGACAAAAACTTGGAAGTCTGGCAACTCCCCTTCTGGTACCTCCCATACAAATGTACCATCCCGCCTACCTTAGAAATCGTGTAATAACACCAATATGCCCAATGACATCTTGCCCAAATTTTGTATTTAGTAAACGTATAGCTAGACTAAGCTTAGGACAAAAACTTGGAAGTCTGGCTACTCCCCTTCTGGTACCTCCCATACAAATGTACCATCCCGCCTACCTTTGAAATCGTCTAATAACACCAATATGCCCAATGACATCTTGCCCAAATTTTGTATTTAGTAAACGTATAGCTAGACTAAGTTTAGGACAAAAACTTGGAAGTCTGGCAACTCCCCTTCTGGTACCTCCCATACAAATGTACCATCCCGCCTACCTTAGAAATCGTGTAATAACACCAATATGCCCAATGACATCTTGCCCAAATTTTGTATTTAGTAAACGTATAGCTAGACTAAGTTTAGGACAAAAACTTGGAAGTCTGGCAACTCCCCTTCTGGTACCTCCCATACAAATGTACCATCTCGCCTACCTTTGAAATCGTGTAATAACACCAATATGCCCAATGACATCTTGCCCAAATTTTGTATTTAGTAAACGTATAATTCAACTAAGTTTTGGACAAAAACTTAGAAGTCTGGCAACTCCCCTTCTGGTACCTCCCATACAAATGTACCTTCTCGCCTACCTTTGAAATCGTCTAATAACACCAATATGCCCAATGAAATCTTGCCCAAATTTTGTATTTAGTAAACGTATAGCTAGACTAAGCTTAGGACAAAAACTTGGAAGTCTGGCTACTCCCCTTCTGGTACCTCCCATACAAATGTACCATCCCGCCTACCTTTGAAATCGTCTAATAACACCAATATGCCCAATGACATCTTGCCCAAATTTTGTATTTAGTAAACGTATAGCTAGACTAAGTTTAGGACAAAAACTTGGAAGTCTGGCAACTCCCCTTCTGGTACCTCCCATACAAATGTACCATCCCGCCTACCTTAGAAATCGTGTAATAACACCAATATGCCCAATGACATCTTGCCCAAATTTTGTATTTAGTAAACGTATAGCTAGACTAAGCTTAGGACAAAAACTTGGAAGTCTGGCACCTCCCCTTCTGGTACCTCCCATACAAATGTACCATCTCGCCTACCTTAGAAATCCTGTAATAACACCAATATGCCCAATGACATCTTGCCCAAATTTTGTATTTAGTAAACGTATAGTTATACTAAGTTTTGGACAAAAACTTGGAAGTCTGGCAACTCCCCTTTTGGTACCTCCCATACAAATGTGCCATCTCGCATAGTCTGGAAGTCAGGCAACTTCCGTTCTGGTACCTCGCATAAAATTTTCGAGAAACAACTCTGCTTTCTATTCGTCCTTTCTGTAAAAACGTGTAATACAATATTTATACCCTCACCATGCGGGTAGGAGGGTATATATCATTTGATACGGCTCAAAAGTGTAACACATAGAAATATTCACATTAGAACCAAAGGCTCTTTGAACCAAATTCGATTCATGACTTTCTAAATCGTTTGAGCCATGTACGCCCGCTGTCCTGCTGGTACGCACGATAACTTTCGAAAGAGTTAAATAATCGCTTTCAAATTTGGCATTGGTTAATATCTTCCCAAAACTGCTTATGAGATTTCATATGGGCTATGGCCACACCCCTTCGGTTACCTCCCATACAAATGTACCATCCCGCCTACCTTAGAAATCGTGTAATAACACCAATATTCCCAATGACATCTTGCCCAAATTTTGTATTTAGTAAACGTATAGTTATACTAAGTTTTGGACAAAAACTTGGAAGTCTGGCAACTCCCCTTTTGGTACCTCCCATACAAATGTACCATCCCGCCTACCTTTGAAATCGTCTAATAACACCAATATGCCCAATGACATCTTGCCCAAATTTTGTATTTAGTAAACGTATAGTTTAACTAAGTTTTGGACAAAAACTTGGAAGTCTGGCAGCTCCCCTTCTGGTACCTCCCATACAAATGTACCATCCCGCCTACCTTTGAAATCGTCTAATAACACCAATATTCAAAACGACATCTTGCCCAAATTTTGTATTTAGTAAACGTATAGTTAGACTAAGTTTAGGACAAAAACTTGGAAGTCTGGCAACTCCCCTTCTGGTACCTCCCATACAAATGAACCATCCCGCCTACCTTTGAAATCGTCTAATAACACCAATATGCCCAATGACATCTTGCCCAAATTTTGTATTTAGTAAACGTATAGCTAGACTAAGTTTAGGACAAAAACTTGGAAGTCTGGCAACTCCCCTTCTGGTACCTCCCATACAAATGTACCATCCCGCCTACCTTAGAAATCGTGTAATAACACCAATATGCCCAATGACATCTTGCCCAAATTTTGTATTTAGTAAACGTATAGCTAGACTAAGCTTAGGACAAAAACTTGGAAGTCTGGCTACTCCCCTTCTGGTACCTCCCATACAAATGTACCATCTCGCCTACCTTTGAAATCGTCTAATAACACCAATATGCCCAATGAAATCTTGCCCAAATTTTGTATTTAGTAAACGTATAGCTAGACTAAGCTTAGGACAAAAACTTGGAAGTCTGGCAACTCCCCTTCTGGTACCTCCCATACAAATGTACCATCTCGCCTACCTTAGAAATCCTGTAATAACACCAATATGCCCAATGACATCTTGCCCAAATTTTGTATTTAGTAAACGTATAGTTAGACTAAGTTTTGGAAAAAAAACTTGGAAGTCTGGCAACTCCCCTTCTGGTACCTCCCATACAAATGTACCATCTCGCCTACCTTTGAAATCGTCTAATAAAACCAACATGCCCAATGAAATCTTGCCCAAATTTTGTATTTAGTAAACGTATAGCTAGACTAAGTTTAGGACAAAAACTTGGAAGTCTGGCAACTCCCCTTCTGGTACCTCCCATACAAATGTACCATCTCGCCTACCTTTGAAATCGTGTAATAACACCAATATGCCCAATGACATCTTGCCCAAATTTTGTATTTAGTAAACGTATAGCTAGACTAAGTTTAGGACAAAAACTTGGAAGTCTGGCAACTCCCCTTCTGGTACCTCCCATACAAATGTGTCATCTCGCCTACCTTAGAAATCGTGTAATAACACCAATATGCCCAATGACATCTTGCCCAAATTTTGTATTTAGTAAACGTATAATTCAACTAAGTTTTGGACAAAAACTTAGAAGTCTGGCAACTCCCCTTCTGGTACCTCCCATACAAATGTACCTTCTCGCCTACCTTTGAAATCGTCTAATAACACCAATATGCCCAATGAAATCTTGCCCAAATTTTGTATTTAGTAAACGTATAGCTAGACTAAGCTTAGGACAAAAACTTGGAAGTCTGGCTACTCCCCTTCTGGTACCTCCCATACAAATGTACCATCCCGCCTACCTTTGAAATCGTCTAATAACACCAATATGCCCAATGACATCTTGCCCAAATTTTGTATTTAGTAAACGTATAGCTAGACTAAGTTTAGGACAAAAACTTGGAAGTCTGGCAACTCCCCTTCTGGTACCTCCCATACAAATGTACCATCCCGCCTACCTTAGAAATCGTGTAATAACACCAATATGCCCAATGACATCTTGCCCAAATTTTGTATTTAGTAAACGTATAGCTAGACTAAGCTTAGGACAAAAACTTGGAAGTGTGGCAACTCCCCTTCTGGTACCTCCCATACAAATGTACCATCTCGCCTACCTTAGAAATCGTGTAATAACACCAATATGCCCAATGACATCTTGCCCAAATTTTGTATTTAGTAAACGTATAGTTAGACTAAGTTTTGGAAAAAAACTTGGAAGTCTGGCAACTCCCCTTCTGGTACCTCCCATACAAATGTACCATCTCGCCTACCTTTGAAATCGTCTAATAAAACCAACATGCCCAATGAAATCTTGCCCAAATTTTGTATTTAGTAAACGTATAGCTAGACTAAGTTTAGGACAAAAACTTGGAAGTCTGGCAACTCCCCTTCTGGTACCTCCCATACAAATGTACCATCTCGCCTACCTTTGAAATCGTGTAATAACACCAATATGCCCAATGACATCTTGCCCAAATTTTGTATTTAGTAAACGTATAGCTAGACTAAGTTTAGGACAAAAACTTGGAAGTCTGGCAACTCCCCTTCTGGTACCTCCCATACAAATGTGTCATCTCGCCTACCTTAGAAATCGTGTAATAACACCAATATGCCCAATGACATCTTGCCCAAATTTTGTATTTAGTAAACGTATAATTCAACTAAGTTTTGGACAAAAACTTAGAAGTCTGGCAACTCCCCTTCTGGTACCTCCCATACAAATGTAACTTCTCGCCTACCTTTGAAATCGTCTAATAACACCAATATGCCCAATGAAATCTTGCCCAAATTTTGTATTTAGTAAACGTATAGCTAGACTAAGCTTAGGACAAAAACTTGGAAGTCTGGCTGCTCCCCTTCTGGTACCTCCCATACAAATGTACCATCCCGCCTACCTTTGAAATCGTCTAATAACACCAATATGCCCAATGAAATCTTGCCCAAATTTTGTATCTAGTAAACGTATAGCTAGACTAAGTATAGGACAAAAACTTGGAAGTCTGGCTACTCCCCTTCTGGTACCTCCCATACAAATGTACCATCCCGCCTACCTTAGAAATCGTGTAATAACACCAATATGCCCAATGACATCTTGCCCAAATTTTGTATTTAGTAAACGTATAATTCAACTAAGTTTTGGACAAAAACTTAGAAGTCTGGCAACTCCCCTTCTGGTACCTCCCATACAAATGTACCATCCCGCCTACCTTTGAAATCGTCTAATAACACCAATATGCCCAATGAAATCTTGCCCAAATTTTGTATTTAGTAAACGTATAGCTAGACTAAGCTTAGGACAAAAACTTGGAAGTCTGGCTACTCCCCTTCTGGTACCTCCCATACAAATGTACCATCCCGCCTACCTTAGAAATCGTGTAATAACACCAATATGCCCAATGACATCTTGCCCAAATTTTGTATTTAGTAAACGTATAATTCAACTAAGTTTTGGACAAAAACTTAGAAGTCTGGCAACTCCCCTTCTGGTACCTCCCATACAAATGTACCTTCTCGCCTACCTTTGAAATCGTGTAATAACACCAATATGCCCAATGACATCTTGCCCAAATTTTGTATTTAGTAAACGTATAATTCAACTAAGTTTTGGACAAAAACTTAGAAGTCTGGCAACTCCCCTTCTGGTACCTCCCATACAAATGTACCATCTCGCCTACCTTAGAAATCGTGTAATAACACCAATATGCCCAATGACATCTTGCCCAAATTTAGTAAACGTATAGTTAGACTAAGTTTTGGACAAAAACTTAGAAGTCTGGCAACTCCCCTTCTGGTACCTCCCATACAAATGTACCATCCCGCCTACCTTATAAATCGTGTAATAACACCAATATGCCCAATGACATCTTACCCAAATTTTGTATTTAGTAAACGTATAGCTAGACGAAGTTTAGGACAAAAGCTTGGAAGTCTGGCTACTCCCCTTCTGGTACCTCCCATACAAATGTACCATCCCGCCTACCTTAGAAATCGTGTAATAACACCAATATGCCAAATGACATCTTGCCCAAATTTTGTATTTAGTAAACGTATAGTTAGAATAAGTATTGGACAGAAACTTGGCAGTGTGGCAACTCCCCTTCTGGTACGTCCCATACAAATTTGCCATCTCGCATAGTCTGGAAGTCAGGCAACTTCCGTTCTGGTACCTCGCATAAAATTTTCGAGAAACAACTCTGCTTTCTATTCGTCCTTTCTGTAAAAACGTGTAATACAATATTTATACCCTCACCATGCGGGTAGGAGGGTATATATCATTTGATACGGCTCAAAAGTGTAACACATAGAAATATTCACATTAGAACCAAAGGCTCTTTGAACCAAATTCGATTCATGACTTTCTAAATCGTTTGAGCCATGTACGCCCGCTGTCCTGCTGGTACGCACGATAACTTTCGAAAGAGTTAAATAATCGCTTTGAAATTTGGCATTGGTTAATATCTTCCCAAAACTGCTTATGAGATTTCATATGGGCTATGGCCACACCCCTTCGGTTACCTCCCATACAAATGTACCATCCCGCCTACCTTAGAAATCGTGTAATAACACCAATATGCCCAATGACATCTTGCCCAAATTTTGTATTTAGTAAACGTATAGTTATACTAAGTTTTGGACAAAAACTTGGAAGTCTGGCAACTCCCCTTTTGGTACCTCCCATACAAATGTACCATCCCGCCTACCTTTGAAATCGTCTAATAACACCAATATGCCCAATGACATCTTGCCCAAATTTTGTATTTAGTAAACGTATAGCTAGACTAAGTTTAGAACAAAAACTTGGAAGTCTGGCAACTCCCCTTCTGGTACCTCCCATACAAATGTGTCATCTCGCCTACCTTAGAAATCGTGTAATAACACCAATATGCCCAATGACATCTTGCCCAAATTTTGTATTTAGTAAACGTATAATTCAACTAAGTTTTGGACAAAAACTTAGAAGTCTGGCAACTCCCCTTCTGGTACCTCCCATACAAATGTACCTTCTCGCCTACCTTTGAAATCGTCTAATAACACCAATATGCCCAATGAAATCTTGCCCAAATTTTGTATTTAGTAAACGTATAGCTAGACTAAGCTTAGGACAAAAACTTGGAAGTCTGGCTACTCCCCTTCTGGTACCTCCCATACAAATGTACCATCCCGCCTACCTTTGAAATCGTCTAATAACACCAATATGCCCAATGACATCTTGCCCAAATTTTGTATTTAGTAAACGTATAGCTAGACTAAGTTTAGGACAAAAACTTGGAAGTCTGGCAACTCCCCTTCTGATACCTCCCATACAAATGTACCATCCCGCCTACCTTAGAAATCGTGTAATAACACCAATATGCCCAATGACATCTTGCCCAAATTTTGTATTTAGTAAACGTATAGCTAGACTAAGCTTAGGACAAAAACTTGGAAGTCTGGCAACTCCCCTTCTGGTACCTCCCATACAAATGTACCATCTCGCCTACCTTAGAAATCGTGTAATAACACCAATATGCCCAATGACATCTTGCCCAAATTTTGTATTTAGTAAACGTATAGTTAGACTAAGTTTTGGAAAAAAAACTTGGAAGTCTGGCAACTCCCCTTCTGGTACCTCCCATACAAATGTACCATCTCGCCTACCTTTGAAATCGTCTAATAAAACCAACATGCCCAATGAAATCTTGCCCAAATTTTGTATTTAGTAAACGTATAGCTAGACTAAGTTTAGGACAAAAACTTGGAAGTCTGGCAACTCCCCTTCTGGTACCTCCCATACAAATGTACCATCTCGCCTACCTTTGAAATCGTGTAATAACACCAATATGCCCAATGAAATCTTGCCCAAATTTTGTATTTAGTAAACGTATAGCTAGACTAAGCTTAGGACAAAAACTTGGAAGTCTGGCTACTCCCCTTCTGGTACCTCCCATACAAATGTGTCATCTCGCCTACCTTAGAAATCGTGTAATAACACCAATATGCCCAATGACATCTTGCCCAAATTTTGTATTTAGTAAAAGTATAATTCAACTAAGTTTTGGACAAAAACTTAGAAGTCTGGCAACTCCCCTTCTGGTACCTCCCATACAAATGTACCTTCTCGCCTACCTTTGAAATCGTCTAATAACACCAATATGCCCAATGAAATCTTGCCGAAATTTTGTATTTAGTAAACGTATAGTTAGACTAAGTTTTGGACAAAAACTTGGAAGTCTGGCAGCTCCCCTTCTGGTACCTCCCATACAAATGTGTCATCTCGCCTACCTTAGAAATCGTGTAATAACACCAATATGCCCAATGACATCTTGCCCAAATTTTGTATTTAGTAAACGTATAATTCAACTAAGTTTTGAACAAAAACTTAGAAGTCTGGCAACTCCCCTTCTGGTACCTCCCATACAAATGTACCATCTCGCCTACCTTAGAAATCGTGTAATTACACCAATATGCCCAATGACATCTTGCCCAAATTTTGTATTTAGTAAAAGTATAATTCAACTAAGTTTTGGACAAAAACTTAGAAGTCTGGCAACTCTCCTTCTGGTACCTCCCATACAAATGTACCATCCCGCCTATCTTTGAAATCGTGTAATAACACCAATATCCCCAATGACATCTTGCCCAAAACTTAGAAGTCTGGCAACTCCCCTTCTGGTACCTCCCATACAAAAGTACCATCCCGCCTACCTTTGAAATCGTCTAATAACACCAATATGCCCAATGACATCTTGCCCAAATTTTGTATTTAGTAAACGTATAGCTAGACTAAGTTTAGGACAAAAACTTGGAAGTCTGGCTACTCCCCTTCTGGTACCTCCCATACAAATGTACAATCCCGCCTACCTTAGAAATCGTGTAATAACACCAATATGCCCAACGACATCTTGCCCAAATTTTGTATTTTGTAAAGGTATAATTGGACAAAGTTTTGAACAAAAACTTAGAAGTCTGGCAACTCCCCTTCTGGTACCTCCCATACAAATGTGTCATCTCGCCTACCTTAGAAATCGTGTAATAACACCAATATGCCCAATGACATCTTGCCCAAATTTTGTATTTAGTAAACGTATAATTCAACTAAGTTTTGGACAAAAACTTAGAAGTCTGGCAACTCCCCTTCTGGTACCTCCCATACAAATGTACCATCTCGCCTACCTTAGAAATCGTCTAATAACACCAATATGCCCAATGACATCTTGCCCAAATTTTGTATTTAGTAAACGTATAATTCAACTAAGTTTTGGACAAAAACTTAGAATTCTGGCAACTCCCCTTCTGGTACCTCCCATACAAAAGTACCATCCCGCCTACCTTTGAAATCGTCTAATAACACCAATATGCCCAATGACATCTTGCCCAAATTTTGTATTTAGTAAACGTATAGCTAGACTAAGTTTAGGACAAAAACTTGGAAGTCTGGCTACTCCCCTTCTGGTACCTCCCATACAAATGTACAATCCCGCCTACCTTAGAAATCGTGTAATAACACCAATATGCCCAACGACATCTTGCCCAAATTTTGTATTTTGTAAAGGTATAATTGGACAAAGTTTTGAACAAAAACTTAGAAGTCTGGCAACTCCCCTTCTGGTACCTCCCATACAAAAGTACCATCCCGCCTACCTTCGAAATCGTGTAATAACACCAATATGCCCAACGACATCTTGCCCAAATTTTGTATTTTGTAAAGGTATAATTGGACAAAGTTTTGAACAAAGACTTGGCAGTCTGGCAACTCTCCTTCTGGTATCTCCCATACAAATGTACCATCTCGCCTACCTTTGAAATCGTCTAATAACACCAATATGCCCAATGAAATCTTGCCCAAATTTTGTATTTAGTAAACGTATAGCTAGACTAAGCTTAGGACAAAAACTTGGAAGTCTGGCTACTCCCGTTCTGGTACCTCCCATACAAATGTACAATCCCGCCTACCTTAGAAATCGTGTAATAACACCAAGATGCCCAACGACATCTTGCCCAAATTTTGTATTTTGTAAAGGTATAATTGGACAAAGTTTTGAACAAAGACTTGGCAGTCTGGCAACTCTCCTTCTGGTATCTCCCATACAAATGTACCATCCCGCCTACCTTAGAAATCGTGTAATAACACCAATATGCCCAATGACATCTTGCCCAAATTTTGTATTAAGTAAACGTATAATTCAACTAAGTTTTGGACAAAAACTTAGAAGTCTGGCAACTCCCTTTCTGGTACCTCCCATACAAAAGTACCATCCCGCCTACCTTTGAAATCGTCTAATAACACCAATATGCCCAATGACATCTTGCCCAAATTTTGTATTTAGTAAACGTATAGCTAGACTAAGTTTAGGACAAAAACTTGGAAGTCTGGCTACTCCCCTTCTGGTACCTCCCATACAAATGTACAATCCCGCCTACCTTAGAAATCGTGTAATAACACCAATATGCCCAACGACATCTTGCCCAAATTTTGTATTTTGTAAAGGTATAATTGGACAAAGTTTTGAACAAAAACTTAGAAGTCTGGCAACTCCCCTTCTGGTACCTCCCATACAAATGTACCATCCCGCCTACCTTTGAAATCGTCTAATAACACCAATATGCCCAATGACATCTTGCCCAAATTTTGTATTTAGTAAACGTATAGCTAGACTAAGTTTAGGACAAAAACTTGGAAGTCTGGCTACTCCCCTTCTGGTACCTCCCATACAAATGTACAATCCCGCCTACCTTAGAAATCGTGTAATAACACCAATATGCCCAATGACATCTTGCCCAAATTTAGTAAACGTATAGTTCGACTAAGTTTTGGACAAAAACTTGGAAGTCTGGCAACTCCCCTTCTGGTACCTCCCATACAAATGTACCATCCCGCCTACCTTAGAAATCGTGTAATAACACCAATATGCCCAATTACATCTTACCCAAATTTTGTATTTAGTAAACGTATAGTTCAACTAAGTTTTGGACAAAAACTTGGAAGTCTGGCAACTCCCCTTCTGGTACCTCCCAGACAAATGTACCATCCCGCCTACCTTTGAAATCGTCTAATAACACCAATATGCCATCATGACCAAATTTTGTATTTAGTAAACGTATAGCTAGACTAAGTTTAGGACAAAAACTTGGAAGTCTGGCAACTCCCCTTCTGGTACCTCCCATACAAATGTACCATCCCGCCTACCTTAGAAATCGTGTAATAACACCAATATGCCCAATGACATCTTGCCCAAATTTTGTATTTAGTAAACGTATAGCTAGACTAAGCTTAGGACAAAAACTTGGAAGTGTGGCAACTCCCCTTCTGGTACCTCCCATACAAATGTACCATCTCGCCTACCTTAGAAATCGTGTAATAACACCAATATGCCCAATGACATCTTGCCCAAATTTTGTATTTAGTAAACGTATAGTTAGACTAAGTTTTGGAAAAAAACTTGGAAGTCTGGCAACTCCCCTTCTGGTACCTCCCATACAAATGTACCATCTCGCCTACCTTTGAAATCGTCTAATAAAACCAACATGCCCAATGAAATCTTGCCCAAATTTTGTATTTAGTAAACGTATAGCTAGACTAAGTTTAGGACAAAAACTTGGAAGTCTGGCAACTCCCCTTCTGGTACCTCCCATACAAATGTACCATCTCGCCTACCTTTGAAATCGTGTAATAACACCAATATGCCCAATGACATCTTGCCCAAATTTTGTATTTAGTAAACGTATAGCTAGACTAAGTTTAGGACAAAAACTTGGAAGTCTGGCAACTCCCCTTCTGGTACCTCCCATACAAATGTGTCATCTCGCCTACCTTAGAAATCGTGTAATAACACCAATATGCCCAATGACATCTTGCCCAAATTTTGTATTTAGTAAACGTATAATTCAACTAAGTTTTGGACAAAAACTTAGAAGTCTGGCAACTCCCCTTCTGGTACCTCCCATACAAATGTAACTTCTCGCCTACCTTTGAAATCGTCTAATAACACCAATATGCCCAATGAAATCTTGCCCAAATTTTGTATTTAGTAAACGTATAGCTAGACTAAGCTTAGGACAAAAACTTGGAAGTCTGGCTACTCCCCTTCTGGTACCTCCCATACAAATGTACCATCCCGCCTACCTTTGAAATCGTCTAATAACACCAATATGCCCAATGAAATCTTGCCCAAATTTTGTATCTAGTAAACGTATAGCTAGACTAAGTATAGGACAAAAACTTGGAAGTCTGGCTACTCCCCTTCTGGTACCTCCCATACAAATGTACCATCCCGCCTACCTTAGAAATCGTGTAATAACACCAATATGCCCAATGACATCTTGCCCAAATTTTGTATTTAGTAAACGTATAATTCAACTAAGTTTTGGACAAAAACTTAGAAGTCTGGCAACTCCCCTTCTGGTACCTCCCATACAAATGTACCATCCCGCCTACCTTTGAAATCGTCTAATAACACCAATATGCCCAATGAAATCTTGCCCAAATTTTGTATTTAGTAAACGTATAGCTAGACTAAGCTTAGGACAAAAACTTGGAAGTCTGGCTACTCCCCTTCTGGTACCTCCCATACAAATGTACCATCCCGCCTACCTTAGAAATCGTGTAATAACACCAATATGCCCAATGACATCTTGCCCAAATTTTGTATTTAGTAAACGTATAATTCAACTAAGTTTTGGACAAAAACTTAGAAGTCTGGCAACTCCCCTTCTGGTACCTCCCATACAAATGCACCTTCTCGCCTACCTTTGAAATCGTGTAATAACACCAATATGCCCAATGACATCTTGCCCAAATTTTGTATTTAGTAAACGTATAATTCAACTAAGTTTTGGACAAAAACTTAGAAGTCTGGCAACTCCCCTTCTGGTACCTCCCATACAAATGTACCATCTCGCCTACCTTAGAAATCGTGTAATAACACCAATATGCCCAATGACATCTTGCCCAAATTTAGTAAACGTATAGTTAGACTAAGTTTTGGACAAAAACTTAGAAGTCTGGCAACTCCCCTTCTGGTACCTCCCATACAAATGTACCATCCCGCCTACCTTATAAATCGTGTAATAACACCAATATGCCCAATGACATCTTACCCAAATTTTGTATTTAGTAAACGTATAGCTAGACGAAGTTTAGGACAAAAGCTTGGAAGTCTGGCTACTCCCCTTCTGGTACCTCCCATACAAATGTACCATCCCGCCTACCTTAGAAATCGTGTAATAACACCAATATGCCAAATGACATCTTGCCCAAATTTTGTATTTAGTAAACGTATAGTTAGAATAAGTATTGGACAGAAACTTGGCAGTGTGGCAACTCCCCTTCTGGTACGTCCCATACAAATTTGCCATCTCGCATAGTCTGGAAGTCAGGCAACTTCCGTTCTGGTACCTCGCATAAAATTTTCGAGAAACAACTCTGCTTTCTATTCGTCCTTTCTGTAAAAACGTGTAATACAATATTTATACCCTCACCATGCGGGTAGGAGGGTATATATCATTTGATACGGCTCAAAAGTGTAACACATAGAAATATTCACATTAGAACCAAAGGCTCTTTGAACCAAATTCGATTCATGACTTTCTAAATCGTTTGAGCCATGTACGCCCGCTGTCCTGCTGGTACGCACGATAACTTTCGAAAGAGTTAAATAATCGCTTTGAAATTTGGCATTGGTTAATATCTTCCCAAAACTGCTTATGAGATTTCATATGGGCTATGGCCACACCCCTTCGGTTACCTCCCATACAAATGTACCATCCCGCCTACCTTAGAAATCGTGTAATAACACCAATATGCCCAATGACATCTTGCCCAAATTTTGTATTTAGTAAACGTATAGTTATACTAAGTTTTGGACAAAAACTTGGAAGTCTGGCAACTCCCCTTTTGGTACCTCCCATACAAATGTACCATCCCGCCTACCTTTGAAATCGTCTAATAACACCAATATGCCCAATGACATCTTGCCCAAATTTTGTATTTAGTAAACGTATAGTTTAACTAAGTTTTGGAAGTCTGGCAGCTTCCCTTCTGGTACCTCCCATACAAATGTACAATCCCGCCTACCTTTGAAATCGTCTAATAACACCAATATTCAAAACGACATCTTGCCCAAATTTTGTATTTAGTAAACGTATAGTTAGACTAAGTTTTGGACAAAAACTTGGAAGTCTGGCAACTCCCCTTCTGGTACCTCCCATACAAATGTACCATCCCGCCTACCTTTGAAATCGTCTAATAACACCAATATGCCCAATGACATCTTGCCCAAATTTTGTATTTAGTAAACGTATAGCTAGACTAAGTTTAGAACAAAAACTTGGAAGTCTGGCAACTCCCCTTCTGGTACCTCCCATACAAATGTGTCATCTCGCCTACCTTAGAAATCGTGTAATAACACCAATATGCCCAATGACATCTTGCCCAAATTTTGTATTTAGTAAACGTATAATTCAACTAAGTTTTGGACAAAAACTTAGAAGTCTGGCAACTCCCCTTCTGGTACCTCCCATACAAATGTACCTTCTCGCCTACCTTTGAAATCGTCTAATAACACCAATATGCCCAATGAAATCTTGCCCAAATTTTGTATTTAGTAAACGTATAGCTAGACTAAGCTTAGGACAAAAACTTGGAAGTCTGGCTACTCCCCTTCTGGTACCTCCCATACAAATGTACCATCCCGCCTACCTTTGAAATCGTCTAATAACACCAATATGCCCAATGACATCTTGCCCAAATTTTGTATTTAGTAAACGTATAGCTAGACTAAGTTTAGGACAAAAACTTGGAAGTCTGGCAACTCCCCTTCTGATACCTCCCATACAAATGTACCATCCCGCCTACCTTAGAAATCGTGTAATAACACCAATATGCCCAATGACATCTTGCCCAAATTTTGTATTTAGTAAACGTATAGCTAGACTAAGCTTAGGACAAAAACTTGGAAGTCTGGCAACTCCCCTTCTGGTACCTCCCATACAAATGTACCATCTCGCCTACCTTAGAAATCGTGTAATAACACCAATATGCCCAATGACATCTTGCCCAAATTTTGTATTTAGTAAACGTATAGTTAGACTAAGTTTTGGAAAAAAAACTTGGAAGTCTGGCAACTCCCCTTCTGGTACCTCCCATACAAATGTACCATCTCGCCTACCTTTGAAATCGTCTAATAAAACCAACATGCCCAATGAAATCTTGCCCAAATTTTGTATTTAGTAAACGTATAGCTAGACTAAGTTTAGGACAAAAACTTGGAAGTCTGGCAACTCCCCTTCTGGTACCTCCCATACAAATGTACCATCTCGCCTACCTTTGAAATCGTGTAATAACACCAATATGCCCAATGAAATCTTGCCCAAATTTTGTATTTAGTAAACGTATAGCTAGACTAAGCTTAGGACAAAAACTTGGAAGTCTGGCTACTCCCCTTCTGGTACCTCCCATACAAATGTGTCATCTCGCCTACCTTAGAAATCGTGTAATAACACCAATATGCCCAATGACATCTTGCCCAAATTTTGTATTTAGTAAAAGTATAATTCAACTAAGTTTTGGACAAAAACTTAGAAGTCTGGCAACTCCCCTTCTGGTACCTCCCATACAAATGTACCTTCTCGCCTACCTTTGAAATCGTCTAATAACACCAATATGCCCAATGAAATCTTGCCGAAATTTTGTATTTAGTAAACGTATAGTTAGACTAAGTTTTGGACAAAAACTTGGAAGTCTGGCAGCTCCCCTTCTGGTACCTCCCATACAAATGTGTCATCTCGCCTACCTTAGAAATCGTGTAATAACACCAATATGCCCAATGACATCTTGCCCAAATTTTGTATTTAGTAAACGTATAATTCAACTAAGTTTTGAACAAAAACTTAGAAGTCTGGCAACTCCCCTTCTGGTACCTCCCATACAAATGTACCATCTCGCCTACCTTAGAAATCGTGTAATTACACCAATATGCCCAATGACATCTTGCCCAAATTTTGTATTTAGTAAAAGTATAATTCAACTAAGTTTTGGACAAAAACTTAGAAGTCTGGCAACTCTCCTTCTGGTACCTCCCATACAAATGTACCATCCCGCCTATCTTTGAAATCGTCTAATAACACCAATATGCCCAGTGAAATCTTGCCCAAATTTTGTATTTAGTAAACGTATAGCTAGACTAAGTTTAGGACAAAAACTTGGAAGTCTGGCTACTCCCGTTCTGGTACCTCCCATACAAATGTACAATCTCGCCTACCTTAGAAATCGTGTAATAACACCAAGATGCCCAACGACATCTTGCCCAAATTTTGTATTTTGTAAAGGTATAATTGGACAAAGTTTTGAACAAAGACTTGGCAGTCTGGCAACTCTCCTTCTGGTATCTCCCATACAAATGTACCATCCCGCCTACCTTAGAAATCGTGTAATAACACCAATATCCCCAATGACATCTTGCCCAAATTTTGTATTTAGTAAACGTATAATTCAACTAAGTTTTGGACAAAAACTTAGAAGTCTGGCAACTCCCCTTCTGGTACCTCCCATACAAAAGTACCATCCCGCCTACCTTTGAAATCGTCTAATAACACCAATATGCCCAATGACATCTTGCCCAAATTTTGTATTTAGTAAACGTATAGCTAGACTAAGTTTAGGACAAAAACTTGGAAGTCTGGCTACTCCCCTTCTGGTACCTCCCATACAAATGTACAATCCCGCCTACCTTAGAAATCGTGTAATAACACCAATATGCCCAACGACATCTTGCCCAAATTTTGTATTTTGTAAAGGTATAATTGGACAAAGTTTTGAACAAAAACTTAGAAGTCTGGCAACTCCCCTTCTGGTACCTCCCATACAAATGTGTCATCTCGCCTACCTTAGAAATCGTGTAATAACACCAATATGCCCAATGACATCTTGCCCAAATTTTGTATTTAGTAAACGTATAATTCAACTAAGTTTTGGACAAAAACTTAGAAGTCTGGCAACTCCCCTTCTGGTACCTCCCATACAAATGTACCATCTCGCCTACCTTAGAAATCGTCTAATAACACCAATATGCCCAATGACATCTTGCCCAAATTTTGTATTTAGTAAACGTATAATTCAACTAAGTTTTGGACAAAAACTTAGAATTCTGGCAACTCCCCTTCTGGTACCTCCCATACAAAAGTACCATCCCGCCTACCTTTGAAATCGTCTAATAACACCAATATGCCCAATGACATCTTGCCCAAATTTTGTATTTAGTAAACGTATAGCTAGACTAAGTTTAGGACAAAAACTTGGAAGTCTGGCTACTCCCCTTCTGGTACCTCCCATACAAATGTACAATCCCGCCTACCTTAGAAATCGTGTAATAACACCAATATGCCCAACGACATCTTGCCCAAATTTTGTATTTTGTAAAGGTATAATTGGACAAAGTTTTGAACAAAAACTTAGAAGTCTGGCAACTCCCCTTCTGGTACCTCCCATACAAAAGTACCATCCCGCCTACCTTCGAAATCGTCTAATAACACCAATATGCCCAATGACATCTTGCCCAAATTTTGTATTTAGTAAACGTATAGCTAGACTAAGTTTAGGACAAAAACTTGGAAGTCTGGCTACTCCCCTTCTGGTACCTCCCATACAAATGTACAATCCCGCCTACCTTAGAAATCGTGTAATAACACCAATATGCCCAACGACATCTTGCCCAAATTTTGTATTTTGTAAAGGTATAATTGGACAAAGTTTTGAACAAAGACTTGGCAGTCTGGCAACTCTCCTTCTGGTATCTCCCATACAAATGTACCATCTCGCCTACCTTTGAAATCGTCTAATAACACCAATATGCCCAATGAAATCTTGCCCAAATTTTGTATTTAGTAAACGTATAGCTAGACTAAGCTTAGGACAAAAACTTGGAAGTCTGGCACCTCCCCTTCTGGTACCTCCCATACAAATGTACCATCTCGCCTACCTTAGAAATCCTGTAATAACACCAATATGCCCAATGACATCTTGCCCAAATTTTGTATTTAGTAAACGTATAGTTATACTAAGTTTTGGACAAAAACTTGGAAGTCTGGCAACTCCCCTTTTGGTACCTCCCATACAAATGTGCCATCTCGCATAGTCTGGAAGTCAGGCAACTTCCGTTCTGGTACCTCGCATAAAATTTTCGAGAAACAACTCTGCTTTCTATTCGTCCTTTCTGTAAAAACGTGTAATACAATATTTATACCCTCACCATGCGGATAGGAGGGTATATATCATTTGATACGGCTCAAAAGTGTAACACATAGAAATATTCACATTAGAACCAAAGGCTCTTTGAACCAAATTCGATTCATGACTTTCTAAATCGTTTGAGCCATGTACGCCCGCTGTCCTGCTGGTACGCACGATAACTTTCGAAAGAGTTAAATAATCGCTTTCAAATTTGGCATTGGTTAATATCTTCCCAAAACTGCTTATGAGATTTCATATGGGCTATGGCCACACCCCTTCGGTTACCTCCCATACAAATGTACCATCCCGCCTACCTTAGAAATCGTGTAATAACACCAATATTCCCAATGACATCTTGCCCAAATTTTGTATTTAGTAAACGTATAGTTATACTAAGTTTTGGACAAAAACTTGGAAGTCTGGCAACTCCCCTTTTGGTACCTCCCATACAAATGTACCATCCCGCCTACCTTTGAAATCGTCTAATAACACCAATATGCCCAATGACATCTTGCCCAAATTTTGTATTTAGTAAACGTATAGTTTAACTAAGTTTTGGACAAAAACTTGGAAGTCTGGCAGCTCCCCTTCTGGTACCTCCCATACAAATGTACCATCCCGCCTACCTTTGAAATCGTCTAATAACACCAATATTCAAAACGACATCTTGCCCAAATTTTGTATTTAGTAAACGTATAGTTAGACTAAGTTTAGGACAAAAACTTGGAAGTCTGGCAACTCCCCTTCTGGTACCTCCCATACAAATGAACCATCCCGCCTACCTTTGAAATCGTCTAATAACACCAATATGCCCAATGACATCTTGCCCAAATTTTGTATTTAGTAAACGTATAGCTAGACTAAGTTTAGGACAAAAACTTGGAAGTCTGGCAACTCCCCTTCTGGTACCTCCCATACAAATGTACCATCCCGCCTACCTTAGAAATCGTGTAATAACACCAATATGCCCAATGACATCTTGCCCAAATTTTGTATTTAGTAAACGTATAGCTAGACTAAGCTTAGGACAAAAACTTGGAAGTCTGGCTACTCCCCTTCTGGTACCTCCCATACAAATGTACCATCTCGCCTACCTTTGAAATCGTCTAATAACACCAATATGCCCAATGAAATCTTGCCCAAATTTTGTATTTAGTAAACGTATAGCTAGACTAAGCTTAGGACAAAAACTTGGAAGTCTGGCAACTCCCCTTCTGGTACCTCCCATACAAATGTACCATCTCGCCTACCTTAGAAATCCTGTAATAACACCAATATGCCCAATGACATCTTGCCCAAATTTTGTATTTAGTAAACGTATAGTTAGACTAAGTTTTGGAAAAAAAACTTGGAAGTCTGGCAACTCCCCTTCTGGTACCTCCCATACAAATGTACCATCTCGCCTACCTTTGAAATCGTCTAATAAAACCAACATGCCCAATGAAATCTTGCCCAAATTTTGTATTTAGTAAACGTATAGCTAGACTAAGTTTAGGACAAAAACTTGGAAGTCTGGCAACTCCCCTTCTGGTACCTCCCATACAAATGTACCATCTCGCCTACCTTTGAAATCGTGTAATAACACCAATATGCCCAATGACATCTTGCCCAAATTTTGTATTTAGTAAACGTATAGCTAGACTAAGTTTAGGACAAAAACTTGGAAGTCTGGCAACTCCCCTTCTGGTACCTCCCATACAAATGTGTCATCTCGCCTACCTTAGAAATCGTGTAATAACACCAATATGCCCAATGACATCTTGCCCAAATTTTGTATTTAGTAAACGTATAATTCAACTAAGTTTTGGACAAAAACTTAGAAGTCTGGCAACTCCCCTTCTGGTACCTCCCATACAAATGTACCTTCTCGCCTACCTTTGAAATCGTCTAATAACACCAATATGCCCAATGAAATCTTGCCCAAATTTTGTATTTAGTAAACGTATAGCTAGACTAAGCTTAGGACAAAAACTTGGAAGTCTGGCTACTCCCCTTCTGGTACCTCCCATACAAATGTACCATCCCGCCTACCTTTGAAATCGTCTAATAACACCAATATGCCCAATGACATCTTGCCCAAATTTTGTATTTAGTAAACGTATAGCTAGACTAAGTTTAGGACAAAAACTTGGAAGTCTGGCAACTCCCCTTCTGGTACCTCCCATACAAATGTACCATCCCGCCTACCTTAGAAATCGTGTAATAACACCAATATGCCCAATGACATCTTGCCCAAATTTTGTATTTAGTAAACGTATAGCTAGACTAAGCTTAGGACAAAAACTTGGAAGTGTGGCAACTCCCCTTCTGGTACCTCCCATACAAATGTACCATCTCGCCTACCTTAGAAATCGTGTAATAACACCAATATGCCCAATGACATCTTGCCCAAATTTTGTATTTAGTAAACGTATAGTTAGACTAAGTTTTGGAAAAAAACTTGGAAGTCTGGCAACTCCCCTTCTGGTACCTCCCATACAAATGTACCATCTCGCCTACCTTTGAAATCGTCTAATAAAACCAACATGCCCAATGAAATCTTGCCCAAATTTTGTATTTAGTAAACGTATAGCTAGAATATAGTTAGAATAAGTATTGGACAGAAACTTGGCAGTGTGGCAACTCCCCTTCTGGTACGTCCCATACAAATTTGCCATCTCGCATAGTCTGGAAGTCAGGCAACTTCCGTTCTGGTACCTCGCATAAAATTTTCGAGAAACAACTCTGCTTTCTATTCGTCCTTTCTGTAAAAACGTGTAATACAATATTTATACCCTCACCATGCGGGTAGGAGGGTATATATCATTTGATACGGCTCAAAAGTGTAACACATAGAAATATTCACATTAGAACCAAAGGCTCTTTGAACCAAATTCGATTCATGACTTTCTAAATCGTTTGAGCCATGTACGCCCGCTGTCCTGCTGGTACGCACGATAACTTTCGAAAGAGTTAAATAATCGCTTTGAAATTTGGCATTGGTTAATATCTTCCCAAAACTGCTTATGAGATTTCATATGGGCTATGGCCACACCCCTTCGGTTACCTCCCATACAAATGTACCATCCCGCCTACCTTAGAAATCGTGTAATAACACCAATATGCCCAATGACATCTTGCCCAAATTTTGTATTTAGTAAACGTATAGTTATACTAAGTTTTGGACAAAAACTTGGAAGTCTGGCAACTCCCCTTTTGGTACCTCCCATACAAATGTACCATCCCGCCTACCTTTGAAATCGTGTAATAACACCAATATGCCCAATGACATCTTGCCCAAATTTTGTATTTAGTAAACGTATAGTTTAACTAAGTTTTGGACAAAAACTTGGAAGTCTGGCAGCTCCCCTTCTGGTACCTCCCATACAAATGTACAATCCCGCCTACCTTTGAAATCGTCTAATAACACCAATATTCAAAACGACATCTTGCCCAAATTTTGTATTTAGTAAACGTATAGTTAGACTAAGTTTTGGACAAAAACTTGGAAGTCTGGCAACTCCCCTTCTGGTACCTCCCATACAAATGTACCATCCCGCCTACCTTTGAAATCGTCTAATAACACCAATATGCCCAATGACATCTTGCCCAAATTTTGTATTTAGTAAACGTATAGCTAGACTAAGTTTAGAACAAAAACTTGGAAGTCTGGCAACTCCCCTTCTGGTACCTCCCATACAAATGTGTCATCTCGCCTACCTTAGAAATCGTGTAATAACACCAATATGCCCAATGACATCTTGCCCAAATTTTGTATTTAGTAAACGTATAATTCAACTAAGTTTTGGACAAAAACTTAGAAGTCTGGCAACTCCCCTTCTGGTACCTCCCATACAAATGTACCTTCTCGCCTACCTTTGAAATCGTCTAATAACACCAATATGCCCAATGAAATCTTGCCCAAATTTTGTATTTAGTAAACGTATAGCTAGACTAAGCTTAGGACAAAAACTTGGAAGTCTGGCTACTCCCCTTCTGGTACCTCCCATACAAATGTACCATCCCGCCTACCTTTGAAATCGTCTAATAACACCAATATGCCCAATGACATCTTGCCCAAATTTTGTATTTAGTAAACGTATAGCTAGACTAAGTTTAGGACAAAAACTTGGAAGTCTGGCAACTCCCCTTCTGATACCTCCCATACAAATGTACCATCCCGCCTACCTTAGAAATCGTGTAATAACACCAATATGCCCAATGACATCTTGCCCAAATTTTGTATTTAGTAAACGTATAGCTAGACTAAGCTTAGGACAAAAACTTGGAAGTCTGGCAACTCCCCTTCTGGTACCTCCCATACAAATGTACCATCTCGCCTACCTTAGAAATCGTGTAATAACACCAATATGCCCAATGACATCTTGCCCAAATTTTGTATTTAGTAAACGTATAGTTAGACTAAGTTTTGGAAAAAAAACTTGGAAGTCTGGCAACTCCCCTTCTGGTACCTCCCATACAAATGTACCATCTCGCCTACCTTTGAAATCGTCTAATAAAACCAACATGCCCAATGAAATATTGCCCAAATTTTGTATTTAGTAAACGTATAGCTAGACTAAGTTTAGGACAAAAACTTGGAAGTCTGGCAACTCCCCTTCTGGTACCTCCCATACAAATGTACCATCTCGCCTACCTTTGAAATCGTGTAATAACACCAATATGCCCAATGAAATCTTGCCCAAATTTTGTATTTAGTAAACGTATAGCTAGACTAAGCTTAGGACAAAAACTTGGAAGTCTGGCTACTCCCCTTCTGGTACCTCCCATACAAATGTGTCATCTCGCCTACCTTAGAAATCGTGTAATAACACCAATATGCCCAATGACATCTTGCCCAAATTTTGTATTTAGTAAAAGTATAATTCAACTAAGTTTTGGACAAAAACTTAGAAGTCTGGCAACTCCCCTTCTGGTACCTCCCATACAAATGTACCTTCTCGCCTACCTTTGAAATCGTCTAATAACACCAATATGCCCAATGAAATCTTGCCGAAATTTTGTATTTAGTAAACGTATAGTTAGACTAAGTTTTGGACAAAAACTTGGAAGTCTGGCAGCTCCCCTTCTGGTACCTCCCATACAAATGTGTCATCTCGCCTACCTTAGAAATCGTGTAATAACACCAATATGCCCAATGACATCTTGCCCAAATTTTGTATTTAGTAAACGTATAATTCAACTAAGTTTTGAACAAAAACTTAGAAGTCTGGCAACTCCCCTTCTGGTACCTCCCATACAAATGTACCATCTCGCCTACCTTAGAAATCGTGTAATTACACCAATATGCCCAATGACATCTTGCCCAAATTTTGTATTTAGTAAAAGTATAATTCAACTAAGTTTTGGACAAAAACTTAGAAGTCTGGCAACTCTCCTTCTGGTACCTCCCATACAAATGTACCATCCCGCCTATCTTTGAAATCGTCTAATAACACCAATATGCCCAGTGAAATCTTGCCCAAATTTTGTATTTAGTAAACGTATAGCTAGACTAAGTTTAGGACAAAAACTTGGAAGTCTGGCTACTCCCGTTCTGGTACCTCCCATACAAATGTACAATCTCGCCTACCTTAGAAATCGTGTAATAACACCAAGATGCCCAACGACATCTTGCCCAAATTTTGTATTTTGTAAAGGTATAATTGGACAAAGTTTTGAACAAAGACTTGGCAGTCTGGCAACTCTCCTTCTGGTATCTCCCATACAAATGTACCATCCCGCCTACCTTAGAAATCGTGTAATAACACCAATATCCCCAATGACATCTTGCCCAAATTTTGTATTTAGTAAACGTATAATTCAACTAAGTTTTGGACAAAAACTTAGAAGTCTGGCAACTCCCCTTCTGGTACCTCCCATACAAAAGTACCATCCCGCCTACCTTTGAAATCGTCTAATAACACCAATATGCCCAATGACATCTTGCCCAAATTTTGTATTTAGTAAACGTATAGCTAGACTAAGTTTAGGACAAAAACTTGGAAGTCTGGCTACTCCCCTTCTGGTACCTCCCATACAAATGTACAATCCCGCCTACCTTAGAAATCGTGTAATAACACCAATATGCCCAACGACATCTTGCCCAAATTTTGTATTTTGTAAAGGTATAATTGGACAAAGTTTTGAACAAAAACTTAGAAGTCTGGCAACTCCCCTTCTGGTACCTCCCATACAAATGTGTCATCTCGCCTACCTTAGAAATCGTGTAATAACACCAATATGCCCAATGACATCTTGCCCAAATTTTGTATTTAGTAAACGTATAATTCAACTAAGTTTTGGACAAAAACTTAGAAGTCTGGCAACTCCCCTTCTGGTACCTCCCATACAAATGTACCATCTCGCCTACCTTAGAAATCGTCTAATAACACCAATATGCCCAATGACATCTTGCCCAAATTTTGTATTTAGTAAACGTATAATTCAACTAAGTTTTGGACAAAAACTTAGAATTCTGGCAACTCCCCTTCTGGTACCTCCCATACAAAAGTACCATCCCGCCTACCTTTGAAATCGTCTAATAACACCAATATGCCCAATGACATCTTGCCCAAATTTTGTATTTAGTAAACGTATAGCTAGACTAAGTTTAGGACAAAAACTTGGAAGTCTGGCTACTCCCCTTCTGGTACCTCCCATACAAATGTACAATCCCGCCTACCTTAGAAATCGTGTAATAACACCAATATGCCCAACGACATCTTGCCCAAATTTTGTATTTTGTAAAGGTATAATTGGACAAAGTTTTGAACAAAAACTTAGAAGTCTGGCAACTCCCCTTCTGGTACCTCCCATACAAAAGTACCATCCCGCCTACCTTCGAAATCGTCTAATAACACCAATATGCCCAATGACATCTTGCCCAAATTTTGTATTTAGTAAACGTATAGCTAGACTAAGTTTATGACAAAAACTTGGAAGTCTGGCTACTCCCCTTCTGGTACCTCCCATACAAATGTACAATCCCGCCTACCTTAGAAATCGTGTAATAACACCAATATGCCCAACGACATCTTGCCCAAATTTTGTATTTTGTAAAGGTATAATTGGACAAAGTTTTGAACAAAGACTTGGCAGTCTGGCAACTCTCCTTCTGGTATCTCCCATACAAATGTACCATCTCGCCTACCTTTGAAATCGTCTAATAACACCAATATGCCCAATGAAATCTTGCCCAAATTTTGTATTTAGTAAACGTATAGCTAGACTAAGCTTAGGACAAAAACTTGGAAGTCTGGCTACTCCCGTTCTGGTACCTCCCATACAAATGTACAATCCCGCCTACCTTAGAAATCGTGTAATAACACCAAGATGCCCAACGACATCTTGCCCAAATTTTGTATTTTGTAAAGGTATAATTGGACAAAGTTTTGAACAAAGACTTGGCAGTCTGGCAACTCTCCTTCTGGTATCTCCCATACAAATGTACCATCCCGCCTACCTTAGAAATCGTGTAATAACACCAATATGCCCAATGACATCTTGCCCAAATTTTGTATTAAGTAAACGTATAATTCAACTAAGTTTTGGACAAAAACTTAGAAGTCTGGCAACTCCCTTTCTGGTACCTCCCATACAAAAGTACCATCCCGCCTACCTTTGAAATCGTCTAATAACACCAATATGCCCAATGACATCTTGCCCAAATTTTGTATTTAGTAAACGTATAGCTAGACTAAGTTTAGGACAAAAACTTGGAAGTCTGGCTACTCCCCTTCTGGTACCTCCCATACAAATGTACAATCCCGCCTACCTTAGAAATCGTGTAATAACACCAATATGCCCAACGACATCTTGCCCAAATTTTGTATTTTGTAAAGGTATAATTGGACAAAGTTTTGAACAAAAACTTAGAAGTCTGGCAACTCCCCTTCTGGTACCTCCCATACAAATGTACCATCCCGCCTACCTTTGAAATCGTCTAATAACACCAATATGCCCAATGACATCTTGCCCAAATTTTGTATTTAGTAAACGTATAGCTAGACTAAGTTTAGGACAAAAACTTGGAAGTCTGGCTACTCCCCTTCTGGTACCTCCCATACAAATGTACAATCCCGCCTACCTTAGAAATCGTGTAATAACACCAATATGCCCAATGACATCTTGCCCAAATTTAGTAAACGTATAGTTCGACTAAGTTTTGGACAAAAACTTGGAAGTCTGGCAACTCCCCTTCTGGTACCTCCCATACAAATGTACCATCCCGCCTACCTTAGAAATCGTGTAATAACACCAATATGCCCAATTACATCTTACCCAAATTTTGTATTTAGTAAACGTATAGTTCAACTAAGTTTTGGACAAAAACTTGGAAGTCTGGCAACTCCCCTTCTGGTACCTCCCAGACAAATGTACCATCCCGCCTACCTTTGAAATCGTCTAATAACACCAATATGCCATCATGACCAAATTTTGTATTTAGTAAACGTATAGGTAGACTAAGTTTAGGACAAAAACTTGGAAGTCTGGCTACTCCCCTTCTGGTACCTCCCATACAAAAGTACCATCCCGCCTACCTTTGAAATCGTCTAATAACACCAATATGCCCAACGACATCTTGCCCAAATTTTGTATTTAGTAAACGTATAGCTAGACTAAGTTTAGGACAAAAACTTGGAAGTCTGGCTACTCCCCTTCTGGTACCTCCCATACAAATGTACAATCCCGCCTACCTTAGAAATCGTGTAATAACACCAATATGCCCAACGACATCTTGCCCAAATTTTGTATTTTGTAAAGGTATTATTGGACAAAGTTTTGAACAAAGACTTGGCAGTCTGGCAACTCCCCTTCTGGTACCTCCCATACAAATGTACCATCCCGCCTACCTTAGAAATCGTGTAATAAGACCAATATGCCCAATGACATCTTGCCCAAATTTTGTATTTAGTAAACGTATAATTCAACTAAGTTTTGGACAAAAACTTAGAAGTCTGGCAACTCCCCTTCTGGTACCTCCCATACAAATGTACCATCCCGCCTACCTTTGAAATCGTCTAATAACACCAATATGCCCAATGACATCTTGCCCAAATTTTGTATTTAGTAAACGTATAGCTAGACTAAGTTTAGAACAAAAACTTGGAAGTCTGGCAACTCCCCTTCTGGTACCTCCCATACAAAAGTACCATCCCGCCTACCTTTGAAATCGTCTAATAACACCAATATGCCCAATGACATCTTGCCCAAATTTTGTATTTAGTAAACGTATAATTCAACTAAGTTTTGGACAAAAACTTAGAAGTCTGGCAACTCTCCTTCTGGTACCTCCCATACAAATGTACCATCCCGCCTACCTTTGAAATCGTCTAATAACACCAATATGCCCAATGAAATCTTGCCCAAATTTTGTATTTAGTAAACGTATAGCTAGACTAAGTTTAGGACAAAAACTTGGAAGTCTGGCTACTCCCGTTCTGGTACCTCCCATACAAATGTACAATCCCGCCTACCTTAGAAATCGTGTAATAACACCAAGATGCCCAACGACATCTTGCCCAAATTTTGTATTTTGTAAAGGTATAATTGGACAAAGTTTTGAACAAAGACTTGGCAGTCTGGCAACTCTCCTTCTGGTATCTCCCATACAAATGTACCATCCCGCCTACCTTAGAAATCATGTAATAACACCAATATGCCCAATGACATCTTGCCCAAATTTTGTATTTAGTAAACGTATAATTCAACTAAGTTTTGGACAAAAACTTAGAAGTCTGGCAACTCCCCTTCTGGTACCTCCCATACAAAAGTACCATCCCGCCTACCTTTGAAATCGTCTAATAACACCAATATGCCCAATGACATCTTGCCCAAATTTTGTATTTAGTAAACGTATAGCCAGACTAAGTTTAGGACAAAAACTTGGAAGTCTGGCTACTCCCCTTCTGGTACCTCCCATACAAATGTACAATCCCGCCTACCTTAGAAATCGTGTAATAACACCAATATGCCCAACGACATCTTGCCCAAATTTTGTATTTTGTAAAGGTATAATTGGACAAAGTTTTGAACAAAAACTTAGAAGTCTGGCAACTCCCCTTCTGGTACCTCCCATACAAATGTACCATCCCGCCTACCTTTGAAATCGTCTAATAACACCAATATGCCCAATGACATCTTGCCCAAATTTTGTATTTAGTAAACGTATAGCTAGACTAAGTTTAGGACAAAAACTTGGAAGTCTGGCTACTCCCCTTCTGGTACCTCCCATACAAATGTACAATCCCGCCTACCTTAGAAATCGTGTAATAACACCAATATGCCCAATGACATCTTGCCCAAATTTAGTAAACGTATAGTTTGACTAAGTTTTGGACAAAAACTTGGAAGTCTGGCAACTCCCCTTCTGGTACCTCCCATACAAATGTACCATCCCGCCTACCTTAGAAATCGTGTAATAACACCAATATGCCCAATTACATCTTACCCAAATTTTGTATTTAGTAAACGTATAGTTCAACTAAGTTTTGGACAAAAACTTGGAAGTCTGGCAACTCCCCTTCTGGTACCTCCCAGACAAATGTACCATCCCGCCTACCTTTGAAATCGTCTAATAACACCAATATGCCATCTTGACCAAATTTTGTATTTAGTAAACGTATAGGTAGACTAAGTTTAGGACAAAAACTTGGAAGTCTGGCTACTCCCCTTCTGGTACCTCCCATACAAAAGTACCATCCCGCCTACCTTTGAAATCGTCTAATAACACCAATATGCCCAACGACATCTTGCCCAAATTTTGTATTTAGTAAACGTATAGCTAGACTAAGTTTAGGACAAAAACTTGGAAGTCTGGCTACTCCCCTTCTGGTACCTCCCATACAAATGTACAATCCCGCCTACCTTAGAAATCGTGTAATAACACCAATATGCCCAACGACATCTTGCCCAAATTTTGTATTTTGTAAAGGTATTATTGGACAAAGTTTTGAACAAAGACTTGGCAGTCTGGCAACTCCCCTTCTGGTACCTCCCATACAAATGTACCATCCCGCCTACCTTAGAAATCGTGTAATAACACCAATATGCCCAATGACATCTTGCCCAAATTTTGTATTTAGTAATCGTATAATTCAACTAAGTTTTGGACAAAAACTTAGAAGTCTGGCAACTCCCCTTCTGGTACCTCCCATACAAATGTACCATCCCGCCTACCTTTGAAATCGTCTAATAACACCAATATGCCCAATGACATCTTGCCCAAATTTTGTATTTAGTAAACGTATAGCTAGACTAAGTTTAGAACAAAAACTTGGAAGTCTGGCAACTCCCCTTCTGGTACCTCCCATACAAAAGTACCATCCCGCCTACCTTTGAAATCGTCTAATAACACCAATATGCCCAATGACATCTTGCCCAAATTTTTTATTTAGTAAACGTATAGCTAGACTAAGTTTAGGACAAAAACTTGGAAGTCTGGCTACTCCCCTTCTGGTACCTCCCATACAAATGTACAATCCCGCCTACCTTAGAAATCGTGTAATAACACCAATATGCCCAACGACATCTTGCCCAAATTTTGTATTTTGTAAAGGTATAATTGGACAAAGTTTTAAACAAAGACTTGGCAGTCTGACAACTCCCCTTCTGGTACCTCCCATACAAATGTACCATCCCGCCTACCTTTGAAATCGTCTAATAACACCAATATGGCCAATGACATCTTGCCCAAATTTTGTATTTAGTAAACGTATAGCTAGACTAAGTTTAGGACAAAAACTTGGAAGTCTGGCTACTCCCCTTCTGGTACCTCCCATACAAATGTACAATCCCGCCTACCTTAGAAATCGTGTAATAACATCAATATGCCCAATGACATCTTGCCCAAATTTAGTAAACGTATAGTTCGACTAAGTTTTGGACAAAAACTTGGAAGTCTGGCAACTCCCCTTCTGGTACCTCCCATACAAATGTACCATCCCGCCTCCTTAGAAATCGTGTAATAACACCAATATGCCCAATTACATCTTACCCAAATTTTGTATTTAGTAAACGTATAGTTCAACTAAGTTTTGGACAAAAACTTGGAAGTCTGGCAACTCCCCTTCTGGTACCTCCCAGACAAATGTACCATCCCGCCTACCTTTGAAATCGTCTAATAACACCAATATGCCATCTTGACCAAATTTTGTATTTAGTAAACGTATAGGTAGACTAAGTTTAGGACAAAAACTTGCAAGTCTGGCTACTCCCCTTCTGGTACCTCCCATACAAAAGTACCATCCCGCCTACCTTTGAAATCGTCTAATAACACCAATATGCCCAACGACATCTTGCCCAAATTTTGTATTTTGTAAAGGTATTATTGGACAAAGTTTTGAACAAAGACTTGGCAGTCTGGCAACTCCCCTTCTGGTACCTCCCATACAAATGTACCATCCCGCCTACCTTAGAAATCGTGTAATAACACCAATATGCCCAATGACATCTTGCCCAAATTTTGTATTTAGTAATCGTATAATTCAACTAAGTTTTGGACAAAAACTTAGAAGTCTGGCAACTCCCCTTCTGGTACCTCCCATACAAATGTACCATCCCGCCTACCTTTGAAATCGTCTAATAACACCAATATGCCCAATGACATCTTGCCCAAATTTTGTATTTAGTAAACGTATAGCTAGACTAAGTTTAGAACAAAAACTTGGAAGTCTGGCAACTCCCCTTCTGGTACCTCCCATACAAAAGTACCATCCCGCCTACCTTTGAAATCGTCTAATAACACCAATATGCCCAATGACATCTTGCCCAAATTTTTTATTTAGTAAACGTATAGCTAGACTAAGTTTAGGACAAAAACTTGGAAGTCTGGCTACTCCCCTTCTGGTACCTCCCATACAAATGTACAATCCCGCCTACCTTAGAAATCGTGTAATAACACCAATATGCCCAACGACATCTTGCCCAAATTTTGTATTTTGTAAAGGTATAATTGGACAAAGTTTTAAACAAAGACTTGGCAGTCTGGCAACTCCCCTTCTGGTACCTCCCATACAAATGTACCATCCCGCCTACCTTTGAAATCGTCTAATAACACCAATATGGCCAATGACATCTTGCCCAAATTTTGTATTTAGTAAACGTATAGCTAGACTAAGTTTAGGACAAAAACTTGGAAGTCTGGCTACTCCCCTTCTGGTACCTCCCATACAAATGTACAATCCCGCCTACCTTAGAAATCGTGTAATAACATCAATATGCCCAATGACATCTTGCCCAAATTTAGTAAACGTATAGTTCGACTAAGTTTTGGACAAAAACTTGGAAGTCTGGCAACTCCCCTTCTGGTACCTCCCATACAAATGTACCATCCCGCCTACCTTAGAAATCGTGTAATAACACCAATATGCCCAATTACATCTTACCCAAATTTTGTATTTAGTAGACGTATAGTTCAACTAAGTTTTGGACAAAAACTTGGAAGTCTGGCAACTCCCCTTCTGGTACCTCCCAGACAAATGTACCATCCCGCCTACCTTTGAAATCGTCTAATAACACCAATATGCCATCTTGACCAAATTTTGTATTTAGTAAACGTATAGGTAGACTAAGTTTAGGACAAAAACTTGGAAGTCTGGCTACTCCCCTTCTGGTACCTCCCATACAAAAGTACCATCCCGCCTACCTTTGAAATCGTCTAATAACACCAATATGCCCAATTACATCTTACCCAAATTTTGTATTTAGTAAACGTATAGCTAGACTAAGTTCAGGACAAAAACTTGGAAGTCTGGCTACTCCCCTTCTGGTACCTCCCATACAAATGTACAATCCCGCCTACCTTAGAAATCGTGTAATAACACCAATATGCCCAACGACATCTTGCCCAAATTTTGTATTTTGTAAAGGTATAATTCGACAAAGTTTTGAACAAAGACTTGGCAGTCTGGCAACTCCCCTTCTGGTACCTCCCATACAAATGTACCATCCCGCCTACCTTAGAAATCGTGTAATAACACCAATATGCCCAATGACATCTTGCCCAAATTTTGTATTTAGTAAACGTATAATTCAACTAAGTTTTGGACAAAAACTTAGAAGTCTGGCAACTCCCCTTCTGGTACCTCCCATACAAATGTACCATCCCGCCTACCTTTGAAATCGTCTAATAACACCAATATGCCCAATGACATCTTGCCCAAATTTTGTATTTAGTAAACGTATAGCTAGACTAAGTTTAGGACAAAAACTTGGAAGTCTGGCTACTCCCCTTCTGGTACCTCCCATACAAATGTACAATCCCGCCTACCTTAGAAATCGTGTAATAACACCAATATGCCCAATGACATCTTGCCCAAATTTAGTAAACGTATAGTTCGACTAAGTTTTGGACAAAAACTTGGAAGTCTGGCAACTCCCCTTCTGGTACCTCCCATACAAATGTACCATCCCGCCTACCTTAGAAATCGTGTAATAACACCAATATGCCCAATTACATCTTACCCAAATTTTGTATTTAGTAAACGTATATCTAGACTAAGTTTAGGACAAAAACTTGGAAGTCTGGCAACTCCCCTTCTGGTACCTACCATACAAATGTACCATCCCGCCTACCTTTGAAATCGTCTAATAACACCAATATGCCCAATGAAATCTTGCCCAAATTTTGTATTTAGTAAACGTATAATTCAACTAAGTTTTGGACAAAAACTTAGAAGTCTGGCAACTCCCCTTCTGGTACCTCCCATACAAATGTACCATCTCGCCTACATTAGAAATCGTGTAATAACACCAATATGCCCAATGACATCTTGCCCAAATTTTGTATTTAGTAAACGTATAATTCAACTAAGTTTTGGACAAAAACTTAGAAGTCTGGCAACTCCCCTTCTGGTACCTCCCATACAAATGTACCATCCCGCTTACCTTTGAAATCGTCTAATAACACCAATATGCCCAATGACATCTTGCCCAAATTTTGTATTTAGTAAACGTATAGCTAGACTAAGTTTAGAACAAAAACTTGGAAGTCTGGCAACTCCCCTTCTGGTACCTCCCATACAAAAGTACCATCCCGCCTACCTTTGAAATCGTCTAATAACACCAATATGCCCAATGACATCTTGCCCAAATTTTGTATTTAGTAAACGTATAGCTAGACTAAGTTTAGGACAAAAACTTGGAAGTCTGGCTACTCCCCTTCTGGTACCTCCCATACAAATGTACAATCCCGCCTACCTTAGAAATCGTGTAATAACACCAATATGCCCAACGACATCTTGCCCAAATTTTGTATTTTGTAAAGGTATAATTGGACAAAGTTTTAAACAAAGACTTGGCAGTCTGGCAACTCCCCTTCTGGTACCTCCCATACAAATGTACCATCCCGCCTACCTTTGAAATCGTCTAATAACACCAATATGCCCAATGACATCTTGCCCAAATTTTGTATTTAGTAAACGTATAGCTAGACTAAGTTTAGGAAAAAAACTTGGAAGTCTGGCTACTCCCCTTCTGGTACCTCCCATACAAATGTACAATCCCGCCTACCTTAGAAATCGTGTAATAACATCAATATGCCCAATGACATCTTGCCCAAATTTAGTAAACGTATAGTTCGACTAAGTTTTGGACAAAAACTTGGAAGTCTGGCAACTCCCCTTCTGGTACCTCCCATACAAATGTACCATCCCGCCTACCTTAGAAATCGTGTAATAACACCAATATGCCCAATTACATCTTACCCAAATTTTGTATTTAGTAAACGTATAGTTCAACTAAGTTTTGGACAAAAACTTGGAAGTCTGGCAACTCCCCTTCTGGTACCTCCCAGACAAATGTACCATCCCGCCTACCTTTGAAATCGTCTAATAACACCAATATGCCATCTTGACCAAATTTTGTATTTAGTAAACGTATAGGTAGACTAAGTTTAGGACAAAAACTTGGAAGTCTGGCTACTCCCCTTCTGGTACCTCCCATACAAAAGTACCATCCCGCCTACCTTTGAAATCGTCTAATAACACCAATATGCCCAATGACATCTTGCCCAAATTTTGTATTTAGTAAACGTATAGCTAGACTAAGTTCAGGACAAAAACTTGGAAGTCTGGCTACTCCCCTTCTGGTACCTCCCATACAAATGTACAATCCCGCCTACCTTAGAAATCGTGTAATAACACCAATATGCCCAATGACATCTTGCCCAAATTTAGTAAACGTATAGTTCGACTAAGTTTTGGACAAAAACTTGGAAGTCTGGCAACTCCCCTTCTGGTACCTCCCATACAAATGTACCATCCCGCCTACCTTAGAAATCGTGTAATAACACCAATATGCCCAATGACATCTTGCCCAAAATTTGTATTTAGTAAACGTATATCTAGACTAAGTTTAGGACAAAAACTTGGAAGTCTGGCAACTCCCCTTCTGGTACCTACCATACAAATGTACCATCCCGCCTACCTTTGAAATCGTCTAATAACACCAATATGCCCAATGAAATCTTGCCCAAATTTTGTATTTAGTAAACGTATAATTCAACTAAGTTTTGGACAAAAACTTAGAAGTCTGGCAACTCCCCTTCTGGTACCTCCCATACAAATGTACCATCTCGCCTACCTTAGAAATCGTGTAATAACACCAATATGCCCAATGACATCTTGCCCAAAATTTGTATTTAGTAAACGTATAGTTCGACTAAGTTTTGGACAAAAACTTGGAAGTCTGGCAACTCCCCTTCTGGTACCTCCCATACAAATGTACCATCCCGCCTACCTTTGAAATCGTCTAATAACACCAATATGCCCAATGAAATCTTGCCCAAAATTTGTATTTAGTAAACGTATAGTTCAACTAAGTTTTGGACAAAAACTTGGAAGTCTGGCAACTCCCCTTCTGGTACCTCCCAGACAAATGTACCATCCCGCCTACCTTTGAAATCGTCTAATAACACCAATATGCCATCTTGACCAAATTTTGTATTTAGTAAACGTATAGGTAGACTAAGTTTAGGACAAAAACTTGGAAGTCTGGCTACTCCCCTTCTGGTACCTCCCATACAAAAGTACCATCCCGCCTACCTTTGAAATCGTCTAATAACACCAATATGCCCAATGACATCTTGCCCAAATTTTGTATTTAGTAAACGTATAGCTAGACTAAGTTCAGGACAAAAACTTGGAAGTCTGGCTACTCCCCTTCTGGTACCTCCCATACAAATGTACAATCCCGCCTACCTTAGAAATCGTGTAATAACACCAATATGCCCAATGACATCTTGCCCAAATTTAGTAAACGTATAGTTCGACTAAGTTTTGGACAAAAACTTGGAAGTCTGGCAACTCCCCTTCTGGTACCTCCCATACAAATGTACCATCCCGCCTACCTTAGAAATCGTGTAATAACACCAATATGCCCAATGACATCTTGCCCAAAATTTGTATTTAGTAAACGTATATCTAGACTAAGTTTAGGACAAAAACTTGGAAGTCTGGCAACTCCCCTTCTGGTACCTACCATACAAATGTACCATCCCGCCTACCTTTGAAATCGTCTAATAACACCAATATGCCCAATGAAATCTTGCCCAAATTTTGTATTTAGTAAACGTATAATTCAACTAAGTTTTGGACAAAAACTTAGAAGTCTGGCAACTCCCCTTCTGGTACCTCCCATACAAATGTACCATCTCGCCTACCTTAGAAATCGTGTAATAACACCAATATGCCCAATGACATCTTGCCCAAAATTTGTATTTAGTAAACGTATATCTAGACTAAGTTTAGGACAAAAACTTGGAAGTCTGGCAACTCCCCTTCTGGTACCTACCATACAAATGTACCATCCCGCCTACCTTTGAAATCGTCTAATAACACCAATATGCCCAATGAAATCTTGCCCAAAATTTGTATTTAGTAAACGTATATCTAGACTAAGTTTAGGACAAAAACTTGGAAGTCTGGCAACTCCCCTTCTGGTACCTACCATACAAATGTACCATCCCGCCTACCTTTGAAATCGTCTAATAACACCAATATGCCCAATGAAATCTTGCCCAAATTTTGTATTTAGTAAACGTATAATTCAACTAAGTTTTGGACAAAAACTTAGAAGTCTGGCAACTCCCCTTCTGGTACCTCCCATACAAATGTACCATCTCGCCTACCTTAGAAATCGTGTAATAACACCAATATGCCCAATGACATCTTGCCCAAAATTTGTATTTAGTAAACGTATAGCTAGACTAAGTTTAGGACAAAAACTTGGAAGTCTGGCTACTCCCCTTCTGGTACCTCCCATACAAATGTACAATCCCGCCTACCTTAGAAATCGTGTAATAACACCAATATGCCCAATGACATCTTGCCCAAATTTAGTAAACGTATAGTTCGACTAAGTTTTGGACAAAAACTTGGAAGTCTGGCAACTCCCCTTCTGGTACCTCCCATACAAATGTACCATCCCGCCTACCTTAGAAATCGTGTAATAACACCAATATGCCCAATTACATCTTGCCCAAATTTTGTATTTATTAAACGTATAATTCAACTAAGTTTTGGACAAAAACTTAGAAGTCTGGCAACTCCCCTTCTGGTACCTCCCATACAAATGTACCATCTCGCCTACCTTAGAAATCGTGTAATAACACCAATATGCCCAATGACATCTTGCCCAAATTTTGTATTTAGTAAACGTATAATTCAACTAAGTTTTGGACAAAAACTTAGAAGTCTGGCAACTCCCCTTCTGGTACCTCCCATACAAATGTACCATCCCGCTTACCTTTGAAATCGTCTAATAACACCAATATGCCCAATGACATCTTGCCCAAATTTTGTATTTAGTAAACGTATAGCTAGACTAAGTTTAGAACAAAAACTTGGAAGTCTGGCAACTCCCCTTCTGGTACCTCCCATACAAAAGTACCATCCCGCCTTTGTATTTAGTAAACGTATATCTAGACTAAGTTTAGGACAAAAACTTGGAAGTCTGGCAACTCCCCTTCTGGTACCTACCATACAAATGTACCATCCCGCCTACCTTTGAAATCGTCTAATAACACCAATATGCCCAATGAAATCTTGCCCAAATTTTGTATTTATTAAACGTATAATTCAACTAAGTTTTGGACAAAAACTTAGAAGTCTGGCAACTCCCCTTCTGGTACCTCCCATACAAATGTACCATCTCGCCTACCTTAGAAATCGTGTAATAACACCAATATGCCCAATGACATCTTGCCCAAATTTTGTATTTAGTAAACGTATAATTCAACTAAGTTTTGGACAAAAACTTAGAAGTCTGGCAACTCCCCTTCTGGTACCTCCCATACAAATGTACCATCCCGCTTACCTTTGAAATCGTCTAATAACACCAATATGCCCAATGACATCTTGCCCAAATTTTGTATTTAGTAAACGTATAGCTAGACTAAGTTTAGAACAAAAACTTGGAAGTCTGGCAACTCCCCTTCTGGTACCTCCCATACAAAAGTACCATCCCGCCTACCTTTGAAATCGTCTAATAACACCAATATGCCCAATGACATCTTGCCCAAATTTTGTATTTAGTAAACGTATAGCTAGACTAAGTTTAGGACAAAAACTTGGAAGTCTGGCTACTCCCCTTCTGGTACCTCCCATACAAATGTACAATCCCGCCTACCTTAGAAATCGTGTAATAACACCAATATGCCCAACGACATCTTGCCCAAATTTTGTATTTTGTAAAGGTATAATTGGACAAAGTTTTAAACAAAGACTTGGCAGTCTGGCAACTCCCCTTCTGGTACCTCCCATACAAATGTACCATCCCGCCTACCTTTGAAATCGTCTAATAACACCAATATGCCCAATGACATCTTGCCCAAATTTTGTATTTAGTAAACGTATAGCTAGACTAAGTTTAGGACAAAAACTTGGAAGTCTGGCTACTCCCCTTCTGGTACCTCCCATACAAATGTACAATCCCGCCTACCTTAGAAATCGTGTAATAACATCAATATGCCCAATGACATCTTGCCCAAATTTAGTAAACGTATAGTTCGACTAAGTTTTGGACAAAAACTTGGAAGTCTGGCAACTCCCCTTCTGGTACCTCCCATACAAATGTACCATCCCGCCTACCTTAGAAATCGTGTAATAACACCAATATGCCCAATTACATCTTACCCAAATTTTGTATTTAGTAAACGTATAGTTCAACTAAGTTTTGGACAAAAACTTGGAAGTCTGGCAACTCCCCTTCTGGTACCTCCCAGACAAATGTACCACCCCGCCTACCTTTGAAATCGTCTAATAACACCAATATGCCATCTTGACCAAATTTTGTATTTAGTAAACGTATAGGTAGACTAAGTTTAGGACAAAAACTTGGAAGTCTGGCTACTCCCCTTCTGGTACCTCCCATACAAAAGTACCATCCCGCCTACCTTTGAAATCGTCTAATAACACCAATATGCCCAATGACATCTTGCCCAAATTTTGTATTTAGTAAACGTATAGCTAGACTAAGTTCAGGACAAAAACTTGGAAGTCTGGCTACTCCCCTTCTGGTACCTCCCATACAAATGTACAATCCCGCCTACCTTAGAAATCGTGTAATAACACCAATATGCCCAATGACATCTTGCCCAAATTTAGTAAACGTATAGTTCGACTAAGTTTTGGACAAAAACTTGGAAGTCTGGCAACTCCCCTTCTGGTACCTCCCATACAAATGTACCATCCCGCCTACCTTAGAAATCGTGTAATAACACCAATATGCCCAATGACATCTTGCCCAAAATTTGTATTTAGTAAACGTATATCTAGACTAAGTTTAGGACAAAAACTTGGAAGTCTGGCAACTCCCCTTCTGGTACCTACCATACAAATGTACCATCCCGCCTACCTTTGAAATCGTCTAATAACACCAATATGCCCAATGAAATCTTGCCCAAATTTTGTATTTAGTAAACGTATAATTCAACTAAGTTTTGGACAAAAACTTAGAAGTCTGGCAACTCCCCTTCTGGTACCTCCCATACAAATGTACCATCTCGCCTACCTTAGAAATCGTGTAATAACACCAATATGCCCAATGACATCTTGCCCAAAATTTGTATTTAGTAAACGTATATCTAGACTAAGTTTAGGACAAAAACTTGGAAGTCTGGCAACTCCCCTTCTGGTACCTACCATACAAATGTACCATCCCGCCTACCTTTGAAATCGTCTAATAACACCAATATGCCCAATGAAATCTTGCCCAAAATTTGTATTTAGTAAACGTATATCTAGACTAAGTTTAGGACAAAAACTTGGAAGTCTGGCAACTCCCCTTCTGGTACCTACCATACAAATGTACCATCCCGCCTACCTTTGAAATCGTCTAATAACACCAATATGCCCAATGAAATCTTGCCCAAATTTTGTATTTAGTAAACGTATAATTCAACTAAGTTTTGGACAAAAACTTAGAAGTCTGGCAACTCCCCTTCTGGTACCTCCCATACAAATGTACCATCTCGCCTACCTTAGAAATCGTGTAATAACACCAATATGCCCAATGACATCTTGCCCAAAATTTGTATTTAGTAAACGTATATCTAGACTAAGTTTAGGACAAAAACTTGGAAGTCTGGCAACTCCCCTTCTGGTACCTACCATACAAATGTACCATCTCGTCTACCTTAGAAATCGTGTAATAACACCAATATGCCCAATGACATCTTGCCCAAATTTTGTATTTAGTAAACGTATAATTCAACTAAGTTTTGGACAAAAACTTAGAAGTCTGGCAACTCCCCTTCTGGTACCTCCCATACAAATGTACCATCTCGCCTACCTTAGAAATCGTGTAATAACACCAATATGCCCAATGACATCTTGCCCAAATTTTGTATTTAGTAAACGTATAATTCAACTAAGTTTTGGACAAAAACTTAGAAGACTGGCAACTCCCCTTCTGGTACCTCCCATACAAATGTACCATCCCGCCTACCTTTGAAATCGTCTAATAACACCAATATGCCCAATGACATCTTGCCCAAATTTTGTATTTAGTAAACGTATAGCTAGACTAAGTTTAGAACAAAAACTTGGAAGTCTGGCAACTCCCCTTCTGGTACCTCCCATACAAAAGTACCATCCCGCCTACCTTTGAAATCGTCTAATAACACCAATATGCCCAATGACATCTTGCCCAAATTTTGTATTTAGTAAACGTATAGCTAGACTAAGTTTAGGACAAAAACTTGGAAGTCTGGCAGCTCCCCTTCTGGTACCTCCCATACAAATGTACAATCCCGCCTACCTTAGAAATCGTGTAATAACACCAATATGCCCAACGACATCTTGCCCAAATTTTGTATTTTGTAAAGGTATAATTGGACAAAGTTTTAAACAAAGACTTGGCAGTCTGGCAACTCCCCTTCTGGTACCTCCCATACAAATGTACCATCCCGCCTACCTTTGAAATCGTCTAATAACACCAATATGCCCAATGACATCTTGCCCAAATTTTGTATTTAGTAAACGTATAGCTAGACTAAGTTTAGGACAAAAACTTGGAAGTCTGGCTACTCCCCTTCTGGTACCTCCCATACAAATGTACAATCCCGCCTACCTTAGAAATCGTGTAATAACATCAATATGCCCAATGACATCTTGCCCAAATTTAGTAAACGTATAGTTCGACTAAGTTTTGGACAAAAACTTGGAAGTCTGGCAACTCCCCTTCTGGTACCTCCCATACAAATGTACCATCCCGCCTACCTTAGAAATCGTGTAATAACACCAATATGCCCAATTACATCTTACCCAAATTTTGTATTTAGTAAACGTATAGTTCAACTAAGTTTTGGACAAAAACTTGGAAGTCTGGCAACTCCCCTTCTGGTACCTCCCAGACAAATGTACCATCCCGCCTACCTTTGAAATCGTCTAATAACACCAATATGCCATCTTGACCAAATTTTGTATTTAGTAAACGTATAGGTAGACTAAGTTTAGGACAAAAACTTGGAAGTCTGGCTACTCCCCTTCTGGTACCTCCCATACAAAAGTACAATCCCGCCTACCTTTGAAATCGTCTAATAACACCAATATGCCCAATGACATCTTGCCCAAATTTTGTATTTAGTAAACGTATAGCTAGACTAAGTTCAGGACAAAAACTTGGAAGTCTGGCTACTCCCCTTCTGGTACCTCCCATACAAATGTACAATCCCGCCTACCTTAGAAATCGTGTAATACCACCAATATGCCCAATGACATCTTGCCCAAATTTAGTAAACGTATAGTTCGACTAAGTTTTGGACAAAAACTTGGAAGTCTGGCAACTCCCCTTCTGGTACCTCCCATACAAATGTACCATCCCGCCTACCTTAGAAATCGTGTAATAACACCAATATGCCCAATGACATCTTGCCCAAAATTTGTATTTAGTAAACGTATATCTAGACTAAGTTTAGGACAAAAACTTGGAAGTCTGGCAACTCCCCTTCTGGTACCTACCATACAAATGTACCATCCCGCCTACCTTTGAAATCGTCTAATAACACCAATATGCCCAATGAAATCTTGCCCAAATTTTGTATTTAGTAAACGTATAATTCAACTAAGTTTTGGACAAAAACTTAGAAGTCTGGCAACTCCCCTTCTGGTACCTCCCATACAAATGTACCATCTCGCCTACCTTAGAAATCGTGTAATAACACCAATATGCCCAATGACATCTTGCCCAAATTTTGTATTTAGTAAACGTATAATTCAACTAAGTTTTGGACAAAAACTTAGAAGTCTGGCAACTCCCCTTCTGGTACCTCCCATACAAATGTACCATCTCGCCTACCTTAGAAATCGTGTAATAACACCAATATGCCCAATGACATCTTGCCCAAAATTTGTATTTAGTAAACGTATATCTAGACTAAGTTTAGGACAAAAACTTGGAAGTCTGGCAACTCCCCTTCTGGTACCTACCATACAAATGTACCATCCCGCCTACCTTTGAAATCGTCTAATAACACCAATATGCCCAATGAAATCTTGCCCAAATTTTGTATTTAGTAAACGTATAATTCAACTAAGTTTTGGACAAAAACTTAGAAGTCTGGCAACTCCCCTTCTGGTACCTCCCATACAAATGTACCATCTCGCCTACCTTAGAAATCGTGTAATAACACCAATATGCCCAATGACATCTTGCCCAAAATTTGTATTTAGTAAACGTATATCTAGACTAAGTTTAGGACAAAAACTTGGAAGTCTGGCAACTCCCCTTCTGGTACCTACCATACAAATGTACCATCTCGCCTACCTTAGAAATCGTGTAATAACACCAATATGCCCAATGACATCTTGCCCAAATTTTGTATTTAGTAAACGTATAATTCAACTAAGTTTTGGACAAAAACTTAGAAGTCTGGCAACTCCCCTTCTGGTACCTCCCATACAAATGTACCATCTCGCCTACCTTAGAAATCGTGTAATAACACCAATATGCCCAATGACATCTTGCCCAAATTTTGTATTTAGTAAACGTATAATTCAACTAAGTTTTGGACAAAAACTTAGAAGTCTGGCAACTCCCCTTCTGGTACCTCCCATACAAATGTACCATCCCGCCTACCTTTGAAATCGTCTAATAACACCAATATGCCCAATGACATCTTGCCCAAATTTTGTATTTAGTAAACGTATAGCTAGACTAAGTTTAGAACAAAAACTTGGAAGTCTGGCAACTCCCCTTCTGGTACCTCCCATACAAAAGTACCATCCCGCCTACCTTTGAAATCGTCTAATAACACCAATATGCCCAATGACATCTTGCCCAAATTTTGTATTTAGTAAACGTATAGCTAGACTAAGTTTAGGACAAAAACTTGGAAGTCTGGCTACTCCCCTTCTGGTACCTCCCATACAAATGTACAATCCCGCCTACCTTAGAAATCGTGTAATAACACCAATATGCCCAACGACATCTTGCCCAAATTTTGTATTTTGTAAAGGTATAATTGGACAAAGTTTTAAACAAAGACTTGGCAGTCTGGCAACTCCCCTTCTGGTACCTCCCATACAAATGTACCATCCCGCCTACCTTTGAAATCGTCTAATAACACCAATATGCCATCTTGACCAAATTTTGTATTTAGTAAACGTATAGGTAGACTAAGTTTAGGACAAAAACTTGGAAGTCTGGCAACTCCCCTTCTGGTACCTCCCATACAAAAGTACCATCCCGCCTACCTTTGAAATCGTCTAATAACACCAATATGCCCAATGACATCTTGCCCAAATTTTGTATTTAGTAAACGTATAGCTAGACTAAGTTTAGAACAAAAACTTGGAAGTCTGGCAACTCCCCTTCTGGTACCTCCCATACAAAAGTACCATCCCGCCTACCTTTGAAATCGTCTAATAACACCAATATGCCCAATGACATCTTGCCCAAATTTTGTATTTAGTAAACGTATAGCTAGACTAAGTTTAGGACAAAAACTTGGAAGTCTGGCTACTCCCCTTCTGGTACCTCCCATACAAATGTACAATCCCGCCTACCTTAGAAATCGTGTAATAACATCAATATGCCCAATGACATCTTGCCCAAATTTAGTAAACGTATAGTTCGACTAAGTTTTGGACAAAAACTTGGAAGTCTGGCAACTCCCCTTCTGGTACCTCCCATACAAATGTACCATCCCGCCTACCTTAGAAATCGTGTAATAACACCAATATGCCCAATTACATCTTACCCAAATTTTGTATTTAGTAAACGTATAGTTCAACTAAGTTTTGGACAAAAACTTGGAAGTCTGGCAACTCCCCTTCTGGTACCTCCCAGACAAATGTACCATCCCGCCTACCTTTGAAATCGTCTAATAACACCAATATGCCATCTTGACCAAATTTTGTATTTAGTAAACGTATAGGTAGACTAAGTTTAGGACAAAAACTTGGAAGTCTGGCTACTCCCCTTCTGGTACCTCCCATACAAAAGTACCATCCCGCCTACCTTTGAAATCGTCTAATAACACCAATATGCCCAATGACATCTTGCCCAAATTTTGTATTTAGTAAACGTATAGCTAGACTAAGTTCAGGACAAAAACTTGGAAGTCTGGCTACTCCCCTTCTGGTACCTCCCATACAAATGTACAATCCCGCCTACCTTAGAAATCGTGTAATAACACCAATATGCCCAATGACATCTTGCCCAAATTTAGTAAACGTATAGTTCGACTAAGTTTTGGACAAAAACTTGGAAGTCTGGCAACTCCCCTTCTGGTACCTCCCATACAAATGTACCATCCCGCCTACCTTAGAAATCGTGTAATAACACCAATATGCCCAATGACATCTTGCCCAAAATTTGTATTTAGTAAACGTATATCTAGACTAAGTTTAGGACAAAAACTTGGAAGTCTGGCAACTCCCCTTCTGGTACCTACCATACAAATGTACCATCCCGCCTACCTTTGAAATCGTCTAATAACACCAATATGCCCAATGAAATCTTGCCCAAATTTTGTATTTAGTAAACGTATAATTCAACTAAGTTTTGGACAAAAACTTAGAAGTCTGGCAACTCCCCTTCTGGTACCTCCCATACAAATGTACCATCTCGCCTACCTTAGAAATCGTGTAATAACACCAATATGCCCAATGACATCTTGCCCAAAATTTGTATTTAGTAAACGTATATCTAGACTAAGTTTAGGACAAAAACTTGGAAGTCTGGCAACTCCCCTTCTGGTACCTACCATACAAATGTACCATCCCGCCTACCTTTGAAATCGTCTAATAACACCAATATGCCCAATGAAATCTTGCCCAAATTTTGTATTTAGTAAACGTATAATTCAACTAAGTTTTGGACAAAAACTTAGAAGTCTGGCAACTCCCCTTCTGGTACCTCCCATACAAATGTACCATCTCGCCTACCTTAGAAATCGTGTAATAACACCAATATGCCCAATGACATCTTGCCCAAATTTTGTATTTAGTAAACGTATAATTCAACTAAGTTTTGGACAAAAACTTAGAAGTCTGGCCACTCCCCTTCTGGTACCTCCCATACAAATGTACCATCCCGCCTACCTTTGAAATCGTCTAATAACACCAATATGCCCAATGACATCTTGCCCAAATTTTGTATTTAGTAAACGTATAGCTAGACTAAGTTTAGGACAAAAACTTGGAAGTCCGGCTACTCCCCTTCTGGTACCTCCCATACAAATGTACAATCCCGCCTACCTTAGAAATCGTGTAATAACACTAATATGCCCAACGACATCTTGCCCAAATTTTGTATTTTGTAAAGGTATAATTGGACAAAGTTTTAAACAAAGACTTGGCAGTCTGGCAACTCCCCTTCTGGTACCTCCCATACAAATGTACCATCCCGCCTACCTTTGAAATCGTGTAATAACACCAATATGCCCAACGACATCTTGCCCAAATTTTGTATTTAGTAAACGTATAGCTAGACTAAGTTTAGGACAAAAACTTGGAAGTCTGGCTACTCCCCTTCTGGTACCTCCCATACAAATGTACAATCCCGCCTACCTTAGAAATCGTGTAATAACATCAATATGCCCAATGACATCTTGCCCAAATTTAGTAAACGTATAGTTCGACTAAGTTTTGGACAAAAACTTGGAAGTCTGGCAACTCCCCTTCTGGTACCACCCATACAAATGTACCATCCCGCCTACCTTAGAAATCGTGTAATAACACCAATATGCCCAATTACATCTAACCCAAATTTTGTATTTAGTAAACGTATAGTTCAACTAAGTTTTGGACAAAAACTTGGAAGTCTGGCAACTCCCCTTCTGGTACCTCCAGACAAATGTACCATCCCGCCTACCTTTGAAATCGTCTAATAACAACAATATGCCATCTTGACCAAATTTTGTATTTAGTAAACGTATAGGTAGACTAAGTTTAGGACAAAAACTTGGAAGTCTGGCTACTCCCCTTCTGGTACCTCCCATACAAATGTACAATCCCGCCTACCTTAGAAATCGTGTAATAACATCAATATGCCCAATGACATCTTGCCCAAATTTAGTAAACGTATAGTTCGACTAAGTTTTGGACAAAAACTTGGAAGTCTGGCAACTCCCCTTCTGGTACCACCCATACAAATGTACCATCCCGCCTACCTTAGAAATCGTGTAATAACACCAATATGCCCAATTACATCTAACCCAAATTTTGTATTTAGTAAACGTATAGTTCAACTAAGTTTTGGACAAAAACTTAGAAGTCTGGCAACTCCCCTTCTGGTACCTCCCATACAAATGTACCATCTCGCCTACCTTAGAAATCGTGTAATAACACCAATATGCCCAATGACATCTTGCCCAAATTTTGTATTTAGTAAACGTATAATTCAACTAAGTTTTGGACAAAAACTTAGAAGTCTGGCCACTCCCCTTCTGGTACCTCCCATACAAATGTACCATCCCGCCTACCTTTGAAATCGTCTAATAACACCAATATGCCCAATGACATCTTGCCCAAATTTTGTATTTAGTAAACGTATAGCTAGACTAAGTTTAGGACAAAAACTTGGAAGTCCGGCTACTCCCCTTCTGGTACCTCCCATACAAATGTACAATCCCGCCTACCTTAGAAATCGTGTAATAACACTAATATGCCCAACGACATCTTGCCCAAATTTTGTATTTTGTAAAGGTATAATTGGACAAAGTTTTAAACAAAGACTTGGCAGTCTGGCAACTCCCCTTCTGGTACCTCCCATACAAATGTACCATCCCGCCTACCTTAGAAATCGTGTAATAACACCAATATGCCCAATGACATCTTGCCCAAAATTTGTATTTAGTAAACGTATATCTAGACTAAGTTTAGGACAAAAACTTGGAAGTCTGGCAACTCCCCTTCTGGTACCTACCATACAAATGTACCATCTCGCCTACCTTAGAAATCGTGTAATAACACCAATATGCCCAATGACATCTTGCCCAAATTTTGTATTTAGTAAACGTATAATTCAACTAAGTTTTGGACAAAAACTTAGAAGTCTGGCAACTCCCCTTCTGGTACCTCCCATACAAATGTACCATCTCGCCTACCTTAGAAATCGTGTAATAACACCAATATGCCCAATGACATCTTGCCCAAATTTTGTATTTAGTAAACGTATAATTCAACTAAGTTTTGGACAAAAACTTAGAAGTCTGGCAACTCCCCTTCTGGTACCTCCCATACAAATGTACCATCCCGCCTACCTTTGAAATCGTCTAATAACACCAATATGCCCAATGACATCTTGCCCAAATTTTGTATTTAGTAAACGTATAGCTAGACTAAGTTTAGAACAAAAACTTGGAAGTCTGGCAACTCCCCTTCTGGTACCTCCCATACAAAAGTACCATCCCGCCTACCTTTGAAATCGTCTAATAACACCAATATGCCCAATGACATCTTGCCCAAATTTTGTATTTAGTAAACGTATAGCTAGACTAAGTTTAGGACAAAAACTTGGAAGTCTGGCTACTCCCCTTCTGGTACCTCCCATACAAATGTACAATCCCGCCTACCTTAGAAATCGTGTAATAACACCAATATGCCCAACGACATCTTGCCCAAATTTTGTATTTTGTAAAGGTATAATTGGACAAAGTTTTAAACAAAGACTTGGCAGTCTGGCAACTCCCCTTCTGGTACCTCCCATACAAATGTACCATCCCGCCTACCTTTGAAATCGTCTAATAACACCAATATGCCATCTTGACCAAATTTTGTATTTAGTAAACGTATAGGTAGACTAAGTTTAGGACAAAAACTTGGAAGTCTGGCAACTCCCCTTCTGGTACCTCCCATACAAAAGTACCATCCCGCCTACCTTTGAAATCGTCTAATAACACCAATATGCCCAATGACATCTTGCCCAAATTTTGTATTTAGTAAACGTATAGCTAGACTAAGTTTAGAACAAAAACTTGGAAGTCTGGCAACTCCCCTTCTGGTACCTCCCATACAAAAGTACCATCCCGCCTACCTTTGAAATCGTCTAATAACACCAATATGCCCAATGACATCTTGCCCAAATTTTGTATTTAGTAAACGTATAGCTAGACTAAGTTTAGGACAAAAACTTGGATGTCTGGCTACTCCCCTTCTGGTACCTCCCATACAAATGTACAATCCCGCCTACCTTAGAAATCGTGTAATAACATCAATATGCCCAATGACATCTTGCCCAAATTTAGTAAACGTATAGTTCGACTAAGTTTTGGACAAAAACTTGGAAGTCTGGCAACTCCCCTTCTGGTACCTCCCATACAAATGTACCATCCCGCCTACCTTAGAAATCGTGTAATAACACCAATATGCCCAATTACATCTTACCCAAATTTTGTATTTAGTAAACGTATAGTTCAACTAAGTTTTGGACAAAAACTTGGAAGTCTGGCAACTCCCCTTCTGGTACCTCCCAGACAAATGTACCATCCCGCCTACCTTTGAAATCGTCTAATAACACCAATATGCCATCTTGACCAAATTTTGTATTTAGTAAACGTATAGGTAGACTAAGTTTAGGACAAAAACTTGGAAGTCTGGCTACTCCCCTTCTGGTACCTCCCATACAAAAGTACCATCCCGCCTACCTTTGAAATCGTCTAATAACACCAATATGCCCAATGACATCTTGCCCAAATTTTGTATTTAGTAAACGTATAGCTAGACTAAGTTCAGGACAAAAACTTGGAAGTCTGGCTACTCCCCTTCTGGTACCTCCCATACAAATGTACAATCCCGCCTACCTTAGAAATCGTGTAATAACACCAATATGCCCAATGACATCTTGCCCAAATTTAGTAAACGTATAGTTCGACTAAGTTTTGGACAAAAACTTGGAAGTCTGGCAACTCCCCTTCTGGTACCTCCCATACAAATGTACCATCCCGCCTACCTTAGAAATCGTGTAATAACACCAATATGCCCAATGACATCTTGCCCAAAATTTGTATTTAGTAAACGTATATCTAGACTAAGTTTAGGACAAAAACTTGGAAGTCTGGCAACTCCCCTTCTGGTACCTACCATACAAATGTACCATCCCGCCTACCTTTGAAATCGTCTAATAACACCAATATGCCCAATGAAATCTTGCCCAAATTTTGTATTTAGTAAACGTATAATTCAACTAAGTTTTGGACAAAAACTTAGAAGTCTGGCAACTCCCCTTCTGGTACCTCCCATACAAATGTACCATCTCGCCTACCTTAGAAATCGTGTAATAACACCAATATGCCCAATGACATCTTGCCCAAAATTTGTATTTAGTAAACGTATATCTAGACTAAGTTTAGGACAAAAACTTGGAAGTCTGGCAACTCCCCTTCTGGTACCTACCATACAAATGTACCATCCCGCCTACCTTTGAAATCGTCTAATAACACCAATATGCCCAATGAAATCTTGCCCAAATTTTGTATTTAGTAAACGTATAATTCAACTAAGTTTTGGACAAAAACTTAGAAGTCTGGCAACTCCCCTTCTGGTACCTCCCATACAAATGTACCATCTCGCCTACCTTAGAAATCGTGTAATAACACCAATATGCCCAATGACATCTTGCCCAAATTTTGTATTTAGTAAACGTATAATTCAACTAAGTTTTGGACAAAAACTTAGAAGTCTGGCCACTCCCCTTCTGGTACCTCCCATACAAATGTACCATCCCGCCTACCTTTGAAATCGTCTAATAACACCAATATGCCCAATGACATCTTGCCCAAATTTTGTATTTAGTAAACGTATAGCTAGACTAAGTTTAGGACAAAAACTTGGAAGTCCGGCTACTCCCCTTCTGGTACCTCCCATACAAATGTACAATCCCGCCTACCTTAGAAATCGTGTAATAACACTAATATGCCCAACGACATCTTGCCCAAATTTTGTATTTTGTAAAGGTATAATTGGACAAAGTTTTAAACAAAGACTTGGCAGTCTGGCAACTCCCCTTCTGGTACCTCCCATACAAATGTACCATCCCGCCTACCTTTGAAATCGTGTAATAACACCAATATGCCCAACGACATCTTGCCCAAATTTTGTATTTAGTAAACGTATAGCTAGACTAAGTTTAGGACAAAAACTTGGAAGTCTGGCTACTCCCCTTCTGGTACCTCCCATACAAATGTACAATCCCGCCTACCTTAGAAATCGTGTAATAACATCAATATGCCCAATGACATCTTGCCCAAATTTAGTAAACGTATAGTTCGACTAAGTTTTGGACAAAAACTTGGAAGTCTGGCAACTCCCCTTCTGGTACCACCCATACAAATGTACCATCCCGCCTACCTTAGAAATCGTGTAATAACACCAATATGCCCAATTACATCTAACCCAAATTTTGTATTTAGTAAACGTATAGTTCAGCTAAGTTTTGGACAAAAACTTGGAAGTCTGGCAACTCCCCTTCTGGTACCTCCCAGACAAATGTACCATCCCGCCTACCTTTGAAATCGTCTAATAACAACAATATGCCATCTTGACCAAATTTTGTATTTAGTAAACGTATAGGTAGACTAAGTATAGGACAAAAACTTGGAAGTCTGGCTACTCCCCTTCTGGTACCTCCCATACAAAAGTACCATCCCGCCTACCTTTGAAATCGTCTAATAACACCAATATGCCCAATGACATCTTGCCCAAATTTTGTATTTAGTAAACGTATAGCTAGACTAAGTTCAGGACAAAAACTTGGAAGTCTGGCTACTCCCCTTCTGGTACCTCCCATACAAATGTACAATCCCGCCTACCTTAGAAATCGTGTAATAACACCAATATGCCCAACGACATCTTGCCCAAATTTTGTATTTTGTAAAGGTATAATTGGACAAAGTTTTGAACAAAGACTTGGCAGTCTGGCAACTCCCCTTCTGGTACCTCCCATACAAATGTACCATCCCGCCTACCTTAGAAATCGTGTAATAACACCAATATGCCCAATGACATCTTGCCCAAATTTTGTATTTAGTAAACGTATAATTCAACTAAGTTTTGGACAAAAACTTAGAAGTCTGGCAACTCCCCTTCTGGTACCTCCCATACAAATGTACCATCCCGCCTACCTTTGAAATCGTCTAATAACACCAATATGCCCAATGATATCTTGCCCAAATTTTGTATTTAGTAAACGTATAGCTAGACTAAGTTTAGGACAAAAACTTGGAAGTCTGGCTACTCCCCTTCTGGTACCTCCCATACAAATGTACAATCCCGCCTACCTTAGAAATCGTGTAATAACACCAATATGCCCAATGACATCTTGCCCAAATTTAGTAAACGTATAGTTCGACTAAGTTTTGGACAAAAACTTGGAAGTCTGGCAACTTCCCTTCTGGTACCTCCCATACAAATGTACCATCCCGCCTACCTTAGAAATCGTGTAATAACACCAATATGCCCAATTACATCTTACCCAAATTTTGTATTTAGTAAACGTATAGTTCAACTAAGTTTTGGACAAAAACTTGGAAGTCTGGCAACTCCCCTTCTGGTACCTCCCAGACAAATGTACCATCCCGCCTACCTTTGAAATAGTCTAATAACACCAATATGCCATCTTGACCAAATTTTGTATTTAGTAAACGTATAGGTAGACTAAGTTTAGGACAAAAACTTGGAAGTCTGGCTACTCCCCTTCTGGTACCTCCCATACAAATGTACCATCCCGCCTACCTTAGAAATCGTGTAATAACACCAATATGCCCAATGACATCTTGCCCAAATTTAGTAAACGTATAGTTCGACTAAGTTTTGGACAAAAACTTGGAAGTCTGGCAACTCCCCTTCTGGTACCTCCCATACAAATGTACCATCCCGCCTACCTTAGAAATCGTGTAATAACACCAATATGCCCAATGACATCTTGCCCAAAATTTTTATTTAGTAAACGTATAGTTCAACTAAGTTTTGGACAAAAACTTGGAAGTCTGGCAACTCCCCTTCTGGTACCTCCCATACAAATGTACCATCCCGCCTACCTTAGAAATCGTGTAATAACACCAATATGCCCAATGACATCTTGCCCAAATTTTGTATTTAGTAAACGTATATCTAGACTAAGTTTAGGACAAAAACTTGGAAGTCTGGCAACTCCCCTTCTGGTACCTACCATACAAATGTACCATCCCGCCTACCTTTGAAATCGTCTAATAACACCAATATGCCCAATGAAATCTTGCCCAAATTTTGTATTTAGTAAACGTATAATTCAACTAAGTTTTGGACAAAAACTTAGAAGTCTGGCAACTCCCCTTCTGGTACCTCCCATACAAATGTACCATCTCGCCTACCTTAGAAATCGTGTAATAACACCAATATGCCCAATGACATCTTGCCCAAATTTTGTATTTAGTAAAAGTATAGTTCGACTAAGTTTTGGACAAAAACTTGGAAGTCTGGCAACTCCCCTTCTGGTACCTCCCATACAAATGTACCATCCCGCCTACCTTAGAAATCGTGTAATAACACCAATATGCCCAATTACATCTTACCCAAATTTTGTATTTAGTAAACGTATAGTTCAACTAAGTTTTGGACAAAAACTTGGAAGTCTGGCAACTCCCCTTCTGGTACCTCCCAGACAAATGTACCATCCCGCCTACCTTTGAAATCGTCTAATAACACCAATATGCCATCTTGACCAAATTTTGTATTTAGTAAACGTATAGGTAGACTAAGTTTAGGACAAAAACTTGGAAGTCTGGCTACTCCCCTTCTGGTACCTCCCATACAAAAGTACCATCCCGCCTACCTTTGAAATCGTCTAATAACACCAATATGCCCAATGACATCTTGCCCAAATTTTGTATTTAGTAAACGTATAGCTAGACTAAGTTTAGGACAAAAACTTGGAAGTCTGGCTACTCCCCTTCTGGTACCTCCCATACAAATGTACAATCCCGCCTAACTTAGAAATCGTGTAATAACACCAATATGCCCAACGACATCTTGCCCAAATTTTGTATTTTGTAAAGGTATAATTGGACAAAGTTTTGAACAAAGACTTGGCAGTCTGGCAACTCCCCTTCTGGTACCTCCCATACAAATGTACCATCCCGCCTACCTTAGAAATCGTGTAATAACACCAATATGCCCAATGACATCTTGCCCAAATTTTGTATTTAGTAAACGTATAATTCAACAAAATTTTGGACAAAAACTTAGAAGTCTGGCAACTCCCCTTCTGGTACCTCCCATACAAATGTACCATCCCGCCTACCTTTGAAATCGTCTAATAACACCAATATGCCCAATGACATCTTGCCCAAATTTTATATTTAGTAAAGGTATAGCTAGACTAAGTTTAGGACAAAAACTTGGAAGTCTGGCTACTCCCCTTCTGGTACCTCCCATACAAATGTACAATCCCGCCTACCTTAGAAATCGTGTAATAACACCAATATGCCCAATGACATCTTGCCCAAATTTAGTAAACGTATAGTTCGACTAAGTTTTGGACAAAAACTTGGAAGTCTGGCAACTCCCCTTCTGGTACCTCCCATACAAATGTACAATCCCGCCTACCTTAGAAATCGTGTAATAACATCAATATGCCCAATGACATCTTGCCCAAATTTAGTAAACGTATAGTTCGACTAAGTTTTGGACAAAAACTTGGAAGTCTGGCAACTCCCCTTCTGGTACCTCCCATACAAATGTACCATCCCGCCTACCTTAGAAATCGTGTAATAACACCAATATGCCCAATGACATCTTGCCCAAATTTTGTATTTAGTAAACGTATAGCTAGACTAAGTTTAGAACAAAAACTTGGAAGTCTGGCAACTCCCCTTCTGGTACCTCCCATACAAAAGTACCATCCCGCCTACCTTTGAAATCGTCTAATAACACCAATATGCCCAATGACATCTTGCCCAAATTTTGTATTTAGTAAACGTATAGCTAGACTAAGTTTAGGACAAAAACTTGGAAGTCTGGCTAGTCCCCTTCTGGTACCTCCCATACACATGTACAATCCCGCCTACCTTAGAAATCGTGTAATAACACCAATATGCCCAACGACATCTTGCCCAAATTTTGTATTTTGTAAAGGTAGAATTGGACAAAGTTTTAAACAAAGACTTGGCAGTCTGGCAACTCCCCTTCTGGTACCTCCCATACAAATGTACCATCCCGCCTACCTTTGAAATCGTCTAATAACACCAATATGCCCAATGACATCTTGCCCAAATTTTGTATTTAGTAAACGTATAGCTAGACTAAGTTTAGGACAAAAACTTGGAAGTCTGGCTACTCCCCTTCTGGTACCTCCCATACAAATGTACAATCCCGCCTACCTTAGAAATCGTGTAATAACATCAATATGCCCAATGACATCTTGCCCAAATTTAGTAAACGTATAGTTCGACTAAGTTTTGGACAAAAACTTGGAAGTCTGGCAACTCCCCTTCTGGTACCTCCCATACAAATGTACCATCCCGCCTACCTTAGAAATCGTGTAATAACACCAATATGCCCAATTACATCTTACCCAAATTTTGTATTTAGTAAACGTATAGTTCAACTAAGTTTTGGACAAAAACTTGGAAGTCTGGCAACTCCCCTTCTGGTACCTCCCAGACAAATGTACCATCCCGCCTACCTTTGAAATCGTCTAATAACACCAATATGCCATCTTGACCAAATTTTGTATTTAGTAAACGTATAGGTAGACTAAGTTTAGGACAAAAACTTGGAAGTCTGGCTACTCCCCTTCTGGTACCTCCCATACAAAAGTACCATCCCGCCTACCTTTGAAATCGTCTAATAACACCAATATGCCCAATGACATCTTACCCAAATTTTGTATTTTGTAAACTTATAGTTCAACTAAGTTTTGGACAAAAACTTGGAAGTCTGGCAACTCCCCTTCTGGTACCTCCCAGACAAATGTACCATCCCGCCTACCTTTGAAATCGTCTAATAACACCAATATGCCATCTTGACCAAATTTTGTATTTAGTAAACGTATAGCTAGACTAAGTTCAGGACAAAAACTTGGAAGTCTGGCTACTCCCCTTCTGGTACCTCCCATACAAATGTACCATCCCGCCTACCTTAGAAATCGTGTAATAACACCAATATGCCCAATTACATCTTACCCAAATTTTGTATTTAGTAAACGTATAGTTCAACTAAGTTTTGGACAAAAACTTGGAAGTCTGGCAACTCCCCTTCTGGTACCTCCCAGACAAATGTACCATCCCGCCTACCTTTGAAATCGTCTAATAACACCAATATGCCATCTTGACCAAATTTTGTATTTAGTAAACGTATAGCTAGACTAAGTTCAGGACAAAAACTTGGAAGTCTGGCTACTCCCCTTCTGGTACCTCCCATACAAATGTACAATCCCGCCTACCTTAGAAATCGTGTAATAACACCAATATGCCCAATGACATCTTGCCCAAATTTAGTAAACGTATAGTTCGACTAAGTTTTGGACAAAAACTTGGAAGTCTGGCAACTCCCCTTCTGGTACCTCCCATACAAATGTACCATCCCGCCTACCTTAGAAATCGTGTAATAACACCAATATGCCCAATTACATCTTACCCAAATTTTGTATTTAGTAAACGTATAGTTCAACTAAGTTTTGGACAAAAACTTGGAAGTCTGGCAACTCCCCTTCTGGTACCTCCCAGACAAATGTACCATCCCGCCTACCTTTGAAATCGTCTAATAACACCAATATGCCATCTTGACCAAATTTTGTATTTAGTAAACGTATAGCTAGACTAAGTTCAGGACAAAAACTTGGAAGTCTGGCTACTCCCCTTCTGGTACCTCCCATACAAATGTACAATCCCTCCTACCTTAGAAATCGTGTAATAACACCAATATGCCCAACGACATCTTGCCCAAATTTTGTATTTTGTAAAGGTATAATTGGACAAAGTTTTGAACAAAGACTTGGCAGTCTGGCAACTCCCCTTCTGGTACCTCCCATACAAATGTACCATCCCGCCTACCTTAGAAATCGTGTAATAACACCAATATGCCCAATGACATCTTGCCCAAATTTTGTATTTAGTAAACGTATAATTCAACTAAGTTTTGGACAAAAACTTAGAAGTCTGGCAACTCCCCTTCTGGTACCTCCCATACAAATGTACCATCCCGCCTACCTTTGAAATCGTCTAATAACACCAATATGCCCAATGACATCTTGCCCAAATTTTGTATTTAGTAAACGTATAGCTAGACTAAGTTTAGGACAAAAACTTGGAAGTCTGGCTACTCCCCTTCTGGTACCTCCCATACAAATGTACAATCCCGCCTACCTTAGAAATCGTGTAATAACACCAATATGCCCAATGACATCTTGCCCAAATTTAGTAAACGTATAGTTCGACTAAGTTTTGGACAAAAACTTGGAAGTCTGGCAACTCCCCTTCTGGTACCTCCCATACAAATGTACCATCCCGCCTACCTTAGAAATCGTGTAATAACACCAATATGCCCAATTACATCTTACCCAAATTTTGTATTTAGTAAACGTATAGTTCAACTAAGTTTTGGACAAAAACTTGGAAGTCTGGCAACTCCCCTTCTGGTACCTCCCAGACAAATGTACCATCCCGCCTACCTTTGAAATAGTCTAATAACACCAATATGCCATCTTGACCAAATTTTGTATTTAGTAAACGTATAGGTAGACTAAGTTTAGGACAAAAACTTGGAAGTCTGGCTACTCCCCTTCTGGTACCACCCATACAAATGTACCATCCCGCCTACCTTAGAAATCGTGTAATAACACCAATATGCCCAATGACATCTTGCCCAAATTTAGTAAACGTATAGTTCGACTAAGTTTTGGACAAAAACTTGGAAGTCTGGCAACTCCCCTTCTGGTACCTCCCATACAAATGTACCATCCCGCCTACCTTAGAAATCGTGTAATAACACCAATATGCCCAATGACATCTTGCCCAAAATTTTTATTTAGTAAACGTATAGTTCAACTAAGTTTTGGACAAAAACTTGGAAGTCTGGCAACTCCCCTTCTGGTACCTCCCATACAAATGTACCATCCCGCCTACCTTAGAAATCGTGTAATAACACCAATATGCCCAATGACATCTTGCCCAAATTTTGTATTTAGTAAACGTATATCTAGACTAAGTTTAGGACAAAAACTTGGAAGTCTGGCAACTCCCCTTCTGGTACCTACCATACAAATGTACCATCCCGCCTACCTTTGAAATCGTCTAATAACACCAATATGCCCAATGAAATCTTGCCCAAATTTTGTATTTAGTAAACGTATAATTCAACTAAGTTTTGGACAAAAACTTAGAAGTCTGGCAACTCCCCTTCTGGTACCTCCCATACAAATGTACCATCTCGCCTACCTTAGAAATCGTGTAATAACACCAATATGCCCAATGACATCTTGCCCAAATTTTGTATTTAGTAAAAGTATAATTCAACTAAGTTTTGGACAAAAACTTAGAAGTCTGGCAACTCCCCTTCTGGTACCTCCCATACAAATGTACCATCCCGCCTACCTTAGAAATCGTGTAATAACACCAATATGCCCAATTACATCTTACCCAAATTTTGTATTTAGTAAACGTATAGTTCAACTAAGTTTTGGACAAAAACTTGGAAGTCTGGCAACTCCCCTTCTGGTACCTCCCATACAAATGTACCATCCCGCCTACCTTAGAAATCGTGTAATAACACCAATATGCCCAATTACATCTTGCCCAAATTTTGTATTTAGTAAACGTATAGTTCAACTAAGTTTTGGACAAAAACTTGGAAGTCTGGCAACTCCCCTTCTGGTACCTCCCAGACAAATGTACCATCCCGCCTACCTTTGAAATCGTCTAATAACACCAATATGCCATCTTGACCAAATTTTGTATTTAGTAAACGTATAGGTAGACTAAGTTTAGGACAAAAACTTGGAAGTCTGGCTACTCCCCTTCTGGTACCTCCCATACAAAAGTACCATCCCGCCTACCTTTGAAATCGTCTAATAACACCAATATGCCCAATGACATCTTGCCCAAATTTTGTATTTAGTGAACGTATAGCTAGACTAAGTTTAGGACAAAAACTTGGAAGTCTGGCTACTCCCCTTCTGGTACCTCCCATACAAATGTACAATCCCGCCTAACTTAGAAATCGTGTAATAACACCAATATGCCCAACGACATCTTGCCCAAATTTTGTATTTTGTAAAGGTATAATTGGACAAAGTTTTGAACAAAGACTTGGCAGTCTGGCAACTCCCCTTCTGGTACCTCCCATACAAATGTACCATCCCGCCTACCTTAGAAATCGTGTAATAACACCAATATGCCCAATGACATCTTGCCCAAATTTTGTATTTAGTAAACGTATAATTCAACTAAGTTTTGGACAAAAACTTAGAAGTCTGGCAACTCCCCTTCTGGTACCTCCCATACAAATGTACCATCCCGCCTACCTTTGAAATCGTCTAATAACACCAATATGCCCAATGACATCTTGCCCAAATTTTGTATTTAGTAAACGTATAGCTAGACTAAGTTTAGGACAAAAACTTGGAAGTCTGGCTACTCCCCTTCTGGTACCTCCCATACAAATGTACAATCCCGCCTACCTTAGAAATCGTGTAATAACACCAATATGCCCAATGACATCTTGCCCAAATTTAGTAAACGTATAGTTCGACTAAGTTTTGGACAAAAACTTGGAAGTCTGGCAACTCCCCTTCTGGTACCTCCCATACAAATGTACCATCCCGCCTACCTTAGAAATCGTGTAATAACACCAATATGCCCAATTACATCTTACCCAAATTTTGTATTTAGTAAACGTATAGTTCAACTAAGTTTTGGACAAAAACTTGGAAGTCTGGCAACTCCCCTTCTGGTACCTCCCAGACAAATGTACCATCCCGCCTACCTTTGAAATCGTCTAATAACACCAATATGCCATCTTGACCAAATATTGTATTTAGTAAACGTATAGGTAGACTAAGTTTAGGACAAAAACTTGGAAGTCTGGCTACTCCCCTTCTGGTACCTCCCATACAAATGTACCATCCCGCCTACCTTAGAAATCGTGTAATAACACCAATATGCCCAATGACATCTTGCCCAAATTTAGTAAACGTATAGTTCGACTAAGTTTTGGACAAAAACTTGGAAGTCTGGCAACTCCCCTTCTGGTACCTCCCATACAAATGTACCATCCCGCCTACCTTAGAAATCGTGTAATAACATCAATATGCCCAATGACATCTTGCCCAAAATTTGTATTTAGTAAGCGTATATCTAGACTAAGTTTAGGACAAAAACTTGGAAGTCTGGCAACTCCCCTTCTGGTACCTACCATACAAATGTACCATCCCGCCTACCTTTGAAATCGTCTAATAACACCAATATGCCCAACGAAATCTTGCCCAAATTTTGTATTTAGTAAACGTATAATTCAACTAAGTTTTGGACAAAAACTTAGAAGTCTGGCAACTCCCCTTCTGGTACCTCCCATACAAATGTACCATCTCGCCTACCTTAGAAATCGTGTAATAACACCGATATGCCCAATGACATCTTGCCCAAATTTTGTATTTAGTAAAAGTATAATTCAACTAAGTTTTGGACAAAAACTTAGAAGTCTGGCAACTCCCCTTCTGGTACCTCCCATACAAATGTACCATCCCGCATACCTTTGAAATCGTCTAATAACACCAATATGCCCAATGAAATCTTGCCCAAATTTTGTATTTAGTAAACGTATAGCTAGACTAAGTTTAGGACAAAAACTTGGAAGTCTGGCTACTCCCGTTCTGGTACCTCCCATACAAATGTACAATCCCGCCTACCTTAGAAATCGTGTAATAACACCAAGATGCCCAACGACATCTTGCCCAAATTTTGTATTTTGTAAAGGTATAATTGGACAAAGTTTTGAACAAAGACTTGGCAGTCTGGCAACTCCCCTTCTGGTACCTCCCAGACAAATGTACCATCCCGCCTACCTTTGAAATCGTCTAATAACACCAATATGCCATCTTGACCAAATTTTGTATTTAGTAAACGTATAGGTAGACTAAGTTTAGGACAAAAACTTGGAAGTCTGGCTACTCCCCTTCTGGTACCTCCCATACAAAAGTACCATCCCGCCTACCTTTGAAATCGTCTAATAACACCAATATGCCCAATGACATCTTGCCCAAATTTTGTATTTAGTGAACGTATAGCTAGACTAAGTTTAGGACAAAAACTTGGAAGTCTGGCTACTCCCCTTCTGGTACCTCCCATACAAATGTACAATCCCGCCTAACTTAGAAATCGTGTAATAACACCAATATGCCCAACGACATCTTGCCCAAATTTTGTATTTTGTAAAGGTATAATTGGACAAAGTTTTGAACAAAGACTTGGCAGTCTGGCAACTCCCCTTCTGGTACCTCCCATACAAATGTACCATCCCGCCTACCTTAGAAATCGTGTAATAACACCAATATGCCCAATGACATCTTGCCCAAATTTTGTATTTAGTAAACGTATAATTCAACTAAGTTTTGGACAAAAACTTAGAAGTCTGGCAACTCCCCTTCTGGTACCTCCCATACAAATGTACCATCCCGCCTACCTTTGAAATCGTCTAATAACACCAATATGCCCAATGACATCTTGCCCAAATTTTGTATTTAGTAAACGTATAGCTAGACTAAGTTTAGGACAAAAACTTGGAAGTCTGGCTACTCCCCTTCTGGTACCTCCCATACAAATGTACAATCCCGCCTACCTTAGAAATCGTGTAATAACACCAATATGCCCAATGACATCTTGCCCAAATTTAGTAAACGTATAGTTCGACTAAGTTTTGGACAAAAACTTGGAAGTCTGGCAACTCCCCTTCTGGTACCTCCCATACAAATGTACCATCCCGCCTACCTTAGAAATCGTGTAATAACACCAATATGCCCAATTACATCTTACCCAAATTTTGTATTTAGTAAACGTATAGTTCAACTAAGTTTTGGACAAAAACTTGGAAGTCTGGCAACTCCCCTTCTGGTACCTCCCAGACAAATGTACCATCCCGCCTACCTTTGAAATCGTCTAATAACACCAATATGCCATCTTGACCAAATTTTGTATTTAGTAAACGTATAGGTAGACTAAGTTTAGGACAAAAACTTGGAAGTCTGGCTACTCCCCTTCTGGTACCTCCCATACAAATGTACCATCCCGCCTACCTTAGAAATCGTGTAATAACACCAATATGCCCAATGACATCTTGCCCAAATTTAGTAAACGTATAGTTCGACTAAGTTTTGGACAAAAACTTGGAAGTCTGGCAACTCCCCTTCTGGTACCTCCCATACAAATGTACCATCCCGCCTACCTTAGAAATCGTGTAATAACACCAATATGCCCAATGACATCTTGCCCAAAATTTGTATTTAGTAAACGTATATCTAGACTAAGTTTAGGACAAAAACTTGGAAGTCTGGCAACTCCCCTTCTGGTACCTACCATACAAATGTACCATCCCGCCTACCTTTGAAATCGTCTAATAACACCAATATGCCCAATGAAATCTTGCCCAAATTTTGTATTTAGTAAACGTATAATTCAACTAAGTTTTGGAAAAAAACTTAGAAGTCTGGCAACTCCCCTTCTGGTACCTCCCATACAAATGTACCATCTCGCCTACCTTAGAAATCGTGTAATAACACCAATATGCCCAATGACATCTTGCCCAAATTTTGTATTTAGTAAAAGTATAATTCAACTAAGTTTTGGACAAAAACTTAGAAGTCTGGCAACTCCCCTTCTGGTACCTCCCATACAAATGTACCATCCCGCATACCTTTGAAATCGTCTAATAACACCAATATGCCCAATGAAATCTTGCCCAAATTTTGTATTTAGTAAACGTATAGCTAGACTAAGTTTAGGACAAAAACTTGGAAGTCTGGCTACTCCCGTTCTGGTACCTCCCATACAAATGTACAATCCCGCCTACCTTAGAAATCGTGTAATAACACCAAGATGCCCAACGACATCTTGCCCAAATTTTGTATTTTGTAAAGGTATAATTGGACAAAGTTTTGAACAAAGACTTGGCAGTCTGGCAACTCCCCTTCTGGTACCTCCCATACAAATGTACCATCCCGCCTACCTTAGAAATCGTGTAATAACACCAAGATGCCCAACGACATCTTGCCCAAATTTTGTATTTTGTAAAGGTATAATTGGACAAAGTTTTGAACAAAGACTTGGCAGTCTGGCAACTCTCCCTCTGGTATCTCCCATACAAATGTACCATCCCGCCTACCTTAGAAATCGTGTAATAACACCAATATGCCCAATGCCATCTTGCCCAAATTTTGTATTTTCTAAAGGTATAATTGGACAAAGTTTTGAACAAAGACTTGGCAGTCTGGCAACTCCCCTTCTGGTACCTCCCATACAAATGTACCATCCCGCATACCTTTGAAATCGTCTAATAACACCAATATGCCCAATGAAATCTTGCCCAAATTTTGTGTTTAGTAAACGTATAGCTAGACTAAGTTTAGGACAAAAACTTGGAAGTCTGGCTACTCCCCTTCTGGTACCTCCCATACAAATGTACAATCCCGCCTACCTTAGAAATCGTGTAATAACACCAATATGCCCAACGACATCTTGCCCAAATTTTGTATTTTGTAAAGGTATAATTGGACAAAGTTTTGAACAAAGAATTGGCAGTCTGGCAACTCCCCTTCTGGTACCTCCCATACAAATGTACCATCCCGCCTACCTTAGAAATCGTGTAATAACACCAATATGCCCAATGACATCTTGCCCAAATTTTGTATTTAGTAAACGTATAATTCAACTAAGTTTTGGACAAAAACTTAGAAGTCTGGCAACTCCCCTTCTGGTACCTCCCATACAAATGTACCATCCCGCCTACCTTTGAAATCGTCTAATAACACCAATATGCCCAATGACATCTTGCCCAAATTTTGTATTTAGTAAACGTATAGCTAGACTAAGTTTAGGACAAAAACTTGGAAGTCTGGCTACTCCCCTTCTGGTACCTCCCATACAAATGTACAATCCCGCCTACCTTAGAAATCGTGTAATAACACCAATATGCCCAATGACATCTTGCCCAAATTTAGTAAACGTATAGTTCGACTAAGTTTTGGACAAAAACTTGGAAGTCTGGCAACTCCCCTTCTGGTACCTCCCATACAAATGTACCATCCCGCCTACCTTAGAAATCGTGTAATAACACCAATATGCCCAATTACATCTTACCCAAATTTTGTATTTAGTAAACGTATAGTTCAACTAAGTTTTGGACAAAAACTTGGAAGTCTGGCAACTCCCCTTCTGGTACCTCCCAGACAAATGTACCATCCCGCCTACCTTTGAAATCGTCTAATAACACCAATATGCCATCTTGACCAAATTTTGTATTTAGTAAACGTATAGGTAGACTAAGTTTAGGACAAAAACTTGGAAGTCTGGCTACTCCCCTTCTGGTACCTCCCATACAAATGTACCATCCCGCCTACCTTAGAAATCGTGTAATAACACCAATATGCCCAATGACATCTTGCCCAAATTTAGTAAACGTATAGTTCGACTAAGTTTTGGACAAAAACTTGGAAGTCTGGCAACTCCCCTTCTGGTACCTCCCATACAAATGTACCATCCCGCCTACCTTAGAAATCGTGTAATAACACCAATATGCCCAATGACATCTTGCCCAAAATTTGTATTTAGTAAACGTATAGTTCAACTAAGTTTTGGACAAAAACTTGGAAGTCTGGCAACTCCCCTTCTGGTACCTCCCATACAAATGTACCATCCCGCCTACCTTAGAAATCGTGTAATAACACCAATATGCCCAATGACATCTTGCCCAAATTTTGTATTTAGTAAACGCATATCTAGACTAAGTTTAGGACAAAAACTTGGAAGTCTGGCAACTCCCCTTCTGGTACCTACCATACAAATGTACCATCCCGCCTACCTTAGAATTCGTGTAATAACACCAATATGCCCAATGACATCTTGCCCAAATTTTGTATTTAGTAAACGTATAGTTAGACTAAGTTTTGGACAAAAACTTGGAAGTCTGGCAACTCCCCTTCTGGTACCTCCAATACAAATGTGCCATCTCGCCTACCTTAGAAATCGTGTAATAACACCAATATGCCCAATGACATCTTGCCCAAAATTTGTATTTAGTAAACGTATAATTCAGCTAAGTTTTGGACAAAAACTTGGAAGTCTGGCAACTCCCCTTCTGGTACCTACCATACAAATGTACCATCCCGCCTACCTTAGAAATCGTGTAATTACACCAATATGCCCAATGACATCTTGCCCAAATTTTGTATTTAGTAAACGTATAGTTAGACTAAGTTTTGGACAAAAACTTGGAAGTCTGGCAACTCCCCTTCTGGTACCTCCCATACAAATGTGCCATCTCGCCTACCTTAGAAATCGTGTAATAACACCAATATGCCCAATTACATCATTCCCAAATTTTGTATTTAGTAAACGTATAGCTAGACTAAGTTTAGGACAAAAACTTGGAAGTCTGGCAACTCCCCTTCTGGTACCTCCCATACAAATGTACCATCCCGCCTACCTTAGAAATCGTGTAATAACACCAATATGCCCAATGACATCTTGCCCAAATTTTGTATTTAGTAAACGTATAGTTAGGCTAAGTTTTGGACAAAAACTTGGAAGTCTGGCAACTCCCCTTCTGGTACCTCCCATACAAATGTACCATCCCGCCTACCTTTGAAATCGTGTAATAACACCAATATGCCCAATGACATCTTGCCCAAATTTTGTATTTTGTAAAGGTATAATTGGACAAAGTTTTGAACAAAGACTTGGCAGTCTGGCAACTCCCCTTCTGGTACCTCCCATACAAATGTACCATCCCGCCTACCTTAGAAATCGTGTAATAACACCAATATGCCCAATGACATCTTGCCCAAAATTTGTATTTAGTAAACGTATAATTCAACTAAGTTTTGGACAAAAACTTGGAAGTCTGGCAACTCCCCTTCTGGTACCTCCCATACAAATGTACCATCCCGCCTACCTTAGAAATCGTGTAATAACACCAATATGCCCAATGACATCTTACCCAAATTTTGTATTTAGTAAACGTATAGTTAGACTAAGTTTTGGACAAAAACTTGGAAGTCTGGCAACTCCCCTTCTGGTACCTCCCATACAAATGTACCATCCCGCCTACCTTTGAAATCGTCTAATAACACCAATATGCCCAATGACAACTTGCCCAAATTTTGTATTCAGTAAACGTATAGTTATACTAAGTTTTGGACAAAAACTTGGAAGTCTGGCAACTCCCCTTCTGGTACCTCCCATACAAATGTACCATCCCGCCTACCTTAGAAATCGTGTAATAACACCAATATGCCCAATGACATCTTACCCAAATTTTGTATTTAGTAAACGTATAGTTAGACTAAGTTTTGGACAAAAACGTGGAAGTCTGGCAACTCCCCTTCTGGTACCTCCCATACAAATGTACCATCCCGCCTACCTTTGAAATCGTCTAATAACACCAATATGCCCAATGACATCTTGCCCAAATTTTGTATTTAGTAAACGTATAGTTTAACTAAGTTTTGGACAAAAACTTGGTAGTCTGGAAAGTCCCCTTCTGGTACCTCCCATACAAATGTAGCATCCCGCCTACCTTTGAAATCGTCTAATAACACCAATATTCAAAATGACATCTTGCCCAAATTTTGTATTTAGTAAACGTATAGTTAGACTAAGTTTTGGACAAAAACTTGGAAGTCTGGCAACTCCCCTTCTGGTACCTCCCATACAAATATACCATCCCGCCTACCGTTGAAATCGTCTAATAACACAAATATGCCCAATGACATCTTGCCCAAATTTTGTATTTAGTAAACGTATAGTTTAACTAAGTTTTGGACAAAAACTTGAAAGTCTGGCAACTCCCCTTCTGGTACCTCCCATACAAATGTACCATCCCGCCTACATTAGAAATAACACCAATATGCCCATTGACATCTTGCCCAAAATTTGTATTTAGTAAACGTATAGTTCAGCTAAGTTTTGGACAAAAACTTGGAAGTCTGGCAACTCCCCTTCTGGTACCTCCCATACAAATGTACAATCCCGCCTACCTTAGAAATCGTGTAATAACACCAATATGCCCAATGACATCTTGCCCAAATTTTGTATTTAGAAAACGTATAGTTATAGTAAGTTTTGGACAAAAACTTGGAAGTCTGGCAACTCCCCTTCTGGTACCTCCCATACAAATGTACCATCCCGCCTACCTTAGAAATCGTGTAATAACACCAGTATGCCCAATGACATCTTGCCCAAATTTTGTATTTAGTAAACGTATAATTCATCTAAGTTTTGGACAAAAACTTTGAAGTCTGGCAACTCCCCTTCTGGTACCTCCCATACAAATGTACCATCCCGCCTACCTTAGAAATCGTGTATTAACACCAATATGCCCAACGCGATCTTGCCCACATTCAGTATTTAGTAAAGTTATAATAGGACAAAGTTTTGGACAAAAACTTGGCAGTGTGGCAACTCCCCTGCTGGTACGTCCCATACAAATGTGCCATCTCGCCTACCTTAGAAATCGTGTAATAACACCAATATGCCCAACGCGATCTTGCCCAAATTTTGTATTTAGTAAACGTATAGTTAGACTAAGTATTGGACAGAAACTTGGCAGTGTGGCAACTCCCCTTCTGGTACGTCCCATACAAATGTGCCATCACGCCTAGTCTGGAAGTCAGGCAACTTCCGTTCTGGTACCTCCCATAAAATTTTCGAGAAACAACTCTGCTTTCTATTCGTCCTTTCTGTAAAAACGTGTAATACAATATTTATACCCTCACCATACGGGTAGGAGGGTATATATCATTTGATACGGCTCAAAAGTGTAACACATAGAAATATTCACATTAGAACCCGTCTCTTTGAACCAAATTCGATTCATGACTTTCTGAACCGTTTGAGCCATGTCCGTCTGTCCTGCTGGTACGCACGATAACTTTCGAAAGAGTTAAACCAGTGGAAAAGTTGCAGTCGGGTAAACCGATTTATATATACCCTCACCCTCAGTAAAAAAATATAAGTCTCATATACCATAATAGCAACCTCAAAATACCGAATGTTATAGAAAAATATTGTATTACACGTTTTTACAAAACGGGCGGAATATAAAGCAGAGTTTTTACTAGAAAATTTTATATAGCTAAAGCTTTACTAAATATAGAATTTCGGAAAGATTCGTTGAGCGAAATTATATAATTACTAGATTTCTAAAGTGGGCGGAATGGTACATTTGTATGGGGGGTACCAGAAGGGGAGTTGCCAGACTTCCAAGTTTTTGTCCAAAACTTTGTCTAGCTATAGATTTACTAAATACAGAATTTGGGCAAGATCGCGTTGGGCATATTGGTATTATTACACGATTTCTAAGGTAGGCGGGATGGTACATTTGTATGGGAGGTACCAGAAGGGGAGTTGCCAGACATCCAAGTTTCTGTCCGAAACTTTACCCAGTTATACCTTTACTAAAGATAGAATTTGGGCAAGATCGCGTTGGTCATATTGGTGTTATTACACTATTTCTAAGGTAGGCGGGATGGTACATTTGTATGGGAGGTACCAGAAGGGGAGTTGCCAGACTTCCAAGTTTCTGTACGAAACTTTGTCCAGTTATACCTTTACTAAATACCGAATTTGGGCAAGATCGCGTTGGTCATATTTTTTTTGACTAACACTTAGGGGATGCCCCCTATAAATGCAATGCACTGTGTTAGCGATGGGAAATAAGGGTATTGGAGGGAGGAAAGAGGGAGTAGTGTTTGTTGACGTTGGCCTTGAATTTGGCAATGTCATAGCAGGCAGGAAAAACACTTGCAGGAAGATTATTACAAACGAACAGTCCGGCTGAAGAACGAATTTTCTCTATAGTGCGTCGTCCGGTAAACCGGCCATTTGACAATGAACGGATGAGAGACCCTGGATAGCCGAGTATTCCGGCTAAATGTTCTAACGTCAGGGACCAGACGACGGATATCTTCAGAACAGATACCATTAAAATATCTATAGAATAGCGATACACAACCCACATTTCGGCGATGCTGTAGGGAGACAATAGAGCTGGATACCCTACCATCCCCTATCAACACCACCGCTCTCCTCTGTACACGGTCCAGAAGCTTCAAAGATGTTAATGGAGCCCCTGCCCATATATGCGAGTTGTATTCCATTTTAGGCCGGATGTTTGTGGTGTAAATATTTACGAGGTCAGATGGGGTGAAGTATTTCTTGCACCGCTTTAAAAAGCCTAAACACTTGAATGCTTCTTTCGACACTTCGAATATATGGCTAGCCCAGCGAGCATCACCCTGTATCTTCATGCCCAGAACATCAAGAGTGTCTGATTCGTCGATATCCACACCACCCATAGATATTGACGGCGATGCTGGATCAGTGGAACTTTTGTGTGACAACAAACAGCACTGGGTCTTTTGTGCATTAAAATCTACTCTGTTCATTTGGCCCCTCTCACAAATCGTCGCCAAATCGCGGTTAAGAGAGTCGTTCATCGTTCGCCTTTTTATCCTCGATTTCCAGAGGACCTGGCCGATGATCAAATGAGTACGAATGACAGAGGTTGCTGTCATCCGCAAAGGAGTAGATTGGGTTCACAGTCTGCCCCAACAGGTCGTCAATGAAAATAAGAAATAGAGAAGGAGAGAGGACAGAGCCTTGTGGCACTCCTGCGGTCAACCTATGCTCGTTGGATGAGACGCCATCTATAACAACTCGTATAGAGCGATCCCTGAGGAAACTCGATATGAATCGAGAGAACGTATTACCGACACCAAATGCAATAAGTTTTGATATGAGTGCTCCGTGCCAGACTCTATCGAACGCCTTGGAAATATCAAAATGACATCTTGCCCAAATTTTGTATTTAGTAAACGTATAGTTAGACTAAGTTTTGGACAAAAACTTGGAAGTCTGGCAACTCCCCTTCTGGTACCTCCCATACAAATATACCATCCCGCCTACCGTTGAAATCGTCTAATAACACAAATATGCCCAATGACATCTTGCCCAAATTTTGTATTTAGTAAACGTATAGTTTAACTAAGTTTTGGACAAAAACTTGAAAGTCTGGCAACTCCCCTTCTGGTACCTCCCATACAAATGTACCATCCCGCCTACATTAGAAATAACACCAATATGCCCATTGACATCTTGCCCAAAATTTGTATTTAGTAAACGTATAGTTCAGCTAAGTTTTGGACAAAAACTTGGAAGTCTGGCAACTCCCCTTCTGGTACCTCCCATACAAATGTACAATCCCGCCTACCTTAGAAATCGTGTAATAACACCAATATGCCCAATGACATCTTGCCCAAATTTTGTATTTAGAAAACGTATAGTTATAGTAAGTTTTGGACAAAAACTTGGAAGTCTGGCAACTCCCCTTCTGGTACCTCCCATACAAATGTACCATCCCGCCTACCTTAGAAATCGTGTAATAACACCAGTATGCCCAATGACATCTTGCCCAAATTTTGTATTTAGTAAACGTATAATTCATCTAAGTTTTGGACAAAAACTTTGAAGTCTGGCAACTCCCCTTCTGGTACCTCCCATACAAATGTACCATCCCGCCTACCTTAGAAATCGTGTATTAACACCAATATGCCCAACGCGATCTTGCCCACATTCAGTATTTAGTAAAGTTATAATAGGACAAAGTTTTGGACAAAAACTTGGCAGTGTGGAAACTCCCCTGCTGGTACGTCCCATACAAATGTGCCATCTCGCCTACCTTAGAAATCGTGTAATAACACCAATATGCCCAACGCGATCTTGCCCAAATTTTGTATTTAGTAAACGTATAGTTAGACTAAGTATTGGACAGAAACTTGGCAGTGTGGCAACTCCCCTTCTGGTACGTCCCATACAAATGTGCCATCACGCCTAGTCTGGAAGTCAGGCAACTTCCGTTCTGGTACCTCCCATAAAATTTTCGAGAAACAACTCTGCTTTCTATTCGTCCTTTCTGTAAAAACGTGTAATACAATATTTATACCCTCACCATACGGGTAGGAGGGTATATATCATTTGATACGGCTCAAAAGTGTAACACATAGAAATATTCACATTAGAACCCGTCTCTTTGAACCAAATTCGATTCATGACTTTCTGAACCGTTTGAGCCATGTCCGTCTGTCCTGCTGGTACGCACGATAACTTTCGAAAGAGTTAAACCAGTGGAAAAGTTGCAGTCGGGTAAACCGATTTATATATACCCTCACCCTCAGTAAAAAAATATAAGTCTCATATACCATAATAGCAACCTCAAAATACCGAATGTTATAGAAAAATATTGTATTACACGTTTTTACAAAACGGGCGGAATATAAAGCAGAGTTTTTACTAGAAAATTTTATATAGCTAAAGCTTTACTAAATATAGAATTTCGGAAAGATTCGTTGAGCGAAATTATATAATTACTAGATTTCTAAAGTGGGCGGAATGGTACATTTGTATGGGGGGTACCAGAAGGGGAGTTGCCAGACTTCCAAGTTTTTGTCCAAAACTTTGTCTAGCTATAGATTTACTAAATACAGAATTTGGGCAAGATCGCGTTGGGCATATTGGTATTATTACACGATTTCTAAGGTAGGCGGGATGGTACATTTGTATGGGAGGTACCAGAAGGGGAGTTGCCAGACATCCAAGTTTCTGTCCGAAACTTTACCCAGTTATACCTTTACTAAAGATAGAATTTGGGCAAGATCGCGTTGGTCATATTGGTGTTATTACACTATTTCTAAGGTAGGCGGGATGGTACATTTGTATGGGAGGTACCAGAAGGGGAGTTGCCAGACTTCCAAGTTTCTGTACGAAACTTTGTCCAGTTATACCTTTACTAAATACCGAATTTGGGCAAGATCGCGTTGGTCATATTTTTTTTGACTAACACTTAGGGGATGCCCCCTATAAATGCAATGCACTGTGTTAGCGATGGGAAATAAGGGTATTGGAGGGAGGAAAGAGGGAGTAGTGTTTGTTGACGTTGGCCTTGAATTTGGCAATGTCATAGCAGGCAGGAAAAACACTTGCAGGAAGATTATTACAAACGAACAGTCCGGCTGAAGAACGAATTTTCTCTATAGTGCGTCGTCCGGTAAACCGGCCATTTGACAATGAACGGATGAGAGACCCTGGATAGCCGAGTATTCCGGCTAAATGTTCTAACGTCAGGGACCAGACGACGGATATCTTCAGAACAGATACCATTAAAATATCTATAGAATAGCGATACACAACCCACATTTCGGCGATGCTGTAGGGAGACAATAGAGCTGGATACCCTACCATCCCCTATCAACACCACCGCTCTCCTCTGTACACGGTCCAGAAGCTTCAAAGATGTTAATGGAGCCCCTGCCCATATATGCGAGTTGTATTCCATTTTAGGCCGGATGTTTGTGGTGTAAATATTTACGAGGTCAGATGGGGTGAAGTATTTCTTGCACCGCTTTAAAAAGCCTAAACACTTGAATGCTTCTTTCGACACTTCGAATATATGGCTAGCCCAGCGAGCATCACCCTGTATCTTCATGCCCAGAACATCAAGAGTGTCTGATTCGTCGATATCCACACCACCCATAGATATTGACGGCGATGCTGGATCAGTGGAACTTTTGTGTGACAACAAACAGCACTGGGTCTTTTGTGCATTAAAATCTACTCTGTTCATTTGGCCCCTCTCACAAATCGTCGCCAAATCGCGGTTAAGAGAGTCGTTCATCGTTCGCCTTTTTATCCTCGATTTCCAGAGGACCTGGCCGATGATCAAATGAGTACGAATGACAGAGGTTGCTGTCATCCGCAAAGGAGTAGATTGGGTTCACAGTCTGCCCCAACAGGTCGTCAATGAAAATAAGAAATAGAGAAGGAGAGAGGACAGAGCCTTGTGGCACTCCTGCGGTCAACCTATGCTCGTTGGATGAGACGCCATCTATAACAACTCGTATAGAGCGATCCCTGAGGAAACTCGATATGAATCGAGAGAACGTATTACCGACACCAAATGCAATAAGTTTTGATATGAGTGCTCCGTGCCAGACTCTATCGAACGCCTTGGAAATATCCAGAGCCACGACCTTACTTTCACCAAGGCGGTGAATGGATCGACTCCATCGCTCCGTAAGGAACGCCATCAGGTCTCCAGTAGATCGATTTCTACGGAAGCCATACTGTCGATCATTCAGAAGGCCGTTAGACTCTAGATACCTCACAAGATGGTGACTAACCATGCTCTCCATAACCTTCGAGAGAGCAGAACATATTGCAATTGGACGGTAATTCGCAGGATTAGTTGCCTAACCTTTCTTGGGGATCGGCTGAACATTGGCAACTTTCCAACGTGAAGGGTAAATACCAGAACGTTACGACATGCTGAAAAGATTGCGCAATGGACGAGCTAGCGTCAAAGAGCACTTACATAGTACAAGTGCGGAAATACCATCCGGGCCCGGAGTTTTATTTACGTTGGGATCTGTAAGAACCCTTTTAACGCCACGTGTTCGAAAAAATATCTGAGGCATCGAACTAGATACGTTCTCGATCACGGGGAGTGGTTGACTGCTGTCTGGCAAAGATAAATTCTTTGCAAAAATTTCAGCAATAAGGTTAGCTTTGTCAACCGGGTCAGTGAATATCTGGTCACCGTTAACGAGGGTTGAAATAGAAGATGAAGAATTGTTCCTTACCCTTTTAACGAATGATCAAAAGCTCTTACTTCCCCTGGGAGAAGAAAGAACTTTTGCACGAAGACGCTGTTTGATCTTGCCTGCTTGCGTAGAAGTTCAGTAGTGGTATTTTTTATTTAAACGCCATTTTCTGAATGCTTCCTCTTTGGATCTGACAGCTTCCCTGCATGTCTGATTAAACCAACAATTCTTTGAAGGTTTAATCGAAGTAGTCTTCGAGGGAATAAATGTGTTTATGCCAAGAAGAATTATTTTCTCAACCATTTCAGCAGCAGCATCGACATTGTTGTCTAGGAAACATAATTTCCAATTAAATTGCTGATAGAAATGGTTGAGCTCGGCCCAACGTGCCTTTTCGTATATGTACATTGTCCGCTTCGTGACTGGTTTAGAAGTGGATCGAAGATCGGAGAACGAAAAGATGCTGAAATTGTGCAATGATCCGAGTTACCAAGAGGTGCAAGAATGTTATCCTCGTACTTTTCAGGGTGTGAGGTTAAGAAAAGGTCAAGAATATTATGATATTGCCCTTCAACACGCGGAATGTGTGTTGGTTCATTCACTAATTGCGCCAAGTCATTGTGCGCGGCAAAGAGCTCAGCGTACTGGCCCTCCGGAGATGTATGGCTCGAATGGGAAAGCCAAGAATTATTATGGACATTGAAATCCCCAGCAACTACAATTTCACTGTCCGGATAATCTTCTAAGACTTTAGAAATAGAGTCGGAAAGGGCGTCGAAGCCATTTAGGGTAGCCTCCCTTTCCAAGTTTGGGCTTCTGTAAAGAAACCCGAAATGTAATGTGTGCGATCCAATCTTGAACTTAACCCAAAGGGAGTTAAATTCTGGATTTTGTGAGTTCAAATGTTGCTGACTCTGGAACACAACACCATTACGTATATATAACACAAGACCTCTGTGAGAAAAAAAAGAGGACAGAGTGTGATAGCAAGGAATGTGAAAATCCTGTGGATCAGAATCCTCACACACCTGGGTCTCACATAGAGCGAGGACATCCGGCCTATGGAAACTAATGTGCGAGTATACCGCAAAAAAATTCGACCTCAGCCCGCGAATGTTTGCGAAGTGAATTTTATACCTACCTACCATGACATTACCAAAGCGCAAGACAACATCAAAGCAAAATCACAAATAATGTTGCACCCCTCCCGCCATTGTTGTTTCTGTTAGTTGCTCAGTGTTATGCCTACAACAACTAGCAGAACAGCGACAAGAAGAACGCAGAACTATTTGTGATATGCGAACGGGAAAAAGGAGGGGGGAACACAAGTGCAAGACAACGAGAGGGGCATAAAAAAGTCCTTTGTGTTGTCTTTTCTGTGCAATGCGTTTGTGGAGCTGTTTGTTTTTATTGTTGTTGTGTGTATATGATAGTTGTTGTTTCTTTTTGTTATTTTCGTTGGTAGCCGGTTTATTATGTTTGTTATTGTTTTGTTTAGTTTTTCACTTTTCTATTTTGTGTCTTAGTTTGTAATTATGTATTTCTTCTATTTTTTTTTTCGTTTATTTATTATGGATTGTTTCACTAAATGTTAATTATGGTAAGTGTTAAATGTAGACACATAAAAAAACACACGAGACGCGACGGGCGGACAGGATGTGCGTGTGCAACAAACGACAGACAGACAAACACTAGAATAAGTATTGGACAGAAACTTGGCAGTGTGGCAACTACCCTTCTGGTACGTCCCATACAAATGTGCCATCTCGCATAGTCTGGAAGTCTGGCAACTTCCGTTCTGGTACCTCCCATAAAATTTTCGAGAAACAACTCTGCTTTCTATTCGTCCTTTCTGTAAAAACGTGTAATACAATATTTATACCCTCACCCTATGGGTAGGAGGGTATATATCATTTGCTACGGCTCAAAAGTGTAACACATAGAAATATTCACATTAGAACCCAAGTCTCTTTGAACCAAATTCGATTCATGACTTTCTAAATCGTTTGAGCCATATACGCCCGCTGTCCTGCTGGTACGCACGATAACTTTCGAAAGAGTTAAATAATCGCTTTGAAATTTGGCATTGGTTAATATCTTCCCACAACTGCTTATGGGATTTCATATGGGCTATGGCCACACCCCTTCGGTTACCTCCCATACAAATGTACCATCCCGCCTACCTTAGAAATCGTGTAATAACACCAATATGCCCAATGACATCTTGCCCAAATTTTGTATTTAGTAAACGTATAGTTAGACAAAGTTTTGGACAAAAACTTGGCAGTGTGGCAACTCCCCTTCTGGTACGTCCCATACAAATGTGCCATCTCGCCTACCTTAGAAATCAAGTAATAACACCAATATTCCCAACGCGATCTTGCCCACATTCGGTATTTAGTAAAGATATAATAGGACAAAGTTTTGAACAAAAACTTGGCAGTCTGACAACTCCCCTTCTGGTACCTCCCATACAAATGTACCATCCCGCCTACCTTAGAAATCGTGTAATAACACCAATATGCCCAACGACATCTTGCCCAAATTTTGTATTTAGTAAACGTATAGTTAAACTAAGTTTTGGACAAAAACTTGGAAGTCTGGCGACTCCCCTTCTGGTACCTCCCATACAAATGTACCATCCCGCCTACCTTAGAAATCGTGTAATAACACCAATATGCCCAATGACATCTTACCCAAATTTTGTATTTAGTAAACGTATAGTTAGACTAAGTTTTGGACAAAAACTTGGAAGTCTGACAACTCCGCTTCTGGTACCTCCCATACAAATGTACCATCCCGCCTACCTTAGAAATCGTGTAATAACACCAATATGCCCAACGCGATCTTGCCCACATTCAGTATTTAGTAAAGTTATAATAGGACAAAGTTTTGGACAAAAACTTTGCAGTGTGGCAACTCCCCTTCTGGTACGTCCCATACAAATGTGCCATCTCGCCTACCTTAGAAATCGTGTAATAACACCAATATGCCCAACGCGATCTTGCCCAAATTTTGTATTTAGTAAACGTATAGTTAGACTAAGTATTGGACAGAAACTTGGCAGTGTGGCAACTCCCCTTCTGGTACGTCCCATACAAATGTGCCATCACGCCTAGTCTGGAAGTCAGGCAACTTCCGTTCTGGTACCTCCCATAAAATTTTCGAGAAACAACTCTGCTTTCTATTCGTCCTTTCTGTAAAAACGTGTAATACAATATTTATACCCTCACCATACGGGTAGGAGGGTATATATCATTTGATACGGCTCAAAAGTGTAACACATAGAAATATTCACATTAGAACCCGTCTCTTTGAACCAAATTCGATTCATGACTTTCTGAACCGTTTGAGCCATGTCCGTCTGTCCTGCTGGTACGCACGATAACTTTCGAAAGAGTTAAACCAGTGGAAAAGTTGCAGTCGGGTAAACCGATTTATATATACCCTCACCCTCAGTAAAAAAATATAAGTCTCATATACCATAATAGCAACCTCAAAATACCGAATGTTATAGAAAAATATTGTATTACACGTTTTTACAAAAAACGGAATATAAAGCATATAAGTATATAAAGCAGAGTTTTTACTAGAAAATTGTATATAGCTAAAGCTTTACTAAATATAGAATTTCGGAAAGATTCGTTGAGCGAAATTATATAATTACTAGATTTCTAAAGTGGGTGGAATGGTACATTTGTATGGGGGGTACCAGAAGGGGAGTTGCCAGACTTCCAAGCGTTGGCCATATTGGTGTTATTACACGATTTCTAAGGTAGGCGGGATGGTACATTTGTATGGGAGGTACCAGAAGGGGAGTTGCCAGACTTCCAAGTTTCTGTACGAAACTTTGTCCAGTTATACCTTTACTAAATACCGAATTTGGGCAAGATCGCGTTGGTCATATTTTTTTTGACTAACACTCAGGGGATGCCCCCTATAAATGCAATGCACTGTGTTAGCGATGGGAAATAAGGGTATTGGAGGGAGGAAAGAGGGAGTAGTGTTTGTTGACGTTGGCCTTGAATTTGGCAATGTCATAGCAGGCAGGAAAAACACTTGCAGGAAGATTATTCCACAAACGAACAGTCCGGCTGAAGAACGAATTTTCTCTATAGTGCGTCGTCCGGTAAACCGGCCATTTGACAATGAACGGATGAGAGACCCTGGATAGCCGAGTATTCCGGCTAAATGTTCTAACGTCAGGGACCAGACGACGGATATCTTCAGAACAGATACCATTAAAATATCTATAGAATAGCGATACACAACCCACATTTCGGCGATGCTGTAGGGAGACAATAGAGCCGGATACCCTACCATCCCCTATCAACACCACCGCTCTCCTCTGTACACGGTCCAGACGCTTCAAAGATGTTAATGGAGCCCCTGCCCATATATGCGAGTTGTATTCCATTTTAGGCCGGATGTTTGTGGTGTAAATAGTTACGAGGTCAGATGGGGTGAAGTATTTCTTGCACCGCTTTAAAAAGCCTAAACACTTGAATGCTTCTTTCGACACTTCGAATATATGGCTAGCCCAGCGAGCATCACCCTGTATCTTCATGCCCAGAACATCAAGAGTGTCTGATTCGTCGATATCCACACCACCCATAGATATTGACGGCGATGCTGGATCAGTGGAACTTTTGTGTAACAACAAACAGCACTGGGTCTTTTGTGCATTAAAATCTACTCTGTTCATTTGGCCCCACTCACAAATCGTCGCCAAATCGCGGTTAAGTGAGTCGTTCATCGTTCGCCTTTTTTTTCTCGACTTCCAGAGGACCTGGCCGATGATCAAATGAGTACGAATGACAGAGGTTGCTGTCATCCGCAAAGGAGTAGATAGGGTTCACAGTCTGCCCCAACAGGTCGTCAATGAAAATAAGAAATAGAGAAGGAGAGAGGACAGAGCCTTGTGGCACTCCTGCGGTCAACCTATGCTCGTTGGATGAGACGCCATCTATAGCAACTCGTATAGAGCGATCCAACTCGTATAGAGCGATCCCATAACCTTCGAGAGAGCAGAACATATTGCAATTGGACGGTAATTCGCAGGATTAGTTGCCTAACCTTTCTTGGGGATCGGCTGAACATTGGCAACTTTCCAACGTGAAGGGTAAATACCAGAACGTTACGACATGCTGAAAAGATTGCGCAATGGACGAGCTAGCGTCAAAGAGCACTTACACAGTACAAGTGCGGAAATACCATACGGGCCCGGAGTTTTATTTACGTTGAGATCTGTAAGAACCCTTTTAACGCCACGTGTTCGAAAAAATATCTGAGGCATCGAACTAGATACGTTCTCGATCACGGGGAGTGGTTGACTGCTGTCTGGCAAAGATGAATTCTTTGCAAAAATTTCAGCCATAAGGTTAGCTTTGTCAACCGGGTCAGTGAATATCTGGTCACCGTTAACGAGGGTTGAAATAGAAGATGAAGAATTGTTCCTTACCCTTTTAACGAATGATCAAAAGCTCTTACTTCCCCTGGGAGAAGAAAGAACTTTTGCACGAAGACGCTGTTTGATCTTGCCTGCTTGCGTAGCAGTTCAGTAGTGGTATTTTTTATTTAAACGCCATTTTCTGAATGCTTCCTCTTTGGATCTGACAGCTTCCCTGCATGTCTGATTAAACCAACAATTCTTTGAAGGTTTAATCGAAGTAGTCTTCGAGGGAATAAATGTGTTTATGCCAAGAAGAATTATTTTCTCAACCATTTCAGCAGCAGCATCGACATTGTTGTCTAGGAAACATAATTTCCAATTAAATTGCTGATAGAAATGGTTGAGCTCGGCCCAACGTGCCTTTTCGTATATGTACATTGTCCGCTTCGTGACTGGTTTAGAAGTGGATCGAAGATCGGAGAACGAAAAGATGCTGAAATTGTGCAATGATCCGAGTTACCAAGAGGTGCAAGAATGTTAACCTCGTACTTTTCAGGGTGTGAGGTTAAGAAAAGGTCAAGAATATTATGATATTGCCCTTCAACACGCGGAATGTGTGTTGGTTCATTCACTAATTGCGCCAAGTCATTGTGCGCGGCAAAGAGCTCAGCGTACTGGCCCTCCGGAGATGTATGGCTCGAATGGGAAAGCCAAGAATTATTATGGACATTGAAATCCCCAGCAACTACAATTTCACTGTCCGGATAATCTTCTAAGACTTTAGAAATAGAGTCGGAAAGGGCGTCGAAGCCATTTAGGGTAGCCTCCCTTTCCAAGTTTGGGCTTCTGTAAAGAAACCCGAAATGTAATGTGTGCGATCCAATCTTGAACTTAACCCAAAGGGAGTTAAATTCTGGATTTTGTGAGTTCAAATGTTGCTGACTCTGGAACACAACACCATTACGTATATATAACACAAGACCTCTGTGAGAAAAAAAAGAGGACAGAGTGTGATAGCCAGGAATGTGAAAATCCTGTGGATCAGAATCCTCACACACCTGGGTCTCACATAGAGCGAGGACATCCGGCCTATGGAAACTAATGTGCGAGTATACCGCAAAAAAATTCGACCTCAGCCCGCGAATGTTTGCGAAGTGAATTTTATACCTACCTACCATGACATTACCAAAGCGCAAGACAACATCAAAGCAAAATCACAAATAATGTTGCACCCCTCCCGCCATTGTTGTTTCTGTTAGTTGCTCAGTGTTATGCCTACAACAACTAGCAGAACAGCGACAAGAAGAACGCAGAACTGTTTGTGATATGCGAACGGGAAAAAGGAGGGGGGAACACAAGTGCAAGACAACGAGGGGGGCATAAAAAAGTCCTTTGTGTTGTCTTTTCTGTGCAATGCGTTTGTGGAGCTGGTTGTTTTTATTGTTGTTGTGTGTATATGATAGTTGCTGTTTCTTTTTGTTATTTTCGTTGGTAGCCGGTTTATTGTGTTTGTTATTGTTTTGTTTAGTTTTTCACTTTTCTATTTTGTGTCTTAGTTTGTAATTATGTATTTCTTCTATTTTTTTTCGTTTATTTATTATGGATTGTTTCACTAAATGTTAATTATGGTAAGTGTTAAATGTAGACACATAAAAAAACACACGAGACGCGACGGGCGGACAGGATGTGCGTGTGCAACGAACGACAGACAGACAAACACTAGAATAAGTATTGGACAGAAACTTGGCAGTGTGGCAACTACCCTTCTGGTACGTCCCATACAAATGTGCCATCTCGCATAGTCTGGAAGTCTGGCAACTTCCGTTCTGGTACCTCCCATAAAATTTTCGAGAAACAACTCTGCTTTCTATTCGTCCTTTCTGTAAAAACGTGTAATACAATATTTATACCCTCACCCTATGGATAGGAGGGTATATATCATTTGCTACGGCTCAAAAGTGTAACACATAGAAATATTCACATTAGAACCCAAGTCTCTTTGAACCAAATTCGATTCATGACTTTCTAAATCGTTTGAGCCATATACGCCCGCTGTCCTGCTGGTACGCACGATAACTTTCGAAAGAGTTAAATAATCGCTTTGAAATTTGGCATTGGTTAATATCTTCCCACAACTGCTTATGGGATTTCATATGGGCTATGGCCACACCCCTTCGGTTACCTCCCATACAAATGTACCATCCCGCCTACCTTAGAAATCGTGTAATAACACCAATATGCCCAATGACATCTTGCCCAAATTTTGTATTTAGTAAACGTATAGTTAGACAAAGTTTTGGACAAAAACTTGGCAGTGTGGCAACTCCCCTTCTGGTACGTCCCATACAAATGTGCCATCTCGCCTACCTTAGAAATCGAGTAATAACACCAATATTCCCAACGCAAAGATGAATTCTTTGCAAAAATTTCAGCCATAAGGTTAGCTTTGTCAACCGGGTCAGTGAATATCTGGTCACCGTTAACGAGGGTTGAAATAGAAGATGAAGAATTGTTCCTTACCTTTTTAACGAATGATCAAAAGCTCTTACTTCCCCTGGGAGAAGAAAGAACTTTTGCACGAAGACGCTGTTTGATCTTGCCTGCTTGCGTAGCAGTTCAGTAGTGGTATTTTTTATTTAAACGCCATTTTCTGAATGCTTCCTCTTTGGATCTGACAGCTTCCCTGCATGTCTGATTAAACCAACAATTCTTTGAAGGTTTAATCGAAGTAGTCTTCGAGGGAATAAATGTGTTTATGCCAAGAAGAATTATTTTCTCAACCATTTCAGCAGCAGCATCGACATTGTTGTCTAGGAAACATAATTTCCAATTAAATTGCTGATAGAAATGGTTGAGCTCGGCCCAACGTGCCTTTTCGTATATGTACATTGTCCGCTTCGTGACTGGTTTAGAAGTGGATCGAAGATCGGAGAACGAAAAGGATGCTGAAATTGTGCAATGATCCGAGTTACCAAGAGGTGCAAGAATGTTAACCTCGTACTTTTCAGGGTGTGAGGTTAAGAAAAGGTCAAGAATATTATGATATTGCCCTTCAGCACGCGGAATGTGTGTTGGTTCATTCACTAATTGCGCCAAGTCATTGTGCGCGGCAAAAAGCTCAGCGTACTGGCCCTCCGGAGATGTATGGCTCGAATGGGAAAGCCAAGAATTATTATGGACATTGAAATCCCCAGCAACTACAATTTCACTGTCCGGATAATCTTCTAAGACTTTAGAAATAGAGTCGGAAAGGGCGTCGAAGCCATTTAGGGTAGCCTCCCTTTCCAAGTTTGGGCTTCTGTAAAGAAACCCGAAATGTAATGTGTGCGATCCAATCTTGAACTTAACCCAAATGGAGTTAAATTCTGGATTTTGTGTGTTCAAATGTTGCTGACTCTGGAACACAACACCATTACGTATATATAACACAAGACCTCTGTGAGAAAAAAAAGAGGACAGAGTGTGATAGCCAGGAATGTGAAAATCCTGTGGATCAGAATCCTCACACACCTGGGTCTCACATAGAGCGAGGACATCCGGCCTATGAAAACTAATGTGCGAGTATACCGCAAAAAAATTCGACCTCAGCCCGCGAATGTTTGCGAAGTGAATTTTATACCTACCTACCATGACATTACCAAAGCGCAAGACAACATCAAAGCAAAATCACAAATAATGTTGCACCCCTCCCGCCATTGTTGTTTCTGTTAGTTGCTCAGTGTTATGCCTACAACAACTAGCAGAACAGCGACAAGAAGAACGCAGAACTATTTGTGATATGCGAACGGGAAAAAGGAGGGGGGAACACAAGTGCAAGACAACGAGGGGGGCATAAAAAAGTCCTTTGTGTTGTCTTTTCTGTGCAATGCGTTTGTGGAGCTGGTTGTTTTTATTGTTGTTGTGTGTATATGATAGTTGTTGTTTCTTTTTGTTATTTTCGTTGGTAGCCGGTTTATTGTGTTTGTTATTGTTTTGTTTAGTTTTTCACTTTTCTATTTTGTGTCTTAGTTTGTAATTATGTATTTCTTCTATTTTTTTTCGTTTATTTATTATGGATTGTTTCACTAAATGTTAATTATGGTAAGTGTTAAATGTAGACACATAAAAAAACACACGAGACGCGACGGACGGACAGGATGTGCGTGTGCAACGAACGACAGACAGACAAACACTAGAATAAGTATTGGACAGAAACTTGGCAGTGTGGCAACTCCCCTTCTGGTACGTCCCATACAAATGTGCCATCTCGCATAGTCTGGAAGTCTGGCAACTTCCGTTCTGGTACCTCCCATAAAATTTTCGAGAAACAACTCTGCTTTCTATTCGTCCTTTCTGTAAAAACGTGTAATACAATATTTATACCCTCACCCTATGGATAGGAGGGTATATATCATTTGCTACGGCTCAAAAGTGTAACACATAGAAATATTCACATTAGAACCCAAGTCTCTTTGAACCAAATTCGATTCATGACTTTCTAAATCGTTTGAGCCATATACGCCCGCTGTCCTGCTGGTACGCACGATAACTTTCGAAAGAGTTAAATAATCGCTTTGAAATTTGGCATTGGTTAATATCTTCCCACAACTGCTTATGGGATTTCATATGGGCTATGGCCACACCCCTTCGGTTACCTCCCATACAAATGTACCATCCCGCCTACCTTAGAAATCGTGTAATAACACCAATATGCCCAATGACATCTTGCCCAAATTTTGTATTTAGTAAACGTATAGTTAGACAAAGTTTTGGACAAAAACTTGGCAGTGTGGCAACTCCCCTTCTGGTACGTCCCATACAAATGTGCCATCTCGCCTACCTTAGAAATCGAGTAATAACACCAATATGCTCAACGCGATCTTGCCCACATACCGTATTTAGTAAAGATATAATAGGACAAAGTTTTGGACAAAAACTTGGCAGTCTAACAACTCCCCTTCTGGTACCTCCCATACAAATGTACCATCCCGCCTACCTTAGAAATCATGTAATAACACCAATATGCTCAATGACATCTTGCCCAAATTTTGTATTAGTAAACGTATAGTTAGACTAAGTTTTGGACAAAAACTTGGAAGTCTGGCGACTCCCCTTCTGGTACCTCCCATACAAATGTACCATCCCGCCTACCTTAGAAATCGTGTAATAACACCAATATGCCCAACGACATCTTGCCCAAATTTTGTATTTTGTAAACGTATAGTTAGACTAAGTTTTGGACAAAAACTTGGAAGTCTGGCAACTCCCATTTTGGTACCTCCCATACAAATGTACCATCCCGCCTACCTTTAAATCGTCTAATAATACCAATATGCCCCATGACATCTTGCCCAAATTTTGTATTTAGTAAAGGTATAGTTAGACTAAGTATTGGACAGAAACTTGGCAGTGTGTCAACTCCGCTTCTGGTACGTCCCATACAAATGTGCCATCTCGCCTAGTCTGGAAGTCAGGCAACTTCCGTTCTGGTACCTCCCATAAAATTTTCGAGAAACAACTCTGCTTTCTATTCGTCCTTTCTGTAAAAACGTGTAATACAATATTTATACCCTCACCATACGGGTAGGAGGGTATATATCATTTGATACGGCTCAAAAGTGTAACACATAGAAATATTCACATTAGAACCCGTCTCTTTGAACAAAATTCTATTCATGACTTTCTGAACCGTTTGAGCCATGTCCGTCTGTCCTGCTGGTACGCAGGTAAAAAAATATAAGTCTCATATACCATAATAGCAACCTCAAAATACCGAATGTTATAGAAAAATATTGTGTTACACGTTTTTACAAAACGGGCGGAATATAAAGCAGAGTTTTTACTAGAAAATTTTATATAGCTAAAGCTTTACTAAATATAGAATTTCGGAAAGATTCGTTGAGCGAAATTATATAATTACTAGATTTCTAAAGTGGGTGGAATGGTACATTTGTATGGGAGGTACCAGAAGGGGAGCTGCCAGACTTCCAAGTTTTTGTCCAAAACTTTGTCTAGCTATAGATTTACTAAATACAGAATTTGGGCAAGATCGCGTTGGGCATATTGGCATTATTACACGATTTCTAAGGTAGGCGGGATGGTACATTTGTATGGGAGGTACCAGAAGGGGAGTTGCCAGACTTCCAAGTTTCTGTCCGAAACTTTGTCCAGTTATACCTTTACTAAAGACAGAATTTGGGCAAGATCGCGTTGGTCATATTGGTGTTATTACACTATTTCTAAGGTAGGCAATATGGTACATTTGTATGGGAGGTACCAGAAGGGGAGCTGCCAGACTTCCAAGTTTCTGTCCGAAACTTTGTCCAGTTATACCTTTACTAAATACCGAATTTGGGCAAGATCGCGTTGGTCATATTGGTGTTATTACACGATTTCAAAGGTAGGCGGGATGGTACATTTGTATGACAGGTACCAGAAGGGGAGTTACCAGACTTCCAAGTTTCTGTCCGAAACTTTGCCGAGTTATACCTTTACTAAATACCGAATTTAGGCAAGATCGCGTTGGTCATATTGGTGTTATTACACGATTTCTGTGGTAGGCGGGATGGTACATTTGTATGACAGGTACCAGAAGGGGAGTTGCCAGACTTCCAAGTTTCTGTCCGAAACTTTGTTCAGTTATACCTTTACTAAATACGGAATTTGGCCAAGATCGAACTTGAGCGTGTTGATATTATTACACGATTTATAAAGTGGGCGAAATAACAGATTTGTATGGGAGGTACCCGAAGGGGTGTGGCCATACAGCCCATAGTTTTGGGAAAATATTAAGCCAAGCTAAATTTCAGAGTTATTGCTTAACTCTTTCGAAAGTTATCGTGCGTACCAGCAGGACAGACGGACGGACAGACGGACATGGCTCAAACGATTCAGAAAGTCATGAATCAAATTTGGTTCAAAGACACCTGGGGTCTAATGTGAATATTTCTAGGTGTTACACTTTTGGGTCGTATCAAATGATATATACACTCCTACCCGTGGGGTGAGGGTATAAATATTGTATTACGCGTTTTTACAAAACGGGCGGAATATAAAGCAGAGTTTTTACTAGAAAATTGTATATAGCTAAAGCTTTAATAAATATAGAATTTCGGAAAGATTCGTTGAGCGAAATTATATAATTACTAGATTTCTAAAGTGGGTGGAATCGTACATTTGTATGGGAGGTACCAGAACGAGAGTTGCCAGACTTCCAAGTGTTGGTCAAATTGGTGTTATTACACGATTTCTAAGGTAGGCGGGATGGTACATTTGTATGACAGGTACCAGAAGGGGAGTTGCCAGACATCCAAGATTTTGTCCGAAACTTTGTCCACTTATACCTTTACAAAATACGGAATTTGGGCAAGATCGCGTTGGTCATATTGGTGTTATTACACGATTTCTAAGGTAGGCGGGATGGTACATTTGTATGACAGGTACCAGAAGGGTACCTATACATTTATAGTCTAGCTATACATTTACTAAATACAGAATTTGGGCAAGATCGCGTAGGTCATATTGGTGTTATTACACTAAGGTAGGCGGGATGGTACATTTGTATGGGAGGTACCAGAAGGGGAGTTGCCAGACTTCCAAGTTTTTGTCCGAAACTTTCTCCAGTTATACCTTTACTAAATACCGAATTTGGGCAAGATCGCGTTGGTCATATTGGTGTTATTACATGATTTCTAAGGTAGGCGGGATGGTACATTTGTATGACAGGTACCAGAAGGGTACCTATACATTTATAGTCTAGCTATACATTTACTAAATACAGAATTTAGGCAAGATCGCGTAGGTCATATTGGTGTTATTACACTAAGGTAGGCGGGATGGTACATTTGTATGGGAGGTACCAGAAGGGGAGTTGCCAGACTTCCAAGTTTTTGTCCGAAACTTTGTTCAGTTATACCTTTACTAAATACGGAATTTGGCCATTATCGAACTTGAGCGTGTTGATATTATTACACGATTTATAAAGTGGGCGAAATAGCAGATTTGTATGGGAGGTACCCGAAGGGGTGTGGCCATACAGCCCATATGCAATCCCATTAGCAGATTTGGGAAAATATTAAGCCATGCCAAATTTCGCAAATGATTGCTTAACTCTTTCGAAAGTAATCGTGCGTACCAGCAGGACAGACGGACATGGCTCAAACGATTCAGAAAGTCATGAATCGAATTTGGTCCAAAGACACCTGGGGTCTAATGTGAATATTTCTAGGTGTTACACTTTTAAGTCGTATCAAATGATATATACACTCCTACCCGTATGGTGAGGGTATAAATATTGTATTACACGTTTTTACAAAACGGGCGGAATATAAAGCAGAGTTTTTACTAGAAAATTGTATATAGCTAAAGCTTTAATAAATATAGAATTTCGGAAAGATTCGTTGAGCGAAATTATATAATTACTAGATTTCTAAAGTGGGTGGAATCGTACATTTGTATGGGAGGTACCAGAACGAGAGTTGCCAGACTTCCAAGCGTTGGTCATATTGGTGTTATTACACGATTTCTAAGGTAGGCGGGATGGTACATTTGTATGGGAGGTACCAGAAGGGGAGTCGCCAGACTTCCAACTTTTTGTCCGAAACTTTGGTCAGTTATACCTTTACTAAATACGGAATTTGGCCCAGATCGCGTTGGTCATATTGATAGTATTACAAGGGTTTTAAGGGGTGGGATGTTACATTTGTATGACAGGTACCAGAAGTGAAGTTGCCAGACTTCCAAGTTTTTGTCCGAAGCTTTGTCCAGTTATACCTTTACTAAATACCGAATTTGGGCAAGATCGCGTTGGTCATATTGGTGTTATTACACGATTTCTAAGGTAGGCGGGATGGTAGATTTGTATGGGAGGTACCAGAAGGGGAGTTGCCAGACTTCCAAGTTTTTGCCCAAAACTTAGTCTAGCTATACATTTACTAAATACAGAATTTGGGCAAGATCGCGTTGGTCATATTGGTGTTATTACACTAAGGTAGGCGGGATGGTACATTTGTAAGGGAGGTACCAGAAGGGGAGTTGCCAGACTTCCAAGTTTTTGTCCGAAACTTTGTTCAGTTATACCTTTACTAAATACGGAATTTGGCCAAGATCGAACTTGAGCGTGTTGATATTATTACACGATTTATAAAGTGGGCGAAATAACAGATTTGTATGGGAGGTACCCGAAGGGGTGTGGCCATACAGCCCATAGTTTTGGGAAAATATTAAGCCATGCCAAATTTCAGAGTGATTGCTTAACTCTTTCGAAAGTAATCGTGCGTACCAGCAGGACAGACGGACAGACGTACATGGCTCAAACGATTCAGAAAGTCATGAATCGAATTTGGTTCAAAGACACCTGGGGTCTAATGTGAATATTTCTAGGTGTTACACTTTTGGGTCGTATCAAATGATATATACACTCCTACCCGTAGGGTGAGGATATAAATATTGTATTACACGTTTTTACAAAACGGGCGGAATATAAAGCAGAGTTTTTTCTCGAAAATTGTATGTTGTTAGAGCTTTACTAAATATAGAATTTCGGAAAGATTCGTTGAGCGAAATTATATAATTACTAGATTTCTAAAGTGGGTGGAATGGTACATTTGTATGGGAGGTACCAGAAGGGGAGTTGCCAGACTTCCAAGTTTTTGTATGAAACTTTGTCCGCTTATACCTTTACAAAATACGGTTTTTTTTTTTTTTTTTTTTTTTTTTGCTGGCCAACACTCAGGGGATGCCCCCTATAAATGCAATGCATTGTGTTAGCGGAAGGAAATTAGGGTATCGGAAGGAGGAAAGAGGGAGTAGTGTTTGTTGACATTTGTTTTGAATTTCTGAATGTCACAACTGGCAGGAAACACATTTGCTGGAAGATTATTCCACATACGAACGGTTCGGCTAAAGAACGAATTTTCTCTATAGTGCGTCGTCCGGTCAACCGGCCATTTCACAATGAACGGATGAGATACCCTGGATAGCCGTGTATTCCGACTAAATGTTCTAACGTCAGGGACCAGACGACGGATATCTTCTGAACAGATATCATTAAAATATCTATAGAATAGCGATACACAACCCACATTACGGCGATGCTGTAGGGAGACAATAGAGCTGGATACCCTACCATCCCCTATCATCACCACCGCTCTCCTCTGTACACGGTCCAGAAGCTTCAAAGATGTTAATGGAGCCCCTGCCCATATATGCGAGTTGTATTCCATTTTAGGCCGGATGTAAGTGGTGTAAATATTTACGAGATCAGATGGAGTGAAGTATTTCTTGCACCGCTTCAAAAAGCCTAAACACTTGAATGCTTCTTTCGACACTTCGAATATATGGCTAGCCCAGCGAGTATCACCCTGTATCTTCATGCCCAGAACATCAAGAGTGTCTGATTCGTCGATATCCACACCACCCATAGAAATTGACGACGATGCTGGATCTGGTGAACGTTTGTGTGACAACAAACAGCACTGGGTCTTTTGTGCATTAAAATCTACTCTATTCATTTGGCCCCACTCACAAATCGTCGCCAAATCGCGGTTAAGTGAGTCATTCATCATTCGCCTTTTGTCCTCGACCTCCAGAGGACCTGGCCGATGATCAAATGAGTATGAATGACAGAGATTGCTGTCATCCGCAAAGGAGTAGATCGGGTTCACAGTCTGACCCAACAAGTCGTCAATGAAAATAAGAAATAGAGAGGGAGAGAGGACAGAGCCTTGTGGAACTCCTGCGGTCAACCTATGCTCGTTGGATGAGACCCCATCTATAACAACTCGTATAGTGCGATCCCTGAGGAAACTCGATATGAATCGAGAGAAGATATTACCGACACCAAAAGCAATAAGTTTTGATATGAGTGCTCCGTGCCAGACCCTATCGAACGCCTTGGAAATATCCAGAGCCACGACCTTACTTTCACCAAGGGCGTGAATAGATCGACTCCATCGCTCCGAAAGGAACGCCATCAGGTCTCCAGTAGATCGATTTCTACAGAAGCCATACTGTCGATCATTTAGAAGGCCGTTAGACTCTAAATACTTAACAAGATGGTGGTTAACCATGCTCTCCATAACCTTCGAGAGCGCAGAACATATTGCAATTGGACGGTAATTCGCAGGATTAGTAGCCTCACCTTTCTTGGGGATCGGCTGAACATTGGCAACTTTCCAACGTGAAGGGTAAATACCAGCACGGTACGACATGTTGAAAAGATTGCGCAATGGACGAGCTAGCGTCGAAGAGCACTTACATAGGACAAGTGCTGAAATGCCATCCGGGCCCGGAGTTTTGTTTACATTGAGATCTGCAAGAACCCTTTTAACGCCACGTGTTCGAAAAAATATCTGAGGCATCGAAGTAGATACGTTTTCGATTACGGGGAGTGGTTGACTGCTGTCTGGCAAAGATGAATTCTTTGCAAATATTTCAGCCAGAAGGTTAGCTTTGTCAACCGGGTCAGTGAATATCTGGTCATCGTTAACGAGAGTTGGGATAGAAGATGAAGAATTGTCCCTTACTCTTTTAACAAATGCCCAAAAGCTCTTACTACCCCTGGGAGAAGAAAGAACTTTAGCACGAAGGCGTTGTTCGTGGAGAAGTTTTTCACGCCTAAGCACTCTGGCACAATTGGATCTTGCCTGCTTACGTAGCAGCTCAGTAGTGACGTTTTTATTTAAACGCCAATTTCTGAACGCTTCCTCTTTGGATCTGACAGCTTCTTTGCATGTCTGATTAAACCAACAATTCTTTGAAGGTTTATTCGAAGTAGTCTTCGATGGAATAAACGTGTTTATTCCACGAAGAATTATTTTCTCGACCATTTCAGCAGCAGCATCGACATTATTGTCTAGGAAACATAATTTCCAATTAAAATGCTGATAGAAATTGTTGAGCTCGGCCCAACGTGCCTTTTCGTATATGTACAAAGTCCGCTTCGTGACTGGTTTAGAAGTGGATCGAAGATCGGAGAACGAAAAGGATGCTGAAATGGTGCAATGATCCGAGTTACCAAGAGGTGCAAGAATATTAACCTCGTACTTTTCAGGGTGTGAGGTTAAGAAAAGGTCAAGAATATTATGATATTGCCCTTCAACACGCGGAATGTGTGTTGGTTCATTCACTAGTTGCGTCAAGTTATTATGCGCGGCGAAAAGCTCAGCGTACTGTCCCTCCGGAGAAGTGTGGCTCGAATGGGAAAGCCAAGATTGATTATGGACATTGAAATCCCCAGCAACTACAATTTCACTGTCCGGACAATCTTCTAAAACTTTAGATATAGAATCGGAAAGGGCGTCGAAGCCGTTTAGGGTAGCCTCCCTTTCCAAATTTGGGCTTCTGTAAAGAAACCCGAAGTGTAATGGGTGTGATCCAATCCTGAACTTAACCCAAAGAAAGTTAAATTCTGGATCTTGTGAGTCCAAATGTTGCTGGCTCTGGAACACCACACCATTACGTATGTATACCACAAGGCCTCTGTGGGAAGAGAAAGAGGAAAGAGTGTGATATCCAGGAATGTGAAAATTCTGTGGATTAGAACCCTCACACACCTGGGTCTCACATAGAGCGAGTACATCTGGCCTATGGAACTGAACGTGAGTGTATACCGCAAAGAAATTTGCCTTCAGCCCTCGTATGTTCGCAAAATGTGTTTTAAATGAACCTACCATTGTAACATACAGAAACACAAAACAATATCAAAGCATAAATACAATTGTATGACAGGTACCAGAAGTGAAGTTGCCAGACTTCCAAGTTTTTGTCCGAAACTTTGTCCAGTTATACCTTTACTAAATACCGAATTTGGGCAAGATCGCGTTGGTCATATTGGTGTTATTACACGATTTCTAAGGTAGGCGGGATGGTACATTTGTATGACAGGTACCAGAAGAGGAGTTGCCAGACTTCCAAGTTTTTGTCCAAAACTTAGTCTAGCTATACATTTACTAAATACAGAATTTGGGTAAGATCGCGTTGGTCATATTGGTGTTATTACACGATTTCTAAGGTAGGCGGGATGGTACATTTGTATGTGAGGTACCAGAAGGGGAGTTGCCAGACTTCCAACTTTTTGTCCGAAACTTTGGTCAGTTATACCTTTACTAAATACGGAATTTGGCCAAGATCGCGTTGGTCATATTGGTGTTATTACACGATTTCTAAGGTAGGCGGGATGGTACATTTGTATGGGAGGTACCAGAAGGGGAGTTGCCAGACTTCCAAGTTTTTGTCCAAAACTTTGGTCAGTTATACCTTTACTAAATACGGAATTTGGCCAAGATCGAACGTGAGCGTGTTGATATTATTACACGATTTATAAAGTGGGCGAAATAACAGATTTGTATTTCCCATAGTTTTGGGAAAATATTAAGCCATGCTAAATTTCAGAGTGATTGCTTCACTCTTTCGAAAGTTATCGTGCGTACCAGCAGGACAGACGGACGGACAGACGGACATGGCTCAAACGATTCAGAAAGTCATGAATCGAATTTGGTTCAAAGACACCTGGGGTCTAATGTGAATATTTCTAGGTGTTACACTTTTGGGTCGTATCAAATGATATATACACTCCTACCCGTAGAGTGAGGGTATAAATATTGTATTACACGTTTTTACAAAACGGGCGGAATATAAAGCAGAGTTTTTACTAGAAAATTGTATATAGCTAAAGCTTTAATAAATATAGAATTTCGGAAAGATTTGTTGAGCGAAATTATATAATTACTAGATTTCTAAAGTGGGTGGAATCGTACATTTGTATGGGAGGTACCAGAACGAGAGTTGCCAGACTTCCAAGCGTTGGCCATATTGGTGTTATTACACGATTTCTAAGGTAGGCGGGATGGTACATTTGTATGACAGGTACCAGAAGGGGAGTTGCCAGACTTCCAAGTTTTTGTCCGAAACTTTGTCCACTTATACCTTTACTAAATACGGAATTTGGACAAGATCGCGTTGGTCATATTGATAGTATTACAAGGGTTTTAAGGGGTGGGATGGTACATTTGTATGACAGGTACCAGAAGTGAAGTTGCCAGACTTCCAAGTTTTTGTCCGAAACTTTGTCCAGTTATACCTTTACTAAATACCGAATTTGGGCAAGATCGCGTTGGTCATATTGGTGTTATTACACGATTTCTAAGGCAGGCGGGATGGTACATTTGTATGACAGGTACCAGAAGGGGAGTTGCCAGAATTCCAAGTTTTTGTCCGAAACTTTGTTCAATTATACCTTTACTAAATACGGAATTTGGCCAAGATCGAACTTGAGCGTGTTGATATTATTACACGATTTATAAAGTGGGCGAAATAGCAGATTTGTATGGGAGGTACCCGAAGGGGTGTGGCCATACAGCCCATATGCAATCCCATAAGCAGATTTGGGAAAATATTAAGCCATGCCAAATTTCAGAGTGATTGCTTAACTCTTTCGAAAGTAATCGTGCGTACCAGCAGGACAGACGGACATGGCTCAAACGATTCAGAAAGTCATGAATCGAATTTGGTTCAAAGACACCTGGGGTCTAATGTGAATATTTCTAGGTGTTACACTTTTGGGTCGTATCAAATGATATATACACTCCTACCCGTAGGGTGAGGATATAAATATTGTATTACAGGTTTTTACAAAACGGGCGGAATATAAAGCAGAGTTTTTTCTCGAAAATTGTATGTTGTTAGAGCTTTACTAAATATAGAATTTCGGAAAGATTCGTTGATCGAAATTATATAATTACTAGATTTCTAAAGTGGGTGGAATGGTACATTTGTATGGGAGGTACCAGAAGGGGAGTTGCCAGACTTCCAAGTTTTTGTCAGAAACTTTGTTCAGTTATACCTTTACTAAATACGGAATTTGGCCAAGATCGAACTTGAGCGTGTTGATATTATTACACGATTTATAAAGTGGGCGAAATAGCAGATTTGTATGGGAGGTACCCGCAGGGGTATGGCCATATAGCCCATATGCAATCCCATAAGCAGTTTTGGAAAAATATTAACCCATGCCAAATTAGAGCGATTGTTTAACTCTTTCGAAAGTTATCGTGCGTACCAGCAGGACAGACAGATGGACGGACAGACGGACATGGCTCAAACGATTCAGAAAGTCATAAATCGAATTTGGTTCAAAGACACCTGGGGTCTAATGTGAATATTTCTAGGTGTTACACTTTTGGGTCGTATCAAATGATATATACCCTCCTACCCGTAGGGTGAGGGTATAATAATCGCTTTGAAATTTGGCATTGGTTAATATCTTCCCAAAACTGCTAATGGGATTTCATATGGGCTATGGCCACACCCCTTCGGTTACCTCCCATACAAATCATCTATTTCGCCCACTTTAGAAATCCTGTCATAATATCAATACGACAAACGCGATCTAGTCAAAATTCTGTATTTAGTAAATCTATAGCTAGACAAAGTTTTGGACAAAAACTTGGCAGTCTGGCAACTCCCCTTCTGGTACCTCCCATACAAATGTACCATCCCGCCTACCATAGAAATCGTGTAATAACACCAATATGCCCCATGACATCTCGCCCAAATTTTGTATTTTGTAAACGTATAGTTAGACTAGGTTAGGTTAGGTTAGGTTGAATGGAGGATCGGTCATGCACCATGACCGTCTCATGTCATTGACATACACCTAGGCCAGCAATTCGGCCTGTTGTGCGCTCCTGATTTCGTCTACGAATTCCCTTCCCCTTTATCCTACGTTAGGAATTCAGTCCCCTCTATAAAGTTACTTAAATTCCTTATGTCTATTGCTTTGACGGCCGATAGGCCATCTAAAGTGTCCTCTCCTAAATGGACTTTCCTGACCTGCGAGAAAGCAGGGCAATGGCACAGGAAGTGTTCCGCCGTCTCGGCGTCCTCTCCGCATGCCCTGCATTCGTCGCTCTGGGAACATCCTATTCTAAATAGGTGTGCCCTTAGACTAGTGTGCCCTGTGATGACCCCAACTAGCTTACTTAGTTCATTTTTGTTAAACCCGAGTATTCTCTTTGTTTTATTGTAATCGAGGTTTCCCCAGGTTTCTTTTGTGGTTCTTCCCACCTGTTCCTCTAGCCACCTTAAGGCATGGGTCGTCTTCATCCATTCCCTCAACTCCTTTTTTGTCTCAAGAAAAGGTTTAGACAGTTGCAGAGTATTTTGGTCGGATTCCCTTCCGATTTTAGCCAGTTCGTCAGCCTTGACATTGCCTGGAAACCCTTGGTGTCCTGGTATCCAGTTTATAACTATGTCGTTATTTCTCGATACTTCATTTATTGTTTCCTTACAGTACATGAGTGTCCTTGATTTGACATTATCATCTCTGAGGGATCTAATTGCGTTTTGACTATCTGTGAAAATACAGATAGTTTTTCCTGTGATTCTATTCCGCAGCCATTCTAGGCATTCTGTGATGGCCTTGATCTCTGCTTGTAGAATCGTTGAGTACTTAGGTAGTTGGTATACTAACTCAGTCCTCGGATTGTGGATGTAGATCCCTATGCCTACTCCTAACTCGGATTTGGATGCGTCTGTGTAGCACTCCACTATTCCCTCGTCTTGGGTGTATGTGTCGTGTTCTTGTCCGCGTCTATCTTCTATTCTTGTCGTGCAGTTCGCAACCACGTGTGTTTCTGAGATGCGGTCTGTCTGACAGTTTGTTGTCAGGAACCCTCCTAGGTGTTCCGATATTCTCTGATGTTGTGTTTGAGGTGCATCCTCAATCCACTCATTCAATGCCCTTAGTCTCCTTTCTGAGATCGCTGCCTCGGATTTGATTTGGATATCTATTGGGTGGATGTATAGCAGAATTTCGAGGGCGCTCGTCGGCGCAGTCCTCATTGCTCCGCATATTCCTACGCAGCAAATTCTTTGAATCCCTTGTAGTTTCTTCACGTTACATTTCTTTGTCATTGCCGTCCACCATACTATTGACGAATAAGTTATAATCGGCCTTATTACGCTTTTGTATAGCCAGTGCGACATGCTTGGGCGGATGCCCCATGTGGAGCCAATTGCTCTACGGCATATTGACCAGCATCTGAGGGCTTTTTCGGCTCTGCTGTTGATGTGATCTTTCCAGTTTAGTTTCCTGTCCAGAATTACTCCCAGATATTTAACGTTCGTGTTTATTTCTATGTTCTTGTTCCTGAAGCAAGGTTTGACGTATTGTGCAATTTTTGTCTTCCTTGTGAACAGACATAGTTCTGTTTTGTCCGGGTTGACGTTCAGTCCCCTGGGCTTCGCCCAGTTGTATGCCAGAGTTAGCACCTTTTCGGCATCTCTGCATAATTTGTTTGGATCTTTCCCCTTCAGAAGTATCGCGACGTCGTCTGCATAGCAGACTGGCTTGAATCCTTCATCAGTCAGCATCCTTAGGAGATTGTTTATTGTAGTCACCCACAGGAGTGGTGATAATATACCTCCCTGTGGTGTCCCTCTGTGTACTCTCTCCCTTATATTTATGCCGTGGGATTCGCAATTAATCCATCTATGCCTTAGCATATAGCTGACCCAGTCGATTATCGACCTGTTCACTCTAAACTGGTCTAAGGAGTGGATTAACGTCTGCGTGCTCACGTTGTTGAAGGCCCCCTCTATGTCGATAAAAACACCAAGTGTATATATTTTATCGTCGAAAGAGCTTTCTATGAGATGCACTACCTCATGCAGGGCTGTCTCTACTGATCTTCCCTTGACATAGGCGTGTTGTTGAAATTTTAGTTGATCGCTCGGGATCTGTCTTTTAATCATAGAGTCTATCAATCTCTCATTAGTTTTTAATAAGAATGATGTGAGGCTTATGGGTCTATAAGCCTTACACATCGCGTAGCTTTCCTTCCCCGGTTTTGGTATGAAAACAACTCGTGCTTCTTGCCAGTTTCTGGGGATATAGGCTAGTCTGAGGCAGGATGCAAAGATGCCTGCCAGGTGTTTTCCCACTATATCTATGCTCCTTTGTAGAAGCGCCGGGAATATGCCATCCGGTCCAGCCGCCTTAAACGGAGAAAAGCTCTTAACTGCTTCTCTAACCATTTCTGGCGTGATGTTCTCAGGTGTATGTTGCACTTCCCTGGTCGGACTGAGTTCCTCTATTGGGTCCTCTGTGCCCGTGGGGAAATGTGTGTTTATTAACAATTGTATTGATTGTTCTAACGTTTCTGTTTTATTCCCGTCTTTGTCCACTAAGGCTTCCACCTGTGTGTGTGTCTTAGATAGAAATTTCTTTATTTTAGACATGTCGTTAACGGTGTCGACCTGTTCGCAGAACAGTCTCCACGACCTTCGTTTCGCCGTTCTTAGTACTTTGTTGTACAATCTTTGTTTGGACTTGTATTCGTCCCAGTATACTTGAAGTTTTTTACGTCTAGCTCTGTTGTAAGATCTACGGACTTCTTTGCTTAGGTTTCTAATCTCCCCCGTTATCCAGGGTTTCTCCTGAGCCGACCTCCTTTCTCTGAGTGGGCAACACTCTTCGAAGGACCTCACTAATACTGTCGTAACTCTTTGGACCTCCTCTTCGATTTCCTCTTCGTTTTGGAGAATTTCTTTGGAAGTCCCTATATCTTTGCTCACTAGATCTCTGAAACGGTGCCAATTGGTTTTGGTCTTGTTCCTGAAACTTAGCGGTTCTGGTGGTGGTTTCATTAAACTAAAAATTATGTATCGGTGATCTGAAAAGGAATGCTTGTCAGAGACATGCCATCCTTGGATCTCTTCTACTATCTCCTCAGAACCGAAAGTGATATCTAATACCTCCTCTCTGATTCGATTTATAAAGGTGGCTTTGTTGCCCGTATTTATTGTAATAAGATCATGCTTATTAAGGAATTCTAATAAGGCTATTCCTCTTTTGTTGCAATTCGAACTACCCCAGGTGATGTGGTGTGCGTTCGCGTCGCAACCTACTAGTAATTTCTTACCTTTTGTCTTGGCTTCTCTCACCAGATGTTGTAGCTCAGCCGTTGGTGGAAGTGTCGGCGAGTCGAATGGAAGGTACATCGACGCAAGGTACAGGCTACCATCCCCAAGTCTAAGTACCGTCGCATCCGCAGTTGACAACTCTGGGAAGAAAAAGAAGCTTAAGTTTTTATGTGTGAGTATGCAAGTTCTGGGTCGTCCCCCAGATCTTGCGTAGAATAGTTGGTAAAGCGGGTTGTTTAAACCAATAACCTTGTTCTTGTGTGTCCATGGTTCTTGGATTAAAGCTATATGAACCTTACCTTTGATTATATTGTCCATCAGCGCGGTAGTTGCCGTTTCGCTCCGATGGAGGTTGATCTGGATGACCTTGATGCCGGTCATGCCAGAAGTCGATCTTCTTGGGAGCTGGTTATATGGTCCCCAGCCTCCTCTCCTGCTCTTTGCGGTGCACCACTGCTCTCTGTTTTCGGTTCCTCGTTGGCAGCGTCGTGCTTATCTGCCGTCCTGCCAATGGGTACCTTGCCGATTTTTATGTACACGGCTGTTGAAACGAAGAAGGCCCTCCCCTTCATCTCCTTTAGTCGTTGGAGGGACCCGTGGTCGATTCCCACAACGAAGAGGGTGCCGTCTTGGCTCTCTTCCCTGTGGAAGATCTCCCATTTGCCCGTCTCCAGACCCTTATTCTGCTTACCTAGGACGTCGAGGACTTTCCCGGGTGGGAGTTTGCTGCCCCAACCCTTCAGGAAGAAGGACGCCTTTGTAAGTTCCGGAATGTCCCTTTTCCTAATGAGGTCGAGCTTGCCGCCCTCCCAAGGGGTAGGAACATCCTTCACTAAGCGTGCCAAGGTGTTTACGCATTTGTTTGATGCGAGTTGCATCATCAAGATGCCCTTGGCGTAGGAGCAGCTCAGGATCTCAATCTCGTCGCAATCGTCTCCCTTCCCGAGGACGTGCTCCAAGATTTTCGTGTTTATCAGCTCTTCTATTGCTGACCTATGCTCTTCCGGGATTTTTCCCGTGGCACTTTTTGTGTCAATCACGCCAAAACATAGTTCGTCCCATTTTTGACGTTTTGCCACTTTGGCGTAAGATGGCGGCTTCTTACCACTTACAACATTTGCCTTCCTCTTAAGTGACGGGCGTTCCTTTGGTAGGTCGCCTTTCCTTGAGGTGGAAGGCAAGTTGTCCGACGTCGTGGTAGGATTTCGACCTTCCTTCTTACTATCGCCAGAATTCTGCGTAGAGACTTCTATTGGTTTCGGATGGGAAGATTTAGTCCTACCTGATGTCAGGAAGCTCTTTCTCTTCTTCGTTGCAGCTTCGGCAGATTCCTCCTGTGGAGATCGGATTCTTTTACCTACTGGCGCAGGTGTAGGCTCCGACGCGTCTTCGGGAGTTTGCTGCAGAGTTGCTTTTTCGTTTGTCAGTCGCATTCTTCGGAGCTTTTTCCTCTGAGCTCCTGACAACTTTTTCTTTTTAGCAAGGCTCTTGCCTGCTTCATCCTTCCGGTCTTTGCTAGCCGCTAATGGACCTGCAAGGATTGTGACGTTTCCGTCCCCGGAGGAGTCAGATTCCTCGGCTCCTGAAGTTAGTCTACGACTCCCTTCGCTTGCCAATTCATCTGGTGTTTTTATTCTTGCTGCGTCTTCGAACAAGGCAGCCAAGTCTCCCACTGCATTGTTCGTCGTATTTGTATTTGTGTTCGTATTCGTATCCGTTTCAGTGTTAGTTTTAGTAGTTGTAGGGGCTGATGAGTTTGGGGCCTGCAGATATTCTGCCCCGGCCGAAGAATCCCCCGAGGGAGATTCTTCGTGTGGATTTCCAGGTTCTACCTGGGTACCACCTGCAGAGTTTATGAATAGTTTGCTCATCTTGGTTGGGGGGGGTGTTGCCTTTTATACCTACGGCCAGGTGTGGTAAATACTGCCGCTCCTATGGAGACAGACGCAGACCATCCAGCCGCCCAATATGGGAAGAAACAGACGCTGGATGGATTTGTTGACATGAGAGTCGGGGATGGGGAACTCTTAGTTGTGTCGAGCGCCCTTCTGACATGGTTGGACCTGAGGGAGTTTCCGTTAAGGATTATCCATTTCTGGAAGAGGACTCCCGTCAGCATGGCCAGCTCGTCTGACACGTAGGCCCTCGCATCGCGTCCAGATGGTTACCCCTGCGCGAGGGATAGTTAGACTAAGTTTTGGACAAAAACTTGGAAGTCTGGCAACTCCCATTCTGGTACCTCCCATACAAATTTACCATCCCGCCTACCTTTGAAATCGTCTAATAATACCAATATGCCCCATGACATCTTGCCCAAATTTTGTATTTAGTAAACGTATAGTTAGACTAAGTTTTGAACAAAAACTTGGAAGTCTGGCAACTTCCCTTCTGGTACCTCCCATACAAATGTACAATCCCGCCTACGTTAGAAATCGTGTAATAACACCAATATGCCCAATGACATCATTCCCAAATTTTGTATTTAGTAAACGTATAGTTAGACAAAGTTTTGGACAAAAACTTGGCAGTGTGGCAACTCCCCTTCTGGTACGTCCCATACAAATGTGCCATCTCGCCTACCTTAGAAATCGTGTAATATCACCAATATGCCCAACGCGATCTTGCCCACATTCCGTATTTAGTAAAGATATAATAGGACAAAGTTTTGGACAAAAACTTGGGAGTCTGACAACTCCCCTTCTGGTACCTCCCATACAAATGTACCATCCCGCCTACCTTAGAAATCGTGTAATAACACCAATATGCTCAATGACATCTTGCCCAAATTTTGTATTAGTAAACGTATAGTTAGACTAAGTATTGGACAGAAACTTGGCAGTGTGGCAACTCCCCTTCTGGTACGTCCCATACAAATGTGCCATCTCGCCTACCTTAGAAATCGTGTAATAACACCAATATGCCCAATGACGTCTTGCCCAACTTTTGTATTTAGTAAACGTATAGTTAGACTAAGTTTTGGACAAAAACTTGGCAGTCTGGCAACTCCCCTTCTGGTACCTCCCATACAAATGTACCATCCCGCCTACCATAGAAATCGTGTAATAACACCAATATGCCCCATGACATCTTGCCCAACTTTTGTATTTAGTAAACGTATAGTTAGACTAAGTTTTGGACAGAAACTTGGCAGTGTGGCAACTCCCCTTCTGGTACGTCCCATACAAATGTGCCATCTCGCCTAATCTGGAAGTCTGGCAACTTCCGTTCTGGTACCTCCCATAAAATTTTCGAGAAACAACTCTGCTTTCTATTACAATACAATTTTTATACCCTCACCCTACCGGTAGGAGGGTATATATCATTTGATACGGCTCAAAAGTGTAACACATAGAAATATTCACATTAGAACCCAAGTCTCTTTGAACCAAATTCGATTCATGACTTTCTGAATCGTTTGAGACATGTCCGTCTGTCCGTCTGTAAGTCCGTTTGGCTGGCTTAATATTTTCCCAAAACTGCTTATGGGATTTCATATGGGCTATGGCCACACCCCTTCGGTTATCTCCAATACAAATCGTGTATTTCGCCCACTTTAGAAATCCTGTCGTAATATCAATACGACCAACGCGATCTTGTCAAAATTCTGTATTTAGTAAATCTATAGCTAGACAAAGTTTTGGACAAAAACTTGGAAGTCTTGCACCTCCCCTTCTGGTACCTCAAATACAAATGTACCATATCGCCCCTTATAAACCGTGTAATATTATGAATATTACCAACGCGATCTTGCCAAATTCTGTATTATGTAAAGCTATAGCTAAACAAAGATTTGGACAAAAACTTGGAAGTCTGGCAACTTCCCTTCTGGTACCTCCCATACAAATGTACCATCCCGCCTAACTTAGAAATCGTGTAATAATATCAATATGCCAGACGCGATCTGGCATACATTTTGAATTAAGTAAACCTATAGCTAGACAAAGTTTTGGACAAAAACTTGGAAGTCTGGCAACTTTCCTTCTGGTACCTCCCATACAAATGTACCATCCCGCCTACCTTAGAAATCGTGTAATAATATCAATATTCCAGACGCGAAGACTGGAAGACTGGCTACTCCCCTTCTGGTACCTCCCATACAAATGTACCATCCCGCCTACCTTAGAAATCGTGTAATAACACCAATATGCCCAACGACATCTTGCCCAAATCTTGTATTTAGTAAACGTATAGTTAGACTAAGTTTTGGACAAAACTTGGCATTGTGGCAACTCCCCTTCTGGTACGTCCCATACAAATGTGCCATCTCGCCTAGTCTGGAAGTCTGGCAACTTCCGTTCTGGTACCTCCCATAAAATTTTCGAGAAAAAAACCCTGCTGTCTATTACAATACAATTTGTATACCCTCACCCTACGGGTAGGAGGGTATATGTCATTTGATACGGCTCAAAAGTGTAACACATAGAAATATTCACATTAGAACCCAAGTCTCTGTGAACCAAATTCGATTCATGACTTTCTGAATCGTTTGAGCCATGTCCGTCGGTACGTCCGCTGTCCTGCTGGTACGCACGATAACTTTCGAATGAGTTAAACAATCGCTTTGAAATTTGGCATTGGTTAATATTTTCCCAAAACTGCTTATGGGCTATGGCCACACCCCTTCGGGTACCTCCCATACAAATGTACCACAGGATTTTCACATTCCTGGCTATCACACTCTGTCCTCTTTTTTTTCTCACAGAGGTCTTGTGTTATACATACGTAATGGTGTTGTGTTCCAGAGTCAGCAACATTTGAACTCACAAAATCCAGAATTTAACTCCCTTTGGGTTAAGTTCAAGATTGGATCGCACACATTACATTTCGGGTTTCTTTACAGAAGCCCAAACTTGGAAAGGGAGGCTACCCTAAATGGCTTCGACGCCCTTTCCGACTCTATTTCTAAAGTCTTAGAAGATTATCCGGACAGTGAAATTGTAGTTGCTGGGAATTTCAATGTCCATAATAATTCTTGGCTTTCCCATTCGAGCCATACATCTCCGGAGGGCCAGTACGCTGAGCTTTTTGCTGCGCACAATGACTTGGCGCAATTAGTGAATGAACCAACGCACATTCCGCGTGTTGAAGGGCAACAACAAAATATTCTTGACCTTTTTTTAACCTCCCACCCTGAAAAGTACGAGGTTAACATTCTTGCACCTCTTGGTAACTCGGATCATTGCACTATTTCAGCATCCTTTTCGTTCTCCGATCTTCGTTCCACTTCTAAACCAGTCACGAAGCGGACAATGTACATATACGAAAAGGCACGTTGGGCCGAGCTCAACAATTTCTATCAGCAATTTAATTGGAAATTATGTTTCCTAGACAACAATGTCGATGCTGCTGCTGAAATGGTCGAGAAAATCATTCTTCTTGGCATAAACACATTTATTCCCTCGAAGACTACTTCGATTAAACCTTCAAAGAACTGTTGGTTTAATCAGACATGCAGGGAAGCTGTCAGATCCAAAGAGGAAGCATTCAGAAAATGGCGTTTAAATAAAAATACCACTTCTGAACTGCTACGCAAGCAGGCAAGATCAAATTGTGCCAGAGTACTTAGGCGCGAAAAACTTCTTCACGAACAGCGTCTTCGTGCAAAAGTTCTTTCTTCTCCCAGGGGAAGTAAGAGCTTTTGGTCATTCGTAAAAAGGGTAAGGAACAATTCTTCATCTTCTATTTCAACCCTCGTTAACGGTGACCAGATATTCACTGACCCGGTTGACAAAGCTAACCTTATGGCTGAAATTTTTGCAAAGAATTCATCTTTGCCAGACAGCAGTCAAACACTCCCCGTGATCGAGAACGTATCTAGTTCGATGCCTCAGATATTTTTTCGAACACGTGGCGTTAAAAGGGTTCTTACAGATCTCAATGTAAACAAAACTCCGGGCCCGGATGGCATTTCAGCACTTGTCCTATGTAAGTGCTCTTCGACGCTAGCTCGTCCATTGCGCAATCTTTTCAACTTGTCGTACCGTGCTGGTATTTACCCTTCACGTTGGTTGCCAATGTTCAGCCGATCCCCAAGAAAGGTGAGGCTACTAATCCTGCGAATTACCGTCCAATTGCAATATGTTCTGCGCTCTCGAAGGTTATGGAGAGCATGGTTAATCACCATCTTGTAAGGTATCTAGAGTCTAACGGCCTCCTGAATGATCGACAGTATGGCTTCCGTAGAAATCGATCTACTGGAGACCTGATGGCGTTCCTTACGGAGCGATGGAGTCGATCCATTCACCGCCTTGGTGAAAGTAAGGTCGTGGCTCTGGATATTTCCAAGGCGTTCGATAGGGTCTGGCACGGAGCACTCATATCAAAACTTATTGCATTTGGTGTCGGTAGTACCTTCTCTCGATTCATATCGAGTTTTCTCAGTTATCGCTCTATACTAGTTGTTATAGATGGGGTCTCATCCAACGAGCATAGGTTGACCGCAGGAGTGCCACAAGGCTCTGTCCTCTCTCCCTCTCTATTTCTTATTTTCATTGACGACCTGTTGGGGCAGACTGTGAACCCAATCTACTCCTTTGCGGATGACAGCAACCTCTGTCATTCGTACTTATTTGATCATCGGCCAGGTCCTCTGGAAGTCGAGGAAAAAAGGCGAACGATGAACGACTCACTTAACCGCGATTTGGCGACGATTTGTGAGTGGGGCCAAATGAACAGAGTAGATTTTAATGCACAAAAGACCCAGTGCTGTTTGTTGTCACACAAACGTTCCACTGATCCAGCATCGCCGTCAATATCTATGGGTGGTGTGGATATCGACGAATCAGACACTCTTGATGTTCTGGGCATGAAGATACAGGGTGATGCTCGCTGGGCTAGCCATATATTCGAAGTGTCGAAAGAAGCATTCAAGTGTTTAGGCTTTTTAAAGCGGTGCAAGAAATACTTCACCCCATCTGACCTCGTAAATATTTACACCACATACATCCGGCCTAAAATGGAATACAACTCGCATATATGGGCAGGGGCTCCATTAACATCTTTGAAGCTCCTGGACCGTGTACAGAGGAGAGCGGTGGTGTTGATAGGGGATGGTAGGGTATCCAGCTCTATTATCTCCCTACAGCATCGCCGAAATGTGGGTTGTGTATCGCTATTCTATAGATATTTTAATGGTATCTGTTCTGAAGATATCCGTCGTCTGGTCCCTGACGTTAGAACATTTAGCCGGAATACTCGGCTATCCAGGGTCTCTCATTCGTTCATTGTCAAATGGCCGGTTGACCGGACGACGCACTATAGAGAAAATTCGTTCTTCAGCCGGACTGTTCGTTTGTGGAATAATCTTCCTGCAAGTGTTTTTCCTGCCTGCTATGACATTACCAAATTCAAGGCCAACGTCAACAAACACTACTCCCTCTTTCCTTCCTCCAATACCCTTATTTCCCATCGCTAACACAGTGCATTGCATTTATAGGGGGCATCCCCTGAGTGTTAGTAAAAAAAAAAAAAAAAAAAAAAAAACTCCCCTTCTGGTACCTCCCATACAAATGTACCATTTCGCCTACCTTAGAAATCGTGTAATAACACCAAAATATTTAGTAAACGTATAGTTAGACTAAGTTTTGGACAAAAACTTGGAAGTCTGGCAACTCCCCTTCTGGTACCTCCCATACAAATGTACCATCCCGCCTACCATAGAAATCGTGTAATAACACCAATATGCCCAATGACATCTTGCCCAAATTTTGTATTTAGTAAACGTGTAGTTAGACTAAGTATTGGACAGAAACTTTTCAGTGTGGCAACTCCCCTTCTGGTACGTCCCATACAAATGTGCCATCTCGCCTAGTCTGGAAGTCAGGCAACTTCCGTTCTGGTACCTCCCATAAAATTTTCGAGAAACAACTCTGCTTTCTATTCGTCCTTTCTGTAAAAACGTGTAATACAATATTTATACCCTCACCATACGGGTAGGACGGGACAAAAACTTGGAAGTCTGGCAACTCCCCTTCTGGTACCTCCCATACAAATGTACCATCCCGCCTACCTTAGAAATCGTCTAATAATACCAATATGCCCATTGACATCTTGCCCAAATTTTGTAGTTAGTAAACGTATAGTTAGACTAAGTTTTGGACAAAAACTTGGAAGTCTGGCAACTCCCTTTCTGGTACCTCCCATACAAATGTACCATCCCGCCTACCATAGAAATCGTGTAATAACACCAATATGACCAATGACATCTTGCCCAAATTTTGTATTTAGTAAACGTATTGTTAGACAAAGTTTTGGACAAAAACTTGGCAGTGTGGCAACTCCCCTTCTGGTACGTCCCATACAAATGTGCCATCTCGCCTACCTTAGAAATCGTGTAATAACACCAATATGCCCAATGACATCTTGCCCAAATTTTGTATTTAGTAAACGTATAGTTAGACTAAGTATTGGACAGAAACTTGGCAGTGTGGCAACTCCCCTTCTGGTACGTCCCATTCAAATGTGCCATCTCGCCTAGTCTGGAAGTCAGGCAACTTCCGTTCTGGTACCTCCCATAAAACTTTCGAGAAACAACTCTGCTTTCTATTCGTCCTTTCTGTAAAAACGTGTAATACAATATTTATACCCTCACCATACGGGTAGGAGGGTATATATCATTTGATACGGCTCAAAAGTGTAACACATAGAAATATTCACATTAGAACCCGTCTCTTTGAACCAAATACGATTCATGACTTTCTGAATCGTTTGAGCCATGTCCGTCTGTCCTGCTGGTACGCACGATAACTTTCGAAAGAGTTAAATAATCGCTTTGAAACTTGGCATTGGTTAATATCTTCCCAAAACTGCTAATGGGATTTCATATGGGCTATGGCCACACCCCTTCGGTTACCTCCCATACAAATCATCTATTTCGCCCACTTTAGAAATCCTGTCATAATATCAATACGACAAACGCGATCTTGTCAAAATTCTGTATTTAGTAAATCTATAGCTAAACAAAGTTTTGGACAAAAACTTGGAAGTCTGGCAACTCCCCTTCTGGTACCTCCCATACAAATGTACCATCCCGCCTACCTTAGAAATCGTGTAATAACACCAATATGCCCAATGACATCTTGCCCAAATTTTGTATTTAGTAAACGTATAGTTAGACTAAGTTTTGGACAAAAACTTGGCAGTCTGGCAACTCCCCTTCTGGTACCTCCAATACAAATGTACCATCCCGCCTACCTTAGAAATCGTGTAATAACACCAATATGCGCAATGACATCTTGCCCAAATTTTGTATTTAGTAAACGTATAGCTAGACTAAGTTTAAAACAAAAACTTGGAAGTCTGGCTACTCCCCTTCTGGTACCTCCCATACAAATGTACCATCCCGCCTACCTTAGAAATCGTGTAATAACACCAATATGCCCAACGACATCTTGCCCAAATTTTGTATTTAGTAAACGTATAGTTAGACTAAGTTTTGGACAAAAACTTGGAAGTCTGACAACTCCCCTTCTGGTATCTCCCATACAAATGTACCATCCCGCCTACCGTAGAAATCGTGTAATAACACCAAAATATTTAGTAAACGTATAGTTAGACTAAGTTTTGGACAAAAACTTGGAAGTCTGGCAACTCCCCATCTGGTACCTCCCATACAAATGTACCATCCCGCCTACCTTAGAAATCGTGTAATAACACCAATATGCCAAATGACATCTTGCCCAAATTTTGTATTTAGTAAACGTATAGTTAGAATAAGTATTGGACAAAAACTTGGAAGTCTGACAACTCCCCTTCTGGTATCTCCCATACAAATGTACCATCCCGCCTACCGTAGAAATCGTGTAATAACACCAAAATATTTAGTAAACGTATAGCTAGACAAAATTTTGGACAAAAATTTGGAAGTCTGGCAACTACCTTTCTGGAACCTCCTATAAAATTTTCAAGAAACATCTCTGCTTTCTATTCGTCCTTTCTGTAAAAACGTGTAATACCATATGTATACCCTCACCCTACGGGTAGAGGTACGGCTCAAAAGTGTAACACATAGAAATATTCACATTAGAACCCAAGTCTCTTTGAAAGAAATTCGATTCATGACTTTCTGAATCGTTTGAGCCATGTCTGTCGGTACGTCCGCTGTCCTGCTGGTACGCACGATAACTTGCGAATGAGTTAAACAATCGCTTTGAAATTTGGCATTGGTTAATATTTCCCAAAACTGCTTATGGGCTATGGCCACACCCCTTCGGGTACCTCCCATACAAATGTACCATCCCGCTTTCCTGATAAATCGTGTAGTAATATCGATATGTCCAACACGATCTTGTCCAAATTTTGTATTTAGTAAAGGTATAACTGGACAAAGTTTTGGACAAAAACTTGGCAGTCTGGCATCTCCCCTTCTGGTACCTCCCATACAAATGTACCATCCCGCCTACCTTAGAAATCGTCTAATAACACCAATATGCCCAATGACATCTTGCCCAAATTTTGTATTTAGTAAACGTATAGTTAGACTAAGTTTTGGACAAAAACTTGGAAGTCTGACAACTCCCCTTCTGGTATCTCCCATACAAATGTACCATCCCGCCTACCGTAGAAATCGTGTAATAACACCAAAATATTTAGTAAACGTATAGTTAGACTAAGTTTTGGACAAAAACTTGGAAGTCTGGCAACTCCCCATCTGGTACCTCCCATACAAATGTACCATCCTTAGAAATCGTGTAATAACACCAATATGCCAAATGACATCTTGCCCAAATTTTGTATTTAGTAAACGTATAGTTAGAATAAGTATTGGACAGAAACTTGGCAGTGTGGCAACTCCCCTTCTGGTACGTCCCATACAAATGTGCCATCTCGCATAGTCTGGAAGTCAGGCAACTTCCTTTCTGGAACGTCCTTTACAATTTTCGAGAAACAACTCTGCTTTCTATTCGTCTTTTCCGTAAAAACGTGTAATACCATATGTATACCCTCACCCTACGGGTAGGTGGGTATATGTCATTTGATACGGCTCAAAAGTGTAACACATAGAAATATTCACATTAGAACCCAAGTCTCTTTGAACCAAATTCGATTCATGACTTTCTAAATCGTTTGAGCCATGTACGCCCGCTGTCCTGCTGGTACGCACGATAACTTTCGAAAGAGTTAAATAATCGCTTTGAAATTTGGCATTGGTTAATATCTTCCCAAAACTGCTTATGGGATTTCAGATGGGCTATGGCCACACCCCTTCGGTTACCTCCCATACAAATGTACCATCCCGCCTACCTTAGAACTCGTGTAATAACACCAATATGCCCAATGACATCTTCCCATGCTCGCTGGGCTAGCCATATATTCGAAGTGTCGAAAGAAGCATTCAAGTGTTTAGGCTTTTTAAAGCGGTGCAAGAAATACTTCACCCCATCTGACCTCGTAAATATTTACACCACATACATCCGGCCTAAAATGGAATACAACTCGCATATATGGGCAGGGGCTCCATTAACATCTTTGAAGCTCCTGGACCGTGTACAGAGCAGAGCGGTGGTGTTGATAGGGGATGGTAGGGTATCCAGCTCTATTATCTCCCTACAGCATCGCCGAAATGTGGGTTGTGTATCGCTATTCTATAGATATTTTAATGGTATCTGTTCTGAAGATATCCGTCGTCTGGTCCCTGACGTTAGAACATTTAGCCGGAATACTCGGCTATCCAGGGTCTCTCATCCGTTCATTGTCAAATGGCCGGTTGACCGGACGACGCACTATAGAGAAAATTCGTTCTTCAGCCGGACTGTTCGTTTGTGGAATAATCTTCCTGCAAGTGTTTTTCCTGCCTGCTATGACATTACCAAATTCAAGGCCAACGTCAACAAACACTACTCCCTCTTTCCTTCCTCCAATACCCTTATTTCCCATCGCTAACACAGTGCATTGCATTTATAGGGGGCATCCCCTGAGTGTTAGTAAAAAAAAAAAAAAAAAAAAAAAAAACTCCCCTTCTGGTACCTCCCATACAAATGTACCATTTCGCCTACCTTAGAAATCGTGTAATAACACCAAAATATTTAGTAAACGTATAGTTAGACTAAGTTTTGGACAAAAACTTGGAAGTCTGGCAACTCCCCTTCTGGTACCTCCCATACAAATGTACCATCCCGCCTACCTTAGAAATCGTGTAATAACACCAATATGCCCAATGACATCTTGCCCAAATTTTGTATTTAGTAAACGTATAGTTAGACTAAGTTTTGGACAAAAACATGGCAGTCTGGCAACTCCCCTTCTGGTACCTCCAATACAAATGTACCATCCCGCCTACCTTAGAAATCGTGTAATAACACCAATATGCGCAATGACATCTTGCCCAAATTTTGTATTTAGTAAACGTATAGCTAGACTAAGTTTAAAACAAAAACTTGGAAGTCTGGCTACTCCCCTTCTGGTACCTCCCATACAAATGTACCATCCCGCCTACCTTAGAAATCGTGTAATAACACCAATATGCCCAACGACATCTTGCCCAAATTTTGTATTTAGTAAACGTATAGTTAGACTAAGTTTTGGACAAAAACTTGGAAGTCTGACAACTCCCCTTCTGGTATCTCCCATACAAATGTACCATCCCGCCTACCGTAGAAATCGTGTAATAACACCAAAATATTTAGTAAACGTATAGTTAGACTAAGTTTTGGACAAAAACTTGGAAGTCTGGCAACTCCCCATCTGGTACCTCCCATACAAATGTACCATCCTTAGAAATCGTGTAATAACACCAATATGCCAAATGACATCTTGCCCAAATTTTGTATTTAGTAAACGTATAGTTAGAATAAGTATTGGACAAAAACTTGGAAGTCTGACAACTCCCCTTCTGGTATCTCCCATACAAATGTACCATCCCGCCTACCGTAGAAATCGTGTAATAACACCAAAATATTTAGTAAACGTATAGCTAGACAAAATTTTGGACAAAAATTTGGAAGTCTGGCAACTACCTTTCTGGAACCTCCTATAAAATTTTCAAGAAACAACTCTGCTTTCTATTCGTCCTTTCTGTAAAAACGTGTAATACCATATGTATACCCTCACCCTACGGGTAGAGGTACGGCTCAAAAGTGTAACACATAGAAATATTCACATTAGAACCCAAGTCTCTTTGAAAGAAATTCGATTCATGACTTTCTGAATCGTTTGAGCCATGTCTGTCGGTACGTCCGCTGTCCTGCTGGTACGCACGATAACTTGCGAATGAGTTAAACAATCGCTTTGAAATTTGGCATTGGTTAATATTTCCCAAAACTGCTTATGGGCTATGGCCACACCCCTTCGGGTACCTCCCATACAAATGTACCATCCCGCTTTCCTGATAAATCGTGTAGTAATATCGATATGTCCAACACGATCTTGTCCAAATTTTGTATTTAGTAAAGGTATAACTGGACAAAGTTTTGGACAAAATCTTGGCAGTCTGGCATCTCCCCTTCTGGTACCTCCCATACAAATGTAACATCCCGCCTACCTTAGAAATCGTCTAATAACACCAATATGCCCAATGACATCTTGCCCAAATTTTGTATTTAGTAAACGTATAGTTAGACTAAGTTTTGGACAAAAACTTGGAAGTCTGACAACTCCCCTTCTGGTATCTCCCATACAAATGTGCCATCTCGCCTACCTTAGAAATCGTGTAATAATATCAATATGCCAGACGCGATTTTGTCAAAATTCTGTATTTAGTAAATCTATAGCTAGACAAAATTTTGGACAAAAATTTGGAAGTCTGGCAACTACCTTTCTGGAACCTCCTATACAAATGTACCATCCTTAGAAATCGTGTAATAACACCAATATGCCAAATGACATCTTGCCCAAATTTTGTATTTAGTAAACGTATAGTTAGAATAAGTATTGGACAGAAACTTGGCAGTGTGGCAACTCCCCTTCTGGTACGTCCCATACAAATGTGCCATCTCGCATAGTCTGGAAGTCAGGCAACTTCCTTTCTGGAACGTCCTTTACAATTTTCGAGAAACAACTCTGCTTTCTATTCGTCTTTTCCGTAAAAACGTGTAATACCATATGTATACCCTCACCCTACGGGTAGGTGGGTATATGTCATTTGATACGGCTCAAAAGTGTAACACATAGAAATATTCACATTAGAACCCAAGTCTCTTTGAACCAAATTCGATTCATGACTTTCTAAATCGTTTGAGCCATGTACGCCCGCTGTCCTGCTGGTACGCACGATAACTTTCGAAAGAGTTAAATAATCGCTTTGAAATTTGGCATTGGTTAATATCTTCCCAAAACTGCTTATGGGATTTCATATGGGCTATGGCCACACCCCTTCGGTTACCTCCCATACAAATGTACCATCCCGCCTACCTTAGAACTCGTGTAATAACACCAATATGCCCAATGACATCTTCCCAAATTTTGTATTTAGTAAACGTATAGTTATACTAAGTTTTGGACAAAAACTTGGAAGTCTGGCTACTCCCCTTCTGGTACCTCCCATACAAATGTACCATCCCGCCTACCTTAGAAATCGTGTTATAACACCAATATGCCCAATGACATCTTGCCCAAATTTTGTATTTAGTAAACGTATAGTTAGACTAAGTTTTGGACAAAAATTTGGAAGTCTGGCAACCCCCCTTCTTGTACCTCCCATACAAATGTACCATCCCGCCTACCTTAGATATCGTGTAATAACACCAATATGCCCAATGACATCTTGCCCAAATTTTGTATTTAGTAAACGTATAGTTAGACTAAGTTTTGGACACAAACTTGGAAGTCTGGCAACTCCCCTTCTGGTACCTCCCATACAAATGTGCCATCTCGCCTACCTTAGAAATCGTGTAATAATATCAATATGCCAGACGCGATTTTGTCAAAATTCTGTATTTAGTAAATCTATAGCTAGACAAAATTTTGGACAAAAATTTGGAAGTCTGGCAACTACCTTTCTGGAACCTCCTATACAATTTTCAAGAAACAACTCTGCTTTCTATTCGTCCTTTCTGTAAAAACGTGTAATACCATATGTATACCCTCACCCTACGGGTAGGTGGGTATATGTCATTTGATACGGCTCAAAAGTGTAACACATAGAAATATTCACATAAGAACCCAAGTCTCTTTGAAAGAAATTCGATTCATGACTTTCTGAATCGTTTGAGCCATATCTGTCGGTACGTCCGCTGTCCTGCTGGTACGCACTATAACTTGCGAATGAGTTAAACAATCGCTTTGAAATTTGGCATTCGTTAATATTTTCCCAAAACTGCTTATGGGCTATGGCCACACCCCTTCGGGTACCTCCCATACAAATGTACCATCCCGCTTTCCTGATAAATCGTGTAGTAATATCGATATGTCCAACACGATCTTGTCCAAATTTTGTATTTAGTAAAGGTATAACTGGACAAAGTTTTGGAGAAAAACTTTGCAGTCTGGCAACTCCCCTTCTGGTACCTCCCATACAAATGTGCCATCCCGCCTACCTTAGAAATCGTCTAATAACACCAATATGCCCAATGACATCTTGCCCAAATTTTGTATTTAGTAAACGTATAGTTAGACTAAGTTTTGGACAAAAACTTGGAAGTCTGACAACTCCCCTTCTGGTATCTCCCATAAAAATGTACCATTCCGCCTACCTTAGAAATCGTGTAATAACACCAAAATATTTAGTAAACGTATAGTTAGACTAAGTTTTGGACAAAAACTTGGAAGTCTGGCAACTCCCCATCTGGTACCTCCCATACAAATGTACCATCCCGCCTACCTTAGAAATCGTGTAATAACACCAATATGGCAAATGACATCTTGCCCAAATTTTATATTTAGTAAACGTATAGTTAGAATAAGTATTGGTCAGAAACTTGGCAGTGTGGCAACTCCCCTTCTGGTACGTCCCATACAAATGTGCCATCTCGCATAGTCTGGAAGTCAGGCAACTTCCGTTCTGGTACCTCCCATAAAATTTTCGAGAAACAACTCTGCTTTCTATTCGTCCTTACTGTAAAAACGTGTAATACAATATTTATACCCTCACCATTCGGGTAGGAGGGTATATATCATTTGATACGGCTCAAAAGTGTAACACATAGAAATATTCACATTAGAACCCAAGTCTCTTTGAACCAAATTCGATTCATGACTTTCTAAATCGTTTGAGCCATCTACGCCCGCTGTCCTGCTGGTACGCACGATAACTTTCGAAAGAGTTAAATAATCGCTTTGAAATTTGGCATTGGTTAATATTTTCCCAAAACTGCTTATGGGCTATGGCCACACCCCTTCGGGTACCTCCCATACAAATGTACCATCCCGCCTTCCTGATAAATCGTGTAGTAATATCGATATGTCCAACACGATCTTGTCCAAATTTTGTATTTAGTAAAGGTATAACTGGACAAAAACTTGGCAGTCTGGCAACTCCCCTTCTGGTACCTCCAATACAAATGTACCATCCCGCCTACCTTAGAAATCGTGTAATAACACCAATATGCCCAATGACATCTTGCTAAAATTTCGTATTTAGTAAACGTATAGTTAGACTAAGTTTTGGACAAAAACTTGGAAGTCTGGCAACTCCCCTTCTGGTACCTCCCATACAAATGTACCATCCCGCCTATCTTAGAAATCGTGTAATAACACCAATATTCCCAATGACATCTTGCCCAAATTTTGTATTTAGTAAACGTATAGTTAGACTAAGATTTGGACAAAAACTTGGAAGTCTGGCAACTCCCCTTCTGGTACCTCCCATACAAATGTACCATCCCGCCTACCTTTGAAATCGTCTAATAACACCAATATGCCCAATGACATCTTGCCCAAAATTTTGTATTTAGTAAACGTATAGTTAGACTAAGTTTTGAACAAAAACTTGGAAGTCTGGCAACTCCCCTTCTGGTACCTCCCATACAAATGTACCATCCCGCCTACCTTTGAAATCGTCTAATAACACCAATATGCCCAATGACATCTTGCCCAAATTTTGTATTTAGTAAACGAATAGCTAGACTAAGTTTAGAACAAAAACTTGGCAGTCTGGCAACTCCCCTTCTGGTACCTCCAATACAAATGTACCATCCCGCCTACCTTAGAAATCGTCTAATAACACCAATATTCCCCATGAAATCTTGCCCAAATTTTGTAGTTAGTAAACGTATAGTTAGACTAAGTTTTGGACAAAAACTTGGAAGTCTGGCAACTCCCCTTCTTATACCTCCCATACAAATGTACCATCCCGCCTACCTTAGAAATCGTATAATAACACCAATATGCCCCATGACATCTTGCCCAAATTTTGTATTTAGTAAACGCATAGTTAGACTAAGTTTTGGACAAAAACTTGGAAGTCTGGCAACTCCCCTTCTGGTACCTCCCATACAAATGTACCATCCCGCCTACCTTTGAAATCGTCTAATAACACCAATATGCCCAATGACATCTTGCCCAAATTTTGTATTTAGTAAACGTATAGTTAGACTAAGTTTTCGACAAAAATTTGGAGGTCTGGCAACTCCCCTTCTGGTACCTCCCATACAAATGTGCCATCTCGCCTACCTTAGAAATCGTCTAATAACAATAATATGCCCAATGACATCTTGCCCAAATTTTGTATTTAGTAAACGTATAGTTAGACTAAGTTTTGGACAAAAATTTGGAGGTCTGGCAACTCCCCTTCTGGTACCTCCCATACAAATGTGCCATCTCGCCTACCTTAGAAATCGTGTAATAATATCAATATGCCAGACGCGATTTTGTCAAAATTCTGTATTTAGTAAATCTATAGCTAGACAAAATTTTGGACAAAAATTTGGAAGTCTGGCAACTTCCTTTCTGGAACCTCCTATACAATTTTCGAGAAACAACTCTGCTTTCTATTCGTCCTTTCTGTAAAAACGTGTAATACCATATGTATACCCTCACCCTACGGGTAGGAGGGTATATGTCATTTGATACGGCTCAAAAGTGTAATACATAGAAATATTCACATTAGAACCCAAGTCTCTTTGAAAGAAATTCGATTCATGACTTTCTGAATCGTTTGAGCCATGTCTGTCGGTACGTCCGCTGTCCTGCTGGTACGCACGATAACTTTCGAATGAGTTAAACAATCGCTTTGAAATTTGGCATTGGTTAATATTTTCCCAAAACTGCTTATGGGCTATGGCCACACCCCTTCGGGTACCTCCCATACAAATGTACCATCCCGCCTTCCTGATAAATCGTGTAGTAATATCGATATGTCCAACACGATCTTGTCCAAATTTTGTATTTAGTAAATCTATAGCTAGGCAAAGTTTTAGACAAAAACTTGGAAGTCTGGCAACTCCGCTTCTGCTACCTCCCATACAAATGTACCATCCCGCCTACCTTAGAAATCGTCTAATAACACCAATATGCCCAATGACATCTTGCCCAAATTTTGTATTTAGTAAACGTATAGTTAGACTAAGTTTTGGACAAAAACTTGGAAGTCCGGCAACTCCCCTTCTGGTACCTCCCATACAAATGTACCTTCCCGCCTACCTTTGAAATCGTCTAATAACACCAATATGCCCCATGACATCTTGCACAAATTTTGTATTTAGTAAGCGTATAGTTAGACTAAGTTTTGAACAAAAACTTGGAAGTCTGGCAACTCCCCTTCTGGTACCTCCCATACAAATGTACCATCCCGCCTACCTTTGAAATCGTCTAATAACACCAATATGCCCAATGACATCTTGCCCAAATTTTGTATTTAGTAAACGTATAGTTAGACTAAGTTTTGAACAAAAACTTGGAAGTCTGGCAACTCCCCTTCTGGTACCTCCCATACAAATGTACCATCCCGCCTACCTTAGAAATCGTGCAATAACACCAATATGCCCAATGACATCTTGCCCAAATTTTGTATTTAGTAAACGTATAGTTAGACTAAGTTTTGGACAAAAACTTGGAAGTCTGGCTACTCCCGTTCTGGTACCTCCCATACAAATGTACCATCCCGCCTACATTAGAAATCGTGTAATAACACCAATATGCCCAATGACATCTTGCCCAAATTTTGTATTTAGTAAACGTATAGTTAGACTAAGTTTTGGACAAAAATTTGGATGTCTGGCTACTCCCCTTCTGGTACCTCCCATACAAATGTACCATCCCGCCTATCTTAGAAATCGTGTAATAACACCAATATGCCCAATGACATCTTGCCCAAATTTTCTATTTAGTGAACGTATAGTTAGACTAAGTTTTGGACAAAAACTTGGAAGTCTGGCAACTCCCCTTCTGGTACCTCCCATACAAATGTGCCATCTCGCCTACCTTAGAAATCATGTAATAATATCAATATGCCAGACGCGATTTTGTCAAAATTCTGTATTTAGTAAATCTATAGCTAGACAAAATTTTGGACAAAAATTTGGAAGTCTGGCAACTTCCTTTCTGGAACCTCCTATACAATTTTCGAGAAACAACTCTGCTTTCTATTCGTCCTTTCTGTAAAAACGTGTAATACCATATGTATACCCTCACCCTACGGGTAGGAGGGTATATGTCATTTGATACGGCTCAAAAGTGTAACACATAGAAATATTCACATTAGAACCCAAGTCTCTTTGAAAGAAATTCGATTCATGACTTTCTGAATCGTGTGAGCCATGTCTGTCGGTACGTCCGCTGTCCTGCTGGTACGCACGATAACTTTCGAATGAGTTAAACAATCGCTTTGAAATTTGGCATTGGTTAATATTTTCCCAAAACTGCTTATGGGCTATGGCCACACCCCTTCGGGTACCTCCCATACAAATGTACCATCCCGCCTTCCTGATAAATCGTGTAGTAATATCGATATGTCCAACACGATCTTGTCCAAATTTTGTATTTAGTAAATCTATAGCTAGGCAAAGTTTTAGACAAAAACTTGGAAGTCTGGCAACTCCGCTTCTGCTACCTCCCATACAAATGTACCATCCCGCCTACCTTAGAAATCGTCTAATAACACCAATATGCCCAATGACATCTTGCCCAAATTTTGTATTTAGTAAACGTATAGTTAGACTAAGTTTTGGACAAAAACTTGGAGGTCTGGCAACTCCCCTTCTGGTACCTCCCATACAAATGTGCCATCTCGCCTACCTTAGAAATCGTCTAATAACAATAATATGCCCAATGACATCTTGCCCAAATTTTGTATTTAGTAAACGTATAGTTAGACTAAGTTTTGGACAAAAATTTGGAGGTCTGGCAACTCCCCTTCTGGTACCTCCCATACAAATGTGCCATCTCGCCTACCTTAGAAATCGTGTAATAATATCAATATGCCAGACGCGATTTTGTCAAAATTCTGTATTTAGTAAATCTATAGCTAGACAAAATTTTGGACAAAAATTTGGAAGTCTGGCAACTTCCTTTCTGGAACCTCCTATACAATTTTCGAGAAACAACTCTGCTTTCTATTCGTCCTTTCTGTAAAAACGTGTAATACCATATGTATACCCTCACCCTACGGGTAGGAGGGTATATGTCATTTGATACGGCTCAAAAGTGTAATACATAGAAATATTCACATTAGAACCCAAGTCTCTTTGAAAGAAATTCGATTCATGACTTTCTGAATCGTTTGAGCCATGTCTGTCGGTACGTCCGCTGTCCTGCTGGTACGCACGATAACTTTCGAATGAGTTAAACAATCGCTTTGAAATTTGGCATTGGTTAATATTTTCCCAAAACTGCTTATGGGCTATGGCCACACCCCTTCGGGTACCTCCCATACAAATGTACCATCCCGCCTTCCTGATAAATCGTGTAGTAATATCGATATGTCCAACACGATCTTGTCCAAATTTTGTATTTAGTAAATCTAGAGCTAGGCAAAGTTTTAGACAAAAACTTGGAAGTCTGGCAACTCCGCTTCTGCTACCTCCCATACAAATGTACCATCCCGCCTACCTTAGAAATCGTCTAATAACACCAATATGCCCAATGACATCTTGCCCAAATTTTGTATTTAGTAAACGTATAGTTAGACTAAGTTTTGGACAAAAACTTGGAAGTCCGGCAACTCCCCTTCTGGTACCTCCCATACAAATGTACCTTCCCGCCTACATTAGAAATCGTGTAATAACACCAATATGCCCAATGACATCTTGCCCAAATTTTGTATTTAGCAAACGTATGGTTAGACTAAGTTTTGGACAAAAACTTGGAAGTCTGGCTACTCCCCTTCTGGTACCTCCCATACAAATGTACCATCCCGCCTACCTTAGAAATCGTGAAATAACACCAATATGCCCAATGACATCTTGCCCAAATTTTGTATTTAGTAAACGTATAGTTAGACTAAGTTTTGGACAAAAACTTGGAAGTCTGGCAACTCCCCTTCTGGTACCTCCCATACAAATGTACCATCCCGCCTACCTTAGAAATCGTCTAATAACACCAATATGCCCAATGACATCTTGCCCAAATTTTGTATTTAGTAAACGTATAGTTAGACTAAGTTTTGGACAAAAACTTGGAGGTCTGGCAACTCCCCTTCTGGTACCTCCCATACAAATGTGCCATCTCGCCTACCTTAGAAATCGTCTAATAACAATAATATGCCCAATGACATCTTGCCCAAATTTTGTATTTAGTAAACGTATAGTTAGACTAAGTTTTGGACAAAAATTTGGAGGTCTGGCAACTCCCCTTCTGGTACCTCCCATACAAATGTGCCATCTCGCCTACCTTAGAAATCGTGTAATAATATCAATATGCCAGACGCGATTTTGTCAAAATTCTGTATTTAGTAAATCTATAGCTAGACAAAATTTTGGACAAAAATTTGGAAGTGTGGCAACTTCCTTTCTGGAACCTCCTATACAATTTTCGAGAAACAACTCTGCTTTCTATTCGTCCTTTCTGTAAAAACGTGTAATACCATATGTATACCCTCACCCTACGGGTAGGAGGGTATATGTCATTTGATACGGCTCAAAAGTGTAATACATAGAAATATTCACATTAGAACCCAAGTCTCTTTGAAAGAAATTCGATTCATGACTTTCTGAATCGTTTGAGCCATGTCTGTCGGTACGTCCGCTGTCCTGCTGGTACGCACGATAACTTTCGAATGAGTTAAACAATCGCTTTGAAATTTGGCATTGGTTAATATTTTCCCAAAACTGCTTATGGGCTATGGCCACACCCCTTCGGGTACCTCCCATACAAATGTACCATCCCGCCTTCCTGATAAATCGTGTAGTAATATCGATATGTCCAACACGATCTCGTCCAAATTTTGTATTTAGTAAAGTTATAATAGGACAACGTTTTGGACAAACACTTGGCAGTGTGGCAACTCCCCTTCTGGTACCTCCCATACAAATGTACGATCCCGCCTACCTTAGAAATCGTGTAATAACACCAATATGCCCAATGACATCTTGCCCAAATTTTGTATTTAGTAAAGTTATAATAGGACAAAGTTTTGGACAAACACTTGGCAGTGTGGCAACTCCCCTTCTGGTACCTCCCATACAAATGTACGATCCCGCCTACCTTAGAAATCGTGTAATAACACCAATATGCCCAATGACATCTTGCCCAAATTTTGTATTTAGTAAACGTATAGTTAGACTAAGTATTGGACAGAAACTTGGCAGTGTGGCAACTCCCCTTCTGGTACGTCACATACAAATGTGCCATATCGCCTACCTTAGAAATCGTGTAATAACACCAATATGCCCAATGACATCTTGCCCAAATTTTGTATTTAGTAAACGTATAGTTAGATTAAGTTTTGAACAAAAACTTGGAAGTCTGGCAACTCCCCTTCTGGTACCTCCCATACAAATGTACCATCCCGCCTACCTTAGAAATCGTGAAATAACACCAATATGCCCAATGACATCTTGCCCAAATTTTGTATTTAGTAAACGTATAGTTAGACTAAGTTTTGGACAAAAACTTGGAAGTCTGGCAACTCCCCTTCTGGTACGTCACATACAAATGTGCCATCTCGCCTACCTTAGAAATCGTGTAATAACACCAATATGCCCACTGACATCTTGCCCAAATTTTGTATTTAGTAAACGTATAGTTAGACTAAGTTTTGGACAACAACTTGGAAGTCTGGCAACTCCGCTTCTGGTACCTCCCATACAAATGTACCATCCCGCCTACCTTTGAAATCGTCTAATAACACCAATATGCCCAATGACATCTTGCCCAAATTTTGTATTTAGTAAACGTATAGTTAGACTAAGTATTGGACAGAAACTTGGCAGTGTGGCAACTCCCCTTCTGGTACGTCACATACAAATGTGCCATCTCGCCTACCTTAGAAATCGTGTAATAACACCAATATGCCCACTGACATCTTGCCCAAATTTTGTATTTAGTAAACGTATTGTTAGACTAAGTTTTGAACAAAAACTTGGAAGTCTGGACACTCCCCTTCTGGTACCTCCCATACAAATGTACCATCCCGCCTACCTTAGAAATCGTGTAATAACACCAATATGCCCAATGACATCTTGCCCAAATTTTGTATTTAGTAAACGTATAGTTAGACTAAGTTTTGGACAAAAACTTGGAAGTCTGGCAACTCCCGTTCTGGTACCTCCCATACAAATGTACCATCCCGCCTACATTAGAAATCGTGTAATAACACCAATATGCCCAATGACATCTTGCCCAAATTTTGGATTTAGTAAACGTATGGTTAGACTAAGTTTTGAACAAAAACTTGGAAGTCTGGCAACTCCCCTTCTGGTACCTCCCATACAAATGTACCATCCCGCCTACCTTAGAAATCGTGTAATAACACCAATATGCCCAATGACATCTTGCCCAAATTTTGTATTTAGTAAACGTATAGTTAGACTAAGTTTTGGACAAAAACTTGGAAGTCTGGCTACTCCCCTTCTGGTACCTCCCATACAAATGTACCATCCCGCCTACCTTAGAAATCGTGTAATAACACCAATATGCCCAATGACATCTTGCCCAAATTTTGTATTTAGTAAACGTATAGTGAGACTAAGTTTTGAACAAAAACTTGGAAGTCTGGCAACTCCCCTTCTGGTACCTCCCATACAAATGTACCATCCCGCCTACCTTAGAAATCGTGTAATAACACCAATATGCCCAACGCGATCTTGCCCAAATTTTGTATTTAGTAAACGTATAGTTAGACTAAGTTTTGAACAAAAACGTGGCAGTGTGGCAACTCCCCTTCTGGTACCTCCCATACAAATGTACCATCCCGCCTACCTTAGAAATCGTGTAATAACACCAATATGCCCAATGACATCTTGCCCAAATTTTGTATTTAGTAAACGTATAGTTAGACTAAGTTTTGAACAAAAACTTGGAAGTCTGGCAACTCCCCTTCTGGTACCTCCCATACAAATGTACCATACCGCCTACCTTAGAAATCGTGTAATAACACCAATATGCCCAATGACATCTTGCCCAAATTTTGTATTTAGTAAACGTATAGTTAGACTAAGTTTTGGACAAAAACTTGGAAGTCTGGCTACTCCCCTTCTGGTACCTCCCCTTCTTATACCTCCCATACAAATGTACCATCCCGCCTACCTTAGAAATCGTCTAATAACACCAATATGCCCAATGACATCTTGCCCAAATTTTGTATTTAGTGAACGTATAGTTAGACTACGTTTTGGACAAAAACTTGGAAGTCTGGCAACTCCCCTTCTGGTACCTCCCATACAAATGTACCATCCCGCCTACCTTTGAAATCGTCTAATAACACCAATATGCCCAATGAAATCTTGCCCAAATTTTGTATTTAGTAAACGTATAGTTAGACTAAGTTTTGAACAAAAACTTGGAAGTCTGGCAACTCCCCTTCTGGTACCTCCCATACAAATGTACCATCCCGCCTACCTTTGAAATCGTCTAATAACACCAATATGCCCAATGACATCTTGCCCAAATTTTGTATTTAGTAAACGTATAGTTAGACTAAGTTTTGAACAAAAACTTGGAAGTCTGGCAACTCCCCTTCTGGTACCTCCCATACAAATGTACCATCCCGCCTACCTTAGAAATCGTGTAATAACACCAATATGCCCAATGACATCTTGCCCAAATTTTGTATTTAGTAAACGTATAGTTAGACTAAGTATTGGAAAGAAACTTGGCAGTGTGGCAACTCCCCTTCTGGTACGTCACATACAAATGTGCCATATCGCCTACCTTAGAAATCGTGAAATAACACCAATATGCCCAATGACATCTTGCCCAAATTTTGTATTTAGTAAACGTATAGTTAGACTAAGTTTTGGACAACAACTTGGAAGTCTGGCAACTCCGCTTCTGGTACCTCCCATACAAATGTACCATCCCGCCTACCTTTGAAATCGTCTAATAACACCAATATGCCCAATGACATCTTGCATAAATTTTGTATTTAGTAAACGTATAGTTAGACTAAGCATTGGACAGAAACTTGGCAGTGTGGCAACTCCCCTTCTGGTACGTCACATACAAATGTGCCATCTCGCCTACCTTAGAAATCGTGTAATAACACCAATATGCCCACTGACATCTTGCCCAAATTTTGTATTTAGTAAACGTATAGTTAGGCTAAGTTTTGGACAACAACTTGGAAGTCTGGCAACTCCGCTTCTGGTACCTCCCATACAAATGTACCATCCCGCCTACCTTTGAAATCGTCTAATAACACCAATATGCCCAATGACATCTTGCCCAAATTTTGTATTTAGTAAACGTATAGTTAGACTAAGTATTGGACAGAAACTTGGCAGTGTAGACTAAGTTTTGGACAAAAACTTGGAAGTCTGGCAACTCCCCTTCTGGTACCTCCCATACAAATGTACCATCCCGCCTACCTTTGAAATCGTCTAATAACACCAATATGCCCAATGAAATCTTGCCCAAATTTTGTATTTAGTTTTGAACAAAAACTTGGAAGTCTGGCAACTCCCCTTCTGGTACCTCCCATAAAAATGTACCATCCCGCCTACCTTAGAAATCGTGAAATAACACCAATATGCCCAATGACATCTTGCCCAAATTTTGTATTTAGTAAACGTATAGTTAGACTAAGTTTTGGACAACAACTTGGAAGTCTGGCAACTCCGCTTCTGGTACCTCCCATACAAATGTACCATCCCGCCTACCTTTGAAATCGTCTAATAACACCAATATGCCCAATGACATCTTGCCCAAATTTTGTATTTAGTAAACGTATAGTTAGACTAAGTATTGGACAGAAACTTGGCAGTGTGGCAACTCCCCTTCTGGTACGTCACATACAAATGTGCCATCTCGCCTACCTTAGAAATCGTGTAATAACACCAATATGCCCAATGACATCTTGCCCAAATTTTGTATTTAGTAAACGTATAGTTAGACTAAGTTTTGAACAAAAACTTGGAAGTCTGGACACTCCCCTTCTGGTACCTCCCATACAAATGTACCATCCCGCCTACCTTAGAAATCGTGTAATAACACCAATATGCCCAATGACATCTTGCCCAAATTTTGTATTTAGTAAACGTATAGTTAGACTATGTTTTGGACAAAAACTTGGAAGTCTGGCTACTCCCCTTCTGGTACCTCCCATACAAATGTACCATCCCGCCTACATTAGAAATCGTGTAATAACACCAATATGCCCAATGACATCTTGCCCAAATTTTGTATTTAGTAAACGTATAGTTAGACTAAGCTTTGGACAAAAACTTGGAAGTCTGGCTACTCCCCTTCTGGTACCTCCCATACCAATGTACCATCCCGCCTACATTAGAAATAGTGTAATAACACCAATATGCCCAACGCGATCTTGCCCACATTCCGTATTTAGTAAAGTTATAATAGGACAAAGTTTTGGACAAAAACTTGGCAGTCTGGCAACTCCCCTTCTGGTACCTCCCATACAAATGTACCATCCCGCCTACCTTAGAAATCGTGTAATAACACCAATATGCCCAACGCGATCTTGCCCAAATTTTGTATTTAGTAAACGTATAGTTAGACTAAGTTTTGAACAAAAACTTGGAAGTCTGGCAACTCCCCTTCTGGTACCTCCCATACAAATGTACCATACCGCCTACCTTAGAAATCGTGTAATAACACCAATATGCCCAAAGACATCTTGCCCAAATTTTGTATTTAGTAAACGTATAGTTAGACTAAGTTTTGAACAAAAACTTGGAAGTCTGGCAACTCCCCCTCTGGTACCTCCCATACAAATGTACCATCCCGCCTACCTTTGAAATCGTCTAATAACACCAATATGCCCAATGAAATCTTGCCCAAATTTTGTATTTAGTAAACGTATAGTTAGACTAAGTTTTGAACAAAAACTTGGAAGTCTGGCAACTCCCCTTCTGGTACCTCCCATACAAATGTACCATCCCGCCTACCTTAGAAATCGTGTAATAACACCAATATGCCCAATGACATCTTTCCCAAATTTTGTATTTAGTAAACGTATAGTTAGACTAAGTAGTGGACAGAAACTTGGCAGTGTGGCAACTCCCCTTCTGGTACGTCACATACAAATGTGCCATATCGCCTACCATAGAAATCGTGTAATAACACCAATATGCCCAATGACATCTTGCCCAAATTTTGTATTTAGTAAACGTATAGTTAGACTAAGTATTGGACAGAAACTTGGCAGTGTGGCAACTCCCCTTCTGGTACGTCACATACAAATGTGCCATCTCGCCTACCTTAGAAATCGTGTAATAACACCAATATGCCCACTGACATCTTGCCCAAATTTTGTATTTAGTAAACGTATAGTTAGACTAAGTTTTGAACAAAAACTTGGAAGTCTGGCAACTCCCCTTCTGGTACCTCCCATACAAATGTACCATCCCGCCTACCTTAGAAATCGTGTAATAACACCAATATGCCCAATGACATCTTGCCCAAATTTTGTATTTAGTAAACTTATAATAGGACAAAGTTTTGGACAAAAACTTGGCAGTGTGGCAACTCCCCTTCTGGTACCTCCCATACAAATGTACCATCCCGCCTACCTTAGAAATCGTGTAATAACACCAATATGCCCAACGCGATCTTGCCCAAATTTTGTATTTAGTAAACGTATGGTTAGACTAAGTTTTGGACAAAAACTTGGAAGTCTGGCAACTCCCCTTCTGGTACCTCCCATACAAATGTACCATCCCGCCTACATTAGAAATCGTGTAATAACACCAATATGCCCAATGACATCTTGCCCAAATTTTGTATTTAGCAAACGTATGGTTAGACTAAGTTTTGGACAAAAACTTGGAAGTCTGGCTACTCCCCTTCTGGTACCTCCCATACAAATGTACCATCCCGCCTACATTAGAAATCGTGTAATAACACCAATATGCCCAATGACATCTTGCCCAAATTTTGTATTTAGTAAACGTATGGTTAGACTAAGTTTTGGACAAAAACTTGGAAGTCTGGCTACTCCCCTTCTGGTACCTCCCATACAAATGTACCATCCCGCCTACATTAGAAATAGTGTAATAACACCAATATGCCCAACGCGATCTTGCCCACATTCCGTATTTAGTAAACTTATAATAGGACAAAGTTTTGGACAAAAACTTGGCAGTGTGGCAACTCCCCTTCTGGTACCTCCCATACAAATGTACCATCCCGCCTACCTTAGAAATCGTGTAATAACACCAATATGCCCAACGCGATCTTGCCCAAATTTTGTATTTAGTAAACGTATAGTTAGACTAAGTTTTGAACAAAAACTTGGATGTCTGGCAACTCCCCTTCTGGTACCTCCCATACAAATGTACCATCCCGCCTACCTTAGAAATCGTGTAATAACACCAATATGCCCAATGACATCTTGCCCAAATTTTGTATTTAGTAAACGTATAGTTAGACTAAGTATTGGACAGAAACGTGGCAGTGTGGCAACTCCCCTTCTGGTACCTCCCATACAAATGTACCATCCCGCCTACCTTAGAAATCGTGTAATAACACCAATATGCCCAATGACATCTTGCCCAAATTTTGTATTTAGTAAACGTATAGTTAGACTAAGTATTGGACAGAAACTTGGCAGTGTGGCAACTCCCCTTCTGGTACGTCACATACAAATGTGCCATATCGCCTACCTTAGAAATCGTGTAATAACACCAATATGCCCAATGACATCTTGCCCAAATTTTGTATTTAGTAAACGTATAGTTAGACTAAGTTTTGAACAAAAACTTGGAAGTCTGGCAACTCCCCTTCTGGTACCTCCCATACAAATGTACCATCCCGCCTACCTTAGAAATCGTGTAATAACACCAATATGCCCAATGACATCTTTCCCAAATTTTGTATTTAGTAAACGTATAGTTAGACTAAGTAGTGGACAGAAACTTGGCAGTGTGGCAACTCCCCTTCTGGTACGTCACATACAAATGTGCCATATCGCCTACCTTAGAAATCGTGTAATAACACCAATATGCCCAATGACATCTTGCCCAAATTTTGTATTTAGTAAACGTATAGTTAGACTAAGTATTGGACAGAAACTTGGCAGTGTGGCAACTCCCCTTCTGGTACGTCACATACAAATGTGCCATCTCGCCTACCTTAGAAATCGTGTAATAACACCAATATGCCCACTGACATCTTGCCCAAATTTTGTATTTAGTAAACGTATAGTTAGACTAAGTTTTGAACAAAAACTTGGAAGTCTGGCAACTCCCCTTCTGGTACCTCCCATACAAATGTACCATCCCGCCTACCTTAGAAATCGTGTAATAACACCAATATGCCCAATGACATCTTGCCCAAATTTTGTATGTAGTAAACTTATAATAGGACAAAGTTTTGGACAAAAACTTGGCAGTGTGGCAACTCGCCTTCTGGTACCTCCCATACAAATGTACCATCCCGCCTACCTTAGAAATCGTGTAATAACACCAATATGCCCAACGCGATCTTGCCCAAATTTTGTATTTAGTAAACGTATAGTTAGACTAAGTTTTGGACAAAAACTTGGAAGTCTGGCAACTCCCCTTCTGGTCCTCCCATACAAATGTACCATCCCGCCTACATAAGAAATCGTGTACTAACACCAATATGCCCAATGACATCTTGCCCAAATTTTGTATTTAGCAAACGTATGGTTAGACTAAGTTTTGGACAAAAACTTGGAAGTCTGGCTACTCCCCTTCTGGTACCTCCCATACAAATGTACCATCCCGCCTACATTAGAAATCGTGTAATAACACCAATATGCCCAATGACATCTTGCCCAAATTTTGTATTTAGTAAACGTATGGTTAGACTAAGTTTTGGACAAAAACTTGGAAGTCTGGCTACTCCCCTTCTGGTACCTCCCATACAAATGTACCATCCCGCCTACATTAGAAATAGTGTAATAACACCAATATGCCCAACGCGATCTTGCCCACATTCCGTATTTAGTAAACTTATAATAGGACAAAGTTTTGGACAAAAACTTGGCAGTGTGGCAACTCCCCTTCTGGTACCTCCCATACAAATGTACCATCCCGCCTACCTTAGAAATCGTGTAATAACACCAATATGCCCAACGCGATCTTGCCCAAATTTTGTATTTAGTAAACGTATAGTTAGACTAAGTTTTGAACAAAAACTTGGAAGTCTGGCAACTCCCCTTCTGGTACCTCCCATACAAATGTACCATCCCGCCTACCTTAGAAATCGTGTAATAACACCAATATGCCCAATGACATCTTGCCCAAATTTTGTATTTAGTAAACGTATAGTTAGACTAAGTATTGGACAGAAACGTGGCAGTGTGGCAACTCCCCTTCTGGTACCTCCCATACAAATGTACCATCCCGCCTACCTTAGAAATCGTGTAATAACACCAATATGCCCAATGACATCTTGCCCAAATTTTGTATTTAGTAAACGTATAGTTAGACTAAGTTTTGAACAAAAACTTGGAAGTCTGGCAACTCCCCTTCTGGTACCTCCCATACAAATGTACCATATCGCCTACCTTAGAAATCGTGTAATAACACCAATATGCCCAATGACATCTTGCCCAAATTTTGTATTTAGTAAACGTATAGTTAGACTAAGTTTTGGACAAAAACTTGGAAGTCTGGCTACTCCCCTTCTGGTACCTCCCATACAAATGTACCATCCCGCCTACCTTAGAAATCGTGTAATAACACCAATATGCCCAATGAAATCTTGCCCAAATTTTGTATTTAGTAAACGTATAGTTAGACTAAGTTTTGAACAAAAACTTGGAAGTCTGGCAACTCTCCTTCTGGTACCTCCCATACAAATGTACCATCCCGCCTACCTTAGAAATCGTGTAATAACACCAATATGCCCAATGACATCTTGCCCAAATTTTGTATTTAGTAAACGTATAGTTAGACTAAGTATTGAACAGAAACGTGGCAGTGTGGCAACTCCCCTTCTGGTACCTCCCATACAAATGAACCATCCCGCCTACCTTAGAAATCGTGTAATAACACCAATATGCCCAATGACATCTTGCCCAAATTTTGTATTTAGTAAACGTATAGTTAGACTAAGGTTTGGACAAAAAATTGGAAGTCTGGCTACTCCCCTTCTGGTACCTCCCATACAAATGTACCATCCCGCCTACCTTAGAAATCGTGTAATAACACCAATATGCCCAATGACATCTTGCCCAAATTTTGTATTTTGTAAACGTATAGTTAGACTAAGTATTGGACAGAAACGTGGCAGTGTGGCAGCTCCCCTTCTGGTACCTCCCATACAAATGTACCATCCCGCCTACCTTAGAAATCGTGTAATAACACCAATATGCCCAATGACATCTTGCCCAAATTTTGTATTTAGTAAACGTATAGTTAGACTAAGTTTTGAACAAAAACTTGGAAGTCTGACAACTCCCCTTCTGGTACCTCCCATACAAATGTACCATACCGCCTACCTTAGAAATCGTGTAATAACACCAATATGCCCAATGACATCTTGCCCAAATTTTGTATTTAGTAAACGTATAGTTAGACTAAGTTTTGAGCAAAAACTTGGAAGTCTGGCAACTCCCCTTCTGGTACCTCCCATACAAATGTACCATCCCGCCTACCTTTGAAATCGTCTAATAACACCAATATGCCCAATGAAATCTTGCCCAAATTTTGTATTTAGTAAACGTATAGTTAGACTAAGTTTTGAACAAAAACTTGGAAGTCTGGCAACTCCCCTTCTGGTACCTCCCATACAAATGTACCATCCCGCCTACCTTAGAAATCGTGTAATAACACCAATATGCCCAATGACATCTTGCCCCAAATTTTGTATTTAGTAAACGTATAGTTAGACTAAGTTTTGAACAAAAACTTGGAAGTCTGGCAACTCCCCTTCTGGTATCTCCCATACAAATGTGCCATCTCGCCTACCTTAGAAATCGTGTAATAACACCAATATGCCCAACGCGATCTTGCCCACATTCCGTATTTAGTAAAGTTATAATAGGACAAAGTTTTGGACAAACACTTGGCAGTGTGGCAACTCCCCTTCTGGTACCTCCCATACAAATGTACCATCCCGCCTACCTTAGAAATCGTGTAATAACACCAATATGCCCAATGACATCTTGCCCAAATTTTGTATTTAGTAAACGTATAGTTAGACTAAGTATTGGACAGAAACTTGGCAGTGTGGCAACACCCCTTTTGTTACGTCACATACAAATGTGCCATATCGCCTACCTTAGAAATCGTGTAATAACACCAATATGCCCAATGACATCTTGCCCAAATTTTGTATTTAGTAAACGTATAGTTAGACTAAGTTTTGAACAAAAACTTGGAAGTCTGGCAACTCCCCTTCTGGTACCTCCCATACAAATGTACCATCCCGCCTACCTTAGAAATCGTGAAATAACACCAATATGCCCAATGACATCTTGCCCAAATTTTGTATTTAGTAAACGTATAGTTAGACTAAGTTTTGGACAACAACTTGGAAGTCTGGCAACTCCGCTTCTGGTACCTCCCATACAAATGTACCATCCCGCCTACCTTTGAAATCGTCTAATAACACCAATATGCCCAATGACATCTTGCCCAAATTTTGTATTTAGTAAACGTATAGTTAGACTAAGTATTGGACAGAAACTTGGCAGTGTGGCAACTCCCCTTCTGGTACGTCACATACAAATGTGCCATCTCGCCTACCTTAGAAATCGTGTAATAACACCAATATGCCCACTGACATCTTGCCCAAATTTTGTATTTAGTAAACGTATAGTTAGACTAAGTTTTGAACAAAAACTTGGAAGTCTGGCAACTCCCCTTCTGGTACCTCCCATACAAATGTACCATCCCGCCTACCTTAGAAATCGTGAAATAACACCAATATGCCCAATGACATCTTGCCCAAATTTTGTATTTAGTAAACGTATAGTTAGACTAAGTTTTGGGCAACAACTTGGAAGTCTGGCAACTCCGCTTCTGGTACCTCCCATACAAATGTACCATCCCGCCTACATTAGAAATCGTGTAATAACACCAATATGCCCAATGACATCTTGCCCAAATTTTGTATTTAGTAAACGTATGGTTAGACTAAGTTTTGAACAAAAACTTGGAAGTCTGGCAACTCCCCTTCTGGTACCTCCCATACAAATGTACCATCCCGCCTACCTTAGAAATCGTGTAATAACACCAATATGCCCAATGACATCTTGCCCAAATTTTGTATTTAGTAAACGTATAGTTAGACTAAGTTTTGGACAAAAACTTGGAAGTCTGGCTACTCCCCTTCTGGTACCTCCCATACAAATGTACCATCCCGCCAAATTTTGTATTTAGTAAACGTATAGTTAGACTAAGTTTTGGACAAAAACTTGGAAGTCTGGCTACTCCCCTTCTGGTACCTCCCATACAAATGTACCATCCCGCCTACATTAGAAATAGTGTAATAACACCAATATGCCCAACGCGATCTTGCCCACATTCCGTATTTAGTAAAGTTATAATAGTACAAAGTTTTTGACAAAAACTTGGCAGTGTGGCAACTCCCCTTCTGGTACCTCCCATACAAATGTACCATCCCGCCTACCTTAGAAATCGTGTAATAACACCAATATGCCCAACGCGATCTTGCCCAAATTTTGTATTTAGTAAACCTATAGTTAGACTAAGTTTTGAACAAAAACTTGGAAGTCTGGCAACTCCCCTTCTGGTACCTCCCATACAAATGTACAATCCCGCCTACCTTAGAAATCGTGTAATAACACCAATATGCCCAATGACATCTTGCCCAAATTTTGTATTTAGTAAACGTATAGTTAGACTAAGTTTTGGACAGAAACGTGGCAGTGTGGCAACTCCCCTTCTGGTACGTCACATACAAATGTGCCATCTCGCCTACCTTAGAAATCGTGTAATAACACCAATATGCCCAATGACATCTTGCCCAAATTTTGTATTTAGTAAACGTATAGATAGACTAAGTTTTGAACAAAAACTTGGAAGTCTGGCAACTCCCCTTCTGGTACCTCCCATACAAATGTACCATCCCGCCTACCTTAGAAATCGTGTAATAACACCAATATGCCCAATGACATCTTGCCCAAATTTTGTATTTAGTAAACGTATAGTTAGACTAAGTTTTGGACAAAAACTTGGAAGTCTGGCTACTCCCCTTCTGGTACCTCCCATACAAATGTACCATCCCGCCTACATTAGAAATAGTGTAATAACACCAATATGCCCAACGCGATCTTGCCCACATTCCGTATTTAGTAAAGTTATAACAGGACAAAGTTTTGGACAAAAACTTGGCAGTGTGGCAACTCCCCTTCTGGTACCTCCCATACAAATGTACCATCCCGCCTACCTTAGAAATCGTGTAATAACACCAATATGCCCAACGAGATCTTGCCCACATTCCGTATTTAGTAAAGTTATAAAAGGACAAAGTTTTGGACAAAAACTTGGCAGTGTGGCAACTCCCCTTCTGGTACCTCCCATACAAATGTACCATCCCGCCTACCTTAGAAATCGTGTAATAACACCAATATGCCCAATGACATCTTGCCCAAATTTTGTATTTGGTAAACGTATAGCTAGACTAAGTTTAGAACAAAAACTTGGAAGTCTGGCTACTCCCTTTCTGGTACCTCCCATACAAATGTACAATCCCGCCTACATTAGAAATCGTGTAATAACACCAATATGCCCAATGACATCTTGCCCAAATTTTGTATTTAGTAAACGTATAGTTAGACTAAGTTTTGGACAAAAACTTGGAAGTCTGGCTACTCCCCTTCTGGTACCTCCCATACAAATGTACCATCCCGCCTACATTAGAAATAGTGTAATAACACCAATATGCCCAATGACATCTTGCCCAAATTTTGTATTTAGTAAACGTATAGTTAGACTAAGTTTTGGACAAAAATTTGGAAGTCTGGCTACTCCCCTTCTGGTACCTCCCATACAAATGTACCATCCCGCCTATCTTAGAAATCGTGTAATAACACCAATATGCCCAATGACATCTTGCCCAAATTTTGTATTTAGTAAACTAAGTTTCGGACAAACGTATAGTTAGACTAAGTTTTGAACAAAAACTTGGAAGTCTGGCAACTCCCCTTCTGGTACCTCCCATACAAATGTACAATCCCGCCTACCTTAGAAATCGTGTAATAACACCAATATGCCCAATGACATCTTGCCCAAATTTTGTATTTAGTAAACGTATAGTTAGACTAAGTATTGGACAGAAACGTGGCAGTGTGGCAACTCCCCTTCTGGTACGTCACATACAAATGTGCCATCTCGCCTACCTTAGAAATCGTGTAATAACACCAATATGCCCAATGACATCTTGCCCAAATTTTGTATTTAGTAAACGTATAGATAGACTAAGTTTTGAACAAAAACTTGGAAGTCTGGCAACTCCCCTTCTGGTACCTCCCATACAAATGTACCATCCCGCCTACCTTAGAAATCGTGTAATAACACCAATATGCCCAATGACATCTTGCCCAAATTTTGTATTAAGTAAACGTATAGTTAGACTAAGTTTTGGACAAAAACTTGGAAGTCTGGCTACTCCCCTTCTGGTACCTCCCATAAAAATGTACCATCCCGCCTACATTAGAAATAGTGTAATAACACCAATATGCCCAACGCGATCTTGCCCACATTCCGTATTTAGTAAAGTTATAACAGGACAAAGTTTTGGACAAAAACTTGGCAGTGTGGCAACTCCCCTTCTGGTACCTCCCATACAAATGTACCATCCCGCCTACCTTAGAAATCGTGTAATAACACCAATATGCCCAACGAGATCTTGCCCACATTCCGTATTTAGTAAAGTTATAAAAGGACAAAGTTTTGGACAAAAACTTGGCATTGTGGCAACTCCCCTTCTGGTACCTCCCATACAAATGTACCATCCCGCCTACCTTAGAAATCGTGTAATAACACCAATATGCCCAATGACATCTTGCCCAAATTTTGTATTTGGTAAACGTATAGCTAGACTAAGTTTAGAACAAAAACTTGGAAGTCTGGCTACTCCCCTTCTGGTACCTCCCATACAAATGTACCATCCCGCCTACATTAGAAATAGTGTAATAACACCAATATGCCCAATGACATCTTGCCCAAATTTTGTATTTAGTAAACGTATAGTTAGACTAAGTTTTGGACAAAAACTTGGAAGTCTGGCTACTCCCCTTCTGGTACCTCCCATACAAATGTACCATCCCGCCTACATTAGAAATAGTGTAATAACACCAATATGCCCAATGACATCTTGCCCAAATTTTGTATTTAGTAAACGTATAGTTAGACTAAGTTTTGGACAAAAATTTGGAAGTCTGGCTACTCCCCTTCTGGTACCTCCCATACAAATGTACCATCCCGCCTATCTTAGAAATCGTGTAATAACACCAATATGCCCAATGACATCTTGCCCAAATTTTGTATTTAGTAAACGTATAGTTAGACTAAGTTTCGGACAAAAATTTGGAAGTCTGGCAACTCCCCTTCTGGTACCTCCCATACAAATGTACCATCCCGCCTACCTTAGAAATCGTGTAATAACACCAATATGCTCAATGACATCTTGCCCAAATTTTGTATTTAGTAAACGTATAGTTAGACTAAGTTTTGGACAAAAATTTGGAAGTCTGGCAACTCCCCTTCTGGTACCTCCCATACAAATGTACAATCCCGCCTACCTTAGAAATCGTGTAATAACACCAATATGCCCAATGACATCTTGCCCCAAATTTTGTATTTAGTAAACGTATAGTTAGACTAAGTTTTGGACAAAAACTTGGAAGTCTGGCAACTCCCCTTCTGGTACCTCCCATACAAATGTGCCATCTCGCCTACCTTAGAAATCGTGTAATAACACCAATATGCCCAACGCGATCTTGCCCACATTCCGTATTTAGTAAAGTTATAATAGGACAAAGTTTTGGACAAAAACGTGGAAGTCTGGCAACTCCCCTTCTGGTACCTCCCATACAAATGTACCATCCCGCCTACCTTAGAAATCGTGTAATAACACCAATATGCCCAATGACATCTTGCCCAAATTTTGTATTTAGTAAACGTATAGTTAGACTAAGTTTTGGACAAAAACTTGGAAGTCTGGCTACTCCCCTTCTGGTACCTCCCATACAAATGTACCATCCCGCCTACATTAGAAATAGTGTAATAACACCAATATGCCCAACGCGATCTTGCCCACATTCCGTATTTAGTAAAGTTATAATAGGACAAAGTTTTGGACAAAAACTTGGCAGTGTGGCAACTCCCCTTCTGGTACCTCCCATACAAATGTACCATCCCGCCTACCTTAGAAATCGTGTAATAACACCAATATGCCCAACGCGATCTTGCCCAAATTTTGTATTTAGTAAACGTATAGTTAGACTAAGTTTTGAACAAAAACTTGGAAGTCTGGCAACTCCCCTTCTGGTACCTCCCATACAAATGTACAATCCCGCCTACCTTAGAAATCGTGTAATAACACCAATATGCCCAATGACATCTTGCCCAAATTTTGTATTTAGTAAACGTATAGTTAGACTAAGTATTGGACAGAAACGTGGCAGTGTGGCAACTCCCCTTCTGGTACGTCACATACAAATGTGCCATCTCGCCTACCTTAGAAATCGTGTAATAACACCAATATGCCCAATGACATCTTGCCCAAATTTTGTATTTAGTAAACGTATAGATAGACTAAGTTTTGAACAAAAACTTGGAAGTCTGGCAACTCCCCTTCTGGTACCTCCCATACAAATGTACCATCCCGCCTACCTTAGAAATCGTGTAATAACACCAATATGCCCAATGACATCTTGCCCAAATTTTGTATTTAGTAAACGTATAGTTAGACTAAGTTTTGGACAAAAACTTGGAAGTCTGGCTACTCCCCTTCTGGTACCTCCCATACAAATGTACCATCCCGCCTACATTAGAAATAGTGTAATAACACCAATATGCCCAACGCGATCTTGCCCACATTCCGTATTTAGTAAAGCTATAACAGGACAAAGTTTTGGACAAAAACTTGGCAGTGTGGCAACTCCCCTTCTGGTACCTCCCATACAAATGTACCATCCCGCCTACCTTAGAAATCGTGTAATAACACCAATATGCCCAACGAGATCTTGCCCACATTCCGTATTTAGTAAAGTTATAAAAGGACAAAGTTTTGGACAAAAACTTGGCAGTGTGGCAACTCCCCTTCTGGTACCTCCCATACAAATGTACCATCCCGCCTACCTTAGAAATCGTGTAATAACACCAATATGCCCAATGACATCTTGCCCAAATTTTGTATTTAGTAAACGTATAGATAGACTAAGTTTTGAACAAAAACTTGGAAGTCTGGCAACTCCCCTTCTGGTACCTCCCATACAAATGTACCATCCCGCCTACCTTAGAAATCGTGTAATAACACCAATATGCCCAATGACATCTTGCCCAAATTTTGTATTTAGTAAACGTATAGTTAGACTAAGTTTTGGACAAAAACTTGGAAGTCTGGCTACTCCCCTTCTGGTACCTCCCATACAAATGTACCATCCCGCCTACATTAGAAATAGTGTAATAACACCAATATGCCCAACGCGATCTTGCCCACATTCCGTATTTAGTAAAGCTATAACAGGACAAAGTTTTGGACAAAAACTTGGCAGTGTGGCAACTCCCCTTCTGGTACCTCCCATACAAATGTACCATCCCGCCTACCTTAGAAATCGTGTAATAACACCAATATGCCCAACGAGATCTTGCCCACATTCCGTATTTAGTAAAGTTATAAAAGGACAAAGTTTTGGACAAAAACTTGGCAGTGTGGCAACTCCCCTTCTGGTACCTCCCATACAAATGTACCATCCCGCCTACCTTAGAAATCGTGTAATAACACCAATATGCCCAATGACATCTTGCCCAAATTTTGTATTTGGTAAACGTATAGCTAGACTAAGTTTAGAACAAAAACTTGGAAGTCTGGCTACTCCCTTTCTGGTACCTCCCATACAAATGTACAATCCCGCCTACATTAGAAATCGTGTAATAACACCAATATGCCCAATGACATCTTGCCCAAATTTTGTATTTAGTAAACGTATAGTTAGACTAAGTTTTGGACAAAAACTTGGAAGTCTGGCTACTCCCCTTCTGGTACCTCCCATACAAATGTACCATCCCGCCTACATTAGAAATAGTGTAATAACACCAATATGCCCAATGACATCTTGCCCAAATTTTGTATTTAGTAAACGTATAGTTAGACTAAGTTTTGGACAAAAATTTGGAAGTCTGGCTACTCCCCTTCTGGTACCTCCCATACAAATGTACCATCCCGCCTATCTTAGAAATCGTGTAATAACACCAATATGCCCAATGACATCTTGCCCAAATTTTGTATTTAGTAAACTAAGTTTCGGACAAACGTATAGTTAGACTAAGTTTTGAACAAAAACTTGGAAGTCTGGCAACTCCCCTTCTGGTACCTCCCATACAAATGTACAATCCCGCCTACCTTAGAAATCGTGTAATAACACCAATATGCCCAATGACATCTTGCCCAAATTTTGTATTTAGTAAACGTATAGTTAGACTAAGTATTGGACAGAAACGTGGCAGTGTGGCAACTCCCCTTCTGGTACGTCACATACAAATGTGCCATCTCGCCTACCTTAGAAATCGTGTAATAACACCAATATGCCCAATGACATCTTGCCCAAATTTTGTATTTAGTAAACGTATAGATAGACTAAGTTTTGAACAAAAACTTGGAAGTCTGGCAACTCCCCTTCTGGTACCTCCCATACAAATGTACCATCCCGCCTACCTTAGAAATCGTGTAATAACACCAATATGCCCAATGACATCTTGCCCAAATTTTGTATTAAGTAAACGTATAGTTAGACTAAGTTTTGGACAAAAACTTGGAAGTCTGGCTACTCCCCTTCTGGTACCTCCCATAAAAATGTACCATCCCGCCTACATTAGAAATAGTGTAATAACACCAATATGCCCAACGCGATCTTGCCCACATTCCGTATTTAGTAAAGTTATAACAGGACAAAGTTTTGGACAAAAACTTGGCAGTGTGGCAACTCCCCTTCTGGTACCTCCCATACAAATGTACCATCCCGCCTACCTTAGAAATCGTGTAATAACACCAATATGCCCAACGAGATCTTGCCCACATTCCGTATTTAGTAAAGTTATAAAAGGACAAAGTTTTGGACAAAAACTTGGCATTGTGGCAACTCCCCTTCTGGTACCTCCCATACAAATGTACCATCCCGCCTACCTTAGAAATCGTGTAATAACACCAATATGCCCAATGACATCTTGCCCAAATTTTGTATTTGGTAAACGTATAGCTAGACTAAGTTTAGAACAAAAACTTGGAAGTCTGGCTACTCCCCTTCTGGTACCTCCCATACAAATGTACCATCCCGCCTACATTAGAAATAGTGTAATAACACCAATATGCCCAATGACATCTTGCCCAAATTTTGTATTTAGTAAACGTATAGTTAGACTAAGTTTTGGACAAAAACTTGGAAGTCTGGCTACTCCCCTTCTGGTACCTCCCATACAAATGTACCATCCCGCCTACATTAGAAATAGTGTAATAACACCAATATGCCCAATGACATCTTGCCCAAATTTTGTATTTAGTAAACGTATAGTTAGACTAAGTTTTGGACAAAAATTTGGAAGTCTGGCTACTCCCCTTCTGGTACCTCCCATACAAATGTACCATCCCGCCTATCTTAGAAATCGTGTAATAACACCAATATGCCCAATGACATCTTGCCCAAATTTTGTATTTAGTAAACGTATAGTTAGACTAAGTTTCGGACAAAAATTTGGAAGTCTGGCAACTCCCCTTCTGGTACCTCCCATACAAATGTACCATCCCGCCTACCTTAGAAATCGTGTAATAACACCAATATGCTCAATGACATCTTGCCCAAATTTTGTATTTAGTAAACGTATAGTTAGACTAAGTTTTGGACAAAAATTTGGAAGTCTGGCAACTCCCCTTCTGGTACCTCCCATACAAATGTACAATCCCGCCTACCTTAGAAATCGTGTAATAACACCAATATGCCCAATGACATCTTGCCCCAAATTTTGTATTTAGTAAACGTATAGTTAGACTAAGTTTTGGACAAAAACTTGGAAGTCTGGCAACTCCCCTTCTGGTACCTCCCATACAAATGTGCCATCTCGCCTACCTTAGAAATCGTGTAATAACACCAATATGCCCAACGCGATCTTGCCCACATTCCGTATTTAGTAAAGTTATAATAGGACAAAGTTTTGGACAAAAACGTGGAAGTCTGGCAACTCCCCTTCTGGTACCTCCCATACAAATGTACCATCCCGCCTACCTTAGAAATCGTGTAATAACACCAATATGCCCAATGACATCTTGCCCAAATTTTGTATTTAGTAAACGTATAGTTAGACTAAGTTTTGGACAAAAACTTGGAAGTCTGGCTACTCCCCTTCTGGTACCTCCCATACAAATGTACCATCCCGCCTACATTAGAAATAGTGTAATAACACCAATATGCCCAACGCGATCTTGCCCACATTCCGTATTTAGTAAAGTTATAATAGGACAAAGTTTTGGACAAAAACTTGGCAGTGTGGCAACTCCCCTTCTGGTACCTCCCATACAAATGTACCATCCCGCCTACCTTAGAAATCGTGTAATAACACCAATATGCCCAACGCGATCTTGCCCAAATTTTGTATTTAGTAAACGTATAGTTAGACTAAGTTTTGAACAAAAACTTGGAAGTCTGGCAACTCCCCTTCTGGTACCTCCCATACAAATGTACAATCCCGCCTACCTTAGAAATCGTGTAATAACACCAATATGCCCAATGACATCTTGCCCAAATTTTGTATTTAGTAAACGTATAGTTAGACTAAGTATTGGACAGAAACGTGGCAGTGTGGCAACTCCCCTTCTGGTACGTCACATACAAATGTGCCATCTCGCCTACCTTAGAAATCGTGTAATAACACCAATATGCCCAATGACATCTTGCCCAAATTTTGTATTTAGTAAACGTATAGATAGACTAAGTTTTGAACAAAAACTTGGAAGTCTGGCAACTCCCCTTCTGGTACCTCCCATACAAATGTACCATCCCGCCTACCTTAGAAATCGTGTAATAACACCAATATGCCCAATGACATCTTGCCCAAATTTTGTATTTAGTAAACGTATAGTTAGACTAAGTTTTGGACAAAAACTTGGAAGTCTGGCTACTCCCCTTCTGGTACCTCCCATACAAATGTACCATCCCGCCTACATTAGAAATAGTGTAATAACACCAATATGCCCAACGCGATCTTGCCCACATTCCGTATTTAGTAAAGCTATAACAGGACAAAGTTTTGGACAAAAACTTGGCAGTGTGGCAACTCCCCTTCTGGTACCTCCCATACAAATGTACCATCCCGCCTACCTTAGAAATCGTGTAATAACACCAATATGCCCAACGAGATCTTGCCCACATTCCGTATTTAGTAAAGTTATAAAAGGACAAAGTTTTGGACAAAAACTTGGCAGTGTGGCAACTCCCCTTCTGGTACCTCCCATACAAATGTACCATCCCGCCTACCTTAGAAATCGTGTAATAACACCAATATGCCCAATGACATCTTGCCCAAATTTTGTATTTGGTAAACGTATAGCTAGGCTAAGTTTAGAACAAAAACTTGGAAGTCTGGCTACTCCCCTTCTGGTACCTCCCATACAAATGTACAATCCCGCCTACATTAGAAATCGTGTAATAACACCAATATGCCCAATGACATCTTGCCCAAATTTTGTATTTAGTAAACGTATAGTTAGACTAAGTTTTGGACAAAAACTTGGAAGTCTGGCTACTCCCCTTCTGGTACCTCCCATACAAATGTACCATCCCGCCTACATTAGAAATAGTGTAATAACACCAATATGCCCAACGCGATCTTGCCCACATTCCGTATTTAGTAAAGTTATAATAGGACAAAGTTTTGGCCAAATCTTGGCAGTGTGGCAACTCCCCTTCTGGTACCTCCCATACAAATGTACCATCCCGCCTACCTTAGAAATCGTGTAATAACACCAATATGCCCAACGCGATCTTGCCCAAATTTTGTATTTAGTAAACGTATAGTTAGACTAAGTTTAGAACAAAAACTTGGAAGTCTGGCTACTCCCCTTCTGGTACCTCCCATACAAATGTACCATCCCGCCTACATTAGAAATAGTGTAATAACACCAATATGCCCAACGCGATCTTGCCCATATTCCGTATTTAGTAAAGTTATAATAGGACAAAGTTTTGGACAAAAACTTGGAAGTCTGGCTACTCCCCTTCTGGTACCTCCCATACAAATGTACCATCCCGCCTACATTAGAAATAGTGTAATAACACCAATATGCCCAACGCGATCTTGCCCACATTCCGTATTTAGTAAAGTTATAATAGGACAAAGTTTTGGACAAAAACTTGGCAGTGTGGCAACTCCCCTTCTGGTACCTCCCATACAAATGTACAATCCCGCCTACCTTAGAAATCGTGTAATAACACCAATATGCCCAATGACATCTTGCCCAAATTTTGTATTTAGTAAACGTATAGTTAGACTAAGTATTGGACAGAAACGTGGCAGTGTGGCAACTCCCCTTCTGGTACGTCACATACAAATGTGCCATCTCGCCTACCTTAGAAATCGTGTAATAACACCAATATGCCCAATGACATCTTACCCAAATTTTGTATTTAGTAAACGTATAGATAGACTAAGTTTTGAACAAAAACTTGGAAGTCTGGCAACTCCCCTTCTGGTACCTCCCATACAAATGTACCATCCCGCCTACCTTAGAAATCGTGTAATAACACCAATATGCCCAATGACATCTTGCCCAAATTTTGTATTTAGTAAACGTATAGTTAGACTAAGTTTTGGACAAAAACTTGGAAGTCTGGCTACTCCCCTTCTGGTACCTCCCATACAAATGTACCATCCCGCCTACATTAGAAATAGTGTAATAACACCAATATGCCCAACGCGATCTTGCCCACATTCCGTATTTAGTAAAGTTATAACAGGACAAAGTTTTGGACAAAAACTTGGCAGTGTGGCAACTCCCCTTCTGGTACCTCCCATACAAATGTACCATCCCGCCTACCTTAGAAATCGTGTAATAACACCAATATGCCCAACGAGATCTTGCCCACATTCCGTATTTAGTAAAGTTATAAAAGGACAAAGTTTTGGACAAAAACTTGGCACTGTGGCAACTCCCCTTCTGGTACCTCCCATACAAATGTACCATCCCGCCTACCTTAGAAATCATGTAATAACACCAATATGCCCAATGACATCTTGCCCAAATTTTGTATTTGGTAAACGTATAGTTAGACTAAGTATTGGACAGAAACGTGGCAGTGTGGCAACTCCCCTTCTGGTACGTCACATACAAATGTGCCATCTCGCCTACCTTAGAAATCGTGTAATAACACCAATATGCCCAATGACATCTTGCCCAAATTTTGTATTTAGTAAACGTATAGATAGACTAAGTTTTGAACAAAAACTTGGAAGTCTGGCAACTCCCCTTCTGGTACCTCCCATACAAATGTACCATCCCGCCTACCTTAGAAATCGTGTAATAACACCAATATGCCCAATGACATCTTGCCCAAATTTTGTATTTAGTAAACGTATAGTTAGACTAAGTTTTGGACAAAAACTTGGAAGTCTGGCTACTCCCCTTCTGGTACCTCCCATACAAATGTACCATCCCGCCTACATTAGAAATAGTGTAATAACACCAATATGCCCAATGACATCTTGCCCAAATTTTGTATTTGGTAAACGTATAGTTAGACTAAGTTTTGGACAAAAACTTGGAAGTCTGGCTACTCCCCTTCTGGTACCTCCCATACAAATGTACCATCCCGCCTACCTTAGAAATCGTGTAATAACACCAATATGCCCAACGCGATCTTGCCCATATTCCGTATTTAGTAAAGCTATAATAGGACAAAGTTTTGGACAAAAACTTGGAAGTCTGGCTACTCCCCTTCTGGTACCTCCCATACAAATGTACCATCCCGCCTACATTAGAAATAGTGTAATAACACCAATATGCCCAACGCGATCTTGCCCACATTCCGTATTTAGTAAAGTTATAATAGGACAAAGTTTTGGACAAAAACTTGGCAGTGTGGCAACTCCCCTTCTGGTACCTCCCATACAAATGTACAATCCCGCCTACCTTAGAAATCGTGTAATAACACCAATATGCCCAATGACATCTTGCCCAAATTTTGTATTTAGTAAACGTATAGTTAGACTAAGTATTGGACAGAAACGTGGCAGTGTGGCAACTCCCCTTCTGGTACGTCACATACAAATGTGCCATCTCGCCTACCTTAGAAATCGTGTAATAACACCAATATGCCCAATGACATCTTGCCCAAATTTTGTATTTAGTAAACGTATAGATAGACTAAGTTTTGAACAAAAACTTGGAAGTCTGGCAACTCCCCTTCTGGTACCTCCCATACAAATGTACCATCCCGCCTACCTTAGAAATCGTGTAATAACACCAATATGCCCAATGACATCTTGCCCAAATTTTGTATTTAGTAAACGTATAGTTAGACTAAGTTTTGGACAAAAACTTGGAAGTCTGGCTACTCCCCTTCTGGTACCTCCCATACAAATGTACCATCCCGCCTACATTAGAAATAGTGTAATAACACCAATATGCCCAACGCGATCTTGCCCACATTCCGTATTTAGTAAAGCTATAACAGGACAAAGTTTTGGACAAAAACTTGGCAGTGTGGCAACTCCCCTTCTGGTACCTCCCATACAAATGTACCATCCCGCCTACCTTAGAAATCGTGTAATAACACCAATATGCCCAACGAGATCTTGCCCACATTCCGTATTTAGTAAAGTTATAAAAGGACAAAGTTTTGGACAAAAACTTGGCAGTGTGGCAACTCCCCTTCTGGTACCTCCCATACAAATGTACCATCCCGCCTACCTTAGAAATCGTGTAATAACACCAATATGCCCAATGACATCTTGCCCAAATTTTGTATTTGGTAAACGTATAGCTAGGCTAAGTTTAGAACAAAAACTTGGAAGTCTGGCTACTCCCCTTCTGGTACCTCCCATACAAATGTACAATCCCGCCTACATTAGAAATCGTGTAATAACACCAATATGCCCAATGACATCTTGCCCAAATTTTGTATTTAGTAAACGTATAGTTAGACTAAGTTTTGGACAAAAACTTGGAAGTCTGGCTACTCCCCTTCTGGTACCTCCCATACAAATGTACCATCCCGCCTACATTAGAAATAGTGTAATAACACCAATATGCCCAACGCGATCTTGCCCACATTCCGTATTTAGTAAAGTTATAATAGGACAAAGTTTTGGACAAAAACTTGGCAGTGTGGCAACTCCCCTTCTGGTACCTCCCATACAAATGTACCATCCCGCCTACCTTAGAAATCGTGTAATAACACCAATATGCCCAACGCGATCTTGCCCAAATTTTGTATTTAGTAAACGTATAGTTAGACTAAGTTTAGAACAAAAACTTGGAAGTCTGGCTACTCCCCTTCTGGTACCTCCCATACAAATGTACCATCCCGCCTACATTAGAAATAGTGTAATAACACCAATATGCCCAACGCGATCTTGCCCATATTCCGTATTTAGTAAAGTTATAATAGGACAAAGTTTTGGACAAAAACTTGGAAGTCTGGCTACTCCCCTTCTGGTACCTCCCATACAAATGTACCATCCCGCCTACATTAGAAATAGTGTAATAACACCAATATGCCCAACGCGATCTTGCCCACATTCCGTATTTAGTAAAGTTATAATAGGACAAAGTTTTGGACAAAAACTTGGCAGTGTGGCAACTCCCCTTCTGGTACCTCCCATACAAATGTACAATCCCGCCTACCTTAGAAATCGTGTAATAACACCAATATGCCCAATGACATCTTGCCCAAATTTTGTATTTAGTAAACGTATAGTTAGACTAAGTATTGGACAGAAACGTGGCAGTGTGGCAACTCCCCTTCTGGTACGTCACATACAAATGTGCCATCTCGCCTACCTTAGAAATCGTGTAATAACACCAATATGCCCAATGACATCTTACCCAAATTTTGTATTTAGTAAACGTATAGATAGACTAAGTTTTGAACAAAAACTTGGAAGTCTGGCAACTCCCCTTCTGGTACCTCCCATACAAATGTACCATCCCGCCTACCTTAGAAATCGTGTAATAACACCAATATGCCCAATGACATCTTGCCCAAATTTTGTATTTAGTAAACGTATAGTTAGACTAAGTTTTGGACAAAAACTTGGAAGTCTGGCTACTCCCCTTCTGGTACCTCCCATACAAATGTACCATCCCGCCTACATTAGAAATAGTGTAATAACACCAATATGCCCAACGCGATCTTGCCCACATTCCGTATTTAGTAAAGTTATAACAGGACAAAGTTTTGGACAAAAACTTGGCAGTGTGGCAACTCCCCTTCTGGTACCTCCCATACAAATGTACCATCCCGCCTACCTTAGAAATCGTGTAATAACACCAATATGCCCAACGAGATCTTGCCCACATTCCGTATTTAGTAAATTTATAAAAGGACAAAGTTTTGGACAAAAACTTGGCACTGTGGCAACTCCCCTTCTGGTACCTCCCATACAAATGTACCATCCCGCCTACCTTAGAAATCATGTAATAACACCAATATGCCCAATGACATCTTGCCCAAATTTTGTATTTGGTAAACGTATAGTTAGACTAAGTATTGGACAGAAACGTGGCAGTGTGGCAACTCCCCTTCTGGTACGTCACATACAAATGTGCCATCTCGCCTACCTTAGAAATCGTGTAATAACACCAATATGCCCAATGACATCTTGCCCAAATTTTGTATTTAGTAAACGTATAGATAGACTAAGTTTTGAACAAAAACTTGGAAGTCTGGCAACTCCCCTTCTGGTACCTCCCATACAAATGTACCATCCCGCCTACCTTAGAAATCGTGTAATAACACCAATATGCCCAATGACATCTTGCCCAAATTTTGTATTTAGTAAACGTATAGTTAGACTAAGTTTTGGACAAAAACTTGGAAGTCTGGCTACTCCCCTTCTGGTACCTCCCATACAAATGTACCATCCCGCCTACATTAGAAATAGTGTAATAACACCAATATGCCCAATGACATCTTGCCCAAATTTTGTATTTGGTAAACGTATAGTTAGACTAAGTTTTGGACAAAAACTTGGAAGTCTGGCTACTCCCCTTCTGGTACCTCCCATACAAATGTACCATCCCGCCTACCTTAGAAATCGTGTAATAACACCAATATGCCCAACGCGATCTTGCCCATATTCCGTATTTAGTAAAGCTATAATAGGACAAAGTTTTGGACAAAAACTTGGAAGTCTGGCTACTCCCCTTCTGGTACCTCCCATACAAATGTACCATCCCGCCTACATTAGAAATAGTGTAATAACACCAATATGCCCAACGCGATCTTGCCCACATTCCGTATTTAGTAAAGTTATAATAGGACAAAGTTTTGGACAAAAACTTGGCAGTGTGGCAACTCCCCTTCTGGTACCTCCCATACAAATGTACAATCCCGCCTACCTTAGAAATCGTGTAATAACACCAATATGCCCAATGACATCTTGCCCAAATTTTGTATTTAGTAAACGTATAGTTAGACTAAGTATTGGACAGAAACGTGGCAGTGTGGCAACTCCCCTTCTGGTACGTCACATACAAATGTGCCATCTCGCCTACCTTAGAAATCGTGTAATAACACCAATATGCCCAATGACATCTTACCCAAATTTTGTATTTAGTAAACGTATAGATAGACTAAGTTTTGAACAAAAACTTGGAAGTCTGGCAACTCCCCTTCTGGTACCTCCCATACAAATGTACCATCCCGCCTACCTTAGAAATCGTGTAATAACACCAATATGCCCAATGACATCTTGCCCAAATTTTGTATTTAGTAAACGTATAGTTAGACTAAGTTTTGGACAAAAACTTGGAAGTCTGGCTACTCCCCTTCTGGTACCTCCCATACAAATGTACCATCCCGCCTACATTAGAAATAGTGTAATAACACCAATATGCCCAACGCGATCTTGCCCACATTCCGTATTTAGTAAAGTTATAATAGGACAAAGTTTTGGACAAAAACGTGGCAGTCTGGCAACTCCCCTTCTGGTACCTCCCATACAAATGTACCATCCCGCCTACCTTAGAAATCGTGTAATAACACCAATATGCCCAACGAGATCTTGCCCACATTCCGTATTTAGTAAAGTTATAAAAGGACAAAGTTTTGGACAAAAACTTGGCAGTGTGGCAACTCCCCTTCTGGTACCTCCCATACAAATGTACCATCCCGCCTACCTTAGAAATCGTGTAATAACACCAATATGCCCAATGACATCTTGCCCAAATTTTGTATTTGGTAAACGTATAGCTAGACTAAGTTTAGAACAAAAACTTGGAAGTCTGGCTACTCCCCTTCTGGTACCTCCCATACAAATGTACAATCCCGCCTACATTAGAAATCGTGTAATAACACCAATATGCCCAATGACATCTTGCCCAAATTTTGTATTTAGTAAACGTATAGTTAGACTAAGTTTTGGACAAAAACTTGGAAGTCTGGCTACTCCCCTTCTGGTACCTCCCATACAAATGTACCATCCCGCCTACATTAGAAATAGTGTAATAACACCAATATGCCCAATGACATCTTGCCCAAATTTTGTATTTAGTAAACGTATAGTTAGTCTAAGTTTTGGACAAAAATTTGGAAGTCTGGCTACTCCCCTTCTGGTACCTCCCATACAAATGTACCATCCCGCCTATCTTAGAAATCGTGTAATAACACCAATATGCCCAATGACATCTTGCCCAAATTTTGTATTTAGTAAACGTATAGTTAGACTAAGTTTCGGACAAAAATTTGGAAGTCTGGCAACTCCCCTTCTGGTACCTCCCATACAAATGTACCATCCCGCCTACCTTAGAAATCGTGTAATAACACCAATATGCCCAATGACATCTTGCCCCAAATTTTGTATTTAGTAAACGTATAGTTAGACAAATGTACCATCCCGCCTACCTTAGAAATCGTGTAATAACACCAATATGCTCAATGACATCTTGCCCAAATTTTGTATTTAGTAAACGTATAGTTAGACTAAGTTTTGGACAAAAATTTGGAAGTCTGGCAACTCCCCTTCTGGTACCTCCCATACAAATGTACAATCCCGCCTACCTTAGAAATCGTGTAATAACACCAATATGCCCAATGACATCTTGCCCCAAATTTTGTATTTAGTAAACGTATAGTTAGACAAATGTACCATCCCGCCTACCTTAGAAATCGTGTAATAACACCAATATGCTCAATGACATCTTGCCCAAATTTTGTATTTAGTAAACGTATAGTTAGACTAAGTTTTGGACAAAAATTTGGAAGTCTGGCAACTCCCCTTCTGGTACCTCCCATACAAATGTACAATCCCGCCTACCTTAGAAATCGTGTAATAACACCAATATGCCCAATGACATCTTGCCCCAAATTTTGTATTTAGTAAACGTATAGTTAGACTAAGTTTTGGAAAAAAACTTGGAAGTCTGGCAACTCCCCTTCTGGTACCTCCCATACAAATGTGCCATCTCGCCTACCTTAGAAATCGTGTAATAACACCAATATGCCCAACGCGATCTTGCCCACATTCCGTATTTAGTAAAGTTATAACAGGACAAAGTTTTGGACAAAAACTTGGCAGTGTGGCAACTCCCCTTCTGGTACCTCCCATACAAATGTACCATCCCGCCTACATTAGAAATAGTGTAATAACACCAATATGCCCAACGCGATCTTGCCCACATTCCGTATTTAGTAAAGTTATAATAGGACAAAGTTTTGGACAAAAACTTGGCAGTGTGGCAACTCCCCTTCTCTTACCTCCCATACAAATGTACCATCCCGCCTACCTTAGAAATCGTGTAATAACACCAATATGCCCAACGCGATCTTGCCCAAATTTTGTATTTAGTAAACGTATAGTTAGACTAAGTTTTGAACAAAAACTTGGAAGTCTGGCAACTCCCCTTCTGGTACCTCCCATACAAATGTACAATCCCGCCTACCTTAGAAATCGTGTAATAACACCAATATGCCCAATGACATCTTGCCCAAATTTTGTATTTAGTAAACGTATAGTTAGACTAAGTATTGGACAGAAACGTGGCAGTGTGGCAACTCCCCTTCTGGTACGTCACATACAAATGTGCCATCTCGCCTACCTTAGAAATCGTGTAATAACACCAATATGCCCAATGACATCTTGCCCAAATTTTGTATTTAGTAAACGTATAGATAGACTAAGTTTTGGAAAAAAACTTGGAAGTCTGGCAACTCCCCTTCTGGTACCTCCCATACAAATGTGCCATCTCGCCTACCTTAGAAATCGTGTAATAACACCAATATGCCCAACGAGATCTTGCCCACATTCCGTATTTAGTAAACGTATAGTTAGACTAAGTTTTGGAAAAAAACTTGGAAGTCTGGCAACTCCCCTTCTGGTACCTCCCATACAAATGTACCATCCCGCCTACCTTAGAAATCGTGTAATAACACCAATATGCTCAATGACATCTTGCCCAAATTTTGTATTTAGTAAACGTATAGTTAGACTAAGTTTTGGAAAAAAACTTGGAAGTCTGGCAACTCCCCTTCTGGTACCTCCCATACAAATGTGCCATCTCGCCTACCTTAGAAATCGTGTAATAACACCAATATGCCCAACGAGATCTTGCCCACATTCCGTATTTAGTAAACGTATAGTTAGACTAAGTTTTGGAAAAAAACTTGGAAGTCTGGCAACTCCCCTTCTGGTACCTCCCATACAAATGTACCATCCCGCCTACCTTAGAAATCGTGTAATAACACCAATATGCCCAATGACATCTTGCCCAAATTTTGTATTTGGTAAACGTATAGCTAGACTAAGTTTAGAACAAAAACTTGGAAGTCTGGCTACTCCCCTTCTGGTACCTCCCATACAAATGTACAATCCCGCCTACATTAGAAATCGTGTAATAACACCAATATGCCCAATGACATCTTGCCCAAATTTTGTATTTAGTAAACGTATAGTTAGACTAAGTTTTGGACAAAAACTTGGAAGTCTGGCTACTCCCCTTCTGGTACCTCCCATACAAATGTACCATCCCGCCTACATTAGAAATAGTGTAATAACACCAATATGCCCAACGCGATCTTGCCCACATTCCGTATTTAGTAAAGTTATAATAGGACAAAGTTTTGGACAAAAACTTGGCAGTGTGGCAACTCCCCTTCTCTTACCTCCCATACAAATGTACCATCCCGCCTACCTTAGAAATCGTGTAATAACACCAATATGCCCAACGCGATCTTGCCCAAATTTTGTATTTAGTAAACGTATAGTTAGACTAAGTATTGGACAGAAACGTGGCAGTGTGGCAACTCCCCTTCTGGTACGTCACATACAAATGTGCCATCTCGCCTACCTTAGAAATCGTGTAATAACACCAATATGCCCAATGACATCTTGCCCAAATTTTGTATTTAGTAAACGTATAGATAGACTAAGTTTTGAACAAAAACTTGGAAGTCTGGCAACTCCCCTTCTGGTACCTCCCATACAAATGTACCATCCCGCCTACCTTAGAAATCGTGTAATAACACCAATATGCCCAATGACATCTTGCCCAACTTTTGTATTTAGTAAACGTATAGTTAGACTAAGTTTTGGACAAAAACTTGGAAGTCTGGCTACTCCCCTTCTGGTACCTCCCATACAAATGTACCATCCCGCCTACATTAGAAATAGTGTAATAACACCAATATGCCCAACGCGATCTTGCCCACATTCCGTATTTAGTAAAGTTATAACAGGACAAAGTTTTGGACAAAAACTTGGCAGTGTGGCAACTCCCCTTCTGGTACCTCCCATACAAATGTACCATCCCGCCAACCTTAGAAATCGTGTAATAACACCAATATGCCCAACGAGATCTTGCCCACATTCCGTATTTAGTAAAGTTATAATAGGACAAAGTTTTGGACAAAAACTTGGCAGTGTGGCAACTCCCCTTCTGGTACCTCCCATACAAATGTACAATCCCGCCTACATTAGAAATCGTGTAATAACACCAATATGCCCAATGACATCTTGCCCAAATTTTGTATTTAGTAAACGTATAGTTAGACTAAGTTTTGGACAAAAACTTGGAAGTCTGGCTACTCCCCTTCTGGTACCTCCCATACAAATGTACCATCCCGCCTACATTAGAAATAGTGTAATAACACCAATATGCCCAATGACATCTTGCCCAAATTTTGTATTTAGTAAACGTATAGTTAGACTAAGTTTTGGACAAAAACTTGGAAGTCTGGCTACTCCCCTTCTGGTACCTCCCATACAAATGTACCATCCCGCCTACATTAGAAATAGTGTAATAACACCAATATGCCCAATGACATCTTGCCCAAATTTTGTATTTAGTAAACGTATAGTTAGACTAAGTTTTGGACAAAAATTTGGAAGTCTGGCTACTCCCCTTCTGGTACCTCCCATACAAATGTACCATCCCGCCTATCTTAGAAATCGTGTAATAACACCAATATGCCCAATGACATCTTGCCCAAATTTTGTATTTAGTAAACGTATAGTTAGACTAAGTTTCGGACAAAAATTTGGAAGTCTGGCAACTCCCCTTCTGGTACCTCCCATACAAATGTACCATCCCGCCTACCTTAGAAATCGTGTAATAACACCAATATGCCCAATGACATCTTGCCCAAATTTTGTATTTAGTAAACGTATAGTTAGACTAAGTTTTGGACAAAAACTTGGAAGTCTGGCTACTCCCCTTCTGGTACCTCCCATACAAATGTACCATCCCGCCTACATTAGAAATAGTGTAATAACACCAATATGCCCAATGACATCTTGCCCAAATTTTGTATTTAGTAAACGTATAGTTAGACTAAGTTTTGGACAAAAATTTGGAAGTCTGGCTACTCCCCTTCTGGTACCTCCCATACAAATGTACCATCCCGCCTATCTTAGAAATCGTGTAATAACACCAATATGCCCAATGACATCTTGCCCAAATTTTGTATTTAGTAAACGTATAGTTAGACTAAGTTTTGGACAAAAACTTGGAAGTCTGGCTACTCCCCTTCTGGTACCTCCCATACAAATGTACCATCCCGCCTACATTAGAAATAGTGTAATAACACCAATATGCCCAACGCGATCTTGCCCACATTCCGTATTTAGTAAAGTTATAACAGGACAAAGTTTTGGACAAAAACTTGGCAGTGTGGCAACTCCCCTTCTGGTACCTCCCATACAAATGTACCATCCCGCCTACCTTAGAAATCGTGTAATAACACCAATATGCCCAACGAGATCTTGCCCACATTCCGTATTTAGTAAAGTTATAAAAGGACAAAGTTTTGGACAAAAACTTGGCAGTGTGGCAACTCCCCTTCTGGTACCTCCCATACAAATGTACCATCCCGCCTACCTTAGAAATCGTGTAATAACACCAATATGCCCAATGACATCTTGCCCAAATTTTGTATTTGGTAAACGTATAGCTAGACTAAGTTTAGAACAAAAACTTGGAAGTCTGGCTACTCCCCTTCTGGTACCTCCCATACAAATGTACAATCCCGCCTACATTAGAAATCGTGTAATAACACCAATATGCCCAATGACATCTTGCCCAAATTTTGTATTTAGTAAACGTATAGTTAGACTAAGTTTTGGACAAAAACTTGGAAGTCTGGCTACTCCCCTTCTGGTACCTCCCATACAAATGTACCATCCCGCCTACATTAGAAATAGTGTAATAACACCAATATGCCCAATGACATCTTGCCCAAATTTTGTATTTAGTAAACGTATAGTTAGTCTAAGTTTTGGACAAAAATTTGGAAGTCTGGCTACTCCCCTTCTGGTACCTCCCATACAAATGTACCATCCCGCCTATCTTAGAAATCGTGTAATAACACCAATATGCCCAATGACATCTTGCCCAAATTTTGTATTTAGTAAACGTATAGTTAGACTAAGTTTCGGACAAAAATTTGGAAGTCTGGCAACTCCCCTTCTGGTACCTCCCATACAAATGTACCATCCCGCCTACCTTAGAAATCGTGTAATAACACCAATATGCCCAATGACATCTTGCCCCAAATTTTGTATTTAGTAAACGTATAGTTAGACAAATGTACCATCCCGCCTACCTTAGAAATCGTGTAATAACACCAATATGCTCAATGACATCTTGCCCAAATTTTGTATTTAGTAAACGTATAGTTAGACTAAGTTTTGGACAAAAATTTGGAAGTCTGGCAACTCCCCTTCTGGTACCTCCCATACAAATGTACAATCCCGCCTACCTTAGAAATCGTGTAATAACACCAATATGCCCAATGACATCTTGCCCCAAATTTTGTATTTAGTAAACGTATAGTTAGACAAATGTACCATCCCGCCTACCTTAGAAATCGTGTAATAACACCAATATGCTCAATGACATCTTGCCCAAATTTTGTATTTAGTAAACGTATAGTTAGACTAAGTTTTGGACAAAAATTTGGAAGTCTGGCAACTCCCCTTCTGGTACCTCCCATACAAATGTACAATCCCGCCTACCTTAGAAATCGTGTAATAACACCAATATGCCCAATGACATCTTGCCCCAAATTTTGTATTTAGTAAACGTATAGTTAGACTAAGTTTTGGAAAAAAAACTTGGAAGTCTGGCAACTCCCCTTCTGGTACCTCCCATACAAATGTGCCATCTCGCCTACCTTAGAAATCGTGTAATAACACCAATATGCCCAACGCGATCTTGCCCACATTCCGTATTTAGTAAAGTTATAACAGGACAAAGTTTTGGACAAAAACTTGGCAGTGTGGCAACTCCCCTTCTGGTACCTCCCATACAAATGTACCATCCCGCCTACATTAGAAATAGTGTAATAACACCAATATGCCCAACGCGATCTTGCCCACATTCCGTATTTAGTAAAGTTATAATAGGACAAAGTTTTGGACAAAAACTTGGCAGTGTGGCAACTCCCCTTCTCTTACCTCCCATACAAATGTACCATCCCGCCTACCTTAGAAATCGTGTAATAACACCAATATGCCCAACGCGATCTTGCCCAAATTTTGTATTTAGTAAACGTATAGTTAGACTAAGTTTTGAACAAAAACTTGGAAGTCTGGCAACTCCCCTTCTGGTACCTCCCATACAAATGTACAATCCCGCCTACCTTAGAAATCGTGTAATAACACCAATATGCCCAATGGCATCTTGCCCAAATTTTGTATTTAGTAAACGTATAGTTAGACTAAGTATTGGACAGAAACGTGGCAGTGTGGCAACTCCCCTTCTGGTACGTCACATACAAATGTGCCATCTCGCCTACCTTAGAAATCGTGTAATAACACCAATATGCCCAATGACATCTTGCCCAAATTTTGTATTTAGTAAACGTATAGATAGACTAAGTTTTGAACAAAAACTTGGAAGTCTGGCAACTCCCCTTCTGGTACCTCCCATACAAATGTACCATCCCGCCTACCTTAGAAATCGTGTAATAACACCAATATGCCCAATGACATCTTGCCCCAAATTTTGTATTTAGTAAACGTATAGTTAGACAAATGTACCATCCCGCCTACCTTAGAAATCGTGTAATAACACCAATATGCTCAATGACATCTTGCCCAAATTTTGTATTTAGTAAACGTATAGTTAGACTAAGTTTTGGAAAAAAACTTGGAAGTCTGGCAACTCCCCTTCTGGTACCTCCCATACAAATGTGCCATCTCGCCTACCTTAGAAATCGTGTAATAACACCAATATGCCCAACGAGATCTTGCCCACATTCCGTATTTAGTAAACGTATAGTTAGACTAAGTTTTGGAAAAAAACTTGGAAGTCTGGCAACTCCCCTTCTGGTACCTCCCATACAAATGTACCATCCCGCCTACCTTAGAAATCGTGTAATAACACCAATATGCCCAATGACATCTTGCCCAAATTTTGTATTTGGTAAACGTATAGCTAGACTAAGTTTAGAACAAAAACTTGGAAGTCTGGCTACTCCCCTTCTGGTACCTCCCATACAAATGTACAATCCCGCCTACATTAGAAATCGTGTAATAACACCAATATGCCCAATGACATCTTGCCCAAATTTTGTATTTAGTAAACGTATAGTTAGACTAAGTTTTGGACAAAAACTTGGAAGTCTGGCTACTCCCCTTCTGGTACCTCCCATACAAATGTACCATCCCGCCTACATTAGAAATAGTGTAATAACACCAATATGCCCAACGCGATCTTGCCCACATTCCGTATTTAGTAAAGTTATAACAGGACAAAGTTTTGGACAAAAACTTGGCAGTGTGGCAACTCCCCTTCTGGTACCTCCCATACAAATGTACCATCCCGCCTACCTTAGAAATCGTGTAATAACACCAATATGCCCAACGAGATCTTGCCCACATTCCGTATTTAGTAAAGTTATAAAAGGACAAAGTTTTGGACAAAAACTTGGCAGTGTGGCAACTCCCCTTCTGGTACCTCCCATACAAATGTACCATCCCGCCTACCTTAGAAATCGTGTAATAACACCAATATGCCCAATGACATCTTGCCCAAATTTTGTATTTGGTAAACGTATAGCTAGACTAAGTTTAGAACAAAAACTTGGAAGTCTGGCTACTCCCCTTCTGGTACCTCCCATACAAATGTACAATCCCGCCTACATTAGAAATCGTGTAATAACACCAATATGCCCAATGACATCTTGCCCAAATTTTGTATTTAGTAAACGTATAGTTAGACTAAGTTTTGGACAAAAACTTGGAAGTCTGGCTACTCCCCTTCTGGTACCTCCCATACAAATGTACCATCCCGCCTACATTAGAAATAGTGTAATAACACCAATATGCCCAATGACATCTTGCCCAAATTTTGTATTTAGTAAACGTATAGTTAGTCTAAGTTTTGGACAAAAATTTGGAAGTCTGGCTACTCCCCTTCTGGTACCTCCCATACAAATGTACCATCCCGCCTATCTTAGAAATCGTGTAATAACACCAATATGCCCAATGACATCTTGCCCAAATTTTGTATTTAGTAAACGTATAGTTAGACTAAGTTTCGGACAAAAATTTGGAAGTCTGGCAACTCCCCTTCTGGTACCTCCCATACAAATGTACCATCCCGCCTACCTTAGAAATCGTGTAATAACACCAATATGCCCAATGACATCTTGCCCCAAATTTTGTATTTAGTAAACGTATAGTTAGACAAATGTACCATCCCGCCTACCTTAGAAATCGTGTAATAACACCAATATGCTCAATGACATCTTGCCCAAATTTTGTATTTAGTAAACGTATAGTTAGACTAAGTTTTGGACAAAAATTTGGAAGTCTGGCAACTCCCCTTCTGGTACCTCCCATACAAATGTACAATCCCGCCTACCTTAGAAATCGTGTAATAACACCAATATGCCCAATGACATCTTGCCCCAAATTTTGTATTTAGTAAACGTATAGTTAGACAAATGTACCATCCCGCCTACCTTAGAAATCGTGTAATAACACCAATATGCTCAATGACATCTTGCCCAAATTTTGTATTTAGTAAACGTATAGTTAGACTAAGTTTTGGACAAAAATTTGGAAGTCTGGCAACTCCCCTTCTGGTACCTCCCATACAAATGTACAATCCCGCCTACCTTAGAAATCGTGTAATAACACCAATATGCCCAATGACATCTTGCCCCAAATTTTGTATTTAGTAAACGTATAGTTAGACTAAGTTTTGGAAAAAAAACTTGGAAGTCTGGCAACTCCCCTTCTGGTACCTCCCATACAAATGTGCCATCTCGCCTACCTTAGAAATCGTGTAATAACACCAATATGCCCAACGCGATCTTGCCCACATTCCGTATTTAGTAAAGTTATAACAGGACAAAGTTTTGGACAAAAACTTGGCAGTGTGGCAACTCCCCTTCTGGTACCTCCCATACAAATGTACCATCCCGCCTACATTAGAAATAGTGTAATAACACCAATATGCCCAACGCGATCTTGCCCACATTCCGTATTTAGTAAAGTTATAATAGGACAAAGTTTTGGACAAAAACTTGGCAGTGTGGCAACTCCCCTTCTCTTACCTCCCATACAAATGTACCATCCCGCCTACCTTAGAAATCGTGTAATAACACCAATATGCCCAACGCGATCTTGCCCAAATTTTGTATTTAGTAAACGTATAGTTAGACTAAGTTTTGAACAAAAACTTGGAAGTCTGGCAACTCCCCTTCTGGTACCTCCCATACAAATGTACCATCCCGCCTACATTAGAAATAGTGTAATAACACCAATATGCCCAACGCGATCTTGCCCACATTCCGTATTTAGTAAAGTTATAACAGGACAAAGTTTTGGACAAAAACTTGGCAGTGTGGCAACTCCCCTTCTGGTACCTCCCATACAAATGTACCATCCCGCCTACCTTAGAAATCGTGTAATAACACCAATATGCCCAACGAGATCTTGCCCACATTCCGTATTTAGTAAAGTTATAAAAGGACAAAGTTTTGGACAAAAACTTGGCAGTGTGGCAACTCCCCTTCTGGTACCTCCCATACAAATGTACCATCCCGCCTACCTTAGAAATCGTGTAATAACACCAATATGCCCAATGACATCTTGCCCAAATTTTGTATTTGGTAAACGTATAGCTAGACTAAGTTTAGAACAAAAACTTGGAAGTCTGGCTACTCCCCTTCTGGTACCTCCCATACAAATGTACAATCCCGCCTACATTAGAAATCGTGTAATAACACCAATATGCCCAATGACATCTTGCCCAAATTTTGTATTTAGTAAACGTATAGTTAGACTAAGTTTTGGACAAAAACTTGGAAGTCTGGCTACTCCCCTTCTGGTACCTCCCATACAAATGTACCATCCCGCCTACATTAGAAATAGTGTAATAACACCAATATGCCCAATGACATCTTGCCCAAATTTTGTATTTAGTAAACGTATAGTTAGTCTAAGTTTTGGACAAAAATTTGGAAGTCTGGCTACTCCCCTTCTGGTACCTCCCATACAAATGTACCATCCCGCCTATCTTAGAAATCGTGTAATAACACCAATATGCCCAATGACATCTTGCCCAAATTTTGTATTTAGTAAACGTATAGTTAGACTAAGTTTCGGACAAAAATTTGGAAGTCTGGCAACTCCCCTTCTGGTACCTCCCATACAAATGTACCATCCCGCCTACCTTAGAAATCGTGTAATAACACCAATATGCCCAATGACATCTTGCCCCAAATTTTGTATTTAGTAAACGTATAGTTAGACAAATGTACCATCCCGCCTACCTTAGAAATCGTGTAATAACACCAATATGCTCAATGACATCTTGCCCAAATTTTGTATTTAGTAAACGTATAGTTAGACTAAGTTTTGGACAAAAATTTGGAAGTCTGGCAACTCCCCTTCTGGTACCTCCCATACAAATGTACAATCCCGCCTACCTTAGAAATCGTGTAATAACACCAATATGCCCAATGACATCTTGCCCCAAATTTTGTATTTAGTAAACGTATAGTTAGACAAATGTACCATCCCGCCTACCTTAGAAATCGTGTAATAACACCAATATGCTCAATGACATCTTGCCCAAATTTTGTATTTAGTAAACGTATAGTTAGACTAAGTTTTGGACAAAAATTTGGAAGTCTGGCAACTCCCCTTCTGGTACCTCCCATACAAATGTACAATCCCGCCTACCTTAGAAATCGTGTAATAACACCAATATGCCCAATGACATCTTGCCCCAAATTTTGTATTTAGTAAACGTATAGTTAGACTAAGTTTTGGAAAAAAAACTTGGAAGTCTGGCAACTCCCCTTCTGGTACCTCCCATACAAATGTGCCATCTCGCCTACCTTAGAAATCGTGTAATAACACCAATATGCCCAACGCGATCTTGCCCACATTCCGTATTTAGTAAAGTTATAACAGGACAAAGTTTTGGACAAAAACTTGGCAGTGTGGCAACTCCCCTTCTGGTACCTCCCATACAAATGTACCATCCCGCCTACATTAGAAATAGTGTAATAACACCAATATGCCCAACGCGATCTTGCCCACATTCCGTATTTAGTAAAGTTATAATAGGACAAAGTTTTGGACAAAAACTTGGCAGTGTGGCAACTCCCCTTCTCTTACCTCCCATACAAATGTACCATCCCGCCTACCTTAGAAATCGTGTAATAACACCAATATGCCCAACGCGATCTTGCCCAAATTTTGTATTTAGTAAACGTATAGTTAGACTAAGTTTTGAACAAAAACTTGGAAGTCTGGCAACTCCCCTTCTGGTACCTCCCATACAAATGTACAATCCCGCCTACCTTAGAAATCGTGTAATAACACCAATATGCCCAATGACATCTTGCCCAAATTTTGTATTTAGTAAACGTATAGTTAGACTAAGTATTGGACAGAAACGTGGCAGTGTGGCAGCTCCCCTTCTGGTACGTCACATACAAATGTGCCATCTCGCCTACCTTAGAAATCGTGTAATAACACCAATATGCCCAATGACATCTTGCCCAAATTTTGTATTTAGTAAACGTATAGATAGACTAAGTTTTGAACAAAAACTTGGAAGTCTGGCAACTCCCCTTCTGGTACCTCCCATACAAATGTACCATCCCGCCTACCTTAGAAATCGTGTAATAACACCAATATGCCCAATGACATCTTGCCCCAAATTTTGTATTTAGTAAACGTATAGTTAGACAAATGTACCATCCCGCCTACCTTAGAAATCGTGTAATAACACCAATATGCTCAATGACATCTTGCCCAAATTTTGTATTTAGTAAACGTATAGTTAGACTAAGTTTTGGAAAAAAACTTGGAAGTCTGGCAACTCCCCTTCTGGTACCTCCCATACAAATGTGCCATCTCGCCTACCTTAGAAATCGTGTAATAACACCAATATGCCCAACGAGATCTTGCCCACATTCCGTATTTAGTAAACGTATAGTTAGACTAAGTTTTGGAAAAAAACTTGGAAGTCTGGCAACTCCCCTTCTGGTACCTCCCATACAAATGTACCATCCCGCCTACCTTAGAAATCGTGTAATAACACCAATATGCCCAATGACATCTTGCCCAAATTTTGTATTTGGTAAACGTATAGCTAGACTAAGTTTAGAACAAAAACTTGGAAGTCTGGCTACTCCCCTTCTGGTACCTCCCATACAAATGTACAATCCCGCCTACATTAGAAATCGTGTAATAACACCAATATGCCCAATGACATCTTGCCCAAATTTTGTATTTAGTAAACGTATAGTTAGACTAAGTTTTGGACAAAAACTTGGAAGTCTGGCTACTCCCCTTCTGGTACCTCCCATACAAATGTACCATCCCGCCTACATTAGAAATAGTGTAATAACACCAATATGCCCAACGCGATCTTGCCCACATTCCGTATTTAGTAAAGTTATAATAGGACAAAGTTTTGGACAAAAACTTGGCAGTGTGGCAACTCCCCTTCTCTTACCTCCCATACAAATGTACCATCCCGCCTACCTTAGAAATCGTGTAATAACACCAATATGCCCAACGCGATCTTGCCCAAATTTTGTATTTAGTAAACTTATAGTTAGACTAAGTTTTGAACAAAAACTTGGAAGTCTGGCAACTCCCCTTCTGGTACCTCCCATACAAATGTACAATCCCGCCTACCTTAGAAATCGTGTAATAACACCAATATGCCCAATGACATCTTGCCCAAATTTTGTATTTAGTAAACGTATAGTTAGACTAAGTATTGGACAGAAACGTGGCAGTGTGGCAACTCCCCTTCTGGTACGTCACATACAAATGTGCCATCTCGCCTACCTTAGAAATCGTGTAATAACACCAATATGCCCAATGACATCTTGCCCAAATTTTGTATTTAGTAAACGTATAGATAGACTAAGTTTTGAACAAAAACTTGGAAGTCTGGCAACTCCCCTTCTGGTACCTCCCATACAAATGTACCATCCCGCCTACCTTAGAAATCGTGTAATAACACCAATATGCCCAATGACATCTTGCCCAACTTTTGTATTTAGTAAACGTATAGTTAGACTAAGTTTTGGACAAAAACTTGGAAGTCTGGCTACTCCCCTTCTGGTACCTCCCATACAAATGTACCATCCCGCCTACATTAGAAATAGTGTAATAACACCAATATGCCCAACGCGATCTTGCCCACATTCCGTATTTAGTAAAGTTATAACAGGACAAAGTTTTGGACAAAAACTTGGCAGTGTGGCAACTCCCCTTCTGGTACCTCCCATACAAATGTACCATCCCGCCTACCTTAGAAATCGTGTAATAACACCAATATGCCCAACGAGATCTTGCCCACATTCCGTATTTAGTAAAGTTATAATAGGACAAAGTTTTGGACAAAAACGTGGCAGTGTGGCAACTCCCCTTCTGGTACCTCCCATACAAATGTACAATCCCGCCTACATTAGAAATCGTGTAATAACACCAATATGCCCAATGACATCTTGCCCAAATTTTGTATTTAGTAAACGTATAGTTAGACTAAGTTTCGGACAAAAATTTGGAAGTCTGGCAACTCCCCTTCTGGTACCTCCCATACAAATGTACCATCCCGCCTACCTTAGAAATCGTGTAATAACACCAATATGCCCAATGACATCTTGCCCAAATTTTGTATTTAGTAAACGTATAGTTAGACTAAGTTTTGGACAAAAACTTGGAAGTCTGGCTACTCCCCTTCTGGTACCTCCCATACAAATGTACCATCCCGCCTACATTAGAAATAGTGTAATAACACCAATATGCCCAATGACATCTTGCCCAAATTTTGTATTTAGTAAACGTATAGTTAGACTAAGTTTTGGACAAAAATTTGGAAGTCTGGCTACTCCCCTTCTGGTACCTCCCATACAAATGTACCATCCCGCCTATCTTAGAAATCGTGTAATAACACCAATATGCCCAATGACATCTTGCCCAAATTTTGTATTTAGTAAACGTATAGTTAGACTAAGTTTTGGACAAAAACTTGGAAGTCTGGCTACTCCCCTTCTGGTACCTCCCATACAAATGTACCATCCCGCCTACCTTAGAAATCGTGTAATAACACCAATATGCCCAACGAGATCTTGCCCACATTCCGTATTTAGTAAAGCTATAAAAGGACAAAGTTTTGGACAAAAACTTGGCAGTGTGGCAACTCCCCTTCTGGTACCTCCCATACAAATGTACCATCCCGCCTACCTTAGAAATCGTGTAATAACACCAATATGCCCAATGACATCTTGCCCAAATTTTGTATTTGGTAAACGTATAGCTAGACTAAGTTTAGAACAAAAACTTGGAAGTCTGGCTACTCCCCTTCTGGTACCTCCCATACAAATGTACAATCCCGCCTACATTAGAAATCGTGTAATAACACCAATATGCCCAATGACATCTTGCCCAAATTTTGTATTTAGTAAACGTATAGTTAGACTAAGTTTTGGACAAAAACTTGGAAGTCTGGCTACTCCCCTTCTGGTACCTCCCATACAAATGTACCATCCCGCCTACATTAGAAATAGTGTAATAACACCAATATGCCCAATGACATCTTGCCCAAATTTTGTATTTAGTAAACGTATAGTTAGTCTAAGTTTTGGACAAAAATTTGGAAGTCTGGCTACTCCCCTTCTGGTACCTCCCATACAAATGTACCATCCCGCCTATCTTAGAAATCGTGTAATAACACCAATATGCCCAATGACATCTTGCCCAAATTTTGTATTTAGTAAACGTATAGTTAGACTAAGTTTCGGACAAAAATTTGGAAGTCTGGCAACTCCCCTTCTGGTACCTCCCATACAAATGTACCATCCCGCCTACCTTAGAAATCGTGTAATAACACCAATATGCCCAATGACATCTTGCCCCAAATTTTGTATTTAGTAAACGTATAGTTAGACAAATGTACCATCCCGCCTACCTTAGAAATCGTGTAATAACACCAATATGCTCAATGACATCTTGCCCAAATTTTGTATTTAGTAAACGTATAGTTAGACTAAGTTTTGGACAAAAATTTGGAAGTCTGGCAACTCCCCTTCTGGTACCTCCCATACAAATGTACAATCCCGCCTACCTTAGAAATCGTGTAATAACACCAATATGCCCAATGACATCTTGCCCCAAATTTTGTATTTAGTAAACGTATAGTTAGACAAATGTACCATCCCGCCTACCTTAGAAATCGTGTAATAACACCAATATGCTCAATGACATCTTGCCCAAATTTTGTATTTAGTAAACGTATAGTTAGACTAAGTTTTGGACAAAAATTTGGAAGTCTGGCAACTCCCCTTCTGGTACCTCCCATACAAATGTACAATCCCGCCTACCTTAGAAATCGTGTAATAACACCAATATGCCCAATGACATCTTGCCCCAAATTTTGTATTTAGTAAACGTATAGTTAGACTAAGTTTTGGAAAAAAACTTGGAAGTCTGGCAACTCCCCTTCTGGTACCTCCCATACAAATGTGCCATCTCGCCTACCTTAGAAATCGTGTAATAACACCAATATGCCCAACGCGATCTTGCCCACATTCCGTATTTAGTAAAGTTATAACAGGACAAAGTTTTGGACAATAACTTGGCAGTGTGGCAACTCCCCTTCTGGTACCTCCCATACAAATGTACCATCCCGCCTACATTAGAAATAGTGTAATAACACCAATATGCCCAACGCGATCTTGCCCACATTCCGTATTTAGTAAAGTTATAATAGGACAAAGTTTTGGACAAAAACTTGGCAGTGTGGCAACTCCCCTTCTCTTACCTCCCATACAAATGTACCATCCCGCCTACCTTAGAAATCGTGTAATAACACCAATATGCCCAACGCGATCTTGCCCAAATTTTGTATTTAGTAAACGTATAGTTAGACTAAGTTTTGAACAAAAACTTGGAAGTCTGGCAACTCCCCTTCTGGTACCTCCCATACAAATGTACAATCCCGCCTACCTTAGAAATCGTGTAATAACACCAATATGCCCAATGATATCTTGCCCAAATTTTGTATTTAGTAAACGTATAGTTAGACTAAGTATTGGACAGAAACGTGGCAGTGTGGCAACTCCCCTTCTGGTACGTCACATACAAATGTGCCATCTCGCCTACCTTAGAAATCGTGTAATAACACCAATATGCCCAATGACATCTTGCCCAAATTTTGTATTTAGTAAACGTATAGATAGACTAAGTTTTGAACAAAAACTTGGAAGTCTGGCAACTCCCCTTCTGGTACCTCCCATACAAATGTACCATCCCGCCTACCTTAGAAATCGTGTAATAACACCAATATGCCCAATGACATCTTGCCCCAAATTTTGTATTTAGTAAACGTATAGTTAGACAAATGTACCATCCCGCCTACCTTAGAAATCGTGTAATAACACCAATATGCTCAATGACATCTTGCCCAAATTTTGTATTTAGTAAACGTATAGTTAGACTAAGTTTTGGAAAAAAACTTGGAAGTCTGGCAACTCCCCTTCTGGTACCTCCCATACAAATGTGCCATCTCGCCTACCTTAGAAATCGTGTAATAACACCAATATGCCCAACGAGATCTTGCCCACATTCCGTATTTAGTAAACGTATAGTTAGACTAAGTTTTGGAAAAAAACTTGGAAGTCTGGCAACTCCCCTTCTGGTACCTCCCATACAAATGTACCATCCCGCCTACCTTAGAAATCGTGTAATAACACCAATATGCCCAATGACATCTTGCCCAAATTTTGTATTTGGTAAACGTATAGCTAGACTAAGTTTAGAACAAAAACTTGGAAGTCTGGCTACTCCCCTTCTGGTACCTCCCATACAAATGTACAATCCCGCCTACATTAGAAATCGTGTAATAACACCAATATGCCCAATGACATCTTGCCCAAATTTTGTATTTAGTAAACGTATAGTTAGACTAAGTTTTGGACAAAAACTTGGAAGTCTGGCTACTCCCCTTCTGGTACCTCCCATACAAATGTACCATCCCGCCTACATTAGAAATAGTGTAATAACACCAATATGCCCAACGCGATCTTGCCCACATTCCGTATTTAGTAAAGTTATAATAGGACAAAGTTTTGGACAAAAACTTGGCAGTGTGGCAACTCCCCTTCTCTTACCTCCCATACAAATGTACCATCCCGCCTACCTTAGAAATCGTGTAATAACACCAATATGCCCAACGCGATCTTGCCCAAATTTTGTATTTAGTAAACGTATAGTTAGACTAAGTTTTGAACAAAAACTTGGAAGTCTGGCAACTCCCCTTCTGGTACCTCCCATACAAATGTACAATCCCGCCTACCTTAGAAATCGTGTAATAACACCAATATGCCCAATGACATCTTGCCCAAATTTTGTATTTAGTAAACGTATAGTTAGACTAAGTATTGGACAGAAACGTGGCAGTGTGGCAACTCCCCTTCTGGTACGTCACATACAAATGTGCCATCTCGCCTACCTTAGAAATCGTGTAATAACACCAATATGCCCAATGACATCTTGCCCAAATTTTGTATTTAGTAAACGTATAGATAGACTAAGTTTTGAACAAAAACTTGGAAGTCTGGCAACTCCCCTTCTGGTACCTCCCATACAAATGTACCATCCCGCCTACCTTAGAAATCGTGTAATAACACCAATATGCCCAATGACATCTTGCCCAACTTTTGTATTTAGTAAACGTATAGTTAGACTAAGTTTTGGACAAAAACTTGGAAGTCTGGCTACTCCCCTTCTGGTACCTCCCATACAAATGTACCATCCCGCCTACATTAGAAATAGTGTAATAACACCAATATGCCCAACGCGATCTTGCCCACATTCCGTATTTAGTAAAGTTATAACAGGACAAAGTTTTGGACAAAAACTTGGCAGTGTGGCAACTCCCCTTCTGGTACCTCCCATACAAATGTACCATCCCGCCTACCTTAGAAATCGTGTAATAACACCAATATGCCCAACGAGATCTTGCCCACATTCCGTATTTAGTAAAGTTATTATAGGACAAAGTTTTGGACAAAAACGTGGCAGTGTGGCAACTCCCCTTCTGGTACCTCCCATACAAATGTACAATCCCGCCTACATTAGAAATCGTGTAATAACACCAATATGCCCAATGACATCTTGCCCAAATTTTGTATTTAGTAAACGTATAGTTAGACTAAGTTTTGGACAAAAACTTGGAAGTCTGGCTACTCCCCTTCTGGTACCTCCCATACAAATGTACCATCCCGCCTACATTAGAAATCGTGTAATAACACCAATATGCCCAATGACATCTTGCCCAAATTTTGTATTTAGTAAACGTATAGTTAGACTAAGTTTCGGACAAAAATTTGGAAGTCTGGCAACTCCCCTTCTGGTACCTCCCATACAAATGTACCATCCCGCCTACCTTAGAAATCGTGTAATAACACCAATATGCCCAATGACATCTTGCCCAAATTTTGTATTTAGTAAACGTATAGTTAGACTAAGTTTCGGACAAAAATTTGGAAGTCTGGCAACTCCCCTTCTGGTACCTCCCATACAAATGTACAATCCCGCCTACATTAGAAATCGTGTAATAACACCAATATGCCCAACGCGATCTTGCCCACATTCCGTATTTAGTAAAGTTATAACAGGACAAAGTTTTGGACAAAAACGTGGCAGTGTGGCAACTCCCCTTCTGGTACCTCCCATACAAATGTACAATCCCGCCTACATTAGAAATCGTGTAATAACACCAATATGCCCAATGACATCTTGCCCAAATTTTGTATTTAGTAAACGTATAGTTAGACTAAGTTTCGGACAAAAATTTGGAAGTCTGGCAACTCCCCTTCTGGTACCTCCCATACAAATGTACCATCCCGCCTACCTTAGAAATCGTGTAATAACACCAATATGCCCAATGACATCTTGCCCAAATTTTGTATTTAGTAAACGTATAGTTAGACTAAGTTTTGGACAAAAACTTGGAAGTCTGGCTACTCCCCTTCTGGTACCTCCCATACAAATGTACCATCCCGCCTACATTAGAAATAGTGTAATAACACCAATATGCCCAATGACATCTTGCCCAAATTTTGTATTTAGTAAACGTATAGTTAGACTAAGTTTTGGACAAAAATTTGGAAGTCTGGCTACTCCCCTTCTGGTACCTCCCATACAAATGTACCATCCCGCCTATCTTAGAAATCGTGTAATAACACCAATATGCCCAATGACATCTTGCCCAAATTTTGTATTTAGTAAACGTATAGTTAGACTAAGTTTTGGACAAAAACTTGGAAGTCTGGCTACTCCCCTTCTGGTACCTCCCATACAAATGTACCATCCCGCCTACCTTAGAAATCGTGTAATAACACCAATATGCCCAACGAGATCTTGCCCACATTCCGTATTTAGTAAAGCTATAAAAGGACAAAGTTTTGGACAAAAACTTGGCAGTGTGGCAACTCCCCTTCTGGTACCTCCCATACAAATGTACCATCCCGCCTACCTTAGAAATCGTGTAATAACACCAATATGCCCAATGACATCTTGCCCAAATTTTGTATTTGGTAAACGTATAGCTAGACTAAGTTTAGAACAAAAACTTGGAAGTCTGGCTACTCCCCTTCTGGTACCTCCCATACAAATGTACAATCCCGCCTACATTAGAAATCGTGTAATAACACCAATATGCCCAATGACATCTTGCCCAAATTTTGTATTTAGTAAACGTATAGTTAGACTAAGTTTTGGACAAAAACTTGGAAGTCTGGCTACTCCCCTTCTGGTACCTCCCATACAAATGTACCATCCCGCCTACATTAGAAATAGTGTAATAACACCAATATGCCCAATGACATCTTGCCCAAATTTTGTATTTAGTAAACGTATAGTTAGTCTAAGTTTTGGACAAAAATTTGGAAGTCTGGCTACTCCCCTTCTGGTACCTCCCATACAAATGTACCATCCCGCCTATCTTAGAAATCGTGTAATAACACCAATATGCCCAATGACATCTTGCCCAAATTTTGTATTTAGTAAACGTATAGTTAGACTAAGTTTCGGACAAAAATTTGGAAGTCTGGCAACTCCCCTTCTGGTACCTCCCATACAAATGTACCATCCCGCCTACCTTAGAAATCGTGTAATAACACCAATATGCCCAATGACATCTTGCCCCAAATTTTGTATTTAGTAAACGTATAGTTAGACAAATGTACCATCCCGCCTACCTTAGAAATCGTGTAATAACACCAATATGCTCAATGACATCTTGCCCAAATTTTGTATTTAGTAAACGTATAGTTAGACTAAGTTTTGGACAAAAATTTGGAAGTCTGGCAACTCCCCTTCTGGTACCTCCCATACAAATGTACAATCCCGCCTACCTTAGAAATCGTGTAATAACACCAATATGCCCAATGACATCTTGCCCCAAATTTTGTATTTAGTAAACGTATAGTTAGACAAATGTACCATCCCGCCTACCTTAGAAATCGTGTAATAACACCAATATGCTCAATGACATCTTGCCCAAATTTTGTATTTAGTAAACGTATAGTTAGACTAAGTTTTGGACAAAAATTTGGAAGTCTGGCAACTCCCCTTCTGGTACCTCCCATACAAATGTACAATCCCGCCTACCTTAGAAATCGTGTAATAACACCAATATGCCCAATGACATCTTGCCCCAAATTTTGTATTTAGTAAACGTATAGTTAGACAAATGTACCATCCCGCCTACCTTAGAAATCGTGTAATAACACCAATATGCTCAATGACATCTTGCCCAAATTTTGTATTTAGTAAACGTATAGTTAGACTAAGTTTTGAACAAAAACTTGGAAGTCTGGCAACTCCCCTTCTGGTACCTCCCATACAAATGTACAATCCCGCCTACCTTAGAAATCGTGTAATAACACCAATATGCCCAATGACATCTTGCCCAAATTTTGTATTTAGTAAACGTATAGATAGACTAAGTTTTGAACAAAAACTTGAAAGTCTGGCAACTCCCCTTCTGGTACCTCCCATACAAATGTACCATCCCGCCTACCTTAGAAATCGTGTAATAACACCAATATGCCCAATGACATCTTGCCCCAAATTTTGTATTTAGTAAACGTATAGTTTGACTATGTTTTGGACAAAAACTTGGAAGTCTGGCAACTCCCCTTCTGGTACCTCCCATACAAATGTGCCATCTCGCCTACCTTAGAAATCGTGTAATAACACCAATATGCCCAACGCGATCTTGCCCACATTCCGTATTTAGTAAAGTTATAATAGGACAAAGTTTTGGACAAAAACTTGGCAGTGTGGCAACTCCCCTTCTGGTACCTCCCATACAAATGTGCCATCTCGCCTACCTTAGAAATCGTGTAATAACACCAATATGCCCAATGACATCTTGCCCAAATTTTGTATTTAGTAAACGTATAGTTAGACTAAGTTTTGAACAAAAACTTGGAAGTCTGGCAACTCCCCTTCTGGTACCTCCCATACAAATGTACCATCCCGCCTACCTTAGAAATCGTGTAATAACACCAATATGCCCAATGATATCTTGCCCAAATTTTGTATTTAGTAAACGTATAGTTAGACTAAGTTTTGAACAAAAACTTGAAAGTCTGGCAACTCCCCTTCTGGTACCTCCCATACAAATGTACCATCCCGCCTACCTTAGAAATCGTGTAATAACACCAATATGCCCAACGCGATCTTGCCCAAATTTTGTATTTAGTAAACGTATAGTTAGACTAAGTTTTGAACAAAAACTTGGAAGTCTGGCAACTCCCCTTCTGGTACCTCCCATACAAATGTACAATCCCGCCTACCTTAGAAATCGTGTAATAACACCAATATGCCCAATGACATCTTGCCCAAATTTTGTATTTAGTAAACGTATAGATAGACTAAGTTTTGAACAAAAACTTGGAAGTCTGGCAACTCCCCTTCTGGTACCTCCCATACAAATGTACCATCCCGCCTACCTTAGAAATCGTGTAATAACACCAATATTCCCAATGACATCTTGCCCAAATTTTGTATTTAGTAAACGTATAGATAGACTAAGTTTTGAACAAAAACTTGGAAGTCTGGCAACTCCCCTTCTGGTACCTCCCATACAAATGTACCATCCCGCCTACCTTAGAAATCGTGTAATAACACCAATATGCCCAATGACATCTTGCCCCAAATTTTGTATTTAGTAAACGTATAGTTTGACTATGTTTTGGACAAAAACTTGGAAGTCTGGCAACTCCCCTTCTGGTACCTCCCATACCAATGCACAATCCCGCCTACCTTAGAAATCGTGTAATAACACCAATATGCCCAACGCGATCTTGCCCACATTCCGTATTTAGTAAAGTTATAATAGGACAAAGTTTTGGACAAAAACTTGGCAGTGTGGCAACTCCCCTTCTGGTACCTCCCATACAAATGTACAATCCCGCCTACCTTAGAAATCGTGTAATAACACCAATATGCCCAATGACATCTTGCCCAAATTTTGTATTTAGTAAACGTATAGTTAGACTAAGTTTTGAACAAAAACTTGGAAGTCTGGCAAGTCCCCTTCTGGTACCTCCCATACAAATGTACCATCCCGCCTACCTTAGAAATCGTGTAATAACACCAATATGCCCAATGACATCTTGCCCAAATTTTGTATTTAGTAAACGTATAGTTAGACTAAGTTTTGGACAAAAACTTGGAAGTCTGGCAACTCCCCTTCTGGTACCTCCCATACAAATGTACCATCCCGCCTACCTTAGAAATCGTGTAATAACACCAATATGCCCAATGACATCTTGCCCCAAATTTTGTATTTAGTAAACGTATAGTTTGACTATGTTTTGGACAAAAACTTGGAAGTCTGGCAACTCCCCTTCTGGTACCTCCCATACAAATGCACAATCCCGCCTACCTTAGAAATCGTGTAATAACACCAATATGCCCAACGCGATCTTGCCCACATTCCGTATTTAGTAAAGTTATAATAGGACAAAGTTTTGGACAAAAACTTGGCAGTGTGGCAACTCCCCTTCTGGTACCTCCCATACAAATGTGCCATCTCGCCTACCTTAGAAATCGTGTAATAACACCAATATGCCCAATGACATCTTGCCCAAATTTTGTATTTAGTAAACGTATAGTTAGACTAAGTTTTGAACAAAAACTTGGAAGTCTGGCAAGTCCCCTTCTGGTACCTCCCATACAAATGTACCATCCCGCCTACCTTAGAAATCGTGTAATAACACCAATATGCCCAATGACATCTTGCCCAAATTTTGTATTTAGTAAACGTATAGTTAGACTAAGTTTTGGACAAAAACTTGGAAGTCTGGCTAATCCCCTTCTGGTACCTCCCATACAAATGTACCATCCCGCCTACATTAGAAATAGTGTAATAACACCAATATGCCCAACGCGATCTTGCCCACATTCAGTATTTAGTAAACGTATAGATAGACTAAGTTTTGAACAAAAACTTGGAAGTCTGGCAACTCCCCTTCTGGTACCTCCCATACAAATGTACCATCCCGCCTACCTTAGAAATCGTGTAATAACACCAATATGCCCAACGCGATCTTGCCCAAATTTTGTATTTAGTAAACGTATAGTTAGACTAAGTTTTGAACAAAAACTTGGAAGTCTGGCAACTCCCCTTCTGGTACCTCCCATACAAATGTACAATCCCGCCTACCTTAGAAATCGTGTAATAACACCAATATGCCCAATGACATCTTGCCCAAATTTTGTATTTAGTAAACGTATAGTTAGACTAAGTATTGGACAGAAACGTGGCAGTGTGGCAACTCCCCTTCTGGTACGTCACATACAAATGTGCCATCTCGCCTACCTTAGAAATCGTGTAATAACACCAATATGCCCAATGACATCTTGCCCAAATTTTGTATTTAGTAAACGTATAGATAGACTAAGTTTTGAACAAAAACTTGGAAGTCTGGCAACTCCCCTTCTGGTACCTCCCATACAAATGTACCATCCAGCCTACCTTAGAAATCGTGTAATAACACCAATATGCCCAATGACATCTTGCCCAAATTTTGTATTTAGTAAAAGTATAGTTAGACTAAGTTTTGGACAAAAACTTGGAAGTCTGGCTACTCCACTTCTGGTACCTCCCATACAAATGTACCATCCCGCCTACATTAGAAATAGTGTAATAACACCAATATGCCCAACGCGATCTTGCCCACATTCCGTATTTAGTAAAGTTATAATAGGACAAAGTTTTGGACAAAAACTTGGCAGTGTGGCAACTCCCCTTCTGGTACCTCCCATACAAATGTACCATCCCGCCTACCTTAGAAATCGTGTAATAACACCAATATGCCCAATGACATCTTGCCCAAATTTTGTATTTAGTAAACGTATAGTTAGACTAAGTATTGGACAGAAACGTGGCAGTGTGGCAACTCCCCTTCTGGTACGTCACATACAAATGTGCCATCTCGCCTACCTTAGAAATCGTGTAATAACACCAATATGCCCAATGACATCTTGCCCAAATTTTGTATTTAGTAAACGTATAGATAGACTAAGTTTTGACCAAAAACTTGGAAGTCTGGCAACTCCCCTTCTGGTACCTCCCATACAAATGTACCATCCCGCCTACCTTAGAAATCGTGTAATAACACCAATATGCCCAATGACATCTTGCCCAAATTTTGTATTTAGTAAAAGTATAGTTAGACTAAGTTTTGGACAAAAACTTGGAAGTCTGGCAACTCCCCTTCTGGTACCTCCCATACAAATGTACAAACCCGCCTACCTTAGAAATCGTGTAATAACACCAATATGCCCAATGACATCTTGCCCAAATTTTGTATTTAGTAAACGTATAGATAGACTAAGTTTTGAACAAAAACTTGGAAGTCTGGCAACTCCCCTTCTGGTACCTCCCATACAAATGTACCATCCCGCCTACCTTAGAAATCGTGTAATAACACCAATATGCCCAATGACATCTTGCCCAAATTTTGTATTTAGTAAACGTATAGATAGACTAAGTTTTGAACAAAAACTTGGAAGTCTGGCTAATCCCCTTCTGGTACCTCCCATACAAATGTACCATCCCGCCTACCTTAGAAATCGTGTAATACCACCAATATGCCCAACGCGATCTTGCCCACATTCCGTATTTAGTAAAGTTATAATAGGACAAAGTTTTGGACAAAAACTTGGCAGTGTGGCAACTCCCCTTCTGGTACCTCCCATACAAATGTACCATCCCGCCTACCTTAGAAATCGTGTAATAACACCAATATGCCCAATGACATCTTGCCCAAATTTTGTATTTAGTAAACGTATAGTTAGACTAAGTATTGGACAGAAACGTGGAAGTCTGGCAACTCCCCTTCTGGTACCTCCCATACAAATGTACCATCCCGCCTACCTTAGAAATCGTGTAATAACACCAATATGCCCAATGACATCTTGCCCAAATTTTGTATTTAGTAAAAGTATAGTTAGACTAAGTTTTGGACAAAAACTTGGAAGTCTGGCAACTCCCCTTCTGGTACCTCCCATACAAATGTACAAACCCGCCTACCTTAGAAATCGTGTAATAACACCAATATGCCCAATGACATCTTGCCCAAATTTTGTATTTAGTAAACGTATAGATAGACTAAGTTTTGAACAAAAACTTGGAAGTCTGGCAACTCCCCTTCTGGTACCTCCCATACAAATGTACCATCCCGCCTACCTTAGAAATCGTGTAATAACACCAATATGCCCAATGACATCTTGCCCAAATTTTGTATTTAGTAAACGTATAGATAGACTAAGTTTTGAACAAAAACTTGGAAGTCTGGCTAATCCCCTTCTGGTACCTCCCATACAAATGTACCATCCCGCCTACCTTAGAAATCGTGTAATACCACCAATATGCCCAACGCGATCTTGCCCACATTCCGTATTTAGTAAAGTTATAATAGGACAAAGTTTTGGACAAAAACTTGGAAGTCTGGCAAGTCCCCTTCTGGTACCTCCCATACAAATGTACCATCCCGCCTACCTTAGAAATCGTGTAATAACACCAATATGCCCAATGACATCTTGCCCAAATTTTGTATTTAGTAAACGTATAGTTAGACTAAGTTTTGAACAAAAACTTGGAAGTCTGGCAACTCCCCTTCTGGTACCTCCCATACAAATGTACAATCCCGCCTACCTTAGAAATCGTGTAATAACACCAATATGCCCAATGACATCTTGCCCAAATTTTGTATTTAGTAAACGTATAGATAGACTAAGTTTTGAACAAAAACTTGGAAGTCTGGCAACTCCCCTTCTGGTACCTCCCATACAAATGTACCATCCCGCCTACCTTAGAAATCGTGTAATAACACCAATATTCCCAATGACATCTTGCCCAAATTTTGTATTTAGTAAACGTATAGATAGACTAAGTTTTGAACAAAAACTTGGAAGTCTGGCAACTCCCCTTCTGGTACCTCCCATACAAATGTACCATCCCGCCTACCTTAGAAATCGTGTAATAACACCAATATGCCCAATGACATCTTGCCCCAAATTTTGTATTTAGTAAACGTATAGTTTGACTATGTTTTGGACAAAAACTTGGAAGTCTGGCAACTCCCCTTCTGGTACCTCCCATACCAATGCACAATCCCGCCTACCTTAGAAATCGTGTAATAACACCAATATGCCCAACGCGATCTTGCCCACATTCCGTATTTAGTAAAGTTATAATAGGACAAAGTTTTGGACAAAAACTTGGCAGTGTGGCAACTCCCCTTCTGGTACCTCCCATACAAATGTACAATCCCGCCTACCTTAGAAATCGTGTAATAACACCAATATGCCCAATGACATCTTGCCCAAATTTTGTATTTAGTAAACGTATAGTTAGACTAAGTTTTGAACAAAAACTTGGAAGTCTGGCAAGTCCCCTTCTGGTACCTCCCATACAAATGTACCATCCCGCCTACCTTAGAAATCGTGTAATAACACCAATATGCCCAATGACATCTTGCCCAAATTTTGTATTTAGTAAACGTATAGTTAGACTAAGTTTTGGACAAAAACTTGGAAGTCTGGCAACTCCCCTTCTGGTACCTCCCATACAAATGTACCATCCCGCCTACCTTAGAAATCGTGTAATAACACCAATATGCCCAATGACATCTTGCCCCAAATTTTGTATTTAGTAAACGTATAGTTTGACTATGTTTTGGACAAAAACTTGGAAGTCTGGCAACTCCCCTTCTGGTACCTCCCATACAAATGCACAATCCCGCCTACCTTAGAAATCGTGTAATAACACCAATATGCCCAACGCGATCTTGCCCACATTCCGTATTTAGTAAAGTTATAATAGGACAAAGTTTTGGACAAAAACTTGGCAGTGTGGCAACTCCCCTTCTGGTACCTCCCATACAAATGTGCCATCTCGCCTACCTTAGAAATCGTGTAATAACACCAATATGCCCAATGACATCTTGCCCAAATTTTGTATTTAGTAAACGTATAGTTAGACTAAGTTTTGAACAAAAACTTGGAAGTCTGGCAAGTCCCCTTCTGGTACCTCCCATACAAATGTACCATCCCGCCTACCTTAGAAATCGTGTAATAACACCAATATGCCCAATGACATCTTGCCCAAATTTTGTATTTAGTAAACGTATAGTTAGACTAAGTTTTGGACAAAAACTTGGAAGTCTGGCTAATCCCCTTCTGGTACCTCCCATACAAATGTACCATCCCGCCTACATTAGAAATAGTGTAATAACACCAATATGCCCAACGCGATCTTGCCCACATTCAGTATTTAGTAAACGTATAGATAGACTAAGTTTTGAACAAAAACTTGGAAGTCTGGCAACTCCCCTTCTGGTACCTCCCATACAAATGTACCATCCCGCCTACCTTAGAAATCGTGTAATAACACCAATATGCCCAACGCGATCTTGCCCAAATTTTGTATTTAGTAAACGTATAGTTAGACTAAGTTTTGAACAAAAACTTGGAAGTCTGGCAACTCCCCTTCTGGTACCTCCCATACAAATGTACAATCCCGCCTACCTTAGAAATCGTGTAATAACACCAATATGCCCAATGACATCTTGCCCAAATTTTGTATTTAGTAAACGTATAGTTAGACTAAGTATTGGACAGAAACGTGGCAGTGTGGCAACTCCCCTTCTGGTACGTCACATACAAATGTGCCATCTCGCCTACCTTAGAAATCGTGTAATAACACCAATATGCCCAATGACATCTTGCCCAAATTTTGTATTTAGTAAACGTATAGATAGACTAAGTTTTGAACAAAAACTTGGAAGTCTGGCAACTCCCCTTCTGGTACCTCCCATACAAATGTACCATCCAGCCTACCTTAGAAATCGTGTAATAACACCAATATGCCCAATGACATCTTGCCCAAATTTTGTATTTAGTAAAAGTATAGTTAGACTAAGTTTTGGACAAAAACTTGGAAGTCTGGCTACTCCACTTCTGGTACCTCCCATACAAATGTACCATCCCGCCTACATTAGAAATAGTGTAATAACACCAATATGCCCAACGCGATCTTGCCCACATTCCGTATTTAGTAAAGTTATAATAGGACAAAGTTTTGGACAAAAACTTGGCAGTGTGGCAACTCCCCTTCTGGTACCTCCCATACAAATGTACCATCCCGCCTACCTTAGAAATCGTGTAATACCACCAATATGCCCAACGCGATCTTGCCCACATTCCGTATTTAGTAAAGTTATAATAGGACAAAGTTTTGGACAAAAACTTGGCAGTGTGGCAACTCCCCTTCTGGTACCTCCCATACAAATGTACCATCCCGCCTACCTTAGAAATCGTGTAATAACACCAATATGCCCAATGACATCTTGCCCAAATTTTGTATTTAGTAAACGTATAGTTAGACTAAGTATTGGACAGAAACGTGGCAGTGTGGCAACTCCCCTTCTGGTACGTCACATACAAATGTGCCATCTCGCCTACCTTAGAAATCGTGTAATAACACCAATATGCCCAATGACATCTTGCCCAAATTTTGTATTTAGTAAACGTATAGATAGACTAAGTTTTGAACAAAAACTTGGAAGTCTGGCAACTCCCCTTCTGGTACCTCCCATACAAATGTACCATCCAGCCTACCTTAGAAATCGTGTAATAACACCAATATGCCCAATGACATCTTGCCCAAATTTTGTATTTAGTAAAAGTATAGTTAGACTAAGTTTTGAACAAAAACTTGGAAGTCTGGCAACTCCCCTTCTGGTACCTCCCATACAAATGTACAATCCCGCCTACCTTAGAAATCGTGTAATAACACCAATATGCCCAATGACATCTTGCCCAAATTTTGTATTTAGTAAACGTATAGTTAGACTAAGTATTGGACAGAAACGTGGCAGTGTGGCAACTCCCCTTCTGGTACGTCACATACAAATGTGCCATCTCGCCTACCTTAGAAATCGTGTAATAACACCAATATGCCCAATGACATCTTGCCCAAATTTTGTATTTAGTAAACGTATAGATAGACTAAGTTTTGAACAAAAACTTGGAAGTCTGGCAACTCCCCTTCTGGTACCTCCCATACAAATGTACCATCCAGCCTACCTTAGAAATCGTGTAATAACACCAATATGCCCAATGACATCTTGCCCAAATTTTGTATTTAGTAAAAGTATAGTTAGACTAAGTTTTGGACAAAAACTTGGAAGTCTGGCTACTCCACTTCTGGTACCTCCCATACAAATGTACCATCCCGCCTACATTAGAAATAGTGTAATAACACCAATATGCCCAACGCGATCTTGCCCACATTCCGTATTTAGTAAAGTTATAATAGGACAAAGTTTTGGACAAAAACTTGGCAGTGTGGCAACTCCCCTTCTGGTACCTCCCATACAAATGTACCATCCCGCCTACCTTAGAAATCGTGTAATACCACCAATATGCCCAACGCGATCTTGCCCACATTCCGTATTTAGTAAAGTTATAATAGGACAAAGTTTTGGACAAAAACTTGGCAGTGTGGCAACTCCCCTTCTGGTACCTCCCATACAAATGTACCATCCCGCCTACCTTAGAAATCGTGTAATAACACCAATATGCCCAATGACATCTTGCCCAAATTTTGTATTTAGTAAACGTATAGTTAGACTAAGTATTGGACAGAAACGTGGCAGTGTGGCAACTCCCCTTCTGGTACGTCACATACAAATGTGCCATCTCGCCTACCTTAGAAATCGTGTAATAACACCAATATGCCCAATGACATCTTGCCCAAATTTTGTATTTAGTAAACGTATAGATAGACTAAGTTTTGACCAAAAACTTGGAAGTCTGGCAACTCCCCTTCTGGTACCTCCCATACAAATGTACCATCCCGCCTACCTTAGAAATCGTGTAATAACACCAATATGCCCAATGACATCTTGCCCAAATTTTGTATTTAGTAAAAGTATAGTTAGACTAAGTTTTGGACAAAAACTTGGAAGTCTGGCAACTCCCCTTCTGGTACCTCCCATACAAATGTACAAACCCGCCTACCTTAGAAATCGTGTAATAACACCAATATGCCCAATGACATCTTGCCCAAATTTTGTATTTAGTAAACGTATAGATAGACTAAGTTTTGAACAAAAACTTGGAAGTCTGGCAACTCCCCTTCTGGTACCTCCCATACAAATGTACCATCCCGCCTACCTTAGAAATCGTGTAATAACACCAATATGCCCAATGACATCTTGCCCAAATTTTGTATTTAGTAAACGTATAGATAGACTAAGTTTTGAACAAAAACTTGGAAGTCTGGCTAATCCCCTTCTGGTACCTCCCATACAAATGTACCATCCCGCCTACCTTAGAAATCGTGTAATACCACCAATATGCCCAACGCGATCTTGCCCACATTCCGTATTTAGTAAAGTTATAATAGGACAAAGTTTTGGACAAAAACTTGGCAGTGTGGCAACTCCCCTTCTGGTACCTCCCATACAAATGTACCATCCCGCCTACCTTAGAAATCGTGTAATAACACCAATATGCCCAATGACATCTTGCCCAAATTTTGTATTTAGTAAACGTATAGTTAGACTAAGTATTGGACAGAAACGTGGAAGTCTGGCAACTCCCCTTCTGGTACCTCCCATACAAATGTACCATCCCGCCTACCTTAGAAATCGTGTAATAACACCAATATGCCCAATGACATCTTGCCCAAATTTTGTATTTAGTAAAAGTATAGTTAGACTAAGTTTTGGACAAAAACTTGGAAGTCTGGCAACTCCCCTTCTGGTACCTCCCATACAAATGTACAAACCCGCCTACCTTAGAAATCGTGTAATAACACCAATATGCCCAATGACATCTTGCCCAAATTTTGTATTTAGTAAACGTATAGATAGACTAAGTTTTGAACAAAAACTTGGAAGTCTGGCAACTCCCCTTCTGGTACCTCCCATACAAATGTACCATCCCGCCTACCTTAGAAATCGTGTAATAACACCAATATGCCCAATGACATCTTGCCCAAATTTTGTATTTAGTAAACGTATAGATAGACTAAGTTTTGAACAAAAACTTGGAAGTCTGGCTAATCCCCTTCTGGTACCTCCCATACAAATGTACCATCCCGCCTACCTTAGAAATCGTGTAATACCACCAATATGCCCAACGCGATCTTGCCCACATTCCGTATTTAGTAAAGTTATAATAGGACAAAGTTTTGGACAAAAACTTGGCAGTGTGGCAACTCCCCTTCTGGTACCTCCCATACAAATGTACCATCCCGCCTACCTTAGAAATCGTGTAATAACACCAATATGCCCAATGACATCTTGCCCAAATTTTGTATTTAGTAAACGTATAGTTAGACTAAGTTTTGAACAAAAACTTGGAAGTCTGGCAATTCCCCTTCTGGTACCTCCCATACAAATGTACAATCCCGCCTACCTTAGAAATCGTGTAATAACACCAATATGCCCAATGACATCTTGCCCAAATTTTGTATTTAGTAAACGTATAGTTAGACTAAGTATTGGACAGAAACGTGGCAGTGTGGCAACTCCCCTTCTGGTACGTCACATACAAATGTGCCATCTCGCCTACCTTAGAAATCGTGTAATAACACCAATATGCCCAATGACATCTTGCCCAAATTTTGTATTTAGTAAACGTATAGATAGACTAAGTTTTGAACAAAAACTTGGAAGTCTGGCAACTCCCCTTCTGGTACCTCCCATACAAATGTACCATCCAGCCTACCTTAGAAATCGTGTAATAACACCAATGTACCATCCCGCCTACATTAGAAATAGTGTAATAACACCAATATGCCCAACGCGATCTTACCCACATTCCGTATTTAGTAAAGTTATAATAGAACAAAGTTTTGGACAAAAACTTGGCAGTGTGGCAACTCCCCTTCTGGTACCTCCCATACAAATGTACCATCCCGCCTACCTTAGAAATCGTGTAATAACACCAATATGCCCAACGCGATCTTGCCCAAATTTTGTATTTAGTAAACGTATAGTTAGACTAAGTTTTGAACAAAAACTTGGAAGTCTGGCAATTCCCCTTCTGGTACCTCCCATACAAATGTACAATCCCGCCTACCTTAGAAATCGTGTAATAACACCAATATGCCCAATGACATCTTGCCCAAATTTTGTATTTAGTAAACGTATAGTTAGACTAAGTATTGGACAGAAACGTGGCAGTGTGGCAACTCCCCTTCTGGTACGTCACATACAAATGTGCCATCTCGCCTACCTTAGAAATCGTGTAATAACACCAATATGCCCAATGACATCTTGCCCAAATTTTGTATTTAGTAAACGTATAGATAGACTAAGTTTTGAACAAAAACTTGGAAGTCTGGCAACTCCCCTTCTGGTACCTCCCATACAAATGTACCATCCAGCCTACCTTAGAAATCGTGTAATAACACCAATGTACCATCCCGCCTACATTAGAAATAGTGTAATAACACCAATATGCCCAACGCGATCTTACCCACATTCCGTATTTAGTAAAGTTATAATAGAACAAAGTTTTGGACAAAAACTTGGCAGTGTGGCAACTCCCCTTCTGGTACCTCCCATACAAATGTACCATCCCGCCTACCTTAGAAATCGTGTAATAACACCAATATGCCCAACGCGATCTTGCCCAAATTTTGTATTTAGTAAACGTATAGTTAGACTAAGTTTTGAACAAAAACTTGGAAGTCTGGCAACTCCCCTTCTGGTACCTCCCATACAAATGTACAATCCCGCCTACCTTAGAAATCGTGTAATAACACCAATATGCCCAATGACATCTTGCCCAAATTTTGTATTTAGTAAACGTATAGATAGACTAAGTTTTGAACAAAAACTTGGAAGTCTGGCAACTCCCCTTCTGGTACCTCCCATACAAATGTACCATCCCGCCTACCTTAGAAATCGTGTAATAACACCAATATGCCCAATGACATCTTGCCCAAATTTTGTATTTAGTAAACGTATAGATAGACTAAGTTTTGAACAAAAACTTGAAAGTCTGGCAACTCCCCTTCTGGTACCTCCCATACAAATGTACCATCCCGCCTACCTTAGAAATCGTGTAATAACACCAATATGCCCAATGACATCTTGCCCCAAATTTTGTATTTAGTAAACGTATAGTTTGACTATGTTTTGGACAAAAACTTGGAAGTCTGGCAACTCCCCTTCTGGTACCTCCCATACAAATGTGCCATCTCGCCTACCTTAGAAATCGTGTAATAACACCAATATGCCCAACGCGATCTTGCCCACATTCCGTATTTAGTAAAGTTATAATAGGACAAAGTTTTGGACAAAAACTTGGCAGTGTGGCAACTCCCCTTCTGGTACCTCCCATACAAATGTGCCATCTCGCCTACCTTAGAAATCGTGTAATAACACCAATATGCCCAATGACATCTTGCCCAAATTTTGTATTTAGTAAACGTATAGTTAGACTAAGTTTTGAACAAAAACTTGGAAGTCTGGCAACTCCCCTTCTGGTACCTCCCATACAAATGTACCATCCCGCCTACCTTAGAAATCGTGTAATAACACCAATATGCCCAATGACATCTTGCCCAAATTTTGTATTTAGTAAACGTATAGTTAGACTAAGTTTTGAACAAAAACTTGAAAGTCTGGCAACTCCCCTTCTGGTACCTCCCATACAAATGTACCATCCCGCCTACCTTAGAAATCGTGTAATAACACCAATATGCCCAATGACATCTTGCCCCAAATTTTGTATTTAGTAAACGTATAGTTTGACTATGTTTTGGACAAAAACTTGGAAGTCTGGCAACTCCCCTTCTGGTACCTCCCATACAAATGTGCCATCTCGCCTACCTTAGAAATCGTGTAATAACACCAATATGCCCAACGCGATCTTGCCCACATTCCGTATTTAGTAAAGTTATAATAGGACAAAGTTTTGGACAAAAACTTGGCAGTGTGGCAACTCCCCTTCTGGTACCTCCCATACAAATGTGCCATCTCGCCTACCTTAGAAATCGTGTAATAACACCAATATGCCCAATGACATCTTGCCCAAATTTTGTATTTAGTAAACGTATAGTTAGACTAAGTTTTGAACAAAAACTTGGAAGTCTGGCTAATCCCCTTCTGGTACCTCCCATACAAATGTACCATCCCGCCTACATTAGAAATAGTGTAATAACACCAATATGCCCAACGCGATCTTGCCCACATTCCGTATTTAGTAAAGTTATAATAGGACAAAGTTTTGGACAAAAACTTGGCAGTGTGGCAACTCCCCTTCTGGTACCTCCCATACAAATGTACCATCCCGCCTACCTTAGAAATCGTGTAATAACACCAATATGCCCAACGCGATCTTGCCCAAATTTTGTATTTAGTAAACGTATAGTTAGACTAAGTTTTGAACAAAAACTTGGAAGTCTGGCAACTCCCCTTCTGGTACCTCCCATACAAATGTACAATCCCGCCTACCTTAGAAATCGTGTAATAACACCAATATGCCCAATGACATCTTGCCCAAATTTTGTATTTAGTAAACGTATAGATAGACTAAGTTTTGAACAAAAACTTGGAAGTCTGGCAACTCCCCTTCTGGTACCTCCCATACAAATGTACCATCCCGCCTACCTTAGAAATCGTGTAATAACACCAATATGCCCAATGACATCTTGCCCCAAATTTTGTATTTAGTAAACGTATAGTTTGACTATGTTTTGGACAAAAACTTGGAAGTCTGGCAACTCCCCTTCTGGTACCTCCCATACAAATGTACAATCCCGCCTACCTTAGAAATCGTGTAATAACACCAATATGCCCAACGCGATCTTGCCCACATTCCGTATTTAGTAAAGTTATAATAGGACAAAGTTTTGGACAAAAACTTGGCAGTGTGGCAACTCCCCTTCTGGTACCTCCCATACAAATGTGCCATCTCGCCTACCTTAGAAATCGTGTAATAACACCAATATGCCCAATGACATCTTGCCCAAATTTTGTATTTAGTAAACGTATAGTTAGACTAAGTTTTGAACAAAAACTTGGAAGTCTGGCAAGTCCCCTTCTGGTACCTCCCATACAAATGTACCATCCCGCCTACCTTAGAAATCGTGTAATAACACCAATATGCCCAATGACATCTTGCCCAAATTTTGTATTTAGTAAACGTATAGTTAGACTAAGTTTTGGACAAAAACTTGGAAGTCTGGCTAATCCCCTTCTGGTACCTCCCATACAAATGTACCATCCCGCCTACATTAGAAATAGTGTAATAACACCAATATGCCCAACGCGATCTTGCCCACATTCCGTATTTAGTAAAGTTATAATAGGACAAAGTTTTGGACAAAAACTTGGCAGTGTGGCAACTCCCCTTCTGGTACCTCCCATACAAATGTACCATCCCGCCTACCTTAGAAATCGTGTAATAACACCAATATGCCCAATGACATCTTGCCCAAATTTTGTATTTAGTAAACGTATAGATAGACTAAGTTTTGAACAAAAACTTGGAAGTCTGGCAACTCCCCTTCTGGTACCTCCCATACAAATGTACCATCCCGCCTACCTTAGAAATCGTGTAATAACACCAATATGCCCAACGCGATCTTGCCCAAATTTTGTATTTAGTAAACGTATAGTTAGACTAAGTTTTGAACAAAAACTTGGAAGTCTGGCAACTCCCCTTCTGGTACCTCCCATACAAATGTACAATCCCGCCTACCTTAGAAATCGTGTAATAACACCAATATGCCCAATGACATCTTGCCCAAATTTTGTATTTAGTAAACGTATAGTTAGACTAAGTATTGGACAGAAACGTGGCAGTGTGGCAACTCCCCTTCTGGTACGTCACATACAAATGTGCCATCTCGCCTACCTTAGAAATCGTGTAATAACACCAATATGCCCAATGACATCTTGCCCAAATTTTGTATTTAGTAAAAGTATAGTTAGACTAAGTTTTGGACAAAAACTTGGAAGTCTGGCTACTCCACTTCTGGTACCTCCCATACAAATGTACCATCCCGCCTACATTAGAAATAGTGTAATAACACCAATATGCCCAACGCGATCTTGCCCACATTCCGTATTTAGTAAAGTTATAATAGGACAAAGTTTTGGACAAAAACTTGGCAGTGTGGCAACTCCCCTTCTGGTACCTCCCATACAAATGTACCATCCCGCCTACCTTAGAAATCGTGTAATACCACCAATATGCCCAACGCGATCTTGCCCACATTCCGTATTTAGTAAAGTTATAATAGGACAAAGTTTTGGACAAAAACTTGGCAGTGTGGCAACTCCCCTTCTGGTACCTCCCATACAAATGTACCATCCCGCCTACCTTAGAAATCGTGTAATAACACCAATATGCCCAATGACATCTTGCCCAAATTTTGTATTTAGTAAACGTATAGTTAGACTAAGTATTGGACAGAAACGTGGCAGTGTGGCAACTCCCCTTCTGGTACGTCACATACAAATGTGCCATCTCGCCTACCTTAGAAATCGTGTAATAACACCAATATGCCCAATGACATCTTGCCCAAATTTTGTATTTAGTAAACGTATAGATAGACTAAGTTTTGACCAAAAACTTGGAAGTCTGGCAACTCCCCTTCTGGTACCTCCCATACAAATGTACCATCCCGCCTACCTTAGAAATCGTGTAATAACACCAATATGCCCAATGACATCTTGCCCAAATTTTGTATTTAGTAAAAGTATAGTTAGACTAAGTTTTGGACAAAAACTTGGAAGTCTGGCAACTCCCCTTCTGGTACCTCCCATACAAATGTACAAACCCGCCTACCTTAGAAATCGTGTAATAACACCAATATGCCCAATGACATCTTGCCCAAATTTTGTATTTAGTAAACGTATAGATAGACTAAGTTTTGAACAAAAACTTGGAAGTCTGGCAACTCCCCTTCTGGTACCTCCCATACAAATGTACCATCCCGCCTACCTTAGAAATCGTGTAATAACACCAATATGCCCAATGACATCTTGCCCAAATTTTGTATTTAGTAAACGTATAGATAGACTAAGATTTGAACAAAAACTTGGAAGTCTGGCTAATCCCCTTCTGGTACCTCCCATACAAATGTACCATCCCGCCTACCTTAGAAATCGTGTAATACCACCAATATGCCCAACGCGATCTTGCCCACATTCCGTATTTAGTAAAGTTATAATAGGACAAAGTTTTGGACAAAAACTTGGCAGTGTGGCAACTCCCCTTCTGGTACCTCCCATACAAATGTACCATCCCGCCTACCTTAGAAATCGTGTAATAACACCAATATGCCCAATGACATCTTGCCCAAATTTTGTATTTAGTAAACGTATAGTTAGACTAAGTTTTGAACAAAAACTTGGAAGTCTGGCAATTCCCCTTCTGGTACCTCCCATACAAATGTACAATCCCGCCTACCTTAGAAATCGTGTAATAACACCAATATGCCCAATGACATCTTGCCCAAATTTTGTATTTAGTAAACGTATAGTTAGACTAAGTATTGGACAGAAACGTGGCAGTGTGGCAACTCCCCTTCTGGTACGTCACATACAAATGTGCCATCTCGCCTACCTTAGAAATCGTGTAATAACACCAATATGCCCAATGACATCTTGCCCAAATTTTGTATTTAGTAAACGTATAGATAGACTAAGTTTTGAACAAAAACTTGGAAGTCTGGCAACTCCCCTTCTGGTACCTCCCATACAAATGTACCATCCAGCCTACCTTAGAAATCGTGTAATAACACCAATATGCCCAATGACATCTTGCCCAAATTTTGTATTTAGTAAAAGTATAGTTAGACTAAGTTTTGGACAAAAACTTGGAAGTCTGGCTACTCCCCTTCTGGTACCTCCCATACAAATGTACCATCCCGCCTACATTAGAAATAGTGTAATAACACCAATATGCCCAACGCGATCTTGCCCACATTCCGTATTTAGTAAAGTTATAATAGGACAAAGTTTTGGACAAAAACTTGGCAGTGTGGGAACTCCCCTTCTGGTACCTCCCATACAAATGTACCATCCCGCCTACCTTAGAAATCGTGTAATACCACCAATATGCCCAACGCGATCTTGCCCACATTCCGTATTTAGTAAAGTTATAATAGGACAAAGTTTTGGACAAAAACTTGGCAGTGTGGCAACTCCCCTTCTGGTACCTCCCATACAAATGTACCATCCCGCCTACCTTACAAATCGTGTAATAACACCAATATGCCCAATGACATCTTGCCCAAATTTTGTATTTAGTAAACGTATAGTTAGACTAAGTTTTGAACAAAAACTTGGAAGTCTGGCAATTCCCCTTCTGGTACCTCCCATACAAATGTACAATCCCGCCTACCTTAGAAATCGTGTAATAACACCAATATGCCCAATGACATCTTGCCCAAATTTTGTATTTAGTAAACGTATAGTTAGACTAAGTATTGGACAGAAACGTGGCAGTGTGGCAACTCCCCTTCTGGTACGTCACATACAAATGTGCCATCTCGCCTACCTTAGAAATCGTGTAATAACACCAATATGCCCAATGACATCTTGCCCAAATTTTGTATTTAGTAAACGTATAGATAGACTAAGTTTTGAACAAAAACTTGGAAGTCTGGCAACTCCCCTTCTGGTACCTCCCATACAAATGTACCATCCCGCCTACCTTAGAAATCGTGTAATAACACCAATATGCCCAATGACATCTTGCCCAAATTTTGTATTTAGTAAAAGTATAGTTAGACTAAGTTTTGGACAAAAACTTGGAAGTCTGGCTACTCCCCTTCTGGTACCTCCCATACAAATGTACCATCCCGCCTACATTAGAAATAGTGTAATAACACCAATATGCCCAACGCGATCTTGCCCACATTCCGTATTTAGTAAAGTTATAATAGGACAAAGTTTTGGACAAAAACTTGGCAGTGTGGCAACTCCCCTTCTGGTACCTCCCATACAAATGTGCCATCTCGCCTACCTTAGAAATCGTGTAATAACACCAATATGCCCAATGACATCTTGCCCAAATTTTGTATTTAGTAAAAGTATAGTTAGACTAAGTTTTGAACAAAAACTTGGAAGTCTGGCTAATCCCCTTCTGGTACCTCCCATACAAATGTACCATCCCGCCTACATTAGAAATAGTGTAATAACACCAATATGCCCAACGCGATCTTGCCCACATTCCGTATTTAGTAAAGTTATAATAGGACAAAGTTTTGGACAAAAACTTGGCAGTGTGGCAACTCCCCTTCTGGTACCTCCCATACAAATGTACCATCCCGCCTACCTTAGAAATCGTGTAATAACACCAATATGCCCAACGCGATCTTGCCCAAATTTTGTATTTAGTAAACGTATAGTTAGACTAAGTTTTGAACAAAAACTTGGAAGTCTGGCAACTCCCCTTCTGGTACCTCCCATACAAATGTACAATCCCGACTACCTTAGAAATCGTGTAATAACACCAATATGCCCAATGACATCTTGCCCAAATTTTGTATTTAGTAAACGTATAGATAGACTAAGTTTTGAACAAAAACTTGGAAGTCTGGCAACTCCCCTTCTGGTACCTCCCATACAAATGTACCATCCCGCCTACCTTAGAAATCGTGTAATAACACCAATATGCCCAATGACATCTTGCCCAAATTTTGTATTTAGTAAACGTATAGATAGACTAAGTTTTGAACAAAAACTTGGAAGTCTGGCAACTCCCCTTCTGGTACCTCCCATACAAATGTACCATCCCGCCTACCTTAGAAATCGTGTAATAACACCAATATGCCCAATGACATCTTGCCCCAAATTTTGTATTTAGTAAACGTATAGTTTGACTATGTTTTGGACAAAAACTTGGAAGTCTGGCAACTCCCCTTCTGGTACCTCCCATACAAATGTACAATCCCGCCTACCTTAGAAATCGTGTAATAACACCAATATGCCCAACGCGATCTTGCCCACATTCCGTATTTAGTAAAGTTATAATAGGACAAAGTTTTGGACAAAAACTTGGCAGTGTGGCAACTCCCCTTCTGGTACCTCCCATACAAATGTGCCATCTCGCCTACCTTAGAAATCGTGTAATAACACCAATATGCCCAATGACATCTTGCCCAAATTTTGTATTTAGTAAACGTATAGTTAGACTAAGTTTTGAACAAAAACTTGGAAGTCTGGCAAGTCCCCTTCTGGTACCTCCCATACAAATGTACCATCCCGCCTACCTTAGAAATCGTGTAATAACACCAATATGCCCAATGACATCTTGCCCAAATTTTGTATTTAGTAAACGTATAGTTAGACTAAGTTTTGGACAAAAACTTGGAAGTCTGGCTAATCCCCTTCTGGTACCTCCCATACAAATGTACCATCCCGCCTACATTAGAAATAGTGTAATAACACCAATATGCCCAACGCGATCTTGCCCACATTCCGTATTTAGTAAAGTTATAATAGGACAAAGTTTTGGACAAAAACTTGGCAGTGTCGCAACTCCCCTTCTGGTACCTCCCATACAAATGTACCATCCCGCCTACCTTAGAAATCGTGTAATAACACCAATATGCCCAACGCGATCTTGCCCAAATTTTGTATTTAGTAAACGTATAGTTAGACTAAGTTTTGAACAAAAACTTGGAAGTCTGGCAACTCCCCTTCTGGTACCTCCCATACAAATGTACAATCCCGCCTACCTTAGAAATCGTGTAATAACACCAATATGCCCAATGACATCTTGCCCAAATTTTGTATTTAGTAAACGTATAGATAGACTAAGTTTTGAACAAAAACTTGGAAGTCTGGCAACTCCCCTTCTGGTACCTCCCATACAAATGTACCATCCCGCCTACCTTAGAAATCGTGTAATAACACCAATATGCCCAATGACATCTTGCCCAAATTTTGTATTTAGTAAACGTATAGATAGACTAAGTTTTGAACAAAAACTTGGAAGTCTGGCAACTCCCCTTCTGGTACCTCCCATACAAATGTACCATCCCGCCTACCTTAGAAATCGTGTAATAACACCAATATGCCCAACGCGATCTTGCCCAAATTTTGTATTTAGTAAACGTATAGTTAGACTAAGTTTTGAACAAAAACTTGGAAGTCTGGCAACTCCCCTTCTGGTACCTCCCATACAAATGTACAATCCCGCCTACCTTAGAAATCGTGTAATAACACCAATATGCCCAATGACATCTTGCCCAAATTTTGTATTTAGTAAACGTATAGTTAGACTAAGTATTGGACAGAAACGTGGCAGTGTGGCAACTCCCCTTCTGGTACGTCACATACAAATGTGCCATCTCGCCTACCTTAGAAATCGTGTAATAACACCAATATGCCCAATGACATCTTGCCCAAATTTTGTATTTAGTAAACGTATAGATAGACTAAGTTTTGAACAAAAACTTGGAAGTCTGGCAACTCCCCTTCTGGTACCTCCCATACAAATGTACCATCCAGCCTACCTTAGAAATCGTGTAATAACACCAATATGCCCAATGACATCTTGCCCAAATTTTGTATTTAGTAAAAGTATAGTTAGACTAAGTTTTGGACAAAAACTTGGAAGTCTGGCTACTCCACTTCTGGTACCTCCCATACAAATGTACCATCCCGCCTACATTAGAAATAGTGTAATAACACCAATATGCCCAACGCGATCTTGCCCACATTCCGTATTTAGTAAAGTTATAATAGGACAAAGTTTTGGACAAAAACTTGGCAGTGTGGCAACTCCCCTTCTGGTACCTCCCATACAAATGTACCATCCCGCCTACCTTAGAAATCGTGTAATACCACCAATATGCCCAACGCGATCTTGCCCACATTCCGTATTTAGTAAAGTTATAATAGGACAAAGTTTTGGACAAAAACTTGGCAGTGTGGCAACTCCCCTTCTGGTACCTCCCATACAAATGTACCATCCCGCCTACCTTAGAAATCGTGTAATAACACCAATATGCCCAATGACATCTTGCCCAAATTTTGTATTTAGTAAACGTATAGTTAGACTAAGTATTGGACAGAAACGTGGCAGTGTGGCAACTCCCCTTCTGGTACGTCACATACAAATGTGCCATCTCGCCTACCTTAGAAATCGTGTAATAACACCAATATGCCCAATGACATCTTGCCCAAATTTTGTATTTAGTAAACGTATAGATAGACTAAGTTTTGACCAAAAACTTGGAAGTCTGGCAACTCCCCTTCTGGTACCTCCCATACAAATGTACCATCCCGCTTACCTTAGAAATCGTGTAATAACACCAATATGCCCAATGACATCTTGCCCAAATTTTGTATTTAGTAAAAGTATAGTTAGGCTAAGTTTTGGACAAAAACTTGGAAGTCTGGCAACTCCCCTTCTGGTACCTCCCATACAAATGTACAAACCCGCCTACCTTAGAAATCGTGTAATAACACCAATATGCCCAATGACATCTTGCCCAAATTTTGTATTTAGTAAACGTATAGATAGACTAAGTTTTGAACAAAAACTTGGAAGTCTGGCAACTCCCCTTCTGGTACCTCCCATACAAATGTACCATCCCGCCTACCTTAGAAATCGTGTAATAACACCAATATGCCCAATGACATCTTGCCCAAATTTTGTATTTAGTAAACGTATAGATAGACTAAGTTTTGAACAAAAACTTGGAAGTCTGGCTAATCCCCTTCTGGTACCTCCCATACAAATGTACCATCCCGCCTACCTTAGAAATCGTGTAATACCACCAATATGCCCAACGCGATCTTGCCCACATTCCGTATTTAGTAAAGTTATAATAGGACAAAGTTTTGGACAAAAACTTGGCAGTGTGGCAACTCCCCTTCTGGTACCTCCCATACAAATGTACCATCCCGCCTACCTTAGAAATCGTGTAATAACACCAATATGCCCAATGACATCTTGCCCAAATTTTGTATTTAGTAAACGTATAGTTAGACTAAGTTTTGAACAAAAACTTGGATGTCTGGCAATTCCCCTTCTGGTACCTCCCATACAAATGTACAATCCCGCCTACCTTAGAAATCGTGTAATAACACCAATATGCCCAATGACATCTTGCCCAAATTTTGTATTTAGTAAACGTATAGTTAGACTAAGTATTGGACAGAAACGTGGCAGTGTGGCAACTCCCCTTCTGGTACGTCACATACAAATGTGCCATCTCGCCTACCTTAGAAATCGTGTAATAACACCAATATGCCCAATGACATCTTGCCCAAATTTTGTATTTAGTAAACGTATAGATAGACTAAGTTTTGAACAAAAACTTGGAAGTCTGGCAACTCCCCTTCTGGTACCTCCCATACAAATGTACCATCCAGCCTACCTTAGAAATCGTGTAATAACACCAATATGCCCAATGACATCTTGCCCAAATTTTGTATTTAGTAAAAGTATAGTTAGACTAAGTTTTGGACAAAAACTTGGAAGTCTGGCTACTCCCCTTCTGGTACCTCCCATACAAATGTACCATCCCGCCTACATTAGAAATAGTGTAATAACACCAATATGCCCAACGCGATCTTGCCCACATTCCGTATTTAGTAAAGTTATAATAGGACAAAGTTTTGGACAAAAACTTGGCAGTGTGGCAACTCCCCTTCTGGTACCTCCCATACAAATGTACCATCCCGCCTACCTTAGAAATCGTGTAATACCACCAATATGCCCAACGCGATCTTGCCCACATTCCGTATTTAGTAAAGTTATAATAGGACAAAGTTTTGGACAAAAACTTGGCAGTGTGGCAACTCCCCTTCTGGTACCTCCCATACAAATGTACCATCCCGCCTACCTTAGAAATCGTGTAATAACACCAATATGCCCAATGACATCTTGCCCAAATTTTGTATTTAGTAAACGTATAGTTAGACTAAGTATTGGACAGAAACGTGGCAGTGTGGCAACTCCCCTTCTGGTACGTCACATACAAATGTGCCATCTCGCCTACCTTAGAAATCGTGTAATAACACCAATATGCCCAATGACATCTTGCCCAAATTTTGTATTTAGTAAACGTATAGATAGACTAAGTTTTGAACAAAAACTTGGAAGTCTGGCAACTCCCCTTCTGGTACCTCCCATACAAATGTACCATCCAGCCTACCTTAGAAATCGTGTAATAACACCAATATGCCCAATGACATCTTGCCCAAATTTTGTATTTAGTAAAAGTATAGTTAGACTAAGTTTTGGACAAAAACTTGGAAGTCTGGCTACTCCACTTCTGGTACCTCCCATACAAATGTACCATCCCGCCTACATTAGAAATAGTGTAATAACACCAATATGCCCAACGCGATCTTGCCCACATTCCGTATTTAGTAAAGTTATAATAGGACAAAGTTTTGGACAAAAACTTGGCAGTGTGGCAACTCCCCTTCTGGTACCTCCCATACAAATGTACCATCCCGCCTACCTTAGAAATCGTGTAATACCACCAATATGCCCAACGCGATCTTGCCCACATTCCGTATTTAGTAAAGTTATAATAGGACAAAGTTTTGGACAAAAACTTGGCAGTGTGGCAACTCCCCTTCTGGTACCTCCCATACAAATGTACCATCCCGCCTACCTTAGAAATCGTGTAATAACACCAATATGCCCAATGACATCTTGCCCAAATTTTGTATTTAGTAAACGTATAGTTAGACTAAGTATTGGACAGAAACGTGGCAGTGTGGCAACTCCCCTTCTGGTACGTCACATACAAATGTGCCATCTCGCCTACCTTAGAAATCGTGTAATAACACCAATATGCCCAATGACATCTTGCCCAAATTTTGTATTTAGTAAACGTATAGATAGACTAAGTTTTGACCAAAAACTTGGAAGTCTGGCAACTCCCCTTCTGGTACCTCCCATACAAATGTACCATCCCGCTTACCTTAGAAATCGTGTAATAACACCAATATGCCCAATGACATCTTGCCCAAATTTTGTATTTAGTAAAAGTATAGTTAGGCTAAGTTTTGGACAAAAACTTGGAAGTCTGGCAACTCCCCTTCTGGTACCTCCCATACAAATGTACAAACCCGCCTACCTTAGAAATCGTGTAATAACACCAATATGCCCAATGACATCTTGCCCAAATTTTGTATTTAGTAAACGTATAGATAGACTAAGTTTTGAACAAAAACTTGGAAGTCTGGCAACTCCCCTTCTGGTACCTCCCATACAAATGTACCATCCCGCCTACCTTAGAAATCGTGTAATAACACCAATATGCCCAATGACATCTTGCCCAAATTTTGTATTTAGTAAACGTATAGATAGACTAAGTTTTGAACAAAAACTTGGAAGTCTGGCTAATCCCCTTCTGGTACCTCCCATACAAATGTACCATCCCGCCTACCTTAGAAATCGTGTAATACCACCAATATGCCCAACGCGATCTTGCCCACATTCCGTATTTAGTAAAGTTATAATAGGACAAAGTTTTGGACAAAAACTTGGCAGTGTGGCAACTCCCCTTCTGGTACCTCCCATACAAATGTACCATCCCGCCTACCTTAGAAATCGTGTAATAACACCAATATGCCCAATGACATCTTGCCCAAATTTTGTATTTACTAAACGTATAGTTAGACTAAGTTTTGAACAAAAACTTGGATCTCTGGCAATTCCCCTTCTGGTACCTCCCATACAAATGTACAATCCCGCCTACCTTAGAAATCGTGTAATAACACCAATATGCCCAATGACATCTTGCCCAAATTTTGTATTTAGTAAACGTATAGTTAGACTAAGTATTGGACAGAAACGTGGCAGTGTGGCAACTCCCCTTCTGGTACGTCACATACAAATGTGCCATCTCGCCTACCTTAGAAATCGTGTAATAACACCAATATGCCCAATGACATCTTGCCCAAATTTTGTATTTAGTAAACGTATAGATAGACTAAGTTTTGAACAAAAACTTGGAAGTCTGGCAACTCCCCTTCTGGTACCTCCCATACAAATGTACCATCCAGCCTACCTTAGAAATCGTGTAATAACACCAATATGCCCAATGACATCTTGCCCAAATTTTGTATTTAGTAAAAGTATAGTTAGACTAAGTTTTGGACAAAAACTTGGAAGTCTGGCTACTCCCCTTCTGGTACCTCCCATACAAATGTACCATCCCGCCTACATTAGAAATAGTGTAATAACACCAATATGCCCAACGCGATCTTGCCCACATTCCGTATTTAGTAAAGTTATAATAGGACAAAGTTTTGGACAAAAACTTGGCAGTGTGGCAACTCCCCTTCTGGTACCTCCCATACAAATGTACCATCCCGCCTACCTTAGAAATCGTGTAATACCACCAATATGCCCAACGCGATCTTGCCCACATTCCGTATTTAGTAAAGTTATAATAGGACAAAGTTTTGGACAAAAACTTGGCAGTGTGGCAACTCCCCTTCTGGTACCTCCCATACAAATGTACCATCCCGCCTACCTTAGAAATCGTGTAATAACACCAATATGCCCAATGACATCTTGCCCAAATTTTGTATTTAGTAAACGTATAGTTAGACTAAGTATTGGACAGAAACGTGGCAGTGTGGCAACTCCCCTTCTGGTACGTCACATACAAATGTGCCATCTCGCCTACCTTAGAAATCGTGTAATAACACCAATATGCCCAATGACATCTTGCCCAAATTTTGTATTTAGTAAACGTATAGATAGACTAAGTTTTGAACAAAAACTTGGAAGTCTGGCAACTCCCCTTCTGGTACCTCCCATACAAATGTACCATCCAGCCTACCTTAGAAATCGTGTAATAACACCAATATGCCCAATGACATCTTGCCCAAATTTTGTATTTAGTAAAAGTATAGTTAGACTAAGTTTTGGACAAAAACTTGGAAGTCTGGCTACTCCACTTCTGGTACCTCCCATACAAATGTACCATCCCGCCTACATTAGAAATAGTGTAATAACACCAATATGCCCAACGCGATCTTGCCCACATTCCGTATTTAGTAAAGTTATAATAGGACAAAGTTTTGGACAAAAACTTGGCAGTGTGGCAACTCCCCTTCTGGTACCTCCCATACAAATGTACCATCCCGCCTACCTTAGAAATCGTGTAATACCACCAATATGCCCAACGCGATCTTGCCCACATTCCGTATTTAGTAAAGTTATAATAGGACAAAGTTTTGGACAAAAACTTGGCAGTGTGGCAACTCCCCTTCTGGTACCTCCCATACAAATGTACCATCCCGCCTACCTTAGAAATCGTGTAATAACACCAATATGCCCAATGACATCTTGCCCAAATTTTGTATTTAGTAAACGTATAGTTAGACTAAGTATTGGACAGAAACGTGGCAGTGTGGCAACTCCCCTTCTGGTACGTCACATACAAATGTGCCATCTCGCCTACCTTAGAAATCGTGTAATAACACCAATATGCCCAATGACATCTTGCCCAAATTTTGTATTTAGTAAACGTATAGATAGACTAAGTTTTGACCAAAAACTTGGAAGTCTGGCAACTCCCCTTCTGGTACCTCCCATACAAATGTACCATCCCGCTTACCTTAGAAATCGTGTAATAACACCAATATGCCCAATGACATCTTGCCCAAATTTTGTATTTAGTAAAAGTATAGTTAGGCTAAGTTTTGGACAAAAACTTGGAAGTCTGGCAACTCCCCTTCTGGTACCTCCCATACAAATGTACAAACCCGCCTACCTTAGAAATCGTGTAATAACACCAATATGCCCAATGACATCTTGCCCAAATTTTGTATTTAGTAAACGTATAGATAGACTAAGTTTTGAACAAAAACTTGGAAGTCTGGCAACTCCCCTTCTGGTACCTCCCATACAAATGTACCATCCCGCCTACCTTAGAAATCGTGTAATAACACCAATATGCCCAATGACATCTTGCCCAAATTTTGTATTTAGTAAACGTATAGATAGACTAAGTTTTGAACAAAAACTTGGAAGTCTGGCTAATCCCCTTCTGGTACCTCCCATACAAATGTACCATCCCGCCTACCTTAGAAATCGTGTAATACCACCAATATGCCCAACGCGATCTTGCCCACATTCCGTATTTAGTAAAGTTATAATAGGACAAAGTTTTGGACAAAAACTTGGCAGTGTGGCAACTCCCCTTCTGGTACCTCCCATACAAATGTACCATCCCGCCTACCTTAGAAATCGTGTAATAACACCAATATGCCCAATGACATCTTGCCCAAATTTTGTATTTAGTAAACGTATAGTTAGACTAAGTTTTGAACAAAAACTTGGATGTCTGGCAATTCCCCTTCTGGTACCTCCCATACAAATGTACAATCCCGCCTACCTTAGAAATCGTGTAATAACACCAATATGCCCAATGACATCTTGCCCAAATTTTGTATTTAGTAAACGTATAGTTAGACTAAGTATTGGACAGAAACGTGGCAGTGTGGCAACTCCCCTTCTGGTACGTCACATACAAATGTGCCATCTCGCCTACCTTAGAAATCGTGTAATAACACCAATATGCCCAATGACATCTTGCCCAAATTTTGTATTTAGTAAACGTATAGATAGACTAAGTTTTGAACAAAAACTTGGAAGTCTGGCAACTCCCCTTCTGGTACCTCCCATACAAATGTACCATCCAGCCTACCTTAGAAATCGTGTAATAACACCAATATGCCCAATGACATCTTGCCCAAATTTTGTATTTAGTAAAAGTATAGTTAGACTAAGTTTTGGACAAAAACTTGGAAGTCTGGCTACTCCCCTTCTGGTACCTCCCATACAAATGTACCATCCCGCCTACATTAGAAATAGTGTAATAACACCAATATGCCCAACGCGATCTTGCCCACATTCCGTATTTAGTAAAGTTATAATAGGACAAAGTTTTGGACAAAAACTTGGCAGTGTGGCAACTCCCCTTCTGGTACCTCCCATACAAATGTACCATCCCGCCTACCTTAGAAATCGTGTAATACCACCAATATGCCCAACGCGATCTTGCCCACATTCCGTATTTAGTAAAGTTATAATAGGACAAAGTTTTGGACAAAAACTTGGCAGTGTGGCAACTCCCCTTCTGGTACCTCCCATACAAATGTACCATCCCGCCTACCTTACAAATCGTGTAATAACACCAATATGCCCAATGACATCTTGCCCAAATTTTGTATTTAGTAAACGTATAGTTAGACTAAGTATTGGACAGAAACGTGGCAGTGTGGCAACTCCCCTTCTGGTACGTCACATACAAATGTGCCATCTCGCCTACCTTAGAAATCGTGTAATAACACCAATATGCCCAATGACATCTTGCCCAAATTTTGTATTTAGTAAACGTATAGATAGACTAAGTTTTGAACAAAAACTTGGAAGTCTGGCAACTCCCCTTCTGGTACCTCCCATACAAATGTACCATCCCGCCTACCTTAGAAATCGTGTAATAACACCAATATGCCCAATGACATCTTGCCCAAATTTTGTATTTAGTAAAAGTATAGTTAGACTAAGTTTTGGACAAAAACTTGGAAGTCTGGCTACTCCCCTTCTGGTACCTCCCATACAAATGTACCATCCCGCCTACCTTAGAAATCGTGTAATAACACCAATATGCCCAATGACATCTTGCCCAAAATTTGTATTTAGTAAACGTATAGTTAGACTAAGTTTTGGACAAAAACTTGGAAGTCTGGCTACTCCCCTTCTGGTACCTCCCATACAAATGTACCATCCCGCCGACATTAGAAATAGTGTAATAACACCAATATGCCCAACGCGATCTTGCCCACATTCCGTATTTAGTAAAGTTATAATAGGACAAAGTTTTGGACAAAAACTTGGCAGTGTGGCAACTCCCCTTCTGGTACCTCCCATACAAATGTACCATCCCGCCTACCTTAGAAATCGTGTAATAACACCAATATGCCCAATGACATCTTGCCCAAATTTTGTATTTGGTAAACGTATAGCTAGACTAAGTTTAGAACAAAAACTTGGAAGTCTGGCTACTCCCCTTCTGGTACCTCCCATACAAATGTACAATCCCGCCTACATAAGAAATCGTGTAATAACACCAATATGCCCAATGACATCTTGCCCAAATTTGGATTTAGTAAACGTATAGTTAGACTAAGTTTTGGACAAAAACTTGGAAGTCTGGCTACTCCCCTTCTGGTACCTCCCATACAAATGTACCATCCCGCCTACATTAGAAATAGTGTAATAACACCAATATGCCCAATGACATCTTGCCCAAATTTTAAATTTAGTAAACGTATAGTTAGACTAAGTTTTGGACAAAAATTTGGAAGTCGGGCTACTCCCCTTCTGGTACCTCCCATACAAATGTACCATTCCGCCTATCTTAGAAATCGTGTAATAACACCAATATGCCCAATGACATCTTGCCCAAATTTTGTATTTAGTAAACGTATAGTTAGACTAAGTTTTGGACAAAAATTTGGAAGTCTGGCTACTCCCCTTCTGGTACCTCCCATACAAATGTACAACCCCGCCTACCTTAGAAATCGTGTAATAACACCAATATGCCCAATGACATCTTGCCCCAAATTTTGTATTTAGTAAACGTATAGTTAGACTCAGTTTTGGACAAATACTTGGAAGTCTGGCAACTCCCCTTCTGGTACCTACCTTAGAAATCGTGTAATAACACCAATATGCCCAACGCGATCTTGCCCACATTCCGTATTTAGTAAAGTTATAATAGGACAAAGTTTTGGACAAAAACTTGGCAGTGTGGCAACTCCCCTTCTGGTACCTCCCATACAAATGTACCATCCCGCCTACCTTAGAAATCGTGTAATAACACCAATATGCCCAACGCGAGCTTGCCCACATTCCGTATTTAGTAAAGTTATAATAGGACAAAGTTTTGGACAAAAACTTGGCAGTGTGGCAACTCCCCTTCTGGTACCTCCCATACAAATGTACCATCCCGCCTACCTTAGAAATCGTGTAATAACACCAATATGCCCAATGACATCTTGCCCAAATTTTGTATTTGGTAAACGTATAGCTAGACTAAGTTTAGAACAAAAACTTGGAAGTCTGGCTACTCCCCTTCTGGTACCTCCCATACAAATGTACAATCCCGCCTACATAAGAAATCGTGTAATAACACCAATATGCCCAATGACATCTTGCCCAGATTTGGATTTAGTAAACGTATAGTTAGACTACGTTTTGGACAAAAACTTGGAAGTCTGGCTACTCCCCTTCTGGTACCTCCCATACAAATGTACCATCCCGCCTACATTAGAAATAGTGTAATAACACCAATATGCCCAATGACATCTTGCCCAAATTTTGAATTTAGTAAACGTATAGTTAGACTAAGTTTTGGACAAAAATTTGGAAGTCGGGCTACTCCCCTTCTGGTACCTCCCATACAAATGTACCATCCCGCCTATCTTAGAAATCGTGTAATAACACCAATATGCCCAATGACATCTTGCCCAAATTTTGTATTTAGTAAACGTATAGTTAGACTAAGTTTTGGACAAAAATTTGGAAGTCTGGCTACTCCCCTTCTGGTACCTCCCATACAAATGTACCATCCCGCCTATCTTAGAAATCGTGTAATAACACCAATATGCCCAATGACATCTTGCCCAAATTTTGTATTTAGTAAACGTATAGTTAGACTAAGTTTTGGACAAAAATTTGGAAGTCTGGCAACTCCCCTTCTGGTACCTCCCATACAAATGTACAACCCCGCCTACCTTAGAAATCGTGTAATAACACCAATATGCCCAATGACATCTTGCCCCAAATTTTGTATTTAGTAAACGTATAGTTAGACTAAGTTTTGGACAAATACTTGGAAGTCTGGCAACTCCCCTTCTGGTACCTACCTTAGAAATCGTGTAATAACACCAATATGCCCAACGCGATCTTGCCCACATTCCGTATTTAGTAAAGTTATAATAGGACAAAGTTTTGGACAAAAACTTGGCAGTGTGGCAACTCCCCTTCTGGTACCTCCCATACAAATGTACCATCCCGCCTACCTTAGAAATCGTGTAATAACACTAATATGCCCAACGCGATCTTGCCCAAATTTTGTATTTAGTAAACGTATAGTTAGACTAAGTTTTGGACAAAAATTTGGAAGTCTGGCAACTCCCCTTCTGGTACCTCCCATACAAATGTACCATCCCGCCTACCTTAGAAATCGTGTAATAACACCAATATGCCCAATGACATCATGCCCAAATTTTGTATTTAGTAAACGTATAGTTAGACTAAGTTTTGGACAAAAACTTGGAAGTCTGGCAACTCCCCTTCTGGTACCTACCTTAGAAATCGTGTAATAACACCAATATGCCCAACGCGATCTTGCCCACATTCCGTATTTAGTAAAGTTATAATAGGACAAAGTTTTGGACAAAAACTTGGCAGTGTGGCAACTCCCCTTCTGGTACCTCCCATACAAATGTACCATCCCGCCTACCTTAGAAATCGTGTAATAACACCAATATGCCCAATGACATCTTGCCCAAATTTTGTATTTAGTAAACGTATAGTTAGACTAAGTATTGGACAGAAACGTGGCAGTGTGGCAACTCCCCTTCTGGTACGTCACATACAAATGTGCCATCTCGCCTACCTTAGAAATCGTGTAATAACACCAATATGCCCAATGACATCTTGCCCAAATTTTGTATTTAGTAAACGTATAGATAGACTAAGTTTTGAACAAAAACTTGGAAGTCTGGCAACTCCCCTTCTGGTACCTCCCATACAAATGTACCATCCCGCCTACCTTAGAAATCGTGTAATAACACCAATATGCCCAATGACATCTTGCCCAAATTTTGTATTTAGTAAAAGTATAGTTAGACTAAGTTTTGGACAAAAACTTGGAAGTCTGGCTACTCCCCTTCTGGTACCTCCCATACAAATGTACCATCCCGCCTACCTTAGAAATCGTGTAATAACACCAATATGCCCAATGACATCTTGCCCAAATTTTGTATTTAGTAAACGTATAGTTAGACTAAGTTTTGGACAAAAACTTGGAAGTCTGGCTACTCCCCTTCTGGTACCTCCCATACAAATGTACCATCCCGCCTACATTAGAAATAGTGTAATAACACCAATATGCCCAACGCGATCTTGCCCACATTCCGTATTTAGTAAAGTTATAATAGGACAAAGTTTTGGACAAAAACTTGGCAGTGTGGCAACTCCCCTTCTGGTACCTCCCATACAAATGTACCATCCCGCCTACCTTAGAAATCGTGTAATAACACCAATATGCCCAACGCTATCTTGCCCACATTCCGTATTTAGTAAAGTTATAATAGGACAAAGTTTTGGACAAAAACTTGGCAGTGTGGCAACTCCCCTTCTGGTACCTCCCATACAAATGTACCATCCCGCCTACCTTAGAAATCGTGTAATAACACCAATATGCCCAACGCGAGCTTGCCCACATTCCGTATTTAGTAAAGTTATAATAGGACAAAGTTTTGGACAAAAACTTGGCAGTGTGGCAACTCCCCTTCTGGTACCTCCCATACAAATGTACCATCCCGCCTACCTTAGAAATCGTGTAATAACACCAATATGCCCAATGACATCTTGCCCAAATTTTGTATTTGGTAAACGTATAGCTAGACTAAGTTTAGAACAAAAACTTGGAAGTCTGGCTACTCCCCTTCTGGTACCTCCCATACAAATGTACAATCCCGCCTACATAAGAAATAGTGTAATAACACCAATATGCCCAATGACATCTTGCCCAAATTTTGAATTTAGTAAACGTATAGTTAGACTAAGTTTTGGACAAAAATTTGGGAGTCGGGCTACTCCCCTTCTGGTACCTCCCATACAAATGTACCATCCCGCCTATCTTAGAAATCGTGTAATAACACCAATATGCCCAATGACATCTTGCCCAAATTTTGTATTTAGTAAACGTATAGTTAGACTAAGTTTTGGACAAAAATTTGGAAGTCTGGCTACTCCCCTTCTGGTACCTCCCATACAAATGTACCATCTCGCCTATCTTAGAAATCGTGTAATAACACCAATATGCCCAATGACATCTTGCCCAAATTTTGTATTTAGTAAACGTATAGTTAGACTAAGTTTTGGACAAAAATTTGGAAGTCTGGCAACTCCCCTTCTGGTACCTCCCATACAAATGTACAACCCCGCCTACCTTAGAAATCGTGTAATAACACCAATATGCCCAATGACATCTTGCCCCAAATTTTGTATTTAGTAAACGTATAGTTAGACTAAGTTTTGGACAAAAACTTGGAAGTCTGGCAACTCCCCTTCTGGTACCTACCTTAGAAATCGTGTAATAACACCAATATGCCCAACGCGATCTTGCCCACATTCCGTATTTAGTAAAGTTATAATAGGACAAAGTTTTGGACAAAAACTTGGCAGTGTGGCAACTCCCCTTCTGGTACCTCCCATACAAATGTACCATCCCGCCTATCTTAGAAATCGTGTAATAACACCAATATGCCCAATGACATCTTGCCCAAATTTTGTATTTAGTAAACGTATAGTTAGACTAAGTTTTGGACAAAAATTTGGAAGTCTGGCAACTCCCCTTCTGGTACCTCCCATACAAATGTACAACCCCGCCTACCTTAGAAATCGTGTAATAACACCAATATGCCCAATGACATCTTGCCCCAAATTTTGTATTTAGTAAACGTATAGTTAGTCTAAGTTTTGGACAAAAACTTGGAAGTCTGGCAACTCCCCTTCTGGTACCTACCTTAGAAATCGTGTAATAACACCAATATGCCCAACGCGATCTTGCCCACATTCCGTATTTAGTAAAGTTATAATAGGACAAAGTTTTGGACAAAAACTTGGCAGTGTGGCAACTCCCCTTCTGGTACCTCCCATACAAATGTACCATCCCGCCTACCTTAGAAATCGTGTAATAACACCAATATGCCCAACGCGATCTTGCCCAAATTTTGTATTTAGTAAACGTATAGTTAGACTAAGTTTTTAACAAAAACTTGGAAGTCTGGCAACTCCCCTTCTGGTACCTCCCATACAAATGTACCATCCCGCCTACCTTAGAAATCGTGTAATAACACCAATATGCCCAATGACATCTTGCCCAAATTTTGTATTTAGTAAACGTATAGTTAGACTAAGTATTGGACAGAAACGTGGCAGTGTGGCAACTCCCCTTCTGGTACGTCACATACAAATGTGCCATCTCGCCTACCTTAGAAATCGTGTAATAACACCAATATGCCCAATGACATCTTGCCCAAATTTTGTATTTAGTAAACGTATAGTTAGACTAAGTTTTGAACAAAAACTTGGAAGTCTGGCAACTCCCCTTCTGGTACCTCCCATACAAATGTACCATCCCGCCTACCTTAGAAATCGTGTAATAACACCAATATGCCCAATGACAACTTGCCCAAATTTTGTATTTAGTAAACGTATAGTTAGACTAAGTTTTGGACAAAAACTTGGAAGTCTGGCTAATCCCCTTTTGGTACCTCCCATACAAATGTACCATCCCGCCTACATTAGAAATAGTGTAATAACACCAATATGCCCAACGCGATCTTGCCCACATTCCGTATTCAGTAAAGTTATAATAGGACAAAGTTTTGGACAAAAACTTGGCAGTGTGGCAACTCCCCTTCTGGTACCTCCCATACAAATGTACCATCCCGCCTACCTTAGAAATCGTGTAATAACACCAATATGCCCAACGCGATCTTGCCCAAATTTTGTATTTAGTAAACGTATAGTTAGACTAAGTTTTTAACAAAAACTTGGAAGTCTGGCAACTCCCCTTCTGGTACCTCCCATACAAATGTACCATCCCGCCTACCTTAGAAATCGTGTAATAACACCAATATGCCCAATGACATCTTGCCCAAATTTTGTATTTAGTAAACGTATAGTTAGACTAAGTATTGGACAGAAACGTGGCAGTGTGGCAACTCCCCTTCTGGTACGTCACATACAAATGTGCCATCTCGCCTACCTTAGAAATCGTGTAATAACACCAATATGCCCAATGACATCTTGCCCAAATTTTGTATTTAGTAAACGTATAGTTAGACTAAGTTTTGAACAAAAACTTGGCAGTGTGGCAACTCCCCTTCTGGTACCTCCCATACAAATATACCATCCCGCCTACCTTAGAAATCGTGTAATAACACCAATATGCCCAACGCGATCTTGCCCACATTCCGTATTTAGTAAAGTTATAATAGGACAAAGTATTGGACAAAAACTTGGCAGTGTGGCAACTCCCCTTCTGGTACCTCCCATACAAATGTACCATCCCGCCTACCTTAGAAATCGTGTAATAACACCAATATGCCCAACGACATCTTGCCCAAATTTTGTATTTGGTAAACGTATAGCTAGACTAAGTTTAGAACAAAAACTTGGAAGTCTGGCTACTCCCCTTCTGGTACCTCCCATACAAATGTACAATCCCGCCTACATTAGAAATCGTGTAATAACACCAATATGCCCAATGACATCTTGCCCAAATTTTGTATTTAGTAAACGTATAGTTAGACTAAGTATTGGACAGAAACGTGGCAGTGTGGCAACTCCCCTTCTGGTACGTCACATACAAATGTGCCATCTCGCCTACCTTAGAAATCGTGTAATAACACCAATATGCCCAATGACATCTTGCCCAAATTTTGTATTTAGTAAACGTATAGTTAGACTAAGTTTTGGACAAAAATTTGGAAGTCTGGCTCCTCCCCTTCTGGTACCTCCCATACAAATGTACCATCCCGCCTATCTTAGAAATCGTGTAATAACACCAATATGCCCAATGACATCTTGCCCAAATTTTGTATTTAGTAAACGTATAGTTAGACTAAGTTTTGGACAAAAATTTGGAAGTCTGGCTACTCCCCTTCTGGTACCTCCCATACAAATGTACCATCCCGCCTACCTTAGAAATCGTGTAATAACACCAATATGCCCAACGCTATCTTGCCGACATTCCGTATTTAGTAAAGTTATAATAGGACAAAGTTTTGGACAAAAACTTGGCAGTGTGGCAACTCCCCTTCTGGTACCTCCCATACAAATGTACCATCCCGCCTACCTTAGAAATCGTGTAATAACACCAATATGCCCAACGCGAGCTTGCCCACATTCCGTATTTAGTAAAGTTATAATAGGACAAAGTTTTGGACAAAAACTTGGCAGTGTGGCAACTCCCCTTCTGGTACCTCCCATACAAATGTACCATCCCGCCTACCTTAGAAATCGTGTAATAACACCAATATGCCCAATGACATCTTGCCCAAATTTTGTATTTGGTTAACGTATAGCTAGACTAAGTTTAGAACAAAAACTTGGAAGTCTGGCTACTCCCCTTCTGGTACCTCCCATACAAATGTACAATCCCGCCTACATAAGAAATCGTGTAATAACACCAATATGCCCAATGACATCTTGCCCAAATTTGGATTTAGTAAACGTATAGTTAGACTAAGTTTTGGACAAAAACTTGGAAGTCTGGCTACTCCCCTTCTGGTACCTCCCATACAAATGTACCATCCCGCCTACATTAGAAATAGTGTAATAACACCAATATGCCCAATGACATCTTGCCCAAATTTTGAATTTAGTAAACGTATAGTTAGACTAAGTTTTGGACAAAAATTTGGAAGTCGGGCTACTCCCCTTCTGGTACCTCCCATACAAATGTACCATCCCGCCTATCTTAGAAATCGTGTAATAACACCAATATGCCCAATGACATCTTGCCCAAATTTTGTATTTAGTAAACGTATAGTTAGACTAAGTTTTGGACAAAAATTTGGAAGTCTGGCTACTCCCCTTCTGGTACCTCCCATACAAATGTACCATCCCGCCTATCTTAGAAATCGTGTAATAACACCAATATGCCCAATGACATCTTGCCCAAATTTTGTATTTAGTAAACGTATAGTTAGACTAAGTTTTGGACAAAAATTTGGAAGTCTGGCAACTCCCCTTCTGGTACCTCCCATACAAATGTACAACCCCGCCTACCTTAGAAATCGTGTAATAACACCAATATGCCCAATGACATCTTGCCCCAAATTTTGTATTTAGTAAACGTATAGTTAGACTAAGTTTTGGACAAAAACTTGGAAGTCTGGCAACTCCCCTTCTGGTACCTACCTTAGAAATCGTGTAATAACACCAATATGCCCAACGCGATCTTGCCCACATTCCGTATTTAGTAAAGTTATAATAGGACAAAGTTTTGGACAAAAACTTGGCAGTGTGGCAACTCCCCTTCTGGTACCTCCCATACAAATGTACCATCCCGCCTACCTTAGAAATCGTGTAATAACACCAATATGCCCAACGCGATCTTGCCCAAATTTTGTATTTAGTAAACGTATAGTTAGACTAAGTTTTTAACATAAACTTGGAAGTCTGGCAACTCCCCTTCTGGTACCTCCCATACAAATGTACCATCCCGCCTACCTTAGAAATCGTGTAATAACACCAATATGCCCAATGACATCTTGCCCAAATTTTGTATTTAGTAAACGTATAGTTAGACTAAGTATTGGACAGAAACGTGGCAGTGTGGCAACTCCCCTTCTGGTACGTCACATACAAATGTGCCATCTCGCCTACCTTAGAAATCGTGTAATAACACCAATATGCCCAATGACATCTTGCCCAAATTTTGTATTTAGTAAACGTATAGTTAGACTAAGTTTTGAACAAAAACTTGGAAGTCTGGCAACTCCCCTTCTGGTACCTCCCATACAAATGTACCATCCCGCCTACCTTAGAAATCGTGTAATAACACCAATATGCCCAATGACAACTTGCCCAAATTTTGTATTTAGTAAACGTATAGTTAGACTAAGTTTTGGACAAAAACTTGGAAGTCTGGCTAATCCCCTTTTGGTACCTCCCATACAAATGTACCATCCCGCCTACATTAGAAATAGTGTAATAACACCAATATGCCCAACGCGATCTTGCCCACATTCCGTATTCAGTAAAGTTATAATAGGACAAAGTTTTGGACAAAAACTTGGCAGTGTGGCAACTCCCCTTCTGGTACCTCCCATACAAATATACCATCCCGCCTACCTTAGAAATCGTGTAATAACACCAATATGCCCAACGCGATCTTGCCCACATTCCGTATTTAGTAAAGTTATAATAGGACAAAGTATTGGACAAAAACTTGGCAGTGTGGCAACTCCCCTTCTGGTACCTCCCATACAAATGTACCATCCCGCCTACCTTAGAAATCGTGTAATAACACCAATATGCCCAACGACATCTTGCCCAAATTTTGTATTTGGTAAACGTATAGCTAGACTAAGTTTAGAACAAAAACTTGGAAGTCTGGCTACTCCCCTTCTGGTACCTCCCATACAAATGTACAATCCCGCCTACATTAGAAATCGTGTAATAACACCAATATGCCCAATGACATCTTGCCCAAATTTTGTATTTAGTAAACGTATAGTTAGACTAAGTTTTGGACAAAAACTTGGAAGTCTGGCTACTCCCCTTCTGGTACCTCCCATACAAATGTACCATCCCGCCTACATTAGAAATAGTGTAATAACACCAATATGCCCAATGACATCTTGCCCAAATTTTGTATTTAGTAAACGTATAGTTAGACTAAGTTTTGGACAAAAACTTGGAAGTCTGGTAACTCCCCTTCTGGTACCTCCCATACAAATGTACCATCCCGCCTACTTTAGAAATAGTGTAATAACACCAATATGCCCAATGACATCTTGCCCAAATTTTGTATTTAGTAAACGTATAGTTAGACTAAGTTTTGGACAAAAATTTGGAAGTCTGGCTACTCCCCTTCTGGTACCTCCCATACAAATGTACCATCCCGCCTACCTTAGAAATCGTGTAATAACACCAATATGCCCAATGACATCTTGCCCAAATTTTGTATTTAGTAAACGTATAGTTAGACTAAGTTTTGGACAAAAACTTGGAAGTCTGGTAACTCCCCTTCTGGTACCTCCCATACAAATGTACCATCCCGCCTACCTTAGAAATCGTGTAATAACACCAATATGCCCAATGACATCTTGCCCAAATTTTGTATTTAGTAAACGTAGAACAAAAACTTGGAAGTCTGGCTACTCCCCTTCTGGTACCTCCCATACAAATGTGCCATCTCGCCTACCTTAGAAATCGTGTAATAACACCAATATGCCCAACGCGATCTTGCCCACATTCCGTATTTAGTAAAGTTATAATAGGACAAAGTTTTGGACAAAAACTTGGCAGTGTGGCAACTCCCCTTCTGGTACCTCCCATACAAATGTACCATCCCGCCTACCTTAGAAATCGTGTAATAACACCAATATGCCCAATGACATCTTGCCCAAATTTTGTATTTAGTAAACGTATAGTTAGACTAAGTTTTGGACAAAAACTTGGCAGTCTGACAACTCCCCTTCTGGTACCTCCCATACAAATGTGCCATCTCGCCTACCTTAGAAATCGTGTAATAACACCAATATGCCCAACGCGATCTTGCCCACATTCCGTATTTAGTAAAGCTATAATAGGACAAAGCTTTGGACAAAAACTTGGCAGTGTGGCAACTCCCCTTCTGGTACCTCCCATACAAATGTACCATCCCGCCTACCTTAGAAATCGTGTAATAACACCAATATGCCCAATGACATCTTGCCCAAACTTTGGACAAAAACTTGGCAGTGTGGCAACTCCCCTTCTGGTACCTCCCATACAAATGTACCATCCCGCCTACCTTAGAAATCGTGTAATAACACCAATATGCCCAATGACATCTTGCCCAAATTTTGTATTTAGTAAACGTATAGTTAGACTAAGTTTTGGACAAAAATTTGGAAGTCTGGCAACTCCCCTTCTGGTACCTCCCATACAAATGTACCATCCCGCCTACCTTAGAAATCGTGTAATAACACCAATATGCCCAATGACATCTTGCCCAAATTTTGTATTTAGTAAACGTATAGTTAGACTAAGTATTGGACAGAAACGTGGCAGTGTGGCAACTCCCCTTCTGGTACGTCACATACAAATGTGCCATCTCGCCTACCTTAGAAATCGTGTAATAACACCAATATGCCCAATGACATCTTGCCCAAATTTTGTATTTAGTAAACGTATAGTTAGACTAAGTTTTGAACAAAAACTTGGAAGTCTGGCAACTCCCCTTCTGGTACCTCCCATACAAATGTACCATCCCGCCTACCTTAGAAATCGTGTAATAACACCAATATGCCCAATGACATCTTGCCCAAATTTTGTATTTAGTAAACGTATAGTTAGACTAAGTTTTGGACAAAAACTTGGAAGTCTGGCTAATCCCCTTCTGGTACCTCCCATACAAATGTACCATCCCGCCTACATTAGAAATAGTGTAATAACACCAATATGCCCAACGCGATCGTGCCCACATTCCGTATTTAGTAAAGTTATAATAGGACAAAGTTTTGGACAAAAACTTGGCAGTGTGGCAACTCCCCTTCTGGTACCTCCCATACAAATGTACCATCCCGCCTACCTTAGAAATCGTGTAATAACACCAATATGCCCAATGACATCTTGCCCAAATTTTGTATTTAGTAAACGTATAGTTAGAAGTTTTGGACAAAAACTTGGCAGTCTGACAACACCCCTTCTGGTACCTCCCATACAAATGTGCCATCTCGCCTACCTTAGAAATCGTGTAATAACACCAATATGCCCAATGACATCTTGCCCAAATTTTGTATTTAGTAAACGTATAGTTAGACTAAGTTTTGGACAAAAACTTGGCAGTCTGACAACTCCCCTTCTGGTACCTCCCATACAAATGTGCCATCTCGCCTACCTTAGAAATCGTGTAATAACACCAATATGCCCAACGCGATCTTGCCCACATTCCGTATTTAGTAAAGTTATAATAGGACAAAGTTTTGGACAAAAACTTGGCAGTGTGGCAACTCCCCTTCTGGTACCTCCCTTACAAATGTACCATCCCGCCTACCTTAGAAGTCGTGTAATAACACCAATATGCCCAATGACATCTTGCCCAAATTTTGGACAAAAACTTGGCAGTGTGGCAACTCCCCTTCTGGTACCTCCCATACAAATGTACCATCCCGCCTACCTTAGAAATCGTGTAATAACACCAATATGCCCAATGACATCTTGCCCAAATTTTGTATTTAGTAAACGTATAGTTAGACTAAGTTTTGGACAAAAATTTGGAAGTCTGGCTCCTCCCCTTCTGGTACCTCCCATACAAATGTACCATCCCGCCTACCTTAGAAATCGTGTAATTACACCAATATGCCCAATGACATCTTGCCCAAATTTTGTATTTAGTAAACGTATAGTTAGACTAAGTTTTGAACAAAAACTTGGAAGTCTGGCAACTCCCCTTCTGGTACCTCCCATACAAATGTACCATCCCGCCTACCTTAGAAATCGTGTAATAACACCAATATGCCCAATGACAACTTGCCCAAATTTTGTATTTAGTAAACGTATAGTTAGACTAAGTTTTGGACAAAAACTTGGAAGTCTGGCTAATCCCCTTTTGGTACCTCCCATACAAATGTACCATCCCGCCTACATTAGAAATAGTGTAATAACACCAATATGCCCAACGCGATCTTGCCCACATTCCGTATTCAGTAAAGTTATAATAGGACAAAGTTTTGGACAAAAACTTGGCAGTGTGGCAACTCCCCTTCTGGTACCTCCCACACAAATATACCATCCCGCCTACCTTAGAAATCGTGTAATAACACCAATATGCCCAACGCGATCTTGCCCACATTCCGTATTTAGTAAAGTTATAATAGGACAAAGTATTGGACAAAAACTTGGCAGTGTGGCAACTCCCCTTCTGGTACCTCCCATACAAATGTACCATCCCGCCTACCTTAGAAATCGTGTAATAACACCAATATGCCCAACGACATCTTGCCCAAATTTTGTATTTGGTAAACGTATAGCAAGGCTAAGTTTAGATCAAAAACTTGGAAGTCTGGCTACTCCCCTTCTGGTACCTCCCATACAAATGTACAATCCCGCCTACATTAGAAATCGTGTAATAACACCAATATGCCCAATGACATCTTGCCCAAATTTTGTATTTAGTAAACGTATAGTTAGACTAAGTTTTGGACAAAAACTTGGAAGTCTGGCTACTCCCCTTCTGGTACCTCCCATACAAATGTACCATCCCGCCTACATTAGAAATAGTGTAATAACACCAATATGCCCAATGACATCTTGCCCAAATTTTGTATTTAGTAAACGTATAGGTAGACTAAGTTTTGGACAAAAATTTGGAAGTCTGGCTCCTCCCCTTCTGGTACCTCCCATACAAATGTACCATCCCGCCTATCTTAGAAATCGTGTAATAACACCAATATGCCCAATGACATCTTGCCCAAATTTTGTATTTAGTAAACGTATAGTTAGACTAAGTTTTGGACAAAAATTTGGAAGTCTGGCTACTCCCCTTCTGGTACCTCCCATACAAATGTACCATCCCGCCTACCTTAGAAATCGTGTAATAACACCAATATGCCCAATGACATCTTGCCCAAATTTTGTATTTAGTAAACGTATAGTTAGACTAAGTTTTGGACAAAAACTTGGAAGTCTGGTAACTCCCCTTCTGGTACCTCCCATACAAATGTACCATCCCGCCTACCTTAGAAATCGTGTAATAACACCAATATGCCCAATGACATCTTGCCCAAATTTTGTATTTAGTAAACGTAGAACAAAAACTTGGAAGTCTGGCTACTCCCCTTCTGGTACCTCCCATACAAATGTGCCATCTCGCCTACCTTAGAAATCGTGTAATAACACCAATATGCCCAACGCGATCTTGCCCACATTCCGTATTTAGTAAAGTTATAATAGGACATAGTTTTGGACAAAAACTTGGCAGTGTGGCAACTCCCCTTCTGGTACCTCCCATACAAATGTACCATCCCGCCTACCTTAGAAATCGTGTAATAACACCAATATGCCCAATGACATCTTGCCCAAATTTTGTATTTAGTAAACGTATAGTTAGACTAAGTTTTGGACAAAAACTTGGCAGTCTGACAACTCCCCTTCTGGTACCTCCCATACAAATGTGCCATCTCGCCTACCTTAGAAATCGTGTAATAACACCAATATGCCCAACGCGATCTTGCCCACATTCCGTATTTAGTAAAGTTATAATAGGACAAAGCTTTGGACAAAAACTTGGCAGTGTGGCAACTCCCCTTCTGGTACCTCCCATACAAATGTACCATCCCGCCTACCTTAGAAATCGTGTAATAACACCAATATGCCCAATGACATCTTGCCCAAACTTTGGACAAAAACTTGGCAGTGTGGCAACTCCCCTTCTGGTACCTCCCATACAAATGTACCATCCCGCCTACCTTAGAAATCGTGTAATAACACCAATATGCCCAATGACATCTTGCCCAAATTTTGTATTTAGTAAACGTATAGTTAGACTAAGTTTTGGACAAAAATTTGGAAGTCTGGCAACTCCCCTTCTGGTACCTCCCATACAAATGTACCATCCCGCCTACCTTAGAAATCGTGTAATTACACCAATATGCCCAATGACATCTTGCCCAAATTTTGTATTTAGTAAACGTATAGTTAGACTAAGTTTTGAACAAAAACTTGGAAGTCTGGCAACTCCCCTTCTGGTACCTCCCATACAAATGTACCATCCCGCCTACCTTAGAAATCGTGTAATAACACCAATATGCCCAATGACATCTTGCCCAAATTTTGTATTTAGTAAACGTATAGTTAGACTAAGTATTGGACAGAAACGTGGCAGTGTGGCGACTCCCCTTCTGGTACGTCACATACAAATGTGCCATCTCGCCTACCTTAGAAATCGTGTAATAACACCAATATGCCCAATGACATCTTGCCCAAATTTTGTATTTAGTAAACGTATAGTTAGACTAAGTTTTGAACAAAAACTTGGAAGTCTGGCTACTCCCCTTCTGGTACCTCCCATACAAATGTACAATCCCGCCTACATTAGAAATCGTGTAATAACACCAATATGCCCAATGACATCTTGCCCAAATTTTGTATTTAGTAAACGTATAGTTAGACTAAGTTTTGGACAAAAACTTGGAAGTCTGGCTACTCCCCTTCTGGTACCTCCCATACAAATGTACCATCCCGCCTACATTAGAAATAGTGTAATAACACCAATATGCCCAATGACATCTTGCCCAAATTTTGTATTTAGTAAACGTATAGTTAGACTAAGTTTTGGACAAAAATTTGGAAGTCTGGCAACTCCCCTTCTGGTACCTCCCATACAAATGTACCATCCCGCCTACCTTAGAAATCGTGTAATTACACCAATATGCCCAATGACATCTTGCCCAAATTTTGTATTTAGTAAACGTATAGTTAGACTAAGTTTTGAACAAAAACTTGGAAGTCTGGCAACTCCCCTTCTGGTACCTCCCATACAAATGTACCATCCCGCCTACCTTAGAAATCGTGTAATAACACCAATATGCCCAATGACATCTTGCCCAAATTTTGTATTTAGTAAACGTATAGTTAGACTAAGTATTGGACAGAAACGTGGCAGTGTGGCGACTCCCCTTCTGGTACCTCCCATACAAATGTACCATCCCGCCTACCTTAGAAATCGTGTAATAACACCAATATGCCCAACGACATCTTGCCCAAATTTTGTATTTGGTAAACGTATAGCAAGGCTAAGTTTAGATCAAAAACTTGGAAGTCTGGCTACTCCCCTTCTGGTACCTCCCATACAAATGTACAATCCCGCCTACATTAGAAATCGTGTAATAACACCAATATGCCCAATGACATCTTGCCCAAATTTTGTATTTAGTAAACGTATAGTTAGACAAAGTTTTGGACAAAAACTTGGAAGTCTGGCTACTCCCCTTCTGGTACCTCCCATACAAATGTACCATCCCGCCTACATTAGAAATAGTGTAATAACACCAATATGCCCAATGACATCTTGCCCAAATTTTGTATTTAGTAAACGTATAGGTAGACTAAGTTTTGGACAAAAATTTGGAAGTCTGGCTCCTCCCCTTCTGGTACCTCCCATACAAATGTACCATCCCGCCTATCTTAGAAATCGTGTAATAACACCAATATGCCCAATGACATCTTGCCCAAATTTTGTATTTAGTAAACGTATAGTTAGACTAAGTTTTGGACAAAAATTTGGAAGTCTGGCTACTCCCCTTCTGGTACCTCCCATACAAATGTACCATCCCGCCTACCTTAGAAATCGTGTAATAACACCAATATGCCCAATGACATCTTGCCCAAATTTTGTATTTAGTAAACGTATAGTTAGACTAAGTTTTGGACAAAAACTTGGAAGTCTGGTAACTCCCCTTCTGGTACCTCCCATACAAATGTACCATCCCGCCTACCTTAGAAATCGTGTAATAACACCAATATGCCCAATGACATCTTGCCCAAATTTTGTATTTAGTAAACGTAGAACAAAAACTTGGAAGTCTGGCTACTCCCCTTCTGGTACCTCCCATACAAATGTGCCATCTCGCCTACCTTAGAAATCGTGTAATAACACCAATATGCCCAACGCGATCTTGCCCACATTCCGTATTTAGTAAAGTTATAATAGGACATAGTTTTGGACAAAAACTTGGCAGTGTGGCAACTCCCCTTCTGGTACCTCCCATACAAATGTACCATCCCGCCTACCTTAGAAATCGTGTAATAACACCAATATGCCCAATGACATCTTGCCCAAATTTTGTATTTAGTAAACGTATAGTTAGACTAAGTTTTGGACAAAAACTTGGCAGTCTGACAACTCCCCTTCTGGTACCTCCCATACAAATGTGCCATCTCGCCTACCTTAGAAATCGTGTAATAACACCAATATGCCCAACGCGATCTTGCCCACATTCCGTATTTAGTAAAGTTATAATAGGACAAAGCTTTGGACAAAAACTTGGCAGTGTGGCAACTCCCCTTCTGGTACCTCCCATACAAATGTACCATCCCGCCTACCTTAGAAATCGTGTAATAACACCAATATGCCCAATGACATCTTGCCCAAACTTTGGACAAAAACTTGGCAGTGTGGCAACTCCCCTTCTGGTACCTCCCATACAAATGTACCATCCCGCCTACCTTAGAAATCGTGTAATAACACCAATATGCCCAATGACATCTTGCCCAAATTTTGTATTTAGTAAACGTATAGTTAGACTAAGTTTTGGACAAAAATTTGGAAGTCTGGCAACTCCCCTTCTGGTACCTCCCATACAAATGTACCATCCCGCCTACCTTAGAAATCGTGTAATTACACCAATATGCCCAATGACATCTTGCCCAAATTTTGTATTTAGTAAACGTATAGTTAGACTAAGTTTTGAACAAAAACTTGGAAGTCTGGCAACTCCCCTTCTGGTACCTCCCATACAAATGTACCATCCCGCCTACCTTAGAAATCGTGTAATAACACCAATATGCCCAATGACATCTTGCCCAAACTTTGGACAAAAACTTGGCAGTGTGGCAACTCCCCTTCTGGTACCTCCCATACAAATGTACCATCCCGCCTACCTTAGAAATCGTGTAATAACACCAATATGCCCAATGACATCTTGCCCAAATTTTGTATTTAGTAAACGTATAGTTAGACTAAGTTTTGGACAAAAATTTGGAAGTCTGGCAACTCCCCTTCTGGTACCTCCCATACAAATGTACCATCCCGCCTACCTTAGAAATCGTGTAATTACACCAATATGCCCAATGACATCTTGCCCAAATTTTGTATTTAGTAAACGTATAGTTAGACTAAGTTTTGAACAAAAACTTGGAAGTCTGGCAACTCCCCTTCTGGTACCTCCCATACAAATGTACCATCCCGCCTACCTTAGAAATCGTGTAATAACACCAATATGCCCAATGACATCTTGCCCAAATTTTGTATTTAGTAAACGTATAGTTAGACTAAGTATTGGACAGAAACGTGGCAGTGTGGCGACTCCCCTTCTGGTACGTCACATACAAATGTGCCATCTCGCCTACCTTAGAAATCGTGTAATAACACCAATATGCCCAATGACATCTTGCCCAAATTTTGTATTTAGTAAACGTATAGTTAGACTAAGTTTTGAACAAAAACTTGGAAGTCTGGCAACTCCCCTTCTGGTACCTCCCATACAAATGTACCATCCCGCCTACCTTAGAAATCGTGTAATAACACCAATATGCCCAATGACATCTTGCCCAAATTTTGTATTTAGTATACGTATAGTTAGACTAAGTTTTGGACAAAAACTTGGAAGTCTGGCTAATCCCCTTCTGGTACCTCCCATACAAATGTACCATCCCGCCTACATTAGAAATAGTGTAATAACACCAATATGCCCAACGCGATCTTGCCCACATTCCGTATTTAGTAAAGTTATAATAGGACAAAGTTTTGGACAAAAACTTGGCAGTGTGGCAACTCCCCTTCTGGTACCTCCCATACAAATGTACCATCCCGCCTACCTTAGTCTACCTTGGAAGTCTGGCAACTCCCCTTCTGGTACCTCCCATACAAATGTACCATCCCGCCTACCTTAGAAATCGTGTAATAACACCAATATGCCCAATGACATCTTGCCCAAATTTTGTATTTAGTATACGTATAGTTAGACTAAGTTTTGGACAAAAACTTGGAAGTCTGGCTAATCCCCTTCTGGTACCTCCCATACAAATGTACCATCCCGCCTACATTAGAAATAGTGTAATAACACCAATATGCCCAACGCGATCTTGCCCACATTCCGTATTTAGTAAAGTTATAATAGGACAAAGTTTTGGACAAAAACTTGGCAGTGTGGCAACTCCCCTTCTGGTACCTCCCATACAAATGTACCATCCCGCCTACCTTAGAAATCGTGTAATAACACCAATATGCCCAATGACATCTTGCCCAAATTTTGTATTTAGTAAACGTATAGTTAGACTAAGTTTTGGACAAAAACTTGGCAGTCTGACAACTCCCCTTCTGGTACCTCCCATACAAATGTGCCATCTCGCCTACCTTAGAAATCGTGTAATAACACCAATATGCCCAACGCGATCTTGCCCACATTCCGTATTTAGTAAAGTTATAATAGGACAAAGTTTTGGACAAAAACTTGGCAGTGTGGCAACTCCCCTTCTGGTACCTCCCATACAAATGTACCATCCCGCCTACCTTAGAAATCGTGTAATAACACCAATATGCCCAATGACATCTTGCCCAAATTTTGTATTTAGTAAACGTATAGTTAGACTAAGTTTTGGACAAAAACTTGGCAGTCTGACAACTCCCCTTCTGGTACCTCCCATACAAATGTGCCATCTCGCCTACCTTAGAAATCGTGTAATACCACCAATATGCCCAATGACATCTTGCCCAAATTTTGTATTTAGTAAACGTATAGTTAGACTAAGTTTTGAACAAAAACTTGGAAGTCTGGCAACTCCCCTTCTGGTACCTCCCATACAAATGTACCATCCCGCCTACCTTAGAAATCGTGTAATAACACCAATATGTCCAATGACATCTTGCCCCAAATTTTGTATTTAGTAAACGTATATTTAGACTAAGTTTTGGACAAAAACTTGGCAGTCTGACAACTCCCCTTCTGGTACCTCCCATACAAATGTACCATCCCGCCTACCTTAGAAATCGTGTAATAACACCAATATGCCCAATGACATCTTGCCCAAATTTTGTATTTAGTAAACGTATAGCTAGACTAAGTTTAGAGCAAAAACTTGGAAGTCTGGCTACTCCCCTTCTGGTACCTCCCATACAAATGTACCATCCCGCCTACATTAGAAATCGTGTAATAACACCAATATGCCCAATGACATCTTGCCCAAATTTTGTATTTAGTAAACGTATAGTTAGTCTAAGTTTTGGAAAAAAATTTGGAAGTCTGGCTACTCCCCTTCTGGTACCTCCCATACAAATGTACCATCCCGCCTACCTTAGAAATCGTGTAATAACACCAATATGCCCAATGACATCTTGCCCAAATTTTGTATTTAGTAAACGTATAGTTAGACTAAGTTTTGGACAAAAATTTGGAAGTCTGGCAACTCCCCTTCTGGTACCTCCCATACAAATGTACCATCCCGCCTACCTTAGAAATCGTGTAATAACACCAATATGCCCAATGACATCTTGCCCAAATTTTGTATTTAGTAAACGTATAGTTAGTTATAATAGGACAAAGTTTTGGACAAAAACTTGGCAGTGTGGCAGCTCCCCTTCTGGTACCTCCCATACAAATGTACCATCCCGCCTACCTTAGAAATCGTGTAATAACACCAATATGCCCAATGACATCTTGCCCAAATTTTGTATTTAGTAAACGTATAGTTAGACTAAGTATTGGACAGAAACGTGGCAGTGTGGCAACTCCCCTTCTGGTACGTCACATACAAATGTGCCATCTCGCCTACCTTAGAAATCGTGTAATAACACCAATATGCCCAATGACATCTTGCCCAAATTTTGTATTTAGTAAACGTATAATTAGACTAAGTTTTGAACAAAAACTTGGAAGTCTGGCAACTCCCCTTCTGGTACCTCCCATACAAATGTACCATCCCGCCTACCTTAGAAATCGTGTAATAACACCAATATGCCCAATGACATCTTGCCCAAATTTTGTATTTAGTAAACGTATAGTTAGTTATAATAGGACAAAGTTTTGGACAAAAACTTGGCAGTGTGGCAGCTCCCCTTCTGGTACCTCCCATACAAATGTACCATCCCGCCTACCTTAGAAATCGTGTAATAACACCAATATGCCCAATGACATCTTGCCCAAATTTTGTATTTAGTAAACGTATAGTTAGACTAAGTATTGGACAGAAACTTGGCAGTGTGGCAACTCCCCTTCTGGTACGTCACATACAAATGTGCCATCTCGCCTACCTTAGAAATCGTGTAATAACACCAATATTCCCAATGACATCTTGCCCAAATTTTGTATTTAGTAAACGTATAGTTAGACTAAGTTTTGGACAACAACTTGGAAGTCTGGCAACTCCGCTTCTGGTACCTCCCATACAAATGTACCATCCCGCCTACCTTTGAAATCGTGTAATAACACCAATATGCCCAATGACATCTTGCCCAAATTTTGTATTTAGTAAACGTATAGTTAGACTAAGTATTGGACAGAAACTTGGCAGTGTGGCAACTCCCCTTCTGGTACGTCACATACAAATGTGCCATCTCGCCTACCTTAGAAATCGTGTAATAACACCAATATTCCCAATGACATCTTGCCCAAATTTTGTATTTAGTAAACGTATAGTTAGACTAAGTTTTGAACAAAAACGTGGAAGTCTGGCAACTCCCGTTCTGGTACCTCCCATACAAATGTACCATCCCGCCTACCTTAGAAATCGTGAAATAACACCAATATGCCCAATGACATCTTGCCCAAATTTTGTATTTAGTAAACGTATAGTTAGACTAAGTTTTGGACAACAACTTGGAAGTCTGGCAACTCCGCTTCTGGTACCTCCCATACAAATGTACCATCCCGCCTACCTTTGAAATCGTCTAATAACACCAATATTCCCAATGACATCTTGCCCAAATTTTGTATTTAGTAAACGTATAGTTAGACTAAGTTTTGGACAAAAATTTGGAAGTCTGGCTACTCCCCTTCTGGTACCTCCCATACAAATGTACCATCCCGCCTATCTTAGAAATCGTGTAATAACACCAATATGCCCAATGACATCTTGCCCAAATTTTGTATTTAGTAAACGTATAGTTAGACTAAGTTTTGGACAACAACTTGGAAGTCTGGCAACTCCGCTTCTGGTACCTCCCATACAAATGTACCATCCCGCCTACCTTTGAAATCGTCTAATAACACCAATATGCCCAATGACATCTTGCCCAAATTTTGTATTTAGTAAACGTATAGTTAGACTAAGTTTTGGACAAAAACTTGGCAGTCTGACAACTCCCCTTCTGGTACCTCCCATACAAATGTGCCATCTCGCCTACCTTAGAAATCGTGTAATAACACCAATATGCCCAACGCGATCTTGCCCACATTCCGTACTTAGTAAAGTTATAATAGGACAAAGTTTTGGACAAAAACTTGGCAGTGTGGCAACTCCCCTTCTGGTACCTCCCATACAAATGTACCATCCCGCCTACCTTAGAAATCGTGTAATAACACCAATATGCCCAATGACATCTTGCCCAAATTTTGTATTTAGTAAACGTATAGTTAGACTAAGTTTTGGACAAAAACTTGGCAGTCTGACAACTCCCCTTCTGGTACCTCCCATACAAATGTGCCATCTCGCCTACCTTAGAAATCGTGTAATAACACCAATATGCCCAACGCGATCTTGCCCACATTCCGTATTTAGTAAAGTTATAATAGGACAAAGTTTTGGACAAAAACTTGGCAGTGTGGCAACTCCCCTTCTGGTACCTCCCATACAAATGTACCATCCCGCCTACCTTAGAAATCGTGTAATAACACCAATATGCCCAATGACATCTTGCCCAAATTTTGGACAAAAACTTGGCAGTGTGGCAACTCCCCTTCTGGTACCTCCCATACAAATGTACCATCCCGCCTACCTTAGAAATCGTGTAATAACACCAATATGCCCAATGACATCTTGCCCAAATTTTGTATTTGGTAAACGTATAGCTAGACTAAGTTTAGAACAAAAACTTGGAAGACTGGCTACTCCCCTTCTGGTACCTCCCATACAAATGTACAATCCCGCCTACATTAGAAATCGTGTAATAACACCAATATGCCCAATGACATCTTGCCCAAATTTTGTATTTAGTAAACGTATAGCTAGACTAAGTTTAGAACAAAAACTTGGAAGTCTGGCTACTCCCCTTCTGGTACCTCCCATACAAATGTACAATCCCGCCTACATTAGAAATCGTGTAATAACACCAATATGCCCAATGACATCTTGCCCAAATTTTGTATTTAGTAAACGTATAGTTAGACTAAGTTTTGGACAAAAATTTGGAAGTCTGGCTACTCCCCTTCTGGTACCTCCCATACAAATGTACCATCCCGCCTATCTTAGAAATCGTGTAATAACACCAATATGCCCAATGACATCTTGCCCAAATTTTGTATTTAGTAAACGTATAGTTAGACTAAGATTTGGACAAAAATTTGGAAGTCTGGCAACTCCCCTTCTGGTACCTCCCATACAAATGTACAATCCCGCCTACCTTAGGAATCGTGTAATAACACCAATATGCCCAATGACATCTTGCCCCAAATTTTGTATTTAGTAAACGTATATTTAGACTAGGTTTTGGACAAAAATTTGGAAGTCTGGCTACTCCCCTTCTGGTACCGCCCATACAAATGTACCATCCCGCCTATCTTAGAAATCGTGTAATAACACCAATATGCCCAATGACATCTTGCCCAAATTTTGTATTTAGTAAACGTATAGTTAGACTAAGTTTTGGACAAAAACTTGGAAGTCTGACAACTCCCCTTCTGGTACCTCCCATACAAATGTGCCATCTCGCCTACCTTAGAAATCGTGTAATAACACCAATATGCCCAACGCGATCTTGCCCACCTTCCGTATTTAGTAAAGTTATAATAGGACAAAGTTTTGGACAAAAACTTGGCAGTGTGACAACTCCCCTTCTGGTACCTCCCATACAAATGTACCATCCCGCCTACCTTAGAAATCGTGTAATAACACCAATATGCCCAATGACATCTTGCCCAAATTTTGTATTTAGTAAACGTATAGTTAGACTAAGTATTGGACAGAAACTTGGCAGTGTGGCAACTCCCCTTCTGGTACGTCACATACAAATGTGCCATCTCGCCTACCTTAGAAATCGTGTAATAACACCAATATGCCCAATGACATCTTGCCCAAATTTTGTATTTAGTAAACGTATAGTTAGACTAAGTTTTGGACAACAACTTGGAAGTCTGGCAACTCCGCTTCTGGTACCTGCCATACAAATGTGCCATCTCGCCTACCTTAGAAATCGTGTAATAACACCAATATGCCCAACGCGATCTTGCCCACATTCCGTATTTAGTAAAGTTATAATAGGACAAAGTTTAGAACAAAAACTTGGAAGTCTGGCAACTCCCCTTCTGGTACCTCCCATACAAATGTACAATCCCGCCTACCTTAGAAATCGTGTAATAACACCAATATGCCCAATGACATCTTGCCCAAATTTTGTATTTAGTAAACGTATAGCTAGACTAAGTTTAGAACAAAAACTTGGAAGTCTGGCTACTCCCCTTCTGGTACCTCCCATACAAATGTACAATCCCGCCTACATTAGAAATCGTGTAATAACACCAATATGCCCAATGACATCTTGCCCAAATTTTGTATTTAGTAAACGTATAGTTAGACTAAGTTTTGGACAAAAATTTGGAAGTCTGGCTACTCCCCTTCTGGTACCTCCCATACAAATGTACCATCCCGCCTATCTTAGAAATCGTGTAATAACACCAATATGCCCAATGACATCTTGCCCAAATTTTGTATTTAGTAAACGTATAGTTAGACTAAGTTTTGGACAAAAACTTGGAAGTCTGACAACTCCCCTTCTGGTACCTCCCATACAAATGTGCCATCTCGCCTACCTTAGAAATCGTGTAATAACACCAATATGCCCAACGCGATCTTGCCCACATTCCGTATTTAGTAAAGTTATAATAGGACAAAGTTTTGGACAAAAACTTGGCAGTGTGACAACTCCCCTTCTGGTACCTCCCATACAAATGTACCATCCCGCCTACCTTAGAAATCGTGTAATAACACCAATATGCCCAATGACATCTTGCCCAAATTTTGTATTTAGTAAACGTATAGTTAGACTAAGTATTGGACAGAAACTTGGCAGTGTGGCAACTCCCCTTCTGGTACGTCACATACAAATGTGCCATCTCGCCTACCTTAGAAATCGTGTAATAACACCAATATGCCCAATGACATCTTGCCCAAATTTTGTATTTAGTAAACGTATAGTTAGACTAAGTTTTGGACAACAACTTGGAAGTCTGGCAACTCCGCTTCTGGTACCTCCCATACAAATGTACCATCCCGCCTACCTTTGAAATCGTCTAATAACACCAATATGCCCAATGACATCTTGCCCAAATTTTGTATTTAGTAAACGTATAGTTAGACTAAGTTTTGAACAAAAACTTGGAAGTCTGGCAACTCCCCTTCTGGTACCTCCCATACAAATGTACCATCCCGCCTACCTTAGAAATCGTGTAATAACACCAATATGCCCAATGACATCTTGCCCAAATTTTGTATTTAGTAAACGTATAGTTAGACTAAGTATTGGACAGAAACTTGGCAGTCTGGCAACTCCCCTTCTGGTACCTCCCATACAAATGTACCATCCCGCCTACCTTAGAAATCGTGTAATAACACCAATATGCCCAATGACATCTTGCCCAAATTTTGTATTTAGTAAACGTATAGCTAGACTAAGTTTAGAGCAAAAACTTGGAAGTCTGGCAACTCCCCTTCTGGTACCTCCCATACAAATGTACCATCCCGCCTACCTTAGAAATCGTGTAATAACACCAATATGCCCAATGACATCTTGCCCCAAATTTTGTATTTAGTAAACGTATATTTAGACTAAGTTTTGGACAAAAACTTGGCAGTCTGACAACTCCCCTTCTGGTACCTCCCATACAAATGTACCATCCCGCCTACCTTAGAAATCGTTTAATAACACCAATATGCCCAATGACATCTTGCCCAAATTTTGTATTTAGTAAACGTATAGCTAGACTAAGTTTAGAGCAAAAACTTGGAAGTCTGGCTACTCCCCTTCTGGTACCTCCCATACAAATGTACCATCCCGCCTACATTAGAAATCGTGTAATAACACCAATATGCCCAATGACATCTTGCCCAAATTTTGTATTTAGTAAACGTATAGTTAGACTAAGTTTTGGATAAAAATTTGGAAGTCTGGCTACTCCCCTTCTGGTACCTCCCATACAAATGTACCATCCCGCCTACCTTAAAAATCGTGTAATAACACCAATATGCCCAATGACATCTTGCCCAAATTTTGTATTTAGTAAACGTATAGTTAGACTAAGTTTTGGACAAAAACTTGGATGTCTGGTAACTCCCCTTCTGGTACCTCCCATACAAATGTACCATCCCGCCTACCTTAGAAATCGTGTAATAACACCAATATGCCCAATGACATCTTGCCCAAATTTTGTATTTAGTAAACGTATAGCTAGACTAAGTTTAGAACAAAAACTTGGAAGTCTGGCTACTCCCCTTCTGGTACCTCCCATACAAATGTGCCATCTCGCCTACCTTAGAAATCGTGTAATAAGACCAATATGCCCAACGCGATCTTGCCCACATTCCGTATTTAGTAAAGTTATAATAGGACAAAGATTTGGACAAAAACTTGGCAGTGTGGCAACTCCCCTTCTGGTACCTCCCATACAAATGTACCATCCCGCCTACCTTAGAAATCGTGTAATAACACCAATATGCCCAATGACATCTTGCCCAAATTTTGTATTTAGTAAACGTATAGTTAGACTAAGTTTTGGACAAAAACTTGGAAATGTGCCATCTCGCCTACCTTAGAAATCGTGTAATAACACCAATATGCCCAATGACATCTTGCCCAAATTTTGTATTTAGTAAACGTATAGTTAGACTAAGTTTTGGACAAAAACTTGGCAGTCTGGCAACTCCCCTTCTGGTACCTCCCATACAAATGTACCATCCCGCCTACCTTAGAAATCGTGTAATAACACCAATATGCCCAATGACATCTTGCCCCAAATTTTGTATTTAGTAAACGTATATTTAGACTAAGTTTTGGACAAAAACTTGGCAGTCTGACAACTCCCCTTCTGGTACCTCCCATACAAACGTACCATCCCGCCTACCTTTGAAATCGTCTAATAACACCAATATGCCCAATGACATCTTGCCCAAATTTTGTATTTAGTAAACGTATAGTTAGACTAAGTTTTGGACAAAAACTTGGCAGTCTGACAACTCCCCTTCTGGTACCTCCCATACAAATGTACCATCCCGCCTACCTTAGAAATCGTGTAATAACACCAATATGCCCAATGACATCTTGCCCAAATTTTGTATTTAGTAAACGTATAGCTAGACTAAGTTTAGAGCAAAAACTTGGAAGTCTGGCTACTCCCCTTCTGGTACCTCCCATACAAATGTACCATCCCGCCTACATTAGAAATCGTGTAATAACACCAATATGCCCAATGACATCTTGCCCAAATTTTGTATTTAGTAAACGTATAGTTAGACTAAGTTTTGGAAAAAAATTTGGAAGTCTGGCTACTCCCCTTCTGGTACCTCCCATACAAATGTACCATCCCGCCTACCTTAGAAATCGTGTAATAACACCAATATGCCCAATGACATCTTGCCCAAATTTTGCATTTAGTAAACGTATAGTTAGACTAAGTTTTGGACAAAAACTTGGAAGTCTGGTAACTCCCCTTCTGGTACCTCCCATACAAATGTACCATCCCGCCTACCTTAGAAATCGTGTAATAACACCAATATGCCCAATGACATCTTGCCCAAATTTTGTATTTAGTAAACGTATAGCTAGACTAAGTTTAGAACAAAAACTTGGAAGTCTGGCTACTCCCCTTCTGGTACCTCCCATACAAATGTGCCATCTCGCCTACCTTAGAAATCGTGTAATAACACCAATATGCCCAACGCGATCTTGCCCACATTCCGTATTTAGTAAAGTTATAATAGGACAAAGATTTGGACAAAAACTTGGCAGTGTGGCAACTCCCCTTCTGGTACCTCCCATACAAATGTACCATCCCGCCTACCTTAGAAATCGTGTAATAACACCAATATGCCCAATGACATCTTGCCCAAATTTTGTATTTAGTAAACGTATAGTTAGACTAAGTTTTGGACAAAAACTTGGAAATGTGCCATCTCGCCTACCTTAGAAATCGTGTAATAACACCAATATGCCCAATGACATCTTGCCCAAATTTTGTATTTAGTAAACGTATAGTTAGACTAAGTTTTGGACAAAAACTTGGCAGTCTGGCAACTCCCCTTCTGGTACCTCCCATACAAATGTACCATCCCGCCTACCTTAGAAATCGTGTAATAACACCAATATGCCCAATGACATCTTGCCCCAAATTTTGTATTTAGTAAACGTATATTTAGACTAAGTTTTGGACAAAAACTTGGCAGTCTGACAACTCCCCTTCTGGTACCTCCCATACAAACGTACCATCCCGCCTACCTTTGAAATCGTCTAATAACACCAATATGCCCAATGACATCTTGCCCAAATTTTGTATTTAGTAAACGTATAGTTAGACTAAGTTTTGGACAAAAACTTGGCAGTCTGACAACTCCCCTTCTGGTACCTCCCATACAAATGTACCATCCCGCCTACCTTAGAAATCGTGTAATAACACCAATATGCCCAATGACATCTTGCCCAAATTTTGTATTTAGTAAACGTATAGCTAGACTAAGTTTAGAGCAAAAACTTGGAAGTCTGGCTACTCCCCTTCTGGTACCTCCCATACAAATGTACCATCCCGCCTACATTAGAAATCGTGTAATAACACCAATATGCCCAATGACATCTTGCCCAAATTTTGTATTTAGTAAACGTATAGTTAGACTAAGTTTTGGAAAAAAATTTGGAAGTCTGGCTACTCCCCTTCTGGTACCTCCCATACAAATGTACCATCCCGCCTACCTTAGAAATCGTGTAATAACACCAATATGCCCAATGACATCTTGCCCAAATTTTGCATTTAGTAAACGTATAGTTAGACTAAGTTTTGGACAAAAACTTGGAAGTCTGGTAACTCCCCTTCTGGTACCTCCCATACAAATGTACCATCCCGCCTACCTTAGAAATCGTGTAATAACACCAATATGCCCAATGACATCTTGCCCAAATTTTGTATTTAGTAAACGTATAGCTAGACTAAGTTTAGAACAAAAACTTGGAAGTCTGGCTACTCCCCTTCTGGTACCTCCCATACAAATGTGCCATCTCGCCTACCTTAGAAATCGTGTAATAACACCAATATGCCCAACGCGATCTTGCCCACATTCCGTATTTAGTAAAGTTATAATAGGACAAAGATTTGGACAAAAACTTGGCAGTGTGGCAACTCCCCTTCTGGTACCTCCCATACAAATGTACCATCCCGCCTACCTTAGAAATCGTGTAATAACACCAATATGCCCAATGACATCTTGCCCACATTTTGGACAAAAACTTGGCAGTGTGGCAACTCCCCTTCTGGTACCTCCCATACAAATGTACCATCCCGCCTACCTTAGAAATCGTGTAATAACACCAATATGCCCAATGACATCTTGCCCAAATTTTGTATTTAGTAAACGTATAGTTAGACTAAGTATTGGACAGAAACTTGGCAGTGTGGCAACTCCCCTTCTGGTACGTCACATACAAATGTGCCATCTCGCCTACCTTAGAAATCGTGTAATAACACCAATATGCCCAATGACATCTTGCCCAAATTTTGTATTTAGTAAACGTATAGTTAGACTAAGTTTTGAACAAAAACTTGGAAGTCTGGCAACTCCCGTTCTGGTACCTCCCATACAAATGTACCATCCCGCCTACCTTAGAAATCGTGAAATAACACCAATATGCCCAATGACATCTTGCCCAAATTTTGTATTTAGTAAACGTATAGTTAGACTAAGTTTTGGACAACAACTTGGAAGTCTGGCAACTCCCGTTCTGGTACCTCCCATACAAATGTACCATCCCGCCTACCTTAGAAATCGTGAAATAACACCAATATGCCCAATGACATCTTGCCCAAATTTTGTATTTAGTAAACGTATAGTTAGACTAAGTTTTGGACAAAAACTTGGAAGTCTGACAACTCCCCTTCTGGTACCTCCCATACAAATGTGCCATCTCGCCTACCTTAGAAATCGTGTAATAACACCAATATGCCCAACGCGATCTTGGCCACATTCCGTATTTAGTAAAGTTATAATAGGACAAAGTTTTGGACAAAAACTTGGCAGTGTGGCAACTCCTCTTCTGGTACCTCCCATACAAATGTACCATCCCGCCTACCTTAGAAATCGTGTAATAACACCAATATGCCCAATGACATCTTGCCCAAATTTTGTATTTAGTAAACGTATAGTTAGACTAAGTATTGGACAGAAACTTGGCAGTGTGGCAACTCCCCTTCTGGTACGTCACATACAAATGTGCCATCTCGCCTACCTTAGAAATCGTGTAATAACACCAATATGCCCAATGACATCTTGCCCAAATTTTGTATTTAGTAAACGTATAGTTAGACTAAGTTTTGGACAAAAACTTGGCAGTCTGGCAACTCCCCTTCTGGTACCTCCCATACAAATGTACCATCCCGCCTACCTTAGAAATCGTGTAATAACACCAATATGCCCAATGACATCTTGCCCCAAATTTTGTATTTAGTAAACGTATATTTAGACTAAGTTTTGGACAAAAACTTGGCAGTCTGACAACTCCCCTTCTGGTACCTCCCATACAAACGTACCATCCCGCCTACCTTTGAAATCGTCTAATAACACCAATATGCCCAATGACATCTTGCCCAAATTTTGTATTTAGTAAACGTATAGTTAGACTAAGTTTTGGACAAAAACTTGGCAGTCTGACAACTCCCCTTCTGGTACCTCCCATACAATTGTACCATCCCGCCTACCTTAGAAATCGTGTAATAACACCAATATGCCCAATGACATCTTGCCCAAATTTTGTATTTAGTAAACGTATAGCTAGACTAAGTTTAGAGCAAAAACTTGGAAGTCTGGCTACTCCCCTTCTGGTACCTCCCATACAAATGTACCATCCCGCCTACATTAGAAATCGTGTAATAACACCAATATGCCCAATGACATCTTGCCCAAATTTTGTATTTAGTAAACGTATAGTTAGACTAAGTTTTGGAAAAAAATTTGGAAGTCTGGCTACTCCCCTTCTGGTACCTCCCATACAAATGTACCATCCCGCCTACCTTAGAAATCGTGTAATAACACCAATATGCCCAATGACATCTTGCCCAAATTCTGCATTTAGTAAACGTATAGTTAGACTAAGTTTTGGACAAAAACTTGGAAGTCTGGTAACTCCCCTTCTGGTACCTCCCATACAAATGTACCATCCCGCCTACCTTAGAAATCGTGTAATAACACCAATATGCCCAATGACATCTTGCCCAAATTTTGTATTTAGTAAACGTATAGCTAGACTAAGTTTAGAACAAAAACTTGGAAGTCTGGCTACTCCCCTTCTGGTACCTCCCATACAAATGTGCCATCTCGCCTACCTTAGAAATCGTGTAATAACACCAATATGCCCAACGCGATCTTGCCCACATTCCGTATTTAGTAAAGTTATAATAGGACAAAGTTTTGGACAAAAACTTGGCAGTGTGGCAACTCCCCTTCTGGTACCTCCCATACAAATGTACCATCCCGCCTACCTTAGAAATCGTGTAATAACACCAATATGCCCAATGACATCTTGCAAAATTTTGTATTTAGTAAACGTATAGTTAGACTAAGTTTTGGACAAAAACTTGGCAGTCTGACAACTCCCCTTCTGGTACCTCCCATACAAATGTGCCATCTCGCCTACCTTAGAAATCGTGTAATAACACCAATATGCCCAACGCGATCTTGCCCAAATTTTGGACAAAAACTTGGCAGTGTGGCAACTCCCCTTCTGGTACCTCCCATACAAATGTACCATCCCGCCTACCTTAGAAATCGTGTAATAACACCAATATGCCCAATGACATCTTGCCCAAATTTTGTATTTAGTAAACGTATAGTTAGACTAAGTATTGGACAGAAACTTGGCAGTGTGGCAACTCCCCTTCTGGTACCTCCCATACAAATGTACCATCCCGCCTACCTTAGAAATCGTGTAATAACACCAATATGCCCAATGACATCTTGCCCAAATTTTGGACAAAAACTTGGCAGTGTGGCAACTCCCCTTCTGGTACCTCCCATACAAATGTACCATCCCGCCTACCTTAGAAATCGTGTAATAACACCAATATGCCCAATGACATCTTGCCCAAATTTTGGACAAAAACTTGGCAGTGTGGCAACTCCCCTTCTGGTACCTCCCATACAAATGTACCATCCCGCCTACCTTAGAAATCGTGTAATAACACCAATATGCCCAATGACATCTTGCCCAAATTTTGTATTTAGTAAACGTATAGTTAGACTAAGTTTTGGACAAAAACTTGGCAGTCTGACAACTCCCCTTCTGGTACCTCCCATACAAATGTGCCATCTCGCCTACCTTAGAAATCGTGTAATAACACCAATATGCCCAACGCGATCTTGCCCACATTCCGTATTTAGTAAAGTTATAATAGGACAAAGTTTTGGACAAAAACTTGGCAGTGTGGCAACTCCCCTTCTGGTACCTCCCATACAAATGTACCATCCCGCCTACCTTAGAAATCGTGTAATAACACCAATATGCCCAATGACATCTTGCCCAAATTTTGTATTTAGTAAACGTATAGTTAGACTAAGTATTGGACTGAAACTTGGCAGTGTGGCAACTCCCCTTCTGGTACGTCACATACAAATGTGCCATCTCGCCTACCTTAGAAATCGTGTAATAACACCAATATGCCCAATGACATCTTGCCCAAATTTTGTATTTAGTAAACGTATAGTTAGACTAAGTTTTGAACAAAAACTTGGAAGTCTGGCAACTCCCGTTCTGGTACCTCCCATACAAATGTACCATCCCGCCTACCTTAGAAATCGTGAAATAACACCAATATGCCCAATGACATCTTGCCCAAATTTTGTATTTAGTAAACGTATAGTTAGACTAAGTTTTGGACAACAACTTGGAAGTCTGGCAACTCCCGTTCTGGTACCTCCCATACAAATGTACCATCCCGCCTACCTTAGAAATCGTGAAATAACACCAATATGCCCAATGACATCTTGCCCAAATTTTGTATTTAGTAAACGTATAGTTAGACTAAGTTTTGGACAAAAACTTGGAAGTCTGACAACTCCCCTTCTGGTACCTCCCATACAAATGTGCCATCTCGCCTACCTTAGAAATCGTGTAATAACACCAATATGCCCAACGCGATCTTGCCCACATTCCGTATTTAGTAAAGTTATAATAGGACAAAGTTTTGGACAAAAACTTGGCAGTGTGGCAACTCCCCTTCTGGTACCTCCCATACAAATGTACCATCCCGCCTACCTTAGAAATCGTGTAATAACACCAATATGCCCAATGACATCTTGCCCAAATTTTGTATTTAGTAAACGTATAGTTAGACTAAGTATTGGACAGAAACTTGGCAGTGTGGCAACTCCCCTTCTGGTACGTCACATACAAATGTGCCATCTCGCCTACCTTAGAAATCGTGTAATAACACCAATATGCCCAATGACATCTTGCCCAAATTTTGTATTTAGTAAACGTATAGTTAGACTAAGTTTTGAACAAAAACTTGGAAGTCTGGCAACTCCCGTTCTGGTACCTCCCATACAAATGTACCTCCCATACAAATGTACCATCCCGCCTACCTTAGAAATCGTGTAATAACACCAATATGCCCAATGACATCTTGCCCAAATTTTGTATTTAGTAAACGTATAGTTAGACTAAGTTTTGGACAAAAACTTGGCAGTCTGGCAACTCCCGTTCTGGTACCTCCCATACAAATGTACCATCCCGCCTACCTTAGAAATCGTGAAATAACACCAATATGCCCAATGACATCTTGCCCAAATTTTGTATTTAGTAAACGTATAGTTAGACTAAGTTTTGGACAAAAACTTGGAAGTCTGACAACTCCCCTTCTGGTACCTCCCATACAAATGTGCCATCTCGCCTACCTTAGAAATCGTGTAATAACACCAATATGCCCAACGCGATCTTGCCCACATTCCGTATTTAGTAAAGTTATAATAGGACAAAGTTTTGGACAAAAACTTGGCAGTGTGGCTACTCCCCTTCTGGTACCTCCCATACAAATGTACCATCCCGCCTACATTAGAAATCGTGTAATAACACCAATATGCCCAATGACATCTTGCCCAAATTTTGTATTTAGTAAACGTATAGTTAGACTAAGTTTTGGACAAAAATTTGGAAGTCTGGCTACTCCCCTTCTGGTACCTCCCATACAAATGTACCATCCCGTCTACCTTAGAAATCGTGTAATAACACCAATATGCCCAATGACATCTTGCCCAAATTTTGGACAAAAACTTGGCAGTGTGGCAACTCCCCTTCTGGTACCTCCCATACAAATGTACCATCCCGCCTACCTTAGAAATCGTGTAATAACACCAATATGCCCAATGACATCTTGCCCAAATTTTGTATTTAGTAAACGTATAGTTAGACTAAGTATTGGACAGAAACTTGGCAGTGTGGCAACTCCCCTTCTGGTACCTCCCATACAAATGTACCATCCCGCCTACCTTAGAAATCGTGTAATAACACCAATATGCCCAATGACATCTTGCCCAAATTTTGGACAAAAACTTGGCAGTGTGGCAACTCCCCTTCTGGTACCTCCCATACAAATGTACCATCCCGCCTACCTTAGAAATCGTGTAATAACACCAATATGCCCAATGACATCTTGCCCAAATTTTGTATTTAGTAAACGTATAGTTAGACTAAGTATTGGACAGAAACTTGGCAGTGTGGCAACTCCCCTTCTGGTACGTCACATACAAATGTGCCATCTCGCCTACCTTAGAAATCGTGTAATAACACCAATATGCCCAATGACATCTTGCCCAAATTTTGTATTTAGTAAACGTATAGTTAGACTAAGTTTTGAACAAAAACTTGGAAGTCTGGCAACTCCCGTTCTGGTACCTCCCATACAAATGTACCATCCCGCCTACCTTAGAAATCGTGAAATAACACCAATATGCCCAATGACATCTTGCCCAAATTTTGTATTTAGTAAACGTATAGTTAGACTAAGTTTTGGACAACAACTTGGAAGTCTGGCAACTCCCGTTCTGGTACCTCCCATACAAATGTACCATCCCGCCTACCTTAGAAATCGTGAAATAACACCAATATGCCCAATGACATCTTGCCCAAATTTTGTATTTAGTAAACGTATAGTTAGACTAAGTTCTGGACAAAAACTTGGAAGTCTGACAACTCCCCTTCTGGTACCTCCCATACAAATGTGCCATCTCGCCTACCTTAGAAATCGTGTAATAACACCAATATGCCCAACGCGATCTTGCCCACATTCCGTATTTAGTAAAGTTATAATAGGACAAAGTTTTGGACAAAAACTTGGCAGTGTGGCAACTCCCCTTCTGGTACCTCCCATACAAATGTACCATCCCGCCTACCTTAGAAATCGTGTAATAACACCAATATGCCCAATGACATCTTGCCCAAATTTTGTATTTAGTAAACGTATAGTTAGACTAAGTATTGGACAGAAACTTGGCAGTGTGGCAACTCCCCTTCTGGTACGTCACATACAAATGTGCCATCTCGCCTACCTTAGAAATCGTGTAATAACACCAATATGCCCAATGACATCTTGCCCAAATTTTGTATTTAGTAAACGTATAGTTAGACTAAGTTTTGAACAAAAACTTGGAAGTCTGGCAACTCCCGTTCTGGTACCTCCCATACAAATGTACCATCCCGCCTACGTTAGAAATCGTGAAATAACACCAATATGCCCAATGACATCTTGCCCAAATTTTGTATTTAGTAAACGTATAGTTAGACTAAGTTTTGGACAACAAATTGGAAGTCTGGCAACTCCGCTTCTGGTACCTCCCATACAAATGTACCATCCCGCCTACCTTTGAAATCGTCTAATAACACCAATATGCCCAATGACATCTTGCCCAAATTTTGTATTTAGTAAACGTATAGTTAGACTAAGTATTGGACAGAAACTTGGCAGTCTGGCAACTCCCCTTCTGGTACCTCCCATACAAATGTACCATCCCGCCTACCTTAGAAATCGTGTAATAACACCAATATGCCCAATGACATCTTGCCCCAAATTTTGTATTTAGTAAACGTATATTTAGACTAAGTTTTGGACAAAAACTTGGAAGTCTGGCAACTCCCCTTCTGGTACCTCCCATACAAATGTACCATCCCGCCTACCTTAGAAATCGTGTAATAACACCAATATGCCCAATGACATCTTGCCCCAAATTTTGTATTTAGTAAACGTATAGTTAGACTAAGTTTTGGACAACAACTTGGAAGTCTGGCAACTCCGCTTCTGGTACCTCCCATACAAATGTACCATCCCGCCTACCTTTGAAATCGTCTAATACCACCAATATGCCCAATGACATCTTGCCCAAATTTTGTATTTAGTAAACGTATAGTTAGACTAAGTATTGTACAGAAACTTGGCAGTCTGGCAACTCCCCTTCTGGTACCTCCCATACAAATGTACCATCCCGCCTACCTTTGAAATCGTCTAATAACACCAATATGCCCAATGACATCTTGCCCAAATTTTGTATTTAGTAAACGTATAGTTAGACTAAGTATTGGACAGAAACTTGGCAGTCTGACAACTCCCCTTCTGGTACCTCCCAAACAAATGTACCATCCCGCCTACCTTTGAAATCGTCTAATAACACCAATATGCCCAATGACATCTTGCCCAAATTTTGTATTTAGTAAACGTATAGTTAGACTAAGTTTTGAACAAAAACTTGGAAGTCTGGCAACTCCCCTTCTGGTACCTCCCATACAAATGTACCATCCCGCCTACCTTAGAAATCGTGTAATAACACCAATATGCCCAATGACATCTTGCCCCAAATTTTGTATTTAGTAAACGTATATTTAGACTAAGTTTTGGACAAAAACTTGGCAGTCTGACAACTCCCCTTCTGGTACCTCCCATACAAATGTACCATCCCGCCTACCTTAGAAATCGTGTAATAACACCAATATGCCCAATGACATCTTGCCCAAATTTTGTATTTAGTAAACGTATAGCTAGACTAAGTTTAGAGCAAAAACTTGGAAGTCTGGCTACTCCCCTTCTGGTACCTCCCATACAAATGTACCATCCCGCCTACATTAGAAATCGTGTAATAACACCAATATGCCAAATGACATCTTGCCCAAATTTTGTATTTAGTAAACGTATAGTTAGACTAAATTTTGGACAAAAATTTGAAAGTCTGGCTACTCCCCTTCTGGTACCTCCCATACAAATGTACCATCCCGCCTACCTTAGAAATCGTGTAATAACACCAATATGCCCAATGACATCTTGCCCAAATTTTGTAGTTAGTAAACGTATAGCTAGACTAAGTTTAGAGCAAAAACTTGGAAGTCTGGCTACTCCCCTTCTGGTACCTCCCATACAAATGTACCATCCCGCCTACATTAGAAATCGTGTAATAACACCAATATGCCAAATGACATCTTGCCCAAATTTTGTATTTAGTAAACGTATAGTTAGACTAAATTTTGGACAAACATTTGAAAGTCTGGCTACTCCCCTTCTGGTACCTCCCATACAAATGTGCCATCTCGCCTACCTTAGAAATCGTGTAATAACACCAATATGCCCAACGCGATCTTGCCCACATTCCGTATTTAGTAAAGTTATAATAGGACAAAGTTTTGCACAAAAATTTGAAAGTCTGGCTACTCCCCTTCTGGTACCTCCCATACAAATGTACCATCCCGCCTACCTTAGAAATCGTGTAATAACACCAATATGCCCAATGACATCTTGCCCAAATTTTGTATTTAGTAAACGTATAGCTAGACTAAGTTTAGAGCAAAAACTTGGAAGTCTGGCTACTCCCCTTCTGGTACCTCCCATACAAATGTACCATCCCGCCTACATTAGAAATCGTGTAATAACACCAATATGCCAAATGACATCTTGCCCAAATTTTGTATTTAGTAAACGTATAGTTAGACTAAATTTTGGACAAACATTTGAAAGTCTGGCTACTCCCCTTCTGGTACCTCCCATACAAATGTGCCATCTCGCCTACCTTAGAAATCGTGTAATAACACCAATATGCCCAACGCGATCTTGCCCACATTCCGTATTTAGTAAAGTTATAATAGGACAAAGTTTTGCACAAAAATTTGAAAGTCTGGCTACTCCCCTTCTGGTACCTCCCATACAAATGTACCATCCCGCCTACCTTAGAAATCGTGTAATAACACCAATATGCCCAATGACATCTTGCCCAAATTTTGTATTTAGTAAACGTATAGTTAGACTAAATTTTGGACAAAAATTTGAAAGTCTGGCTACTCCCCTTCTGGTACCTCCCATACAAATGTACCATCCCGCCTACCTTAGAAATCGTGTAATAACACCAATATGCCCAATGACATCTTGCCCAAATTTTGTATTTAGTAAACGTATAGCTAGACTAAGTTTAGAGCAAAAACTTGGAAGTCTGGCTACTCCCCTTCTGGTACCTCCCATACAAATGTACCATCCCGCCTACATTAGAAATCGTGTAATAACACCAATATGCCAAATGACATCTTGCCCAAATTTTGTATTTAGTAAACGTATAGTTAGGCTAAGTTTTGGACAAAAACTTGGAAGTCTGGTAACTACCCTTCTGGTACCTCCCATACAAATGTACCATCCCGCCTACCTTAGAAATCGTGTAATAACACCAATATGCCCAATGACATCTTGCCCAAATTTTGTATTTAGTAAACGTATAGCTAGACTAAGTTTAGAACAAAAACTTGGAAGTCTGGCTACTCCCCTTCTGGTACCTCCCATACAAATGTGCCATCTCGCCTACCTTAGAAATCGTGTAATAACACCAATATGCCCAACGCGATCTTGCCCACATTCCGTATTTAGTAAAGTTATAATAGGACAAAGTTTTGCACAAAAACTTGGCAGTGTGGCTACTCCCCTTCTGGTACCTCCCATACAAATGTGCCATCTCGCCTACCTTAGAAATCGTGTAATAACACCAATATGCCCAACGCGATCTTGCCCACATTCCGTATTTAGTAAAGTTATAATAGGACAAAGTTTTGGACAAAAACTTGGCAGTGTGGCAACTCCCCTTCTGGTACCTCCAATACAAATGTACCATCCCGCCTTAGGGCTTGTCGATTTGTATGGGTGGAAAAAAACCAACAAAGCGGATAGCAAAAGCGAAAACTACAGAAAATTCTAAGAAAGTTGTGGCAAGAAACCATGGGTCTAATATTAATTCCCAGTTCGCGCAGAGCGACTTTAGATTTTGAGGTCATACTTATTAAATTGTACTCAAAAACCTATACTTTCATAAGAAGCTATGCGGAAAATTGTGCTTGGTATACAGATATTCCCACATTTTTTAAAAAAATGCTAAAATTATGGAAAATACGGTGGATCGAAAACAAAATTTTATTATTGTAATTAAGTTTTCAAAAAATTAAATGTTTTTGTGGTGCAAGTTACAGACATTGGTTTTTTTTGCTGATGACTGGGAATCTTTTCTAGTTTTAGTTTTTTTAGGTTTTAAAGTCTTTTTTGGATTCCATGCGTGGTGTTGTAGTACGACTTTCTATAGTTACGGCCATGATATCGTCTCTATTCTTTGCGATAGCGCGTCGGGAAACTGTTGCCAGAAGCTGTACACAACGCTCAGTTTCTTGGGTATGACATGGAATCCCTGGGTCAGGAAGCGGCGGATCATCAGACTCAATAAACTGCAACAAGTGTTCGTATGGAATGTTTGCTGAGAATGGAGGCTCAGACAAAACACTGTCATCATCTGGGTCAACCAGATCAAAGTAGTCTGAGCATTCAAAATTTATTGAAATTGTATCAATTTCAAAATTGGTGGAATCAACTGACATTGCAGACGTTTCCATTATAATTTATTAATCGAAAACTATTTAAAACTTGAAAAAAATTATTTAGAACATAGTATTGTTTATTCAACGCAGACCACTTGTGTGGTAAGAGATTGTTTTTTTTTTTGTTTTTTGTTCAGCCACGTGAAAAACAAATAAGTTACAAAAGCCTGCTATTATTGCATTAATTGCATGGCATGCTGTTATTTTTAAAACTATAGGTTTTTGAGTACAATTTAATAAGTATGACCTCAAAATCTAAAGTCGCTCTGCGCGAACTGGGAATTAATTTTAGACCCATGGTTTCTTGGCAAAACTTTCTTAGAATTTTTTGTAGTTTTCGCTTTTGCTATCCGCTTTACGCGAAAAAAATTTGCCATCTCGCCTACCTTAGAAATCGTGTAATAACACCAATATGCCCAATGACATCTTGCCCAAATTTTGTATTTAGTAAACGTATAGTTAGACTAAGTTTTGAACAAAAACTTGGAAGTCTGGCAACTCCCGTTCTGGTACCTCCCATACAAATGTACCATCCCGCCTACCTTAGAAATCGTGAAATAACACCAATATGCCCAATGACATCTTGCCCAAATTTTGTATTTAGTAAACGTATAGTTAGACTAAGTTTTGGACAACAACTTGGAAGTCTGGCAACTCCGCTTCTGGTACCTCCCATACAAATGTACCATCCCGCCTACCTTAGAAATCGTGTAATAACACCAATATGCCCAATGACATCTTGCCCAAATTTTGGACAAAAACTTGGCAGTGTGGCAACTCCCCTTCTGGTACCTCCCATACAAATGTACCATCCCGCCTACCTTAGAAATCGTGTAATAACACCAATATGCCCAATGACATCTTGCCCAAATTTTGTATTTAGTAAACGTATAGTTAGACTAAGTTTTGGACAAAAATTTGGAAGTCTGGCAACTCCCCTTCTGGTACCTCCCATACAAATGTACCATCCCGCCTACCTTAGAAATCGTGTAATTACACCAATATGCCCAATGACATCTTGCCCAAATTTTGTATTTAGTAAACGTATAGTTAGACTAAGTTTTGGACAAAAATTTGGAAGTCTGGCAACTCCCCTTCTGGTACCTCCCATACAAATGTACAATCCCGCCTACCTTAGAAATCGTGTAATAACACCAATATGCCCAATGACATCTTGCCCAAATTTTGTATTTAGTAAACGTATAGCTAGACTAAGTTTTGGACAAAAAGTTGGCAGTCTGACAACTCCCCTTCTGGTACCTCCCATACAAATGTACCATCCCGCCTACCTTAGAAATCGTGTAATAACACCAATATGCCCAATGACATCTTGCCCAAATTTTGTATTTAGTAAACGTATAGTTAGACTAAGTTTTGGACAAAAACTTGGAAGTCTGGTAACTACCCTTCTGGTACCTCCCATACAAATGTACCATCCCGCCTACCTTAGAAATCGTGTAATAACACCAATATGCCCAATGACATCTTGCCCAAATTTTGTATTTAGTAAACGTATAGCTAGACTAAGTTTAGAACAAAAATTTGAAAGTCTGGCTACTCCCCTTCTGGTACCTCCCATACAAATGTACCATCCCGCCTACCTTAGAAATCGTGTAATAACACCAATATGCCCAATGACATCTTGCCCAAATTTTGTATTTAGTAAACGTATAGTTAGACTAAGTTTTGGACAAAAACTTGGAAGTCTGGTAACTACCCTTCTGGTACCTCCCATACAAATGTACCATCCCGCCTACCTTAGAAATCGTGTAATAACACCAATATGCCCAATGACATCTTGCCCAAATTTTGTATTTAGTAAACGTATAGCTAGACTAAGTTTAGAACAAAAACTTGGAAGTCTGGCTACTCCCCTTCTGGTACCTCCCATACAAATGTGCCATCTCGCCTACCTTAGAAATCGTGTAATAACACCAATATGCCCAACGCGATCTTGCCCACATTCCGTATTTAGTAAAGTTATAATAGGACAAAGTTTTGCACAAAAACTTGGCAGTGTGGCAACTCCCCTTCTGGTACCTCCCATACAAATGTACCATCCCGCCTACCTTAGAAATCGTGTAATAACACCAATATGCCCAATGACATCTTGCCCAAATTTTGTATTTAGTAAACGTATAGTTAGACTAAGTTTTGGACAAAAACTTGGCAGTCTGACAACTCCCCTTCTGGTACCTCCCATACAAATGTGCCATCTCGCCTACCTTAGAAATCGTGTAATAACACCAATATGCCCAACGCGATCTTGCCCACATTCCGTATTTAGTAAAGTTATAATAGG